>OX421888.1:27330831-29730831 GCA_949128085.1 Cetonia aurata | reverse complement strand
TTCATAGAGTTTCTAGACGGGTGTGAATCCACTTAAAAACTGTACACGGCTCTGAGTAGTATAGATTGTCACATTATGCACAGAAGGGCCAGGCAAAATTTATTCAGAGTAATTAATAAAAATAAATGAGTACCTAACTGTTTTAATCTAAGGCATTTTTAATTTAATATTTATTTTCATTTATTTTACTATTTTATGGTTAAATCAATACGTACTTATTCTTAGTTTTTTAACGGCACAAAAATTGTGGTAATAATCTTTTCTTACTATAATTTCATTATTACAGAACCACAATGCAACGTGCAAAGTTTAACTTTCTATTATATAGAATTAATGTAAGTACTTTCAAAATCGGTAAGAGCATATAGTTAATAATTATTAATGCTTTGCATTTGGATAATACCATTTAATTAAATTTAAAAGGACACCGTTGCAACTCCAAACATTGAGACTTCGTAATTTCTGCACAGGCATAATGTTCTTAATAGGCACTAGTGGTGCTTTCGAATTATCCAGCACTTATGCCAACATTAGCACATTCTTGGCTGTACATTGATGGAAAGGATTCTTTAAACAAACAGGACGATTTCTTTTAACACTTATATTCGTTTCGGGCAATGTGATTTGTACTAATAAAATAGTTATTCAGAACGAATAAGATCTATTTGTTACACTCTATTTCCTTGATACAAAAATCTTTATGAAGGAAACTAATCTATCAGTGCAGGCTAATCTATAACACACAAGTTGGTATTTGATCAGTGTTGACTGTGCAGAACGATGGAGTTTATTCTGGTACTCTGACAGTCAGAACAAAAGCACTCTGTATCCCAAATCAATACATATATTATATTAGGGTGATAGTACACTGCGACCTGAAAGATTTATTGTGTCCCCTATTCTCGCTGTATTTACAGCTGGCCGTCCAGTATGATTCCATTTAGATTACCTAGCCATTCGTTCCCGATTCATTGGTCTCACTATTGCTGTATACATCCAGAGCAGTATTGTTGGGTTGCATCCCCAGTTATTACCTGCAACGTTTCTACAAATCATTAGGGCCTTTCTTTGCCTTGTTAGTTACTTCAAGCTCATGCGTATTCCACAGAAGTTTGTTATCCAAGATAATGCCTAGATATTTCACCTCTTTCTTCCAGTTTATGTCTTGCCCATCTACTTTTACGATTCTGAGGCTGGATTCTCTTTTTTCTTGTGAATGCTATTAGGGTAGTCTTAGCGGAGTTAATGTTAAGGCCCACTGACTGGCACCACCTTTTCGTAATATTGAGTCCTCTTTGAACTATGCCCCAGAGAGTATTCTGGAACTTTCCTCTTGCAAATATGACTACATCATTAGCATACCCTTGACAAAATATGCCTAGATTAATCAAACTGCATAGGAGTTAATTTACTATCAAACTCCACATTAGTGGGGAAGTAACACCCCCTTGTGGACATGCTCTAGTCGTAGTAATCGAGATGGTTTTATTTCCCACCTCCATTTCCACTGACCTAGTAGAGAGTAGTTGCCACAACCATCTGGACCTTTCAATTAATGCTTTCTTGACTGCCTCGCGCGGAGTGTTGTCAAAAGCGCCCTCTATATCTAGAAAGGCGCGCAGTACAGTTTCTTTGTTCGCCAGTGCATCCTGGATTTGATCTTTCAGCTCCACTAATGCAGTCTCAGTAGATTTGCCCATTTGGTAGGCGTTCCGACAGGGGTGCAATGGCACCTGCTCCAGGATATCTGTCCTGATATAATTATTTACCGCCTTTTCCACTGTTTTCAGAAGGAATGATGTTAGGGTGATAGGTCTGGTGATAGGTACTTTCGGTATAAAACTGACTTTGGTTCTTCTCCAAACTTCTGGTATGTATCTCAGTTCTAAGCTACTCCGGCTTATCCGGATTACATGTGGTAAAATTACGTCCTGTCCTTTCTGAAGAGTTCGAAGAATCCCATCTGCCCCTGGTGCCTTGAAAGGCTGAAAATTGTTTATGGTCCACTTCAGCCGTTCGCTACTACATATGTGCCTAGCCATTATTGTAGCTTCCTTGGTGGGTCTTATGTGTTCCTCCTGTAGGTTTTCCGATGTGACTATTTTTCCTTCAGGAAAGTGAGTTTCTAGAAGGAGGAGAGTTGTTTCCTCTTCACTGTCAGTGAAGCTTCCATCTGGTTTCCTTAGTGCCATTCCTCTATTGACCCTGTCCTTTTCCAATACCTTGTAATCTTGCAGCAACAGGTGTCGATGTCTTCGCAAAACTCTCTGAAACTATCGCGTTTTGTTTTTCTGATGGCTTTACTGTAGGAGGTAAGCTTCTCGGCGTAATTCTGCCAATCTGCACATCTGATGCACTTGGCCCTATTAAAGAGCCTCCGTGTATCGGATCCCAACATTGACAGATGACCATTTCACCAAGGTGCGTCCCTATAACGTTTATTCTGTCAAATAGGACAACTCCATTCGTATGCATCCAGTATTGCCTTATTAACTTCTTTGAGATCATTCTCCAAATCCAGATGATGTCTAGCCCTTCTGGTTTGATCTACGATAGGTTGCCACTTAGTTTGGTAGTATACCATGCATGAGCTTTATTCCAATTTCTTGAGTCCCGACAGTACTATACAATGAGGTACAATAAAAGAAAACAGCAAAAATTAAAATTTTAAGACTTCTGGCGTAAATGTTTTGAAAATTAGTCGAACTGGTATTCCAGAAAGACTAATCGAGTTCGTATTTCATTTGGCTTTTAAAACTTGGAAATCAAATTAAAAAACTGACAGAAACCTAAAATTCTTGTTCCCACCAACCGAATTACTATAACACAACGAATACATTTTGCTCTAGTTTTGTTTTTGATTACAGACCGTTTCTATTTATTGGTTTATTGTGGCATTCTGTCCAACAACAAATTAATAGATACGTTTAAAAGAAATAATCTCCTTAAACTTTTTGCTGGTTGGTTTAACTGTTATTAATTATTAATACTTTCTGGAAAGAAATATATCTAGAAATAAAAATCTTTTTTAGGAATTCCCATAAATGTTCATCATCCATACTGTTTTAAGATATTCCCACTAGGTTTAATTTTTATAATCTGTTATGTGAAAATTTTGTCAAAAAAAGGTATTTCCTAATTATTCAAGTTGTAATTTAATTACTACAGTTAAATTATTTTTACTACCCATTTCGGCTGTGTCAAAATAATGGCCTTCTTCAGGTGTGAAAGATTACCTGTGAATACAAAATAATAAGAATTAGCTTAGTATTACAATTAAATTTAAAATATAATAATTTTATGTATGAAAAACATTTCTTAATATGTTTACTATATGAAGTAAATTTAATTTATAAAGCTATTAAGGGGTAGAAAATTTTAAATTTAGGTTATGCTAAAACTAATCATAGTACAATTAGATATATTTTAGGCACTTAGTGCAAATTAATTTAAAAAAAATAAGAAAAGATAAAACACTACTCACCTAATATATAATAGTAAATTTATTAAGAACTGAAAAAAATGATAAACTGTGTAATAACGAAAAAAGTAGCTAATTATGGACGTAAGATCATATTGTGAATTTGATTTGTGTTTGTATTGAATTTCCAATGAAAAAAATTCGCCGAAGTTAACGCTTTCAGTTATTTTATAATGTGAGTAGTATATCCTTTTGAAATTGTATTTACCTACTTTGCACCTACTTTAGATAGATTAAATCTTAATTTAGATATAGAAATCTATTTCAGTTGTATATCATAAAAAAAGCTACTGCTTCTATATAATTACATATGAGTGCATATCCAACAAAGTGCGTTCATGTTTATTTATACGTGTTTATATCTTAATATAACCTACACTTTGTATATACAGCAGTGGTGTAATAATTGTTTATTGATTCTACTAATTTAAGTTGTTAAAAGTCTATGTTAGGCTATCCTACGTACACAGTAAATAGACAAGAGTAATAAAAATATCTAAATTATGAACTACTATTCTCTATTTGTACACACAAACAAAATAAATATTGAGAAGCAAGAGTTAAGTAGATGCACAAATGGTAGGTAGATACATGTACATATACAATATTTTTATGTAGCAAAATCTCCATTTTAAAGTATTTTTTTTTCTGATATATATTAAATCTCTCTACCTGTTCAAATAAAGTAAAAGTTGCTTGGTTTCTGCCCTACTTTCCCTGTTTATTTCTCAACTTCCTATCGTATGTGCTTTACGTTTTTTCTTTTACGTTATCTCCGTTCTATACTTTTTCTTTACAATGTTCTTTCTCAGTATATCGTTATATGCATTTCAATATTCTTCTAATTCATTTTCTCATCAAAATTTGGCATAGTAGATATTAATTTTTAATTTTTCATATACAGTGAAAGCTCCCATAAATGGGCAGACACAATTCTATCCCTTTTGCCCGCTTATGGGAGGTGTCTGTTTGAGAGAAACCTTTATTATATGAATAGTAATCGGATTTATTTCATAATAAATTCGCATAATATGGTATGTGCAACATATATACATATCTATGTATGTAATACGCACATGCAAACACAAAATTTATAAAAGAAAATCAAATATCAAAATACCAAAGTTATTTAGGAGTAGTCTGAGAAGATCTGAAAATACTGGGCTGTTTAAGCTGCCTTTGCTGTTCTTTCATACGGCATATCCGAAAATGAGATTGCAGATTCTTGATTTGTTCAAAAGCCACAAAATTTAAAAAACTTTTTCAATTCTCTAATGTAAAGCTCCATTGCATTACTTTATTTTATCTTCCTGTTCTTGAACGTCCTCTATTTTATCATTTGTGTCGTTGTTTTCATTATTATGCCTTTTAGTTTTGAAAAAAAAATGCTTTCTCTGTGCTGATTAACACTAGACTGCCACAAACCTGGGATGCCCTCTTCATTTTTCGCTGTCATCGTAGCTTTCGTCTTTTCTAGGTGAAATCGCAGTTTGAATTGAGAGTTCTTCTTTATCAAGCACGTCATTCATTACTTCCATCTTTTCCTTTAGTGTTAACATTATTTTTTTTCGGCGACATTATCAATCATATAAACGCATTGCAGACAACTCGTAAAGTAAAGATAAACGGCAATTCCCATAAATTCAAGGCGAATCACCGAATATAGAACTTAAAAATGTACGTCAAAATTTAAATCGCTCGGCTGTTGGAGCTTTGTGGCCGCTTGCGGGAAATATTTTCTAGTCTTGGGTACAAAGAATACTGTCCGTGCACGTTTATGGAAGATGGTCGTTTATTAGAGCTATCCGTTAGGAAAGCTTTCACTCTTAATAAATTCTACTTTTCTTTTATTATGAAGACAAAATTTTATTGATTTTGCATACTGTAATCTGACGTTTTGATGCCAATAATTATTTCATTTTTCGAATAGAAAGCTAACTAATGTACAGCCTAATTATTTTCAGCTTTTTCAGGAAGGTGCGCAAAAGCAAGAGGATATACTCAATGGAGTGAGACAGACCCGAAGGAACATGCAGGAACTATATAATTCGTACGGAAGAACATAGCCACCCCTTCTATCTATCTTAACGATTCGTTCAAAAATCGTAATTCAGTTTTTATTGTAATATGTATCTACGGTACTGTACGCTGTTTATTCAACGAGCTCCGTCCGCCACTTCGAGTCTGTAACGTAAGCTGCGCATGGGAGCGAGGTGTAATACATTTTATTAATTGTGTATTTTGCAATCACAAGCATTCATTTTCTGATTCCTTTAAATGAAATTTAGTCTTTAATATTTCTAAGTGCCGGTAGTAGAAGGTGCACTCATTTGCATATGCTGTATGCAACAAATGACCTGTTGGAAGCTATAATTAATGTCGTACATGTCAAGCATATAGACAAGCGCCCGTGCAACCAATGTTTCGTGCTAATTTATATCGCGTTGCACGTCTAAAAGCAAACTATTGGGTCGTTTATTATTAGAATTAATGTAGAATCTGTTAGGATACTGACTGCTCTATCTACGTACGATGGAAATGTTCTCACCTTTAATCAAAACTTTATAAATCCATAAATAGCCTGAAATATATTGATTTTCTAATGTTGTTCTAATCTAAATTGTATTTTATTTAAATAAAATGTACTCTTATTGAAACTACATGATTTTAACAAATAGTTCACGAAATAAAAAATATAATTTAGTACCTATAATTTTTTTTTCCTATTCACAGGTACATCTGACCATGGTTCCCGTATACTACCGCAGCCTAAAGGCTTAATATGCTCTATCTGTTCTTGTTCCAGAAAGTACTCAAATACACTAGTGCTCTGTAACAGACTGTACAGGTACCTAGTATGAACAAATCTGTATCTCTTTGATTCAACTTTGTGTTGCCTAAACAGTTGATGCCTCTTATGATCCAACACCTCACAATTACATAGTATGTGTTCGGTTGTCTCTGGTTCCTTTTTTGCATACACTGCTTTCAAGGTCGCAATTGAACACCCCTATCATGTATAGGTGTTTCTTTGTCGGTGCATGTCTCAAGATGAACTTCACAATTACCCGTAGCTATTCCTAGTTAAAAGCGGTAGTTCTTCAACTCTTCCTGTGGCATTGCTTGCTTATAAATTGCTTGCCATGCTCATGGTTGGGTATCTTTGCTTAGTGCTCTTGTCCTATCCAGTCTCCTATATGGTTCCAAACCATGCTATTGCTCAATTCCAAGCCGGTTCTGGTGCTTGGAGTGGCATTTAAGCTCCTCGACGAGCGAGTTCATTAGCTGTCTCATTGCCTTCAATCCCTTGGCGTCCTAACACTCAAATAGCCATACCCTGTTTCGTTCTGCCAGTTCCCATATTTCTTCGAGGCACTCCCATTTTTTTTACCATCATGGGCAGGTTTACCCCGTAAGACAACTCGGCCAGAAGACCTATTGTGCCCCCATGATGTTTTAGCCCTCTCGACCTGGTTGCACTTCAACAATGAGGTCAGCAAGTTGGTCGAGAGTAAGTTTACTTAGACTTGGTTCGTCTAACCGAGCAACCCCTAAACGACTTCGTCTCTCCCTGTCCGCTGCCGAGCAGTCGGCCAGAAGGTACACAGGAGTTTCTTCTCCTCTCCCACAGTTTCTACAAAGGTGAGAGTCCACTCCCAGATGCGGTGCAAGTGTTTGTTCAGTGCCCAGTTAGGACTCACGTAAATAGTCTCAATCTGTTCCTGCCCATAAAGTCTGCCTTGCGGAGTATTTCCTCGCTTGGATGAATCCCGAGGGTTTTGCAATGTCTCGTGCCAGCAAGTCCATTCCAATAGGAGCGGTGACTACCAGCAAATTGAGATCTGACAAAAGCTTTGATACTGCCATAAGAACTCCCACACGACGGTTCTGGATCTGTGAATAGTCGTTCACTGGCGTCTCTAGCTAGTTTGCAATTTCGTTGCTTCTGATCCCAGAGTGGCAAGGAACCCGTTACAAAGTAATACCGCGATGTTCCGTCCATTCTTCGAGCTTCCTATGGCACCCCAGTTCCACTTCGGAATTTAACAGCCTGCAATGCCATGAGAGCAGCTTGGCTGTCAGAAAAAAAAAAAACGACCGGTCTATTCTCATGCGGGCAGTTTAAGATGCCCTCTAGGCAGGTTTGGATGGCTATTACTTTAACCTGGAAAATTGAGGTGGAGCCCATAGTAGCCCCGCCGTCACTACCCGACTCGATAGAGCCGTAAGTGCTGCCTGGCTATCAGAATAAATACAAATCCGGTAATTTGTAATAGCCCTTTTATTATTTTCCCTTGCACATTGCAAGATTGCAACTGGCGCTTGTGAGAGTGGTGTAAATTCTCGCGCCAGTGCCTTTAGCAGTCTTAGATCGGCCTGTATACCAGGAGTACATCTGCTGCCTGACATTGTGTACTCCATTCACTCCTGTCAGAAATGATTATTTGGAATGGATTCTTAAAGCAGTATCGTTTTGTTATACGGTCCATTTGGACATCTACTATGCTTCCCCGCACACGTTCTGTGATTGCCATGCGGCCTGACCTATAAGTAGTTTCAGTCAGTACATTTTTCAAACTGTACACACCCATTCTGGCTTCATCCTGGATCAACTTACTTGGATCAACTTACTATGTCGTCTTATTTGCAACTCCCCTCTGCTATTCTTTCTCCTTTATCTATTTCTACGAATCAGTGAATTTCTATTACTTTGGGGCAATATCAAAACGAGTAATAATAATTATAATAAGAGAAGTAATCAATGTCATGGCGGAATGCAAGAAATAAACTATTGGGTTATTGAATTTGAAACATTTTCAGTAGGCTACGTACTAATCCTATATGAATAATTAATTATAATATATATTTGTTAAATTGGTCTTTATAACTTTTAAGACTTTACAAAATAGCCTTTCTAGCTTTATGTATGTATATTTAAACAAAATAAAAAGTAAAGTATTGTACTTTACATTTGCAGTGTCTTGTATATATGAAATTTATACTTCAATATACAAAGTTTAATGCTCCCCACATTGTAATTAGAAAAATCTATGAGAAACCTACACGTGAACAGTTTAAATATTTCACCATAGACAATATTGTGTAACAGCTCTCGTCCGTAAGTTACTAATGCTGAACTCGCGACTATAACTTTAATGCTAATTTAGCACCAGATTTTAATCGCTACAATTTAGTCTTGATTTGAAACCATAAGGCAAGGAAAAACTTTATTCAATTTTAAGGAGATGTTAAACTTTTTTAGTGAATGCAAAATAGTAATGGCATCCACGATGTTTATAAGAAAACGTAAACATTTACATTGTACGCGGCTGTACAGAAAGGATTTTGATTTCAAAAGAAGGCGCGAGGGGACTTTGCATAGGCTTTTTAAATACTTCCAGATATAATATTTACACGATTATTCTATTTATAGGGATTGTTTCAATTTTAAACTTTTAACAAATAAAAATTTGAATTTTTCTGGGTTACTTCTAAATTGAAAGGTTGTTGAAATTTGATACATATTTAGAATGGTAAAATGATGCACAGTATGTGGTTTTATGTAAAATAACATAAAAATAACTATCTAGATAGCAGTTAACTGAATGCACATTGATTTTTAAATACAAACAATATCTTTAATACTAAAGGGTCAAGTCGTAATGAGTATGGTGAAATGGCGGGATTTTTGAAAAAAGCTATGGATTAGTATGAATATTGGTACGTAGCCTTAGTGCCTTCCAAACTATTAGCCCTTCTCAGATTAAATGAGCAGCAGTTAAACATATAGTCACTAGATCCTGTTCACACACTGACAGAACAAAATGTGTTAAGTTAACAAAAAAATTGTCTATCCAACAAAAACATTTGGTTAAATATAGTCAAACAAAATTTTTTGTCAAGGTAACAAAATGTGATTGTTACTATAATTGTGTAGATTAGACAATATTTTTAGCATTGTCTTAACAATCAAGGTAATTTTGATCTGAATCTTTGAAATTGTTCGGGCATTAAGTGCCTTGGGTTAAACAAACAGTTATTTTATGTTAAGTTTACCAAAAGAATTGATTAACATTAAAATTAGAAGTTGTTAGGTTAACTATTTACTTTTGTTTGTAGTAAATATGTACAGTTGTTAAATCAACGAAATAGGAATGTTGTTCCTATAAAAACAAATACTCTCTTCAACCAAAAAAATGTAGGTATTCATTTAAATATAATTTTTTGGTTAAATTAATGATAGTCGTTTGGTATGGAATAATCCTCCGTATATTGCGTTATACTGTACCTATACATTTAGTTACACTTATACAGATGCATATTGTGGTTGTTCAAGCGAAAATTATTAAGTTCAAATTGATAATTTCCTAATACCTTAGCTTAAAAATTCAAATGATCAGCCGAATCATTTTTATGTCGGTGATATTAGCTATTAATTTTAACTCTATCATCGAAAATGTAATCCAGCAGATTACTTGAATTTTTAATCTCAAGTATTACAAAACCATAAATTTGAACTTAATGAACTTCGACTTGTACAACGATCTACCGATACAATTGCAATATATACATATACACTAAATATAAATGGAGAAGGATACACTCTAACTGCCTTAAAGGTAATGCTGACTAACATAATTATTATCGCGAACAACCCCGAAACACAGAACATCTAATTCTTATTGCGCAGCTACACTTGCATATATAGCCATAGGTAAAAACATTATGATTTTCCGCAACTATTTTATTAGATAAAACATGAATTAAGTTTGGATTAAATGATAAGAACAAATTATAAATTACAAGATTTTAATTCAGAAAATATTTCATTAAAAGATGCCCGACAACAGAAGTACATATATTCGTGGATATTTCATTTTAACCTCCATTAGGATCAAGTTTTATAGGTTGTTTAGTGTTTTAGGCGCAGGAATGATAATTTTTTGAACTGTTACATTAATAATTTCTTTTACCTCTTCAAACTGCCAATTTAAAAGAAACGGATGCATAAAGGCATATGTATGTTTGTAACCTAAGGTTACTACCGTAGAAATAAGAGAATAAGTACATAGTGTTGTCTTGGATACTTTTCTGTCATGTTAATGCACATTTTGTTTCGTTTAACAATACATAACAGATCATGCTATGCATTTACATTAACAAAGTGAATTTGTTAAAGTAAATATTTATGTTTGTCAATATATGCTAGTGTAAAGTTTTCCTTCAACAATTATGACTTGGTCAATATAACCAAATATTTTGAATTCAATGAAACGAAATATTTTGTTGCTCTTCGTGTTAACAAATGGTATGTTGTTGGGCTAACAAAATATTATCAATCATTTTTTGCAGTTGTTGTAACCTTTTATTTTGCTCGATTTGATTAAAAAAGTTGTTGATATAACAATATTTTTTCAACAAAATGGTTTTTGTTAATTTAATGCATTTTGTTCTCTCAGTGCACATAATCGTTATAAAACATTGTCTAACGTATGGGAGTTATCTCTCCAGAAGTTTTCGCTCAACAGAAATTCTATAAAAAACTTAGGGGGGACGCAGCAGTAATTAATGAAAACAGTTATGCCGATTAATAATAATGATAATAATTAGGAGGGAGATTTGACTCTGCAGGGATGCCTGATACGCACTGGGTGCTTAGGCCTTGTCAACACCCTTAAGAAATAAAAAAAAAAAAAATATTTATTGTCCAGGATCTGTAGCAGATATAAACATTGTCAATTAAAATCGAATACAATTAATACAACATACAATACAATAATGTTGTCAAGATAATAAAAGATCGTAAAGACAAAATAAAAGATCTTAAAGACAAAATGTCACCGAGAATGGAGAAACTACTATACAGCAAGAAATTCATTTTTATTTATCTATCAAATATTGTTTTATGGCCCGTAATACTTTTGATCAACTCTCGCCTGTTTAAAATGTGCCGGTAAAGCATTGTACGCAGTTATTGCTGCGTAATATGGACCTTTTACATACAGCCTGAGGCGGAGGAGCGGAACCGATAGATTACCTGCACCCCATAGTTTGCACCGTTGACCTAGACACTGGAGCATTGGTTCGAAATTGGTCGGAGTTTTTATGATAGTACTTAATTAGTTCATAAATAAGTAATGACGGTAATGTTAAAATATTGAGTTCCTTGAAATACTCCTTGCAGGACGTTCAAGATGAAAGGAATAACATCCAACATATAATTTTTTTTTGTAATATAAAAATGTTTTTTGATAATGTATTGCACCCCCAAGCGAATAAATCATACTTCATACGTGATTGCACATAGGCGTCAAAGCCCTAAAGTGGCAGAGGTACGTAGAACTGAGAAATGTTTTAATGAATTGCCTGTGACGGTAAATAACGAGAGCCTTTTTATCTCTCCGACCACTCATATTTTACAGAAACACGCTACGGAAATAAGATGCAATCCAATTGCACCCGCAATGTACTATATAGAAAACCGGTGGATTGGTTTCAATCCCCATCCAGTGCATAATTTTGAACCGACAATATTAACGGTAGAGTCAGAGAATCATTTAGGGTTTAAACCAATTAAAAGTTTAGGAAGTGGAGGTTTATATACGCAATCAGAAATTGATAGTATTCAACATAACTTTATTTTCGGGTTAGAAAGAAGGGCAGTAACTAACCAAATTACTAGAAAGGTTATGGGGTATCAAGTGGACGAAACAGATTACGATTTTGTAAAATTATTTAACGAGGGGGAATTAAAAGAACTTGCCAGAAGTACTTTGAGCTATGTGCGGGGGATATTTGTCGACGTGGGGATGTACACGTCTGGGTTTTTGGGGATCTATGTTATCATTTCTAAATGGATACTCCTTGTATCGTATCCTAGGATGTGGATGGCCGCTACTCGCTAGTATATGGAGCGTATTAACCAGCTGGGTGTTGGCCGGATCCTATTATAAGAAAACCCAAAGTAATGAGAGCCCTGAGGTCCCTGAAAACGCAATAAAAACAGAAGCTGACGAGCAAGTTATTCAACCACCAGCAACGGCGCCGTTATACCCGACTATCCAAGTTGAAGTTGTTAATACGTAGCATATGGATTGACAAAATCCTTACTTAACCAAATCTTACCGAATGTGAGTAGACGTCTACTAAAAGAGAAAAAATATATGTAATCAAAAGGTATACCAAACATTATTACTTAATCATAGATAATTGAACGCATATGCCAAATATTCTTTTATAGTTGTAAGAAAGCATAAAACCGATGAAAATTGAATTTTAAACGTTTGTAAAACACGATTAAGAAGATGAATTTAATTATGTAGTTTAGGCTATCTAGATATTGTAAGTAGAATAAGGTTAAATGGTAGAGGTGTTACTTTGTTCTCTCTTTATTGATTCTGAGTCTAAGATTTGAACTAAAAATGTGTAATCTACAATACTCACTACTAACCTCAATATCAACCGTTTTAAAGAACATCATGAAGTTAAAGACTTCTTTAACTTCATGGTGTTCTTTAAAACGCTGACGCTGCGGTTTAGTAGGTGTGGACGATGGCTGTACCCGGTGAAGGTACGATACCAAGTGTTCGTGTTGACCTACCGAAAATGTTTTTAGGCGTTATTTTGAACTCGATTGATGATCTAAAGGGTAAAGAAAATATTAAATATTACTTCGAGAAATTGGAACAAAGGGGAAAATTAGATAGTCTGACGAAAGATCAACTATTAGCAATTGTAAAATGTAAACTTACGGGGTCAGCATTAAGCTATTATAAAAGCGAAGAGTTAACACTGGGGAGCGATGAACTTACATATGACGAATTTAAACAAAAATTTACTGCTAAGTTTGCACCATTGAGGGTACCGGGAGCCGCATTATTTAAACTTTTGCAATGCGGAAATACTAAAACTTTACTGATTTTGTAACGAGGTTAAAATTAATTGGGCAGGAGGTATTAACGGAAGATTTAGTAGCAGCAAAGGAGGAGCAAATAGTAGGTATAAATCGGAAACATAACGATGTTTTATTGTCACAGTTTAAAATGGGTTTAAAACGCGAAGTATTCAGAGCTATCGGTATCATTTTGGCTAGAGAGCCCGAGCTAACCATTGACCGAGCGGTAGAAATTGCAGCACAAGAGGAGAATGATTGCAAGACTTACAGCTAAAATACATATACAGGGCGTTACATTGCTTCCCCTTTTAGAAAAGACAATGTTCTCTCTTAGACTTTGTCTGTTAAGTAAAAAAAAAAACACACACTCGCCAACTCTCCTCTACTCTGCACGTCACCCGCCTCGCTAGACCCCGTTCGGTTTTTGCTTCTTCAGCTTAATTTTCGCGAAGCGAGGAGAATGATTGCAAGACTTACAGCTAAAATACATATACAGGGCGTTACATATGCAAAATAGAGGGCTCGCAATACTGACAAGCCCGCAGCATTTCGGAGTTGATATATTGCATAGAAGGCACTACTTAATTCGTTTGACAATTTTTCGATATGCTGTCCCCAATTTAAATAATTATCAATAGTTATTCCCAAGAAATCCACGTTGGAAGATTGTGGAAGAGACTTATTTAGAGCTTTAATAAGTAATGATTTCTTGTAGTCAAATGTCTGATAAACTAGAAATTTAGTTTTATTTAAATTTGTGTTAAGAAAATTTCCCTCACACCAAGTAATCATATCATGTACCACTTTGTTTACTTTTATCGACAAACTATCCGAAGAGTCACCCACCACGATGCACGACGTATCATCGGCATACTGATATAGCTTGCCCGTATTTAACGAGAGATGCAGATCATTTACAAATGTAAGAAAGAATAATGGACCAAGCATGGACCCTTGTGGGACACCTTGGTTGACATTTTTATATTCGCTACTAATTTTAGTATGAATATTATTAACTATAGAAGGAACTTGAACAATTTGTTTACGATTAGTCAAATAAGATCTGAAAATATCTAATGATACTCCTCGTACGCCATACAATTCCAACTTCTCCAGCAGCAAATCGTGATTTATTACATCAAAAGCCTTAGTAAGGTCAAAATATACGCTGCAAACACAGTGTCCTTTATCAAGATTGTCCAATATGACAGATAACGAATCACAGACCGCATCTTCACAATATTTATTCGGTAAAAACCATATTGGTTGTTAACTATGATATTATATTTCTGATAAAAGGCTAGTAATCTGTTATATAACATTTTTTCAAAGATTTTCGAGAACGAAGGTAATAGTGAAATTGGACGATAATTTTCGATATCTGGAGTGTTTCTTTTCTTGTGAATAGGATGAATTTTAGCTATCCTTAAAGAATCATGAATCATTAAATGCAAAGCCGGACCTACCATTCTGAATATTTAGTTTTTCTTTTTTTTTAAATTCTGGATTGAAAAAATAAAGGTTTTTAAAACCGTACTATTAACAGTTACGTTAGTGATAATAAACAAAAGATAAACAATATTCCAAAAAAGAGGATGGCGGATACCACATTTCACTTATTGTACGATCTTAAAAACATGTATTGCCTTGGGATATATTGGAACTGAATGGCAAAGATGAAGGTAGTACACTTATCCAAAATAGGTTAGATATCTAATCAAATGCCTATCCTGCTGCAGGTGCAGGAGGTTGTACGGAAGAAGCTGGAGTTCCAGCCCTATGGTGTCTCTATGGTCATACACAAGGGTAATTAGACGAACGTTAATTTAGTGCCCAAAAACGTGACAGACGTGGGTGGTCAAAACGCTAACTGGCTTACAAAAGCTGGATTGAAGTAATTGTAGACCTACCACCGCTACATACTTACATCCAGAATATGGCTATATCTGGAATATACAGACCGATGCACAGCCAAACACCGTTAAGCATGTGGCATGTCGCATGTCGCGACTATGAAAAGTTACTACCCGAACTAAAGGGAGCTCCCATAGCAAGGATGACAAGTGATATTGTGATTCAGAAATATATCTCGGATAAAAGGTATCAGATTACTCAGTAAGAGCTGACTCGTATATTGGCGACTCAAAGAGAGAATTTCTCGATTTGCTTCAACGGAGACACCATGGTGTTCGAAGATGAAGTTACACCAAATTTAATATTGTTTTAAAGAAGATCAGCGACGACACTTAAAGCGATTAATTCGGCAACTGGCTTGGAACTGAATAAGCACTCTAAATGAGGTTGGCAGCTAAAGGAAGGATGGATAGTACTGGCCTGAGTAACCAGCCATACCAGCATACAAGTAAATTGGACGGCAAATGTACTGGCCAGACGTGGACTATCAAGGCAATTTATTAGAGGCGGCCTTTCCTTGAGCATTACCGCATTGCAACAAAGTCCACCCGTGAATAAATGCAAAAGCAAGCCAAATATATAGTTCTTAATGAAACGAAGACCTAAATTTACAAAAGATCTACTGAATATAGACAAACCAACTGATCACTGTAGACCAAATGGGCAGATGCACACTATAGCCTTAGCAGAAGGTGCTATTTGTGGATTTTGCCAAAACGAAGTGGAACCGCCAATTCATGTTCTGGGGCAATGCTACTGGGTCCGCGAAATATTGGAACAGGTAGCCACGTAAGAAAGCCACTCTCAAAGATGATAGGTCTAAATAAGAATAAAGAATTAGAGCTCGTCTTCTAGGGTAAAGGCTGTCACAACAAATCTGAAAAAGCCATGGTGAAGCAAACCTCTATAACCACTCCAATTTTAATGTAATTTAATAATAGACCTATGTACTATTGGTCATAATTGGAACTTCCCTTTTCTTCACGTTAGCCCCATTATTTTGTAATCAACGTTATATGATTATGTTAGACATAGTAATACTTCACATTTCTTTTGTAATTATCACACTATAAGGATCATGACATCATAAATACAAAAGGTGAACAATGCAACAAATTGGTATGATATGCATACTAATGACCATAAGATAAGATTATCCCTTATTATATATAACTCATTACTATTTTTTTGATTGCGTTGCATTTATTATAATTAATTTGTAGGACTATAGCAGATATAATTAGAAGTGTTTTATATTTTCTTGAATATTTTCACTTCGACGGAACAATAAAATATACAATGTTAAATACATACTGCTGTGGTCTGGCAACCCGGTTTGCGTAAATTCAGTTTTTTTTTCTTGTTAATTCCGTTAAGAGTTTTTCAATGTTGCGAGAAATTTCAAATTGTTTTATTTTTGTCTAAGAGAGTTAATGTTTTGGATTGTTTAATTTGTTTATTTTATTGTTCAGTTATTTATTTTAATTTCATTCATTTGTACATTTTGTTTTCACGGGTATTGTATATATTGTTTTGTTTTTGCGAGTTCGGATGTTTGCGGACAGCTCTTGGTGCGTTGTTTCGCACGCACCCGGAGAATTTTATACATATACGGTTGTTTGAACCGTGTAAGAGCAGTTCTCTGATAACACGTGTAAGTAGAGATATATATAAATTTGTATTTCATTTCTGCCATTTTAAGATTTTTACTTTCAAGCATTGAATTCACATTTTTGAATTAATATCGTTAATCATGGAACTCATTTAATAATAATTGATATTGTATTTTTGTGTACACAATTTAAGATCTGTTATTATTTTTACGTGCAGGAAGATAGTTTAAGTTTAAAAGAGTAATTTTTTTAGTTCGTTGTTAATTTTTCTGTTTTGTAATTATTTATTCATCACCTCGGGTTGGGCGAATAAAAGCATTGTGCTTGCTTTTAATTTTCATTTATTTAAATTACTGGAATTTTCCACGTGTAATTTAGTTGTTTTAATTTTGAGACCACGTGGATTGATTTGCAGAAATTTATTATCTTCCTGAACTTTTTGTTTTATTTTGCTTAGTAAAAGGATTTTGAATTGTCCTTTTGTAATTTAAAGCCAGCAGTTTTATTTCGACCAGGATCTTTCGTCCAAGGTTTTTTTCTGCAAAGTTTGTATTTAACATTTTTTTTTCTTTTTTTTTATAAAATAAAATTATAGAATTTTTATATCATTCAAAATTACTGTTCTTGTATTTTTAATTAAACCTTTTAAATTGTTTTTTTTTTTAGTATTTATGAAAGTCAGTTTTCTTTTAACCCACAATTTTCTTTCTAAAATTGAAACCCTGAGATTAATTGTTCTTTTGCGCCTTAATAAAATTGCTATCATTTAAGTAGCTAAATTAATTTTTCATTGTAAAATTTCATTTTTACATTTTTGTTGGTACTTTTACTTTTTTTTAGATATTATTGTCTATGGAATATAGTATTGTAAATACATAAGAGATGGTCGCAGTTTCGTTTCTTAATTTGAAAGGTTTTTTAGATAAATTGATTTAATAGACGGTCTAGCTGCAGCACTTGTTTTTATCTTTCTCAAGAACAATGGGGAGCAAAAGTATAAAATATCCCTATATTATCTTCTTATAACTTTTTAATAGATCCAACTCAATCTTTCCAAACTCAAACAATTGACGCGATTCGCTCATCTATATTATTTAAGGAGTTTGAAAAAAGAAAATTAAAAGTGATGAATCCACAACCCCCTAAATTGTATTCGCTCATTAAATTACATAAAGAAAATTTCCCTATTAGACCAGTAGTTTCATACGTAACAGCCCCGGCAGTTAAATTATCCAAAAAACTCATAGATATAATTATTGAACACACGAAATTTAAATCACACAATAGTATTAAAAATAGTTTTGAATTAGTGAACAAAATTAAAGAAGTTAAGCTACCGAACAATGCGAAATTGATATCTTTTGATGTTACTAATTTATTCCCAAGTGTTCCTTTTAAACGTAGGCACATTTTTTAAATACTGATGTTTTGTAATGGTTGTTTGTAAAAATAGGAGGCTGTGCGCATGTGTAGTTTTAGTTTATAGTATTGTATATTTTCTGACGAAGCCGTTGTACGGCGAAACAGTTGTCAATTTAACATCCTAATAAAGTGTAAATCTCACAAATTTTGTGTTTTTATTTACTTATAACTTTTAACATGTAAAGTCTCGATAGAGAATAAAATTTCTAGAAGATGTAAATCGCGATTTCAAAATAAAAAGGTAAAGGTTTACCCTGCAGAATTTACTACAAACACGTAGAAATTAGCATGAGGAGATTGGTGTTGATAAAGCCATTTAACAGCTTCCATATAATCTAAGATCGTGTTCATCGCTTGACATTCATGGGCATTAAATTGTATAACCGGCACAAATGTTCATGTTGCGCTTCCTTAAGTTGATATACGATAACATAAACGACAAAGGCAATTAATGTCGTATTTTGCAGGATTCCTACATATTAGAAAGAAGGAATTTTACTCTATCTTCGAGGGCAAATTTAGTGTATGCACTTAAAGCAATGTTGTAATTTGTCCGCATATAACTCATTTTTGTGTTATACATACTAATAATAGTTTAATACTTATAGAATCATTACATACGATATAAACATCTATAAATTATGAATACCTTCCTTTAAGAGTTGCTGATCTTAGGTACTTAGGACTTAGGTAGTTCTTTGTATGATAATCCTATACTGAAGAATGATTTTGAGTTTAAATTCGTAATGATTGAGGAAGTTTATTCTATAATTCTGAGTGTTAAGTCGGGATCGATTGGTTGTGACGGGTTGAGTGTGCGGATGTTGCGGCTATGCTGTCCCTATATTTTCCCGTACATGTGCCATATAATCAATTCCTGTATAGCTGACGGTGTGTATCCAACCGCGTGGAACGATGCTATTGTAATTCCGATCCCTAAGATTCCCGCGCCTACTGAGTATAAGGACCTTAGACCCATTAGTATTTTACCCGCTTTCTCGAAGGTATTGGAAAAGGTACTCTCGGGGCAGTTGCGTACATATGTCGAGCGCAACAATATTTTGCCTGAATTCCAGTCGGGATTTCGTCCGGGGTTTAGCTGCACGACTGCGTTGTCTAAGCTTACCGACGACATTCTGCGCGCTGGTGATACTGGTCACGTTACTTTGCTCGCTCTGCTTGACTTCAGTAGGGCGTTCGACACTGTTAATCACCATTTACTTTGCAAAATACTAAAATATATTGGCTTTGCGGATGGGTCGAGTGCTTTGCTGGGAGCTTATCTGGCTGACCGACGTCAGTGCGTCAAAATTGACGGATTCCTATCTGAGCCCCTTCCCACGAGTATGGGTGTCCCGCAGGGATCTGTACTGGGCCCTTTGTTATTTACCTTATATACTTCATTCTTGTTTAAAGATCTTAAATACGTTTCCGCACATGCATATGCGGATGATACTCAATTATACTTGTCGTTTCCACCTGAAAATTATCTTGAATCTTTGGAGAACTTTAGTACCTACTGATTTAAATTCCGTTTACCACATTTCACAAAAGCATAATCTATTATTAAATCCTAGCAAATCCCCGCTACTACTCTTTGGTAATAAAAATAGCTGTGAGCTTTTGAGGCCCTTGGTGAACATTCAGGTTGGGGGTCAGCGGGTGGAGTGTGTCGACAGCGGCCGTAGCCTTGGCTTGATGCTCGACAATACCTTTAGATACCGTGCTCAAATTTCTAAGTATATAAAATGTGCTTATATTAACTTAAAAAAAATTTATGCGCATAAGGCTTGTTTGTCGACGTCAGTAAGGAGGCGTCTGTGCGACTCCTTCGTATTGAGTCAATTTAATTATTGTGTTCCTGTGTATCACCCAGCAATTGATAAGGACACTTCACTCAGAATACAAAGAATTCAAAATAACTGCTTGAGATTAGTCTATAACATAAAGAAGTATGAGCGTATTTCACATAAACTTGTTGATGCTCGGTGGTTATCTATGGTTAATAGGAGGGAGTTGCACACGCTGCTATATTACTTTAAAATTATTACAGAACAAGCCCCTCTTTATCTCTATAAAAAAATTGTTTTTCGTAGAGACCTACATTATCTTGGTACAAGATACCGTAACTGAATTTCCCCCCCAAAACATAGAACTACCATGTTTGAAAGGAGTTTCACTTACCACATCTATAAATCCTATAACAAATTTAACGATGATTTTTCTAATCTTAGTCTGTTACAATTTCGAAATAAATATTTCAAAATTCTCCTCGATTCTCAACAATTGCCCTGATTCCTGTGCGCTTCGTTTCGTTGGTTGGTGGCTGGTGCATCGCAGTATATCATGTTAGTTTAGTTTAGTTTTATCATTTTTTGTTATAGTTTCCTTACAATATTAGGCATGTTTTTCTTTTTATTATTGTTAATCTATACTTAAGGTTTAGATGGAAGAGCGGAGATGAGCTTTGCCAGTCTCCGAATCTCACCTTGCGGTTGTACTCGTATAAATTAGGGATGGGTTCTTAATTATATATACTTATTTGTGAGTTTTTATTTTGTTCTCATATACGTTTGTATACAGTACAATAAAGACAATAATTATTATTATTATTATCTCTAGATGGACGTTAGAAATATGCGTAATGGCCACAACTAAGCACATTTTCGGCATTCGGCGTGTTTAACTTCCATCTAACAATAACAATTAGCAATTTTTGAAGGAATACACCTTATAGTGATCTTGAGTTCCAGCAACATATAGCATAATTTGCTAATATTTATTACAAATATTTTTATTACGATCGTACCCAATTTCTCAAAATCATTGAAATTATTATCAGTAAAATATGAATAAATTCCAAAAAGGAATTCAATAAAAGATTCTTGCAACCCGTTCCTTAATGTCATTCCATTTATAGTCACGAAGTGATACCTATGAATAATCTTCGTTTCAACTTTTTGCAAACAGTTTCAGCAGAAAGAAGCTATTAGTATTAGAGTCAGCTCTAGAAATGAGAGAACTGATTTATGGATGCTCTAACAAATTCCATGCAATATATAAATCATATTTGTGGCGCCATGCAGTAGGTATATGCTTCCATAATTTCTGAATGTATGATTGAATGATGGTATACAAAGTGATCTAAATTAAATGCCCCCAAATCACGTATGTGCGTAGGACTAGCAGTAGACTAAATTAGCATACATAAACAATTCGAGAAAACTAGCACATTAAAGAAACTATACGTGATTGAGTTAACAGTTGCTGTTGCAATTTAATTATCACGAAAGCAACATTTCCGTTTCATAAAGTCATGGTATGCTACTCTTTAGCAGAAAATGTCTGCCTCGAGAAAAATATCCTCCGTTTTTGTCTTCGTCCTGTTTAGTACCTACATACTAATTAATTTAAGATTCATAGATAAATAAAAATAAATAAAAGGCTTTATTGCACTACGACTATTCCAGTAAATTACAAAAAAAATAATTAATAAACAAAAGCAACCTAAAACTGCGACCAATTCACGCAAATTCAAGTCTCACCATCGCGACGGCGTGGTAGGAACCGCAAGTGTATTTAAACCGCGCGCTTATCAAAAGAATTCCCTTACGGAGAAAGTCCCTCCCAGTCTTCTCTGGCTGTTGTGTCGGCAAAGCTCCTAATACACGTCGAGCTTCTTATTCCCGGTCTAATTGTAGCGCCGTCAAAGCTTTTTACCTGTTTTTCTGCGCCCTTGCCGTTGCACCGGCACAGCTTCTGACGCTCCCAGAGTCTTTTTTTTAGTCATTATCGTACCGCAAAGTTTAGCACCGTCAACCCCCGTATATAGATTGTCATTTTATGCCATTAACCGACACAAAGCTATTAGATTCCGCGTTTAGATTTCAAAATCGTTACTGAAGCCCCGTGAATGTGTTAATGTCCACCACTGTACGTATTTATGTATGCCTGCGAGTGTAAATGCATTTTGTTTACTTAGGTTTTTTTGTTTGCTGTATATATTCCATGTCGTTTACACTTGTTATATAGAAATAAATGTTTCATTTATGATGCACTTTCACTGTTTCGTTGTGTAATCCGAACCCTAAACTTTCTTCAACTCATTGCTACACTTTGGGGTTAACACTTTATTGTGTCGGCGTAAATAATACGCAACACCGTGCAAACCGTCACGAGGTTGAAATTTACTATTTGACAACTTAGGATCAGCGCCACTAAACCAACTTGGTGCAAACCTACTCTTTCGACTTACGAGGAGCAACGCATAAGTAATAAGCATTTTAAAAGTACGTAAGTAATCGAGGGCCCATAAGCAAGGTATTGAAGAGTAAACAGTAAATACCATGAACAACGAACCAGAAACCCGGAAAGAAACAACGTCGTTCCCTTCCGGGCAATTAGGAATCGAATGAGAAGGGTTTGCGTCCAAGAGAAACACAAAGATCATTGAAATAATGCAACCAGGCAAATTCATTGAGACTTTTGTTAAAAAAAAAAAAAAAAAAAAACAAAGGACTCAAGAATTACTAAACCTCAGTATTATCTAGCTTAATGAGGCCACTGTGTACAGAAAGAACATAAACAAGAAAATTGAAATCAATACTGGACAGACCCACTGCAGACTGTGTAATATGATGACAAAGACCTCAAGCCACATCCTGCGTGTGCATTTATTTTGGTTTTTTTAAGCATTTTCCTTATCAGGCACCCCTCCTATTCATCATATAGACCCCGGAAAAGAACCGGTTATCGAATTTGACCAGAGTGAAGTTTGAACCGACCTCACGACTGATAGCCAAGTGTGCAAGCCACTAGACAATCGGCCGGGTAAATATACATGTAGGATGTGTGTAGGATAAGGGTGATTGTACACTGTGACCTGAAAGGTCTATTCTTGCTGTATTTAAAGCTGGTGTTACAATCCGAGTCCTTTAAAAAAGTGTAGAATGTCAGAAAGCTCTAGTTTAGGTAAGCCTTCCTCTTCAATTTCACATGCTCCCAGATGCACAATTAAGTTGCACAGTGCAGCGCAATTTAAGAGTAACTGGATGGATGTTTCATCTCGTTCTCCACAAAATCTGCATTTGGCTTTCTCCGCTATTTCAAGTCTGTTGAGATCTCCTTTCAGTTTCCTGTAAATATGCGAATAACTATAAATACCAGGGTTTGGATGCAAAAACAATTTTTGATAAGCTAAAAATGCATCATTCTCTGGGTAGTGATTTCAATCAACCAGTCAGGCTAATAGATACAGACTTCCACAGGGCACCAAGATATTGTAATAGTGTGATTATATGAGTAAAACAAATGGGGAATGAAATATTAGACGTCAATCATGTTTTTTTTTTTAACATAATCAACAACTTTTTGTCAGCTCTGATTTAAGTGAAAATGATTTAGATTCTGATATTTACATTCAGGATAATATACGTACAACTGTACTAAACCAAAAATAAAAAGATTTCTTAAGAGGAGCTTGTTTGACAAATGAAGTTTAATTCACATTTATATCATTTACAATATATATTTTTATTGATTTGCAGTAAAATTTGCCATATGTTAGATTCTATATAATCATCTCAACCAAAACTTACAAAATGTTTGCTACCTGTCACTGTTTGTACAATGTCAACAATTTCAATCTCTAAGCGTTTGTGTGTATGTAGTAGTAGTATTTATTTTTGTAATATGACCATTACAGAAATTGTCATTCATATAATTACGTGCATTTCAACACTTGTCAATAAATATCAATAAATAAATAAATAAACAGATAAGTGTATGAAAATATATATAAATATATCACAAACAACACAAAATGAATAATGTAGACTAACATACATGAGAAAAGGTCACGGATTAAAATTCAAAGTTGGTAAATGGCTACATTAGCAGGAATTCCTCAACCGAGTAGCACTCCCTCTGCATCAGAAGGCTTTTCACTTCTCTCTTGAAGCCAATGGATGACAGTGGTTTTATGTCCGTGGGTAAGTTGTTGTATAATTTGACACCCCAATAATCCCTAGAGTTCTGCGAGAAAGCTAGGCGTGCGTCCTCATTTCATACCTTCCTCGCGTGGAGTACCCGTGTGAGTTAATGGGATATTTTTGGGTGTTGTTATGTACGTGCGTGACGACGGAAAAAAATATATACAGATGGTAGGGTAAGTATGTTTCCAGCCGTGAAGAAAGTCCTACAGCTCTGATTATATTTCAAATTGCACAACACTCTAACGGCCCGCTTTTGCAGTACAAATATTCTATGCGCCTCCGTCGCAATCTCCAAAAGAAAACTCCATACGACATAATGGAATGGAAGTATGAAAAGTATGCGGTTTTTGCAGCTTCGAGGGTAGCTGCATGTTTTATTCTCTTTATGGCGTACAACGCCGATGAAAGTCTACTGCTCAACTCGTTAATGTGATTGTTCCACTTCAGTCCTGAACCAATCTGGATACCCAGGAACTTTCCATCTGACGAAACACTGCTATCGGTGGTGAAGGAGCTACTTGGTATTTTGCTGTGGTTCATTTTAAGTTTGTTTGCAACCAGCCATTCTTCAGCAACCGCAACCGCCACTTCAGATTCTTCAATGAGTCCGAAGGGGTTTTCAGCGTCTACTAAGAGCGATGTATCGGCCGCATGTAGGCAAATGTAAGTCCCATCGATGTTATAGGGGAGAACATATATGGAGACCAGAAATAGAAGAGGTTCGAGAACCGATCCCTGCGGAACTCCATATGCGCCCTAGACCCGACCGACACCCAATGCAGCAGGTCATCTGTACTCTATCGCTGAGGTAAGATTTTATTAGAGTTAGTGGTTTTCTCCTTATTCTATTTTCCGTCTGCGATCACAGAAATGCAGATTTAATTGCCATGTTAAATTTTTACTTATTGCATCATTTCGAATTTTGAAAAAAAAACCGTAATAAATTTTCGATCAGTTTATTTTTACATTGTACCAAAATCAAAATAATTTAATAATTTAATGCTCATACAGAAATCAGTGAGTTACCCTAATACCATATAACAAATAAATTAAAATAGAAAAAGAATTGTTGGTATTCAAATGCGCGCAAAGAGTATGTGTACAGTAAACAGGACTTTTTTTATTTTTATCATGCCTATTATATCGATAATGAAGAATTTTAAGAACTTCAGAATACATATAGCAAAGAAAAATTTTCAGAAAAATTAGTCTCTTTAAAATTCTACATTCCTTTATTTTTGACTATTAAATACGTCTAAATCAAAACTAAAAACATGGCAGCTTTCTAATTTTGCAATACTTCATAGGATTAATACTAATAGAGGTAGCAAAGATGCGAAAAAGTCATTTGAATCAAATTGTATAAATATAGCTTTGTTTATTTACTTTCTTTGCTGTATATATTCCATGTCTTTTACACTTGTTATATAGAAATAAACTTTTGATTTATAATGCACTTTCACTGTTTCGTTACATAATCCGAACACTTTGGGGTTAACACTTTATTATAACGGCGTAAATAAGACGCAACACCGTCCAAACCGTCACGATGTTGAAATTTACTATTTGACAACTTAGGATCAGCGGATTGTATAAACTGAAGCAAAATATAAATGGCCTAAGTCAAGTAGAGTACTATAATAGCAGGAAAACTTAAATAACAATCAAAACATGGTTACATCGCAATCCTCAATGTGCTACACAACTAACAATAAATAAATTAATTTAATGCCGAAATTTATTTTTAATATGTAATCTTTATATTATGAAAAGTTACAATTTTGAAGTTATATCATAATATATTGGAAAAACTAAGCCTTACTAATTAGTCTCACCCCTGTGGCAATAAGAACTAACGATCAGCTTAGGTATATTAGACATAAGCTTCGTACACTTGACATTTCAAACCAAACGTAAATATTTTAGATGTGAAATGTGTCCAACTTAATCCTTTAAAAACTAAACAAGCCACTAATAAATTACGGAGATTACCAAAGCAAAAAAAAATATTAGGGCAACGTCAACAGAAAATTTCGTATGTCGGAAAGTTTTGGCCAGCCACCAAATAGCTATAAGAAAGCAGCGAATTTTTGTAGTTATATTATTAATACGTGTTCCAATTCTTTTTAACCGCTAAGTTCAAAATATTTGGTTCTTTTTTTGTCCCGAGCACGAAATCGTCTGCTGTTTTAATACCTTACAGAAAGTATTCTCTGTTTCGTGTCACTGGCTTTAATTTATATGCATCTCTAATTAGTTCCTAAGCGTTTTGGCAACAGTTCAATATTGCGTGCTCACTGCAAGGTGGCATTATGACTCCATAAATCTACAGCTTTCGTTAAACTTAACCCTACTAAAACATGCTGTCACTTACGGTGTAGAATATATGACCGCAATTCACGGGGTTGTAGGAGAGTTAACTAGGATATTTGCCTAAATTATAGGTGCAATATTTAGTTGCTTTAGTAGTATAATGCTACTTATAAGTTAGTAATTACCCTGACGTATAAAACGTATATTAAGGTTAATTTATCGAAAGTTTTATAATAGCACGTTTAATTGGTAAACTAAATCCTTGGCTTGAGATATTTCTTAAAGGTTACGTGGGTTATAGGATATATATAACTTATAACGTAATAATTATGCTTTTAAATCTGTTACGGATAAATGCCATACTCTGTATGACTTTGCAACTTTAATGGAATGTAGGAAAGTCAAAAACGGGAAATTTATTGTTTCATTTACTTACATTGTATAGGTGACAACTTCAGTGGATACTTCAGGTAAACAGACAGCTCACCGTAGCAGAATTGCCCGATTCACGCGGGTTGCATAAATCAAAGGCTGGAATATTACGAATTTATGAAACATAGATAGCTGCAGGGAGCACGGTGTACGGTCGGAGACCGGACGTCGGAGTGTGTTACAATAAAGTGCAACAATAGACCATATTTTATAACCCAATTACAATAAACCTGCCATCTTATACAGGCTGTGCAAATATTAAAACTAATCAAATCAGAACTTTAACTGGCTATAACTTTGAATTTACCAGCAAATGTACTTTTTAATTACCTATCAGTTGGTATTTATAGCTTAAGCTTTAAGTTTTCACGTTTTTACATAATAATTAAAGTCTGTAAAACATAAAAATAGTCGTTTTGCACCATTTGACGTTTTTTAAATGAGAGGTCTACTGTATCTAGTTGCTTATAGTTTTTAGAAATGTCAGATAATTCATTTATTTTTGTTCTAAATACATGTTTTGCTTCTGTTTTATGTTATCGTTGATATGTTATTACCATTATTGTTGTTACAGCCGATTGGATTATAAATTACGTAAAGTTTCCGAGCACTTGTAAAGATATTCTTCACTATTATTCTTATAATTGTAAATTATCTGACATTTCTCAGTACTATATAGGCAACTAGATAGGTTAGAAACACCAAATGGCGCAAAAAACGATTATTTAGCATATTCAAATGCGAAAACTTAAAGCTTAACCTACACGGAGAAAAAAAGATGTTACCACGTATTATAAATATAATAAATGATATTAACTCAAGGACAATAATACGTTATCTAGTACCCAGTATTCATCCATGTATTACTGTTTATTAGGAGGATGGTACGCTCTAATATAATTATAATACAACCAATTATAAAGTTAGTTGTCCCTATTCTTACTATCTATTTTTCTCAGTGTATAAATACCATTCGATAGGTAATAAGAAAGTACATTTGTTGGTGGATTAAAAACTATGGCGTTCTATTAAAATTGATCAAATTATAGCCACTTACAATTCTTACTCGATTAGTTTTCATTTTTGTACACCCTGTATAAGATAGCAGGTTTATTATAATTGAGTTATATAATATGGTCTATTTTTACACTTTACCATAAGCTGCGCTTACACTTCTTAAGTATTTGAAACATAAAAATTAGATTAGATTTTTCCAAAATTGAAATTATTTCAAAAACGTTAAGGTTTAATTTTTATAAACCTTATTTAAACACTTGATACTTTGATACTTTTAGAGCTTTTAGAACATTCTATATAATATGAACATAATTTTAAAAAGTAACCATAACAAACCTCGATACATCCTAAAAGTGAAAAACTTTTTGAACGTCACGTGTTTTGGCCATAATATTCCATGCCGTATAGCGGCATATTTTAATATTTGTGGTGCTAGGGTCATCTAGGCTACTACAAAAAAATATATAGTCTAAACTTGGGTATAAGCAGAAAATTCCCTAACTGAATATAATTATATATTGACCCCACAAAGCAAAAGCGTATAATTTGTAGGTGTTTGAAATTCACGGGCTACCGTGGAATTTTCGCTTATAAATGATAGAATACAGGTTTTTCTTTGAAACTTTAGTTTTGACAATTTTAAATTTATAGACGATATAAACACAAATCAAAAACCTGTCTGGCTTATGACTTACGGCGGTAAGCTTTGGAAATAATCTACTCCTATTTTTTTGTTACATTATTTGTAAAATTTAGCTACGTCAAACTTAAACCTACATTGTATCTTTCTTTTAATAAACGAAATCCCTATAATCAATAATGACCTGCAAATTTAAAACAGCCTATATATGTATCTATACATCAAAACGTTTGGTAGGTCTCTCAAGAATGGCGTAAATTTAATAATTGAATTTGTTACAAATTTTTTTACAACTAAAGTCTGCAACTTTATTTTATTTTTATGAAGATTTAATGTTACAAAGATATCCTAACACGGTATTTACTCGCATCTTTTATCCATTCAGCACGCAATAAGTTATTTTCCGGGAATTTAAATAACTTAAAATCTTTACAATTTCTCCGGAACTTCCCGCATATATACCTATGTATGTATGCGCATTTATTTTCAATGTATGTATGTTCGTACGTGTCTACGCGACTGTCCACTGGCGACTGAAATACAGCGCTCCGAATGAACTCACTTAAGGTTCCCAACTATATGATCCAGGGTTTCCATTTTAGCGAAAGCCGCTGCCAATTCTCCCGTAAAGTGAGCTATCTGTTATCTGCGCTTCTACCTTCATCGAGCAATAGAAACGATAATACGAATTGTTAACTTAAAATAGAATCTTTTAAAGGAAAAGTTATAAAACCATTTCAGCATTTTATTCAAAAACAACGTAGTTAGAAAAAAAAACAGCTTTCCAAAAACTTTAAAACTAAGATCAAATTATTTACTATTAGCACAATGGATTTGAGAACTGCAACGATAAACAGCAGAAGAAAAAACAAAGGTATGTACAATTTCGAAAAATTGACCTTGAAACAGCTTTGTTACCTAGACAAAGTTGTTGAAATCATTGATACTTCATATTATTTGTCGATTCGCAGTAAATATCTCCAGTTATAGGATGCAGATGTTATTTTCGAAATAATTTCGCGATTTGTAATATAATCTTCTTATAACTTTACAGCAACCGCCTCTTCGTATACATAATATCGACTGTAGGACATTTTACCGCAACGGTTCACTTAGGCAATTTTTACTTCAGCCGCATGTAAATATTCGTTTTTATAGCTATCATTAGCATTCAATTTCAATTACATTTACAAGCTTGAACAACATTCAACAAACATATAAGCAAGTAAACAAACTATTAAACAACATCGGGATAAAATCAGGTGTTTTCTCATTTAACTATGATATTTACAAGAACTCTGAAATGGCATATGAAGCAATTATGTCCCATTCGAAAAATGAATATTTGCAGAGTAATATCGAATATGTTAAACATCTGTAAATTATGTGTTTAGAAAAAAAAAGTGTATGCACTCAATTGAAACGGCTCGATTGAATTTCCATTGTAGAAAGAGAGAAAGGTGGAAAAAGTTCAGTGGTATATAAAGGTGAAACAATTCTTTTTCGCTAATACCACTCCGCGCTCAGTTAAGCAAATACACAGATTTCAGTGTTGAAAGGACTATTTATCACTTTTCGTTGGCAATATTTGGTTTATCGTTTTCATGTCCAGCATTAGTTACGATTCATACCTAAATCAATTTCTAAATAAGTACAATGGTTTTTTATATTTTGATATTTACCGGAAATCAAGAACAACGCTTCAGAATAATATTAAAAAAGTTAGATCGTCCAGATTCAAAGTCAAACATAAAAAAAGTGTCAACTATGACAGGGAAAATGTAAAATGTTGGTTTTGCAATTAGAGAGAATGGGAATTAAAATCTATAAGGAAAATTAAACGGATTATTACATAGGAGAGCAAACAATTTATAAAGTCTACTATTTATTTGCTTGTTCAAATCAACAATAATATAAACAGTATATACTTACATATACGTGTTATGTTAATTCACACTTGCTGGTTAGTGTTGCGTCTGATTTCCCACCCTCTGTCCTCGTCTCGAGATGAAGAGACGGCCGGCGCACAGTGGATCGAAGTTGGTTAAAAATTTGACATAGCGTAAAAAAGCCAATCTTGCAGGATCGTAATAAAATGTGTATAAGTGTATAGGAAAATAAGCATTAGATATGGAAATCACAGTACAAACAAGTAGATTGACGGAATATCGAGCAGAAGCAAGTTTGACAGTACATGTTCGGAGATGTTACGCTAAGAGTGTATTTCGACCGTCCTCTTCAACTACTAAAATCTTCGAAATTAGAAACGATACCAAACTGCAATTTGCTCAGAATATACACTAACTATGTGTAATTCATCCTGCAAAGTATTAGCAAATCATATTTGTAACTAACTATACAATTACCATTTCTTGAAGATGGTGTTCTATGACTCTAAAAACTTCTATTAGTTTTTAAAAAAAATGCCCAAATTTGCCCAAAAAAAGGAAAACTGTTTTGTCATCTACGATCCTTCCAGTACTTGCTCCACCGATTTCAGGTGCTACTTCGCGCCACTTTTTGAAAAAAGACGTTTTGTTTATCGCATTACCGTTTCTAGCATTTTCATAAATCCATGTTAACTAATATTTCTATCAAAAATTTGTTAAGTTATGCCATTTCAGTGACTAACATTCAATGCATGTTTCATAATCTCTTAGTTCTCGGATTAAAAAGGGTATAAACTAATTAGCATAATTATGAATATCGGTCATACACCTACATTATGAGATGGAATATGCTACTTTTTAAATATTCGCTACATTTATTGTATCGTTGACATTGTGTGATAATGTTAAGTTAGAATTGTGAAATGTGCTATGTTAGCTTAAAATAATCGATTAATAGAAGATAAACAAAATGGGGTATCTTTCTTTATATACTTGGTATGTTTGACTTCGGTTCGCCTACACATTCTAAGAGTTATTCTCCGTGTAGTTGGATTGTGGTTAATATGAATACAATTTATGTTTTACTATAGGTGCACATAAACTGAGAGATTATCTATATCATTATCATAAATGTATCAAAGTACCTAGAGGTTAAAGGTAATAAATATATCACAGAAAATTAACACATCTACTCGCATAGTAAAAATATGTGGAAGAACAATATAAAATATTCTGAGTGAATTATTGCGAAAGTATTTGAGTACTGTATGTTGACTCGTCTGGAGCATTTTCTGCATAAATACAATATCCTTAATGAAAACCAACACGGTTTCAGGAAAAATAAATCCACTACCATAGCGTTAATAGCTTTCTACAATACAATTTTGGCCGAAATTGACAGTAATAGGTATCCAGTTTCTATATTTTGCGATTTCAGCAAAGCTTTTGAATGCGTTCGACATTCAATATTGCTACAAAAGCTGTATGAGTAAGGTATCAGAGGTAATGCGGCAGATTGGTTTGCTTCGTACTTAGCAGGACGTTTCCAATTTGTGACACTAAAACACGAAACCAGCATGAATGTAAAGAACTATAAATCTAGCTACTTACCTATACTTCATGGAGTTCCGCAAGGTTCTGTGCTGCGCCCTTTACTTTTTAGCATGTACACCAATGACATATTTGATTTTGTTTCTGATTTACTTATTTATATGTATGCTGATGACACCACAATACTTATTTCACGGGACAGTTTACAAGATGCAGAAACTGCCAGTAACATCGCAATCAATTAATTGTATCAATGGTTTTCTAGCAACAAACTGTATGTCAACAAAGATAAAACGATATCTATGCTTTTTCACACTAGACAGCAACTGCAAAACACACAATGTTGCATACTTATAAGTGGTGATCCTGTGCAGCAACAGAAGAACATACAATTCCTTGGCGTGCACTTACAAGATAATCTGTTGTGGGACAATCATTGCAGTACAATTACGAAATCAATCTATGCTAAAGCATATCTTTTTCGGCTCTTAACTATACTTTATCAGTTCACACTCTCAAGATTATTCACTTTGCTGAGATTCATTCGAGAATAACGTACGGAATACTCCTCTGGTGCCGTCGCTTTTTATATTCGAGGCAATCTGCTATACATGATTATAACGCGACATCTTGATGACTTTCGTATACCGAAATGTGAGTTGCAGGTCACCGGTGTTGAACTACTAGGTGGAAGGTTGTACAACAAATTACCTGATGTAATAAAAACTTCCACTGTGAACTTTGAAAATAATGTTAAACGATTTCTGATCGAGAGGGCCTTTTATAGCGGGCAAGAATATTTATTATGTCGAACTTTTCGTTTTTGTTTTTAGCTTTTAGATTACTGTTTCGTGCTAGTTTTTCTTTCTTTTCTAATTGGTGGTGGTTTGGGTTCATTTATCACATTCATTGCTTTGTTAGATTAATATTTTTTTTCTTTTTGTTTCGTTTTGACTGATTTTATAATCATTCTTGATTCTACAAATCAATAAAATTACTTACTTACTTACTTTACTGCAACCTATAATGTAGCGACATACTTTAAAAGAAATCTAGCTAAGCGATATCTTTAAAAATTAAAAGTCGCAGCAAGAATATTCATTTGGGCGAAACTTTTGCTGAGGTCGCACACACAAAACGAGCAACGAAAAAGTAGCTGCTGCTTCGTAGAAAGGGGTTGTATCATATTTCATTTCCTAGACTTAAATCTTGCAGGAATATGTTAAAAACTTCAGGGTCTTTTTGATTTCTAATTCAGTTTCTCTATATCTAAATTATTTTATGTCTTCTTAGGTCATTATTCACTCTGCTTTCTTCTTTCCGATAGCAAAAGCTACCGAAGCTGCGACTTCTATCACGTTTATACAAAAATCAACTCATGGAATCAGTTGAGGTAAACTGCTGCAACTCTTTTTGCTCTCGTAGTAGGTATAGATTACTGCGATTTGCACGCTACTTTGTGCACAGTGTGTGAATACGACATGCAACCGCTTTAAAAAAGTTGTGCAAGAGAATTTCCTTGCAACCTTGCTTCACGTGCATGCACGCTGAGAAAACCTTCTTCAGGATAAGCGTAGAATAGATACCTTCTCTATTAAAATAGACACCCCAGGAAAGTATGATTAGTGCAACATTGAATATTAATCACGAAAATATAAGGAGTAAGATGGTGGAGCTGCTTGGAGAAGGTACAGGCAAGATTTAAAATATTAGAGTAGAGGAGACCAAAGAATACTTTTTGTTAGGAGCACGCCAAGAAATCCATTTGTATTTAGTTACGTCAAAATTATTATAGCATAGTCTTTTATTGTTAAGCCACTAACAATGGTAATTTTCAGAATATAATAGAGTACAAAAAGAAGATATAGACAATTTTGCTCCTAACATAAAATTTCCAGGAACCGACGTGCATGTATATTTCTATTGTGCTGTTCGAAATTCATGCTAATTCAAATATAAATTTTACAGTAGGTGTACATATGCCCTGTTTCACGAAGATATATTTCCCTTGCTAAGTCTTCGACTTTCCAAACAAGATATACGATTCCCTTGTTCTTGGGGAAGCCATGATAGGAGATCGATTTCATGTTATTCCGTTTGCATTCCATTAGCATTAGAAAAGCATCAAGCTCTTTTCGGGAAGAGAACACCCTTGCACGTTTGCCGGTACGAAACAAATACCCCACGTCAATAAATAAACATTCGGCTCCGTTTGTGATGCGTCTGGGAGACATTTTGGCATTGGTCCAGTCGTCGAGATGCAGACGCAGGTCAGCTATGCAAATTAGAGATATGACACGAAATGCTCGTTCCATTTATTAATAATATCGGCCACAATGCGGGAATTATTTCATCGTAGTAACACTCGTCGCTGGGTCATTTCACTGACGCTGAATTATGCATAATTATGAGACCGTAGGATAAAGTGTTGACGGAATTTATTTTCGTTGGGACTCCAAACGTCCAGACCTCATAATTTAATCAAGAAACAATCAAACTCTTCATATGTTGTTTACCGATTATAACTCCTTTTTTTATTATTTTTGACAAAATGAAAGCAATACTTCCTAGTTACATATTTCTAAAGCTAAAACGGTAAATGATTATATAACTCGAATTATGGTGGCAGTATCACATGACAAGTTGCGCAGATTACGAATAGTCGAAAGAAATCAAGACGGTAGCTTAACCAGAGAACGGTATAGACACTTATGATGTGTATATATAGAAAATGACCTTAAGAGATAAATAACAAGAAATAGTAGTTTTCTTGACAGAATGAAAAAACATAAACACTATTTTAACACCAACCTGACACTAATTTATGATCACCTTGATATATTATGCCATTATATACAATAACACAATGCTTTAGTCATTATTAAATACTACATAAAAGGCATATTTCTTTTTAAAAACAGCATTACTGTTGGAGATTGCGATATGATATATAATCAGGATTATAGTATATTTCAGTTTGTAATTAAAAACTAAATAATATGTAAGGGTTCCATTTATCGTTACCTTTTTCCAGTCCATGTGAATGATGTGAGCAATGGCAGTTCATATCAATTTGTAGATGATATACTAACGAAAGAATGCACGTAAGCGTTTCTCATCGTTGTGACTACTTCAACTGCTAAATCGCCCGTTTTCGCAGGGTAGAATGCTCTAAGCGTATCATTATTCTTTTCTGTTCGATTTAGTGGCTCAGAATTATAATAAATGTGAAAATTAAAAATAAAACGAGCTTTGAATTGCTCTTAAATAATACGTAGATAGTCTCTTATAACAGGTAATTGTTCAAGGAAACAATGCTTACTCCCTTATTTGTTGTAAATGCTAGAATTTTAGAAACTGATTGTTTTTCACGAGTGAACCATGATCGAACTCCAACAGGTATTAGAGGTGCCAGAATAGTAAAACAAATACGCAGTAAAAGTATTTCAATTTCTGCGGCAATGAATAATCAACAAGTATATTTTCTTAAAAAGACAAATACGCCTTATAATAAGGATAAATTTTTACAATTTAGGACTATGTTCTTTCAGAAATTTGTTCTAATAAATTATCTATATTGAATAATATGTACGTGTGAGTGTCTTTGCTTGATTTGACAATGGGAACTTTCATTTGGGAAGAGTAAACTTTGTTTTCAACAGAGATTTTGGACAAAGAGGACTTCGTTTCGCACCTTCGGACTTTCAAATGATTAGTAACTCAATTTATAGAAAAAAAAATAACGACAAAATGTATGTACCTACGTGTTTGTTGTACATATTTATAAATAACGATATGTGTAGTACTGATATACAAAAGCTTTTCCCTTACGTATAAATATATAATATAGAAAATAAAACGATCGGCGCCTCCACCAAATGTCACGGGTTAGGGCACGTCAAGGGCAACTCAGGGGCAACACTCGTTATATTAATATATAGTTAGGATAGCAATAATAACAATTTGTATACGTCGCTAGTCTAGGGCCTGGTTTAGCAGGAGTAGGACTCGAAGAGTCAAAGTCAAACATGAGAACTTTATTAACATCCTCTTACAGAGACTCCAAGAGGAGTACCTCATGGTGTCTCCTAGCAGAAGGTATCCTTCCGGAGAGTCCTCTTACGGAGAAAGTCCCCTAACAAGGCTACAAGTGTTTGTAACCCCCACTGAAGTCCGATTTGTGGCAGCAAGAAAATTCTCAACTTACTAAAATCGATACAAAGTTTCTATTTTCTTGCATAGACAGTAGAAATAACCCCAAGCCAAAAATTAATCACTACAATAAAAAATCATTTATATTAAAATATTCAATAAAGTTCTAGTTTCATTATACCAAATTTTAAAATGGTATCCCCAGACATGTCAACGCTAGAACACTTTTGTGCAGATTACTAATAAGCCTACATATTGCTATGTTGAAATAGTAAACAATTCCTTGGGTAATTCATAATTAATAGAAAATAACAACTATTTAAATTGATTTTACTTGGTTTATATAAGTTTGGTATACATTGCATCAATGTTCTGTATTTTGTAAAATTCTGACTAATAACTTACACGATCGTATAAATTTAACTGACGTAACCATTGATATGACGGGGTGCTTGTATTTTTCAAACTAGTGTTCGTCGTTGGGAATCTTTAATTCGTGCGTGTCTGTGGTAGCGAATTTCCTATTTCTATTTGGTGTTGCCCGGGAGAGCTTTCCTTGGTAATGGGTAATTTGTTGAAAACAAAAAGAGGACTTTCTTCTTTTTCGATTTGTATGTTAGAGGTTGGTGACGATTCTTTGGGTTGTTCAGATATGTTATTTTCATGCGTTGGCGCATTGAAATATCAAAGGTCGTTTGGTGGGATATTTCTAATTTACTTATGTCTGTAAAAGGACAGATTGAAGTTTTTAGTCTGAAGTGAAATAACAAATCTTTATTATAGTGATTTTTATATAGTAAATGGCTCTACTCACCTGAAAGTATATAGTAGAAAGTTTATTTTTTTGTCAAATTTTTGATGGAATTTAATATTTTATTCGATATAACGTATAAGAAAACATCACTTAATGATAACTAAACAATCACATTATAGATTCATTGATATTAAATAGTACAGAGCTTTGATAACGGCGATATATCCCTCCCACGTCTCATTAGTTACTAAATAAATTTCGTATATCATTCTAGTCGTTGATAAGGAAGCGAAATCACTTGAGAGAAGAGTAAATATACAGCCAGGGCCACCTGCAAATTGGGGTTTGGTATATTTCTAAATTTGTAAAGAGTACCACAGATGACTCTCAGTGGCTTTCAATTGAATTAAACAGTTACTTAATTTAATTTTAAAAAATATTGACCACAGTTTCGTAGGATATACATATATGAACTGAAGGCCCAACGACAGCGTTGAAGCCGTTTTAAATCAGATACACAATAGACGTTCGGAGGATATAAAAAAAAGATTACCCAACATATTTAATATTGTTGGTATGCAGGTATTTCTGCTAGCAAGAATCGATTAGTCTCGTAATCTAAGTTACCTACATTTTTATGAAGAGGTCTCACTCATAACTCGTCGACCAATTACAACTTTCTTTTTATTATTATTATTATTTTTTTTTTTCAAAGTAAGCGTAGCACTATGTAGCTACATACTTCTTCCGCAATAATCAGGATCTAGTATGTAAATGATTATATCTCGAATTATGATAGTAATACAAATTGACAAGTTGCGTGAAACTCGAATAGTGAAAAGAAATCAACTTTATAACTTATAAAGAGAACGGTACCACAGCTTAGGTAAGTCGGAGCATAGTTGCACTCTCACATGTTTGTATTCGAAAAGATCAGAAGGATTTATGTATGCATGTACTAACGGGGGTACTGAACTGAAGAGACTAACTGCAGAAACTCGGTGTCACAGCTCATCGGTTCCGGGTCATAACTTTTTTATATATACATACAGTAGAGTCTCGCTTATCCGACATAAACGGGCCGGCAGAACGACGGATAAGCGAAAATGTCGGATAATAGGGAGGTGTTAAGAAAAAGTCTATTATATAGATACATGTACATACGTATATATAATAGAAACCGAACTATATATGTATATAATTATATGTTATAATTTTACACATTACAAACCTAAAATAAAAAAATCCCTGAAAAAAGAAGCTACAGCTACAGAGTTGCCTGAAGTTAAATGCAGTACTTAAAAAGTTCAGTTCTGTGATGATTTAAAGAAATTCTTTATAGTAGTCTGCGTTCCTGACGAGTGCCGTTTCTTCGCTGCCATGTCTCGCCATTTTTGCAGCATCATTATGTCGATTCCTCTAGCTTCTTCTTGTTGCTCGATGTATTTAATTGCAATTTCTAGAGCCGTAACTCCGTCGTTGTGTGAAATTCTGAGTGGCTCAACAGTTGGTGCTTCATCTTGATCTTCAATTTCGTTGTCATCGCAATTGACAAGAGCGACAATTTCTTCATCAGTTACTTCATACTGGTCATCATCCTTCATCCAACTTTCGATGTCTTGCAAAGATGCATCATCACATCCAGGGATACGTTGCATTAAAGGTAGAATGGTTTCTCCGATTTCATCTGTGCTCTCCGTTTCCAGACTTTCATCATCACCTAGCAGCGTCTTCCATGATTTGACAATTGTTGAAGCCCTTACGTCAGCCCAGGCCCTTGCAACCCAATAAGCAACATCCTTTACATTAATGCGTTTCAATTTTTCAATCATGTCTTGTCCCTCTTCTATTTCTTCTATTACTGTGGACAGTAGCTTCCTGCGATAGTGCCTTTTTATCGTTTCTAAAACACCTTGATCCATCCAGGTTGGCATATGGCCGTTACATTGGGAGGCAGGAACATTGCCTTAATGTCACCATCTTGAAGCTCCTCTGCATTAGGGTGCGTTGGGGCGTTATCAAGCAACAAAACTGCTTTTCTAGGTAAATTATTCTCTTTCAAAAACTTCTCTGTTGAAGGAATGAATTCCTTAAAAAACCAATCTTTGAAAATTTCATTGCTCATCCATGCGCTTTTCTGATTGTAGTATTTTACAGGAAGAACGTTTTGTGAAACTGTTTTAAAGGCTCTAGGATTTTTGGATTTTCCAATCATTGCAAGGTCCATTTTGAGATTTGCCGTAACATTGCTGCATGCTAAAATTGTAAGTCTTTCCTTACTGCGCTTGTAGCCAGGGGCTGCCGCTTCAGTTCTGGCTGCAAGACTCTTACTAGGCAACATTTTGTAATTAAGTCCTGTCTCATCACAGTTAAATATCTGATCACCGGTTAGGCTTTCAGATTTAATAAATTCCCGAAATCTTTTCCTGAATACTTCCATTTCTTCGTAATTCGATGATAGTTTTTCACCAGAAACACTTAACTGACGGATACCGTAGCGTTTTTTCCATCGGTCAAGCCAACCGACACTCGCTGTGAAATCTGGGTCCCCTTCATTGAATTCATTACGAAAATGCAACGCCTTTTGCTGTAAAATAGGCCCTGAAATAGGCACACCTTTGTCCCTGAACTGTCTAAACCAAACATACAAAGCTTCACTAACTTTTTCATAATCACATTTTTTCATAGTCTTTCTTTCTTTTAATGCACCCTCCGTAACTCTTGATGTACTCCATTTTTCTATTTCTATTCGCTTTCTTTTCCAGTCTCCTACTGTTACCCGTCCAACGCCAAAGTCGTCAGCTACCTTCTGCATTGTCTCTCCCTTGTCTAGTCTCCTAATTGCCTCAAGTTTTTGTTCCATTGATACAACAACTTTCTTTCTTTTCGTCGCCATACTTGCCTAAATTTCAACTTTTAAACAACACAATGTTTGTCAAATTAAGACACTCAGTTACATACGTATGTAACAGACGATAAACCGATCCGCATACAGTGATAACCTGCACTTCACTGAGTAGTGAGTTGTGACAATACCTAAGTGAGGGTGGGGCGAATGACGGACACATAGTGTAGACGGGCGCGCCACTCTACAGCCGAGGTAACTAGTTAGATAACAACAAAAAATAGACTACATTCACACTCGCATATTTTTTGAGGTGCGGCGCGTCGGATAATACGGAATGTCGGATAAGCGAAAGTCGGATAAGCGAGACTCTACTGTATTTCTGACAAATATTTTTCATAATAATACTATTAAATACGTTATGATTTGTTACGATTGATTCTGCTTACTTAGGAGTGTTGAAAAATTTTAAATTGAATGGAGTAAATTTTTATTTTTTCGAACGATTTTAGCCATAAATTTGTCAACTAAAGTAAGCTTTAACTGCTGACAAATAATGATAAATTGTTTATTGTTTTTTTACAAGTTGCTTTGCCCAAGGTCACTTTTACATAAATAAAATGTAGTCCTCGGAATAAAAGAAATGCTAATCACGAAAAAACTCCTAATGTTAGATATCGGGAACCCTAATCTATACATTTTGCAAGGCAATTAAATTCTAGGTTAGATATCAATAGGATGTTCTATTCAAGATTGTTTTTAATAGCTTGTTAGGCGCAGCAGAGCCAAACCTCCCTCCTAATCATCATTACGGCCCCGGAAAAAAGCGGTTATCATAATTGCCCAGAGTGGGATTTGAACCCTGGATCTCACGACTGATACCCAAGTGTGCAAGTCACTAGACTATAACCGATAAGGAAATTAATTTATTGCAAAAAACATCAAATTTAAACAAGTATTTATTATTATTATTATTATTATTAATTTTATTAGTCCATTACTCAACCTCTTAGCTCAATGATGAATGTAGTTAGATGTGCTTAAAATTGGATTAGGTACACCATAAAAATCCAATTTAAGTTTTGTACTGCAATTTCATAAATTTTAAACTATCTCAAAAACCGATGGCTTTAGGTATATGGAGTATTACACAAATTTGATAGATACAGGTGTTTCATTTAAAGAAGGTAACTTTGTTATGGATCTTCTTTCGTCAACAGCTTATATAGGGTTATTCACGGTATACAGCATGGAATATTGTGGCCAAAATACATGACTGGAGTTTTTGTTTGGGCTATTTCCATCCATCGTCAACAATCTCTCGTAATGAGCTAAAATACGTTACGTTCAAAAAGTTTGAGATAGTAGTTTTGAGATACATGTGGCTCTATTATGGATACTTTTTAAAATTATTTTTGTATTACACAGGCTCTTCCAAAAGTCCTAAAAGTCTCAAAGTTGTTTTCTTAACAGAAAACCCCTGTATATTATTACATTTTTAGATTCTCTGATCAAAATAAGTGTATATTTATAATACCTAAACCTTAAGGGTTTAAAATATTTAAATTTTGTGAAAATCTAACCTAATTTTCATGTTTCAAATACTTAAGAAGTATTTAAGTTATAAAATACAAGGTTAAATTTCGTACCTTCTAATTTTTTATTTTTCAATATACTATATAATCTTAGTAATTATGCGTGGGACCGGTTTCGGTTATTTACTAATCTTTCTCAGGCATATGCAAGTGAACTGAAAACCAAATAATCTTATTACGATTTAAAATTTGTGAAGTAAATTGTAACAGGATTGTTTGGTTTTTCAGTTCACTTGTATATGCCTGCAAAAGGTTAGTGAATAACCGACACCGGACAGATTAAACGCATTATCTAATATTATATACACTAATGTATATATTATATATACATTAGAACTTTTATTTAAAAAAAAAAAACACTAAATGGTGCAAAAAACGGTTATTTGGCATATTCTCTAAAAAAACGCGGTGAATAAAAGCCTAAATTATACACTAAAAACAAACAAAATTGAAATATTAACAATTAATTGTGTTTTATATGGAATGGTATACATTTCTATATATATGAACATAATTTACAATAGTATTATCTTCTATCTCATGAATTACAGATAACTGTTTGTTTTTATTCTAATTAAAAAAAAACCTGTATTTTTTAATCGTCCCCAAATATATGAACGGTAGTATACATACCATTCCATAGACAATTGAAAAGTGTATTTGTTGGTAAGTTAAAAAATATGGCGTTCTATTTAAACTAATCAAGTTATAGCCACTTAAAGTTTTTATTTGATTGGTTTTGATTTTTGTACACCCTGTATAACGTGACAAGTTCATTATAATTGGGTTATAAAATTTGGTCTATTGTTACATTTCACTGTAGATTTCGCTTACATAACTTAAATACTTCTTAGCTATTTGAAACTGAAAATTAGGTTAGATGAAAAGAAAATTAAAATTATTTTATTTAGGTATTATAACTTTTATTAAAAAAGACACTTATTTTGATCACAGAATCCGAAAAAGCAATAATATACAGGCAACATTGATACTTTTAGGGCTTTCGGAACGGCCGGTTTAATATGAAAAATTATTTAAAAAGTATCCATAATAGACCGCCAAAGTTACTTTTTTTTAAATGGAACATCTTGTATCTAATGACATATTTAAAATCGAAAGACCGCAAGTTTAGAGCGAATAACTCTGTATAATTCAAAATAATTTTATACAAGTTTAGGATTTAACTAAATAGAAAGGATTTAAAAAAATACTATATTATTCCATACAAAGCTCGCGCTGTATGAGGTGGCCCAGGATTATACAAGATGTATAGCGATATACTAATAAAAAGAATCTTGCTCAATTAGCTGTCCATATTTTGGCTTTTACCAAAAAAAAAAACATTTATTCTTTTTTCTGCAAGTTAAGCTTTCATTTGAAATAGCATGATACAATAAAACTAGCTGTACTTTTAGACACTTTCATTTACGTCATAATTTTTGAAATATATCAGGCAGATCGTTTTCAAAATCTCACTTCGTATATTATAATTTTTATTGTCATCTTTACGTCCAAAAAATAATTATTTTGATTAATAGGTATAGTACAAATAGAAATATGTCTACACTTTAGCGATTTACAACAAATGTTTGGAAATTTATAACATAATTCTAGTTCAGATCCTATACTGTGTTTACATAGATTTGTTATCCTATTTTATTTTAAACTAGGATCAACGTACCAAAATATTTTCTTTTTTTTTATACTTGTATCAAAGATAAATATTTTGGCAGAAACCAACTATATTCAAAGATTAAAAAAAAAGAAAGCTAGTAATATTATAAATATTTAATGTGTAACAGCTGACAAGGAATTACAGAGCCAATCATATTTAGCACAACTGTCATTTATTTGACTCAAAAATAAAAAAAATATTTGTTATCCTATTTGCATAGCTAAACTGCCAATATATTCGTTAAAATAAGTTCCTTAAAAATTGATTGATAAAGCTTTGCAGTACCTTTAAATCTGTAAGCTCTAAGATAGCATACGCAATAGTTAAACTCCCATTAGTATTGTTTGGAATCATCCGGAAAGACGTAGTTGGTTAATGGACGAGAAAACAATTACAACTGATTGATCCTAATTGATAAGATGGGGTGAAGATCGAATGGCAGGTTAGATTCGCGACGATCGTCGCGTTGCGAATTTTTTCAATTCATAAAGTGTCAGTTAATGTGTAGATCCAATCAAGCAGGCGTTGGATCATTTATTGAATTTGACAGGGTTCTTTTTAATGGACGAGCGCTAATAAATTGATAGTTTAGACATTATTTATGTGCGCAGTGGTGCTGTTACAAAATACAATTTATCGATCTTTTCGGCACACGATATGTGGCACTGGTAATTGATGGGCGAGTGCCTGGTGAGTAGTCCAAATTTGAAATCCAAATCACTGATGATATTAATTTATCTTTCTTTATGTTCGCCCTAATTGTTATATATCGCTTTAACTTTTTTGTTTGTATTGGTAATTTTTATGTATACGAGTATTGTTTTTGCCGCACTAATTCTGAGCTCGCGTTTGCCTTGTAAACGAAAATTCTAATCAGATCAAAATATTTTCAGATCTACGTAAGAAAAAGCTACTTAAGCAATAAATTTCAACCAAGATTTTTTTCTGTTGTAGTATGTAATTCATTTTATCAAATAAATGGCAATTTATTTAAGAATATGTACTTTATTTATTATTATAGGAGTTCTTTATAATTTATTTATATTTTATACTACTAGGGAGACTGCCAACTGTCTGTGCTCCTATGATCTTATTTAAGTTCATTTACATATTATTTTAGTCAGTTACATTTTACAACATCTATTTTCAAGAACAAAGGGCTCTAGATAGCTTCATTGCGTAAAATATTTTTTTTTGATACAGATATATTGTTAATATGCCGAATATTTCTAAAGAGGATATAATTTAAAAACAATTCAATACAATATTTGTGATCTACAAATAAATATATACTAACATTAAGGGATATTATGTTAACTTATAAGAAATTGTGTTCTAGAATAGATACTTATTTTAAAAATTGCGCTAGATTATTTATTAGCTTCAGTACATGAAAATAAGTAACTCAAAACAATAGGATTTTGTATACTGTTTGAACGAGCGTCCTATGGTCACCTAGCGCAATCGGCAATCTTTAGAAATGCAAGAGCGAAGTCGAACCTGCAACGCTAGGTATTTATTGCGTCTGTTAGTATATAATAGGTATATTGGACCACGTTTAGATGTAGGAGTTCGTGTAACATTGGGTGACTATATAACGAAAACTCATGCGTTAGAACCACTAAATATATTATCCTGTAAATTCAAGTCGTCGGCGTCGTCTTGCCACTCAAACTACACTATGTTAAAACCACTGTGTTTATAGCCATAAAAGCACTAGTGCGTTCAAAACTTTACGAAACGTTTAGCAGTTTTAAAGATTTAAAAGAAGTTAGTGAAATCTCTTAATGCAATATATTGAATCCATAAAATAAAATAAACAAAACATTTGGTAAGCTTCTATGAAGAATATTCTCCTGGTGATGCCACATAGACGAAATGTACTGCTACGAAACTTGTCGATAAATATTTTAAATTTTCAATTAAATTTTATTAAATAAGCAACTGTTTTAATTTTACTAAACACTACCCAGAGTCAACTGGTATGCTCTCAATACTTCTCAGATAAGGCAGATCTCAAATGATAGATGGCAATGAACGGTAAATCGGCCTCCCTCTTGAGTATACCCTCAACGAAAAGGATTCAGTAACACTCGGGATGTGGGAGGATAATAATAATAATAATATAAGGATATAGTTCACTTTGGCTAAATACTGCTTATAGTATCAATATAGCATATAACAATTAAGTATCTTTAATGTAACTGTATAGTTATTAATTAGTGATGTTCTTCTATACGTTAATAAAAATAAAACGGTGAATATTAAGTGAAATTAATTTATTGTAGATAGTTTGAAATAAAATAACAAAGAAATGAATCTTCTAAAAATTTTCTCAGGGTAAGTAGACCCTTTTACCACATAAATACACTAGAATCAGATTTTTATAATCCTAATTCAGACTAATAACTTATATTTGTCGTTTTAAAACATAAATAAAATTCAAATCTTCCGCCGAATTCCCATCATATAACGATACACAGTTAATCAATGCCAACCCAAAATACGCTCGCAAGAATAACCCACAGAATCATGTCCAACCTCACATAGTAAAGTTTACTAGATTTTACATATTATAAATTAAAACAATTATATCCTGGAAATCTCTTATACGTTATACACCGATTATGAGTTCAAAAGATCATAAAATCGCTTACTTCTGGTATGGAAAAACTGCTCTAGTGTAAATTCCAAGTTCAGTAAATCATTTCAGCTACCAAGAAATGTATCAGAATCTCACAGACAAAACTGCCTCGAATTTGTTCTTCAAAACCCCAGGATTAAACGAAAAGCCACCCTCAATCTCGAAATAACTGGATACCCATCTTCTTATCACAAAACACGTAATACCTACTCTTATCCTAGTAAGTAATTAGAGCACTTTTTATAAGAGTTTATAGAGTGATAAATAAAATAATTTCTAGATAATGAATCGAAATGCAACTACTCTCAAGAAAAACCGAAGAAGAAGTTCTCTCCCATTTGTTTTAAACAAGCTCAATATTTCCTAAACGAAAGTACCCCGGCAACTACCAAAAAGAAATCGTTTCCAATGATACGACAGAATTAAAATTCCCACGTCGAACATTAAGACACCACGAAAGACACACATATGCCATAAAATCCATGATTACAGGCATTAATTGAAAATGATACGATACAAGTAAGTTGTTAGTCGGAATTATTACAAAAATTTACAATAAATAAATAGATAAAAAATACACTTATATAAACAATTCTGATTGTCATCGATTCTGTGGGTTCCGTTTAGCATAATCACATAGTATAACATAGCAGTACATACTCTATAAAAATAATAATTTAATGTTTCGTTTATTTTATTTTGTAGCAGTTTCAAGTTGGTCACATTAACCTAGCAATTTCAGGTTACTTTCATGTGTAACTTTGGAGGTTTCCTATGTATTCTTTTCTTTTATTAAAAAAGAGTTTGTATTAACGAATAAATAACTTTGGGAACAAATACCTTCCAATAAAAACTTTAATTTATTTTATTTTTTATGTATTTTACTAATTTTAAAATGAACTCCGATTTTCTAGTGAAAAATAGTATATTAAAACACAAATGTCACAACGACGTTTGTTGTAAAGCGAGTACAAGTTTGAATCACGGGCGGCGTAACGGCGAGTGATTCAATGTAGGAGCATTACAAGTCATTGTGACAGGTGTTTTTTACAGTAATTTTCGCATTAATTCCCTATATTACATTCTGGTAAAAGTCCGACCAGTACGTTAGTAGGTCTATTAACGCACTAGTAGGTTAATAACTCATTACCACACTGCGTCGTCGTTTATTTTAGCTTTATTGTAACACCCAATATAAAAACATATTTTTGTTGAAGTGGAGAACCTTTTTATTTGTAGTAAATAATTATTTATTATATTCATATTATTCTTGATTGAATGGAATAAGTAATGAAGATGTAAAGGTCAAATAAAATAAGTAAAATCCGTGGCGTCCGCGTTGATGTTTGGTCTCCCTAACTTTTCCATCGTTGTTTTCATTTTCCTCAATCTGAAAACTTTAATATTTGCTTTCATCATCACTGTGACTACTTTTAGTTCGTGCTTTCTATAATTGACGTTTTCAATGCCCGATGATGGCATACGTAATTTAGTCCGAAACAGGGTGCATTGAATATAATAACTAATAAAACTGAATGGAAAGGATTTTACTTATTTAATATTTACATCTTCAATTAATTATTATGTTAAATAAAGGTTAAATTAAACAAATTAGTATGTCAGGGTGTAGTGAGCTGTCTGATCTGATCCTCTCTTCGTCAAAAAAGTAGGTTTTCTAAATTTATCCTCGTCAAGTAGGTAGTATATCAAAAAAAAATCCGAATCATTTATTGTATCTTGCGTTGCCATCTACATGTTAGCTTGCCGAAGATTGAATCTGTGTTGAAATTATGTATGTATGTATGTATGTATGTGTGATTAGGGTGATAGTACACTGCGACCTAAAAGATCTATTGTGTCCCCTCTTCTCGCTGTATTTACAGCTGGCCGTCCAGTCTGATTCCTTTCAAGAAGTGCAGAATGTCCGAAGGCCCCAGATTAGGTAACTCTCCCTCTTCGATTTCACATGCTCCCAGGTGCAGCGCCCTTGAGTTGCACAGTGCAACACAGTTTGTGAGTAGATGAATGGACGTTTCGTCCTGTTCCCCACAAAATCTACATTCGGCTTCCTTCGCTATTCCAAGCCTGCTTAGATGTCCGTTCAGTTTACAATGGCCTGTAAGGATCCCTGTCAATATCCGAATATTATTTTTACTCAGGTTGATGCATTTTGCAGATCTCTTCTGGTTATAGGTACCCAGAAGAGTTTTAGCTTGCCTCATTCCCTGGAGATTCTCCCAGTATTTGGATTTTCTCTGCTCTACTTCATTTTTCAGTTTCTCTAGTGTTATGCTGCTACTTATCCCACAAAAAGGTTCTGGCCCTACAAAAGGTGTTCTAGCCCCTCTCTTAGCGAGATTATCTGTTATTTCGTTTCCTTCCACTCCCGTGTGTCCCGGAACCCACAAAAGGGTTACCTTGTTCTTTTTGCCTAGCTCGTTTAGTTTTTGTAGACACTCCCAAACCATTTTGGAGCTGATTATGTTTGCCCTCAGCGCCCTAATGGCTGCTTGACTATCAGATATTATGATAATCTCCTGCTTTTCATAGCTTCTGTCAATGTTGACCTGGACACATCTTTCAATGGCGTGTATTTCCGCCTGGAAGATACTTGGGTACATCCCCAAGCTTTCGAAATATTTGGTTCTAGGCCCATATATCCCTATTCCAGTTCCCTCTGCCGTTTTGGAGCCATCTGTATACCATTTAATAGCGTTTCTATTGAGTTTCGAAATGGTATCTCTATCCCATTCACTCTTAGTGCTAAGCTTCGTGGTAAAATCTTTCACAAAGTTGAACTTCCTTGGCATGTCATCTCGGGGCATGTCCCAGATTTGGTCACCTGTAAGAGGCTGAGGCCTATGCCTAGCCGTTCCTTCCCTGATCATCCTACGTGTGGTCCTTTTAGCTATGCTCTCCACAAAAATGTGAAGAGGAGTGAGATTTAGTACCACTTCAATAGCTGCTGTTGGGCAGGTTCTCATTGCACCAGTTATGCATACACATGCTAATCTTTGCACTTTAGAGAGATTAGCTCTCGCAATGGCCAGATTAGTTCTCTTGCTCCAAGCCACTGCCCCATAAGTGATCATTGGTCTCACGATTGCTGTGTACATCCAGAGCAGTATTTTTGGGTTGCAACCCCAGTTGTTTCCTGCAAAGTTTCTACAGACCATTAGAGCCTTCTTTGCCTTGTTAGTTACTTCAAGCTCATGCTTATTCCACAGAAGCTTATTATCCAGGATGAGTCCTAGATGTTGAAATTATGTAACTGCTGAAGGAAATAACGAAAATACGTTACATATAATTAGAACTTACATAAAAAACTCTTTAATTTATTAACTTAACTTATTAACCTTTTGGATAAAGGAAAGATGGGGTTTCTCTAGCAATACGTATTTCTTTGAATATTGAGTAATTGAAACAATGGTTCACTTTCTCACAAATTCTTTATATAATTATAGCTACCGATCTCGTCCGAACAAGTAAGAATCATTAAGCAGATTACGAATAGTCAACATTTTAAAAAGATATAACATTGAATTGTACAATAAATAAAACTGGGTGTGTAAAACTTGTAAAACATAAACATTGAAGCATTGAAGAACTACAGTGATAATTTACCGGACACCAACTTAAAATAATAAAAGTCGAATGTACGAAGAACAATATAATTTTTAGTAGATACAAGTTTAGGTGAGAGTGTATATACATATAGACATCATCATATTGCTAACTTAAAATACATCAACCTTTTCAAATAATCTTACTGATGGTATTGGGTTGTATGTCCGCTGCTGGTATTGGGGATCTGATAATTCATATTTAAATTCAATAATAATATTCATATTTAAATTCAATAATAATATTCATATTTAAATCGTTGTGTTACGTAAATAGAATACCCAAATCTAATCATATGCTCTATAAGGCACCATTTAGGTCAATTATTGCTTTTCTAATACTTAATTGCCATTGTTGTTCTCAAAAGAATTTTAACGGTGTTATGGATTTTATTATTTTACTGCCATAATTGTGAATCTAGTTATTGTCATCTTTCTATTCTAGATCCTTTCCCTGCATTCAAATAAATTAGTGAATCTTACGGAAATCTGTAAATATTAACAACGCTAATAATAGTTTAGTGTTTGTGGCAAAATCTGCATTGAAAAAATCAGAACTATCAATATTTATGACATATCCGCAAACAAAAATACACCTATATGAAATTTCGGATTATTTCTTCCGATATTGTTAATGGAGGCACGTGCGTATGCGCATAATAAACACCTTACACCGTTTATTGAAATATTTCAACAGCGATTGTTTTCAAAATTACTGGAGTTACGTGGCGCGAAATGCGAGCAAAAAAGTATTAGGAACGCGGATCGCGCGCTACTCGTAAAACTGTAATGTAATCTAAGTTTATTTGAAGAAAGCTTTCAACTTCCGACGTGCGAATGTAATACTCTAGCGTGCGAGAACGAGAACCGTAATCTAGGTCAAATCGTCCTGTGGCTAGCTGCATGGAAGCGAACACGGACACGTCAATCATTGGATATCATCAAGCATTTTACTTCTTATATTATTGTGAGCATTATGTAAACACTTATTACGCACATTAAGTGGGTGAAAACATATTATTTCCAGATGTTGTAATATATCAATCAAGATGTTTAATGGAGACGTATTTCGGTAAAATGACCGGCACAAAAGTTGGTAAGATGTGGGAGTTCTTTCACGTTTTTAAATAAGAACTTTTGAAGAACCTTCTCAGCCGTCAGTCTAACAATACAAAAATTAATGTCGACATATATGTCACGTGTTTTAAAACTAAATGAGGTTAGATTTATTTAGAAAAGCTTTTAATTTAAATTTAACTTTGAGGTTGTGTGCACATTTTAAAAATAAAAAACATGAATTTTTAAATAAATCATCTTCGACAGCCGAATTCAAATCTTTGAATTTGGTTAGCCTTGTCAGCCTTTCATAATCAACAGAGCTACAGCTAAAATACTTTTCAGCTGTATGATAGTGTACACCAATTTAGTTAATGCAGGACAATTGTTTTGGAAATTCGCGGATTTCCATTTTCAACCGAAGACTGAACTAAGAAACGATAAAATATCTAAACATGCTTCGTTATCCCTACCCTAAATTTACTGCCTACTTTTGACCTGCTAGAATTTTGTGAACTCTGAACCCATACAAAATGTGACTGTGAAAGAAACGTGTTTCTACCCTAATAAAGCCTTCAGCACCGAATGGCACAATGGGGCATGTTAACGATTCAATAAATTTTTAAATTCTATTTTGATATAAATGCTTTCGAAAGCGTTTAATTTTCTTGGGGATGTTACATTTTTTAGTAGTTCATTATCCGGTATCATTAATATGCGACGTCACGCTGGATGAATCAAGCCTCCCGTATCGATAATGTGCAAAGATCTAGTTCCGATTGCTCGCTTTGTATGTTCAACATAAACTTTTTGCAGTCTCCGCATCTAATTTTATAAATGCCAGACCTTTCATTGACGGCCGGTTTATCCTCTGTAATATACCTAACAATTTTTGCAATGTTTTTGTGCAGTGAAACATGTGTTCACATTATGCTCTTTAAAATTCGATCGATCGAATTCGAAAATCTTTCGAAATTCGGTGGAAAGGTAGTTTAATAAACATTTTATCGCGGATTTCAAATGGACTTGAACTCGTGGAGCTGCACACATAATGTTTATATTGAATTCTCTTTAAATGGCGGAGTGTATCCGTAGAAGAGTAACCATTGTAAATTGCATTCTTTTTAATGTATTGTAATTCTCTGTCAAAGAGCGTAATTGATCTCAACTTTGACTTTTCAGTCATTAATTCTCTTTCTTCAAGTCGTATATGTGACTTGCACAAATTTTATTACTGTAGACGTTTATACTGAATGGTGTGCCTATTAAATAAAATATCTATCTAAGTGGTTTGTGTTTTTATATATGCAGACTACCTAAAATCGCTGGTACGATACAAGTTATTTATGCATCCGCCTAAGGAAACATGTATTTTAATCATTCGTGTTTTAATTTATTCGTATGAATTCATCTCTGCAATGTACGAATAATGGAAACATGTTTTCTTCTAAATAAGGTGCAGAAGGAAACCCTTGAAAGTAGGTAGGTAACCCTAATTTTTGTCAATGAAAATTTTCTACCTACGTGGGGTGCCATAACCAACAATACTAAATTTTTATTTAAAAGGATTGGGTTCTTTTAAAGTAAGAGGCTACCTTTGGCATACATAATTTTCATTCTTATGCCACAGTAAAGTGATATTGTTACTTTCAATGATTTGCAAAGTTCTGAATATTGTCACAGAAGATCAAAATGGTGAAAAGATAAATTCTAATACTTAAACGTATCACTTTTTTTGCCGTGTTAGTAGGTAAAGGATCCGTACAGTACACTACCCTGTTCCGGGTTACCCAGGAACCCGATACCCGAAATTCATTCTTAGGACCCTTTTGCGTACCCGAAACTAGATATTCCAGCAGCTTATTCTAAGACCGACTGTGGGTAGTTTATTTGGAACATATACAGAATGTTTTACTGGTAGGGAATTTCTCTACAACTGGTAAACAGTAACAGATAGGAAAAAACGGAAGGCAAATTGTTGTAGGAAAATTGTTGATCTGTAACGCAAAATTATCGGAATTAGTACAGGATGTTTCGTAACCTATATACAGTCTTGAAGTTCGTTTTCTGAAATACAATACCCCGATATTGTTGCATTTTTAAAACCGCCAGTAAGTTTTAACAAAAAATAAGATCTAACATACCTTAGTCCTAAACTAGTTTATTTTGGAGATATCTTTGATTTTCTAAAAATTACGTTATTTATATTGTTCGACAAAGGCGGTTGTAATTTCATTACCACTTAGAATAAGTAAACCGAGTTTTGAAATACAGTTCTACTTCAATTTTCAGAAGTATTTACTGTTGTACTTTAATATACTAGGTATTCGTCACTAAAGTGCAAACTCACAATCAGTCAACTTCAATTAGGCATATCTCATTTTTCTTTAAATAGAACATCCTGTATATGTTTAAACCATTTTCCTATTAATAAGTGCTTTGATTTGTGTAGTTGTGATACTCTATGTCTATCTCTTCTACTTTTTGAGTTATGATTTTTATTAATTTCTCATTATTTCGGTCGTATTTATAATCTTAGTAGTTTCATCAAAACAATGCGTTTTAAAATTACAAGCAACCAGCTACACTTGTATGAGAGTTAGAAAAAGTTGGGAAAAAGGACGCATTTGTGTCGGGCAGCAATACATGTTTTGACAAGAAGTTGAAATGAAACAATTTTACAGAAAAGACAAAACAAAAACACATACAAATACGAGATACTATTAAAATCCTTAAAAATTTGTTGCACTTCCACCATCGATATACTACAAGCAGCCTTTGGCGGGTTCCTATATAGGAGTAGCGCTAACTTTCATGAAAGAAATAGCTCTAATTGTCAAAATCTTAAACAAATCCTTATATAAACACATTTTGATTGCTGATATTTAATAATTCGTTCAGTTTTAAGAAAACAAATTATCGAAAATAGTATCTCACTTTTATATTTTACTGGTAATTTTATTTAAGGAACTCATACGCTAAGCAGCAAAACAACGTCTTCATAAATTGTGAGAAAGATGTATGTATTTAAGGATCTCAGAGGTGTCAAATTTTTAACTATATCTTAATATGAATTCGACTAAATCAATCTTTATTTAATTGTAAATAATATAAAAAGGAAATTTATGCGGAACGTGTCTAAATTTTCTTTTGCATTTTTTTTAGTTTCCTGCCTAAAATACTTTATAAATTAGACTATGTCAACGCAAGATACATTTGTAAACTGCTATTGAATTAGAACAGACGATTACAATTACAATGTAATTTACAAAGTAGATAAATAAGAAATATTATAATAATGTCCCATGTAGTCAAATTAATAATTTTAATAAATTTGTTGCTTATCTTATTTAAATCAACTATATTTTATTATACAGCCTGTTAAAAAAAGGTTGTCGGATATTTTACCCAATTATAGTACTGGTGGAAATAAACAAAAAAGTCTTAGTCAACATGGGTCCGCAATTCAACTGTTTTTGACATACAGTCGATTGCATATTTTAAAATAAAAAAAAAACATTTTTCGGTTTTGAGAATAGTTCCCTTTGTCAAACAACTGATTGTGACTTAAAATTAGTTCTGTCAGACATCTGTCATCAGATTATTTATCATTTGCGTCAATTTTTTTTTATTCTCAAATTATGCATAAGTACACAAATGCAGAAATGGCCGATATGCATTTTATGTACGGTCGTGCGAATGGTAATGCCACTGAAGCACGGCGTATGTATGCCGAAGAATTTTCACATCGGTTGTTACCGAGTGATAAGATTTTCTCAAGATTTCATATCCGGCTGTCCGAAACTGGTTCATTTAAAATTAATGGTGGTTCTGGTAGACCTAGATCAGTTTCTTCTCCCGCAGTAGACTTAGATATTTTGAGACGGGTAGAAGACAACCCAAATATTAGCACCCGAAGACTTGCCGCAGAACTGAACGTGAGTCATCCTCTCATTTGGAGAACTCTGCGAGAACAGCAGCTCTATCCCTACCACATTCAACGCGTGCAAGTTCTTGCTCCTCTCCTTTTTTGTCATTGGGTTTTACGAAAGCTGGCAGAAACTCCTAATTTTGCGACTCAGATTTTATTTAGTGACGAGGCTGGGTTTACAAGAGACGGAATATTCAATTTTCATAACAATCACGTCTGGGCAGATGAAAATCCCCATGCTGTTGTTGAACTGCATCACCAAAACCGTTTTTCGCTAAATGTTTGGCTTGCTATTTTTGGAGACTGTTTAATTGGTTCAGTATTTCTCCCTAATCGTTTAACGGGACAAGTATACTTGGATTTTTTAAGAAATGAATTACCCGTTTTGTTGGGACACGTGCCACTTTTTAACAGATTAAATATGTGGTTTATGCACGATGGAGCTCCGCGCATTTTTCCATCGTAGTTAGAAATTTCTTAAATCAAGATTACAACGAGAGATGGATAGGACGGGGTGGACCAAGTGCATGGCCTCCTAGGTCCCCTGACCTGACACCTCTAGACTTCTATGTTTGGGGGCATCTAAAACAATTAGTGTACGCACGATCTGTAAACATTTTGGAAGAACTCAGGCAACGAATCGTAAATTGTTGCGAGGAAATTCGGAGGACTGCAGGAATTTTCGAAAGATTGCGTCGATCTTTCATAAGAAGGTGTGAAGCGTGCTTAGAAATGAACGGTGGACATGTAGAACAATTTCTTTAGTTTTACTTTAAATAAACATTTGTTTAATTTACATTGCGATCAGAATTTTTTTGAAAATGTTTATCCTACTAAAACAATATGCAATCGACTATATGTCAAAAACAGTTGAATTGCCGACCCATGTTGACTACGACTTTTTTGTTTATTTCCACCAGTACTACAATTGGGTAAAATATCCGACAACCTTTTTTTAACACACTGTATATATTATATATATATATATATATATATATATCTATTTTTTAAGTAGGTATGTCAAAACCAAAAGCATTGGTAACTAAAGCGCTTTTGTGTAATTTCTTACACCCATTTTGAGCTGTAGTTTATCCTACTATAAGATTAGGGGACTTCTTCTTTTTGATAATTTCATAGTATTCCAACTACTCTATACAATTATTGTGTTTGAAATGTTTGAATATTTTGTGATTACCCACATATTTCATTGTATACAACGTAGATACCAAGCACTTGTATTGTAACTATCGCCATTAAGACGATGCATGTGCATAGCGTAAACATAGAGTAATTGCAAACATTTGGGTCACGTGTTGTCCGTTTACTGTGTCGTTTTATAGTTTTCGATTCTGAATTGAATGCTTTTGTAGGCTATTATATGTTACGATGTGATTACTGTCCCTGGTAGTCGTCATTAAAAACCTAATATTGTCTTTTGTATAGATGCATACAACGTCTGCGGTTGAATTCCTCGGTACATTAGACTTTCGCTAGAAATTTTAGAGGAATGCATATTGCATAATAGACAACACATACATAAACATACATATATTAGAATATAGAATTAATAACAATAATTAGCATGTCCTGCGCTGGCTTTAATTATCACAATTAGTACGTATACTATAATCATAAATATAAAAAATTGTAAGTTGCAAATTATGATAATTTCACTGTTTTACTGAATGGTACAAATTCTACAGTTTGGAAATTTGTCATTTACTTTAGGTGAAGAACTATATAGAAAAACTTACTGCTCTTGCGGTTATCATGTTTCCTATTTAGGTAGCTTGTGGAGAAATAAAGATTTTTGGCATGTGGGTGTGGTTTTTTAACCGAAAATTACGGCAATGAATTTGAAAATATTATTGTAAATTTAAAAATGCGTAAAGGTACTAGTTGTAAGGAAAGAAAAATATAGTAAGTTCAAATATATAGATACTAAAAATTCTTTTTTTTTCTGATACGTGGAGTTAAATTTACCCTAGCGCTAGTTTCGGCTGTTAGTCATCTTCTGCTGGAGCAGTCTTATACTTGAAGACATTGAAATATAACAAGTTTAAATGTTTTTTGTAATTTAAGCTAGTATTAAAGTCATTGCATGAAATTATTATTAAAAATTTTAAAATAAGAGCCCGACAAATAAAATTGTGAACATTAATGGAAAGTTACATGGAACTTATATATTATAAAACAAGAATACTAAGCGATTGGAAAAAGCATGTGCTTGTAAGGGGAATGAGGACGAACAAGATTTTTAGTACATAGAGAACTCCGTCGAAAAAATAAGGAATCCACGCTTTCGATGTCACCAACCTTTTTACAAATGCACCAATAGATAAAATACTAAGAATAATCAAAGAACAACTCTCCAAAGACGATACTTTTTAAATAAGAACCACTTTGAGTGTCAACACCATCATGGAACTAGTAACAATATGCGCAAAAACGATATGCTGCCAGATAAGGGACTAATTGTACAAACAAGAGTCTAGGATGACGATGAGCTTTCCTCTGCCATCAATTTTGAGCAATATATAATATATATGGGGCAGTTTGAGCAAACAGCAATACAAACACATCATCTCAAGCCAAGGCTGTAGCTCAGATACGTTTACGACACCTTCGTCATATGGCCACATTGTATAAATACTCTGGAGGAATATTTCACACACATTAACAGTATAGAACCTTCAATCAAATTTACCAAGGAATTGGAAAAGGAGAATGCCATCCGATTCTTACAATTAGATGTCCTAGTCCACAAAATGGAAGACGGAGACATAATAACTAGTGTATACAAAAAACTAACCTATACAGAGCAGTACCAACATTATCAATCAAATCACCCCCAACACATAAAAATGGGAGTTGCAAGGTCAGGCAGAGCAAAAATCATATGCTCTGATTCAACTGACGCAAATAAAAAAATTCGAACTATCACCGACACGCACCGAATCAATGGGTACCCGGAAGATATATTGTCTAAAGCAAGAAATCCGAGAACAAGCGTGACCAGGCAACACACCAAAATCATAATTCCATACATGAAGAGCCTATCAGAGAAAAAACAGAGGAAGAATCAACCAATACACCATCAGAACGGTGATAAGAACCTCCAATACTACAAGGTCATACTTAACTAGAATGAAACTAGACAACATAAACCAACTAACCAAAAACTGTGTGTGCAGTATTCCATGTGAATGTGGACGCTCATACACTGGTTAAACTAGCAGATCGCTCAAAATAGAAATAGAAGAATTGCAGGAAAGGAGAAACAGAGAAGTTAGGATTGGCACACTACGCTTGGGAAACATAAAAAAAATTGGGAAAATGCTTTCACCCTATCTAAAGAAGAAAATGAAATGAAAGGAAGCGGCATACACGACACCAGAGGCCAACAGTGCACCAAACCTGGCATTGCATAGGGTATGGATGCCATTAGTGCGTAACTGCATACAACAGGGATCTTAAATCAGCAATCAGACGGGTTAATAAGGTATAAACTGTATTCTAGAACCACCACAACAAGATACGAGTAGTGAAGAATCTACAATATCTACAAAAGTATGATGAAGCTTTCTGTAAAATAAGATTTCAAAAACCTCAACAATCAGATTCTAAAAAAAAAGAAAAACCTGAAGAGAGAAAACTCTCATGCTTATACATTTCCATATATCTATTTATATATCCAAAAATTTTCTTTCATTCAATTTCATTCCGGACAATTGCGAACACAAAAAAAAAGATATCCGCCAAATCGGTCGAGCCGTTCTCAAGTGATGCTTCATCATACATGTGTCAATTGATATTTATATAAATATTTTTTTTTGTGTTCGTAATTGTCCGGAATGAAATGGAATGAAAGAAAATTTTTGGAAAATCCACGGAAAAGTATTTCCACATGAAAAAAGTTATTATTTTAAATTTTGACGTGTTAACGAGACGCGCATCGTCGAGACGTTTTTAAAGTAACACGAATTAGAAAAAAAAAAATAAAAACAAAAATTAAAAAAAAAATAATAAATAAAAATTAAGAAATCATAATTTTTTTAACGAGGCGCATGGCGTCGAGTCTTTTTTAAAGTGAGAAGCCTTTGAAAAAAATAAAAAAAAAATAAAATTAAAAAGCGAAAAATTAAGAAAAATTCAAAAATCGTAATTTCTTAATTTGTAAAAAAATTTATTTGACTTTTTCAAAGTGAAACTCAAACGCGACTCAAAAATTACAGGTGATAAATTAATAGATTGAAATTCTATTCTAAATTCTCATATCAATTCTACGCGATTAAAGAGCGAGCTCCTACCCAGCACCTCCTCTAGAGGGTGCGGGCTAAGTAGACCACGAGCAAAGAGTATCCATTTTCTCTAGAGGGTGCGTTCCAAGGTGGAACGCGGGCTTTCTAGTTACATATAAATATACAAACAGTGTATACAGTGATTGATTTGAATTTAGTAAATCTTTTTTTTTGTAAATTATGTCTGCATGTCTTTAAATTAAAATAACATATACAATCTGCCAAAATTCTAATTGTATGGAGGGAGGACCAAAAACACGAAATTCCGCTAGGAGTAAAGTATCTGGGTTTTTGGATTTAGAAGATCCTTGTTTTTTTTTAAATGTTGTTCCAAATTAAACCCTATATCCAAAAATGAAGTTTCGCTTAATTTTAGCAAGGGATTTAATCGCTCTTTTATGAATTAGCCTGTATAGTATACGAAGTTGATCGAGATCATACAGCACACATCCTATTCTGTGTATACTTTGTGAGTCAAATTAGTTAGTTTCAAAAATGTTATAGTCTTAAAAAGAAAAATTTCAAAATGTGAATAAATTTTGCTTCACACCTTGTTTGGTTTTCAAATGAACCAATATTAAGTATTTATTCAATCATTCTACGCATCTGCAGTACATTACACACTACAGGTTAAAATTTAATATAAAATAAAATAAAACAAGACTAATTGTTGAGCACGCCAACAAATTCTTAGTTTAGACTTAACTTATTGGTTATGCTCTTGCTGTGAGATATTATCTACATACAAAAATTATCAGTAACACCGCATAGAATTTCCGACCACCCAAAATTTTAATTCTGTAGATACTAATAAATATATTTAAACAGAACAGGTAGGTATACAACGCAAGGTAAACCTCGTTTAAATAAGTACCAAGGGTAAAACAGTGAAAATATAGATTCAAGTATGTAAATAAAGTTAATACTAGGATGATATATTGCTTTAATTGTTATCATGCCATAAATAATATTTTATTATGAAGTAGTGGTATCTGATAAAACTTCTCCAGTACCGGTAAGAGGAACATTTTTGTTAGATAAAACCTTTGGATCACTATCAAAAAGCAGACCTCTGCGTTATTAAGGGAAAGAACAAGTAAAGAATGTAGACGGTAAGAATTCGGGTAGATGCAGAACGAAATTTCGCTCTAGTGAGACTGACTTATAAATAAAAATGAATAAGATCAAGTTCCTTTTTTTGGAAAATATCTTACAGTAATCGTGCACTGTTTGCTCTGAGCAAGTGATATTTCTATCAATCAGTAAATCAGATATCTAAACTATAAGTATTGAGATTATTCTTTTGTAGTTTGCATATTTTCATTGCTAATTCCTTCATTTTTATTGGTATAAATTTTATGCCATGTGATCGAAGATAAGATCACGGTATGCCACTTCGCACAATGCAATTGAACCGTTGCGAAGGTTTTGACGCCAGAGAAAGAGTTAATGGGTCTGACCCATTATATTTGGTCGTTAATAATAGCACATGTTCACAAAATTATCTGCTCTATACGCTATTAAAAGCTATAAAATAAAATTGAAATTATTTCTTAAATTGAACATCTTAGACAGAAACCAGGCATACGTATATCTATATAGGCATAATGCCTTCTGATAATGATGAAGAAGAATTATCTAATATTTTCATATAAACTCCCGTAATTTTGGCGGTGATTCGTTGGGTAATTGCAGAAAAGCTTGATATTTATAGATTAAACTAGTTCGAGTTAAGTTAAGTAATTATTTAAGTGTATTTCTAAATGCATTAAAATGAATAAACAAACTGAGATGCAATTAAAAACATTATATAAATATGAAAACTAAGATTATCACTGCGTAGGCTTACATCGCCAGTATACCTACAGAGGACGCACTGGTCATACTAGTAGAACTTGGAGTGCAAAAAGACAATGTCGGATAAGTAAGGCTATGTTTGCCTACGGCATATTTCTTGTACAGCGTACTACGGCCAGAAAAATGGAATAGTGATGGGAAGCCCTTTATCTCCTGTAATAGCCAAGGCTGTTTCACTTAAGGAACTACAGTAAGCAACTGGAGACATCAGTAACCTTTTCTAGAAAAGATATATTTAAAAATAATGTAATAATCAAATTGGAAACATAAAAATTACATTTTTAATATGCTTCCCACGACCATTTTTTTTTTGAATGGCAAAACTTTTGAGATCGCTATATTTTCCTTTATCCTTTCATTTAAAATACAAAATATCCATAAAATATGAAATAAATATTTTGTTATAAAAGTAAAAAACACAATATTGTATTCGAGGTCACCATCATCTGAAGTGTAATAATATGTTTTATTTCTTCGAATAATGAGAAACATTACATTCAGAAAATCAAGTGACAAAAGCTAGAAAAAGAGGGGAAACAAGAACAAACAAAAAGGGAGTATACAATCCATTGAAGTAGTAGAATACACAAAATCAAAAAATAATTAAAAGTAACATTTGCAAGAAAATATTCTTAATCACACTCGTTAGGATTATAGTAAGTCTTTTGCTGTAATAGGCGCTTAGCATGGAACTTGAAAGCATTAATTGTTAACTCTCACATACAAACAATATGGTAATGCAGTAATCTAAGTTATAAGCCCAATTGTTTAGGTATATGATAAATAAAATGAGGCCAAGCTTAGATCCTTGGGGAACTCCTACAGATACGCGCCTTGTACAAAATGACGCTTGTTCAATTATTACAAGCTGTTGACGGCCCAATAAATATGATTTAAATTAACACAGTCAAAGGCTTTATTTAAATACAAACAAACAGCAGAAAATTTCTGTGATTTATCAATAGCATTCATAATATCTTCAATAAGTCTTATCAATGCCTTAATAGTAGATTTATTTTTGCGATAACAGTATTGTTGAGGACAAAAAAAGCCATTTTCTTTTTAAAAAAAATTAGCCAACCTAATTTTCAGCAACTCTTCAAAAATTAAAGCAGGTAAAATTGCTATTGGTCTGTAATTATTGAAATCATCCCTACTGCGCAAATTTAAGTTGAGAAGAAAAACTCCTTCCGTAAAACAGATAGCAATAAGATAAGCAATGATTAAGGCAACTTTTTTTAATACTGATTTAGAATCAGATATCTTCTGAACATTTTTTACACTTCCAACTTTTCTTTTAATAGCTTTCCTACTTTTTTTTTATTCCCTGCACATTCAGTATTATACATACTCTATTTATTTGGTCTAATCGGGAAACTAATAGTACGACAATTCTGTATCCTAACATAGGACAATGTCTCAAGTGGGAGTATACCTTGATTAATTAAGTAAAATAATACGTGTAATATATCTCCTATCCTAGTGCCGTGTACTAACCTGTACAGATGCCTGGCTGGTGTATTGAAATAATCCTCTGGATCCATGTTTAGCTTGCCAAAAATTGCTTGTCTGTTTGCGTCCAGAGCTTCGCATTCAAATGTGGATGTAGTGTGCGATTTCTGATAGACTATTACACAGTCTGCATTGAGTAGATCTCCTTCCAGTGCACAATGTTCTGTTAGGAAGCCTGCCACTATGCGAAGATGATTCCAAAGCTTTAGTAGTTCTTCATTCTTCCTCTTTGATTGCCCCTTGAAAATGTTGAAATGCAGGTTCGTTTAGTTTTATCAGCCTTCTGATTAATTTTTGTTGCACAATGCAATATTGTGTATACCTCTGCTTGAATGAAACTGTCTTATTCTCCTGGCGAAGTTCTGATCATTGTGCTTCTTACCTCACTATAAATTACAGCTCGAGTCCCATTCTCGACTTTTAATCCGTCTGTAAACCAGATCAGTTCACCAAGCCTGTCTCTGTAGTTTGATTGATTCCAGCATGTGCGATCCGTGATTTCCACCTCGAAATTTCTGTTAAATAGAGATGTCGAAGTCATGTGGTTTGATCCAATTCCCAAGAGGTTGCCTTCCACATGATGGACAATACTGTTGCGCCCCAATCCTGCATATCTGCCACGTGGTATTTCCTGCAATCTGATATGCCCCATTTCTGCATTCCCCATTATCATCAAATAGAGAGAAGGAATGTCTAGTAGTAGTCTTCATTATTTGTGTTATTCCTAAACACGCAAGCCTCCGTATTTTGCTTAGTTCAGTTATAGCAGTTGCTGCTGTATCTTTGTCCACCGTACCAGAGATACATAAGTGATCATGGGTTTGACTTAACTCCCATTATTTCCATGGGTTCTTCTAGCCAACATAAATGTTGTCTTTACCCTGATTTTAATTCTCTTAAGTTATCGATTCCAAGTAAGCTTCTAATCAGGAATGACACCAAGATGTGTGTATGCCAGTTGTACAGTATTAAAGGCATAAGAAATGTCGATCCCTTTTAAGTCTAATGCTCATGAAATAATACGTATAGGAAGCGTATACTTATCCACACCTTTTAAAACAGTATATTTTTATATAAATTTGAAAAACAATAAATCTACCAGTCACATTATTCTCACATAATTTTAAAGGGCGACTAAGTACTTGAGTTACACATACATAGCAGCTGTCTCTAAAAACACCAAAACGTTTGCTAATCTTCAAAGCAGAACTTCACATAATGTACCAAGGAAGGGTGATGTGCCAAGAATGGGCGCTTAACTATGGCTATACATTCTTTAATCCATTTAGAAAATCACTTAGTTTCAACTATACCAACAATCTTCTATCTATATAAAGATATACATAAGTAATGCTACGTTAAAAGCAGTAGCAGTATTTTATCTTACTTCATATTTATATACGCCTTTTTAATTTTTTAAATCACGGTACAACCGCGCACCTCTTAGTTTTCCCAGTTTCTATTTTTATGGGAAACATAAACATATATCAGCATGCATTTAGGCATTAAATTTGTCATCACTTTCTAAACGCTGCGTGAAGAAAACCGTACAATATTACCATCAACCAAATTATTAATTAAATGGCGCAGTCTAAGCTATATGTTACTTTAATAAAGATAAACACAGAATATACGTTTATATACGACCGCTATAAATACAATTACTACGGTAAATCTGATTATTCACGCATAATTTTATGACCTCCTCACTTCCATCTGTGGAATGAATCGGGAATAAACCGCGACGCGATCGATTTGTCTTCGCAATTTAATTTAAAAATTTCAAGTTGATAACATTAACAAATTAGGCTTTTAGATATGTCTATACTTTCAATTGATATTGACACGTTACTATTGGTGCTGGTAATACGCTTGATATTCAAGTAATTATTATCAATCGTGTGTGTAATAGGGAGACGGCCCTAATACTAACAATAAGCTAATTCAATTATCTCGACTGGAATATTACATCCGCTAAGGCCACCTTAGAAGCTCTGTCAACAACAAATATCCTAAACTGTTTGAATTGTTTGATTTCAAAATAACGAAACAGAAAATAACGGGTCCGGCTATTAACGTTACGTGTCTAGCGCTCGGATAAGTGCTCTTCTAATGAGCACCTTTGAGGAGAGAGAAGCTTTTTCAGTGAAAGTTAATTTAAAATTGAAAACAGTTTTAGATCCGATTGAGATGTTTTACGGCGGTTTAAATTTATTCTTAGAATTGTGCATTAGAGATTTCTAGTATTACGATTTGGTGTAACAAATGTCTTATATTTTTATACCCAATATTAACTACAACATGGGCATATATATATATATATATATAATTGTTTTAGATACTAAGTATATTTTGGTGTCAATACTATAGTTTGCTTTATAACTAATTGATAATTTCAGAATATAATTAATAATAATTAACTGTGATTAAGATCAAGCATACAAATACCAAATATTAAATACACACTAAAAAATGTTAGTAAATTTACCAGGATTCCTGCTAAAAATTCCAGTAACATTTGGGGGAAAATCACTGAAAACTGGGTAATTTTACGTTTTTAAACAAAATTACCTATAGGTACTTTTGTAAATTTCCCACACATAGACCAGTATTTTTCAATTGTAGATAAAAGTACTACGTAAAAACGTAATATTACTAAAATTTTTATGCTTTCCCAGGGATTCTTATTAAATTACTTCGTTATTTTATCCACTCCACCACAACCAGGTACATACTTACAATGCGCGCATGTTCAATTTTATGGGTTCAATTTTTAGATAGATAGCACATAGCACGCAAGGACGTGGCAGTGGTCGTTCTTTTTGTTTTATCTATAGGTATATTTAGGGAAGTGACTAATTTAAAATAAATCTAGTAGTTAAATAATACATTCTTACTACTGAGGGTGACCTGCAGCTGCATTTTTATAATTTACAAACATTGAAACATATAGGTTTGTGCATATACAAACACACAATACACCTAATTGTGTTCCAAAAAAACACATTAATATTAATATATAAAATATATTTGTAGTTTGTGTATTACCGTAATGTTAAAGTAAATGGTTATAGATATTGTTTATTGCAATCATATTTCGCTACTCTGAAGTAGAAGTTATGAATGTATTAGTCAACTTGTCTATTTATACACTCTAAAGTAATTTTACTCGCACAAGTACAATACCTGTACGGTTTCGGGGTAATATAATTGCCCCGAAACCGTACAGGAATTTTACCAAATCTTCGTTAGAGTGTATACATATAACCGAAAATATTCGCAAAGATTCGACTAAATTAAAAATGAAACATATAAGAATATATTACTAATTAGATTAGGCAATTTAGAAGAAAAGTTAAAACTTAATATTGTAATCTTGTGTTGTGCACAAATATACCTCTGTTATTAAAACTTGCTATGTTTTGTCAAAACACAAAATCATGCAAAAATATAGATATATTAAGAGTTACTGATAGTGTATACTGGTAGCGTGGTTTTTCCTGTTCTACTTTAACAAATTAAATAAACAATTGGCAAAGAAGCCGTTTCTTTAATGTAGTACTTTCAAAGCAATTCTAGTTTGGCGCCATAGAACCTTTCTCGGGTTTTAATGTCTTTGTTTGAAAAACGACAATTTTGTCAATACAACGAAAAAAGAAAATGCTTTGACATAAAATTGATTGTGATCTAGTATCGGTCAAGATTTATAATGGTTTTCTTTATTCAGTATCTCAGTTTTTTAAAATTAAATGAATAATTGTTGTTATTCATGTATTTTTTAAGCGCTGCGATGTTACTAGAATGTTTGTGACCATTAATACGGTCGCAAAGATGTTTCATGGTTTGTCCTATGCATACTCTATCACAATCATTGCATGGAATTTTATATATAAACATGTGTTTGTTTTAGGTTAGGGGTGATGCCTTTAACTTTTGAATGTAAAAACTGGAGGTTATTTTGATTTCGGTGAGCAACCTTGATACTATGAGCAGCCAAAATTTTGTTAGTTTTTTCGGATAATTTATGGACATATGGAAAGTCAATATTGATACGCGAGGTCTCTATTTGTTTTAGAATGTTTCTTTATATTATTATAAATTTTGTGTAACCTTTTTTTATAAATGTTATTAATAAATGAGGTGGGGTAACTATTTAAATTTAATATATGGAAGATATGCCGTATTGTTTCAGATCTATATATTGGGCTTGTTAATTTAATTGCACGACCAATGAATGATGTGACAACACAAACACTTATTCTTTTAGGTTAAGTTCTTTATAATGTCACATATCGCACTTGATTACAATTTACAGGATCGCTAAAATCCTCTATAAAGCCAACTCGATTCATTTCACTAACAATAAGTAAAAACATTCGAATGCTACACCCTTACATATATTGCCGTTGTTTTATTTTTCTTTATATTTTTGTTGTCCGCTTATGGTAGTAGTGTGTAATTGCTTTTATAACGTTGCCAATTAAGTAGTTTCTAGGAACTGCTTTATAATACCGACTTTTACCACTAGGGGCACCACGCTGCGGGCAACTTTATTATAGTTTGTATTAATCGTTATTAGGTGTTCTTGTCGTATTTTGAGTTTGTTTTTTTTACAAATTTCGGATTAATTAAGGTAAGATTACAAACATATAATTCATTCTCAATTTTTAATGTTTTTTAATGTCAAAATAAAACTTTAAATACCAAAACAATTATTGCTTTACATACTTTTTTATAATAATTATTGGATTATTTTTGAAAAAACCAATGTTGACATTGGCGAAACGTCAAATAAATATTTAATTTCTACATTCAAAATTTATTATTACAAATTCCGCAAAACCAAGGATTGTAAACGAATCGGGAAAGACAATAATACCTAAATTGGTAATATCTACTAAGGATTTGGATATAAGAGCGTACAATAATTTTTGTCGAAAATTAATTTCTCTATTAATTGCAATTTATGATTTATATTTCAGTTTTTGATAAGCGTCTCAATCACATGTGTCAATTGAAATTGTTCTCTCTTTTCTTATCGAAATTAAAATCAATAAATATTCATCCTTGTTTTCTTATCGTCAAAGTTCGATTTAGTTCATAAAAATGCCATCAGTTAGCTCCTGTGCTGTTAGTAAGCCAACAACCGGTTAAAACGGAATGTCTAAATCTGTAAAAGTCCCAACAGCCACCGTAAAACCTGGTCTCTTCAGTTTTCTCCAAATTGAGTTAACTTCTTAATAGTAAATATATATTTTAGGTTTTCTTGTAACTTATTATTCTGGATAGTTACAATTAGATTCGGAATGTGAAGGCATAAAAAGCATGAAAAAAAAAGCAGTCAAATTATATTAAAGTAATATCTAGGAATATTATTATGAAATATAATATGTATAACTAATGATAACTGTATTACATACTACGTATTATATTATTCAAGAAACTTTTCTTTACATTGAAATTGCTCATTAATAGTTTTCTTGATTAAAAAAAACTTGCTTTTGTTTATCAGTATTTCTGTCCTTGAAAGTAAATATCAAAGGATTCAAAAGTTATAAACAGATGAATACCTAAATAATAATTGAAAAAAAAATAGTTAAATTAACTTGCAATAATCTAAATTTACCTAACCACAGTTCTCGTATCTATTTTAACCTGTTCTTTAAGTGGTTATTATTTTCTGAGGCCAGAGTTTTTATTGCACCGATATGCATTCAGCAATCTTATTTTTAGATATAAAGACGATTACATGCAGCATCAAAGTGGCTACGATGGGCTACAGATAAAAAGCTTAATAACATCAAAATTAGGTGATAACCTTGAAATATGGAATATTAATACGACACGAAGGGTATGTCTTGGCTTTACTGTGTAAAAACTTAGGGTATTTAACAATAAATTCAAATTGTTATACAGTTTTACTTTCACTTCCGGTGTTTCTTTTTTATATATATTTTATATATAATATTTCAATATCTTTAATGCAAAAAAAAGTAGAAAAAACCTTGAGCACAGCAGCTATTTGTCTTGTTTCCATACTTCAAGAATTTGCATGACAAACACAGTATACTATAAGTGTACACATCATCAACTTAAGAGAAGATATTATATTTTATTTAAACCAATCTTTCTTCAGTAGACGATTGCTTCACTCTTAACATTATATTATTACCTAGTATATTTATATACCACATAGTAGAATCAGTGAAATGATGGTCTAGCTTTTGTAATTAATTTCATTAATATAATTAATTTAAAATATACATTAGGTATATCCATAAACGTAGCAAAAATTGGTACCTCATTAGTGTGTCAATAAAAGAAATTCATTTTAAAAGAATTATATTACGTATATTGAAAATGCGTTCTTCTGCGATCTTGACTTTTTAAAACATTTGAGAAAATGTAAACAAATTAAATTCTAAACATATATATATACATATATTACGTAAATTGATACAAGGCTAAACTATCGAAGTTGTAGCTCAATCATTGCAAGGAAATCTTTCTATTTTATTTTGGTGTTAGTTGCGTTCTATTATAATCTATTATTCTATAGGAAAGATCACAATTTAATTAAATTAAGTTTAACTTTATATTCACTATGTTTATAGAAATTACCCTTAATAAAGTAAAACTACTAATTTTTAGCTGTTATTTATATTCTTCTCTATTTGTGTTATAAATAGATTATGATTAATGTCATTGAAAGCATATTTTTTTAAATATACAATAAATAGTCATTAGTTGCTGATTTTATTTTACCTTACGTTTTTAAATGTACTTTATAATAAAAAATTTAAAATTAATAAAACCGTTTTAATTTCGATTTTACACGTAGGGACAAATGAATCAAAATTCTAGGTATTGAAAATGAAAGAATTCCACTTACCCTCACTAACAACGCGAAATATCACGTGGTACGCAAAACCGTAACACCTTGCACTAAATATACTGTTCAGAAATGACATAATCAGAGTCTTGCCGACCGGGAGCACATGACCGGGTTGTCCGGTAAGTTCGTACGTTCCGCTGAGACACGCGAACTTAATGAGTCCTTCTCAGCGTTATTAAGCGCTGTTACAGCTAAGAAACGCGACATACTACGTGCCGCTCGTTAAACTACGTAACTTAGGTGGTTGCGATAGAGTCCTCTAAGTCTATCTGCGACCAGAAGGATCGAGATTAATCCCGCGCATCAATGAGAACGGTTAAGCCGGCGTAAAGTACGCGATGTGTGCCGGTTACTCCTGCCGCCACGGCGCACTTGATGCTAATGCTACAGAGTCGGAACTTCAACTGACTATTAAAATAACTTCGACTGCCGGTTTATTGACCACGGCGAAGTGTACGCCATGGTGAAGACGGTTCAATTGGGATTAAATGTGTCTTGTGTACACGACACGGAGGGTACGTGTCATCACTTCGTACACGAGAAAAAATTATCTAGATCCCTCTAAGTATTAGCAATAAATCCCCCTGCACGATAACAAGAAAGCAGCGATGTGTTCCTGTATTTCGAGATGCGAAAAAGCTAGTGACAATGAGGAACATCATAAGGAAGGAATTCATTCGATACATATATCCCACAAGAAATACTGTATACTTCTGTGTGTATTTGCCGCGATCGAAGTGTTGGTAGACTTATTGACACATTAAGATTTATATCCGTGGTATCTAATCGCAGAAATTATAACGTAATAATGGCCTTTTACTGTTGGAATTAACACTTACCCGGCGGTCTAGTCATACACTTCCAGAAGTAATAACCTCAATTTATCGGATAGGGGAATAATTACAGCCTGCAATCTATCAATTAACACTAGTTTTCAGGGTGATACGTTTATGATGCAGTTACGATGTTACATAGTGCAAATGTTTAATGACAAAACAGAAACATAAGTATTTCTATTTACCAAAAACTACTGAGATTTCTTACATTTATCACAACCTCTTTTGGTTATTCAAGTATATATTTACTTGCTTTTCTAAACGTATTCAGAATGAAACGGATATATAAAATGCTGGAACCCAATTAGGCTTATACATATTATACAGTTACGTAAACTCTATATTTTAACTACAACTGAGTTATTCATATTTACTTGATTAATTGAATTAAAACAAGTTAATTTAATACAATCATATTTTGGTTTTGTGCAGAAAGATAATATATATTCTAAATCCAAATGGATACTAATACAATACTAATCTTTTGAATTTGCATGTTTAAATATGAATGCTGAGGTCAATAAAATCAAAGTAAATTTTGCATATTCACAATGTATTTCCGACCATGAGAAAGTATAGCCAAACAGCTGGTCTTTTCAATAACAATACATTAATCCTTACATGCTAACTTCCGTTAACTAGCTACAAAAAAAAAAAATATTTTCAATTACTGTTCAAAAACTTGGTTAAGGGGAGACAAGCTGCTGATAGAAAAAGAAAAAAATTTTTAATTTATATTGTTTTCTTAAACCAAATCTGAATAACGTTGATTTCAGAAAAACAGCGCCCCTGAAATGTTATAGATTTTTGGTGTTTTTTCCCTAAAATGTTCGCTTTATTACCAGAGTTGAGAGGTCTTCCCGCGAGCCAGGATCGTATTTGGTGCGCAGCACACCCACCAGTATAATGTAATAACACAGATGAAGCAGGTGTGGATTGTCTCAATATATCCTTCATTCAACTGTGGTGGCCGCATATTCTACTTTATGTAACACACGTTAATAAATGTCTGCAGAAAGGTGATTTCCCACCTTGTTGGAAACGTTCTTTGGTAATTCCGTTACTTAAAACACCTCCAATTAAAGAATATAGCATATTGCCAATTTTCTCTAAGATTGGCGAAAAAGTAATTGAAAACTAAAAGGATATGTCACTTCTAATAATATCCTTCCTAATGTACGAGGTGATCCAAATTGCTTGTCAGAATAGGGCATCTCGTTAACCGAAAGAGATATACAGTGTCCACACTTAAGCGTGCACTATTGATAACTTTGTTATCTTTGGAGGTACAGAATCGGTCAAATGGACAAAGTAGTACTATTTTTTATGGCGGTCACAATTGTGAAAACAGAAAAACAATTGAGCGTCGTGTTCTCTAGATATTCGTCCAAAATTATTTTTTTTAATGGAACGCCCTGTATATTTTTTTGCAATTTAAAAGAAAATTCCAAACTGAACAAAAAAGTCTTAGTACACTATTATAAAAAAATGTCAAAAAAACTAGTTACTGAGAAATGTTTATCTTTGCTTTGTTGGCATGAAATTGATATACCTATGGAAAATTAAAGCAGTCACATTCATTCAAGCGTTTAATTTAATAAACAAATAAAAATAAATACAAAAATAGTCAAGAAAATTACTCAAATTAAATGTTCAAAGACACCTCCTTCCATTTCAATACATTTTATCAATCTTCTGTGAACATTACGAGTAGCTCCTAAAATTGTCCTACCGTCGATGTCGTCAATGATGTTGGAAATTCTTTCCTGAATCTCATCCACTGTTGTATATCTATGTTTGTACACTTGATTTTTTACTGCTCACAACAAGAAGTCTAACGCGCGGGCCACTGAATAGGACCATTTGTGCCAATCCATCTATTTCCAAATAATCTTTCTAATAACTCACTTGTGTCACGGTGATTATGTGCGGGCGCTCCATCTTGTTGAAAGTAAATAATCTGTCCGTCTACCAAATTTAATTCATCCACAAAATTTTCTAAAATTTCTGTCAATAATGCCACATATCTTTCTCCTGTTAAAGAACCCCGATAGAAAAATTGTCCAACAATTCGGGATCTGATTATACCACACCAAACATTTAAACTAAATCGGTGTTGGGGATTACAAGGATAAACAGCAAATGGGTTTTCACGACTCCAGTAATGATTATTTCTTTTATTGAACATCACGCGATTAGAAAAGTTAGATTCATCACTCCATAAAATGTGTTGTGATTTTCTTCAAAAGCATTGATAAACCATTGAGCAAAAGTTAATCGTCTTTGATAATCGCCCAAAAGTAGAGTTTAAACAGGCTGATATGTAAAGGGAACATATTTATATTTGTTCAGAATTTTATGGATAATTCTCTGGACAAATCCCTTACAGAATTATTTGGATGTACCTGAAAATATGCCAACACATTTATTTCTATCTCTGGTGATAATATAAAATCATTTTTTTCCTCTTCTTTATAAAAATTGTTTCGTTGCTTCTTCATCTTCGATAAAGTTTTAAAAAATAGCGACGGTCTGGTACATCACGGTCAGGAAATTGCTGAATGTAACGTTCTAGCGCTCTATCTGAATTTTTATTAAACAGCAAGTACAACTCCAACATATCACACTTTTCCAAATGAGTAAATGCCATTGTTACGGTTGAAAAAAATATAAAAACAGTACCTTTTCCGCACAGTAACTTTAACAACAACGAATATAAATAATTTGACAGCTACTAAACAATGTGACGCTTTAATTTTCGATGGATATATCGATTTCATGCAGACAAAACAAAGATAAAGATTTCTCAATAACTATTTTATTTGATATTTTTTTATAATAGTGTACTAGGACTTTTTTGTTCAGTTTGGAATTGTCTTTTAAATTGCAAAAAAAAATATACAGGGCGTTCCATTAAAAAAAATAATTTTGGACGAATATCTAGAGAACGCGACGCTCAATTGTTTTTCTGTTTTCACAATTGTTAGCGCCATAAAAAATACTACTACTTTGTCCATTTGACCGATTCTGTACCTCCAAAGATAACAAAGTTATCAATAGTGCACACTTAAGTGTGCACACCCGGTATAGTTTATGGGGTCGATTTCTACCAGTTATCTAATGAAACATAAAAGAACTAACTATTTACATTTTTATACTTTGCACAGATATATCTTCGGTTGAAAATGGAAATCCACGAATAACTGAAACAATTGTTCCGAATTAATTTAATCGTTGTAGCGCGGAGTTATCGGATATCTTGTGTGTCATTTACATTCTTAATTAAAAAACTTTGTATTTTAATCGCCACCCGGACAGAACCCTATGGTAGAATATATAATAGACTGAAGGAAAACTTAATTAATTATGGATCCTTCGACAAACCACGATCAAAAAAGTATTCTAAAGCAGGAAAATAAGATGATGCTATTAACCTTTTAGGAGCTGTTGTTGAAAATCCAAAAATACCAAGCCGTCAGATAGACTATGAAGTTGGTGTATCTCGGGTTCGTTTCACTTAGAATTCTAAAAAGAAATAAACATAAACCACATAAAATCAGAAAAGTGTATCATCTACATCCAGGTGATTGTAACCGCCGTTTGGAATTTTGTCGGTGGTATTTAGAAAAATAACAGCAGGATGAATTTTTCTTTAGGAAAATTATATGGGCCGACGAAGAAATAACGCGTACTGGTGGTAGGATATCAACCCACACCAGGTTGTCAGCGATCAAATTGAACAAGAGAGATACGGTTTTAATGTATGGTGTGCTATCATGAACAATCGTATCATCGCATATCATGTATACCCGGGAAATTTAAACGCTGAACGGTATCTGCAAATCTTACAAGAAAATATTGAAGAACTCATCGACTACATGCCATTACATTACGGAAACAAAGAGTAATCACGAACAATTATGAATCCAAAGTGTCTGTGCTTGGAAGTGGTGTTCGCCAAGGGTCCATTCTAGGACCTACAATGTTCTTGATATATATAAATGATTTTGCCACACACATATTGCTCATATGAGTAATATTACTCTGTTTGCTGATGATATTACCATCGCGTTTAGAAGTAACAACTTTGAAAATTTAATTCACATTGCCAATATAAGCTATACTAAGTTAAGTCAATGGATATCTTTTAATCAACTATGTATAAATTCAGATAAAGCCCAGTGTATACTTTTTCGTAATCGGTTCAAATATGATATCAGTAATTTCACCCTTAACGGTGAATGTGTTAACACGGAATCTGCTAGATTACTTGACGTCTTTCTCGATGAAAATTTGAAGTGACACTATCATGTCGAATACCTTTCTAAAGAATTATCACAAATATGTTACGCTCTTAATAACTAAAAAAATCGTGCTCTTTATCTACGTTAAAAACTTTTTACTTTTCAAATTTTTACTCGAAGATGGCTTTTGGCATCATACACTGGGGTTCAAGATCGAATACTGACCGTATATTCGTATTGCAAAAACTGACAGTTAGGATCATGTACAATCTACCACATCATGAATCGTGTAAGGAAACATCCAAAAATCAGTGTCTGCTCACCTTTTATGATACCTATATACACGAAGTTTTGTGTTTTGTGTTTAAACATAGATCTGAATTTTCTACATATACTGCCAGTACTTATAATGTGAGAAACTGCAATTACTTATTACCTCCTCGTCATAAGACTACTCTTTATCAGAAAAACCTCACTTATCTGGGATGTAAGTTATATAATAAACTGCCTGAGAACATTAAGTCTACTACAAATTTCATAACTTTTCGAAAGCATGTCAGAAGATATCTTACGAATGTATCATGATATTCAATTAATGACTACTTAGGATCTTAGCATGCAAACTCGCTCTCCCCCCTCCTTTGTGACGTTATTTTGTACATTGTACGTTGTACGTTCTATGTAGTGGAAATAAAGATATATTGTTATTATTATTACTATATAATTACAAGAAAGAAGTGCTCTATTTCTTCAACACGACGGCGCACCAGCACACAATGCTCGAATTATACCACATTTTTTAAATAATGATTTTGGAAACATTTGGTTAGGAACAAATTGGCCTGAGAGATGGCCGCTAAGATCGCCCGACTTGACGCCCCTTGATTTCTGTCTGTAGGGGTACGTAAAAGATCGTTTATATAAAATACCGCACAATAATGTTTAGGAATTAATTCATGATTTTGGAGAATGTCTAAATGCTGCTTCTAACATTCATATTTATAATGCCATTGCAAGTGTAAGGAGAATATCTCAGTTGTGTTTGAACAATAATGGGGTGCAGTTTGAACATTTGATGTAATAAATTTCTAGTTGTGTTACATTATAACATATATACAGAATTTTATTTAGTATATATAAGTTAAAAAGTAATGAAATAGGTTTTATTTCTTTCAGAAATACACGCTTGTGTTTGTCATAGATGATGTCTAGATGATAGCTTTTAAACTAAAAATACGAATAATTAGTTCTTTTCGTATTTCGCGCGCTTCGAAGTCAGCACTCTCATCGGCCAATCGAGTAACGGGTAAAGGTCACACCAAGTAGGACTGATAGGGATAAAATGTACTTTCAAACGACTAAGCTATTTCTTATGGAATTTTGACATCGAACTACTATAGCGTTACTAGTAAAATAATCACTAGATAATACCACAAAATAAAAACAAAATTGAACTACCACAAAAACAAATACGAACATTACGAACGATATTACAGAAATGTAGGTCAAAGTTTTGTATTGCTTATTAACCAGTCAAAACTGAGAAACAGCTTAGTAGGTAGGAGGCATTTTGGATGTAGCTACATAATCTACAAACGAACAACATCTAATCAGAATATCAAATATTACTTTAGTATCACTGGAATCGGCAAAAATTTCTCATTCAAATTTTGGTAGAGAAACCATCATCATGTTACATTCAACAAAAATACAACAACATAACATTTTTAATTGACAGTTAGAAACATTTTTGCGTATTCGTAGCACTCTAGATTGAAAAATAAAAATTCTAATTTCTGATAACAAAGCAATCGAAAATGAACTATTATATTTTTTCGTACTCTGAAAATATTACATAGAATCCAAATATATAAAAATATACAGGCTGTTCCAGTTAAGAATTTAAATTTGATCATATAATGAAATAATATAGGCTAAATAATTGTTAGATTTCCAATTTAAAAAAAAAATATACTGTATAAATAAAAACTTATGGGAGAGCACCAATAGGCTAGGACGCCCGGTATACCCACTCTACCGATATTTGAATGAAATTGATATTGAAATACATTAATTTTCTCGTCTAACAATAATCGACATTAATTATTTCATATTAATGAAATCAAACGAAATTTTAACTAAAAGATGATGAAGGAGTATTGCTGCAGCAGAAGTTGTTTATTGCTGGGGTATCTAAATATCATTTGTTAAATAAATATTATACCATTTTTGTTGATATATCCGAAATGAGTAATTTGCGGACCAACGTTTATTAAGGTACTTCGTGCAGAATTATATCAGATACTTATACCCTAAGTTTATCCACTTAAGTCCGGGACACTTGTATATTACAGTTCAAGCAAACATATTGCAGCGTTTCTTCTAGATAACCGAAAAACCCAGAGCGTGGATAATATTAAAAAATAAATGTATTGGTTTAATTTTTCGGGCATATTTCTTATTGCAAGGCAGCGACATTTTTATGTAATTTGTAATTTTATATTTTGTCGTATTTTACAAAGCACTATGTGTGTAAAATACAAACTGTTGACAACTTAGTAAACGGAGTAAGTTTCATTGGGGTATAAAACTCGTGTCATGCAGACTGATGCAGACAAAACAATGTAGCTATTTGTAAAGGAGTATACACATATAGTCATTCATTCGACAGTCATTTTAAGCGATTTCTTTTTTAAATAAACTGTTAAAATTGAATGCTTAAAAAGCAGCAAGCGTATATAGTTAAAAAGAATTATTAACAAACAAAATATGAAAGTTTAAACAATTAGTGAACCAATAATATATATAGCATATTATAATGTTAAAAGTTAGCATATGTGTATCATTTACAAAAAAAAATAATAATACAGATAATAAGCACGGGAACCAATTATGTAATAAACAAAATTAAACATTTAAACAAACACACACATCCACAGCCAAAGGAAATTAAATTAATGATGGAAGGACAACGGATATAAATATACGTTCTCTAATAAGTGGGAGTGCTCTAAATAAGCGGGACTAGACATCAACCGAAGCTGGTTGTCATGACCGAGGTTCTCGCCAATAAAATTTATATAGAAAAATAAGATATTACCAAGATCGTACATACCTTATATGAAAAATATAGTGTAATTGCATTGCGCTAAAAAACCGCATGATGTTTATTACACTGTAATATAAATGCACAAACGAAATGCGTGAAAATATAAATACTGCAGCAACAATAGACTACTAATAACAACAATCACGGTGTCCTTTTACACTGATATCACATGCATAATACCTACTAATAAACCGACTTAAAATCCTAGCTTAACGTGTAAGTGACCTCGTTTATTCATGATAGCAGCAAAATACTGCGCACCAAATAATAAGGATATTGAGTACACAAAATATCTTACTACATATCGTGTTGTCAATATAAAGTAGCAAATTGTATATACTGAGGAAGGAAAGGCGTTAAAATAAAACATTAAGCGCGTATCATTAAGGTTATCAATTTTCGTTACACGGCGTTTTTGATTAGCCACAATCTTCCTAATATACGAAGCATTACTAATTAGAGAATACACTTGCATAGACGCGCACCTAATCCCACTTAATTGTCAGCGCCTGTATATATTTCAATCATCACTTCAGATATCCACACTCCCAACACACATATGATAGTCAAACTCGAGTTGACCTTACTGATTTTATTTATTTGTGTCTTGAATACAGGTATCATAAAAATATTGAGCTGAAGTTTAAATGAATAGCAGCAAGTTTAAATTCCTCCTAAAAAGTTTCACATATTTGATGATTAATACTTAGTTTGAAATTGTCATCTTAGCTGTTTGCAATAGCAAAGGTATCGCAATAAATTAACAACAATCACTCACAGAATGCCATTCCATGCAATGGTCCCAAGCAATAATGTGTATCCTATAATAACCGGTAAAATGCTTGCACATAGATGTTCAATAACTGCTTATAATCCTTCAAATAGTTGAATAAATGTACTACGTATGTACCTTGGTTTATACCAACATAATGCAATACACGATGATTTCATTCGTACAAAATCTTTACAATGTCTTGTAGAAACCACCATTCTACAATTTAAATTTACAAAAAATAGAACTAACTACAAAAATGAAGTACGGTACGGTGCGGTAAACCAGAATGGTAATTATTGTGTTATTGTTGTTGGGCAGTGTATTATAGAGTTTCTTTGCGTAGAAGTTCTTCTCCTTGCTCGGTAACTTGCAATTCGCATTTGGGTATATGAAGGTCATTTAATTGTTGCGCATTGGGACCTTGTATAAACGGCAGAATATTTAAAATATCCAGTAATGTCTCATATGTATTACTTCAGAATTCAGTAGATTTTAACCTGCTCAAGATTCTATGATCTGCTTCTGAACTAGAACAAATGTTTTAGCGGAGAGTAATGAGGCTTAGAGAAGTATTCCATACGTTATAATCTAGCTTAAATTTCAGCAAAATAAGCTGTCATCAGAGTGTGCGTTGAAGGACTATCTCTCACAAAATATGTCGTTAGTATACGTGTTAAAAGTAAAGGACCCAGGACGAAACCTTGCGGAATCTCATGAAATATATAATATAGGTAAATAAAGTAGTTTTTGTTGCTTAATTCGATTTTATGTTTCAGTGTCGCATATTTTAAATGTCCGGATAAACAAAATGTTGTGCGCTATATCTAATACCGTATTGATATATCTTTTTTCTAATTGGATGTTGCAATAAAGCTAAAACAAACGACGACGCCGTGCTGAAATTAATATTACCGCAGACTCACTGTGCTGTAATAGGATATTAACGCACTAGTGGAACTCTTGCCGGAACGTAAAATAGGCGATTAATGTGCAAATTTTAAAAAATTCTGTAAAAAACGTGTGCAATGACTTGTAAAGTTCGTACTTTGAATCTCGAGATTCAAACTTGTACTCGCATTACATAAACGTCATTGTGACACTTGAGTTTTAAAATACTATTGTAGTAGTATTGTATGCTGAACCTATATTCAAAATAGATTATTCAAATACTTGCTCCAAACGAGTTAACATATAATACTCATATACTTTAGCGATATTAGAGATAAAAGATATAGATCTGTAGTTGGTAATACTACCAAATACACTGAACCAAACAATGGGTCCTAAAACAATGAAGAAATACATTCTAGATTCTAAGTCTGGGAAGGTGGTAACCACGTGCACTTAGGCCATTATTACCGGGCTATTTGTGCTACTTCCACTAGGTGGCGTAGCTCGCACAAAGCGAATCCGAGCCAGGCCAAACTGAACGTGAGCTCAAGCAAAGCAGCAGGAAAGGCGCCGCCAAATTTGGCAATGCTGGGCCAGTACTCCATCAGGATGGAAGCTCTGAGTTAGACAAGCGCTTAGGTTACTGCGAGAAAGCTGCAGGCAATATCTTGCTATCTTCGGTGATAGCCTGGGAATGGCTTCACGCGCTTGACGGCAGGTGGTTATGGACGTCCATCTATTCTCGTGAAGAGTGGAAGTCCATTGTGTTGAGTGTAGCCGACGAAATAGGAAGGCCAGGTTCCGGCCCCCCAAAGTGGGAGCGCAAACCCCGCCGCTACTAGGGCATTGTGACACTGAAGTACTCAGCCCGAAGTGACCCTATGATTATTAAAAGCCTTAAGAGCAGCTTGACTGTCATTATAAAGGACAATACGCCGTCCCTTAATGCCCCTTGCTAAAATTTCTCCGGCACCATACAGGATCGCTAGCCATTCGACTTGAAAAAAGAGTGGCAAACTTGCCTAGCGCCAGTTCTAGATTGAGGTCAAGGTCCGAAGAGAAAACTCCTTCCTCCGTTCCCATTTTCATTTTCAATCCATCTGTAAAGATGGCGATCGAGGATTGTAGTTCGCCATGGGGTCCATAAGAACATGGTAGTGTCTGTTGAAAGCAAACACGGGAGCCACAGCAACCTTTGCGGCAGCAGGGGGAGGCCCCCACCTTGGTAGCGCCCTCACAAATAATACCCGCCACGTCTAGAAGATCCCGGGATCGCAATCTTATAGCCGCTCTAAGCGGTGCTTCTTCCACAAACAGGTCCAGAGTGGGGACACATAGGAGTGCTTCCATTGAAAGTGTAGGCGTTGTGCGCATTGCTCCTGTTACACTAAGACATGCGAACTGTCACATGTGCAGCCCATGTGACAGTTCGTTCCTAGCAAGCACTCGTCTCACCCTAAAAAACACATTGTTAACGTGCGATAAAATTGAAAGAACGAGTTTATCAACTGACGAAGGAATTTATTGGGTAATAAACTATTCATTGTATTAATGAAATCAACTTCATTGAAAATGAAATGATGACTTGGTTGGCTTAATGAAATAGAGCACCAGTTTTGCGTCCAGTAATGTAGTTACACATCTAGCTCGGACAATTCATAAACATCAAAAAAAGAATGCCCAAATACAATTGGAACCGAAAAATACTACCCAATAGGTAATTATCGTTGACAATAGCGAACTTCTAAATGCCGGGTAAAAGAGATAAGCATTTCGTTTCAAATATTTGTTATTAACACAAAGAAGGTTTACATTCAATCTATGAATAAAGATCATTAAGGTATGTTATCTGTTTGTTCTTACAATAAATTGCAAGCCATTAAAGCACTGGAGAAAATATGAATTAGGACTTTATTGTAACAAAAAGTACCACCGCATACAATTTCCTGTTCATATTATAAAGAAGACTAGTTATTGAACCCTATGAAAGAATAGTTACTATAACAAGTATTGTCATTTACGTTATGTAAAGATGTTCATGGAGAACATTTATTTTTTATAATCCTTTCTAAATGAGTGAAATGAACCAAAGCTCTCAAATAGAAATCTCTGGGGAATATAAGGATACATGTTACATATTACGCCAATCATACGTGATTGTAGAGAATCTGTACAGCTACGTAAGACATATACATATATCTAACTTAATGTTCAGGAGAGTTTATAATTAGACTACGTCAGTGAACTGTAGCATCATTCAACGCCTCTCACCTCTACTGTTTTCACCGGTGGCTAGGTTGACTGTCTGGCGCTGACTTTTATCGTACCAATTGACAGCGATGCAAGCACGCATTTCATTCCTGCTAATTTCGTGGGCCGCGGAATTAACTGCGCTGTTTACAAACAAAGCTCTCTAAAGCGAAGGAAGTATCCTCTATTGTTGGCTTAGAGAATGATAATCAACAGCCTCCCTCGTGTTTTAGTTGATATTACATATTGGATAATGTATACATGTTATTAGGAAGATATCTTTAATTACCTATTCTGTTTAATTTAGGAACAGAAATGATAATAACAAAGTAAACGATTGAATTTATTAAGAATTTCTGAAGGTATGTTAAAAATGCCAAGAGCGACATAAACAAAAATGTGTGAACTTGTTTATTTGGGGTTAAATTGATCTTAGCCATCGTGAATCCAATATACCACCTTACCAAATAGATATTTATAAAAATACTTTATAAATACAATGGCATTATCTACTCTATCGCTCGCAATTTACGTATACACCTATGTATGTACTGCAAAAGAAAATTAATTGTAAAAATCGGATAATTATTATTAAAAAAAATAAGATGCTGTCGATTAAGGCTAAAATAATTAAATTTTATCTGCTTATATTTGAATGGTACAACTTACAACAATATATACTATATATCTACTATGTACATATATTGCTACGAAACTTGTAAATAAATCTTGTAAATTCTGAATTATATTTTATTAAGTAAACAACTGTTTAATTTTACTAAACACCACCCAGGGTCATCTGTAATGCTCTCAACAACTTCGGATAAACCAGATCTCAAATGATAGATGGCAATGAATGGTAATTCTGTCCCACTCTAACGGTTTCACGTCTACCCTCAACGAATAGGAATTATTCAGTAACCCTCGGGACGTGGACGAAGTATATATTGCTCTGGCCAATATTTCTTATAACACCCAATATAGCATCTACCATTTGAGTATCTTTAATGTGATTGTATAATTATTAATTAGTGATGTTTTTCTATACGTTAAATTAAATAAAAAACTAAATTACAAGTGAAATTAATTTATTTAAATAACTGCCCAGAATATAACAAAGAAATAAATCTTCTAAATATCTCTCAGGTCAGTAGAATCATTTACTAAATAAGAAACATTATTATAAAGATTTCTATTATCTTAATTCAGACTAAGAACTCATATTTGGCGTTTTTGGAACATAAGTAAATTTAAATGTCCCGCCGAATTCCCTTCACGTGAACATTCATATTAGTCAATGCGCAAAAAACTCATAAAACTGACAAATAGCTTGCAAAAAGAACCCACAGGATCATGACCAACCTCACATATCAAAATCACTAGGTTTTACAATTTATACATCAACAAGAATCTAACCTTGATATCTCTTGTACGTAATACAGAAATTATGATTCAATAGATGACAAAATCGCTTACTGCCGGTACGAACAACTCCTCCAATATAAATTCCATGTTCAATAAATCATTTCAGCTCCCATGAAGTGTACCAAGACGCCGGTAAAATCCCACAGCCAAAATTGCCTCGAATGTTGTTTTTAAAACCCCAGGATTAAATTAAGGGCCATCAAATCAGCAAATAACTGGATACACATCATCTTTGCACAAAACACTTTATACTCTCATCCAAAGTAAGTAATTTTTAATACTTTTATAATTTCATACTGATAAATAAAATAATTTCTAGAAAAAGATTTTCGGAAAGCTACTATACTGCCAGGAAAATCGAAAAAGAGCTCCCTTCTCCCATTTGTTTTCAACAAACTCCTATTTCCAAGACGAAACTACCCCGGCAACAACCAAAAAAATATCGTTTCCTACGATACGACTGAATTAAAATTCCCAAAGTCGAACATTCATCGAAAGACACGACCATACCACAAAACCATAGCTAACTAGCTTTAATTAAAATTATACGATCAAGTAAGTTATTAGCAGGAATTTTACATGAATTTACATATTTAAGTAGATAAAAATAAAATAAAAATACACTTATATAACAATTTTGGTTTCATGGATTCTGTGGGTTTCATCAAGCATAATACACACTGTATAACATAGCAATATCTATGACATGGAAATATTGCATGGATAAAATCTTATATCAGGGATGCAAACCTACAAGCATAAAATATGAAGCATGTGCAACCCTCAGGTGATCAGGGTGTACGAGACTTTTAGGAGGTTGAGTTAGCTAAATAGAAATTGGAAGTATTGTGGAACATATAGGCGTTTGAAGTTGAACCTGGCCTATAAGCATATGTATATTTTCTACATAAACAGGAGGTTACAGGAGGGTGCAGAATGCATTTTGTAAATCGAGCGATACTTAGAAATCAAGTATTATCAGGTATTACAAATGTAATACCTGGTATTATCTCAGTGCCAGCGATAAGCTACCAAATATTCAGCATTCATCCATATTACTGGTTGTAAGAAGATTCATACGCCGCACAGTGGGGCCAAAATAACGTTTTTGGGAAAAAAACTATCGTTACGTACGAATTCTGATAGAAAATTTTATGCTGAACAAAAAAGTTCCTATGAACATGGGGTCGCAAATCAAGCCTTCAGTCAGTTTCGCCACATTAATAAAAAAAATCCAGGTTTTGTAAATTTTTATATAAAATTGTACCTTGTACGGTCAACATTTTTTAGATGACCAAGTGTGTAGTGATAATAAGAATCAAAAAATTACAATAAATACAGGTGTCCTAGCAAAAAGTGGATCTTTAATTAGAGCTTTATTTATCTCTTTTATTTTGGAAACTACAAAACTTTTATAAAATTAATTTAATTCCTTTCCCAAATTATTATATCGTAAATATATCGTATATAATATATTCTTGACTATACAAACTGACCAAAAAGTAAGCAAAAGTTTATTTACTTCGCTACTTTAAACGGAACGCCTTATACATTTTTCTATATTTAAGTTCTACGCAAAAAAAATGTGACTTTATACAAACTACTGTATGTCTATCTTTAAACGTGATAATTGTTATTTAATTTTCTTTACAAAAATTGCCCCAAAAAGCAAAGCTTCATCTACGGTGGCGAGCGTGATTGACGTTTGCATTTGTTTTGGGCATCCATATTTTAAACAATGTAAAGGCACACTTACTCAATGGCACTTTGTATTTCATAATACTTAGGTTGCTCTACTTAAAATTTAAAAAAGAAAGACAATTTAAATTTTACGAATTAAATAATTCATAAAATAGGTATATTAGAAAAGAACAAATGTTGAAATAATAATAATAATAATATAAGAAAAAACCTTGTTGAATATATAAATAAGGGTAGCAATAATAATAATCAGTCCGCTATCAAGCCTTTAGCTTCGTCGCTTAAAGGAAGAACCTTCTTTTTAGGGAGAGGTCTTAAATGTGTTATTACAGGATCTGATGACACCATAACCATATTGAAAATATCAGTGTTTGTAGCTATCCGCGAACACTTCCTGGAGTGATGAGTTCTGTAATATTTGTAGTCTTTGTTGCGGGACTCTTGAGCTTCCTCAGAAAGGATACCAACTGGGAACGCTGCGCCGTCTATGATTTGCGCACCATGAAACAAAATCTTGTGGACGGTTGCAGGAAGATTGTACCACGGATAGAGAGAAACAGCCATTCTAGCCGTATTCTCTGCGTAGACACGAAATTTTTCAGAATCGATACGAGACTGACAACATATTACTTCTAATATTGTTGCCAGCCTTTGTATCAAAACTTGACTAATGCGGGTTATTTTAGCAGTGATTTCTGGGTTATGAAAAAATCTTCGAGATGTATTACCATCGTTGGTGGTACCTGTCCCTTGCTTCACAAAATCTACTTTCAATCCCAACTTTTCTTGGAATTCATCCTGAATACGTTTTTTGGCTTGCTGCTTTAGTGGCGTTGTTTGTGTAGACGTTCGCCAAGATTTAAATTCAAGATTGTAACTTAATTTCAAGATATATTCCATAAACCGTATGCGAGCATGCAAGGGAGACATACCTAAACATAGAACTTCTTCTGAAGACGGCTCCATTCCAAGCCGTGCGAAATCGTTTAATTGGGAAGGCTTTGCCATGTACTTTTTGTATGATATTTTTAAAGATTCCATGTCTTCGGTAACTGTAGATTAATAATAATAATGATAATAATAGTAATAACAATAATAATAAATAATGCAGGTAGCAAAAATAAACTTTTCTATACTAACAAATGTCAATATTTGGAATGTTATTTTAGTGACAAAATGTCATTCATTTGATCAGCCATTTATTTGATGTGGACATAACCGTTAATGTCATGACTTGAAAATTAATGTGGAATAGAATCCACATACGGTGGAATATGGGAAAGATATGTATACACCATCGTCACAAGGATTATACCTATCAGAAAAAAGACATTTCAGACCGGAGGAAGGCGGAGCTTTTTTTGTAAGTCTTGTTAATTTGAGAAATTGAAATTCTGAAGCGTCGCCATTTTTCGATTGATTTCGCTCCACTTTTTAAGTAATAGGTAATATTTGAAATCATATTCTGAATAAAGCATTAATAATATAAAACTCCTGCAATTTATACAATTTTATCTGCAAAAATAAACGGACAAGGAAAAAAAGAAGTTTAAGTTGAAAACCGTCAATTTCGAACCATTTAAGAATACCCTAATAGTAATAGTTATTGATCCGTAAGAATTTTTTTTTTTTGCTGAATGGCTTACGTACCTTTATTCTACAGATTATCTGCTAGGGTGTACGGATAATATTTCTTGGATATTCGAATTTTTAGTTTCGAGGTTTTTTCCACAGCGACCCCACTGTGCGCCGTAATATAATTATACTTTATGTGTTTTTTCAAAATTAAAATTAAATAAAATGAAGAATTAACTTTAGCGCCATCAGCAATTTATAGCAGTATAACATGTTGACATAATTCCTTGTTAGTGAGTTAGTTAGTGCAGTCCATGGATTTTCAGCTTGCAGATGCGGAATAGCAAGAGCGCGTGCTCAATGAGGTGAAACACATTCGAATAACTATAGGGAAACGTTATAAATTGCAAGTTAGAGCATAGCCATCCCCATTATCTTTGCGATTCGTACAAAATACGATGTTCCTTTTTTATTGTGATATCTATCTGCGGTACTGTATACGACCCATGAGCTGGGCTCCGCCTGCTTCTTCGAGCTGGTGACGTAAGATGCTCGTGAGGCTGGGGCTTCCGCCAACAGAAAATGCATGGACTAAAATAAACATAAGTCAATTTTGCGTTTAGCTCCACGCAAGTCACTTGCGTGACATATTAGGTACACGCAAATTGTTAGTCATTTTCAATTACATCAAATACACGTTGACTTGGTTGTTTAGTATACTTAAACATCTTGAGCTATACCCTGGTTATTGCATAGGCAGCTGACAGGTGTTATCTCCTTCACATTCACGAATAAAAAATGACTTCGTAGGCGCTGGTAATAAGTACAAAGAAAAAACAAAACTCAATTTCTTTAATTTTAAAACATCAATTTAACATTTTGCAAATGGTTTTCCTTAACCTTTCGAAGAAAATATCTTTTTCAAAAGAATTGATTGAAGAATTGATGTTTCAGAACTAATTTTTTAACTAATCGGCAAAAAAACAAAGAGGATGCCTCCTACTATAGAAAAATAAATCTGCAATACTCTAATCTTACTAATGTATTGCTTAAAAGAGCTCTTAACTATTAAAAATAATTTTTACACGTAGACTTCCGCGGCTGTTGTTCATGCTATACACTTCTTGATATACGGGTTGAAACCGCATTCTAGTACTTCCACTGGCCGACGTTTTGTCCACATTTGCACCGGGGAAATTATTAGGATGTTTATGGATTGTCGGATTTTGTGGTTATCATAGTGATGTGAGGATTTCGGGATAGGATTTGGACAGAGTTGAAATAGATTTGCTGGCCGGTCTCCTGCCTATGCACAGCAAATGCAGACTTAGTTATGCGCAACGCCCGAGTACAACACTCATATTGTGCAACACGAGTGCCCACCGAACGCTTTCTTTCACCAATGTAAACACTTCTGCACGAACATGGAATTCGGCAAACAGCAGGAGCTTCAAGAGGATTATGATCTTTGATAGGAAAGGCATCTGGAAGTTTGGAATTAACTATCCTTGACATCATATTCAGCGTACCATAAACGGACACTCACATTCTAAATCCAACATATGCACACAAACCACTCCCTTCCAATCCAATGCCTTACTCTCTTACGTCCAAATACAACATAAAAACCGTTTTTACACTTAATTTCAAACTTTCAGATTCCTTTTCTATTAAAGATCGTAATCCTCTGGAAGTTCCTACTGTTGACCAAATTCCATGTTCATGTTTACATTGGCGAAACAAAGCGTTCGGTGGGCACTCGTGTTGGAGAACGTGAGCGTTGTATTCGGTCGTTACGTGTAACTAGTTATGCACTTGCTAGGCATAGACTGGAGACGGGCCGCCAAATTCATTTCAACTCTATTCAAATCCTATGCCGAAATCCTCACAACTATAACCGCAAAATCCGAGAATCCATTGAAATCCATAAACATCCTAATAACCGTAACCGAAAAGAAGGTTATTTCCTAGACAACACCTGGGAATCCCTGCCTTCAAAACGATCCAAGCATAACCCTCACACCCCACTGAACCGTGACCATTAACCGCTTATAAACCCAAACTGAAAAACTGGCACATGGGCAGTTTTTCAGTGTCAGGTTAACACCGACGAAAGAAGCAGCCCTGAAACGTCGCACAGTGGGGTATTTAGCCGATCTAGCTGGCCAAAAGTCGATTTTAAAAATTTAACAATTTGCAATTAAGGGGAATGGGGTGGGGTAGATAAGTGATTTGTGCACCTACTTACCCCCTCCCACCCTTGCTAGGAGGTATTTAAATGCCAACAACACCAGCATCATTTCAATTGTCTGTTAAATGGTCAATAAATTTAATTGCGATTGTTTGCAAGTGAATAGTGATTTCTGTGAAAAGTTTGATAGTATCTAGTGATGGATTCTGTTGAGGCTGGTAAGTAGACATTCAATTTATCTATTTACCTTGTTCGAATTTTTTTTCATACTTTGTTAAATAGCTACTTAAGCAAAAGCGAATAGATTACATATTTTTAAAGAGCTTTTTAAAACATGAAGTTTTTTGAAATACTTCAGGATGCGTCCCGGCTATTTTGACTATGCAGGCGTAAAGATAAATGGTACTACTAAATTTTAATTCAAAAAATAGCCGCAACTTTTCGCAATTTTTTTTTTAATTTACTGTACAAAGAATAGATTGCGTTTCTCTATGAAACATATCACCTTAACAAAAATGACTGACTATCTTATTTTTTTTTATTTGTTATAGGACCGTCAGGAGTTAGTATAATAACTCGGGCACAGTTATATGATCTTATGCAAGAGCAAAATTTGCCGAGTATGGATAAGAAATTGGAATTTATTGAAAATTACGTCTTGAATTATGATGAGTATGACACTCAACAATTACAAGACATAAAGCATAGATTTTCTTACGTAAAGTCGGAATTTAAAATGAGATGGGTAATGGCAAAAAAGAGACAAGATTTATTTCTTAAAAATAATGAAGATTGGCTGCAGGGCTCATTTGAATTGCCAAAGACGGTACAACGATCTGGACGACCCTCTAAGCATTTTGAAGCCTTAAGCGACAGAAGTAAAAGGAGAAAAACAGAGCAAGTGAGGAACGAATATGGAGTAGATGAGTTGACATATGCCACACAAATGAAGTTGCGAGAAGAAGGTAGAAGAGACGCGGCAAATGTATTGAAGGTACTGTCTACTTCGCCAACAAGTGCATCACGCTATAAGAAGGCGTACGCAAAAGGATCTCAAGATGATAAAAAACAGTTATCGCCTTTGTGTGCATTGTCAATGGTCGTTGAAGCTGATTTATCTAGAAGACAGTACGAGATTGTTAGATCTATGAAAAAACAGTTGTACCCATGTTATAGCATTTTACAGCGCACAAAAATGCAAGCTTACCCAGACAAGGCATCTTATGTTGTAACGGAAAGTTCAGCCGAAGTAAAACTTCAGAACCTGATGAACCATACGGCCACACGATTGGTGCTATATTTAGAAGAAGTGGTGTCGACATTAGAAGATGGAGAGAGAAACACACTGCACCTAATTAGTAAATGGGGTTGTGATGGCTCTCAGCAGAAAGCCTTCAAGCAAAAATTTTTGAATGATGCCGAGTCGGATGCTCATACCTTCCAAAGTTCGTTTGTTCCATTACGATTGATATCCGATTGTAATGGTCGAGTGATATGGCAAAATCCAACACCATCTTCTCCTCGTTACTGCCGTCCTATTAGAATTAGATTTATTAAAGAAACTAGTGACGTTACAAATGAAGAAATAACGTATATACAAAACGCAGCAAATTTGTTAGAAGAAACAAAAGGTACAGTCAAGGAGAAGCCGTATTCCGTAAAGCACACCATGACGTTAACTATGGTAGATGGAAAAGTTTGTAATGCCGCCACACAAACCACTTCCACTATGAAATGCTACATTTGTGGAGCAACTTCTAAGGATTTTAATAATTTAGAATTAATGAAACTAGAAAGCAACACTTATCAATTTGGCTTATCTATATTACACACCAGAATACGATTTTTTGAAAGCCTGTTACACTTGTCGTACAAAATTCCTGTTAAAAAGTGGCGTTTACAGACTGAGGATGAAAAAGAAATTGTACGTAAAAGGAAACTCCATATCCAAGAGGAATTTAAGAAAAAGCTAGGCTTAATTGTAGATGTGCCAAAACCCGGCTTCCGGAATACAAATGATGGGAATACTAGTAGAAGATTCTTTAACGATCCAACTGTTGCAGCAGAATTAACGAATATTGACGAACGATTAATATATCGATTTAAGGTGATTTTGGAAACTTTGGCTAGTGGACACAAAATCAACACCAACAAGTTTTCTGAATATGCAATGGAAACAGCTAAACTGTATATAGAATTATATCATTGGTACCCAATGACGCCCACAATACATAAAATTTTAATTCATGGGGCTACGGTTATAGAAAATGCCTTGTTGCCAATTGGTCAATTATCAGAAGAAGCCTCTGAGGCACGAAACAAACATTTTCGCAAATATCGCGATAATTTTGCTAGGAAATTTTCCAGGGAAGCTTGTAATTTAGATGTTTTGAACAGGCTTTTATTAAGTTCAGATCCTCTTTTAACTGGAATGAGACCATTGCCAAAAAAAGGATCATTACCATTCCTAAAGGAAACATTAGATATGTTACTTCCAGCTGAAAGCGATCCTTCTGCAGCAGAAGAAGATTCGGAAAATGAACTGTCCATTGGTAAGGCCACAGATACAGAATTATCATCGGAAGAATTATCTTCGGATGCAGAGTTTTTTTCTGATTGTGAATAATATTTTTCAGGGGAAAATTGTAATTTATTAGGCTTATTTTTATTGTAATGTGTTTAGTATCAATCAATGTCCAAATGTAATCATGAGACGTGCGCCCTAATTTTCTTAATTACTTGCCAAAAGTTTAATAACAATTTATTGACGATTAGGTACTTATCTAATACAGAATTTATGTAAATTACTCTTACACTATCTTGCACATAGTACTATGTATTTGTTAAAAATTAATTATGAAATGTATACAGCCCACTAAAAGATCCATCTATACGTTAATTACGAAATTAGGATTATGGTACTAATCCCAATTGATGGTAATTGTTGTTTAATACAGTTATTTCTATAAGTTTAAAATCATATGAACAAGCAGAATACAATACTACTATAAATGTATTATAATTAATTATGTATAATTATATTGAAACGTAATAGCCTTGTTTAAATGACTTAAACTTATATAAATGTGGATATTAAATAACAATTAGCATTTATTGGGATTACTACTATATGCTCTTCCTAATTAACCTGTAGATGGATAAGATCCATAGATTTACATTTTATAATTATTTTTATTGTTTATGTAATGTAAATTTAATGAGTATAGTTATTGTATATACTAAATATTAAGTAATTGATAATTTTGTGTAATCCTTTTTGGAGTATTGTACAAATAAATACATGTTTATTATTACCTATATAGGAGTAGATATATTTTATTTTTTTAACCTTTTTATCTTCCTTAGTATTTAACATGTAACTCAATATTACGCATTAGTTGTTCCTTTTTTTAAATATTCCATCTATTTGGGATAAGACATCGGTTTTACTCCCTCAATACACTTTAAATGAGTTAAACGACCTAAAATAGTTTTGGCCAGCTAGATCAGCTAAATACCCCACTGTGCGTCGGCCAGAGGAATAACGCGGTTTCAACCCAGAAACCAAGAAGTATATAGCATTAAAAACATTTTTGAAATTATAAGTTGCGATTGATGTATCTAATTACTTAATAAAAAATCGCGACGGAGTAAGTTTCTTAGATAGCTGTAGAGATTTGATTTGGTTTTATTAGCGCACATTTTTTGTTTAGATAAGAAAGGGTATCAAAAGCAATATTTGGTTACAAAAAGAATTTGAAATGGTGAGTCTGATACAAAAGGTTAAATTTAACACATAGTTGCATTAATATGAATAGTTTAAATCTCAGTATATTGCCACGGAAAGTTCCACTACATAGAAATAAATAGATGTAAGAGATAATATATTATATTAAGGGATCGGCTGGTATGCCGGAACCTCGTCAGCACTTTGCAAGGGATCGGCTGGTGCGGAAATTGAAGGCGAGGTATTGGCATTCTGGTGCTGATCACGGTACAAGGTGGTACTAAATAAACAAGAAAGTGTAAGTGGTGTTTTTTTTTGGAGACAGGAGACAGTCAGGTCGGGACTGTTTCGGTAAGTACCCTTGAATTATCTTAAGTGAGTTGCGTAAGCTACCCCCCGACACGAAAAGCGAAGGGTACTTGACAATATAAAAAATTGGGAAAGATACGAATTTGTATTAGTGTGGTAATTTTTTTTTCTTTCTATGACGTTTCCAAAAAAAAAGAGGGAAATAAAAAAAGCAAAATAAAATAAAAGTGCCCTATTTTATAATAACTTGAAAAAATGCAAGATTTAACTGCTCAATTAAGTTACATGATTGCTTGTGTGAGTAATTTTTTATATATCATTGGTAAGTACGTATCCTTTGCTTCGCAAGAATACCCATTTAGCTACTATACACTTCTAGATTCCGCACATAACAAAAATAGCGTGAACAACTGAATTTTGAACTTTATTAAATGGATACGTTTGCTTTTGCAGTCCGTAATGTTCTGAATTGCATCATCAATATGCATGAGATGCTCAGCTGCGGAGAAAAACTTAAGTCGCTGCTTGTTGTTGTCTATTTAAAAGATGCCGTACCGTGTTTGTTTTTCACTTTCCGTAAGGTACTCTTCACACCTCGTACAATTCAACATAGGCGTAACACCGCTCGAAACTAAGATATAAATTTCAATTAGCTTTCAGGAGTAATTAGAGCATATTGCGTTCCAAAAGAACCGATAATGAACTCCCCTGGCCTCTTAACACAATTAGCTGACCCATCTACAACATAAATTTACTTACGCACTATCCTTGTGGACTTTTCTCACTCTTTAAAACGTTATTTACCTTAGGAGGAAGAGATATGTAGACCGCTACTGAACCATTTCTTCTTCAACGTTCTTACGCATACGTATACATACAGCTTGCATACAAATAATGAATGTAACAGACTGCACGCATGTGCGTAGCTGTACTACAGCTTTTTTTACTGCTTCAGTGTGATAGTATGTATGTAGGCAAGCAAAATACGTTAAACATTCTTCTAAGAGCTTTTCCGTAATCTCAAGCTTGTTTTTCACCCATTGGATTGCAAGTTGCGCGGCAGTAAAATTAGCGAACGCATATCATTGTCCAACGTAAACATGATAAGCACGCGAGTATTTGAAATACGTGAAAAAATCCTGATCTAGGTTATGTATTATTCGATGGCTGAACGTCTCTGGCGCCTGTATGTACGTTTTTGTTCCATGTGAGGTACGATTGATTATACGCGTTTAATTTCACGCGTTGTGCGTGTGTAGAAACTTTATTAGCACATATTACAAGAAAGCAGAGGCGTGAACTGTTTCTCTGTCAACACTCTATGAATAATAAATATAGCTATTAAATTTGAAATGAGGTTTTTATGAAAAATGTTTGTGCAAATCAAAATATTTATGGCGCATTAACATTAATTATAATGATTTATGTGGAATGTATGCAAAAAGTTTCAACGAAACAAAAGCATCGGTGCAGACGAATGCACTAATAGAATGTCAAAAGTACAATTAGATTCGCTGGAAAGCTTTAACAACATTTTCAATTAATAATATCTTGAAATAAGCTAAACGAATTTATATAAACGACTTGTACCTACACCCAAAAAAAAACTAGCAAATTTTGTTACAATTGTATTCCATATCGCTACAAACTACAGTAACATTGCACCTGGTGCATGCGCAATCTGTAATGAAAAGTCACACAAAATTGTGTCTAACGTGTATAAGAATCTGTATTAGGATTTGTAAAAGAATTTGCGAAACAATATAGTCAGTACGGTCATTTTATTTTTGAGAGAGCTTACTACAATATTGTAATACTTTATGCAATTTCTCTGAGAGACAATTTCTCAAAACAAATAAGACTGAATCAACAAAGTTGTCGTAATTTTTACGCTAAACTATGCACTTGTAACACTTTGTAATATGCACTCGTAAGGTGTACTACAAAGTATAACACTAACAATAAGTAAAAGAATATTTGAGAAACTCTGCGACGGAAAATGGCGATTCGCACTACATTTATTGAGAACGCTTCTACTTGTATGACTGTTGCGCAGTAAACAATGAAAACTATAAGTTACCAGAAATTGTAGTATAGTATATAGTAAATTACTATTTAGTAAGGAAGTGTTGTAAAAATTACTACAATTTTATATAGGTGTATACTTACGCTGGTAAATGCTATATTTGCACAACCAAATAGTTATTCTATTAGTTGTAAGAACATTATACATAAAAACCAAGAAAAAAAAGAAATTAAATATTATACATATACATGTACTTAGCAAAGCAATAAGGAAATAGAAATTAATAAAAACAATAATTTTATTGAAAAATACATTTACTAGACAATATTTTCAACGTAACACATTTTTATTGAAAAAGATACTGACTTGGAACACAAATATTTTTTACTCACATTTCTTCAATGAAACTGAAATGCCACCTGATCGGATTCTATTGGATACTCAGCACCCAATGCAAACATTATTTTAAAACATGCATCCACAACTTTATATTTGATATAAAGTGCATACTGCTGTGGTCTGGCACCCCGGGTTTTTGTAAATTCAGTTTTTTTTGTTCATTCCGTTAAGCTTTTGTCAATGCTGCGAGAAATTGCAAATTGTTTTATTTTCAAATAAGATTTAGTTAATGTTTTGGATTGTTTAATTTGTTTATTTTATTGTTGAGTTGTTTATATTAATTTCAGTCAGGTGTACATTTTGCGTTCACTGGTATTGTATATATATTGTTTTGTTTTGCGAGTTCGTCCGTTTGCGGACAGATCTGTGTGCGTTGCATCGCACGCATCTATTTTTGTTTTATTGTTTCTCTATTTTATTGAACTTATTGTGTTTTGTAGTTTTATGACGCATTCAATCCAATTGTATATTGGCTATGAATAAAGATTATTACTATTATTATTATTATTATTAATTTTCCCTTGTTTCTGGTTAAATTTTTTTTATATATTTGTTAAAATTTCCTGTAATTAGCGGTTTGAACTGCTGCTGGATAAATTATAAATAAATAAATAAAAAAAAATAAATAAGTAAATATTATTATGTACCTACGTCTTTGCTATAATAATGTTTAGGTAAAGGCACGTGTAGAAAAACGGGGAAGAGGATTTTTCTGTTTGACGCATGTTTCTACATTTTGGAGGATAGGAGGTTGGCATTTCGAAAAAGGTAATTTAGGCCCTAATCCTTACTTCTTAATAACACTCACTTTATTAGTTGAACAATACGTATCTGTTAGGTGAACTTATTGCGTTTATTAAATTAATAAAGTGAAAATGACAAAATAATATGACTTCCTTCACTATATTTTTTTGTTGGATTAACTATAAATTTTAGCTAGCTCAAGAATATTTTTTTAACAAAATCTGTTTTGTTAATTACACATAAAATCTTTATTTGTCCTCGAAGTAGCGCGATCATTCTTCAATAATATATATATAGACCAAACATTGTAAGGTCCTCAATATTTTTTAATAGCGTCCCTAATCAGGTACACCCGTAAAATGTGCTATTTTATGTTGCTTAACACATCAAACATAAAATAACAAAGTACCTAGGTACCACAAAAAATTAGATAACGTTTTTTAAGAATTTATATGAGAAATTCTGTATATTTAACTACAGCTGTTACATTCAAACCGGGTTGGTGCTTATAGATGAATGCATAGGATTGTTGAAGATATAATTATACAGAGACATAACTGGTAGAGGTTAAGTAATGAAACAAGATAAGAAATCTACGTAAGTACTTAAATACAATTAATAAGGAAATAAAAAATCTTCAATATTGAATAAAATATTCTAAATGTCTCGTAAAATGTTTTATAATAGTTTTGACATGAATGTTGTAAACCCTCCTTGAAGCAACGGAGACTTATTATTTGATTTACTAAAAACTGGTTGTGCGTTACTGCATGTAACGAAGAATAAGGATGTGTATAATTCGTTATCATTATTACGTTTTCATTGCTCAAGTTTTTACATTGATAGCTTTGTGTGTTATAAAAGTTTATTCGAAAGTAATAGACACTTCATCTGCATTTAGATAACATGGATTAAATGTAAGTAAGTTTAAATTAGCGTATAGGTTTTTAAGCGCAGAGAAATTTCAATGAAAAGATTGCGATAATAAAACGACGTACAAATTTAAATAGAATTTACATTGAGAATGTATATCTAATGCCGATACTTAAAATTACCAAACCAAATACATGCAAGACAGAATGAATGAGCGGTGATTTAAATAAATACTGATTTATATACATATGTATTTTCTGGTTTAATTATCTACTCACATACATTTTGTCGTATTTTATTCAAATAAACACACAAGATTTTCACACACAATCACTCAGCGCTACAACAATTTTAAATTAATTTGGGACAGTTGTTTCGGAAGTTCGCGGATTTTCATTTTCTACCGCAGACCGAATGTACACATTCGGTGCATATCTCAGTAAATTAAATAAAAGTAACCTCTTTATCATTTCTTTTGTTGGCCCTTGATTTCCTCTGAAAATACGCGCTGTTAAATATTATTCTATCTGACTAACAATAAGATTGCTATATAATTAATAATACGACATTGACATTTACTTGCGTACATTGAAAGCTCCTAAACGCAAAGATAAACGAAATGTAACAAAACCGTATGTGGAAAAATTTTAAAGTTGCGACATTAGCGCTTAGGTTGTTAACCTGAATCAAAATATCGACGAATATATAGGTGGGCCTATTTGAGAATCGAAAATCAAGGCCATTTACAAGTACCTAAAAGTGACATAAATTCCTTGACTGTTTCGAATAATCTGAATTGATATTCTACACTTAATTTGTTAATTGTTCTTTTATTGAAAATAATTTGCAAATGTATAGGGGCGAGCCATTTTCCAGAAACAACTCGTATAAAAGTATGTCCTATTTTTATTATTAATTGATCATATATAAATTTATTAAATGTTTGTTCTCTCAGTAGATGTCATAACTTACAAGGGAACCTCGCGAACTGTAAATCGCAGATTTTGATGAAACTTTGCCAGTTTGTAGACTCCATGGAGTGTTACTCAAGGACGCTTTCCGTTGCTACGGAACTTCAACTTTAGGGGGTAAAATTCACCCTTGCACTTTGGCCCAAATTTGTTTTTTTCTGAATAACTTTTGAACGGTAAGATATAGAAAAAAGGTTTCAATAGCGGACTTGTACCGTTTAGTCAGCTCTTTCGATTGGTATAGATATTTATACAGGGTTAGTAAAAAGTCCCGGAACGGTCGAATAACTTTGTTATTTGAAAATTATGATTTCTGAAATTTGGTACGGGGGTATAGTTAATATAAATGCATTTTATGCAATACAGTTAATATTTTTTTCACTTCCGGTTTAATCGGCAATACGTCCAACTTTTTTTTTTTAAATGGAACGCCCAGATTTTTTTAACACTTTTGAATGGAAAATAAAAAACTACGTTCAGGAAGTATTAAGATGTTTATTTTTATTCACAAGCAAACAGTTAAAAAATTAAAAAAGTGTCCTAATACAGAAAAATCAAGGACCTTTGAAAAAAGTTGTTGTTTAGTGTTTGCATTCTTTTTTCCGTCACATTTGATAATTTTAAAAGCGTTTTAACTTTTGCATCGCTATAAATTTACTTATTTTAAACATTGACACATTTGAAAATGGCAGAAAAACTTACTGAATCAGAACGAATTGAGATATTAATGATGCGTGGGTACGGTGATCGTCAACCTTCTTTTGAAGAGGTTCGTATTTTGTTTAATACTGTTTATCCGGATCGCCACATTAGTAAAAGTACGGTATGCCGAACAATTCAAAAGTTTGAAGTCTTTCGTCAGGTGAAGGATTTACCTAGAAGGGGACGTCCATTAACAGTAACAGATGAAGAAACTAGTTTGAATGTGTTACTTACAGTGGAAGAAAATCATCACGTGACCACAACAGAATTAGGTCAAATTCATGAGATCTCTCAAAAATCTGCTCATACGATTCTTAAATCAGCAAGAATGAAAGCCTATAAAATGTATCCCGTCCATGAGTTAACTGAAGATGATCCAGATCGTAGACTACAATTTTGCGAAACAATGACGGTATTGATCGAGCAGCAGCCTAATGTTTTAGATCACATCATTTTTTCAGATGAGGCAACGTTTTGTCTCAACGGCACTGTGAACAGACATAATTGTCGCTACTGGTCAATTGAAAATCCGCATTGGATTGAAAAAGTCCATACACAGCGTCCTCAAAAGGTGAATGTCTGGGCTGGTCTTGTTGGAAACAACATCATAGGACCATTTTTTATAAGAGGAAATTTAACTGGCAACGTCTACTTAAATTTATTGCGAAACTTAAATTTATTGCGAAACTTAAATTTATTGGAGCTCCCCCCCCCCCCCCCCCATTTTGCCATAATGTCCGCGATTATTTGAATGAAATTTTTCCGGGACGTTGGATCGGACGTAGAGGAGCAATCGAATGGCCAGCACGTTCGCCAGATCTCTCGCCATTAGATTTTTACTTTTGGGGTCACATGAAATGTCAAGTGTACAAAAATCGTCCCCATAATCTTGAACAATTGGATGAGAGAATAGTTCAAGAAGCCAATCGCATCGCTCCAGACCAAATACAAAATTCAATAAGAAATTTTACTGACCGTTTACATTTTTGTCAAATTGTAAATGGAGAGCATTTTGAACAATTATTGTAATCGCAACCTGAATAGACAGGTATCTTGATTTTTCTGTATTAGGACACTTTTTTAATTTTTTAACTGTTTTCTTGTGAATAAAAATAAACATATTAATACTTCCTGAACGTAGTTTTTTATTTTGCATTCAAAAGTGTTAAAAAAATCTGGGCGTTCCATTTAAAAAAAAAAGTTGGACGTATTGCCGATTAAACCGGAAGTGAAAAAAATATTAACTGTATTGCATAAAATGCATTTATATTAACTATACCCCCATACCAAATTTCAGAAATCATAATTTTCAAATAACAAAGTTATTCGACCGTTCCGGGACTTTTTACTAACCCTGTATATAGGATGTTCCAATAAACGCGGAATGACGTATGTTGTGCTTCTTTTATCGAATTTCAGAAATCGGTTATAATAGCCTTTTTTGTGATCAAATAATCTATAGAAAGGTAATTTAAAAAGTTATACAGAGTGTTAAGAACATTCTTACGCGAGCGTGCCGCGCCAAGTGCTTACGGCCGGAAAAGTGTACCGTCGCCCGTTTGCCGCCTCGCAATCGTGGTACGCGTTCAAATCATCATCCGACAGCGCTCCGCAGTCCGAGGAATCGTCGAAGCCCGAACGCCGTTGCCGTCCGTCACTTCTCCATTCGACGGCGCGCAATGCACAAGGCAACGAAGCAGCCGCCGCGCTTGCGCCGAAAACCGCCGTTGCCTAGAGCCGAGCCGCCGGCCGTGAATCGACAAGCAACGAGCTCGTATACTGCGGGCTGTAACTCACGAACTGCAGTCCCGGTCATCGTCGCTTATATAGAGGGCTGAGCACGAAGAGAAGTTGGAAAGGTATTCGGTGACCGTTCGGCGCTTCGTGCGTATATTTCAACGGTTGCACTCAGCCAACGTCGGATACCAGGTCCAACACATATACACATATATACAAACTGTAGCAAATACTAACATACGTATAGCAATATACGTCAAACGGAATACTGAAAATACTTTTTATTTTTATGAGAGAGAATTATATGATATGTTATGTATATATTGTAAATACTGAATTTATTATTTGAAAATAAACGTCTTAAAACAATTCAGCCCTTTCTCTGTGTTCTCTCCCCGGCGCATCGGTCTACAAATTAGTAGTCCCGAACATTGGTCCTTCGAGCCGGATTTGGGAGACACAGTGTGTGAAATAGGATTTTAGACCTATTTGAGATTTGATACCGTAGACGTACACGGCGTTCTTTCGGATCAAAAAGCATACTATTAAATATAGTACATACATTGTGTAAAGGTGCATTACACAAAGACGGGCAGAATGGAAACAGAAATTTCTGCGTACAAACTGCACCGAAGGCAGCTAAAATCCTTGCTTACAAGAGCAGGAAAATTTCTAGAGAAAAGTGAAGACGCACTTGACATCGAGCAATGCAAGGCGCGCTATGAGAAATTCACGAACTTATACGATGAATTTAACAGGATTCAGTCTAAGTTGGAGGGACTAGACGAATCCGAGCTAGAGAATACTGAGCGAGACACATTCGAGGAGAAGTATTTCGAACTCGAAGCTCGTTTCAGAAACATATTAAAAGCCAGTGCGAAACAAACAAGTGGCAAAATGGATACTTCGTCAGACGTAGTAAAATTGCCCACAATAGAACTACCCAAGTTCGATGGTGCATACGAAGATTGGCTCACCTTCTATGACACTTTCAGCTCGTTGATACATAACGACAGCAGAATTCAGACCATTAATAAGTTCCATTATTTAAAGTCATGCTTGAAAGGAGATGCATCGAATGTCTTGCATTCTCTAGAAATATCAGCAGATAACTATGCAAATGCATGGCAAATGTTACAAGACCGATATAGCAATACACGAGTGATAGTGCAAAAGCATATCAATGCAATTTTTGAGTTGCCGCATGCAAACAAAGAGAATTTAAATACGCTACGGCAAATATTAGATGGTGTCCAAAGGCACAGTAGAGCGCTAGAAGCGTTAAAGCGACCCATAGGGCAATGGGATGATTTGTTAGTGCACATAATAACCAAAAGGCTAGATTCCCAGACATTCAAAGAATGGGAAAGTAAAATACAAGGCACAAAAATGCCTACGTTCAAGGAATTGACAAATTTCTTAACACAAAAGTGCCAAACTTTAGAAGCAATTGGGAGACCAATGCAAAGTGTGTTAGCGAATAAAACTTCGGCTAACGTTGCAACACACAAGACAAGCGAATGCAATTTCTGCGACGGTAATCACATGATTTACCAATGCAAATCATTTTTAGGTCTTAGTGTAGAACAAAGACAAGAGAAAGCTAGAAGTAAGCGGCTATGCTTGAATTGCCTAAGACCAAATCACATGGCTAGCAATTGCTCGTCAAAAGGATGCTGCAAGCATTGCGATAAGCGACACAATAGCTTATTACATTATTTTAAGAAGTCTGATGGGCCGACGAAGTTTCCTTCACCCCGAGCGGGAACCTCGACGTCAGTATCAACGCACAGCAGCAACAGTGTAAACACTTACACGATGCTTTCTACGGCAGTTATAAATGTCAGCGATGTAAGAGGACGTAAGCACAACTGCAGAGTGTTGCTTGATTCTGGATCGCAATCGAATTTAATAACCAACCGAATGGCTACAATTCTGCGTTTGCCGAAGAGGCACGCAAATGTTGTATTGAGCGGAATAAATCAAAGCAGGAAAGAAATACCCCATTCAGTGAATGTTGATGTGAAATCGAAATGCAATGGATTTCAGCGCACTATCAACTGCTTGATACTTGAGAAAATAGCCGAAAAGCTACCATTAGTGCACATTCCGCGGGAACACTTACAAGTGCCTAAGAACGTGAGATTAGCGGATCCAGAATTCAATATACCAAAGGATATTGATATGTTAATAGGAATAGAAATATTTTATCATTTGCTGTGCGTTGGACAAATAAAGCTACACAGAGACGGACCGTTTCTACAAAAGACGCTTTTTGGATGGATTATTGCTGGAAAGCTCATGGTACCTGAGACATCACCAAACACGTCTACGATATGCAATGCATCAACCTTGCAGTCATTAAACAGCAATATAAAGAAATTCTGGGAAATAGAAACCGTTGCCGAGAGGCAAGTGCATTCGCAGGAGGAGAGCAATTGTGAATTTCATTTTGCGGAGACGTCAGAGAGAGAAAGTGACGGGAGATTCGTAGTCTCACTCCCATTCAAAGAAAATGTAAGCTCGTTAGGAGGCTCGTATGAGCAAGCAGTAAAGAGATTTGATTCGCTAGAAAGAAGATTCCAGAAGAATGCTACGCTAAAACAAGAATATGTTGGCTTCATGAATGAATTTCTACAACTGGGGCATATGAGACTCGTAAATAACGCTGAAAGAAACGAACCTCATTTTTACCTCCCACATCACGCGGTTATAAAAGAAAATAGTCTCACCACGAAGGTTCGAGTTGTGTTTGATGGCTCCGCAAAAACAACGAGCGGAAAATCATTAAACGACACTTTGATGGTTGGGCCTAAACTACAACAAGATCTGTTTGATATCATTTGCAGATTCCGATTGCATAAATATGTATTAACAGCAGATGTAGCCAAAATGTATCGACAAGTTCGTATGAACGAAAAGTCCATGGCATTTCAGAGAATTCTTTGGAGGAAGTCTGAAGAAGAGAGAATTCAAACTTTTGAGCTGACAACGGTGACGTATGGAACAGCGTCCGCCTCCTACCTAGCTATCAAAGCTTTGCAACAAACAGCACTTACAGAAGAAGATGCCTATGCATTAGGAACAAAAGTAATTCTCAGAGACTTCTATGTAGATGGCCTATTAACTGGAGCAAGCACATTGTCGGAAGCGAAAGAAATCATTAGTCAAGTAACCACTGTTCTACAAAAGGGAAAGTTTCAACTGAGGAAATGGGCATCGAACAGCCTAGAACTCTTAAAAGCTATACCAGAGTCTTGCAGCAGCCATACTGTGTTGGAGTGGGACAAAGGTGATGGCGTCAATACACTTGGTCTTCAATGGAATACCAGAAGCGACTCTTTGCAATATTCAGCGATCAAGTTTGCAGGGAAAAAAGGTATCACCAAGAGACATGTACTTTCGCATATATCCAAAATATTTGATCCCTTGGGCTTAATCAGTCCTTTTACTGTGAGAGCCAAAATCTTAATGCAAGAGATATGGAAATTAAACATAAGCTGGGATGAATCTCTTCCGATGAATGTCGAAAAAATGTGGTTGGAGTATGCTCAAGAAATAAATGAGATAGCTGAAGTAGAAATTCCAAGACATGTCATTTCCGTAGAGAACCCGTTGTACTTTGAGATACATGGTTTCTGCGATGCAAGTGAAAAGGCATATGGAGCTTGCGTATATATAAGAACAGTAGACAAACATGGTGCCATATCTTCTCATCTATTGTGCTCAAAATCGAGAGTCGCTTCTATCAAGCAAATCACACTACCACGTTTGGAATTATGTGGCGCGTTGCTGCTAGCACAACTTGTGAGCAGATTAATGCAAACATTAGCAATACCCATTCGGAGAGTGTATTACTGGACTGACTCTTCGATCGTAATATCTTGGCTGAACTCATCAAAAGCACTAAAAACCTTCGTTGCGAACAGAATTGGGGCGATAAGAGAATTATCTAATGTTCTACAATGGCATCATGTTGACACAAAACAAAACCCCGCTGATGTAGTATCCCGAGGAAGTTCTTTGCAAATGCTAAGGAACAATAAAGTGTGGTGGCAAGGGCCAAGTTTTCTACAAGATTCCGCAGAGAAATGGCCAGCTTCCAAATTTGCTCCTGTGAATGAACTGCCCGAAGTAAAAACCTTAATATGCACAACGAATCTGACAGAGGAGTTCCAAATATTCGAACGATATTCAGACTTAAATAAGCTGAAAAGAGTAGTGGCATATTGCTTGAGATTTACAAGAAATATCAAAGCCCGAATTGCTAAAGAAGCGGAACCTAGTAACAGTGGCCATTTGACCACAGCGGAACTAGCCAAAGCAATGCTCGTACTAACCAGAGAAGTACAGAGGCATTATTTCAAAGAATATACACAGCTAAAGAAGGGACAGGAATTACATCCTTCTAGTAATATAATGTGTTTAAATCCTTTTCTGGACGAAGATGGTTTAATAAGGGTGGGTGGTCGATTGCGAAACTCCAACCTTCCTTTCCATGGAAAACATCAAATACTTCTGCCAACCAAGCATCCTTTCACAACCTTAATTATTAAGAGTGAGCACCTCAAGCAATTACACGCAGGAACTCAACAAACAATGGCAGCTATCCGAACCAAATACTGGCCTCTATCGCTAAAGGGTTCTGTCAAGGCACATATACGAAAATGCGTAGTTTGTTTTAAGGCCAATCCAACTTCGGAAAATTATATAATGGGTGACCTTCCAGCCCATAGAGTGACACCAGCTAAGCCATTTGAAAATGTGGGAGTTGATTATTTTGGCCCAGTATATATTCGGGAAAGTATGAAAAGAAGACACATTGTCACAAAAGCTTATGGTGCTGTGTTTGTATGCTTTGCAACCAAAGCACTGCATATAGAACTAGTTGGAAATCTATCAACAAAAGCATTTTTGGCGGCATTAAAGCGAATGGTCGCCAAAAGAGGCAAGATAGCGAATATTTATTCCGACAATGGTACTCAATTCATAGGTGCAAACACGGAATTGAGGAAACTATTGAAGCAATTACAGTCTCAAATCACCAAGGAAGAGATCCAAGCCTACTTAGCCAATAGTGAAATCAAATGGAACTTTATTCCTCCTCGATCACCCCACTTCGGAGGTCTTTGGGAAGCCGCTGTGAAGTCCGTTAAGCTGCACCTCAATCGAGTAATTGGAAAGACGACATTGACTTACGAAGAAATGCATACCCTTCTGGTCCAAATAGAAGGTATTCTTAATTCAAGACCCATTACTCCAATATCTAACGACCCAAACGATTTGCAATTCCTTACTCCTTCACACCTTGTAATGGGATACAATCCAGAAACAATTCCTGAACCTACTTTAACCCATCTTAAAGTAAATTCCCTTTGCCGTTGGCAACACATTCAATTCATGCGAGACCACTTTTGGACGAGATGGCACCAAGAATATCTGAATCAACTTCAACAGCGGACGAAGTGGCAACGAAGGAATGGAAATGGACTAACTCCCGGTCAGTTGGTAGTCGTGAAGGATGACCAAGGTCCACCAAGCAAATGGTTAGTTGGAAGAATCATCAGGGTGTTTCCAGGACCTGATGGCGTCGTGAGAGCTGCTACGGTGTCAACCCTACAAGGAGAAATGAAGAGACCCGCGGTAAAGTTGTGCGCGTTACCTATAGACAATCAGTAAGTGCGCCGACAACAATATTTGCAATGAATTTTCTTTTTCTTTTTTTGTGCGAGTCGTGTTAATCATCGTGTTTCAAAAAAAAACAGACAATTTGTTCGTTATTCGAAGTGTGTAGTGTTGAAGGCGGTTCCTTCAAGGGGGGCGGTTATGTTAAGAACATTCTTACGCGAGCGTGCCGCGCCAAGTGCTTACGGCCGGAAAAGTGTACCGTCGCCCGTTTGCCGCCTCGCAATCGTGGTACGCGTTCAAATCATCATCCGACAGCGCTCCGCAGTCCGAGGAATCGTCGAAGCCCGAACGCCGTTGCCGTCCGTCACTTCTCCATTCGACGGCGCGCAATGCACAAGGCAACGAAGCAGCCGCCGCGCTTGCGCCGAAAACCGCCGATGCCTAGAGCCGAGCCGCCGGCCGTGAATCGACAAGCAACGAGCTCGTATACTGCGGGCTGTAACTCACGAACTGCAGTCCCGGTCATCGTCGCTTATATAGAGGGCTGAGCACGAAGAGAAGTTGGAAAGGTATTCGGTGACCGTTCGGCGCTTCGTGCGTATATTTCAACGGTTGCACTCAGCCAACGTCGGATACCAGGTCCAACACATATACACATATATACAAACTGTAGCAAATACTAACATACGTATAGCAATATACGTCAAACGGAATACTGAAAATACTTTTTATTTTTATGAGAGAGAATTATATGATATGTTATGTATATATTGTAAATACTGAATTTATTATTTGAAAATAAACGTCTTAAAACAATTCAGCCCTTTCTCTGTGTTCTCTCCCCGGCGCATCGGTCTACAAATTAGTAGTCCCGAACACAGAGTGTCCACAAAAATATAAATTTTAGCATATTTCCTTATTCTAAGGAGATACTCTGTTTACTGTTATGTGGCTGCATTGTATGTCGAAAATTAGTGTAAACTTATATCAGGTTATAAATGGTTATATATGATAGTTTTCGAGTTATACGCGTTTGGGTGTATGTAAGACTATATAATCCCCGACAGCAGACAAAAGAGAATGTACCTATTTCGAGAGATTGTTTCCGATACTTTTAACATTACACTGTATATACAAAATAACGACAGATTACGACTTCAATTTTCATATTCGTACTGTTCGTGGGTAGGTACGCAAATAAAATTACATAATATTGATTTATTAGTTTCTTGATATTGGTTGAGTTCATATTGTTTTGCAAATGTGCATGTAGCTAGCCACTAAAAGAAAAGCTTACAATGTACAATCGACGTACAATTTAGTTTTAATTTTATATGTATAAGTTTTCATTATTACCTTATTTTATTTTGTGTAAGACACAAACAGCCCTGCTCTATTTTAATAAAATAAAAGTCAGTAGTGAAAATATTTATATACATTCTTCCAATCCGTGTATTACTCTTCATCATGATAGTGAAAATTCTCAAAAAGGTGTTGAAAACATAAATATTGGCTACTGCACATCTTATAAAAGCGGGCTGTCCACATATTGAGCATATCGGTAAAATGCCTTCATCAGCGAACGAAACCTCATATGTCTGGATGAATAAATTCGTCTGGTCTGGATTTTATGTAACCGCTTTTGTACCAGGAATATAGAAATAGGTTTCGATATCTTCGAGAGGACAGTTGGTTATGGACCAATGATTGTAATTTGATTATTATATTGCGTTGATGTAAATTAAGGTCGATGTTTGCAAGCAAAATTTGATCGGAAAACCGTTGACAAATCCCTTCCACACACGAAAGCCGTACACGTCGAGCGATTGCGCCAGTCCAGTTGTTTTATTGGGAATCGTAAGAAGAGATGTTGGTTTATCTGCTGGTATAGAACTTTGTAAAGTCCAAGGGCAGTGACCACTCCAAGAATCTAGTAGTAAAGTTGTTGATGTTGCACTAGGAACTCGGTGTAGGTACACATCCGTAAACCATTTTTTAAATAGTTCAATAGTTAGTTTGCCTGATGATGATGCTTCAGTTTTAATATTTGAAGCCTGTTAGAAACAAAACATAACTTTTTTATGCACGGTTTTTATCACTATGGTAGTGTTACTAACTAACCTGGAATAAGTTGTCGCGCACTTTAAGACCAAATGTACCGCCTGCTTCTTTCAAGACTAAGTAATGGTGATACACGTTTTCCTGCAGCTGATGTTATAGGCAATATTGTATAACTATGTGTTGTGGCCGATACAGAATGCACAGTGCATGCAACAGCTTTGCCTCCAACGTAACTTAAGGTACGACCAGAATGCAATTCCAAATTAAATCCACTTTTGTCTGCATTGTAGACATTTTCTGCTCCACATGCTTCGATGTACGGTTTTACAGAATTGACAAAGTTTGTAGCCTTCGCTTCCAGATTCTCTTTCTCCTGTCCGTAAGTTCGGCCTACATATTTAGTTATCTTTCTAGATGCAATTTTATTGTTTCTTTTAAATTAAATAAAAATCCAGGTTTTAGATGCTCTAAAATTTTCCAGCCCAATGATTGCCTTTGCTTCTAGCGCCTACGGCCGCAGATCTATATCATATACTATGGCGTTTTTATTCATAGCTGATGAAAATTTACATAATACGTGTTTTGCAATTTCCAGACATTTATCCCTATTCCTTCCACCCCTTTCTATGTATTTTTCCCATCTGTACAGCTGCTGAACCGATGTTACTTACCTAAATTTGCTTTTTACAGAACTTAACGATCGTCGCTTTGATTTCGAATCAGTCCAAAACTCAACAGCTCTCCTTTTGTAATCTGGAGTAATATTATCTAGATCGTAGGTCGATTCAGTTTTTTAAATACTTTGATACTCATGGAAATAGTCAGTGCACAATAAAAAATCAACTATCAGCCTTTATATAACTATCACTACATGTTCTACCATTTAAGTATTAGCCCTACACAATATATTTTTGTTATTTGCTTATGGCTTGATACAAGATAGATGTTGATTAATTAAATGGATACTAATGATGGAATAAAAAAGAATAGGTTGTTTTATTAAAACAAAATATGCAACTGTAACCCTCAGCATTTTAATATATTTTGTATATTCCTTTGATGTCGTGCTATTCCATTCCTCGTTTACACCCTGTATATTTAGCACAAGCTGTAAAATTTTGATAGTTATCTTAGCATATTATTAACATTAATTAACAGTTACTTATTGTCGAATCTTTTTTTACCAGTTAATCTAAAGATATATCTGCCCATAACGTCAATATATTTAAAGTATCTATAAATTTGTATAAAACATGACATTTCATGTATGTAGGTAATTCAATAACTCTTTGATATGCAGATATATGTAAATTCATATAAAAGGTTGCGCAATCCGTCTGTAGTTATTAATTATGTAAATATAAACTTTACTGGTATGTATATTATTATTTCTCACGTCAATTGTCCACTTTCAATTTGGTATTTTTAGAACAATTCCTGCTATTTACAATTATACACATACACCAAAGTATCATTAATTAGTCAAACATGCTTTGCCAGAACATTTTTTAAGTTATCTATTGCAATTAATAGAGAAGGCGATGTGAGTAACCTTTCTGAGACGCAAGTAAAGTTGTGGGAGTAGCGACGAGACATCGTGGCGGTTTGAACACATTTACGTCAATACATCGCATAGAGATCAACTTTAATTGGTGATATTTAGCTGTTAAGTGTAGGAATTACAACTTCACTTTGCTTTTTTTTTTTTTTAGAAAAAGTTTTATGTTTATGATATATATTATGCCATAATTATCCTTTAAAATCTTCTCGGCTGTTGTGCTAAATACCGAAACGTTTATGCAATTGTCATAATATCAGATGAAATTACGTGGCTCGCTACAGACATATATGTACTTACACCATACTGGCTGATTCATTTTTAATTATCACCGTGGGAAGGTAGATTTACTTTGGCAAAATTGTTAATTTTTATATTTTTCGTGAATTCTAAAAGAAAATAGACCTATGGCTCGATTTAATTTCTGACACCATTCCCTTAATACCGTGGCCTAAGGCTTATTGTATTATTTCGTACTTAATGAATTTCTTCACACAGTTCCCTTAACTTGGTTTAAAAGCCTGTGTGGAGCACTTTTTTCCGGCAGGTCTGTCAGTAGCTTGATTGCTCCAAGCAATGACAGTCTCTGCCATTCCAATGCAACGCATACAAAAGCAACGTGGTACTCTGTCTCCTCCTCATTGCATAATCTATACATAGGCTCACCTCTAAAGATGCCAATTTTATGTAAGCATGTTTTTAGACAGCTATGTCCTGTTAGCAGCCTTATTACCGTTCTAAGCTGTACTCGGTTGAGAGCTAGCTGCCATGCTAAATGTCGTGATGGCTGGTTCATCATCTGTTTGCTGTGTATCTGCCTTCAACGTTGTTCCAGTGTATCTGAACTTGTTTTGTGGTCCACTCAGTCACCGCGTATCGCAGTCTTGATTATCGTATAAATATTGTTTCAGAACCCGTTCTTGCTAGCTTGTTTGCTATTTCATTGCCAAGTATTTTCTTATGCCTCAGTACCCACACCAAAGCAACTTTGTGGTGTTTGGCCAGGGTTCTTAGGTTTTCCAGAAAGTCTTGAGCTAATTTCAAGATTATCTGATAGGATGCTACCGTGTTTAAAGCGGCCTGGCTGTCCGATAGAATATGAATCAGCTTGGGTTGTCTTTTCAATGTACAAAATCCAAAATCTTACTATGCCAGAGTGTATATTACATTACCACTTGTCTCCCAGTCAGCCCGGGTTCCTGTATTAGGGCTAGGGCAGAAGCTAGCAGCTTGCATAACGACGTGGATGCTGCTTTGCTATGCTGAAGGTTGTTCTAGATTACTGAAAGCATTTTTGAGTCCTCCTTTCCTCCCTACTACCTTAAAAGTCAGGTGGGTTACCCATATTTTAGCTCATGCCTTTCAGCACCTTCAAGGAGTTTTCGTCGATATTCAAGACCCTTGGGTTCTTCCTAGCTTGATACAATGTGCCATTCTTTGGTCGTTTCCATACATTTTGGGTTTCCAAAAATTTGAAAATCTTCTTCGGTTTCGGTGTCCCCAGATATTCCCCCAGGTAACATTTTAACGATGTTCCTTATCAAACCAGCCCTGAACATAAAGCTTTTCGCTACGTCTATCTTGGGAAAAATCTCCATTAGTCATGATTTCTACATTTCATTGCCGCAAGTGAAGTAGATCATCCCTTTTTTAGCATAGCCTGGCTCACACTTCCAGATCTTCCCTACAGCTACCATCTGTACTTTCTTGGACTGCTTCTCGGAAAATCTTTCGTTCGCATACTTGTCTAGAACTTCAACTATTTTTACAGTGGTTAGAGCTTAATTAAAGGTTAGTCCAGGATGAACTGGGTTTCACCTTTACCGATTCACCACTATTAGATTTTTGCATCTTTGAAGGTTGGTTTCCAGTGCCCTTCTTTTTATCAAGGTTCGACCTTTGCTTTCTGAGTCTTATAGGTTCCCCAGCAGCTATCACAGATCGTACAGCCTACTTCCGTTTCTGTGCTCCGCAAAGCTTTGGCTTAACAATTTTTTTGCGATTTATCGCTGAAGCCACATGGTTTAGCGCAGTTTCAGCTTTCAAACTGCAGATCTGACACTTCCCTAAGATTCCTGTTGCCGTACTTCTATTACAGAAATAGAAGTTTGGAGAGCCAATACATTCCTTTGCCTCTGTTGTTGAATTTTCCTTAACTAGTGGTTCCGCGAGTTTTGTACTGTAGATTCCGTATTGTTCCTACAGAAAAAAGGGGTTGGCTCGCATCTATGGTCCCCCTGTATGGACGTAAGGCTGGCCAATCCAGAAGATTTCCCGGTTTTGCAAAGGTCGGACTAGTTGAGATTGGCCTTCTACCTAGACACGTATCTCATTTGCCTAGCCCGCCACATGAGGATTTAAGTGTTTATTGAGGTTGGCCCCTCTCGGTCTGTTCATTTAAGCCACCCGCCACTACTACGGCATGTATATAATAGTGGCATATGAAAAAAATTCACCCTACGACAGACTTCGTATTCCTGGTGTAGACCATTAGACACGACTTGGTTAGGAGATTGCTTTTTTTTTAATTTTACTTGTCTAGATGGCAATGGTTTGCTTGCACTGTGGCACATCGAGTAGTATGGCGCAAATGATCTCGCACTGTGATCAGCGGAAGGAAGAAGCTAAAAGACTGTACTATGCTTAGTCTACTGCTGGGTTTGTCCAAAAGAAGTTTATGCATCAGTCCCTCATCACCCATGGCAAATGAAACTCGTTTTTTTTTGAACGGTAAAAGCCCATTTTTCAAAAAAACCGAAAAATACACCCTCAAGACCATTTTTGGTTATATCACACTTAAAATTTTTATATGACGTTTCAGTTCTTTCTGGCCATCATCAAGTTTCTTATTTTTTATTGGCGCAATATTGGATTCTCACGCCACCAGAAAGAGATATTGACCAAAGTTTTTGATATGCTTTAAATAAGAATGAATACAATTTATGATTAAAAATAAGGTAACCATTGAAATGCCAAACCGTCCAAGGTTTCAGTTATTACTTATTAATACGAAAACTGGCGTAGAACAATGAAGAAAAACGTTCAAGAAAAATGTTAAGTATTGTTTGTAACCCAGAACGACACCAGCCACATCATAGCATTTTCTTTCAGAGTTTAATAGTAATTTGAAGGAAATACCAGGTATCATTTCGGTTAAAATATTTGAATGATAATTCTGGAAAATCGCCTGACCGGACTATTTATTCCTGAAGGATCATTAAATGGAAAAGAATATTTATAAATTAATCACATTTACGTATCCAACTTTCCAGATAAGACCAATTGCAGCATCCACGGTAGCAGAAAGACGGTGTACTGGCTCAGAACGTAGTAATTCTGTAAAATAATATTTATGTAATTGATGATAAACAGAACATTGAAAAACTTAGAGGTAGACACCACAATATCTTCAATAAAATTTATAGAAGATACGTGGAAACAACAGTTCAAAATGTCGAAAAGCGCGCGCAATTGTGCATCAATGAAACAGTATATAGTTGTTTGAACATTTACAGTAATTGTTATTGGTTCTCTTGTGTTCTTTTTGTTGTTATTACTGTCATAGTTATTCATTTATTGCAAATTAAGTGTAAACTTTATATAAACTTTATATTTTTTCTTACCTAGAAAGTCGATGAATTTGCATACGTATATTTGTAAATCACCCCATAATCGATTGGCCTTTAGTTAAACAAAATTTATTCATTAATCTGTCAGCTATTTTATGTGTTTTGAAAGAAGTATTTCTCCGATTATTTTTTTGTGCCAATTAAACAGCAAAATAGTTTCTATTTTCTGCATCACATATATCTATATTGGCAGCTTTATATTCTATAACAACGCTATTCTCTCGTGCAACCAACCGTTTTTGGTGACAAAAAAGCAATTTTATTACCATTTTAGCGCATACTTCTTCACTAACCTGCACATATTTTAAAAATCTTCCATAGGAGCATATAAATTTCGGTGCTTAATTAATGTCACGTTCAATTAAAAAAAAAAGTGCAAAAGCACGAAATGTGACAGGCGAAATTTATAATCCTAAAAGAAGTCTTTATAATTTGATCGAATGGAAAGATCGAGAACGATAAGAGAAGCAGTGCCCCCTTTTTTCTGTTTAGAATTTGTCACCCACTCTGATATACGATATCGGGGGAACAACGTACGTAACTGGACGGTTTTCCTGCACATCTAAAAATGTTCTCAATACAGGTATAAACGTCTAACCAATGTGATTCTACCTGAATTCATAAATGAGCGACCGAGATATACTGTTTCTGAGTGCAGGGCTGTTGTGTTGTGACACGTGTGATCTCTTATTACGATTAACTGCTAGTAATAAAGTCGGTTTCTATCGGTAGTATAGATGCTTTATAAGACGTCCAGAATCTATTTGCTGTATATGATCGAAATAAACCTTAAGTATGATGCGGATATTTTCCTTAACTATAGCTTTTTGATGCCGATATAATTTATATATTATTCATATCTGTGGTGATATATATATAACCACCTGAGTATACCTTTTGCAAGCGCTCATAGGAATGAAGAGGATGATCCAGGTCCTGCAGGCGAACTTCCAGCACGCATCTACTACTTCAACAACGCTTGTTTGGAGGTTCGATAATGAAGGTCTTGACGTGGCTCTACTGCAACAATCATGGCTTGCAAAAGGAAAAGTTGCGGGCCTAGCACCATGCATAACAAGATAAGGCATTATACAATTTAAAGTCAGTAACGTCAAGATCATAATAATAATAATAATAATAATATTCTTTATTGTCCAACAGAAATGATCCATTAACAGGACAAAGCAATGAAAAGAAAAAGTGTACAATGCAAATATACAAGCACAGAGTACAAAAAGAAAAAACGAAACTACATCGAAATTTGAACTAAAACTAGGAGTAGCCAATTAGGAGATTAAATATGCAATAGTTCCAAATACGTAGAAAACATACTAAAGTAAATTAAGTTAAATTAAGGGAAAGGAAGGCGAAAGTATGTAGAGAAAAGGAACCAAGCATAGTACATACCTTAAGAGTTACTTGTGTACTAGTCTCGGTGCTTTGCACCGATGACGTAATTACAGGTATCCCTACAGTCCAGACAAAGAAAGGGACCAGAAGCTGGATAATTTGTTTGGTCTACTTCCCCAAGGAGTGGCCACCTCCCATAATAGGTACCATAGCTGAACATGGAGAGAAAAGAGGCGTCCAAGTAATAATAGGGTGTGACGGAAGTACACATCACATAATATTGGAGAGCACGAATGCTAACGCAAACGATGATAAATAAATTGCATAAGGCTATGCAATTTATTTATTCAGAAGGGTTAGAAGTGACGAATATACGCAACGAACCCACACTCGTCACATGACTGCTAGATGTTGCGCTATGCTCACGCAAGATGATTGACGCTATAAAGAGATGGCATGTGTCAGAAGAACCATCGTGTTTAGATCATCCACACATAAGATTCAACCTGAATGTAATTCTCACCGAAGTCAAGTATAGAAACCCTAGAGCGACAAACGGACAAGCATATGTAACATATCTCAGCACCGGTGAATAATTTGGAGGGTTAGAACTGACCGTACATAAACTACACTAGACTATTACGGAGGCTTACATAGAAAACTGTCCAAAAAGAATACCGCCTCATTCTTCAGGATGTCAAAGGGCGTGGTGAAACAGGAAGCTATAGCAACTACGAGCCGACTTTTGTAAGCAGTTTAATAAAGTCAAGTCTTGAGTTATGTATAAAAATAAACTGACGCACTACAATAAAGAAATCTACAAGGCAAAAAAGTACTCGTGAAGAAAGTTCCCCCGCATGTTCATGAATCCACAAAGCTCTAGCCAAGAATTGCAATACTGCGATTGAAGTGAGCTTCATCAAATGAACTGATGGAACCTACACGGACACTCAAAAAGAGAGAATTGAGGAATTGTTAAATTCCACTTTCCGTCCACGGAACTCTTGATGGGTGCTCGTAGGCCGGCCGTATCGGACCCAAGGTCAAGTAGACCAAAACGAGGTGATTGGAGACTGGCCACAAAGATCTGTAAGAATCAACTAGACGTTGTGCAGATTTTCGTCTTTTAAATCTGCGGGTACGGATGGAATATTTCCGGTCCCACTCTATTAAAGGATAAAGGTATTGACACCACATCTCGCAAAAATCTTCAGAGCATGTATAGCCTGGGGATACGTTCTAGTGGCATGGCAAAATGCCTGGGGTATGGTAACGACTTTACAGTAGTTGTTGGAAGTCGGCTGCTAAAAAATTCTTGTAGAACGTGTGCAAACCGTTCTATATACGGTAGGCAACTAGTGTAAACAAGAGCGACTATCAGTAAATGCTCAGAAAATGCAAGTTGTCACGTTCACGCGAAAAAGAAGGCTAGAAGGTTTACAACCACTAGTGTTAGGAGGTGGAAAGATCCCATATGTCAAAGAGACGAAATACTTTAGGGTATGGTTTGATCAAAGACTTACATGGAACACACATATCCACAAACGCATCAACATAGCCACGGCAGCGTGGGTTGTGTGGAAGAAATTTAAGTCTGAGCTCCAAAAAGTGTCTATGGCTATATACAAGGGTAATTAGGCCAATGATAACATATGAAGCAGTAGTATGCTGCAGAGAAACCCTTTCGATAAGCTTCAGCAAAACACAACAGTTACTGCAATTCATCACTGCCTCAGAGAAGTAAAAAGATGAATCGAGTTAGATAAAAGCATCACTTTATTTTCAAACAGCCAGGAGCACCTAAAGCGATTGCTTTCACAAGTGTTGACTCTAAGCTGATCTATGACTGTCTAAGCCCCCTAAATGAAGTAGACGCCTAAAGGAAACTACTACTGATCTGGGTTTCCTGTCACATGGGTATGAAGGAAAATGGGGTGGTGAACCAGACGAACTCCGTCAAAGTTAATCGTTGGCGCTGGCCATTCCTTCGGCATTACCAAATCGCAAATGAAAAACTCCAACAATGAATGAATACATGACAAGTCCAATGGGTCATGGCATAAGCCACCAGGACAAGGACAGGCATAGGAATTCTTATGAGAACAGAGGCCTGAATTTACTAAAGACTTATCGAGTAAAGAGATGACAAAATAATAGTAAGTCTGTTGAACGGTCATTGTAGACTAAATAGGCATATGTATAACATATAGATGACGCTATCGGCAGATTTTGCCAAGAGGAGGAAGAAACCCGGGTGCATGTGTTGTGCCACTGTAACGGCTTGGCGAGGACAAAGTTTCTAATATTAGGCGTGGAGAACCTCACAGCTAATATCTATATGAAGGAGCTGCTTTCAAAGATAATGGGTCTAATTAAGCAGGCATTATATAGAGCCTTTTAGGGCAAAGGAGACCATAATAGATCTGGAAAGGTCGCGGTGAAATAGGTTCACATGGCCACTCCAACTCTAAAGTAATATAAGCTAATATTCATCGCAAAGCTAATTGAATGCTCCCTAGTATACTTCAACAACATTGTAAGATAATTTTGGGTTTGAAAACAACATGTTGTTACGTGCAGAAGGGGGGTTAAAGGATCCTGTACTGAGGGTTTGATTTGTTTTTTTTGTAACTTTAATTAATTACCCTTTTTTGCCTCACTTTAAAGTAACTCAATACCGTAGCTAGTTTTTTTTTTTTGTTGAGAGAACTTAAATTCAAGTACTTTACTTTTTTTTATATATATATATATATATACCGGGTGATCTGCGATTTTTCTTTGGTGGACAATTGCAAATATATTTTGACTCCCAAACCTATTTTGTGTCTTCTTCTTACTCTCACTGAGCATAGCGGCCACAGTCTGCCCTCCTCCTTCAGTAACAACCTCCTGCCAATTGGGATCGTATGGGATTGGTACGCAGGTAAGATTGCCCTTTTCCTTCCCTGCGCTTCATACCTTTTTATATCTCACTTTTGTCCTTGACTGGAGGTAGCAATGTTTGTGATATTTAGCGCAACAAGATAGTTGTCTTGAAATTACAAACAACAATTCTAACATAAAATGTTTATTAAATTTAATCATAGAATGGTAACCAAAGTGTTTTAGTTTAGGCAACAGGCTCTGCTGCTTTGATTATATTTAACCTGGTAATTTTGTTTAATCGACCAAAATTTGGTTTAATTTAACATATCCATAATAATTATTCGTCAAATATCAAAATTTAGATTAAAACAGTAAAAGCTACCACAAAACTTAAGTGATTCAACTACGTACCTACGAATTAGAACTCCTTACGCCCTATAAAATCTTTTACATCCTAAAAATTAGATAATTTTTCTATTGTACGAAATATCCTGTAGGTCTTCTCGTTTGGTGGTCTCATAATAAATACCCACGAAAAGTATAAATCATTCAAACAATATATTAATACATACGCCGTAAGAAATAAAATATTGCACGATTTCAAGCAGACCATTTACAAACAATACACGAACGTTCTGGATCATCGTGTGTGGCGTACGAATGATGTCTCCTTTTCGGCGAAAGGATAAAGAAAAATATAAAACCAAGATACTATTTAATATCTGATTAGAGCAAGTTACACAAATAATTATTAATATACATCATTGCATATGTATGTTCACCAGCTTTATGTAAACAAATTAAAAGAGTCGTCTATACACGTTGCGTATATACAAAACGCCCACGAGAGTAATAATTTTAATTCTGTGTTTATGTATTTCTAGGTCAAGTTCCTTGTAATCGTATGCCGTGACACTTGTAACACACCTCCGAACAAATAAACCACTTTCCTGACATCACTTGTCACCGTGGATTACGGCCATAAAAGGACAAAACGTCGCTATTGTTAAATAGCATAGTTGTATAGTTGTATACCTTACTTACTACAGACCTCCCGGAATTTTATACGATCATATAAAAGACATCGAAAAGAAATAACAAATCTGAAAGCGAGAATAAATGCAGCCATTGTTAAGAGATATTCGAGTGTAAAGTATTGCTCTCAAACGACGATGTAAATCAGTATATTTGATACCCATATTTGAAGTTAGATATAAGAATATACGGTAATATAAAATGATGAAATAATATTAATAATTGAATAAATATAATCCGTATGACTCATTCTTTGATCGTGACGGTATTGAAGAATCCTGCTGGTTTCTCTCTTTGTGCCTCAATAAAATTCTAGTAGATCACTCACACAAAAATTGCTTACCTTATTCGGTGGAATTAGTCCTCAATGTACACAGAAAGAAAAGCGATCGCCAGGGAACCACTTTGGTTGTTCCCTGGCGACCACCCAGTTTTCGGAGTCAATCTGTCAGCTGCTAAAGGCGTGAAAAATATTTAATTTACTCTAAAATTATGAAATATTTCTTCTTTAGGACTAACTATATTAATTTTCTGAAATAGGTATCTATAAAAATGTAACTTTGCACTTTGCTTGAGTGAATTAAGATAAACTTCACTATATTTCTAGTGTTGTAATTATCTGGTTACCAAAATGGGTGTTAATTTATGCCTTCTAGCATTTATACCAACATCATTGTTGTGTATGAAAGTAAAACACTGCGCTGGTTTTTGTGTTTTTTAATAAAATGGACTGTTACACGTTATAAGAAATGTGGCACCACGTGTGTCGTGTACAACGTGCATAAAAATGCTAACTGACGCTTGCGCATGCGAACAACCAGTACAGTGCTAACAACAACAAATATAATTCCAACAATCATAATTTTTGAGATTCCGAAATAATTATCGACAACTTGATCTGCACGAGACTGCAGCCATCACTGCTCGCTTCTGTAACTTAAATAAGCGCTCATTTCTCCAGAGGCATCCCAAAACAGCAACCCATATGTAATAGCTGAATGAAGATAAGCATAGTAACGCATATATGCAGAATCGCAAGACCAACGTGTCCTCTTAACTTTAGCAGCAAGAAACAAACGCTGCCCAATTTTTAACGCAGTTGGACGATATGGCCGCTCTAGTTGCAACGGAGATCCACTGCGACACCCAAGAATATTACCGAATCTACCTGTGTTATACTCTTTCTATCTGCTTTAATGTAATGTTGCGGTCAAAAGTAACTTAAACTCTAGAAATAAAGTTTAAATACAAGTTGTTCAAGTTAGTTCTGAAGTGCAAAATAATGAAACTTTCTCCCGTTTATGTCCACGTATGGACCATGTTTTCTGAGATAGTCACGAATCCAAAAGTAAGCTTCGCCTCAAATGCCGTAGCATTCCAATTTCCGTAATAAAATGTTGTGGACCACCAGATCAGAAGCTTTACTCAAGTCAAGAGAGCATCCTATACGTGACTGACGGTCTTCTTTTATACAGGGTGTCACAGAATAACTACTCCGAATTTTCGGAAATGATAGAGGACACTGAAACAAACATTTTTTATTAATAAACTAGTGTCTGGATATTTCTCGGTGTCAAGATAAACTAGAAATCTTCAATAACAATTTCAATCAAAACAGGAAAAAGTTAAGTTAAGGAACACATTATTAGAAATAATACTGCATTAAGCTTTCTAAAAGTTGTTCGAAGTTACTAAAACCATTTTCGTAAGTTGTAACGATTTGCAATCGAATACCGAATCCTTCCAAATAGCTGAGAACGTTCACGAATATCATCGAACGCTAAAAAGATTTAAGCCACTAACTCCTCTTCTGTATTAACAGGTGTCTCATAAACCCCTCTTCCGATCCATCTGTTGGAAATTGCACATTTAGATAATTTCGACAATTTAATTAAAAATGTGCTTGGAACAGTATCATGCTGGAAAACAATATTTCTTCGAATATTAAATGGGATATTTTCAAGCAATTCTAGTAGAGTATGATCCAGAAAAATGCTATACACATGACCATATAACCGTGGAAAATTCTGAAAATTTCGCATTATACTAAAGCCGACGTGCACTATTGAACTAAAATATTTTTAATAATCTGACGCATCCGGTTATACCGAAAGTGACTGTCAACTTTGTTATTTCAAAGGAAACGCCCCATATATTATTGCAGTTTTTTAATTCCTCGTTCTATTTTAAAGTAAGTTTGATAAAACAACTATGTTGTTATTTTCAACCATTTTTGAAATATTTGCCTTTTTTTTTTAATTTTTAACAGATGGACGATTGTATCTGAACTTCTGTAACTCTAAAAATACTTAACTTGGAAAATTGAAAATTTGCAGAACTATTGACCCTATAAGGGTAGCATTCGAAATCGAATGAATTTTTCGAAACCATTAATACACCTGGTCCGAAAATTACGGTTAAACTTTTGAATTGAAAAAGTGTCAAAACTCATTTTTTTTTAATGCAACTACCTATTTTGCTCTTTCTCATCAAACTGCCCTTACAAAAATGCATCGATCGAAAAAATGGGAAGCCCTAATTTTATTACACCTTTTATCTAAATTAATTTTTCCAAAATTCCCACGCATACGTGAGCAAAAAAAATGGCAAAGATATTTATTAAATATCCGTCACGCCACTGGTATTTGAGACACTACACTTCTAACCAACGAAGGTAGGGCAGGCAACACGCGACGTATAACTACGCTCTGAGTCTCAGTCTGTCTGGATCCTTACGCATGAACACATCGGATATGGCTTTTACCACACGCGAGTTGTTCGATATGATTTATGTCTACGGCGAAGCAGGAGGAAGTTGTCGAAGAACTCTACGTATCTACCGGCAGCGATACCCCAATCGTAGAACCCCGTCTTACACGTGTATAAAGGATACCGTGTTTAGATTAAGAGAAACTGGTCGATTGCTACCAAATTACGAAGGTCGCGGACGTGAAAGACCACGTCGAATTTTACGAGCCGAAGAAGAATTGCTGGATATTGTGAACAGAAATGCAGGTGTAAGTACACGTGATGCTGCAGGGCAAATGGGGGTGTCACGCAGTACGGCACACCGCAATGATGTTTATTTCAGACAGCTGTCATTGATCAGATTACGCACAAGTGAATAGAGTTATTCATTAATAGATTCCACATTTTACTTTCAATATCTTCTTTGAAATTTGCTTTAAATTTCGCGTACGTAATAATATTGGAGTCGTTGACTCGTATCAGCTGCATACAATGATTATCTGTATATCACAGCTGTATTTACAAATGACCTTAAGATATAGTATAAACACAGATAGTGGATCCATGGGCGGCACATTCGTGACGTTTCAATGAGTTTTTAATTGTATATTCGATATTGCAATTGGGGTACGAATTTTTGGATACTTATTCAGTATAATTTGGGTTTCCCATTTTTAATATTTTGTACTCTTATTTCAGAGACACCCTGTATATACAAATATAGGTGATACTCAAAGTTACAATAATGAAAAAAATGAAATGAATAAAGATAAGGAAAGCGGTATGTAGGAAAGACAATACAACAGTTTAAAAGTGAACATCAGGAATAAAAAACTCCTTAACATTACAAAATGTGTTCTTCACTAAAAAAAAAATGCCTATATATTATTGTATATTTTAATAAGTTGGCATTCTATGCTTTTCTGGACTTTCGTGGACGACGTTTGAGATTGACTCACAATCAATGGAGCGCTAGCAGTTGCTCTGGTGAAATAAGAATGAGAATGTTCACCTCGCGCAAAATATTTTTCATAACGAGGCTTCACAAATATAGTCCAAACACTGTAAATATTTTTGTTCCTTAAAAATTAATTTACATGTCAATTGTCTTTTGGGTGCAAGTCGAAGACACTGCGAATACACCTCTTCTGGGAAACAAATTCGCCTTGAATATCGGTACTAAAAAAGCAATCAGGTGCAGAAAGGTGTTTTCACATAATTCCTTAGAAGAACAAAGTGCATTTTTTTACAGAAACAATGTATCTCAGAAACAGGAAGGTTTGACATAGTGCACATGGTGACTAAAACTGTGTTATCATGTTCTCAAAGTGATGCGACCGCATACCAATCACTCAGAATACACCGACCAGCTTAAATATTATTAATTCTAATTTAGAATTAGGAATGGCTTTGTATCTGAAAATTTACAAATATAATTACAGTAATATAAATTCAACTAAAATATGCGGATAAGAAAAGTAAAAGCCTTTTAATTTTCCTCATCAGCAAGTATTCTTTATTATTATTCAGTAGTCGCATCTCAGCTTATTCACAAGTCGTATAAGTCTTAATAATAAAAGTTGTATTGCTTGATATAAAAAATAAGGCCAGGTCTTCATTATTCATATGTATAATTATTGATCAACATATATTCAGATATGAAAGCTTCAAATCATTATCTCATGAGCAACAAGCATCGATGTGATCGCAGGTGATGAAACTTAAATAGAATCGATTTTGAACTCGATACGCGTCAAAGCATTAGGAACTGAATTCTTCAGCAAGATGAGCTCTAACGCTCACAGCACGATCGATGACTTATTACTCATCTTCGTATTCTTACAGTTACTGATGTGTTTGTTTATGGTAATAGGAAATCAGAGGACGCACTGGGTACCTAGATACATAAAATTTAACGAGAGGTACAACAGAGAATCGATGAAATTAATGGTTAATCTCTTTCTCCAGACAGTCATTCGTTTACAGTTTGCCACCTACAGTGTTCGAATCGACACAGGGGATGGATAACGTACATATGTTAAATATTATGTGTGTGCGTGTGGTAGCAGCGATAGAACATTTGTCATTTTCATACTTCGTTTTAGATTATCATTACAGATTATGTAGATGTACGAGTTCATATGTATGTGCACAATAACTATTTGCTTAGAGGAAAATTGTTTCACACATCAGTGTTTATGATTGCACTCACATATATATGGATGCAAAATTTTAACAATTTGTTTATATACACGTTGTGATAAATGTTCAAGATATTAAACGTGAAAATTTGCAAATGGATATACTACAATTGCAACTGCAATGAATCCTTGTCCTACAAACAATGGTGCCACTTATAACTTACACCTACCTATGTACAAAACGAGCAAACACTTGAACCAATTCTCAAGAAGCAATCTATCTAAAACTGATTATAACTTTGTGTACGAGTGTACGGAACGCATACAGACGTGTTTGTTTATTCTCTGCATTTTCTTGGAATTTTTTCTGTAACTAGTGTACCAAATTGATTAAGTTTTGTACTGATCGATGTGTAAAATATTACACAGTAGTTCCTGTGCAGTTTCTAAGTAATTGTCCTGTGTTCTTTCTAATAATCTGTTAATTTTCTTACTATAATTTTTTGCTGTTCTTGTTTTCGTTTTTCGCATTTTGCGGTGTTTATATTTATGCTAAACATACATATAGTCTAAACATATAGTTTAAATACAATTTTCATTTGTTTTCTCTTCTGTTATCCTTTTCCGTTGCCTAAGTTTTCCTTTGTGTTGTCATTAGTGTTAGTCACCACGACGGGCAGAGTGGTGTGAAAAGTTGTATCCCTGTCTGAATTTCCTGATTTCTATTAATATAAAATGCCTCTCTGCAAGTGCTGTAGTCAAACGTTTGAGAGTAGCGAAGTTGTAGCATGTAGCTTATGTGGTGGTACATTTAGCACCAAATGTGTTGATTTATCGAATGCTGAAACTAGAATACTTAGATCTAAAGCTAACACAAAATGGAATTGGAGGAAATTAAAGACTTAAAGGCGAAAATTTTGAACGTTCCTGCCAGCATTGGCTCTTCTTGTGAAACTACGGAGTCCATTATTCGTGAAATAGAGGACCGCCAGAGACGTTCCCATAATTTTCTCATTTATAATATTCAGGAATCCGGTTCAAATGAAGCTGAAAATCATAATATTGATGGTGAATTCTTTGGAAAGCTAACTAGAGATATAGGCATAAAATCTCCTTTTTCTGTTAAAACAATTTTTAGAGTTGGTCGTAAAAGTACCGAGTCATTTCGATCAATCAAAGTGGTCTTGAATGAAGCGGAATATGTGACCGAAATCATGCGTTCTACAAATAAACTTAAAAATATTAAAACCCATAGTAACGTCTATGTTAGATATGATCTTACTCAGCAACAACGGGAATACGTTAAATTGGTGAAAGATGAATTTAAAAAGCGTCAAGTGGGAGGTGAAATTGGTTTGTCTCTTAGATACTCTAGAGGTATCCCCCGTATTACAACATTAAAAAACCACCACCAGACCAACAGACTCTAAGTAAATCGGTATCACACCAATCATGTTATTTCGAACTGTACTACCAAAACACCAGAGGTTTGCGCATTTCCAATTCGTAGGACCGTTAATGGATTTGAAACTACATTTTCTTTAGTAAATAATAAAAATAAAGTTGTTCCGGATAAGAATGTAAGCGATATAGAAATTCGACTATGTGCTTTAGTTGAAGTAAATCCCACTATGTCATCTCGACAAATTGCTCGCGAATTAGGTATCTCTAAAACAACGGTTCATAAGATTTTACGTACTAATAAATATCGTTCATACAAATTTCCAAGTTCACAAGCACTTCTTCCCGATGATTATTATCGCCGAAAGGAATTTTGCGAAAGAATGATAAATAAATATCACGATAACCAATTTTTTTTTTTAACAACGTATTGTTCACAGATGAAAAAACATTTTACCTGCACGGGCATCATAACCGCGCAGTTTGTCGTTACTGGTCGCGTAAAAATCTACATTTAAATATACCAACGCGAACGCAGTATCCACAGAAGCTAAATGTATGGGCAGGTATCATTGGAAATCATATAATTGGGCCTTTTTTCATTGGCGGTAATTTAAACGGAAATAGATACCTACAGTTACTTGAAAATAATATTATTCCGGCAATACGGGAGCGATTTAATGTAAATGAAGTTTGGTTTCAGCAAGATGGTTGCCCAGCACACAATACACGCATTTTAACAAACTTTATAAACGCGGTTTTTGAAAACAGATGGATCGGTAACTCGGGCCCTATTAAATGGCCAGCGCGGTCCCTTGATCTAGCTCCAATCGATTTCTTTTTATGACCCTTTTTACATAATACAATATACGGATACGGTGATCAACGGCCATCAAACCTAGAGGAACTGCGCGCGAGAATTATTGAAATCAGTAATACTGTCACAGCAGATATGTTAACAAATGTTCGTCGGAATTTTTATGATCGGTTGGGTTACTGTTCTTATCAAGAGGGAGGTTTATTTGAACACTTAACAAATTAATTTACTTCAAATTTTATTATTGTTTAAGAATAATATTCTCTTTTAGCTAATTGCAGGTTTATTGCATGTTGAACACAATTCTGTTTTAAGAATTAAATATTTTACTTTCCATTATTTTACTATAGTTGCGTTTTTAGATTTTATACTTGTTGAACAATATTATTTTAGTTTTTATTTTAACACGTTGAGTGCCGATCACGCAACTGGTGTGTGATGTGAATTTATACTACGAAGCCAATAACACACATGGTGTGTGCCATGCGATTAGATGCGGCAGTCAACGTGTTAAAGTTTAGGAGTTCTGATTATTTATTTTTGATTTTTTATGTTGTTTATGAGGCTGTGATGAATTACTTCACTGACATGTTATCAGTGATTATCTGATGCTTCAAACAACTAAAAATATTTACTTATATCGGGAACACACTACCTCTAACAGTGCTTTTTATTTTTCAGGAATAGTATTTTCTACCACATGTAATGTTATTAATCACTTATGCTATAACATAGAACTCTAAAAGACTTTGATTTGCCTATATGCCCCAATACATTTATACGTGTAACTTATAATACGTCCGCTATCGTTTGTAAATGCCATCCGCGTGCCGCTAAGTAGGCGGGCAATTCAAGGTGGCACGCCCATTTATAGTCGACCAGTAGTTACTAATACATGCATCGTGCTATGAACGGTTGCCACACTGTATACATACATGCATTGTGCCTGACAACTTCGTCATTATAATTAAATTAGAACGATAAAACTAAGGAAATAAAAGAAATCCATTATGTTACTATTATATTGCCGTGATATTTTTACATGCCCTAAACAAATTATACGTAGTAATTCACATTAATTAATTATTTCACATAAGAAATTCACTCTCGCTCCAGGATAATTGTCAATATATTTCTTTTTACAGCCCCTTTAAAACGAGTTGTCCGCTTCGGTTGATCTTTTTCTCCAACAAATACATACACCAACTTTACAACTTAATAACCGTAAACTCCGTGACCGTGACCACACTCGATATCTTACGCGGTGTTGTGCGTTCATTATCCATTAATTATGTTCAGGAACGCTCTCAACTGACACCGGGTGGGTGGATTGATGCAATAAAATATATTTCTCACACACGCGGCAACAATAAACCCCAGACAAGTGTATTTATATAATAATACCTGTGTTGTATACAATTGCAGTGCGTGTTAGATATAATAATGCCGTATTAGATACTGACTAAACTAACGGTACATGAGTATATATCAGCTCTCTTCCCTGACAAATAGTTTTTCCCCTACACGTAACCGACTTACGTGTACGTCCTGTAATTTACGTTTGTAAAAGCCGGTACCAATAACTTGCCTGTATGGACATCTCGTGTGTGTGATCGCCGTGATGCTTTACTTATGCTAATAGAATGATGCAAATGAAGGTACCCAGTGGTGATACCCCACGGTGTAACCGCTAGAATAGGCCAGTAGGTCAGGATAAGGGCAAAGCCACCCGCATTTGCCTATCCCTATGGATAGAACAATGAATTTGACGTGTTCATTTTACGATCGAACATAATGAGGGTGGCTCTTTTTTCTTCTCTTGTCCGAACTATCCCTATATGGCTCGAACAATAGCGCTGAGAAGAGATTAAAGATAATAATTAAAATATATATGTATAATATGCATATAAAGGGAGATAAATCGAAGGAAATTATCTATGCAAATTAGAATCTGAATTGATATGTTCTTGTCTTCTATTGTTTTCGACTACAAGGCTATTATTATTTATTTGTATACTTCTGGCAATTTGATCTTGTATGAGATAAAGTTGATTTGATTTATTCGATAAGTCTTATTTCTTATATTATTAAGATATTGATTGTGTTAAACAGGTAGAAAGTTCAAATACTGTATATTAGAGGAGCGCATTTTGGGAATTATCTCGGCTCGGCCCGTCGCCGTCGTGTTTGCCAGCCGATTGTCTTTCCAAAAGTTTATCTTTCTTTAGGAAAACCGTTTTAATTTAAAGAATTGCATTTTTTATGTGCAACTGCAAATATCGATGATGATCTTTTGCTGGCGGCTTAATAGTAAAGTAGGATAGACAATTTACATAATATTTGTCATTTCCAATAAGCATATTAGTTCCATTTTAAGGATTATTATTGCTTTTTCGGTATGAAGTTAAAAATATTATTATTATATACTAAATTGTTTTAGAATATATAGAAGAAAAAATTTTAAATAAAATAAATTTCGAAATAATTTTCTTCAAAAGATATGTAGATGATTGCATAACCGCGTTAGAAGAAAAAAATATACCAATTTTACTTAACAATTTTAATTCCTTTCATCCAAGATTAAAATTTACAATTGAAATCGAAGAAAACAATAGCATTACCGTTTTAGACCTCAAACTCGTCAACAATGATAATAAAATTTTAACTCAATGGTATACTAAACCAACATGGTCTGGACGTTATCTAAATTTTAAATCTTCACAACCTTTATCTCAAAAAGTTAGTGTTATTATTAGTTTAGCTGACAGAACAATAAAATTAACAAGTCCAGTTTTTCGATCAGATATTATTAACAAAGCAAAAAATATTCTAGAACAAAATAATTATCCAAATTCTCTTATAAACAAAATATTCAAACAAAGAATTTTTCTTTTTTATAATAAATCAACAAAAAATATAAATAATAGTCAAACAATTACAAAATTTATAAAAATTCCTTATGTTAAACATTTATCCGAAAAAATAAATCAAATTTTCAAACCATATAATTACAAAATTGCCTATCAAAACACAAACAAACTACAAAACCAAATCTATTCAAAATTAAAATCAAAAATTGAAAAAAGTAAAACATCACACATAGTTTATAAAATAGACTGTCAAAACTGTAATGGTGTATATATAGGTGAAACCATGCAATATTTGGAAAATAGAATAAAAGGACACAAATATAATAAAAATCTTACAGCCTTAAAAAAACATGAAATAACTGAAAATCATACCTTTGATTTCAACAACGTAACAATTTTAAACAAAGAACAAAATTTAAAAACACGTAACATACTAGAAATAATTCAAATTTATAAACATAAAAATGCAGTCAATGATAAAACCGATATACAATATTTCACAAAATTATATAATTTACTTTTATAACTAAATACAATATTTTAAAGAACTATTTAATTACAAAATCCAAAAATAAATAATCAAAACATCTTTAATTAAAACATAATAATATTTTCAAAATCATAAAAAACAAACAAATTGTCATTTATTAAACAAAAACATTTTATTTATCAAACTTTATACATTTATTTATAACTTGAAATAGTATTTTAAAACACAAGTGTCATAATGACGTTTATGTAATGCGAGTACAAGTTTGAATCTCGAGCCGCGTAGCGGCAAGAGATTCAAAGTACGAGCATTACATGTCATTGTGGCACACGTTTTTTACAGTATTTTTTCTAATTTGCACATTAATCGTCTATATTACGTTCCGGCAAAAGTCCCCCCCACCCACGTTAATATCTCATTACAGCACAGTATGCTGTAATAGCCATATCAGCACTGCGTCGTCTTTTGTTTTAGCTTTATTACAACACCCGATTAGAAAAAAGCTTTTAATAAAGCGAAACGTCGTTAGTCATTCATACTTTTATTATTTGGGACCTAAAAACCAAGAAAAAGAGAAATAAAAAATATATACATGGTCAAGATCCAAAGATTTAAAAATATCAGAGTACCTTGTCCACATAATTGAGGACTATTTCCATAGGAGGAAAACTCTTCTTGCTTTCAAGAAGAGTGGCGATGGAAGTGAATGCCGGTGTACCGCAGGGTTCGGTATTGGGACAGACCCTGTGGAATATCTTATATGACCAAGTGCTTCGTGTGCGGCTACTGGAGGGTGGCACCACGATAGCATACGCCGATGATCTGGCATTGCCCATAGAAGCAGACAACACACGTGAACTTATATTCAGAGCGCATGAATCCCTAGAGAAAATTGCAGATTGGATGGAGCAAAATGATTTACAGATGGCTTCCGAGAAAACCGTGGCAACGGTCATCAAAGGCCCTTGTGAGGATGTCGAATTTGAGTTCACTTTGTTGGGCAGACCAATCACAACAAAGAGGCAGCTTAAATATTTAGGCGTAAAATGGACAGCGGGCTAAAGTTTGGATCGCATGTGAAGCACGGTAGTGGAGAAGGCCGATTCGACCCTCACGACCTTACTCGGAATCCTGTCAAACCTAGGAGGTTCAAGCAGGAAGCGGAGAGAAATAATGTGTGGGGTAAAACAGGTGCAGGTATTGTATGTAATTCCGGCATGGGCAAAGGCACTGGACATAAAGAAGAATAGGGAAGCCCTAGAACGACAACAGAGGAGAACCTTCAAAGCCGCACAGGTGATATTGGGTACACTCTTGGCAGAGGCACAAAGGAGAACACTGTTATCTCGAAGTGGACAACTGATGGGCTCCAGAACTGAACAGAGAGAACTCACGTTAAAGAAATGGCAGAGAAGGTGGGAGACCTGAGATACTTCGGCGGCATGAACGAAAATCTTGATTAAAGATGTGCAACCCTGGGCAAAGTGCAGTTCAGAAGGGTGGACTACTACCTAACGCAATTTCTTTCCGGACACTTTTAGGAGTTACTTAAAGAGATTTAAACTGGCGGAGGACGACTCATCCCCAGACTGTGGATTGGAAGAGACACCGAAGCACGTGATTTTCGAGTGCAACAAGTGGGCGACTGAAAGGAGAAAGTTGGAAGATGAATCAAATCATGAAATAAGCCCAGACAACATATTAAAGCTCATGTTAAACAATGCAATTATTTGGAGAACCGCTAGTAACTATGATTTTTACTATCACATAAGTTGTATTGCCATACATTTCAACATATCCATATGCTTATTATGCGTCACTACAGAATTGTTATTATAGGTCGATATCCCATATTTGAAGTACGTAGGTCAAAACAATTATTGTTTCAAGGTGTAAAAAAATAAGAGAAAACGAAGAACAGATACGACATGGAAGATGCGACAGATGCTGTAAGAACAAAAAATGAGCACTTTAAAAAGAGACCACCATCAACACTGCAGTGGTCGCTAGAAATTATATATCGCCGTAAGATGTTACAAGGACAAAATTAGGTGAAAAAACTATGCTAGGTTATGATCTAGAAGCTGAATTAGTTCGATACATTTTACTAGCAGAATCGAAATTTTATGGATTAATAAGAAGAGATATTAAGCTTTCTCGTAAAATAAGACAGCCATTTGGAATCCAAAGAGAAGTTGACTGAAACTATTTATGCATCATCATACCGACGTCTTGGATTGTACGTGCGATGGAATATAATACAGAATATGTGTCTACATTCTTTAAGCTTCTGGAAAATGAATACGAAAAGCATTGTTGCCTCTCAACTCAACCTCGCACTGTCAACGTTGACGAGACAACGCGCTTCTTTTACCTCATTTGAAACGGGATCTTTAATAACTGTAATAGCAGGAATGAGTATTGGTGGCCAATATATTTCACCATGTTGGTATTTATACGCAAGAACACACAACTTCTGCAAGGAATATTACCAGAATACATTGCTGCTGTACACTCAAATAGCTACTAGTAGTGGCTACAGGAGCATATTTTCGTGCAATTGTTGCAACATTTCAAAAATTTTAAAAACATTGTGAACACTTCTTTTTCTTCTAGATGGCCGCTATAGTCACGCACGGAACATAATCTTATAGATTTGCCTAAAGAATTTACATTACAATCTCCTATTACCTCACTGCAGCCACAAGAGAAACAAACAAACCGGTGATGATTTGTTCACTTATTCCTTGAAGCTACGCGACCGAAGGCATATGAAACCGTGTCATTTCGTTTTCGTTTTCTATTACGTACATATGTAAATTCTCACTATAATATTTATGAATGCGGTTTCTTCATACGGGCAACGGAGAGACAAACATCTGTATAGACCAAACACAGGTATGTATCATACTTACCATATATACGCATACTTCCTCACTTATTTGTATTTCCCGATGACGCAATGAATTATTACACACTAAAACCATATTAAAATGATACATAAACAGGTAGATGAATAGGGTACAATGTAATACATATACGACAACATATAATACCTACCCGCTATCTATTTATGTATCACATACGCGCTTACATACTGTCTATATCTGTACCTATAAATTATACGTGCAGCTACATACATATATTTATTAAATCAGGTCGTCGAACTAATTTTACTTACAATGTACCCTCGATTGGATTATATCGCTTTGAAATTCCGATTGGAAACGTGTTCGGGATAAGGATGCGTCTAATGATGAATCAACTAATTCGAAAGGTAAATTCGTTCTGTACACTAATAAAAATAAATGTGAGGTGATATAAAATGCTTGACAAATATCTATCTATATCCACCTATTACTAAATTTCTTGATTTTGTATTGTATTAAAATTGTATTGAAAACGAAGGCCGTCCACCGCGGCTACGAGGGCCTATTGTAAAGCGGATTTTATCTTAAAATTCGAGCCCTTGAAGTAGCTCAAAATCTTGTGAATCAGATCCATTTTAGGTCTTTTAAAGAAAAGTCAACCTTCCCAAGGATCACATACTTAATTCTTGTCACAGCAAGGCAGGAGCAGAAGATGCGCTAAACTGTCTCTGCGTCCCCTAGACACAGCCAGCATTAAATGTTAACAGAGAGTCGGATTCCGTGGTGATACTTTCTGAATCCGCTGTGGCCAGTAAAACCCGAAACTATTACTTTGACACTTTTGTGGTCAAGTTCAAGCATTATATGTATATATGACTAAGCAAAATGCAGATCTTCGAATGCATCAAATCAGAACAATAGTTACAATGTCGGAGCCCTTTTTGATTTGGCCAGGCATTGATTCGCTGTTTAGCTAGCGTAGGTGCTCTGCATGTTCTGGTCTCTAAACTCTCTGCGCAATATAACAAGAGTGTCGCTTCCTCATTTTAAGTCATTGTCCAGAGAAACTGTTGTGTGTTGTCCAAAGTTGTAGTCTTTTTTGACTCTTCGACTGCCACAGATTATTCCTGCGTCCACGCCCTGCGCTGGTTTTGAACTGTACGTAAACCAGCGGGTGTCTACCCGGGTGTTAGTATTTTTCCTTGCATCTTCATTCTTCTATTTGGGGAGGAGGTATTGATTATTGAGAGTATTGGGAATAACATGATCCGCATGCTTCGAATAATCATCCCATAGGATCTATTGTAAAGCAAATGTTATCTTTAAATTTCATCCAACAAACTCAGCTCCTTGAGGTAGCTCAAAATCTTTAGGAATAAGGTTTTTTCAGGTCTTCTAGGGAAAGGTCAGTCTTTCAAAAAATTGCATACCTGATTTTCGTGATATGCTCAACTGTCTCTTCGTCCTCCAGACACAGCCGGCATTCAGTCTCATCAGAGAGTCCGATTCTGTGGAGGTGCTTTCTGAGTTTGCAGTGACCTGAAAAGACAGAAGCAATTACTTTGACATTTTACCGGCCAAGCTCAAGCAGTTCCTTGGTTCTGACATACTGATCTGAAACGGACTCGTCCCAAATACCAAACCTGAACCAATGTTGGATCGTTTTCTGATTTGCCCAGACATTGATTTGTCGTTTAGCTACCATAGGTAGTGACGTGCCGATATTTTCGATATTATTGATATATTTGTTTCGATATATTCGATATTTTTATCGATATCGGGGTTTCGATAATATCGAAATATCGAAAGAAACTTGCAAGTATCGAATCAAAATATCGAATCCCGATGCCCAATTTCTTTCTCATCGGAGATTATTGTTTAGATGCATACATAAAAGTGTATAAATATATATATATAAAGGTTTATGATTTGAAATTCTATTTTTGCGAAGATTTTTGCCGATTGCAATTTACAAATTCTCTCTAACTCGAACGCAAATTTGAAATCGTTTTGACATAAGCTATATAAATAAACTACACATAAAATACATAAATACTGAAAATTATGTATGAAAGTGTGTATAATACTAAATCTAAACATGTACAGGTTTCTACCTTACCGTTTGTGCGTTTCGGGATTGCTAACGTTTGCTTGATTATAATTAATTTGGATAATCGAAAGATATTCCCACTATCGATAATATCGGAGTATCGATAACGTGCTTTCGATACTGATTCGATACTAAATATCGCATAGGTGCTATGCCAATGGCAGTCCGTGGAAATACTGCGCAGCACCCTTTTTTGCAAGATGTAGAGGAGGTAGTGGAGCATGCACCAATCATTGATTGAGTACGCATCATGTCTGATGGTATTCCCAGTATGCCTCGATTTTGCGAAGTATGTAATGTGGATATTTCTTTGTTGGGGAGGAATCTTCATAGGACATCTGATACACCCATGTGCACCTAATCCTAAGATCCCGGCCAGTCGCCTTTCCCTTTACTCCTTTTATTTATTCCTCATGATGCTGTTGATTAGAGAGGCGATCGTTATCACATATATCAGATTTTCTGGGCCCATTTCTTTCCCTAATTTATCATAAGTCTGCGTTTGTCCCTCTTGGCAACTTCTGCAGGTGAGGATCATGTGCTCCGGGATGGCTTATTTCTCTGTGTTCCGTACACCCAATATCCCGGAAGTGCCTTTGTAACATAAATCTTGTGAAATGAACATATCATTCAGCGGTCTACGTTTGAAATTAACATAGATATATTGGGCATGATTTTACTCATCAGATTTTTTCTTTTCGCTCTCCTTACATGTTCTGGAAACAATAGTCGATTGTCTAGTGTTATATCCAGATATACGATTTCTTTATAGATTTTATGCATGTTGCTTCAGTTTCCTGTGGTGTTATTCGCAGGTTATTATTCTTCATTCATTCGTGTATTCACGCTCGCCCTCTGCAATTACAATCAAGGCCAGGTTCATTCTTCGTGCAATTGCATAATGTGGGCCCAAGTATCAAGCCCGGCGGTACTCGTAGATCGATTTAAACCGCTGTTGTTCTATTACTTCTAAACACTTTCCGCTCAAGAAGATGACTATTACATTAACTTTGTTTTTTTTTTACTTTTGTTTTTCTTGGCCAGGAGGTTACCGAAGTTATTATATTAACTACACAGGGTATCAGACAAATAGTTATCAAGACGCATGCAGTAGCAAGTAATAAATATTTAGAGAGGTTTTTTTGAATAAAGTGTAACCCTTACTGGTATAATTTTCGTAATTATTCTGTTTTCATAGATAGCTTGAAATTGGTCCGGTCCCGTAAAGCGAAAGCGCTAGGTGCGTGCTTAGTCCGCTAATAATTGAACTTATGCGTGACCTTGTTCTATACATACTGAGACACTAACACCTAATCTAATCTTACACACACACATCAAATGCTGAACAACTGTGGCACCCAACGTGATGCATTTAAAGAAAGCAATAAAGGGCTAAGTTCAGTGCAAATGAACGATTTTTACAAAAAAGAAATAACATTTTGTAGTTTATATAGTTTTTTTTTAACAAATTATCCAATTTAAGTTATTTTGCTAACCATGATATACGTGAAATTTCAATATTTTCATATTATTTCAAATTATTTATTTTTCGTTATAGCGAATTAGGTATACTCCACAATCACAAAAAAAAGTCAGTACCGGCAATGCGATAAATAAAGAAATGCATCAGATTGCACTTTAAAGGGCACTCAATTTATTACCAACAAATGAAGAGGGTTATGAGTATTTAGAGACGTTCAATCTAAAAAACCTTTAATTCTCTGGTGTTCTCTGGCAAAGAACGTATCGAAGTGTATCCTCTAATAGCGGTACCTCCAAACAACATCGATCTGCAGTAATGGCTTTTACATCAAACAAATATTGGAGACTGGGATTTTATGGAGAAATGGTACAAATGGCATTTTCAACAAAAGAGGCGTTGTGAAAAAGAATGTTTACTTGGTAAGTTCATAAATTTCTTTTGTATAAAATGTTTTGTTTCTACTGTAATATGTACCACAGTTTACCTCCTGAGGCACGGGAGAAATTACGCTCCATCGTGCACGCAACACTCCTGCTACAGCATTTTCCGTCAGTCTGAAAGCACGCCGATGTCGTCACCATCCCCAAGCCCGGGTAAGATCTCCGCTTCCCTGAGAGTTATCACCCGATCAGCCTACTGTCTAATGTTTCGAAAATAGCCGAGTCGATCATCCTCGACCGGCTAACCTTCGCTAGCGACGACTTCCAGTTAATTCAGGACGAACAGTTCGGTTTTCGGGCCGGGCTTTCTACTGAACTACAGCTCCTCTCGGTGCAGGCTGCCTCTGAACGAATCCAAATGCGTAGCAGTTGGATTCTCAAGGAGGAGACGCGATCCTGACACGCTCATCCTCGTGGGGAACGTCAGGTTACCGTGGAGCCACCAGGTTAAGTACCTAGGAATCCACTTCGACAGGCGTCTCACCTGGCCGAAACAGAGCTCCGAGCTCCGAACTCGTTTTCTAGCTGCCCGCAACTTGTTACCCCCAATGTTAGGGCGAAGAAGGCCCCTTCACCTAGCAAACAAGTTGCTTCTCTATAAGTCAATCCTAAGGCCTGTCCTGGTTTACGGTGCTATAGCGTGGGCGTCGATGGCCCCCACCAGATTGAAGTCCCTCGAGGCACTTCAAAACAGGACGCTACGGCTAATCGCAGAGGCCCCTTGGTTCGTTAGGAACGCGCAGATTCATCGTGATCTGCAAATTCCGACTCTCCGAGCCTTCATTAAGCAGATGCTAACCGCTGCTTGCGCTCGCGCTCAACCAAAACCAAACCGCTTGGTTCTGGCGGTCGTGGAACCCCAAGATCGTCCACCACCTCTTTCTCGAGTTAGACATTTAGATGTTTTCTTAGAATAATATCAAAAGTACAATCACCGTGACGACCGCCTGTCTATCTGTACCTTACCGAGGTAAAACTAAGATAATTTTTCATTCAAAATTCCTTGTTACAAGTATCCACCAAATATTACGGTCACCAACTCCCCTTGCAGAGTAACTTGTTCAAAGTTATTTCTGAACCCCACCCCGCGGCTTGATCGTACCGCCTTATCAGCGACGAAAGGGTATATGAACCTCAGGTTCCTACCCCGGGTGAGATGTAAGCTCATTGTCATTGTACCACAGTACTCGAACAATTACATTGTGGTGCCTTCCTTTTGCAAGTGACTTACAGGTGCGTATTAAGAACGATTTGCCAAGTTTCGTATCTGCATGGTTGCTGCACTTGGTCATTAAACTTCCCAAACAATCTATTTTTGATACCCCTGTATGACATGACACGCCTTTTATTTTTAACATTTTGATGAAGAGAGTGCAGTCGACAGAATTGCATTTTGTACATCCAATACAATTCCTCATGGAAAAGACCCATTGTAGTGGTTGTGCTTATGTTTTAATCCTCACCAGTAAAACTGGACTGAATAACTATACTGCAACTATTTCGTCTGGAATTAAATTGAGCTTATAAGCCAAGAACGAAATGTATGTTTTTACATTTCTTTCTTTCGTTTTACTTCATGACAATTTATACTCCAAGGAAATCTTTAAAAAAGCTGTAATTATTCTTTAATTTTTGAGCAGTTCGAAATATCGCTGAAAATTTTTCAAGCGTCCATGCTGGCGGTCCTTGTTGACCCTCATCCTCATCGTCACTCGCTTCTGGAGAGGATTTCACAAGGTCTACCAATTCCTCGTTGGTGAATACTTGATCCTCTTCGTTTATGTAATCACTGGGTTCCTCTTTGGTTATATCGTTAAATCCTTCTCCATCTATTTTCTGCGCTATGTTAAATATCGTTGTTAGATGTTAATTAATATCATGTGTGTCTTCAGAACTAAGAACGATGTCATTCCACAGATTTTTCCAACATGCTATTATCGTTTCTGACTTTAATTCCTCCATCGCTCCTATGATAAATAGAATTGCGCCAGCAATTGTAAATGACTTCCAGCATTCCATGAGCCCGATATCAGAGCATTCGTTAGCCATTGTATACAGCATTTCGAAAACCTGTCGAATATACATATATGGCTTTAAAGCATCTAATGACACCTTGATCAATGGGGCTGAAGCAACCCCCATCTTTCAGTAACTTCCGTTGGAGTTATATTTTTCTTGTTGGAGTTGCATTCACAACTCAATTGAAAGATTTTAATTAATTTTAGGGGTAATAAAATGTTTATGTGCGCATATCTGCAACTTTATGTTAGTTTGTTTGTTTTATTTTCTAGCAAAGTAACTACTTGATTGAATACTGCTGCAATGGTTACATAGTAAACAAAAGAAATTAAGCATATATCTTGTAAATGTATAATTTACTCCTTAATAGTACTGTCACATCAAAATTTACGGTTTGCTAAATAGCTTAAAACACACCTATTCTATTATTATGAGATAATTTCTTACGTGAGTATTGTTTTCACTTAGTACAAGCCAGTCTGGTTTTGCAGTTTCATTTTTACGTTTGCTCGGTCAGTCTTGACAGCTTTTGATTTGTGATCTTGTGAGGAATACATATAATATACGCTCTGCAACGTTTTTATCTAACGATAAGCTGTTCGTGAGGCCTCTTAACTCAGTCTATCCGCGATGCGTGTAGCTTTTTATTCGTTTGCACCACGAAGCGCTAGACGGACGTAAGCTTATAAGCTACGTTTTCATGGCGCGCCGCGGCAATGCAGTGTGTCTACCGCCCCGCTAGGTTTTATTCAATAGCCGCTGGCATTAAGCGTGCTAAACCGGGAAATTCTTGGTGCGGCGAATAAAGCCGTAAGCAATTTAGACGACTGGACACACGTTAAGTTAATGCCGTTTGTTGTATGCGTGTCACACGAGGAAGTTTTCTTGTTGTTGCGGACGTTTAATCGAATGTAAATCTTTGAAACTACGTGAATATACATACATGCCCTACGTGTATGTAGATCCTTCATTTAAAATTAAAATTCTATCGTGTCTCGACATAGGGTGTGTGATGTACTTGGTACTAAAAATATCTCTACAACATTCTTACATCAGAAAAAGTAAACTCTATCATTTTGCTTACTGTTTATTTATATTTAAAAGCCTTTGACGATCTGTGGCGGGAGTCAAGGAAAGCTGTTGATAAAAAAAATATTATTGATATACGAATTAGACATTTTTCAAAATTTTCATTAAAAATTAATACTTAAAATGTAAATACTTAATAAATCCCAAATAAAGGAGACATAAATAAGTGAAAGTAGTGATATCGACTTCACCGCGAAGAGGAGCGGAAGAAAATAAAGGGATCTTAAAATTCTGTCAAGGAGCAAATATCCAGCAGATTCTGGATTGAAAAAGAGATTCTGGATTAAAGAGTAGATTCTGGATTGAAGAACGGATTCTGATTTGAAGGACGGATTTTTGGTTTAACTTATAATATCCTGAATAGAAGTGTCGATCACAAAAGGGACTGAGAGAAATTATTTGGCCAACATAAACTAATTAACCTCTTCAGAGACAAATTAAAATATGTTGTTAAAAAAGCTCAATTTTTTTTTAGATAAGATTTAATAATGTACAGAAAACATGGAAAAATATTTAAAAAAAATCTATTTGCAAATTTGGGCTCTAAAAACCAAAAAATATAAATGTACATATATGTGGACACAGGGCAGATGGTCTACTAATGGAACGACGACATACATTCATGGCAGACGCTTTCCTGGCACTTACGGCATTGGTATCTTGCCCTACGTTCGCAATTTTTATTATGACAGTGTGGTGGATTTTTATTCTCCATTTTTATGGGATACTGCCCCACTCCATCTAGGGGTACTTCAGGTGCAACCTTGGTCTACGCCTTTTTTTTTCTTTGGTGTAGTTGCCTTAAATGATGGTCTTCCCCTCTTTTTTGGATTTTCATTGGGTTTAGTAACCAAGCAGTTATAATTGCCACATTCATGAAGTTAAAAATAATTAGTAGGTAAAATTTTTTATTTTTTATAGCATGCGAATAATGAGCGATCATTCTGTCCGCTAAATCTACACCGCCCATAAATCGATTGTACTGTATAACAGCCGGTGGTCTTTGAGCTTCAATATATGTTTTCGTTTTCCTGTCCCACCTTCTAACAACATCCTGAGGCTCCTTACCGGCAAATGAAGAAATCGTATGAACCAAATTGTTGTCTAACCATCGTAGCACTGTTATGTTGTTTGAAGATGTTGCCACTGAACATGAACCTCGACCTCTTTTTTGTAACGTTTTATCATCAGTTAATTTTTCATTTGCAAGATGAATCCTATTGGCTCTGACAGTTCCTACTACGTGAATATCTACATTCTTCAGGTGTGTAATTGTTGGTATTGACATAAAAAGGTTGTCTAAAAATACTTTATGATTGAGCCCTTCTAACCCTGAACACAATCTTACTACTGTATCTCCAATACTTCCTAGTTCCGTCTTTACACGATTTCCTGAACTCTGATACATTTCAAATTTTGACACATATCCATCTGCCGAAGCTCGAACCCATACTTTGAATCCCCATTTTTTTTTTTCGGTTTTATGTATTATTTGTTTCTGCTTCGACCTTTGAAAGGAATTATCATTTCGTCAATTGCTATGAATTCAGTTGGTGTAGCAGCATCAGCAAAAGTTCTTTGAAGAATGTCTGAGAAAGGTCGGACTTTTATAAATGAATCCGTATTACCCTCGTCGTTATTTATAAAATGTAGATTTCTTTTTATTTCTTCATATCTTTTTAGAGACATGGTGTTAGAAATAAGATCTTAAACCTAGGCCAGGAATAGATTCGATAGGCAGGGTACTTTATGTAAGTCATCATTATATTTATGGCAAAAATCTGTTTTATTTCGGAAATAGTAACCGCAAACGAATGATTTCCCGACTGAACCGCGTAGCGTATAGTTTCCATGGCTGCTAAATCGAAAATTTCATCTGGGAAAAGCTTTATGAAAAACGAATATGGAGTATCTCCATCAATGTTAACTTGATGTATACCTTTGAAAATTTGTGGGTTATTGGCAAACTCGTAACTCTGTTAGCATATCACACCTCAGGGCCTTGACTTGGAACAGGTGTATCATCAGGAACATTTAGAGTCGTCGGTCTCGTACTTACACCTCCATTCTCGATTTTGTATCTCCTAGATAACTCAGAGAGAGGCAATTCGTACTCATTGTTACTATCACTGCTTTCATCTGCTGATAGGTCCAATTCTGAAGCACCGTCCCTCCTACTTGGCAGATCTGAATCTTCTTCGTCTATATCAATTTCTTCTAAATCGGAGTTGTTTGGGTTTTGAACAAATTCTAAGACATGAACTTTTTCCTTCTCTCTGCCATAAAAACTTCTTGGAGATATTTTTGCATACATGGTAACCCTATTTGCACAAAAAATTACTGAAATTAGGTAAGAAAATCACGTTTTTTACTCAAGTTTTAAAACAGTTTGTTTGAATATTTTTTTTTTTATTTTGAAGAAAATATGCAAAAATTTCAAATATTTTTTTATACGGCGCACTCATATGTACGGCGTACACAAGTTACCTCTAGGTGGATTCAGACAAAACATAGTAATTTATTGTAGATGTAATACTTGAAACTTGATTATTAGGCATGTATTTAGCACTTATCTATTTTTGCAACAAAAATAAACAATACGTTGTAAAGGCACAGAGGCTCAACTCACTTGCATAACCTCAATATAGCATGCCAGATGATTACAAAGCGGAAATACGGTAACTACTCAGAATTACGCGATTCTGTTCTCTATTACGGTGTCTTACAGAGGGGGGACTAAATGGCCATAATGATTGCCATTGAGCGGATGTGGACCATGTCTAAGCGATACTAAAAACTCAAATTTTTATAAAACATTTTAAAATTCAAACTCTAAATTTATTGTTAAAAGAACTAGCTATCTTTGCGAATTGTGTTAGGTATTAATATATAATTAGTTATTTTCAGAATTTTAAAGCGCTATGAAAAGAGAATTCTAATTCTAAAGAAATAAAATACGTCAAAGTTGCGCATAACATTTCTTTTATTAGCATAATACAAGAGCAAAAATCAAATATAGGGATTCACGCTATACACTTCTTGGTTTCCGAGTTTAAAGCGCGTTCTAGGACTTCTTCTGGTCGACGTTTTGTCAATACTTGCCAGAAAATCTTCAGGGTTTCTTCTTTCGTCGTTGTTGACCTGAAACTGAGCAACTGACACATGAGGTTGAGTTTCTAAGCGGGTAATGGTTACGCGTCAGTGCGTTGTGACAGTTACGGTTAGATTGTTTCAAAAGGAGGGATTTCCAAGTGTTCTGTAGGAAGTAACACGAGTGGCTATTGAATGCTTTGTTTCACCAATGTAAACACTGCCGCACGAACATGAAATTCGGTAGTGTTCACAGCAGCTTCGGGAGGATACCGATCTTTGATAGGACAGGAATCTGAAAGTTTGGAATTAGGTTTAAAAACGGTGTTTATGTTGTGTTTGGATAGGATTCTTCCTATACGGTAGGTGACAAATTGGATGTAGAGAGTGTTTTGGATATATTGGATATAGAATGTAGCTGTCGGTTTATGGTACGCTGGATATAATGTCTAGAATAGTTGTTCTTGGTTAGGGTTTCAGTAACATGGGATAGTTCTCGGGATAAGGAGGATAGGATATGGCAATGGCTCAACGAGTTTATGACTCTATCCCTCTGAGCCGGATGATAGTGTGAAAGGGTAATCGGAGTGTATAGGTTTGCGGTATACGAAATGTCCCAACTAGCCATAAGAGCGACAATTCACTAAGACATCTAGGAAAGGTAGAGTACCTCCCTACTCGACTTCCATTGTAAATTTAATGGAACTATGTTGGGAATTAAGGAATGTAAGGAAACTATCTAAAGAGTCACGTTAATGTGACCAGATTACGATGGTGTAATCAACATTTTTGATACTAAAATGTTAAAGCTTTGTATACCTTTGTTAGTGGATTATAGTGTGCATGTCTTTAATGCCTGTATTGAGTCTACTACATATCCAACGCTATGGAAATCATTCATGATTAAACCTATTCCAAAATCTAATAACGTTCCTTAAGTTCCCTTAAAGATTTGCATCCGATTAGTATTTTACCCGCCCTGTCCATGATATTCGAGCATTGTTTGGAGCGTCGTTAGTCGAGTCAGTTACGTGTTTTTGTTGGTGATACTGACGTGTTGCCCTTGTAACAATTGGGATTTCGTCCATTCCATAGCTGTGTTAGTGCACTGGCACATATTACGGTCGATATTTTGAGGATTTGGAATGATGGTATTAATTCTTTTAGATCTTACGCGAGCGTTTGATACGATACATCACCACATTTTGTTGGATGTGTTCTCTGGCATTGGTTTGGATGGATCTGCCGTATCGTTGATGAGGTCATATTTGGTCGACCGAGTTCAGAGGGTTGGTGTCCTCTTTGAAGAGGCGTGTGTAGTACATGGTGTGCCACAAGGCGCAATACTTTTCCCTCTTTTGTTTAGCATTTATGTAAAAAGTTTACCCACAGTAATCAAAAATAGCAAGTATCATATGTATGCAGACGATACTCAACTATATTTATCTTTAAGCCTTCAGATAATTTACGGGCTCACGACCAGTTGCAGCTGAATCCGGCCAAGACTCACCTCTGTTAAAAATTTATATTGGATTCAGTTTGATCTCTCCGTCAGACTGTGTCAAAAATCTTGGGATATTAATGAATTTTCGCCTACGTTTCCGAGAAAACTAGTTGTTTAATTAAGAGAGCCACGTTGGCTCTTAAATCACTTTTCATGCACCGACATCTAGTCGACTGTTCCACCAAACTTATCCTGTGTAGATCCTTCGTTCTATCTCATTTCAATTATGCCGATGTAGTTTATGGTAACTGTATTGCCCGGGAAAAAAACATAAGAATTCAACGCATTCAGAATTGTTGTACTCGATTCGTCTACGGTATGCGCGGCAGAAGAGGTGTCACATGAAAGTTAAAGGAAACTTATACCTTAAACATCATTAACTTTAGGATATTGCTCAATGCCATATTTTTCTCAAATGTTATCAATAAATCTATAAAAATCTATATACCTATTTAATAAAATAGAATTCAGATACCCAACGCACTCTAGAAACACTCGGAATAATCAATTTGTGACCATTCCTAAACACCGAACTAAGATATTTAAGCCCAGCTTTTCTTATAATATTGCTAAAATATTAAACTTTCATGTACTACCTACTATGAGCTGTAACATGCATGCGGATCGTATCCGATATATCCTTTCGAATTTCTTGATCATCCTTCAACAGTATATGTTTTTTAACGGTTCATATTTTCTTGCCGTTTAGTTTAAAGTAGTATGTTTGAGGACTTGAGGACACACACACCTTGATATTTATTTGTACCTACATCTATGTACATATTCTCTTGTATTTTCTACAAGTTTTGTTGTTATTATTCATTATTTTTTTTTTACTTTTGTTTGATTTATATTTACAGAGGCTAAAGGAAGAACGCTTTACTCCATTATTAATGGTAGGCGATTTAGTCTTCTTGGCATTTTGTTATTTTTTTTATATATTATTTGCAGCCAATAAATACTTTACATCCTATACATATCTAAACCAGCATTACGGTTTCTGGATAGAGGAGATGAGGACTTGTTCAAATGCCTCCATAAAAATGTTGGCTACAACAGGAGAAAGATGGGAACCCATAACGGCAACTGAAACTTGTTCATGGTAGCCCTCGTGGAATTGGAAATAGGTAGAGGTGAGACAGGTTTCTATCAAGTCAGCTAGGTCTTCAGGTTGGAGATTCGAAGACAGGATCTCACAGGTTAACTGGGTGAGCCAGTTAGCCAGTGACTGCCTTTAAATATTTGTAATATGGAAAAACACTGTGGTTAAGACCAAACATGATCACTTATGCACCTATAGTATGATGGACAAAGATGCTGCAGCAAACTACTATATGACTAAACTCAGCAAGAGAGACTTGCGTGTTTAGGAATAATAAGAGTAATGATGACTACTCCTACAGCATCAATGGAATGCCTAATAGATCTCTTTATTCTCCATTTGGAGATAATAGGCAAGGCAAGAATGGGACATCTCAGATTGCAAAAATTACCAACTGCCAGATACGCAGGATTTGGACACGATAATATTATACGTCATGAAGAAGGTAATGTTTTAGGTTTCCTAACAAGACACTAAACAGCACTGAAAGGACACCTACAGAAAATTGGGATTGACACTGGAAATTAAATACAAAAATATGAGCAAGAGGCTGGGATGTTTCCGGAGACTCCATTTCAGACGGCTCCCACAAAAAAAAAAATAATACGTGTAAACAAGGTGTGGTTAACTTATAATTAGACACCTCAACCTAATAGTTTAAGTCTGAATGTACATTGTTTCCATCTAGCGAAAATTAAGCACACATCAGAGGATATTAAATACGGTTGGATTCTACTCACGTTTTGTTTACGAGAAAGGATCATCAATCATAATGCAAAAACTCTTATTTTGTAGTTAATGAATATTTGAGGATCTGGTTCTGTTTCTCTTTGCAATTTTAGGTCGTAGCCACAGCATCCTGAAAGAAAATAGAACAATTAAATAAGACTAATCGTGAGTAATACCGGTAATGACCGGTGTAAGTATTATAGATAACTTCTTCCGAGTTTTCCTGCGCCTGAAAACTTTTAGGCCATGCGAAGTTTAAATAACAAAATAATAGAATTGGAAAGTTTTTATATGTATTTCTTTGAAAGTTCGGTTATTAAATAATTAAGTACATACATCAAACGTAATTTAATGGTAGTATATTTAGTAATGATTAGCGATGCAGTTATAGTTGGTTAGTAATATAAAACACAAGTAAGGTGAGATAAGAGAAGTACGCGCCAAGATTCATGAAGTTTGACTTTGTCCTACTATACACATTTTAAGCTAGAAAATGTACTCTCCTCTTTCACTATCGGTGTTTTTAATTTTAAATTTAAAGAGACAATGCTTTTGACAATTATGGAAACAGCTCGAGGAAGACTAAGGCATTAATCGAAACATGACTTCGAAAGAATTGTAAATACAAAAATAAAGTATCTAATTACTCCTCAATGGCTGTCGTTTTTATTCATACAATTAAATATATAAGAACAAAAAACATTTTCAAAAATCACATAATTCAAAACATTTTCTTATATTCATATTAGATACTTCTAGCACCACAAGCAATATAATCAATGATCCTTCCTTTTAAAGTGCGAATATATATGTGTCAGCAATAAATCGGTACTTAACAAGCCTATTAATGAACCAATATTATAGGCGTCCACTTTTACTTTTAAAAAGCAACCTTAAAATTAATACGTAACGACTTTGTCCCCTTTCGTAGTGTTCACAAACGTGCATAGAAAGATAAAACTCACATTACACACTGCATTTTACATTTTATTAACCTTAAAATTGCATGCGCCGTACGGCTGCTAAGAAAATATCGCAGAATGTCTATCATAAAGTCTACTGTTGCACTACGTAAACTTGCACTGAGCCACACCGAGTGCGTTATTCCGACACGAATTTACGAGGTATTGTGAACGTGTACGTGTAGGTATAGATAGCTATACTATACAATAGTTACACATAGCTTACGGTAAAATGTAAAGCTTAGAATTGCAACCGCGAGTTGAGTCTGTTAATGAAGTAATGCATCGTACTTTTACGACCGCAAAACAATCTTTGAACCATAATGAGGTAATATAATAATAAAGTGTTACTTTGTTATATTTACTTGAATTAATGCTTTTTCTGTATGGTCACTTGGTCAAGTTATTAGTTAATGAAAGAGAAGACTGTTTACGTATATTAACAAGAGATGTTAATTGCATGTTATGGTGTTACGTTCTGTCGATACGTATACACTGTATAAGGATTTTTTTTGTAGGTGGACACTTTTCATGTCAAGTGTTCTCCGGAACCATCCTGTAGGACTTCTGCATCACGAGAGCACTGTATGGTCGCATCCTCGAGTGCCTATCGCGTTCTATCATCTCCTTTCTGCTAATGATCACATTAAGCATGTTATGGATCTTGCGCCAGTTCCCCCTGGACGAAATCATGAGGGCCACCAGGTTGACGGGAGTTAATACACCGATCTCCTCCTCTACCTTCCTCCTGGAGTCATTACACCGGTTGCAGTCAAAGACGGTATGCTGCACCGTGTCTTGTTGGTCACAATACATGCACTCGCCCGAATCGTCTTTTCCAAAGCGTTTGACGTAGTATCTGAACGTGCCATGGGCTGTCAAAACCTGCGTCAAATGGTAACCACCTTCTCGGTCCAGGTCCGGATGGTTTTAATCAGCCTTTTTGTCCATTGGGCCTCTTCGTTTTCTTTGTCCAAACGTTCCTGCCACATCCTATAGGAATTCTTCCTTGCCTCGGTGCGGCGGGCTGCCCCTCTCCATCGCCATGCATCAAACTCGCTCATCCATTCCCCATGAGATCGACGGGTAGTGTTCCAGTGACCACCTGTAGCGGATGCGCAGACAGTTCTATAGGCTGACGCTACTCTCAACAGCATCTTCCTCTGAGCCCGAACTAAGAGGTTTGCGTACTTTCGTACCTTGAGGATGTCTATCCGGATAGGAGCACCATATAGTAGGAAGTGGTGCAATGCTCCACAAAAGACCGCCCTTTTACTACTTCTTGCTGATGGTTGGTAAGATGCTGCCGATAGAGGCGAGCCTCTCTTCCGCCCTAGTCGTGACTACGACCACAAGCAGGCCGAAATCCTTCTTCTCATCAAAGGCTACGCCCGAATATTTCACTGTTTTTTGAGGGAGATATTCTCGTGTCATCCATGATGAAGCTCACGTGGTCTCACTTCCTTCCTCGCCTTATAAGTATAGCCTCGGCTTTTCCTGGCGCCAGGTTAAGCTTGTGGTTCATCATCAATTCACTAATTTGTTTCAGGCACGTATTGACCTTGTCCATCAGCGAAAACTCATTATTGGCAGCCACAATAAATGCTAGATCATCGGCAAAAGGCTATCGTAGCAGCATCCACCACAAGTTCCAGCCACAAAAGCCCGTCGTATAGGATGTTCCACAGTGTTGGTCCCAGCACTGAGCCCTGCGGAACACCAGACACGCTGCCAATGACCACTCCCAGGTCAACCACAATTCTCCAGTTTCGCAGGTAACTCGATATGGTGTTAGTCAAATATGGAGATATTTGCCACGTGTGAAGTTCATTTATAATTAGACTGACTTGAACACGTTCTTCACGTCAATGGTCACAAGAGCGACATCCACCTGCCATCGTGTTCTCGTATAGTTTTCATGGATTCTCCCAGCGCATGGACAATCGATCTCCCCTTGCGAAAGTCGTATTGGTGTTCATGCAGGCCGCCTTTCTCTTCAGCTTCTTTGACCAGTCGATTCCTTATGCACGTTTCTAACAGTTTACTCATTGTATTAAGCACAGGCTGTAGGAGGCCGCTAATTCAGGGAGTGTATCACTTTTTAAAATCAGGGTACCTCTGGCTACTTTGCACGCATCTGAAAATTCCTGTGTTATCAAAATTTCATTCATCATTTTTATTTCGTGTAATAACAAATATTTTTAACTGAAAGTATTTGCATTTTAGTTTTTATTGGAGTGTCTAATATTCTACAATATGTCGAATTAGACCTATACTTTCATACACACAGAAAAATACATGCTTACCATAAATTTGTCTTGGACCAAATAAATCTACGTTTTGAATATCCGCAAGACAAACACTTCGTAAGGCAAGAAAAGAAATTGTCTTAACAGCATAATCCAGTAATTGGGTTTTGGAACCTTTGGTGTAACAATAACTATCACACGACAAAAGTCAATGCTGGGTTTTCCACTATCACCAAACAACAATTGTGCATTGTTGTTTGGTGATAGTGGAAAACCCAGCATTGACTTTTGTCAGTGTGATAGTTAACAGCATAATCTTGACGTAAGAGGTTAACTTGGTCGTTTACTTGCATTAAAAGCATTAGTTTTGGAGAAAAATGCTAGAATTCTTGAATTAAATCACTTTTTATATTTTTTAAGAATAGTAATAGTTACCTTAAAATGATAACGCTTTATATAGGCCAAAGAAAAAATGGCAAACACAATTAGAACCGAAAAATGCCACCGGGCAGGCTCATGTTCTAATGTTAGAATCACCATACCAGCAAAAGCAACGCAAGAGGAATAGCAGTAGAAACCGACTCAAGCTTCTGTCTACCAGGTGTCATCAGAGTCACTCCGAATACAAACCCACTTTCATCCCTATCACATTCTCAAGCTATATCTGCGATTCCCTCTACTATGGAAATAAGGGATTGTCTCCATCTGCGGAACACAAGCAAACTCGCAATCCAAGAGAGGACCACAATGTAAGCCGGTAATGCAGTCACAGATCTAAGCTCGAACAAGTCATCTCTACCTACTTGCACTAAGCAAATATATCCTCTAGTTAAGAAAATGCATCCAAACAAAAGTTTTCTTGAATTAAAACTTTCCATTTTCTTAGTGGTAAAAGATTTACTTACAAAAAAATCCGGTGATGGGTGGAGACTGTGGCTTGAGAACTGTAACAAAAATCCAAATGAATTTCACCCTGTTCCAGCTTATGATCGTTGACTCTACTAATAATTCTAAGGAATTTTTTACTGAGAAACTATCTGATTTTTCGGGTAAATTTCTAAATTCATTCACTAACCATTTCGAAATTAGGTACGTCGGTGAGTTAATAATTTTGTTTAATTAAAAAGATCGCGAAGTACAATGATTTCAATTCGGATATAGTAACTAAGATAATTAGGAAACATAAACTTAAGAATCATATTCAGGATTCCACATGTTTGCTACCTCAACAAACTCCCGGTAATAAATTTGTTTCTTTGCCATATCACTCAACCACACGAAAGTTGAACAGCATTTTTAAAGAACAGGATCTTCAAATTGCATTTAAGTCGAGCAGTTTATTAAAATCTCTCTTGGGGAACACTAAAGATAAAATTGAGGTAGATCAAAAATCTGGGATTTATGAAATAAGTTGTAGAGATTGTAATCAAAAATATGTTGGGCAAACTAGGCGTTCAATCTCAACTCGTTATAAAGAACATATTGCACATTTCAAATACAACTGACCGGATAAATCTAGCGTTGCTCGACATATTTTAGACACAAGTCACGATATGCCTACAGATAGTCTTAGGCTAGTTAAAACTGTAAATAATTTTAGAGAATTAGATAGTTACGAAAGTATTTATATACTTAAAAACAAATATAAATTAATTAAATGTTCTGTCCAATCAATATTTATTTTAAAAAAATTAATGAATTCCGACAAATGACCAATACCTGAGTCCAGCTTATACGAATTATTGTTAACTTAATTGCTAGTTCGCCACGCTCTATTAGATTTAGATAGTATATAAGCCTTGTTGTTTGTAAAGGATGTCAGTGTTACTCCGCTAGTGATTTGGTGAAGAGCATATCTTCCAAGGTTTACCTTAGCCGAAAACACTACCTTTAACACTTCTCTTGTTTTCTACTGAAGATGGCAACTTAGTTGCCGAAATACGTATTTAGATTTTTTATCTTTTTAATTTTTGTGGTAAGGGTTTTTTCATTTTTACTTTTGGATTTTTGTTACAACAAAACTAGTTCATTTTCTCTTTAAGATAATTATGTTAAAACAATACTTTGTTTTGAACTCAGAATCCATTTTTCTGTGTGTCCAAGGGTTAACAGAAACGCTAATCAACCCGTCAATTAAATACACACTGTTGTCCACAAGAATCCTGTTCACGGTGTTTTTAAATTTTTTTAAATTACTCATCTTAACCGCCCACGGCAACATGCTAAATAGCCGAATTCCCATTGAAAGAGACCTTTTTTTGTTTCCTACTAGCAACGTATTGAAAGGTGTAACATAATTATGTTTATCTCTAGTATCATAGCTATGAACATTACTGTTCCTCAAGTATTCGTTTTAGTGGTGCGTAATGTGTCTTTGTGCTACAAAAACGCTTTTTGATATTGTGGAAATAATCGAAAGTGCACCTGAAAGTGATAGATTGTTAACAGAAATTTCCGGCTCAACAATGTCTTTAGATTCCGCAGCAAACAGCAGTGAGACTTAAGAACTTTGACGTACGGACGTTGTTAATTACAGTTTCAACCGAAATATAGTCTAGGTTATTTGACTTAGATTGACATCTACGAAATAAAATAACATTAGTTTTTAAGATGTTTGAATAGAATTTATTCGTAGAGAACCAGTAACTTATAAAAATAAAATGTTGTCAATGTATGCACAGGTATACTTATCATTTTTAAAGATCTTTAAAATCAAGTGCCCATTATTTGCTTTTTCCAAGCATGTTGTTTTCATATTTTTATTCTGTGTTATGTTTGACTTATTAGTTCTGTTTAGTAACTCCGAACAGAAAGCTGCCAAACCCTATTTCGGTTGACAAAATGTTCGGAGCATGGAATTCATAAAAACAGTATCTAAAAATATAGAAAATAAGAAGATATGAAGGGCTAAACACAAATAAAATACACTCCGCCAAAAAAGTATCGCATAATTTAGTTTTGAATCATAAAAGTATCGCATAATCTTTGTTTATAGCATAAAGTTGTAAATATACTTTAATGCGCTCTGAGATATAATTTCTATGATTGTTTAAATAAAATACAGGCCAAATAAAAACAAGAACTCATACTTGAGATTTTTATTAAAACAAGAAATTATAATTTTGGAAAGAAAAATGTCATAACAGTAGCTTTTAATACTGAGTATTGCCACCTCTGGCTCTTATGACCGCTCGCATACGGTTTGGCAGAGATTCGATTAACCTCCGTATATAAGCCTGATCCAAATTCTCCCACTCGTCACGGAGAGCATTTGCTAGTCCTTGCAGGTCCGCTGGGGCAACATTTTGGGTTCGTATCCGTCTGTGAAGGAGGTCCCACACGTGCTCGATAGGGTTCATGTCCGGACTTACCGCAGGCCAATCTAAAACTGGAATACCAACATCGTTAAGGTATTCCTGGACGATTATTGCAACATGCGGTCGTGCATTATCGTGCATTAACATGAATTCGTTTCCTATAATTGGCGCATATGGTACTACATGTTCTTCTAAAATGTCCGTTATATACCTGTGGGCAGTCAGTGTACCTCTGTCTACTGGTACTAACTCTGTACGACCTGTTAAACAGATGCCTCCCCAAACCATAATAGAGCCACCAGCGAAATTAGGTCTAGGTCTGATATTACACTGCGAATAGCGCTCACCGTCTCGTCTGTACACTGAGATACACCTATCTGAGGTGTAAAGACCAAATCTTGACTCATCTGTGAAGAGTATATTGGCCCAGTCATTAATGTTCCAATTTACATGTTCTCTGGCAAACCTTAAGCGAGCCACTCGGTGGTTCCTAGTGAGACGAGGGGCTGTTACAGCTACTCTAGCTCTTAATCCACTCTGTCGTAACCTATTCCGAATAGTTTGAGTACTCACACGAGTATTTCTGACTCTAGCTAAGTCGTTCTGCAATTGTCTCGCAATTACATGTCTTCGACGTAATGCTTGTAGTAGTAAATAGCGGTCATCTTGGCGAGTAGAACATCTTGGACGACCTGGTACAGGTCTTCTACTGTAAATGCCTGTTTCCCTATATCTGGCTACGGCTCTAGAAACACTTGACTGATTGATGTTCATCAAATTAGCAACGTACGCTTGAGATCGTCCATCTTCGATTAAAGCAACTATAGCAGCCACTTGTTCTGAAGTTAAATTGCTCATTTTAGTTTTAAAAGCGTTGGTACAGAACTCTGACTTCGCACTTTAAAATTTGTCCGTATAGGAAGACTTTCAATAAACAACTGAACAAACCTTACACATATGCATTTTTCTAAATGTGTTCTTTTAGAAAAAAAAAAAAGTAAAAACGCTAAGTTCCATTATTTTGTTAGTGTTTTTATAGTTCACATACACGAGGCAAACTTTTTGTGAACGTATAAAAATATCTTGGTTCATAAATGCCCTTTTTTAGTTTATGCGATACTTTTTTGGCGGAGTGTATATATGTACATAAAATTTATTTCTCTCGTTATGCCGAAGTGCTTTGCTCGGAATGCAGATAACCAGAGTTCAGATTATGAGTACCTTATCGGGTTATCCAGACTATATTTCGAAAATTTTTATATGTTTATATAAAAATCACCTATCTAAAACACCATCCCATGCAACATTCATTTTTTTATTGGTATATGCATCCGTGTTTTTATTTTCTATTTCATTAACGCTTACACCAATTAAATCTTGAAGAAGTATCTACAACTAAAGACGAAACAAAGCATTGCAAGTGTAAAAAAATAGTATAAATATTAGTACAAATCTTATCTTTTTCTAACCAGTTCTCGCTACGTTTTCTCCTTAAACTTAATTGTATATTTACAAAACAGAAACGCATGACAATTCCCGGGAATTAATAAATAAATTCCGTATAAATCCGTATTTTACTTACCCAACCCTTAAAAGGCATTTATGAATCACTCTAAACACTTTTTAAGCTTAAAGAGCGTTTTTTCCTAATAGACGTTTAAAATTTGGTCTAGTATATTTTTATGAATAAGGTTATAAATCTTTAAATAGTAGCGCCTAATGTTTAAGGTATAATAGGGGCATTCTGTACAAGAAATCCTTTTTATAAACTACTACAGTCATAATCGTACAAAAAAAAAACTAAAAACATAATTTCGGTATTAGCTGAGAGGACATTAATCATATATTCGGACATCTATATAAACCGATAATGAAGGGCCATTACCACCCAGCGTTGTCTTGAGCCTAAAGTGTCTAGTACGCTAAGCCAGATAACACCCCATAGTTTTAATTCGTCCCTTTTCTCTCGAATCGTCGTCTTCCTTTTGCCCCTAGATCTCGTCCTCTAAAAAAAAATATAATTTATGTATTTACGTATGTCTAACGCATATAGAATCGTACAAGTATGCGTCGTTTTCACGCGAAGACCAACTACCATTGTTTGCCTTCTAAAAGTATTAAATTCTGGAAAAAAGGATTAATAAATACCCAATGGAACGTTCCTAACGCAACCCCTCGCTGCTTTTTATATACCTATTTCGAATTTTTTCCTCCTGTAACTTCTCTTTTTACCCTTTCCGTCAATAGTTAAACGGGTAATACATAATTGTAAGAAAATATGTGTGGTTTGTCCCTGCTATACCGACCATTTCTTAATATAAAGCACCTAATTTCGGTCAAAAGGTATTGAAATATTTATGTTCGGACTTATTTATGTCATGAATATTTTAAGGTGGCTGAAACGAAATACTTTTTTTCATCACACACATTTTATGGCAATCCCGTTTTTAAGAAAAAAATATGTAAAACAGACGCAATAATAAATATCTCATCTCGATTTGTATTAGCCTTATACAAGCGCTATAACATCTGATCAAAAGATTTACATACTTTTACAAACTATGGCTAGCGGAATACCTATTGACGCAAAGAAATTCGGGGAGTATGCAAGAACAACAGCGGAATATTATGTAGAAGAGTACGGATCGTACTATATGCCAGCTTCTGTTCACAAGGTGTAAATCTATGAAGAAAACATCATAAAACATCCCATTCAGAGGATGCTCAGAAAGCACGAAACAAGGATTATAAAACTTTTTCGCTTGCACCATGCTAGAAAATACTCCCGATCGTCAACAAATGAAGATGTGTTCCACACCCTCATGTATACTTCCGATCCATATATTTCTAGTAAACATTGGTCTAAAGCACGAAAAGTTATGGAATCAGATGATGAAGATAAAGTTCTGTTACAAAATTTAAGTGTAGAATCGGAAGAAAGTGTAAATAGTGAATAGAAAACATTTTTTTGTGAATTTAATTTTTTTTAAGTCTGCGTAAGAAAAAACCCGAAAATGTTTTTTTAATGTTAAGTACCTATTGTATATCATTATTTATAAGCATTTTCTCAAATTATGTTCGTAAACAATTTGTAGTTTGGCGGGGATTTACACAGTTTATTTTTCATTATGCTTATTGTTATATTTCTAGTATAATATTTTATAAACTCTTTATAAATTATAAAACTGCATGTATTCATTAAGTTACATTACAAATTTCACTACGATATACGCATTACTTTTAAAGTTATTCAATTTTGAGATGATAGGATAAGGAATTCTCGTAGCAGAAAGAATTTGCACAAGGAATTTGATGTTCTGCTGATGTGGTATTACAGATTTATAAAGGTTCACGTTTTACTGTACAGCCTTCTTAGGCCCAAGATCGTATCGTAGAATCACTCACTCAACCTCAACAACCTAAACAGTGCTAGTTTGATGCTACAACTGAGAAAGATTTCGTCTACTCACAACGGCAATAGCACCATCATCGTATAGCACAAGAGAGTGATTTCTAAAACTTACAATATCATTAATGAACAGGACAAAAAGAATTGGACTCAGTATTGAGCCATGCGGTACACCCACCGTCACAGGTAAAAGAGAAGGTGCAAAAAATTTAACAAACTACAATCTATCAGACAGAAGAAGACGTTTTTATGCAGCAATCTAATGGGCTACAAGTTTTTCTATACAAACCTGCGCGTAAGCACACCATATACTGGGGCCCACAGAATTTGTCAATGTTCCAGTTGGAGTTTGAGTTTTAAACTTGCAGAGTAGTCACGGCCAAGTATGATCTACCTAAAGAAAATACTTTTAGCTTTGTGGTATCTTTATCTATTCGTAAAACTAATAGCTGCTCAGATATTTGCAATTTTGTCAAAATTTTAACGTTTCCACTCATTCGTTTGCAAGATGTCATAAAGTATTTAACATAAAGATATCACACTGATTTAGAAGCAAGACATAATCATACACATTAATCGCGCCACCAGTAACCACAAAACCTTATTATCATTTATTTTGACAAATTTTTTTTACGGATTATCTGTAAATATCTTTCTTTCTAACCTCTAGCTTCTTGTAAAAATTTCTCTGAGAAATATGCAAAAACAGCTTCAGCGCAAACTTTTGCTTTAAATTTGAATTATTTTCTTTAATATATCAAAAAATTTAATTAGCAATTCGAAATAAGTAACAAAATACTAATAAGAGGAATAATAAAGGATATTCCATCCAACTTTACATCTGGCATACTTGAATTGACGAAGACTTTTTTTTTGCATCCGTGAATGTGGGACCTTAACTCGTGCATATTTATAGAATGTATTAGTTATACGGTTGGCAGGACTGCTTGTGGTCATGAGATACATACGAAATTAGTAATGCGCTGTGATGAACATCGTCCCTCCAAAGGATTTAGAAGATAAAGAAACTGGTTGATGCTATTAATATGATGTCTAGGACTTTAAATGGTGCATCTCTGCGGTTCATTCAGAACTTTTGCTCGCGTAAGTAACTTGACCAAACGCGGTACGTCTTCCAATTTTTAATTTATAAAAGATTTATTTCCCATCCGAGTAACAACATGGGTGTGACAGCCTAATCACAACACCGCGGCCGGCCAACCATCATATAGTCTCGCCATCATCAATTTATGCCGCTCTTTCATGGCGTTTGTGTTGTACACCAGCTACAAAAAGTCGTCTATAAAAATTTCAAAGAAAGAAACATACGCGTCATAATACCGTCGGACAATCCAGAAACTATTAATCTTAGACGAGCGCGACATATCACACACGTGTTGAATTATTCATCACCAAGTCAGATAATAATGGAGCAATTACTTGATACATACGCGTAGAGTTGCCGCATTGGGGCACGGTATTGCCACGTCCAGCGCACCTCCTTCCGATCAATGAAAACAATTTACCTACAGCAGACCCCCGAGATGTGTCTAATCGGTATCGCGGGGATCTCATATCGAATAATTAAATAACGGGTAATTTAATATCGGTAATGACCTGAGGATAGAATCATATTTTATATGCATGTGCTTTGGGTAGTGGGTGAATTGAAAAGAACAAGCAACGTGTTCCACACCAATAATTAAAAAAAGAAGAAAGTAGTAATAATAGAATAACGTTACACTGTAACGCAGCTGTTATTTATTGGAATTCTTTTGAGAATAAACTATATAAACTTCAGCGTGATTTGCTTAAACCTCTAACCGTTGCGTGTGTATATAAGATGAGGGTAATACACTGCGACCTAAGAGATCTATTGTGTCTCTTATTATTGCTGTATTTACAGCTGGCCATCCAGTCCAATTCTTCCTAAAGAGTGCAGAACGCCAGAAGACTCCAGGTTAGGTAATGCTTCCTCTCCAATTTTATATGGTCTCAAGTACATATTACCCTTGAGTTACACAGTGCGGCGCAATTTGAGAGGAGGTAGATTGATGTCCCATTCTGCTTCCCACAAAATCTACATTCGGCTTCTTCTGCTATCGCGAGTCCACTCAAATGTCCATTCAGTTTGCACTGGCCAGATAGTTTTTAGTTAGGTTGATACATTCCATGGATATCTCTTCCGGTTATAAGTTCCCGGAAGAGTTTTGGCTTGCCTCATTTTCTGGAGATTTTCCGAATATTTTGATTTTCTCTGCTCTACTTTAACGTTTGGTTTAAAGTAGAACGTACTAACTTTAAGTTTCTGTAGTATTGTACTACCACATATTCCGCAAAAGGGTTCAGGCCCTACAAATAGTATTCCAGCTCCTTTCTTAGCCAGATTATCTATTATTTCATTTCACTCCGGCGTGCTCCAGAACCCACAGACACTTTTTCTAGACGCTCCAAAATCATCTAGAGCTGATTATATTTGAGCTCATTTGATGGTTGCTTGACATCAGATATTATGGTAATCTCTTGATTTTAGCAGTTTCTGTCAATGTTGTACTGGACGCGTATGTTTCCGTTTGCAAGATACTCGTCTATGTGCAAGTTTTCAAAATATTTGCTTCCAGGCCCATATATCCTTATTCCCCTTCCCTCTGTCGTTTTGGAGCCAACCGTGTACATACGACTTTCCAGTAGCACTGATGAGCCTTGATAAAGCGAAACGTTTTTGCTAATATTGACTGTCGCTTAAAAAGTTTTAATTTGATTAATTTAGCGTTAATTATAAATGCAAATTTAGTGGCTTTGCGTCAATCTACAATATGGTGTTCTTATTTTGAAACATGTAGAAATAGTTCGACAATATAGCAAAATATTTTCACGAATTTAATGAATTTTCAATCGTTAGTTCTCATACGTAGGTACTCTTTCACATATTTAGTTAACCGCAATAACTATTTTATTGGGTATTAATTAACGCCATAAACTAATTACTTGTCTTTAACTAGAAAAGTGCTAATATTTCTGTTTTGATTTTTAATTTACATTTTCATTTTTCGATCGGCCAATATCAAACACTGGTTAGTAATGTGATAAATTGTAGCAGTTTATTTACATCTAATAATGATGCCTGCTGAAATATTTTCTGAATGTATTTACGAATGAGCGCATCTTTTTCATGCACCAGTAATGGAGATCTACAAAAAATAGGTAGGTAACAAATCGGGCCAGATAATTGATTGTTTAATGTCGTCTTATTTTGTAAAATTTGGCCTTTGCTACCAAATTCCTCATAATGACCAAAAACAACCAAGAAGACAGTAATGACAAAACTAAAATCTTTCAAAACATACATTTTAAATGAGCTATTGATTTTTAACATATCTAGTATTTCAAAAGACCAATTATGCTGGATTGACACATACAAATGCCTCTGTTTTATCTGTGGTTTCACCAATTTTTCAATTTATTACACCAACATTTAAAAATTTGTGAAACCACAGATAAAGTCCTTTTTTTCAGTCTAGGCTATTATCCATTGCAGATATTTCGATGTAACGTATCTCCTCCGTAGAGCTTTAGTAGTTCATGATAGTATTATTGAACGCTCTCTCAGTATCCAGAAATGTGCTCGTAGTTATTGTTTGGCCATTTACTGACTTTGAAATTAGCCTATTGAGTTCATTGAATGCGAGCTCCGTAGACTTTCTCGGTTGATCAGTATATTACGGATTACTGAGTGTTGCTTGTAGTGTGGTATAAAAGAACATATCCGCCAGTCTTTTAAGCATCTGTCATAAAAAGGACGATAGGTTTATTAGTCTGCGTGAGCTTGATTTGATCGAATACCTTACCTATTTTAGGTAGGTATACTACCTATTGCCATGCACTTGGGCGAATCTGAAGATTTTAGCGACGCCAAAATCTCTATCCACTTTTAGAGTGAGATAAGAAATATAACTTTTACGCTCGGGTAGTTGAAAAGCAAAAATCTGGGCAAGGCTCACTTGATTTGTAAAAAATGTACCGTCTATAGTTCCTTGGTGTTCTTTTTATGAATGTCTGTTTAGATTCCAACCGCTTCGGAAATTCCCTACCCCGTTTTGGTTTTAAAGTGAGTCAGACTGCTACATGCCTGTATGTTCGAAATTAAAATGGCAGATAGATATTGATGGTTTTATATGTGGACGATGGATTGATTTCAACTACTGATCAGATTGATTTGAAGACCTGTTTTGAAAAATTTAAAGAAGAATTTAACACAACGTCAATGGCTGCTTATTTTCTAGGCTTCCAAATTGAACGAGACATATATTGTGATATTACGATTCGTGAAGAAGCATACGTCAAGAATACTTTGAAGTGTTTTTATTTTCAGAGTGCAAGGTAGTATCTACTCCAATGTTGAAGACTTCGTAGGTTCAACAACCAAGGAAAGAAGACCACAAAATACAAAGTTTCTACATAGAGAAGCTGTTGGAGCACTAATGTATGTGATACTTAAGACAAGACCTGATATGGCTTTCAGTATAAGTGTTCTGTCCAGAACTCTTGAAAATTCTACCGCTGAGGATATATAGCGATAAAAATAAGTTTGGCGGACACGTTTAAATATGGAATCACGTAAAAATCAAAAACAAAAGTGATAACTTGGAGTGCTACAGCGATGCAGATTTTGGAAGGTGCTGGAGAAATTATTTCATGGTTGAGTTAGCAACAACTTATAGTGGCAACTTCAACCACGGAGGCTGAAATAATAGCTGCTAAAGAGGCTATGAAGAAAGCTATTTGGTTAACAAGACTTTTTAATCAAATCACAGAACTTGAGCATATCCCTATTTTGCAAATCGACAACAGAGCAGAATCACGAATTTCACCGTCGAAGCAAGATTATAGCAATTTTTCATCTGTGAAAAGCTAGCTGAAAGAAATCTATAGAAGTTCAAGGGATTTAAAAAAACCACCAAGTTGCAGACATCAAGACCAAACCGTTTTTATTATTTATTATTATATTATATCCATTTTCGAGTACATTATTTGTGCATATATGTACATGGTTTTATGAAGGCAAGATCTGTTACTACAAACTTGTGTAACTTTACCCAAGCAGTTTCGGAAGCTTTGGATGATAGAAGACAGGTGGACGCAGTGTATACAGACTTTAGCAAGGCTTTTGATCGCAATTATCATAGCATAGTGTTAAGACAACTTCAAATGTACGGATTTCATGACAATGTGAATCAATTATTTTCATCTTACTTTACCAATAGAATGCAATATGTCGAGTATGAGGGTGTTAGATCTTGGGACTTTGTTGCTGTGAGTGGTGTTGTGCAAGGATCGAATATGGGTGCGTTGATGTTTGTTATTTTTATTAATGATATATCAGAGATGTTTTTCTTCTTCTTGCTTACTGTATGCTGATGATCTTAAAATTTTTCGTGCTGTTAATGATATCAATGATTGCAAACCCTACAACAAGATATTAGCAATTTGTCACCATGGTGTGAAAAAAATAGCTTAAATTTAAATATTAGTAAATGTAAAGTTGTTACTTATACTAGGAAAAACTCTAACATTAAATATAATTACGCAATAAATGGTATTATAATTGATAGATGTAACACACTTAAGAATTTAGGAGTATTCTTTGATGTAAAATTATCATTCAACGACCATATTCTTGATATTTTTAAAAATTGTTCTAAACTCCTAGGTTTTATTGTTCGTATGACTTGAGATTTTTACAACTTACACACCATAATATTACTTTATAATTATTATATTCAAAGTAGATTAAATTATTGCTATGTTGTTTGGTCACCTATATATCACAAGTACATTCATTTATTAGAGTCATTACAAAAACGATTTTTAAGATATCTATATTTTAAAAAATATAGAATTTAACCTGACTTTTCTGTTTCATATGAATCTCTCTTAACCGAATTTAATTTTACTTCACTAAGCAGTAGAAGGAAGGTGATCTCTGTTTTGTATTTGCATAAGCTCATTCATAGCGTAATTGATAATTCTGTATTTTTAGAAAGGATAAATTTTTATATTCCTAGAGTTAACTCTAGACACTCAATTACATTTATAAATAGAAGACCTAATTCTAACAATTATTTTCGTTCACTTTTATACAACATGTGTGCTTTATATAACTTATGGAATTGTGATTTGGATATATTCAACCAAAATCATGCCACATTCGTTAGATCGGTTAATGAGTTATTTTAGTTTTGATTAGGTATTGTATGATTTGTTTCTTTATTTCCTGTTTATTTATGGTTCTGTTGTTGTTACTTTATACTTTGAATTTAATCTTACATTCACTACCAATTCTTTTTGTTTCTTCTATATATACCGCCCTGTAAATGGACTTGTCTGCTGGGTTAATAAACATTTATTTATATTTATTTATTGTCTTTTTATTTTAACAAGGGAAAGTGCTGAAAATGTGAATAAATATGTCAAATAATGATATGTCACGTAATGTTCATAATGTAAAGAGTTAAAACTAATAAAAGACGTTTTGGTATTGTAAAAAGGCTTGAATCGATTATTATTTTCACTGTACATAAAAACAAAGTAAAATAACAACACAGCATTTTGTATCATGTATAGTCTGTCCATATTTCTAACGATTTGCCTTTTTAAATAGCACTCGATCTTCACAAAAGAAATGTTTACCGACCGTTATAATCCCTTGCGAGCACGGGTGGTTAACAGGGACGTATTCACTAAGATTATAATACTAAAAGTGTATTATAAAGAGATTAATGTTCGACTAAATAATATATTTATTTATATACACATAAACATACATACATTGTTGGGAAATAATTAAATTTTTTTCTTGATACATAGTACAGGAAACATCATTATAATATTACAATTACAACAACAATAACATACATGTTAAACAATACAATCAAAGAAACTATGATCATTACTAAATTGCTATAGTAAATTGTACCTTATCAACTCAGAAGTACTCGTCATTATGTATATGTACATTATGTTAAATTTAAAACTTAAATACCGTTTCAGTCAACAGAATCACTGCTTTCATCGTCTACATCATCTACATGTATTATAAATTGCGGTATGGAGTTTGCGTATTGTAAATATTCATCCTCTATACGATTACATGTTGTACACAATTTTTCCAAGTATCTGGTGTTACTAAAAACATAGCTTCTTAGATCGTCTTAATTGTTGTTTCGCTAAATGTGGGAGCGGTATTTTGACGACGAATGTGTTGTTTTAGTGAACTCCAAATCAACTCTATTGGATTGAAGATACAATAATATGGAGGTAGACGTAGTACTGTGTGACCTCAGGAGCTGCAGCATTGTCAATAAAGTATTGCTTCGGAAATGTTTTCGTCTGTAAGACTTCCAGGAGTTGTTTCTTGGAATAACCTTCTTCAAAATAAAGGTCATTCTCCTCTAAAAAAAGTTTTTATTTCAAGTTTTGTGCTTGACTCACTAGGTATTTTAATAATTTGTCGAGAGTGGTAAATGGCATTATCCATAACAATGACACTTTTTGGTGGTAAAGACGGTAGTAACTTATGCACGAACCACTCTTCAAACAAGGAACTTGTCATATCTTCATGATAATCCAACGACGAAGATTTTATGTTCTTTGCAGACAGTAACACTTCACCGACCCAGCCATCCACAGATCCCGCATGTGCAATAATTATTCTTTTCCCTCTTGACACAGGAACATTAAGGGAGCACATTCCCGAACTATCATCCCAACCTTTCTTGACAGTATCATGGGTATCATACCATGTTTCGTCCAAGTAGCAAATAAAACGATTCTCCTCTCTAAATGCCTTCATTTTCGTTAAGTACTCATCCCGTAGTAGCTGCAATCTTTGCGATTCCATAATTGTTCGCCGCTTGTTAACCACACCAAATTTAAAGCCGTTTTGTTTCATAACGCGCGACAACGTAGTTATACAACACTGCAATCTATAATTCTCTTTCAGGTTGTTGCACAAACTTCGCAATGTAGGAACTTCATTTCGTTTAAAGCATCGGTATATTTCTCTTCTCACAATATCGAAATAACATATATTAATTTTTCTCGTTTGTCCCTTATCCTTCCTTGTTTTTCTTTTAAATAAACCATTCTGAACAATTTTCTGGACTGTTCCGTAAGAGACACCCGTTAACTTGGATGATCTAATAATTGTCTCTGTTTTGGTCCCATAATCCTCACTCCTCAAATTGATATATACATTTAGGATTATCTGCTGTGTTTCAGTGCTCAAATGATTTCTTGCATTATCAACGTCGTCGCCTATCACATCACTACATACACTTTGCAAACTATTACTACCCACGAATACATCGTTTGTTGAACAGTCGTCTGTACTCCTCGGTCTCCACATGTTTTTCTTTCACAAATTTGAACGTCTGCACTTTTCAACAACTGTCCGTCAACTATTTTCTAATTCTAGTTTGTTACTTTCTTATATATGTAAATTACCAGAAATTTGTTAATTACGTTAAAGGGATTACGTATTTAATTAAATTAAATATCTTTAATACAGCTGTAGAGGCATAAATTAGAATTGTTTGCTTTTAAATCATAAAGTTTAAATTGTTAATAGTAGATTATATTGAACGAAACATAATAACTTATTTACTTAAGAAACTTTAATTATTCATAGTATAGCCAATTAGATTAAATTGTAAACGGTAGATTATATTAAACGAAACATAATTACTTCTCTCTTTTAAAAAATCCAATTTCTCTTAATACGGCCCATTACCTCATTTGCATTATTTGGCGGCACCAGGTAGTGGATAGTCCCAGGTAATACTCTTAATCCCTCTAAAGGCAAATCGTTAGAAATATGGACAGACTATATCTTGAAATTGGTATTCACTCCAAAAGTTTTACTTTATCTGCATAAGTAGGGACATACTCCTTCTGCGTTATGTTAATAAACGACAACATTATTTATAAGGAAAATTCTAGGAAAGCATAATTTGCAACCACAAGCAATTGTTCTGCATCTGATTATTGACGTTTCCCCTACACTATAGAATTAAGCCCTATAATAATGGTGGGCGTATAAAATTTATTTCATATAATTTGCATTCGAAAATCAGACAAGGTGGGGCGAACGTTATAAGATCTAATCTCACTAATTACTTTATGCCAAAGGTATGAAAATAAATAACGCAGTTCTTATGTATAGGATTAATAGCTGTAAGGATTGTCTGGTTGCTAAGTGTAAAGATTTATGCTTCTGTATTAGACAGTATGATGTGGTGGGAAGTTTTTCTGCATATGCGAGTAGATGCTGTAGGAAATCTCAACGGTTACGTGATCAATCTTTGTTTGACAAGAAACGGATCTCTTTATATCCGCATCTAACAAGGTGAGGATCGCACAGTAAATCTGCTATAATTATGCAAATGCCTAGTCCAACGTAGCCATCCGCGGAAATATGCACTGATCGTCTGCAATTTTCTGTAATAAATTTAGCGAAACGCTGCCTCTCTTAATTATAAATTTGCATAAGCTGTCGCCAATCACTTTACAACTTGTATCGAACGCTCCTGTCGATAGGCATCAAAGATGTGTTCGTAAGTGAGGACCAACAACCAACCCTAGGGTTACATGCGAAAAAGAAAGAAGGTGCGTTCACACCTGCAACTACCGCGAATGGTCCGAATTTGAATTAAAAAGAAATAAAATTTAATGAGTCCATATAAAGAAAACAGATTGTCTTGTAAATATTAGATGGAATTTGCATTAAGACGCGATCCCTGCAAAATGAATGGCCGAGATTCTTGTCGAAAATTATAGACGACTTAATGACCTGCTTCGATGTTTATCGACCGCTAATGAGAGAGTGGATGAGGAAAAAAAAGGCACAGGAGTTAATGTAATAATAAGTTGTGCTTATTTATATAATTAACGATTCGGGAAAACATGTTGTTTGATGTAAATGAAATTAATAGAAGCAAATTACTAACGTGTAATGTATGTAATTATTAACTATTACTTAATCACAAAACCTAGTCTAATTTTCCTGCAAACTATTTAAAAAGGAAGGAACATATTATATACGGTCTAGAAATACATGGTACAACATAATAAATTCCAATTTCGTTTTGTCCAGCAAATTTAAACTGATCAAGTATTCGTTCTTAGAATTTCAACTTTCAAATAATATTAAACACAAATATTGAATAGCAACTGGTTGCACACATTATTTTAGGAAGTTTAGTTATTTATTAGAAACCCATCAGCATGAAATCATGGTTACGAGAGAAATAATGTGATTCAGTGACATAGTACTTAACCTAAACTAACCACATGATGATTTACTGTATAAAATTATTATAAATACATAACATAGAGGTATTCTTTTCACAGTCTAAAATCGCACGACAACCACATTACCTGTATTTACCAAAATAAAATAGGGTTTTCGCTTCTGCATTACACGCCACTATTTGTATAATTGAGAACAACAAAAAATTGCAGCCCAGTGAACGATTCTAGAGTTTACAATTTGTGTTTTTCGCATTTTGTTGTCGCTGCACACAAGAAAAATAACTGATCATAGTTGCACGAACTTACACCTCCTTCAGACCAAATGCAATTTCTTACGTTTGATTCTCTGTATTAATATAAGTTCACGTATACAGTACAAACTTCTAATTTTCGTAAACCGAATATGTTCCGTACAGTAGACAAACACACCTAATGGTTACAGCATCCGATAAGAGGTTATATTGGAGGTCCACCGATATGGATGGGTGGTGATAAATTACTTTTGTTGACTTCCGCCAACAACCATTCCAACCAGGCACTAACGTACCACCAAACGACACAATAAGGACATCATATTAACCTAAAATTAATGCCTTTAAGAAAGTTGACCATAAGTTTAACTGTATTCATATCCAAATTTGCAAGAATTGTAGACACACACAATGGAGAAAAACTCCCAGTCTTTGTCAATCCCAAATATGCAATCTGGTCCACAAGAAAAGAGGCGAAGTTTCTTCGAAAGTTATATCAAGAGATTTGTTCCATTTTTTTACATGAATATACAAGTAAAATGCAAGGGGACAATTGACTAATATACAATCTCCTCGAGCATTAAGAATGGCCTGACACCTCCGAGGCATACTTTCAACGAGATTTTCAGCATAACTCGTCGGAAGAGGACGCCATATCTTCTGAATCACCGTTGAAAGCTGCTTCAAACAGGCCTGCCTGCAAACTGGCACTTCATAATGGCCCACACGTTGTCAATAGAGTTTGCGTCTGGAGACTGGGAGGGCCAATCAATGGTGACAAAGCCATTTTCCTCTTTCCAGGCGTAGGCGGCTCCGATGCTTCGTGTGATTGTCCTCTTGCAAGACCCAATTTTCATTATCGGGCCCGAACATCTTCTCAGCCGACTTTAAAAGGCCACGTGTGTAAATATTGAGCATTTTGATCGAATCCAAATTTTGCGTGAAGAGCTCCAAACAACCAAAGCCGTGCACTGAGAAGCATCCCCAGACATTTATTTTTACAGGGTGTTTGACGGTGCGCTACTTCTTAACCAGGCACGCTTCACTGGAACCCACGCCCAGAAAGTCGCTTCATCTGAGAAGATCACCTTCATCCAGTCGCGATCATTGTTCTCGCTAGCTCAGCTCAAGCGTTTCTCGATGTGGGTTACGCTAAGTAGAGGTTTCAAGCTCGTAGGGCGATATAATAGTTTTTCTTCGTTCAAACGTCGCTTGATCGTGTTGAGGCTAACACGAATTCCCTTCTTCGCAAGTTTAACCTTGGCTTCACGCAGGTGCATAGTGGGATGATTCCTGAACAACTGGACAATCACTTTGTCGTGCTTTCTAGACGTTGCTCTCGTTTTACGGCGTTCAGGAACAACATTTTTTAACTCCTCATAGCGCTTCACCCACATCTCAACGAACTTCTTTAATTTTTTAATAACTTTGACTGCAGCAGCATATAACAATTTTGGTCCTTTTCTATGCGTGCACAAGAAGACAGCCTTAAAGCGTTTTTTTTTTTATACGCGGAACTCATTTTGCCAATCGACCGCTCTCTTGAACGTTTAGAACAACACTGACATAAATTTGTAATGGCGTCGTATCCCATCGATGCTACGATAGCGCTGAAAGAAACAAAATAGAAATATCTTTCGTTTTGCTAGCAAAAGCCTCGCCTCCTTTCTTGTGGAACAGACTGTAAAACAGGAGACTCAACGCAACGAGCACTCAAAGAAAATATGATTTACATATCGCAGTTAATTACCATTTACAAGATCGCTGAAAACCTCAATAAAAGCAACTCGATTCGTTTCACTAACAATAACAAGAGAGAGCTATGCAATGGATATTAAAAACGGGAAAATTGTTATCTTGCCAAAACCGTTCCTGAGACTACCCTCAGTGTGCATAGACAAACGGCAATGAGAAGCTTCTAGCACTTATAGCGTCCTAGAATGAATAGCTTAGGCCAAACCTATGAGCCTAAGCGTGAAAGGTGGAGGTAAGAGCCCAGCTCTACAGAGTAGGAATTCATCAAATTCCTACTAAACCATCAAGAGCAAACGATACACTATTCAGGCTCAAGCAGAAGCAGGAAGAGGAGAAACACACTCCTAGCACTTGTAAGGAGGATAAACCAGAAAGCGACATGGAGAGCACTGGCACTCTTCACACCTCAGACCTCAATCGCGAAGAGTCGACATCCGAAACGTTGGAGGTCGAGGAGAACTCAGAAAATGACATCGAAGAGAATGACAAAATCCTTACCGCTAAGGACGATATTATTACCACTAATCAATAAACAGCGAGATGGCGAGCATCAATATCGCCCAAATGAACGTTATCCATGCCAAATAAGTATCAGCTGTAATATTTTATTGTTAGGTTAACATCTGTTTATCAGACATTTTTACTGTTAGTAACTGCCAAAAATATAATTTGGTATGGTTTAACCTAGGAAACTTTAAATACGTGACGATTCTATTTTGTTATGGTTCGACATTGACAAACAGAATCAGACTTATATTAAACTTCTATCGGGAGTGCTGGATTCAATGTTACAAGCAATATTTTTGTTATTTGTAGAGATATAAGATCGAGCAATGTGTCATTCAAAATGCTTCGCGTAATCATAAAAGAGAGAACTTTTTAAAACTACCCCTAGTAAACCACCTTCTAAGAAATCTACCCCAAATAATGTTTTTAAATTGGAGCACTCATCTTTTTGGCAATATGATTGAGGTATGAGTATGAGGAGTTTGGAATACAATGGTATAAACGAAAATTGCATTCTAAATATATTTAAAATGATCAATAAAATAACAAAAAGATTCTTATAAAAAGTTAAATAAATATTAAACACATTAATTATTCATAAAATTAATCACTCTCACATATTGTTCAAAAAGTCCACCATTCGACGCAACACGCGCCTCACAAGTTGACCAATTAATTCCCTGGAAGTTGCTGCTGTAATCATATTCATAGTAACGGAATTACATGGATGGCGAATCTTCAGTTTCAAATCGTCTAATTTCGTAGGCGCATTAGATTAGAAAATTTCTTCCAAATACTCCCACGAAAAGAAGTCCAAAAGGTTTAAATCTGACGGAAATTCAATGGAACCGTTCGTACCCATCCATCTGTTGGGATGTACATGATTTAAATACTTTGCAATCAACCCCGAGTTATGAGGTAGAGCGCCATCCTGCTACCACCACAAACCAATGCGCTCTGTTGGTGGACCATCTTCCATTAACTTATTTTGTAAAAAATGTTTAGCGTTGCCCTGTTAATGTTCCTTTAAAGATGTATGGCATATCCATTAAATAATGCATTAAATAATGCCACCTCATATTATCTGAAAATGAGTCTCAGGCATCCACTGAGGAATTTCTGAAGCCCTGTAATGGCAGTTCTGGTGATTCACCATCCCATTATGATTCGTGCCTCGTTAGTCCGTTCACATTGTGTCATTGCCTTACAGATGTGAAACTTTTCTAAAGCAAAGTTCCTTACAGGAAGCCGCTACAAAATTGGTATCTTCTTTTTAAAATCAATAAAAAAGCGAGATTTAGAATAAATTTGAAGAACTTTGACACTTTTCTAAGTATTTCTAACTATACGATGATTCGTCTTGACCTTGATTATAATAATAATAATATGTATTTATTGGCTGCAAACAGAAACTATTATTACAAAACAAGAACACCATAATAGCAAATTTAAACTCACTTTAAATTAATTTAAATTAATTAATTTGAAACACCTATTAGCCAAAAAGATTAAATCGCCTACAGTAAACCGATTATTACATTTGGCGCTCTTCCTTTAACCTATTCAATTAAAGAACAAAATAAAATAAAAAAAAATACAATATATATAACAATGATAAAACACGATATAACAACACAATAATTCTTCGAAGGAAAGATGGTCCAATCGGCAATGTCACAAACCAACACCAACATGAGCATTTTCTTAAATTTCTCTCTAGTATATGAGCACAACATAAAGATCTTAATTTTGTATATTATTGATGTCATTGATTTAAACTTAAACGTACAATATAAAAATAAAAAAATGACGTTTCTTTTATACAAATTAATTTCTTTATTGCATCAATTGTCCGGACATGGCCATTCAACAATGCGACATCGCGAATATTCAGCACGACCAAACCGATTAACACCGATAATAATTGAGTGAATTAATTACATGATTGAGGAGCGTCAAAATACGAAAACCGCTGACGGCATCGCCGGAATCTAATCAAGGCGAAAAATTTATTGCGACGGGAAGGTACATAGTTTCAAGTGATATTACGTACATGCGGTATGGGAGCTTCAATGAGGCGTAATTGATATTTCGGACTGTAGGGTCAACAAACGGTTGATGTCAATTAAAGTGTGTTAGCGGGAAATTTAGATGCGTTCCCGTCGTTTGCGGTTTTACAAATAGAGCTACAAGATGTTTTTCGCTATTATTGTCGTTAGACTATCTATAAATAGGTCTATTTAAATATATGCATTGTTGTGCGAAGGACGATTAGAACTATTAAAATATACATGGTGAATGAATAATGAATAATTCTATATCATTTTCTTTTATAGTGCATGCATACGTAAGTGAATTAGTTTGCTTTTTGAAAGTCTAATGCAAAGCATAACCAAAAAGTAAACAGAGTAAATAAAATAAATGAAGCAAATTACGAAAAAAAAAAGAATAAACTCAAAAATGTTCCTTTTATGGAAAACCCGTATAGAAAAAGTAAACAAACTACAGGTGTGTTTTCTAAAGTGTCATGTCTGGAGTAACAAAAAGTGTCTCATAGAATGGATTGTATTCAGCTGGATGGAAAGTCGATACAAATTAAGCAGGTGGTTAGGTATTTAGGTTATTCTCTGGACAACAAATTAAGGTGGACACATCATATAAATAATACTGTTAACAAATGGAAAAATCTTTATACATCCTGTAACAAACCACACTATACAGGGTTTTCCACGGTAGCCGTTCGTTAGAAGTTTCCGAGGTTAGAAAAAACCTGGAAGTCTGAATTTTCGGAATCCGGGGCTATTCAAGATACTCTTTCATTTTAACATATTTTCAGGGTCTTACCACTTCCGGTTATACCGGAAGTCGCCATAAACTTTGTTATTTTAAATAGAACATCCTGTATATTATTTCATTTTTAAATTCCTGGGAAAATTTTATGATGGGTTTTAATAGATTTCCCTATACCTATTTTCAACTGCTACTTAGATATCTTGATTTTTTTGAAAATTTTGAAAGATGTAGCGTTATTTGTAACACAGTATCTTTTGCCCATTTTCGACTGGTAATAAACACTTCTAGGGTAGATGGAAGCACTGACACTTTCAAAATCCACATTGACAATTGATTTGTCGCATACAGGGTGTCCAAAACTGCATGACCAATTACAAAATCTTCAAAGTTGAAAAAGTTCTTTTTTTCAAATAGAACACCCTGTATATTATTGGATGATCAGATGCAGAATTTAATTCTGCATCGATTCGCTATGACTTTTCCTATACCTATTTACAACGGTTTTCTTGCTATTCCATATTTTTTACTAAAATCTAATAAAACTACAAAATCGTATCCGGTAAGCATTGATTATAAGATAAATTAGAACAAGTGACAGTTGTTGATTTTATGTCAAAGTAGTACAATTATTCTATTTTGCTAATTCTATGAAATACAGTTAATAATGGAGAATATTGAAGAATATTCGAATAATGATCTGCTAAAATTGTTTTATACGCACGGTGAAAGTGAACGAATTGTCAGACGCACATATAGTTTATTTAACGAGCGATATCCGGACTTACCAGCAATGACTCCTGGAAAATTTGCAAGAATTGAAGCTCGGTTTTTGGAAACTGGGAGTGTAAAGGTAACTCGTAATCACCGAAAGCCAGTAATAGATAATGAAGCTAACGCGGTGAATGTTTTGGCTTATTTTCAAGCTTATCCACGGAGTTCAATTCCAGCAGCAGCGCTGGAATTGGGCATATCAAGAACTTCAATTCATAGGATTTTAGAAAAACACAAAATGCATCATTTTTGTGAAATAACTGTACAAGGCTTACGCCTTGGTGATGAGGAAAGACGCGTCGCCTTTGGCGAGTTCATGTGCCCAAAAATGACAGAAGATCCAAGATTCCTTTAGCGGGGTGTTACAATCCTTAGGATGTTTGACAAAATTAGATGGGAACCGACAGAGATACTTGAATAGTATTTTAAAACACAAGTGTCAGAACGACGTTTATGTAATGCGAGTACAAGTTTGAATCTCGAGCGACGTAGCGGCGAGACATTCAAAGTACGAGCATTACAAGTCATTGTGGCACACGTTTTTACAGTAGTTTTTCTAATTTGTACATGAATGGCCTATATTACGTTCCGGCAAGAGTCCCGCTAGTGCGTTGTTATCTCATTACAGCATAGTGTGCGGTAATATTCATTTCAGCACTGCGTCGTATTTTGTTTTAGCTTTATTGCAACATCGAATTAGAAAAATACATTTATCGTGCATGCATCCGATTGCATCTATATTATGGGTGTACTCTATAGAGCACAGCCAATAGCACGCAATTGAATCACATAAGAGTGATTCAGAATAAGGCTCTGTGTATCCGTGTAGGCGCAATGAGATCCAAGCCACGAGAAGCTGCATATGTGGAGGCACCAGAACTGCCTCTACTACTTCATCGGGAATACCTTGCAACCAAGTATACCAAAAGCTTACTTTCGACCTGTCGATTGCCGTAATATGTGTAAAAGGAGGATGAAAATATGATTTCTATAAGTTAACAAAGTCGAGAAATACGCATTCTGTCCTGCTGGACGAGCGTATCAGATACACCATCTCACTCCGCAATATGTCGTTGACGTTTATCGGCAAGGAGGCAGCGGTATTTTCTACCCCTGTCTACTACAAAATGTTAGCAACAACACTAACTTTTCAATTTGAAACAAATCAACGAAGCCCTCATTCCGTACTCCTGTGGGGTGACGAGAACGAATCGCTAGACATGAGTAATTCACTACAAGCAAAGTTTGTGTCCGATTCACTTCGCTCATTTCTCAATAAAGCGTCGCGGGATATATACGGTGCGGTCCTAGTTTTATAACGGTAAGCAAGTTTTGATGGCGGTCAATAATTTTATAAAAGAATGGAATATTATACGCCCACGCAAAAACTGTTTAGAGTAAAACAATTTTACGGTAGCAATTCAGCGGAAGTTACACGCGATTTATTTGCAGCAAATTATCCCGAAAGATCAATTCCTAGCGCAACTACTATTCGCAATACGGTCCGACGTTTACATTAATAAATGACAAAAATAAAAATATCCCAGTGAAAAATGTCAGTGATATCGAAATTCAAGTTTGTGCATTAACGAAATCAAATCCTACCTCTAGACAAATTGCTGAGCATGTAATATTAGTCCAACAACAGTTTTAAACTTTTTACATAAGAATAAATACCTGTCGTACAAATTTAGCACATCTCAAGAACTTTTACCTGATGACTGTTACCGCCTTATGGAATTTTCCGAAATAATGATGAATAAATGAATAAATCACAATAACGCGTTCTTTTTAAATAATATTTTATTTACTAATGAAAAACATTTATGATGCCCATGAACGTAGGGCATCATAATCGCGCAAATGTTCGTTATTATTTTTTTTTGCAGGGGAAAATGCTTAATGGACACCGGGCACATGGCTCAAACGGCCCGGTACTGTGGGGATCTCCATTCTGGCCTACCCACTAAAACCCCCTCATCTTCCACCTCGGCGCCTCTGGAACCGATCTGGAGACTCACATGCAGTCCCTTATCGGAAGACTTGGAGCCGAGGATTGCCCATCGGTCTACCCTGAGCACTGGATTCTGTCTCTCTAGACGTTTTAATCCTACTGTCAGATCCTCCTCCTTAGTCTCTGGTAAGTATGCCAGCACTCGCTGTTGCTTTGGAAGCTCATTACTTCTGATCAGCTTCCAATTTGTGTTTTGTGCGAGATAGTCCCTCGTTGTGTTGAACGAGTCCTCTTCCGCACAAATTACACCATAATAGTCGTCCATAAGGCGGGAGGATTCAAACCTCGGCGCCCTGTACGCACTGTCTATGATGGCCATCAAGGCCTCTCTGATGACTCCCACTAATTCCCCAGTCACCACGCTGGCCGGGTAATCCTTCGGGATTATGGCTGCTTTGATCCCCTTAAGGGTAGCCTTGTAATTGGCGACCCCGGGCGCATGTTTCGTCCGTTTGATCACCTTTTCCTCAGGAGTACTTCTCGCCGACACGGTTCGCTTAACGGCCCCTGTCGACTTAGGCGTACTCTTGGGTTCCACTTGTGGAAGGGGTAGCCTAACCTTGCTGGTGTCAATGCCTTGCTCCCTCATCTTCCTTAGCTTTTTCCTCTGCGCGCCCGAGAGAACTCTCCTTTCCTTGGGCGCCTGGTCCTTCTTCACAGCGGTCTCAGTGTCACCTGATTGCTGTGTCAGTTCTAGTGTTGTTTCTGGAGTCTTATCAGTCTCCATGGATTGTGGATTCTCTGCAGACTCCAGTGTTTTGTTTTTTTGTGTTTCTCTAGGTTCCGTAGTTAGTCCCACGAGTACGGAAGAAGTATTTTGTCGATGCCTACAGAGCTTCCATTATAGGCACAAGGCGTATATACAAGGGGGTGCCGCCTGTTTCCCCCAGGTGCGTACCAATAATGACTGATCTTCTATTCAGCATTCAGCCACGCATCCCTTCGGCTTGGCCCCTCCACCTTAGGATTTAGGTTTTATTGAGGTTACCTCCTCTCGGTCCGGGCGGTTAAGCCAAGACTCCCCACTCCATCCGCCTGCGAGACATGTCCACGAACAGCAGAAAGAGTGTGAAAACCCACCTTATAATACACCAACGCGAACGCGGTTTCTACAAAAATTGAAAGTGTTATTGTTGGGCATGAAATAATCTTTATTCAAGGAAATTTAAATGGCAATAAATATTCAGAATTATTCCAAACTAACATTATTCCTGCTGTACGGGAGCGACCTGATATTAATGAAATTTAGATTCAACAAGATGGTTGCCCGGCGCACAATACCTGTAATGTCAGCAATTTCTTAAATACCGTTTTTGAAAATAGAGAGGACGGTAATTCCGGTCCTATTAAATGTCCACCACGATTCCCCGATTCAGCCCTAAACGATTTCCTTTTATGGCCCTTTTTAAATAATTCAATATACAGGTATGGTAAAGAACGTCCATCGAATCGCGAACAATTACACGCGAAAATCTTTGAAGTTAGCAATAATGTCCCTCCGGATTTTTTAAGAAATGTTCGACGCAATTTTGACCTGGCTGGGTTACTACTTTTACGAAGGGGGAGGCTTATTCGAACGTTTAATGTATAGTTCATTTTCTTTTTAGCATTTATTGTTCTATTTATAGTTTTACATTTGTTTGCAACTATTGCTTTTAAGTTTGAATTGTTAGACTCACTGAGTTTTTATTTCTTCTAGTAGGAATTTGTTAAGTTTCAGAATTTTATTTACGTTTATCACTTGTATTTGATAAGAATCAGTTTATAACGTTCAATATTATTTACATGAAATCTGTTATCAGTTACATTATCTGATGCTTCAACAGAAAAATAATTATGTAAAAGACAAATTATTACTACACATCGTTATTGTGTATTTTTAGTTATTCAATGGTTATTGTCTTATTTTTTATTTACTCTAGGATGGAATTTTGTGAATTAATGATTAATAAATATCCTGAACATCAATATTTTTTCAATAATATGCTAGTTACCGACGATTATGTGCTTCATTTACTTTTGTTAGAATTGTTAGAATCTATGTTATTTTATTTGATTATTGACTTTCAAAATTCCTTTTGATTCCTGTTTTTTTACATTATTTGATGCTTCGATATAAAAACAAAAAAAAAATGCTAGGCATGGTAGTTTATTCCACTTTTTAGTTATCAAATGAGTATTGTCTTATTATTTCCGTTTTCACTAATGCAAATGTAGTATTGGGTTCAATATTAATTTTACAAACTTCTTAAATCATGTTTACGATAGCTCACTGAAATAATTGACATTCGAAATTATTCGGGCCAAAGCTGCGTGGACCAGTGCATACAAGCAGAAATTCTCGACAGGCTTTCCGGATTCACTGTTATATATACGGATGCACCCAAAACATCACAACGTGTGGCTGTGCTTTTTTTGACTTTGTTAATGACAAAAGTATATCCTTTTGCTTGAATGCAGAGTGAAATATTTTCTCGGCCGAAGCCAAAGCAATTGCAAAGATTGCCATAATAGATACATAGAACATATAGAAAGAAATAGAATAGAACACGCGTTAGTACTGAATATTCGAGCAAGTCGTGTGGAGCTGAATGCACGGCAAAGAGAGATGAAACTGTTTTGGGTCAAGGCCCATGTCGGAATTTCTTCCAACGAAAAGATGGGTATCTTGACCAACATAGCGTCGGTTGGCCAGGGTGTTTCCATGTGAAGTTGGCGGTAAAATAAGAAATCATTTTTTGCAAGAAAAATGGGAACTAAGATAGCGGGAGGCAAACAATGATAAGACTACTCACAATCAGTACGCTAAGATCCAATTCAGCTTCGAGTTGCACTTACGCGGCTCTAGTACCTTCACCACCTCCTAAGTGTCACTAAAAATTTTTATTGAGAGAAACAAATAATTAACTTGGCACAACCATTAGAATTTATAATAAGATATCACAATGTATAGATGTAGGGGATAATGCACGAGTGTTCCGTAGAAATCTTAAGCTCTATTTACATAGCAACACGTTCTACAGCTTAGATGAATTTTAATACCAGTCACCGATGTTTTCTCTAGTTTTAGTTTATTTAGTTATTTAATTTACCTTACTTTGTTAAATAATAGTTCATATTTTTGTTTTTTTCGATTTATTAATGATCATTTGGTTATTTTATGTTGACTTTTACACATTATTTTTATGTTTTGTGTAATAAATCATATTATTATTATTTTATTTCTTCAACAAGGAGAATTTATTGTACTTATCTTTAATCACTAGCCAACTGATTGGTAATCTAAAGAAAAAACTTTGAATACAGGCACGTTCAAAACAAATTAATGTCAAAAAAATAGCTGTCAATCTCACATTATAGATATTCTTAGAATAACACTTGTGTGCCATTTATGGGACAAATTAATAATTTTTTTTATAATTTTATTCGCTCGCTGTAAATTAGGTTTATTCATTTTTAACAACACAAATACTGCGGTTTTCCAATTAAGCGATACTAAAAAAATTAAGATCAATTAAAAAATATGAGTAAAGTATAATGCGATACGTGAATATTTAATGAATAGTAATCCAAATATCAATTTAAACTACACAGAAAAAACCATTCTATTAACTAATAATGCTACACACTTAATAACCCAATTAACTCAAATACATCCTGAAAGTTGACTAATTCTAATAAGCCATAATGAGAATTAGTGATTTTATTGGTACAAACATATACTAACTTTCAAAAGCTCTTACAGCTAGTCTGAATACTTTAATACTATTGTGTTTCCAGTACGCCTGAAATATTGTAGACAATTTAAGAAGTTATAAATTTCCAGTACCCAATTTTAAATTTCGCACCTTCAAAGTAAAATAATTTAATGATATAATATCGGTATAAATTAATATTGAAAAACCCATAATCCGTAGATATGATTTGTAAACATTTCTATTATATAAACATAAATAACGCATTCAATGTTACTTGGTGTTATTTGTGAGATATAACATATGATGTTGTGGAATATCCTGTGCACATCCGTATAGAGTGGGGTCCCTTCTCTGGAAGAATTCTAACCCAAACACATAGGCTTGAATTTATGTTGCAAGAAACGGCTGCACTCTCCTTCGATAACTTCCAACATTGCTTTAAAATCGAAAGTCATAAACATGTCCTGCCCATAAAAGCGAAAAACCAATAGAAAAGTCGCGAGTCGCACGAAACGCATAACTTAAAATGTACAAGAGGTATAAATGCGGGATAAGCAACAAGTCTTTGGAGCTAGCAAATTATTAGGTTTCAAGACCTTTGCGACATTAACGGTGGTGTCCGAACAATACCATAAATATTAGATCGAATACAAAGGTTCACAAACGATATGAAGAAGACTTTATTTTACGCTGGTTGGCAAGAAGAATAGCTACCTGGATAATCATCTTTAGATGTTTATTGGCATATATAGTGGGGGATACCAAAGCCAATACGATACACTCTAAAAGTAAGGGACTACTGTGTTTATTGCGAAACGCCACATGAAGATCAAATTTATTAAAGAAATGTATTGTATTATTGCTTATTATAATGAAATCCCTCAAAAAATACATTGGGTATATGAAAAAAAAAAATTGAAAACTGAACTACCCTTTCTGTGTAGTCAAAAACCTTTGCTTGACGGGTCCAAAGTTTTGCTGCAATACCATCTGTAATTTTTATTTTTGAAGCTGTTCCGTACTTGAAAAGCAATTCTCTATACACTAAAAAATATATGCAATTCCTACGGAAAATTCCAGTAACGTATACGGTAAAATTGCCAAAAATTGAGAAATTTACTAAAAAACTTTAGGTATATTTTCTAATTTTTGGTAAATTTACCCTATACATTACTGAAATCTTCCGTATGAATTGTAAATATTTTTTAGTGTGTAGCTTTTGCCTTAGGATATCTTAAAAATATCAATTGTTGCATGCAATTTCAGGTCTTAAACTTCTGAAGCTAATATTATACAGTTGAAGAGGCTAATATGATAGAATATAAGAGCTGCCTTTAGATCAGGCACAAATACTTGTAGATCAAAAATTTCTTTCTAGAAATTATACTTCTGGCTTAACGGTTAAAATTTGGACGCGCTTAAAGGCTGGAGGAAGAGCACCTTGGGGTGATTCAGTCTTTTTGGCATATATGTATGTATTTATGTATATGATGCCAATAAATTGATATTATTATTATTGAAAACTCTGGCACCTTTGAAAAGTTATTCATAGAGAAAATAAAAAAAACACAGCTTCTCCAAAAGAAAACGGAAGAAAAAACATATTTTGGAGCAGTGATGAAGAGTGCTGAAGAGTGAAAGAAAAACAAGTACAAGAAGAACACGAAACAAAAATTGTGCTTGGTGGATCAATAGAATGTGTAAATAAAACGGAGAAGAAAACACATATCACAAACACCCTAAAAGCTCAGCTGTTTGAAAGTACAACAGAACCAAACTCGAAAATGAAAGCATCCATACAAGCAACGAAGACGAAGAAACAGAACAAAGCTAAGTAAATATTTGAACAGTGGTTCAGAAATTAAGAGCAAACTAGCTTTGCTACAAATGCTGCGATCTAAAAAATCTATTGTCTCTCTTATACTTGCTAAATTTACAGGAAGCTTCAATTCCATTCCTTTTCGAAAGTGCAGAATATGGTAGTCCGAGGTTAAGTAAATTGAGGAATAAGGTTTAGTACCACTTTAATAGCTGCGCTTGAAACGGTTTCCATTGCTCCAGTTATACATACGCAAGCTAGCATTTGCTCCAGCGCAGTGATGCGTGCAGTGATTAATATCACTATTGCTATCTACATCATAACAGTAGTGTTAGACTGCATCTCCAGCAAAGTTTCTTTTTTTTTTTGATCTGTTTGCTTACTATAAGCTCGTGCCAATTTCAGAGGTGTTTATTATCTAGAATGAGGCGTAGATTTTGATCACCATTCTCCATCTATTTTTAGGGTCTTAAGATTCAGTTTTCTTTTCTTTGTAAAGGCTTCCAATGTACTTTTGGTGGGGTTAACATTAAGTCTCGTCGATTGACGCTATCTTTTCATAAGTTGGGTCCTATTTGAACTATTCTCAAATTTTGCTCATGTATATATGATTATATCATCAGCACTGTCTAAGTCAGTCAAGCCGCATATGCGCATACAGGTGCATCTGCTGTCAGGCTCCATATAAGTAGGGATGCTCACCTTGTCTATAAGCTTTGGTTGAACTAACCGAAATTGGTTTTATGCTCCACTAGTGTGCTAGAAAGCAGAGGCAACATATATCTGCAGGTTGCAACGTTTATCCACCCTATTAATTAATGCTTTCTTGACCACCCCTTGTTGTGTGTTATTAGAAACTCCCTTTATGTCTAGAAAAACACACACTATTCCTCTCAACAGTGCATCTTAGATTCGATCCATCAACCCCACCAATGCAGTTACATAGATTTACCTATTTGATAGGCGTGCTGAAAAGGATGCAACAAGATATTATGCTCGAAGATTCTGATTCTATCTACAGCATTTTCTACTACATTAAAAAGGAATGACGTGATATTGATAGTTCTTTGAGATTTAGAATGTGTAGTAGGTTTCTTCTCTGCTTTTGATATGAAGATGACTTTAACCATTCTTCAAACTCCTACCATATATCCCAACTCATTAAGTAGCCTAGCGCCTGCTGTTCTAAAATGTTTAAAGGAATTTATTGCCCATTTTAGCCACTCGCAACCACTTAATGGCAATTGTTCTAGCTTCGTTGCTGATAAGTCTTCTGTTTTTCTCGCGTAAGTTATTGGAGATGACAATTTATTATCTTTTCTAATCAACAGAATAAACATAAAAGCACATTACTATTTACTTGCAATTAGTAAAATATCAACATCAGTTTTTATTTTAATTACAAGTTGGCAAAACTTTTATAAATTTCAATTCAACTTCCATAATATACCGTACGCGCAGTACGTTATTTATGTTTTATTATAACAAATTAGAATCTAATTTTAAAAACCTTTAAGTTGGTATGTTTTGAAACAAAACTGAATGGAAACAACTTAAACATTAAGAAGAAAAAAATTCTAAAATTTTATTGAAAGCGGCTGTACCCTTATTAAATTAATTATTAGGGAACTGATGTTTGAATCTCCGTGGTAATTGAGGACAAAATTCTTCGTATAAAACCAAACCTGTTTATTTAAACAACTCATTTTTTTAATTATACATATATGGAAAATAATATTATAATAAATATCAGAAGAAATCTAGAAGTAAACTATAATTTATATTTTAAGAAAAGCCAATTCTGTAAATATATATTAACATCCCATTCTATCCACACACTAACAATTGACAGAAAGGACAAATTAATTAGAAAATAGAAGACCGCTACTAACTACTACTCAGAACCAGTAACAAGGTTAGCATAAAATTTAAGTAGGAAAAAAAAAGGTTCCACGTTTTATCTCAAACAGAAGCAATAAAATTCCAATGCCACTTGCTTTCTTATTAAAAATCAAATCTCATCGACACCCGATACCCCGTTGCCCGGAATGGTAGTATGGGATTTATTAAGGTGTCTGCCCCTCGCTCGTTGAAGATAAGATTTCTGGTAAGCCCGTGTAGGCATGCATTAGGGGGTGGTTAAATTGGAATTCTGACCTAGCAAGGAGGCGTAATTTAAATTCGGATAGCGTAGATAAAGTAAAATAATTTGTAGGGACCGGAGTAGTGGTGGATTTAAATTGTCTGCCTGATGGATTATGCATATTTTATTTCAATGCACAAACATACTTAAAGAAAGTATTTATAAAACGGATAACACTTGAAAATTGTAGTAATCAATTATTTCAGAATAAACTAATAACGAAAACGTTTTTACACCGTTTAAGATTACTGCTCTGAGAAAAATTTATTATTAATTATGTTACAATTAAATTTAATTTATGGGTACATATGGGACAGCAACTATTTATTTTTTAAGTAAAAATAAAATTATACTTAAGCCTTAAACAGAAGTTATAGTAATATCAACAATAAATTAAATTAACGATAAGTATACGTGTAAAATATAGCAACAACTGTCATCATATGTTCTAAAACATAACTCTGAGTTACTTGCATTGAACTGAACAAAAATGAATACTAGAGTTTTCGGAAAAGTAACGTAAGGTGCGTCAATAAAAAGAAGTAAAACAAAGAAGAGAACAAACTGGTTCGATAATGATTGCGAAAACATCATAAAGAAAAAGAGGGAAGCAAGACTAAGATGGATAAGATCAAGTAATGTAGAAGATTATGAATTGTACAAAGAAATAAGAAAGGAGGGAACAAAACTAATAAAAGAGAAAAAAGTCAACTGGATAGAAGAAAAGATGGACGAACTAGAAAAAGACAATAACAATAATACGAAAATATACAGACAGATAAAGCAGCAAAAAAGAAAGAAAGCAACGACAACAATAAATAAAAACCAATGGCAGGAATACCTCGAAAACTTGACAGACATAGAAGACACCAGCGAAGAAGAGGAAAAAGGTAACAAACAAAAAGAATCTGTACAAGATCCAACAGTAGAGGAGGTGAATAACATTATCAACAACCTAAAAAATGGAAAAGCCCCAGGATCAGATACCATTAATAGTGAAATGATTAAATATGGAGGAGAAGAACTAAAGAAAAGGATATTCGAGTTAATACTGAAAATACAGAGGAAATAATGCCAGAAGAATGGAGATTAGGAATTATAATACCTATCCTAAAAAATGGACACTTAACAAAATGTGACAATTATAGAAAAATAACATTATTAAATATAATGTATAAAATACTGGCAGCAATCATATTAAAAGGAATAAACATATTTACACAAAAGGAGATTGGAGAATAGCAAAACGGATTCAGAAAAGGGAAATCTACTATCGACGCAATACACGTAATAACTCAACTTATAGAGAAATGTTACGAGAGAGATATAGTTCTGTATGTACTATATATTGACTTCAAGCAGGCATTTGACAGCGTGGGAAGGAAAGCTGTCATGAGAGAAGTAGCAAAGATAGGAATACCGGAAAAAAATACAAAGGTTGATAAAAATGACACTGGATAAATCAAAAGCTGCTGTAGCTACACAAGAAGGAATAACAAATCCAATACAAATGGCCAAAGGACCAAAGGACAGGGAGATGGTTTATCTGCCGCTCTATTCAATATAGCACTAGAAGGAGTTATAAGAAAATGTGAAATAAAGGGATCGTTGATACAGAAGTCCTCACAAGTGGTGGCATACGCAGACGACATCGCTGTGATAGCAAGAGATGAAAAGAGCTTGATAGAAATAATAAAGAAAATAAATTGTGAACCACAAAAACGAGGTTTGGAGATAAACGAAAACAAAGCTAAATATATGAAAATTAACAGGAAAAAGAAAGAAAGGCCAATGACTTAGGTACAAATAGAACAATACAAATTTGAAGAAGTACAAACTTTCAAATACCTTGGAACGATGATAAGCAATGAAAATGACAGAGTATAGAGGTAGCACAACGAATAAAATCAGGATACAATGCATATTACAGATATAAAGACATAATGAGAAGTAAAAGGATAAGTAAGAAAACAAAAATCAGAGTGTACAAAACAGCCATAAGATCGACTGTACTATACGCTGCGGAAACTATGTGCGTTACAAGAAAGGACGAAGAGAAATTGAAAGTGTTCGAAAGAAAGATGATTAGAAAGATTTATGGATTAAGGAAAATAAAGGATGAGAAATATAGAAGACTGACGAATCAAGAGATAACAGACATAATAGCCGAAGATGACATAATCAACGAAATGAAATCAAAAAGAGTACGATGGTTCGGGCATGTAAATAGAAAGGAGGAAGAAGCAATTATAAAGAAAATAACGAAATGGAAGCCGCAAGAAGACAGATCAAGAGGAAGACCGAAGGCAAGATGGGAGGACCAGGTACTTAATGACATAAAGGACTTAGGAATAACGGACTGGAGAGAGAAAGTAAAGGATAGAGTAACATGGAGGAAAATAGTAGACGAAATAAAAACACACAACAGCACGTAAAGGACAAGAAGTAGAAAAGTGAAGAGGAGTGACGACCCACTTTACTTAAATAGTCTGCAGAGCTCAAAAGAGCGGCACCAATTCCATACGGAATGTACTGCCGGTTATATATATAACGTAAGGTGCGTAGGTAACCTATTATTAACCTTGGGTAAGTTAGTCAAAATTTAGAAAATCATAAAACTGTTTGCATTGTCGTAAAAGTAATGAAAATATCTTACAAATGAGCTTTTATATGAATTTAGTTCCCTTGAAGATCGCCGTCTATCTTATATTTCGAACCAGGTGCACATTCCTATAATCAAAACGTCACAAATTATCTCTAATATCATTTCGCTTTTGGTTTATTGCTCTATCTCATTTCTTCTAAAAGTCATGAGGAGAGGGCACAATTTACGACCTCGCTGTGTATCCTTATCCATTTCTCCCAGAAAATCTAATTCTGTCACCTCCTAAATCATGATTTTCATAAAGGAGCATTTAATATTAAAAGTAATGCTTTATGCGGCAAATTTTTAGATGACAAGAAATCCTAAGGAATACATTTCTTTAAAAACCATTCTTTGAATATTTCACCAACCATCTATGGTAATTTTTTATTGTAATAATGTAGTGGAAGTGTTTTTTAAATTCTTTAAAGCTCGTGGAAATTTGGTTTTGCCAATAACAGCTAATCTAAGCTTAGGATCACCTGATACCTTAGCACAACATAATTCCGTCATATGATCTTTTTCTTTTTATAACCCGCAAAACTTTTCGAATCTGCTACGGAAGTTAACTTTTAACTTACGAATGACATGCTGTTGTATAAAACGGTATAACACCGCTGAAAGTATTAAAAGATCCACAAATATCTAACTTTTTGTGCAGGGAATACCCTCCCTTCTTTTTTGAAGAAACCACTTACCTAATGCATCATCGATTGTCTTAAATGTTGACTCTTTCATTGATTATCTTATATCTGATGCTTTCAAACTGTGTGATTTAGAAATAATTGCTTCCAGTTTCGTTTTCTTTTTTACTATATCACGAACAGACTGCATCCATACCATACTCTAAGGCCAAACACAATACTTGCGCACCTTGTTGGTGTTTTTACAAAAGGGAAATTTGACCTGCTATTATTAAACTTTGTTCTTTCTTTTTATCGGGCCATTTTATCCACTGCCGTAAACATAAACCGTCACTATGCACGGATAATCGAGGTTACACTGTAATTACATTGCAAAATTATAGGTGACGCTTTATTAGGAGATATATTGCTCTGAAACTTCTAGATAAATCTTTTAAATTTTCAATTAATTTTTAGTAAGTAAACAACTGTTCTAATTTTACTAAACACCACCCAGAGTTATCTGTAATGCTTTCAGTAACTTCAGAGATAATCCTGCAGTGGGACTCTGTGCACTATCGACGTCGACTCTCACTTTATGTCGACCCTAATCGGTACTCTGTGATGATATTTACTATCGTCTTCGCTTGCCCCACCACGGCGAAACCTTCTTTTCGAAGCGAGAGCCAAGGGTGTATCGCTTTGAACAGAGATACTCTCGCTATGTCAATCTGCAAACTAGTAAGAAAGAGATAGACAATAGCAAAGAACGGCCACATGAAACTCAAGAGGCTTCAACAACAACTTCTTTAAGAAGGGAGACGACCTCAAAAAGAAGGAAAATTGAAAGTCCGAGTGTCAAAAACAGGCATCAATTGAACCAATTGATTGAAATGAATCGTAAAACCTTAATGACACTGCAAAACACAGATAAAAGTTTAGCAATCATAGCAACTTCAATGGCATTAATTGTAGAAACATTGAAAGTAATAATGGATGCTGTTGTGGAATTATAATTCTATAATTATTGATTTTAATTTTTTGTATAAACTTTTATTTTTATTCATTTTATAACTAACTAATACTTTAAACAATTCCTTCTTTTTGTGATGAATTTCATTTTATATTTTACTATGTTGTTAATACCTAATATTTATGTATACATGTATTACTTACACCAATGAAAATAAGTATAAGTGTACCTATACAAATACATTACTAAAGACTCAATGTTTATAAGCACCTAGCCATTTTCTTTGGCCTTTAAATGAGAATAGAGTAAGACAAATATAATATAGATCCAGTCTTTCATTCTATTGAATTTGAAAATGCCGCATATAACTTTATTAGTTTATAACCGTTTCATGTAATTTTGTGAATTACATCAAATAAATGTATACTCTATTCTATTTTAAAATATAAGTTTTCATGAAATAAAGACCTTTATTTTTTCAAAATATTTCAACATTTCATTATTTACAGGTTTATTCTCATTTTTTTTAATAAAATCCATGCATTTCAATTGCATAACCTAATCAGACTAAAGGATATTTGCTATTAGATATTCTCAGAGTCGCCACAGCTATACTGTAAAATTACTTAAATTCCCTAAGATTAACGCCCGTTTTCCGAATATTACCGAAGTGGAAGCGATAGTGACACAGAGTACCGTTTAAGACGAGATTCGCTACCGACTCTCGACGTCGATCTTCGCTTTCAAGCGTTCGACGTCGATGGTGCACACTGCAGACAAGAATAGGTAATATACAGAAGTTTCACTCAATGCATTTCCCTATGGTCGCGATTTTATTTTTTGTGGTAATTATCTACGACTACACGATTCTGCGCACAGGTTTGATGCAGGACCCCATTGGCCCATTTTGTCAGCAGAGCCGGATTAACTAGATAAATAATGAGTATGCAAAGCAAAATTTTCAAAAATACATTTGCAAAATACGTTTTATAATCATTTTTTAATAGAAAACATGTTTTTAAGGCAATTAGTTGGTAAATAACTGGTTAACCTCATGTATATGTAATAAATTCTTCATTCGTGTCGACATATATTATCAATGTCTTCGTATTATTTTAAAATTTAAAGTAAATAGTAATACCAGTAAAAGTTCCTCTAGAATAACGTTTAGATTTCAAAAGTGCAAAGAAAACTATACCATTCCATTTGAAATAAGAAAGTTGATGCCAATTTCCGGTGTTTCCGGAAGTGCCGCCATCTTGAAAATATTTTCACGGCATAGATTTTATTACACTATGTACGTATGCAACTTTACAGAAATTAATGATTACTAGAAGGGCCAATCTTTCTAATGGACGGTCTCGATCAATCACCCTGTATAATGACACCAAGAAATTCTACCTGCGCGAACGACAAATTTGTACTGACTGCGATATCATTAAAACGGCATAGAGATATGGTACGAATTCCTTGTCTGACTGACACTTCTGTACCTATTCTGTGCTGCAGATCTCAAATGAAAGAGGGCAATGAATGGTAATTCCACCCCCCCTCTAACGGTTTCACGTATACCCTTAGCGAAAAGGAAGGGTTACTAATACTACTAATATTAATATTATTCAGTAACCCTCGAGACGTTGGAGGATCTGTGTCGCTCTGGCCAATACTGCTTATAGTACCCAAAATAGCACCTAATATTTAAGTATCTTTAATGTGATTGTATAGTTATTAATTAGTGATGTTCTTCTATACGTTAAATAAAATAAAACAGTGAATATTAAGTAAAATTAATTTATTGTAGTTAGTTTAAAAAAAAATAATAACAAAGAAATAAATCTTCTAAAGATTTTCTCAGGGTAAGCAGACAAACTAATAACCTATATTTGTCGTTTTAAAAACATAAATAAAATTCAAATCTCCCGCCGAATTCCCATCATATAACCATACACAGTTAATCAATGCGCCAACTCAAAATACACTCGTAAGAATAACCCACAGAATTACTTCCAACCTCACATAGCAAAATTTACTAGGTTTTACGAATTATAAATCAACACAATTCCAACCTTGAAATTTCTTGTACGTCATACGGCGATTATGAGTTCAAAAGATGATAAAATCGCTTACTGATGCTACGGAAAACTGCTCTAGTATAAATTCAATGTTCAAAAATATCATTTCAGCTCCCAAGAAGTGTAGTAAGACGCCGGTAAAGATTCCACAGCCAAAACTGCCTGGAATGTTGTTCTTCAAAACCCCAGGATTAGATGAAAGGCCACCCCAACTCTCGAAATAACTGGATATCCATCTTCTAAGCACAAAACACGTAATACTCTCATCCAACGTATGCAATTACAGCACCTTTTTATGAATTCATAGTGTTTCTTCTGCTTGTGGACTGTATCGTTCGGGTAGTTTGTGAAGAATGGAGAATGAACGAATTTGTATTTGTTGCTAATAAATTTTATTTTAAACTGTACACTTCTTACTACAAGTTAGATCTATTCGCCACTTTTCTTTCATGTCATGTCTAGGTTTGTCTGAAAAGCCGCTGGACCGATCGATGGCGGGAAATTTAAACGAGGATCTTGTCACAACACATAGTGATAAATAAAATAATTTCTAGATAATGATTTCGAAAAGCTACTACTCTCCGGGAAATCGAAAAAGAAAGTCCTCTCCCATTTGTTTCCAACAAACTCCATATTTCCTAGACGAAGATACCCCGGTAACAACCAAAATATATCATTCCCAACGATACGACAGAATTACAATTGCAACGTCGAACATTTATCGAAACACACAAACATGCCATTAAAACCATGGTTGCAAGCATTCATTGAAAATTATACGATACAAGTAAGTTGTTAGTCGGAATTTTTACATAAATTTACAATAATTAAATAGATAAAAATACACTTATATAAACAATTGTGATTGTCATCGAGTCTGTGGCTTTCGTTTAGCATAATCACATAGCATAACATAGCAATATACCGGGTGTCCACACTTAAGTGTGCACTATTGATAACTTTGTTATCTTTGGAGGTACAGAATCGGTCAAATGGACAAAGTAGTAGTATTTTTTACGGCGCTAACAATTGTGAAAACAGAAAAACAATAGAGCGTCGCGTTCTTTAGATATTCGTCCAAAATTATTTTTTTTTAATGGAACGCCCTGTATATTTTTTGCAGTTTAAAAGAAAATTCCAAACTGAACAAAAAAGTCTTAGTACACTATTATAAAAAAAATATCAAATAAAATAGTTATTGAGAAATCTTTATCTTTGTTTTGTTTGCATGAAATCGATATACCCATGGAAAATTAAAGCGTCACATTGTTTAGTAGCTGTCAAATTATTTATGTTTGTTGTTGTTAAAGTTACTGTGCGGAAAAAGTACTGCTTTTACAATTTTTTCAACCGTAACAATGGCATTTACTCATTTGGAAAAGTGTGATATGTTGGAGTTGTACTTGCTGTTTAACAAAAATTCAGATAGAGCGCTAGAACGTTATCTACATTCAGCAATTTCCTGACCGTAATGTACCAGACCGTCGCTATTTTTTAAAACTTTATCGAAGATTAAGAAGCAACGAAACAATTTTTATAAAGAAGAGAAAAAAAAATGATTTTATATTATCACAAGAGATAGAAATAAATGTGTTGGCATATTTTCAGGTACATCCAAATAATTCTGTAAGGGCTTTGTCCAGAGAATCAGGTATTTCTCGTAGCACGATCCATAAAATTCTGAAAAAATATAAATATGTTCCCTTTAAATATCAGCCTGTTCAAACTCTACTTTTGGGCGATTATCAAAGACGATTAACTTTTGCTCAATGGTTTATCAATGCTTTTGAAGAAAATCGCAATTTCTTTAGACACATTTTATGGAGTGATGAATCTAACTTTTCTAATCGCGGGATGTTCAATAAAAAAAATAATCAATACTGGAGTCGTGAAAACCCATTTGCTGTTTATCCTTGTAATCCCCAACACCGATTTAGTTTAAATGTTTGGTGTGGTATAATCGGATCCCGAATTGTTGGACCATTTTTCTATCGGGGTTCTTTAACAGGAGAAAGATATGTGGCATTATTGACAGAAATTTTAGAAAATTTTCTGGATGAATTAAATTTGGTAGACAGACAGATTATTTACTTTCAACAAGATGGAGCGCCCGCACATAATCACCGTGACACAAGTGAGTTATTAGAAAGATTATTTGGAAATAGATGGATTGGCACAAATGGTCCTATTCAGTGGCCCGCGCGTTCACCCGACATGACGCCATTAGATTTCTTCTTGTGGGGAGCAGTAAAAAATCAAGTGTACGAACATAGATATACAACAGTGGATGAGCTTCAGGAAAGAATTTCCAACATCATTGACGACATGGACGGTAGGACAATTTTAGGAGCTACTCGTAATGTTCACAGAAGATTGATAAAATGTATTGAAATGGAAGGAGGTGTCTTTGAACATTTAATTTGAGTAATTTTCTCGACTATTTTTGTATTCATTTTTATTTGTTTATTAAATTAAACGCTTTAATGAATGTGACGCTTTAATTTTCCATAGGTATATCAATTTCATGCCAACAAAGCAAAGATATAGATTTCTCAGTAACTACTTTATTTAACATTTTTTTCTAATAGTGTACTAATACTTTTTTGTTCAGTTTGGAATTTTCTTTTAAATTGCAAAAACATATTCCATTAAAAAAAATAATTTTGGACGAATATCTAGAGAACGCGACGCTCAATTGTTTTTCTGTTTTCACCGCCATAAAAAATAGTACTACTTTGTCCATTTGACCGATTCTGTACCTCCAAAGATAATAAAGTTATCAATAGTGCACACTTAAGTGTGGACACACGGTATATATTTGTAAGTGCATCAAGTATAAGTAATTAGTTAATGTATATTCATGTTAATAAACAATTGCGGTAGCATATAGATTCACAGTGTGAATTTTGGAAGCAATAAATACCTTCAGAAAAAATTATACATACATCGTAAATATTATACAAAAACTTCCAGCATTCTGATGTAATGCACTACTTGCCTTATGAAATGTAATTACAAACTAAACAAAACTTTTCTTCAAAATAAATCACTTACGGAATGTATTATAAACAAAAATGCACCATTTATTTATATTTCCCGCGCTTTTCTGTAACGCACCCTTAATTCCGAGCATTATCACGTGTAGACTTCTGGTTATTTTATGCATGCTCTGTATATTATTGCCTTATTGTAACTTGACTAATACAAATTGCTTTATAAACAGCTCCTATCATAATTCACTTACAAACTGTATCAGATTAATCAGTATTTCGTTTACATTCTCTTCAATATAACCACTTCCCGCTAATATCTTTTCTATTACTTAGTTCTAAGTTTCCTTGCTTCTAATACGTAATAAATTACACACCAATTTATTTCAATTACGTTCCTACATACATTATTTTCACACTAAGATTACATATTAATAGAATCGTCCTCTATAATGGATATTAGTCGCAGGCATGCATCTACAAGATAGAGTGCACATTACGCGCAGTGCAACCGTTAACCCTAGTCCTCGTTTAGCACTTCTGCACGAAATATTAAAGCAACCAAAGCGCCTTAGTCACGAAACGTGCCGTCGGCAAGTGTTTGCCGCCGCTAATGAGTATAATGGGCGCCTTAAATCAGCGTAATGATATACTAGTCGTGCGAATCGCGTTCTTGCTCATGAAAACTGTATGGAACGATAGTGATAGTAGTTCGTACGTAGCATATTCGCCCAGCCCACGTAGCCGTGCGAATTAAATGCGTTTGAAAATAAAATTGGAATTCGAAAAAGGATGGGCGAGTGAATTAAATCGATGGTTAACGAGTAGATAATCAACAGATTCGTTGGTGGCATCCTGATATAATTGAAACCTCGATCAGTCCGAGACAATCTCATCTTGGCTTATTAAGTACCCTATAGACACTGGTAATGATACCCTGTGACTGTGTAATGTAAAGAAATTACCATACATTAGAAACAAGGGTAAATTGGTCGAGTTTCATTTTGTAAATACACAGGTATATGCTTGGGAATGGCATTTTAGTTGAAAAAGATTGGATTTGATATATCTATGTATGTATATATGGACGCAGATGCTTCATCTGCATGTAAAGTAGAATAGAATAGTTTATTTGGTTAAGCAACACGATGTTCATCCAAAAACTAAACTTGAGCAAAACATTAACTAAATTAAATTAACCCAACTTATTATTAATATTATTCTTAAGCAGGCCGAACAAACAACAAATTTTAATAAATTATTGAAAATAAACGGACTGGAATTAATATCATCCTGCATGAAATAATAGTAAATTAATATGAGTATCAAAAACTAACAGCCTTCGAATTTTAAAGAAATTCATGGCACTCTGCTGGCCTTTTCAAATGTCTGTCGTATCCATAGCACACTAGAAATTTATTAGAAATTTATAAACGCAATATCTTGTTTAATATTTAAAATAAGCATAAAGTGTTATAAGTTTTTGTAAACCCCGCAAAATATTATATTTGATCATAACATATGCTATTACGGTTTCCGTTTAAGAAAAAATGGTATGAAATTTCGCAGAAATATTAAAAAATAGATTCTGTTTCTAGATCCCAAATAAAAAGCTATGTCAAAAATGTCAAAATAATTTTTTGAAATTTTAAATAAGAAAGCTATAACGCATAACAGAAATTCAAGAAAATGCAATTTTTTTAAATATCTTGAAAACGGTAAGATAAATTTAATTTTTTTTTTTGCACCAGTGTTTTTATGTCGCAAAAGTAACTGCCTATCTAATTTTTTCGTATCTTTGCTGCAAAGTATATTTACCTGTTATGTACATGCAATTTGGTCCACCTGTACTTGGTCTTTATATCTAGTAAAATGATGGCTCCTACTCCTTTATTCAAAATTTCAATTTTTCTTCATGAAGATAGTTACGGGGAAAAACCATGGTTTAGAATATATAAGTAGAGATATTTCATAAATATATTAAAAAATATACAAAATGAGCGTTGAAGGTTCCATCCACATTCAAAGAACATCGTTTTTCTTCGACACAGAAGTTTTCAATACAATAATGACATACGAAATAAAGATACAAAATCTGTGAGTCATGAATGGATATCAGTTGCAATATTGAAAAAATGTGCTTGCCAACTGACACATCCACTTATGAATATTATAAATTCTCTTGAAATCTTCATCTCTTGACAAGAATAAATTCTCTTTTCTACGAATAAAGCAATAGGTATATCAATTAATATTGGAAATACTACAGGGAGACAACAAAGATAAAAAATACTGCAGGTGTCTTCATAGGCTTATTCCAAGCCTTTCCAAGCGGAAATTAATGCCATTGGAAGATGTGCTCAATTGAACCTTAACAAGAACTATCGGAAGCAAAGCATTGCAATTTTCTCCGATAGTCAAGCAGCCATAATGGCACTGAGCTCTACTACCATCCGCTCGAAATTAGTCTGGGACTGTCTAGGAAGACTAGATAACCTAGGCAAAGAAGACAGAGTTGCATTATGTTGTGTACCAGCACACACTGGAATCAGCGGCAACAAGGAAACTAATCTATTAGCAAGAAGGGCGGCCGCAACTTCGTTTGTGGGACAAGAGCCGTTCTGTGGCATAGAAATGAGCACTTACAAAGAAGAAATCAAGGACAGGGAGAAGAAGCTCAGAGCATCCCTCTGGGAGAATCTTTCTGGTCTAAGACGTTCCAAAATATTCCTTGGAAATTACAATAAGAAAAGAGCAAAGACAATGTTATACAGTGTCCAGCCATCTTCGGCTCGCAGATAGTGGTGTCTAGTGAGGTTAAATATCTAGGTATTATTTTGGACGCAAAACTGACGTACAAATCTCACCTGGAACAAGTGTCGAACAAAGCCGCCAGAAAGGCCTTCTGGGCCTGCAGAGGAATGTTTGGTAAAACGTGGGGCTAAAACCTGCATTGGTGCACTGACTGTACACGAAGGTCATTGTACCTTCCATAACCTATGCCTCGTTAGTCTGGTGGCATAAGGCTAGCCTACGCGGTAAACGCGCTCAGTAAGGTCCAAAAGATTGCCTGCTTAGGCATCACGGGAGCCATGTCCTCCACGCCGACTGCGGCCATGGAGACCATTCTTGGGCATCCTCCGCTTCAGTTAGTGTTGCGGTCAGACGACACCCTGGCAGCTTACAGAGTAAAATGTAGCGAGCGTAAAGGTTTCTCTGGCAAAACTTTAGACCATACCAGCATTTTCAACTACATCGAACAGACAGTACCTGTGTCCACTAGAGCGGAGAAGATTCCGCCCGTCTTCAGCTTCACTAGGAAATACTCCGTAGATATTTCCAACAATGAGACCTCCAAAGCATACATCCACAGACCGAGGCGTTGTTCTCATCGCCGGTTTGTGGATGCCTCGAAGACGCCGAATGGCACAGGCATTGAGATCTCGAGAGATGGAGAACCGAATGGTGAAGCCATCAGTTTAGGGGGCTCCACTTCCATTTTCCATGCTGAAGTAATAGCCATCCAGATCTGCGCAAAGAGCATCTTAAACTGCCCGCATGGGAATGGATCGGTCGAAATTTTCTTTGACAGCCAAGCTGCCCTCAGGGCACTGCAGGCTGTCAAATTTGCTTCCGAAGTGGTACTGGGGTGCCATAGGAAGCTTGAAGAATTGGTGGAGCATCACAGCATTACGCTGAGATGGGTGCCTAGTCACTCTGGGATTAGAGGCAACGAAATTGTTGACAAATTAGCTAGATGCGCCAGTGATCTACCGTTCACTGGTGCAGAACCGTCGTGCGGGAGTTCATATGGCGGTATCAAAGCCTTTCTCAGATCTCAACTCGCTGCTAGTCACCGCTCCTATTGGAATGGACTAGTCGGCGTGAGACACTGTAAAATCCTCGGTATTCATCCGGGCGACGAAAGGTTCCGCAAGGCAGTCTCTATGAGCAGGAGCAGACTGAGACTTCTTACGGGAGTCCTAACTGGCCACTGCTCATTAAATAAGTACTTGCACCGCATGGGGCGAGTGGACTCTCCCCTGTGTAGAAACTGTGGGAGAGCAGAAGAAACTCCTGTGCACCTCCTTGCCGACTGTCCGGCAGTGGACAGGGAGAAACGGAGCTGTCTAGAGGTTGCTCGATCGGACGAACCGAGTATAAGTAAATTTGCTCTCAACCAACTTGCTGACTTCTTTGTTCGAGTACAACCAGGTCGGGAGGGCCAAGACATCATGAGGGCACATAGGTCTTAAAGCCGAGTTGCCTTACGGGGTAAACCTGCCCATGAATGTAAAAAAAAACAATGTTAGAACTAAGCAGAAACAGACTACGTATCCTTACAGGCCATTGTCACCTTGACGAACACATGACACCGATAGGTCTGAAACAAAATAGCCGCTGTAGGTTTTGCGGGGATGGAAGTCCCGAACACCTGACATCCAACTGCACTGCTATCACAGAAAGATGGGAAAAATACCTTCTAGGGCAAACCCTAGCAGCTTATAGCTGCTGTAAGGGAGCACAATAGATCATATGTCGCGGTGCAAGGTCACCCTAATTAGATCTAATTCAATCTAAAGGGTGTAATTAGAAACTAAAGAAGTTCGGAGTGGCAAAATGTTCAACGCGGAGCTGCTCCTGGATATGGTCCGATTTATATTCTTCCTCTGATTTGTTTTTTTTTTTTCTTTCATATTATATCAGTTTCTCAAAAACATGTTCTCACCATCTTATACATTCATACATACATATACACCTTAAATTTTCTATTCTATCATAAATTTCTTTTGTATTGATATTATTTAAATATATAATTAAAAATGTATACCATAACATAATTTAACTTAATTTCTGAAATATCACTATTTATATGTCCAGTGTTTTATATTATGCAATTTTAACTTTAATATAATTTAAAATCTTTATAATAATTTCCAGTAACAAATGTTGTTAAATATATAGGATAAAGAAAAGTGTATATTGAAGAAATTGAGAAAGAGAAAACACCAACACTGTTTTTATTTGCCCATACACTTTAAACGCGAACATCCAAACCACAAGAATATATTCAAACATATCTATCTTCAATTTCACTCATCCTTGCATTTCGTATATGTGGATATTATAAAGATTATTTTAAAGTGTTGAAAGTGTTCAATCAATGGGAAAGTGTTACTGACTGTTATTTTATTTGCATAGGATCGATAAAGTTTTTTCTCTTTTATGTATTTTTCATTTTGTACGATAAGATAATGTAAGATTATTATTTTCAATACGGAATATGTTAGTTAATATTTACTTTCACTTTAGCAGCTTCTTAATGCCTAATATACACAGTATGTATCAGAAGTGCATTGGTTAGTTAAATTTAAGTATTTCATAAAAGCGAACAACCATATTTTACTTTTACAATATTTACAGAATTGTTTAAAGTTCTATTACACTTAATAATAACGTACATTACAGTATAGCATAAACAATTACTATATCTAGTGAAAGTAGCAATTCCATCTGTAGGAGAACTATAAATAATTAAAAATATTCCCACAATACTGTAAAAGCGTGACTTACACGGATATGTAGACTAAAGTTAGAAATTTTAATATTCAATTGTATTAATTCTTTTAATTTTTTAGTGAAATACCTATCTAGCAATTTCTTTTCACTAATAGTCCTCAAACTGCACCGAAAATCGATCTGCAGCTCCAATACTGTATGGATATTATAATATACACATAAAGTATAAGCCAACCAAAGTCTTATGTGTAATATGTGTCTATTGAACGTTTACTATATTGTTAACAAAATTATACAGACAATCAGCATTCTTATTTAAAAAGTGAAAGCAAATGTAATTTCATTGAAAGTGTCACTAGGTACAAATGAGATCTAATATATTCACCTATATTTAAAAACAGGCTCACCTGAACAATTTTAACGAAACCAAATCCCAAAGACATAAAATTGAGTTATTCTACGATACCTATATCCGGCACCGGACTGTGAACGAAACGAAGATTTTGGCGATAACAGAAGCTGCTATCGGAAATTACAAGGCGGTTCGTTTTTTGTCCTCCAGTGAATAGACGAAAATTTCACCGTAAATTGATAGATAGATAAACCCTTAAAATGATGGGCGTAGAACTTTCAGGTGTGAACCTGTTATGTGTGTTTTCTTCAGGCAGACAATTTTATTAGGACATTCCAAGTTAAGCGACCGATGTTTGATATCAGTGGCATGTGATTAAATTATAACGAGAACTCTGATTGGTTGCACTTACTCGGAAAAAGTAAACCGATTTTTATCGACTGTCTGGATCAATGTAATTTAGAAATATTGTGCATGTAAATTACTATGAATGTCGTACGGCGGTTGTAACAATCGGTTTGGTTTTACTATAAAAAATACCACAAATAAACACACGAAACCTGTAAGCCTACAGCATATAATCAACTTGTATAACCAGGTGTAGCAATAAACGCTTGAAAAACGAGAGAAATAAAATCGAATCACGTAGATAGGCCAGGGATACTTAAAATATTTCATTTTTTACTTTCCTTATTTCCATAATGTTTATAACTTACGTTTACTAATATTAAAAATATATTTCGAATACTTTAGTTATGAAATATACTAAAGTAAATCGAAATAATGTAAAAAGTAAACTAAAATTCAATAAAAACATATACCTACACATGCAGTAAGATTAATTCCTTCAACGAAGAACATTTCCCAAATATCAAGCAATTAGTTTCTAGTGTGAAGAAATGTTATGTCCTTAAACATAGGAAAGTAAGTTATTTGAAACAAATCAATAAAAATTCTAGTTCCAAGAAATTCTACCGTTTTAAGTCAGACACGTGATAAACTTGATATTAGAAGTTAAGTTTCACATAAACCATGTGTTTCCTTCAAATGAGTACCAAGTTAACTTAACACAAGTCCCCGATTTTCTAATAGTGACCTCTTAATGCTCTTAATCTAAAACAGTAATATCTTCAATACGAGAACGGCACTTACTTGAACTGAGAAACTCTTTCCTTTAAATAAAAAAAATAGTGTACTTTAAATAAATGCTTTTCTACTATAACTGTAATTTTAATATGAGGACATTTTCTGTTAAAAATTTTACCTCGTGTCGGATTTGAACCAGGCACCTTTCGCTCGCCTTTCGCTTGCCGGGCGGACACTCTACCAGTTGAGCTAACGAGGTGTCTGAAGGTGCGGAAGGTGCCTGGTGCAAATCCGACACGAGGTAAAATTTTTAACATAAAAAAATTTCCTCATAATAATTATAACAGAAAAGCATTTATTTAATGATTTCACACTGTAAGAAAATTGCATTGCAATAGTGCAATAGTGTACTTACCCATAAAATTACATAATGTCCGTGTTGGTTGTAAAAGGTGATTGATATTTCACCAGTCATGCTGCTGGTCTCTTCAAAATTTAACTAACAATGCAATATGACGCGAAACGTCAATAAATTATTTACAACCAACATGATTAAACCTATAATATTATTGTATTTATTCATATTTGCCGTTGTTTACTACATATTTTATACATTGTTACTTATATAGAAATTGTGACCTTTACTATATGAAACAGGGACAAAATAAATAGATACATTATAAAAATACGTTGTCTATTAGGCCAGGATCATAAATGTATTACTAATGTACAAATTGAGTAAGAAGTAAAATACAATAAAAAACTCAACATGTTTGTTTCTCTTTGAATTCTTATTTACGATGAACTTAACACCATACTTTAAAGTACAAATTCGAGAAACTTACATATACAGTATGTCCCCGGATCGACTTTAAAAAAAGAAATTTTTTTGAATTTTTGATTTCTCAGAAAATTTCGCTCTTGATGATTTACTCTGCTTGTTTTCAAACCCCCAAAACACAAATTACTTTGTATTTAACTTGAACGGTTCTCGAGATAATATCATTTTCTTGCTAGAAAATATACAAATTGGGGTCAAGTTTTATGTAATAAATTTAACAAATAATGGTAAAATAAAATAAAATTCTCAAAAAGCTAAACTATTAATTTTCTATTCAAATAACGCTCCTCCTTTTTTTGCACAGATTTCTAGCTCTAAATTCATTGAAACTGCGTCTTATTTCTAAGATTGATTAGGACTGGACTGCATTTTGTACCCCATTTTTTAATTGCTCTTCATCATTGTCTACTGGCTCATTGTACAAATTTTGTTTTAAACGACCCCACAGATAAAAGTTCAATATTGTAAGATCAGAACTTCTCGGTGCCCATGAAATGGGACCATCTCTTCTTATCCAGTTATCATAGAACTCTATATTAAGCCACTGGCCTACAATGCCGGCATAATGAGGAGAGCACCCATCGTGCTGGTAAAACATTTCCATTCGGTAGTTTAACGACAATAAATCCAGTTCACCAACATTTCCAAGTATGAATTACGGTTTAAATTTTGATCAAAAAAATATGGGCCAATAATGCCATGATACGAAACCGCGCACCACACATTAACTTTTTTAAAATATTGTCTGCGACAAGAAATTCTGAAGTTTGGATTCGTCTCACTCCAGTACTGGCAATGTTGGGACGAAACGACGCCGTCAGTTGTAAAGGTAGATTCATCGGAGAACATAATTCGTTTATGAAAATTTGAATCTTCCAAACCTCTGTAGCCCATTTGTAAACAAAAATCCATACGTTTGGCTTCATCACCATTTTCTAAAATTTGCCTAAATTGTGATTTAAATGGTAAAATTTTGTTTTCCTTAAATATTCTTTGTAAATGAGATTTACTTTTCCCAGTTAGTATTGCCCTCCTTCTAAAGACAACTTTGAAGCTTCTATTGCGGAATGAACGGCGAGAACTGAAGCAGCATCGTCTTCATCGAACAACTTCTTTGACTTCTTAATGTTTAAAACCGAGCCTGTTCTAAGGAATTTGGTCACTTAGTTTTTTGCTCCAGAATTTGAAACGGTGACTTCCGGGTATTTTTGGTAGAATTTTCTGATAACAACTCGGTAGCACTCTTCCCCAGTTCCGTAACATTGAATTAGATAAATTCTTTGTTGTAAAGTCAACATTATAGCATAAATACTGTTCAAATTAGCGAAAATTTAATTTACAGTTCTACTAACTTATTAGATTTGTCAACTGCTGTCATTGTATTTTTACTTCTTCTAAAAATTACTTCTAAAAATTACGATAAAATTTAAGTCCAAATTTTGAAGAAAAATTATATTATCTCGAGAACCGTTCGAGTTAAATAAAAAGTAATTTGTGTTTTGGGGATTTAAAAACAAGCAGAGTAAATCATCAAAAGTGAAATTTTCTGGGAAATCAAAAATAAAAAAAAATTTCCTCTTTTAAAGTCGATCCGGGGACATACTGTAGTTATCGCACAAATAGTGAGTTTACTTCTATTATATTTTGTGCATTTCCATCGTGGATAAGGAAAAAAGAATTATAAATTCAAATGAATCTACAACTAAACAACTTTTATTTCGAACAAATGTGTAATAGGTATACAACTTCTTAAGACTAAATTCAACAATTTTTACTACATGTCTAAGTTTTTCGGCAACGATATTTTATTTTATTCATTCTTTTTATTTTATTCATTCTTATCCAACAGCAGAAAAAAATCTGCTCATTACAGGATAGTAATTATAATAAATATATGTAGAAAGATACAACAAAACCTAATATATATTATAATAATAAAGGAAAAGAACATAATATTCACAATTTGAACCTAAATATACAGTGGCAGAGATAATTAGAAATAATGATAAAGAAAATATAACCTGACCATGAAAATGAAAAGTGCTACCTGCACGTATAAAAAAGAAAAGAAAAAAAAAATTAATAATAATAACACAATAAAACGTATAATTCATAATAGTAAAGAGGAAAAAGACAAAGAAAAAACAAAATTAAAGATAATGTTAAACTATGCGCTTAAAACTAATATAATATAAAGCAAGTACATATATATATAGAATTATACAGTGTTATACAGTATGATGATTATCACAATAGACATGAAAATGAAAGAAAAGTGCTACTCATTCCTACAAGCTACATATTTCTTCAATGAGGGAAGACTAACACTGAAAAAATCTATTCCGCTGCAAATTAAATTTATATTTGAACACATGGATGGAATTGGTGACGCTGAATAATGGTGTGTTCTTGCTGATGGCACGTAAAACAAAGGCGTAAAACGGCTGTTAGAACGTGGAATGTAAAAGTCTAAGGCCTCTAGCAAATCACTGTCTTTTATATTTCCATGTATAAGTTTATAAATGAAAACCACCTGCGATATATTCCTTCTGAATTCCAAAGATTGGAAATTAAACATACGATATATAAATACCAGATGATTGCATATGCTCTATCGTTTGATTTACACAACGAATACTGTTATATTACTACAATACTTAGCGATAATCTAATCACTACAAATGAGAACTAAATCACATTAAATTATATTCCACCCAGCGATACCAGTAATTCATCCGAATTTATAAAAAATAACACCTCAATTGGCCTCAAGGTAAACTAAAATCCCGTACGTCATATTGTTTATCTGTAACCAGGTTTCAACGTGTAACAACCTCTCCACATTCCTACCTTTTTGCTGTTCTCAATAAAAGAAATTATATTACTTACTTCAAGGAAATATCGTTCGAAGTTAGAAACTTTCTAAGGAAGTGAATTACTTCTCATAAAAACATAGACTTATTTATATTTAGAGAGACAACATTTCTTAAAAGTACATTTTGTTTTGAAATTAGTAAAGTTTCAAGGAAATAGTTTATTATGTTGAAGTACGGCCATTGATTTGAATTTAGCACATTCTCTAGAATAAAGAAAATACTATCTTACATTTAGTAAAAATATTTAAGAAAATAGGTGTACTTGGCAATAGAAAACACTTTTTTGTGTGTATTTCAAAATTCCATACACTAAACCTGATATAAATTAATATTAGGTGTTTCGGCAGAAAAAAGAAATTGCGTAGTGCCTCTATCATGGTAGGTACTCTTTTAGTCTGTAAAGTTTCATGGAAATCGAAATTTGATGGTTGTCGGTGTTCCCTGATAAGTATGGTACCTACTTCCTTACTGTAGAGACCAACACTTGAATACTTGCTTTGTCCATAAATTGTTTAAAAAACCTTTTAATTTAAACGGATAAACCTCCACGCAAACCGCATTGAAGATACGTTAATAATACTTTCTTTCTGCATAAACCATCCTTGCGTGTTCGTTTTTATATGAGAAACTGCAACATCCTTCTCGTTAACCTCGATTATTAACTTTCATGGTATATTTAATAATGTTTCTTCTACCTTTCTGATCGTGCTCACCTAAAATGAATCTGAACACCGTTACTGTCAGTGCCATACATACACCACATCTCGTATTACCTTTTTTCGGCTCCTCCAGTGATGCATGCCTCTCACTGAGGTCGTGCATTGCCACGCTGTCGATTAGGATAACATAATTGAATTTGAACGTGTATCAACGTCAATTTCCGATGTATACCAATATTTATAGGCCGCACGTCCTACCAAAGAAGGCTTACCGAACAGGTCGTAAAGTAATTTCCAGTCCGATTACGGAATATATCTATGGATGTACGATGTTACTTATCCACATACAACACTATCACTAGCAGATGTTATCCAATTGTTATGGGTGCATTTATCACATTTTTATCCGCGCGCCTCCATAAAGGGATACGATTTCAATAACAATGGATCGCGAGAACGGGCGGCATCGGGTTTTTGGTTAAAATATGCGGCCGACTGGAGCTGACACGAGGACCCGTGGACCGGTCTGCTGTCTTCCCGTAGGTAATTTTTTTTAGGCCTACCGGCTCGTATATGCCGAAGACGGTTTTTGTCGCGCCACACGAGATCGCGTCAGCTCACCTTTATACGGGCAACACGACAAAAAGCAACCTAATTGCCGCAATTATTATTATACCTATGAAGTACTCATCGATGGCATTGTTCGTCGAAAAAGGAGGCCCAATTTTTCATGAAAATTTGTTGGCTCGCCAATTTAATAAAGAACGAATTCATTCATTTTAATCGCTGGTTATAAAAAGGTTCGGTATTCAATTTGTTATACGACAAGTTGTGTCGTATAAATCGCTCCAATTTACCGTCCTGCGCCTTCAAGTAATTCTACGTGCACAGGGCTGGTTTTACAGGTACATTTTTTGGGCATCCTCTTTGATGTAAGTAAAATGCTCACGTAGCGCAACGTTTTGGCTTGTGCACTAGCATTAAGAAATGTAAAAATTAACTCCCAGCGTTATAATGTCACTTTTGTTTGAAGCACAACTTATTTTCAGTGATACAACAATTTTTAAAAATAAATAGATGAAGTAACCACTAGCAACTGTTATTGTCAACTACTATATGGAAGTTTTCTTAGAACAGAGCACTTGATACTGGTGAAAAAAAAAAAACCACTTTATTCATGACACCTTTGTAGTTTGGGCACATGCAGCAGGAGCAGTAAATAAATTCCTTCATCATTTTAATATATTTCATGCACGTATCCAATTCACCAAGGAAATAGAAAAAGAAGCAAAATTACATTTCCTAGACGTCCTGATCATTAAAAATGAAAATGGGGTACTTGGTCATAAAGTCTTCAGAAAACCTATCCACACTGACCATTACTTTCATAAAAATTCCAATCATCACCCAAGACAAAAAAGAGCAATTATAAAAACGCTGGTGGATCGTGCTACATGCATTTCTTAAATGAAACATCTACAAGAAGAACTGGAGTATTTAGATCACAGCCTGCAAGCTAATAGTTACCTTAAAGAAGAGGTTAAAACTGCTTTTAATCTCTTCTTTAAGGTAACTATTATTTATTATACTACTCCACAAAAACACTAAAAGAACACCAACAGAACCCCAATTGGACAGACAAGGTAGGCTACTTGAGCAACATGACATAAGAATTATACTGGGTGAGTTTTTTTATCTTCAGGCAACGGAATATCTCTAAAACACTGCCTCAAATCAAAAAAAGATCTTAATAAGATTTGTTATAATGTAGGGGATTCACTGATTGGTGCCGAACTCGACCCCCTACCCCTGAGTGGGACGGGGGACAACTTTGAAATCTTAAATGGGAACTCCCATTTTGTACTGCAGATTAGGATTCTACTCCATCAAGTATGTAGTTTTTGTTTGAAACTTAAGGAGTTACAGCCTCGAAAAAAGTGTCCATCAGGACGAAGTGCAGTCCAACTGAATTCCTTGGTTTTAATTCAAGAGGATAACAAGCCGCCTATTCGTTGGATGCTAGGAAGAATTATACACCTACATCCTGGAGCAGATAAGATCGTAAGAGTGGCCAGTTTGCGGACCATCAATGGAATCTACAAGCATGCTATATCGAAACTTTATCCGCTTCCTTCTGAATAACGAACTTTATTTGCTATTATTTTCACTTTGTTATTTATCATATTATGCATTGTTATTATGTTTCATTTCGAAAGTGTGCCCTTTCAACAGGGGGGGGGGAGGGAGGCTATGTTACGTACGTGCAGTCAAGCATTTGTATCTAGCTTGGCGATAGAATGAAAAATAAAATAATGTCATGTCAATAGTCGATATCAATAAATAAACATAAAATCAATTCACAAAACTATTGCTTCAATTCAAGAATTTAACAGCATCTATAGAACACTGGTTGAGTAAGCGAACCGTGGTGCAGAAAATATGAGCTACCGAGGGAAACGAGTTTACATGTAATCTGCACATGTGAGGAGTTGAAAGTACTCCGGCAGAAACATTTCGGAAAGGATCTATTGGAGCCCCCGAAGATTCTCAAGTTTCCACTGTGCACGATACCGGGCTTTATAGAGAGCACCAAGGTGCTCGAGTGGAAGTGAGAGATTTAATAGGGACGGTACAATAAGCATCTAGCCTGGACTAAAGATGTCCACCTTTTAGATTAGATTAGATTAGGATTGGGGTGGCCTATAGACCTGTTTCACCGCGACCTTTTCAGATCTATTGTGATCCCCTTTTTCCTAGAGGACGCTGTGTGACAGAAACTTGCTTCACTTTTGGATAGGTTTTTTTTGTTTTTGTAACAGCATTTTTTTCAGATTTTTCAATTTTTATGAGTGAAATTTGAAAAATAAGAAACTACTTCCTTCATTTCTTTTAGATTCTCGTTCAAATAAACCGTGTGTATTAACAATTTCCCTACTATACTCAATCTATTTATTTAACGCTCATTGAAAATATGTTTTCCAAGTTACCTAGTTTATTTTGAATAATGTATATGCCAGCTTTTATTAGCTTTAACATAAATAATTAGCTATATACTTATGGTCATAAAAGTAGAAGCCACAAATCCAGTCTCATTACTATTATTATCAAGAGCCAATTAAGCTTTGCATCAAATAAATATGCAAGCATCTAAGTGCAAAGACATGTTTCTACCTCTTATTTCCTCACATTTCCTGCCTAAATAATTACAATTGTACCTAATTACTTTTTATGTGATCATATACTGCAGCTTTCCTTCTTATGAGTACTTCCACAAATCCCACTTGAATATTGTCAAATATACCGTTACCGATTTTTTCTCTTGAGGCTGTAAAGTCGTTTGTTTCAACTCGCGGTCACTAATGAGGCCATATGTCAAAGAATAAAGAGGTCAAGATCCCCGATGGTTAGATCGCCGCGAAACTTCCCAGAAATCATTTAGAATGCGCCTTCTCACTTAGAATTTACGATATACTTGGTCGCTAAACCAAAAGAAGGGAACAGTCGCCAACGGAATCATGGCTATCGTTTTGATGTCTTTCAATAAACAGCTGGCGGTTGCTTGACAATAGAAAGTATCACTGACTGGTGTAATTAAATAATTTTACGACGCTTCTGGTCGCTTTCACAAGGAATACAATTCGCAAGATGCCGGGTCAGAGCATTTTTTTAGACCACAATGATGTAATGCCTATTGTGTATAGCAGTTTGGTCGCCTCAGTTTAATAATCATAATATAGTCGACAAACGATGATCCTGAAATAAAATCGCAGACAGAAAAGTGCATATCATGTCAAAGGAACAATTAACAAGCATACCACCACTTACTTCTAGTTCTACAGAGAAATTTTCCTACATCCATATTGCCATGTTGAGTCGGAATCCTTATACCACAGTTAAGGCTGTCTGAAAGTCGTATAACATATTTGCAACAACGCAATAAATACGCTGCTTAAAGTGTTGTATTTTATTTAGGATCATAATCCTACAACTTTATATCGTTCTGGTAAGAGTTAACAAGTAACTAAAGTTGTTTTCTTTGGGGTCGTAAAATTTATTAACTAATCTATTCACTTTTATCATATTATTCACATGAAATAAATTGTATTTAATGAAGAGCTAACTACACTAAAAGAAATACGGTGTTGGATCTCGAAGTGAGGTAACTACTATCTATATATAATTCCAAAATGAACAAGCTAAAAGCAAGAAAAGTTGTGTAATTTAATACGAACACTCCAGTTTCGGAGTAATTTTTTATTTTTACATTGTAAATTTGTAGGTGTTGCAATTATTTTGTTTTGGAGTTGGTTTAAGCCCGAGGTAGTGTTATCAGTACACTTTAAGATACAGAAGTATCTACTAACTCATGGAATTAATTTCCAGTTATCGGAATTGTTCTATTAACCTCTAGAGAATAAAGTCTCAATAATGGTTTACTAATTCACATTTTGGAGTTACGGTAACTCTCTTCCTTAATTAGTTTTCCAGTTGGAGTTATTATTATCGGAGAGCAATGTTAAACAAGGAATAATACTCTAAAGTATATTTCTGCTTTTTGGAGTTGGAAATTGAACTCCATGCAGTTAGAGACGTTTCTGAAAAGTATATTTCTTTTTAATGCTATTTTGACAAATGTTTAGTTATAGTTTAACTATTTTTACAAAAGTTACAATTCCATCTAAAATAAAATCATAAATTTTTTATGTGTATACTTCCAAAACTTTTGAAACATGGATTGTATTTGCTACGTATAAAACTCCACACATTTATTATCTAGCACTTGTTCTTCTTTATTCACGTTAAAGCTGTTAATAGTATTTCAAAATTCTCTAATACTATTCTAGTTGATTGCAAAACTCTGATATAGTTTTGGAACGCCAGTGATTAATTTTTAACACATTGGCGATAACTTAGGCTTAGATCAGTATGAACAATAAACGAAAGAAAAATTGAACATATACACATGGAAATACGGTGTTACCGATGATAGCTCCCTCACAACCAAATGCACAAATTAGAAGCAGGCGGAGTTGTGTGATTTAATACTAACACCCATGTTTTCGAGTAAAATGTCATTTTTACAATGTAAATTTGCTCTTATCATTAGGTGTTGCAATTATTCTGTTTTGGCAGTTAGTCTAAGCCCGAGGTAGTGTTATCAGCAGAGTTAAGATGCAGTAATACAAACTTAAGAAATTAATTTTCACTTTTCGGAATTGTTTCAACAATCTTACGAAAATAAAGTCTCACAAATGATATTATGGTTATATTCACAGTTTGGTGTCAGTTTAGCTCCTAATTCTCTCTATCTAAGTTAACAGATGGAACACAATAAATATTAGCATTGGTATGATACTGATGAACCTCATTAATCCTTTGAAATTGGCAAAAGTAAGTAAATTCCTGCATGTGTGAGTAGGTATAATTTTCAATAAGCGCTTGGCCATAGTTGAAAACCTCTAAAAGCAGACGCCGTACCTCAGTCTAGATCTTATTGTCCTAAATCCCAATGTACAACCTCAGAGATGGAACCCGCCGCTGACGGCAATAAAATGCTATAAATTGACTTTTTTCAATATTTAGATGAAGGCCACTCAGCCAGGAATTGATCATGTGGATCAAGTTATTGCATTTAATTTCTAAAATGTCTTTATCCTGATATTAATATCTACCGAAGCATCATCTGCTTATAAATTTATATGGCTTTTCTCATTTACAATAATATTGCCTAAAGTCTAAATCATTAATACATAGCAGCAAAAGAATTGGACCCAATACGTAGCCTTGCAGAACCCCATACAGTGTTTGACGAATATTCTGAATTTACTGAGCGAATGTGTTTCCCCAAATTAAAATTAATTGCTACATACTGAGACCGGTTACCCAGAAAGGAAACTATCCACCACGACGCCAACTCTCCAACACCAATATCGTACAATTATTGTCACAAGGAATTCATTCGCGTCAAGAGAATCTAAAGCTTTGTGATAAAATAGCTCAACAACCGTAATAGTCCATCTTTCGCCAACAAAACCACGTTGATTTTTACTAACAATGTTAAAGGTATGTACAAAAAAATTTAATAATCTAAACAGAAAAGCGTATTCAAAAATCTCTGGATAGTTATGAATATTTTGAACATCGCCTCGTTGACAAAATGGTATTTAAAGTTATTTAGATTTAATATTTTTAGTCAAAATTGCTAAATATCTTGTTTTCTGTAAATTGATCAAAAATGAGCATGCCTTCTGATTGAAAATATTACTGAATTATATGATTTTTCATTACAAACTTATTTTTGAAAGTATCCAATAAAATGATTATTGAAGAATATTATTGTTTTCAATTAAATTAATGTTCTTAACATTATTTGTTTATTTTTTACAACGATTGTTGGAATTAAAATTTTGCTTTGATAATACTGCCTCGTTGGTTGACAAGAAAGGGACCATCGGCTTTATTTATAGTCCCAGAACATGTTCTACAAGTATCCAAAAACACAGAACTGGAGCAGGTAAGTAGTTGCATCCGTGAGAACGACCGAGAACAATGGCACAACACAACCAGGCAAACTCATGTAAAGATCATTATCAAACGACCATCAAAGAAAAAGAGTAGTACTACAAAAAATTAGTTTGAAATCATCTTCGCATAATAGCAGGTTTCCTAACAGGTCATTGTGGACTAGAAGGACACCTAAAGAAAGTGGAAATAGCGCATATTTCCAAATGTAGATTGTGTAATAGAATGGCAGAGACCGCCTATCACATCCTATGTGAATTCGAAGCTCTGGACGCAAGAAGATAATTTTTGGCAAGCCAAAAATGAACCCATACCCTAGCAGCACAAATCATCGGCTAATGATCGGCTTTATATAGGGCCGATATCCTGATGTCGGGTCGATATCAAAGATATTGTGCCGATATCGGCTTTCTACCAGTATACGATATCACTGCGATACAAAAGATCCATTATCGGTAAAATATTGGTTGAACGTTTGATGTATCGGCTGATCATCGGCTGGAAACTCAAGACATATATCAGGGCGATATCATTAATAAACGCCGCTGCGATATTGATAGAAATGAGGTATATATGGATTTGACCATTGTCATTTTTTTGACGATAGGAAGTCGGCTAATATCCTAAATCTATACGGACTGGTTGATTGAAATATAACCGCATTACAAGAGCGTTCAGATATAAAATTTCAACGTTTGAGACATCAATTGTGAAATTAAAATTAATATCGACTATAAAACAGTTTTAGAAGGTGAAGCGATTGATAACTTAAGAATATGCAAATGCGATTTTCTAACTCCGCCGTGATTATAAAAATTGGCATCTAAACGCAATGTTTATGGGAGTTAGATATACGCGCAATATCTTACCACCACCCCTACCACAATCCATCATAGCGTTCCTTATTGCAGTGTGAGCCTGACGACCAGGTGAAGTGGTTCCCATTATTTATTTTGTCGCTGCATTATAGTAAGCGTTGTGCACATTACAAAATGGGTGAATGAAGCTTATAAAGGTAAGGACATTTTTATGAATAATGTTTTATGTATGTATCAAGTATATAATTTAATTTAATGATTAGTACTCATTTATTGTGTAAATATGCAGCGTTAACAAAATGGAAGACGCTTGTAAATTTCTTATTTTACGCGAAAGCATTGTTTCTACAATATGTGTAGCGTAAAAAACGTTTCGCATTAATAGAATAAAATAAATTACAAGCGTACTTCAGACAAATTAATGCTTTTATACGGTGCTGTATATATAGGTACACTAAAGAAAAACACTTTTTTTAGATACGTATGTGGTGCTTAATTGGGGGAAGTACGTTAAAGGAAGCATATATCTAATGTTAAAACAAATCCTCTCGAAAAGTATTAATGTAAATTATTCATGAAAATAGAGACAATCCAAAGAAGCTTTTGATAAATTGGAAATATACATAGTATTTCTAGGTAATGTTACATGCATTTTTATTTTATTTGTAACTCTATATCAAAACTGTTATTTTTATTTACAGAAGCAATTAGAGTCAAATAGCCGGATGGGACAGAGACGAATATCAATAGATGAGATGGGGCAGAAAAGAAAGGAAGAAGAATATAACGTCTTTAGCGAACGAATAATTTAGACGACTGGATTTTTTTAGGTATTACTTAGAATTTTTGTTGTTATTGATTTGTTAAAAATTAAACTGTAACAAATGTTAAATTACTTTTCGTTTAAAATATGCACATATTGAGTTTGTTTTCGGTTTCATGTTTTCCTAGTTATTTTCAGGTTTTGTATTTATTAATTATGTCGTTAAATATTTGTGTCAATTACTCATAAATAAACATATTAAGTATTTTTATATTAGTACTTTTTCTTGAAATTTATTGCTTTATTTACTTTCTATTACATAAAGTCTTTCTTTCATTATGTATATTATTTTATGCGCATAATATTCTATTTTGTCATGAATTATTATACACAGAAAATGGTGGCAAACAATTTGAAAAACATTACATGTGCAATGTGATTATGAATCTGATGTATTTTTTCCGCATTGTTCAATATGAATATGACTATAGAGACTGCCCCGATATTAAATGTTCAAACACAAAGGTGTTATAGTGGGTGTCATTTCCAGTCGAACTAATCCTAGGTGTGATTATTATTCGATGCATAGTTTACGAATCATTTATTTTTTCTAAAAATCTTCCTTCATATAAACGTTCATTAAATTATCAACAAACAAAAGAGTACGACAATAAGAATGAAGTTAAATTGAAATTAAACATTGTGATATTATCAAAGGTATACATCCTTTTGTTTAACGGCTTTGATATTTCAGAAGACGTTGATGGTTTCTAATTTCTTTCTAAATTCTAACATTACAAAAAAATACTGTTTTTGCCTATAATTTTATGAACGTTTTTTGTGGAAGATCTTAAAAAACTCGCAAAAACCTTATTAGAATTGAATAATCACATATGGGGCTAATTTGACTCGAAATTATACTCTTTATAACCCTTTTCCGTTTCGGGAACTACTTTTCGGACAGCCTGTATAAATATCCACTATCGTGGATAGACAAACTACATACTTATATGTAGAAATTAGTCATCACACCAATATCGGTGCGATATCCCAGGACGACTAAAACTTTATCGGCGGAGCATAGAAAACGTTGGGTAAGTATCAATCATGTATCGGTCTACTGATGATATTGTATCTAATTTTAATTGTATTGATATCGGATAGGTATTGGAGTTTCGATATCGGATAGATGTTGGTATTTCGATATCGGATAAGTATTGGAATTTCGATATCGAACCAATATTGCATAATGTTCACATTTTGTATCGGTATGATATCAGCGGCCGCTATAATTACGACATCGGTCAGCAATATCGGCGAAGCTTAGCCGATATCATGCCGATTCTTGTGCTGCTAGGGTAATTATTTTGATCTATCAGGCAGAGAACTGTACAGACTACTACAGAGCACCAGGATATTGAAATAGCTGGCTTAATTTAATTAGTAACGGCAATAGGAGATATAATACAAAAAACCAAGAAGCTGCGGTGAAGACTTTGTCAGGCGGCTCCCACAAAGGAAACTCCCTTTTTGTGGATGACACCAACGCAGACTGCCTTCTCTCTTCTTCTTTTTTTTTTCAGGGAGTAGAAAGCCTAATCATTTAGTATGCTTACCACTTCGACAGAGCCAGATCTCTCTCCTAGTCATCATTACGATGCCGGAAGAAAACCCGTTATCGTAATTGGCCAGAATGAGATTTGAACCGTGGATCTCACGACTGATAGCCGAGTGTGCAAGCCATAATCTAGTGGCAGCCGTAATATTGCTCAAAATCCGAGTTATTACACTTTAATTTAAACAATGTTTCAAATTTTGACTTGAACCTATAACGGTGTTAGTAGCCCACATCAATTTCATTATTCAATGATGTAGTTTCACTTACAGCAACGATTCCATTCCCGCAAACAGCAAACCTTTCAAAAATTATACTACCCACATCATCGAATATTTGATATAATGGTAGAGCAGGAAGCATTTCATAATAATAATTGACAAACTTATTTATTTCTTGATTTAATTCAATTAGAAATAGTCTTTGTTAAAACTAAACACTGCATACGTTAGGAAAACCCCCGTAATAACCGTTGCATTTTTATTTTCTGAAAGTACGTTAAAAAGCAAAGCGCTTGAGACAACTAAACAACTAAACTCAACTTCTAACACTAGGTTTTCGAAAAATAGAAGAAATATCTGTCGTCAACGGAACGCACCATTTACTTTCAGCCGAGCAAGTACGTAAGGCATAACGTCGTACAATCCCAAATTAAACGGATGCCGATTCAGTCTGCAGGCTATAATTAGCGGGCAATTATATTATTTCACGTGTGCCACCGGCTTCGGGGTATAATGTTCGTATAAATCATTTGCCCTGTGCGTGAGACATACGTACACAGAATTAAGTACATATGACCCTAAACGTTGGAAACAAGTGCTTTACGGTGGCGCTGGGTTATATAAGCTAATTTATAATGCGGGATATCTGGAAAGAAAACGAGAAGTCGACGACAAAGATTGATGAGCTTAACGAGTTCCAATAGGAGATTGCATTTCTAATGGATTTATTTAATATTTACGAGGGAAAGATTCGTGAATTTAGGATTAAAAGGAAAATTAAAATTTCAATTATACTGCAAAATTTCCTGCTCCTATAAATAAATATTCATCGTAAAATTAATAATAAATAATTAGAAAAATCTTTTCATTCAATATACACTTTATTCCATTATTACATATGTACAGGTGTCCCACCGAAGACTGGGTCTTTGATTACAGCTCTATTTGCCATTTTAGAAAGAAACCTTTTCTACAAGAATGTTATAGAATCCAATGCTGCATCACCTAAAAATATTTTTGACTATACAGAGTGTCCCAGAAGTAGGCAAACGGATACTTACTTCGTTATTTTAAATGGAACATCCTATATATTATTACATTTTTCAATTCTACGTAGAAAAATAACATGACTTCATATAAACTACTATATGTCTATCTTTAATAACAACGTTGTTATTTACTCTTTTGTCACAAGTAGTCCCGATGCAAAGCATCGGTTAAGGCGGCGTGGTTTATGCATTTGTTTTAGACATTCATATTTTAAATATCATACATACATACTTAGTCTGATTCAACATTGAAATTAAAATCGATGTAATTGTATACAGGTGTCCACTATAGCCCTGAACATTTGCTTAACTTTAATCCAAGGTAACTTGATTTTTTTAAATAGCACCCTATATTTTTGCTTGTGTTAAATTAATCCTTGCCCAAAACCCTATCAATCCATACTAAACATTTATGATGCCACATGCACGACTTCATATATCTTTGAGAGAAAGAGGACATTCTTGAACATTTCCTTTACATTCAAATAATTAATTTAATGATGTATTGACTGTTTTTAATGTTTATTTTTTGTAATTTTAACGGTTTTTTAATATATATATATATTTAAGAAATTTTGCATAATCACAGAGTTAAATGACATAAAATTTCTGATTTTTTCAAAAAAAAGTGTTATTAGTTTTAAATTATGACCCGATGCCGACGTATACTTACTAATTCACAGCTTTATTCCTTTGTTTAGCGCTTATATACCAAGGCGACCTGCAAATTAACGGAAAAATTATTGGATTTATTTAAAATCATTAATTAACTATGAAGTCGTGCATGTGGCATCATAAATGTTGAGTATGGATTGATAGGGTTTTGGGCAAGGATTAATTTAACACAAGCAAAAATATAGGGTGCTATTTAAAAAAATCAAGTTACCTTGGATTAAAGTTAAGCAAATGTTCAGGGCTATAGTGGACACCTGTATACAATTACATCGATTTTAATTTCAATGTTGAATCAGACTAAGTATGTATGTATGATATTTAAAATATGAATGTCTAAAACAAATGCAAATATAAACCACGCCGCCTTAACCGATGCTTTTGACAAAAGAGTAAATAACAACGTTGTTATTAAAGATAAACATATAGTAGTTTATATGAAGTCATGTTATTTTTCTACGTAGATTTGAAAACAGATCGAAGTGATGTGCTAAAACTCAAACCCAGTAGTGCACGCGTCGCCCGTTTTTGTAAAACAAATACACGCTAAGCTTCTGAGGAACACCCCCAGAGCAGAATACCATAACGGATTATTGAAACACAGTATGCGTGGTATACTGCCTTCAAAGTTACATAATTACAGACTGTACTTAATATTTTTAGTGCGAAGCAAGCACCACTGAGCCTGCTACACACATGTTCTATGTGGTTATTCCATCTAAGTGTATCGTCTATACTGACCCCCAGAAAACGACAATATTTTGTTAATTTTATGTTAGTGCTGTCTAGAAAAATATAAATAGGTGTATTTGTACTTTCATATACTTTCATAAACCCTTGGCCATGGACATGCATGCCCTAATATTAATTCTTCGTCCCATACATTAACACTTTCAACAATACAGTTCATCTCACCTTTTCTTTTCAACTGCATCAAGTTAAATTAGTTTTTCGCGTGGCGGTAAATGTTCACCCCAGTCCGTAGTGCTGGGAGAGTGTGCTAATTCAGCAATATGCAATAATAAACAGAACTGCATATGTATGTCAACATCTAGAGCTAAATTAACGAATTTAGCACTAGATGTAGCTAGATTCTTGAGTGAAGTACTATCCCAAATAAATAATAGTTTTTAGGTATACATAACCTCAATTATGGCGCGAACTGTGGGTACGAGCAGAGATTCAGTGCATCAGTTAGAGCATTGTAAATTCGAATACCGTGTCGATACGTAAAACTTATTTGATCTATAAATTTCACAGCGAACGAAATCTGCTCGTCGCGTGTTGTAGGAATATGCTGTCGAATTCAGCTGATTTTTTTTTTGTTATTTCTAACGTAGCAAGCAGCTGCATGTATATAAAAGGTGCAAACCGTCGAGACACCAATCCAATGAAATAATCTCTCCCTTTTTCAGTATTGATTTTGTCTTTGTATTGTCCCTCAAAATAAGAGACCATAAGTCAAATTCGAGATAAACATTACGGGATATATTGTAATATCGCAATTATTTGCTTTCATTTTTCTTAAAACGCAATAAAGACTTAACTTACAATTAGAAATTACTGAATTAATGTGAGTATGCCACTTTAAGTCCTTGTCTATAGCGAAATCCAACAGTTTCCACTTCAATACCGAAGTGAATACATTATTTCGAACGTCTAACTTCAGCTATGAGCTGGATGTTGTTTTCAATAGTAAGAATTAATTTATTTACTCGACACCATACCATTATTTCACCCAACACGAGGCGAGCGTTCACTAATAAGCCCTCTCGGGTTTTTGCAGAAATCAAGATCGCCGTACCTATCATTTATCTACATTACAATACTGTCGAACAAGAAACGCGGCGAGTTGTTTATAATAGTAACACAACATAGCGGGCTCAAGTTTGATCCTTGTGGGATTCCAGTAGAATTAGTTATTGATTGTTGTAGGAAATTGACATTTTATTATAGTATTCTTTTTTTATATTAGTTACTAAGTACTGAGTTATTATGTTTGTGAAATATGTACAAAAGGACAAAAATTGCTATACTCATTGCTTATACAGGGTTTTCCACGGTAGCCGTTCGTTAGAAGTTTCCGAGGTTAGAAAAAACCTGGAACTCTGAATTTTTGGAATCCGGCGCTATTCAAGATTCTCTTTCATTCTAAATTATTTTCAGGGTCTTATCACTTCCGGCTATACCGGAAGTCGCCAAAACTTTCTTATTTTAAATGGAACACCCTGTATATTATTTCATTTTTAAATTCCTGAGAAAATTTTATGAGTTCTAATAGGTTTCCCTATACCTATTTTCAACTGCTACTTAGATATCTTGATTTTTTGAAAATTTTTAAATATATAACGTTATTGGCAACACAGTATCTTTTGCCCATTTTCGACTGGTAGTAAACACTTCTAGGGTAGATGGAAGCACAAGAATCACACTTTCGAAATCCACATTGACAATTGATTTGTCGTATACAGGGTGTCCAAAACTGACCAATTACAAAATCTTCAAAGTTGAAAAAGTTCTTTTTTTCAAATGGAACACCCTGTATATTATTAGATGATCAGATGCAGAATTTAATTCTGCATCGATTCGCTATGACTTTCCCTATACCTATTTACAACGGTTTTCTTGTTATGTCAATATTTTCTGTTTTAATGTGATTTTTGACAGAAACTGAACCATTCATTTTAATTAGAAAATGGAAACAAAACAGGAACATAGGAAACGTAGTAACAAATGAAAAACAAAAAAATTAGGAACATAATGACAAGAAAAAATAAAATAAATTGAACGAAATAACTATAATAATTGTTCTATGTGACCACCATATTGGTTCAAACACTGAATCACTCTATCATGTACTCCTCGCGAAACCGATCTCCGAAGTTCGTCTGGGGTTATATTGGTGAACGCATCGTGAACACGGTTCAATAGTTCCTCTCACGTTAATACAGGTGTAGAGTACACTTGCTCTTTTATGCGACCCCACAGGTAAAAGTCCAAGGGCGTCAAAACGGGTGATCCGGGTGGCCAGTTCCAGGGTCCCTGGGGACCAATCCACCGATCCTCGAACATCAACGTCAATTGTTGATGTACAGCTAGTGTGGAGTGCACGGGAGCACCATCTAGTTGATACCAACTGTTTGCTCTCTCTCCTGGAGGTAGAGTATTTAAAAAATCACTATCAAATACTCTAAGTATCTCTAGATATCTAGCCCCATTTAAACTTTTATCGTAGACTTGATATGCTACGCTATTGTCCATAACCAGACAAAAAACATTAAAGCTAAACCGGTCCTGGTGATTATTCTCCCTTAAGACGTGTGGATTATCTTGTGCCCAGTAGTGAATATTTTGACGATTTATAATTCCTTGCCTGCTGAATTTTGATTCGTCAGTCCAGATAATTTTATAAAGGAATCTTGGATCTTCTGTCATTTTTGTGCACAAGAACTCGCAAAAGGCGACGCGTCTTGCCTCATCACCAAGGCGTAAGCCTTGTACAGTTATTTCACAAAAAGGATGCATTTTGTGTTTTTTTAATATCCTATGAATTGAAGTTCTTGATATGCCCAATTCCAGCGCTGCTGCTGGAATTGAACTCGGTGGATAAGCTTGAAAATAAGCCAAAACATTCACCTCGTTAGCTTCAATATCTATTACTGGCTTTCGGTGATTACGAGTTGCCTTTGCACTCCCAGTTTCCAAAAACCGAGCTTCAATTCTTGCAAATTTTCCAGGAGTTGTTGGTAAGTCCGGATATCGCTCGTTAAATAATCTACATGTGCGTCTGACAATTCGTTCACATTCACGTGCATATAAAGCAAATTTAGCAGATCATTATTCGAATATTCTTCAATATTCTCCATTATTAACTGTATTTCATAGAATTAGCAAAATAGAATTGTACTACTTTGACATAAAATCAACAACTGTCAAGTCACTTGTTCTAATTCCTCTTATAATCAATGCTTACTGGATACGATTTTGTAGTTTTATTAGATTTTAGTAAAAAAATATGGAATAACAAGAAAACCGTTGTAAATAGGTATAGGGAAAGTCATAGCGAATCGATGCAGAATTAAATTCTGCATCTGATCATCCAATAATATACAGGGTGTTCCATTTGAAAAACAGAACTTTTTCGACTTTGAAGATTTTGTAATTGGTCATGCAGTTTTGGACACCTGTATGCGACAAATCAATTGTCAATGTGGATTTCGAAAGTGTCATTCTTGTGCTTCCATCTACCCTAGAAGTGTTTCTTACCAGTCGAAAATGGGCAAAAGATACTGTGTTGCAAATAACGCTACTTCTCTCAAAATTTTCAAAAAAATCTAGATATCTAAGTAGCAGTTAAAAATAGGTATAGGGAAACCTATTATAACTCATCATAAAATTTTCTCAGGAATTTAAAAATGAAATAATATACAGGCTGTTCCATTTAAAATAAGAAAGTTTATGGTGACTTCCGGTATAACCGGAAGTGGTAAGACCCTGAAAATATTTTGAAATGAAAGAGAATCTTGAATAGCCCGGGATTCCAAAAATTCAGAGTTCCAGGTTTTTTCTAACTTCGGAAACTTCTAACGAACGGCTACCGTGGAAAACCCTGTATATGCACTAAGTAATGATGTCACAAATCGCACTTCAAGAGTGACAAAAAAAAAATTGTGAAGAGAAATATGCTTAGGGATATCTCTAATGAATTATTGCTTGCATATACTGCCTTTTTTATAACCATTATTATATATTTTCTATGATCTAAATTGTACTGTGCAGTTTTCTCTATACAGAACAATTGAGGACCTAAAAAATATGTTTTCAAGAAAATAATTTCTAACAATTTCGATTTCCTCTGTCAATCAGATTAAAATAGGTAGTAGGAAAGGTAATTAAAAGTTTTAAAAATAAAGTTTAAATTGCACTGAAATTTTCATACTTATTTTGGAAAAATGTAAAAAATGCATCTACTGCACACAAAACCCAGTTTTTAAGCAAATAACGCTACTTACTTACACTGCTTACTCTACTATTCTGACTACTACTTTTTCCATAATATCAACCTTGATAGTACACAAAAATTTAAATAGAAATATATAACAACTGCTCATTTTTTATAACAATCTGTCACTATCTAAATTTCTAGGTAACGCTATTAGTGGCTACAATATACTTACAATGTTCCAGCGTTTAGCTAGATGCAAGACCTCATCGTAGAAATTAAGTAAACAAAACTTTAAATCCCCCTCTCTTATTTTATTCTTTCTTCGTTGTTGTTGACGAGGATAAATATATAATTACGCACACCGTCAACTTTGTCAGTGGAAATTATTTTCGACTGAATAAATATTTACTCCGACCCACTCATCGTGTCACGAAAGAAAAAAAGAAATCTCATGTGATATGACAGTAATGATATGACTCTTTCACCTCGCTTTCAACGCTGAAAAAATTAATTCAATCATCGGACGTATTTTATGCGGCTCTATAAGCGATGTTATTATTTTCACCGTGGATGCTATAGGAACTTGTCTTACCGGAGATTTTTACGTTCTGTAATAACTTCTATTAAATGTATATTTTTAGACATAGACGTATCTAAAACAAACATTAAAGAAATTATATATACATATATCTTGCAGTCACCAATCTAAAATAAAATTTCCAATATGGAAAGACACCAATTTAATAAATAACAATAGTTGTATGTAATCTTTTACCTAACAAAAAAGAAGAAAGCGAAATATGTAAATTGAAACAGTATCATAGTAACAAAACCACGCATTTTTTTTTCTGCCCAAACGCCCGATTCAGGGGCACAACTCCCTGGGCGATTTTTCAATTTTTAGGAATATCCATGAAATTGTAACAGATATTAAAAAGAGAACGTCGAGAGTTTTCAAGAAGCCATTTGTGAAGTTTAATCATTTTATACATTTGTCTATTTATTTCTGATGATATACAGATTTAGTAAATAAGTTTATTTACATTTTATATACATATTTTTGAATTTTAATAATGTCATTCATTCTTCTGCTAGTATGTCATCAGAAAAGTGCGTATACTACAAACAAAGGTGTACAAGAACTGAAGATTTATATTTTGATTTATTTATTTATTTAACGTGTAGTGTATGTAGGTTTACAGTTGACACTCTATGACTTCTGCACGCAGACCATCAATTACTTCAGACTGCGCATTATGTAGAGTAACATTTTAAACAATAACTTTTGTAGAAACGCATGCATATTCTAATCCATATCAAAATTTATTAGATATATAAATCAGTAAAGCCCACAGGTCGCAGCGCATTACTGCCATTATCTCATACTGGCATAATCTCAGGTAACGGAACGATGGGACCACATATATTCTTGTCCGTCATGCGTAGCAGTACGCGACATCTGTAGTTGAAACTTATGTTTATACGCATTGCTCCGTTACCTAAGCTTAGACTGGTGTACATGCATGCGTAGATGCGAGAGCTAAAGCATAAGAAAAATATCAACAAAGGGGTTTATTCTTCTGGTTGCTCTGTACGAAACGTATTTTTACAAACATATGCATTTTCACAGCTTCTAAAATTTTTGCACACCAGCTTGGTTTCAAAATTTCTGATTCCTGAAGCAAAGACCCCAATATTTAAAAAAGAGAACATTTTGTATTTAAGTGACATTGCACTATATTTGGATTTAAAGTTCTTGAGTTTTAGGATCGTATAGTGTCAATAAATTCATATTATTGTTATTATTATATTTTCAAGAGCTCTTCCATCATATCAAAATAATTTTCGAGCTTTTGAAAGTTATAATTAACTATATATCACTGAAACGATTTGTATCTATTCTTTACAATATAAATTTCTTCGAAGAATGTATATAAAAACTATAAAGAATAATTACTGGACAATGGGCATGGATTGTCTAGTGTTTTAGTTTAGTAAGAATATGTATGCAATCTTTTTACCTAATTACATTCCCACAATGTTTTTGTGGAATAGTGCAATGACCTCCACATCCTAAAAAGGAACAAATATTTGCTAGTGTATTTTATTTACTATTTAAATTTGCTGCTACATAAAGTATTTTGGTAAATAAAATGTTGGCAAGCGACAAGTTTAAATTAACTGATTCTATTTCGTACGCACCAGTACTTGTTACATGGTGCGTACTTTACGAGATAAAATAAACGCTGCAAAACCAATATTCTCTCACGCTAAGGATATTGATGAAATTAACATTTCCATGGTATATGAACCATTAAAAGATAAAAAAAAAAATTGAAAATGTAAACGAGGCGTACACCTAATATTTCATTGCGTCTTTAATTTACTACTTAAATTTATTCCTAAACTCAAGACCGACATAACTTTCAAAAACGAGTATAAGGGCTTATTGTGTAACAACGTGCGCGTTGTTATTTTAATTTTGCATTTACACCTGCAGGTGGATTTCGCACACACACGTCAAGAAATAAACAAATAGTTATAGGAAGAGGCACTGCAAAAACATCACCCTCTTTGAAAGGAGCCCCAGGTATGCCTGAAAATATCTGTATACCGCCTTACCACAAGATATTCAAAGCACCAGTCAACCAGGTAAATTTACTTATAAAATAAAACAATTTTTACAAAGTAATTGCTCTTATTCTATTGAGGAGTTCCTGCAGTTTCCCTCATAATTTGATACACTTGAACGTGATTTTATTGCGGTTTTGACCTGTTGTCAATCATTGAGTATATGTATGTCTATATCTATATCCTTCTTTTCGTTAATGTAAATCATTAGATTAATAAACATCTACTTACTGCACACTCGAAATCTAATAGGTAGTACCGAAGCAACAAAATTTAGTTTTAGTAAGGATAACTCCAACACTTCCAATTTTTGTAGTTACAGAATTTGTATACCTATATATACATATTTCAAATAAATAACTATAAGTGTGTAGGTACGTAAACATATTTTACCGTTCATTACTTTTCAATTCTACAGAATTGTTACAGCTATGTTTATGACACAGCCAGTAAAACTAAGATAAAGCCAATGAACGCTCGTCTTGTTTTTAACCAACCTTCTGCTTACTAGCGACAGTATACCTACGTGAAATTTATTACGAAATATCTTTATCTAATGACATCATTAACATAGTTTTATATTCATTCTCTAATTGGAAAGTTATAAACAAGTATAATAGCTTAATTAATCCTATATTTTCTCGAATTAGAAAACACACAGAGCGGATAAATGATAAAATACGAAGTGGTATGAAGTAAATTATCATATCTGATAACTTCAGATTCTACTCGAATTCCATATCTTATTTTTGGAACGAAGCAAATAAAATAGGTATTAAAAATATCGGATCGTCCAGAAACAGATTAATCCCGATGTTTTGTACGATTGACTAGACAAATTTGATGGCCCCGAATATTGTTTTTTAATGCTCCGCCGGTTATCTAAATGTTTTAATTTTGGTTCCAGTGAAGAAAAAAAGTATAACAACACCCCTTGTATTTCGTTAACGACCTGTCGCATAAAATCGTGATAAGTACAATCCTTTCCCTTATCTTAAGAACCTTAACTGTTCCGTTCATCGGTGTTCACGGTACGGATGAATTGTCCATCAGTTAAAGCTTTTATTTCCTGATAATGTGGCAATTTTATGGACTATTATCTGTCTACTTCGGATTAGGTATTTTTCACTGTAGAAAGAAGGTTAATGTCGTCTTGTGTCACTTCTTATACTGTCTCACACGAATAGAACAAACGCTGCTATTTTTACTTTCGGTTACGGAATAAGTAAGTGTGAATGCATTACTTGCTCTAAATTAAAGGCTTGATAGTATTTACATACATTCCCATCACAATATCCAGAAAAAAATTGATTGTAATAATAATAAATAAAGCATTAAACATGCTTGTTATAAAATGTATAATGCTTAATAATTAAAGATTTTTTTGTATGTACAGGCGTCCCACCGTAGACTAGGTTCTTGATTACAGCTCTATTTGTCATTTTAGAAAGAAACTTTTTCTACAAGAATGTTATAGAATGCAATGCTGCATCGCCTAAAAATATTTCTGACTATACAGAGCGTCCCAGAAGTAGGCAAACGCATACTTACTTCGAACACCCTATATATTACTTAATTTTTCAATTCTGCGCAGAAAAATAATATGACTTCATATAAACTACTATATGTCTATCTGTAATAACAAAGTTATTATTTACGCTTTTGTCGAAAGTGGTCCCGATGCAAAGCATCGGTTAAGGCGGCGTGGTTTATATTTGCATTTGTTTTAGACATTCATATTTTAAATACCATACATACATACTTAGTCTGATCTAACATAGAAATTAAAATCGATGTAATTGTATATAGGTGTCCACTATAGTCCTGAACATTTGCTTAACTTTAATCCAAGGTAACTCGATTTTTTGAAATAGTACCCTATATTTTTGCTTGTGCTAAATTAACCCTTACCCAAAGCCCTTTCAATCCATACTAAACATTTATGATTCATCATGCAGAATTTCATAGTTAATTAATGATTTTAAATAAATCCAATAAATTTTTCGTTAATTTTCAAGTCTCATTCTACACAAGTAATTTTAGAGGCACCTAAAGAAAATAATAATAAGTTTCTCCATATTCTTTACTCAGACTGAGATTTCTTTGATCAATCTAGCTGTTCAGCTGCATTCTGTGTCCGCATCCCATGGCTCCTCCCACACTCCTAGGATACATTATCTCTCACTTTTCGTCTAGTTGTTGTTTCTGCTTCTATCTTGTCCAAATAGATGTTCTTACTCTATTTAGCCAGAAACTCTATGAACTAAGTGAGGGTACTACTGATTTGTAGACGTTTATTTTATAAAATAAATGTATGTAACATTCTTTCGCAATTTATACAATAGTATCTATATATTCATCGCCCGACTTCCGTGGAAGTTCCTGTCGCATGCTGGTATACTTACGCACCATTATCGTACCTGTTATGATGCTTCGCGGGCTCCGGTTTTCACACTTGCATTACGGCGTGCACAAAATGATTAACATAAAATAAGAATATTCGGTAAAATGTTCTTAACAGGCACTGTCCCTGCTATTACCATTGCAGTAGCTACCGATACAGTTCTGTAATAGCTTGCGATTCGCTTGGCCTCTTTCCGCTGATCTGCAGCCATCTTGATGCAATTTTTTTAGGTAAACACCTAAATACTCGAAAACCGTCGACGTGATAATTTCCTTTGTTGATTCTCACGCGGATCTGCAGAGAAATCCTATACCACAGATATGTAAACAGATAGCTCACTGCCTCAGAAATGGCCAAATCACGCGGGCTGTATAAATAAAAGGGGCACTATTTCGATTTTATGAAACATAGATACTTGCGGGGAGCAACATGTGCGATCAGAGACGGAACGTTTGAGTGTGGAAGAGGTACCGAGTCGCTAGTTGTTTTTATTTAAAAAAATATGCTTTTTGCCCCACAGCTGTTATTTATCTAGAATAGGAAGTTGGTTTATACCTCCTTGAATATGGATTGCTGACGCTCTTATTTAGAATGTATGTAAATATTCGCTATAGATTGTTCAGATTAACTTGCACTGCGCATAATGTATTCCTATGTGTCTCATAAAAAAATATCTTATGGTTGAAGTTGTTTTTAATAAAATTTCACACAGAGGTGTTTTATAGTTACTTTTTAAAAATTTCTTCATCTTTCACAGTGTCTTACAAAAGCCCTAAAAGTATCAAAGTGTGTTTTTTTAAATAGAATAGCTTGTATATTATTGCATTTTTGGATTGTCCAATCAACATAAGTATGTGTTTTAATAAGGTCTACTAGATAGTCGGGTCCGTTCACCCGGCCTACTAATCAGTCGTTTTATGTCCGCTTACCGCCCCAACTCTGCAGAAAACAGAAAGTATGCGCTTCACTTAGAACGCACCACTCTCCGGTAACTCCCGTCTACTCCTGTATATTCCTCTTCCTCAATTCTTGCCTCTCACTTGTACAAACACCCGGCGGTTCGCGTCTCGCATTGATTTGTTTGTGTGATTGGTTTGGGATCGTCGGTATATCCTGTATATTCCTTTTTCTCAATTCTTGCCTTTCACTTGTAAAAAGACTCGACGCTTCGCGTCTCGCATTGATTTGTTTGTGTGATTGGTTTGGGATCGTCGGTACATCCTGTATATTCCTTTTTCTCAATTCTTGCCTTTCACTTGTAAAAAGACTCGACGCTTCGCGCCCCGCATTGATTTGTTTGTGTGTTTGGTTTGGGATCGTTGGTACATCCTGTATATTCCTTTTTCTCAATTCTTGCCTTTCAGTTGTAAAAAGACTCGACGCTTCGCGTCCCGCATTGATTTGTTTGTGTGTTTGCTTTGGGATCGTCGGTTCATCCTGTATAATCCTTTTTCCAGCAAATGCACTTTTTAATTACCTATCGATTGGTATTTATAGCTTAAGCTTTAAGTTTTCACGTCTTTATAGAACACGCCAAATAATCGTTTTCTGCACTATTTGACATTTTTTTTTGTAAGATACAATTCCATTGTGTCTAGTTGCCTATAGTGTTTAAAAATGTCAGGTGATTCCTTTAATTTTGTTCGAAATACATATTTTGCTTGTGTTTTATGTTATCGTTGGTATGTTATTACCATTATTGTTGTTATAGCCCATTGAATTATAAATTACGTTAAGTTTCTGAGCACTTGTAAAGATATTCTTCATTATTATTCTTATAATTGTAAATTATCTTTCTATTTCTCAGAACTAGATAGATTAAAAACACCAAACGGTGCAAAAAAATATTATTCGGCATATTGAAACGCAAAGAGTTAAAGCTTAACCTATAAATACCATTCGATAGGTAATTAAAAAGTGCATTTGTTGGTAAATTAAAAATTATACTCTTCTATTTAAATTAATCTAGCTATAACCATTTAAAATTCTTGTTCGATTAGTTTTAATTTGTGTACACACAAATGTATAAGATAGCAGGTCTATTATAATTGAGTTATATAATATTGTATATTGTTACACTTCTCCATAAGTTGTAAAGTTCGTATATATAACTTCAATATTTCTTAACTATGTGAAACACGAAAATTAGGTTAGGTTTTCACAAAATTCGTTACTTCCTCCAGTAAAAAAATAGCTTTCAAGAAGTTGGTAATAATCCTTTTACATCACATGAAGTTCACAAAAAGCAGTCGTAAGAATTATGAGCATCATAAAACCAATAAATCTGTAATGCAGTAGCAATAAATGCAGTTTCTGTACTCCTAATAATACAAAAAGTTAAAGCAATTAGTATAAAAAATAAATGTCCACATTATTCTCGTTTTGCAACATGCAACTTTCTCCCTGGAAACAAAAAAAGACGCAAATTAAAACGGTATCAGACAGATAATATTTATTGTTTATGGAAATGATCGTTTGATTTACGATATGACAGGTCCATTCCCTTATGCACATATTACTGTAGCACTACAGTCCGTAATCATCGATTATTATTTCATCCAGAAAACACCATTCGCATAACTAACGCGGTCATAACGAGTTTCCTTATTTCCTAGACGAACCTTGGACACCATTTAAGGCAGCGCGTACGCTGTCTGGATTTAATATTTCTTTGGTTTCCCTTCATTCTTTGGGCGCATTCCATATATCATAGAGGTTTGTTCGGACACGAGATAATGCAGTTATCTCAAAATGCGTTATGCCCACATCTTGTACGGGGCCGTCTAGCTAACTGACAAGATCGTAGACTACGGCGAGGTTCACAAACACCATTTTATCTGCTTACGATCTAATAACTGTTGCACAATACATCATACACTGAATGGATATAGGTGGTACATCTTTTATTTTTTACAATCGTACGTCGCCATCGAATCAGAAAGGGGGTAAGAAACCGAAAACGTATGCGTTTCATGAATAATACATTTCAAATTTGTCACGACGATATCGGATGCAATAAATTCATGGAAACTGTTTCATTGTCATGTGTTAGAAGAGGGATTATAGCAAACTAATTTATGCAAATAATTCAATTAAAACAATAACAGGTATTTTTGCGCATCTAATTGCAAAAATTCTTAATTGAGATAACATTAAAACTGTTTTTTTCTTCTGGAGTTTATAACTATAGTGCTTTAATAATAGTTTCTTGCTGTATATAAAACTGGTTTTGAAAAAGAAATAGCAAGGAAGCCACAGGTGAAGAAAGCGAAATACTAAGTCTCACTAAATGTGTAGCACTCACAATTAGCTATCTTCCTTTTTTTTATGAAATAGAACTAAACTGTAAAACTTTTTTTTTATTATTTTGGCGTTTAAGGGATCACAGCCCATCAACCACATTAACTAACTAACATTAACATCAACACTTAAAATTAAATTTGAATTCCACATTTTTTGATAAAATTCATTAGTACTTTATAAACTTTAATATCATTGCATTGCAGAATAGATATTACAACTGTTGGAAAAATTACTTTATGTTTTAGTAAACCGGCAATCAGCTCACGTCGTTTTAACTCATATTTTGGGCATCCGAGGAACAAATGGTTGAAGTCAGCTAATTCGTAACCACACGAGCAAGCAGGCAAATCAGTTATGTTTAATCTATAGAGGTGTGCTGGGAAACAACCGTGCCCTAATCTCATCGTAGCGATCGTGGAAGAAAAATAGCGAGAACCCACGTGACCACTATCCAAACGGGAATGGAAAACAGATGGGTGAATTTTGGAGCAGTATGTAGGTTTATCTTTGCATATTGTTTGTCATCTCTCCTCCCATTTTTCGCGAAGGAAATGATATCGGATTTTAGCACTAACCTCCCTCATGTAAACAGTTTTATGTATAGCTTCGTCGTTCCCTATTGACTCCCGAGCCAAACAATCCACCTCCTCATTAGGAATTATACCAGCGTGAGCTTTCACCCAAAAGAATTTAACTGTCCTGTGTTGCCCCTCCAATTCAGCACAGCGCAATAGAACATCCAACACCAATGGATGCAGTTTCGAAAACCATTTCCTTTTTCGTAAGGCTTGTAAAAAACTCAGAGAGTCCGTCATAATAGCAAGTTTTTTGACATCCAGGTGCTTTACATACTCAAGAGCCTCCACAATTGCATTAGCTTCAGCTTGAACTATAGTCAAGAAACGCGCAGCCGCATCCATCCGATGTTTTGGAAGCATCCGTAGAAATAAGAGTGTAACCAGCGAGATTGTTAACTAAGGAGATTGTTAACAATCTCGCTAGTTGTAGTATTGCTCTGTCTATAACGGCTTGATTGGTATATCTCGGAATGAAGATTTGGATTGGTTTAATGAATTGGTGAAAATCTAATTTTCGCTTAACTGAGTACCGGATAGAAAGTCCTAACGTTGTAATATGACGGTAGGCAGAGGTAAGTAAAAGAGGTTTTCTGTTGGCCCAGCATGATGATAGCAACTCCAAAACTGAGAGCCTATGAATATTGTCAATAATACTATTAGACTCCATACTTTTCAACTTGAGAATGTATTTATTAGCAAGATGTTCCTGCCGAAGTTGTATGGGCGGTTCTCCTGCCTCCACATATAATGCTTCTTGCGGTGTGGATCTCATTGCACCCGTACAGATGCGAAGGGCCTTATTTTGTACTGCTCTTATACGACTCATCAGTTTCTCATTAGATAAACTGAAAAAAATGCATCCATAATCCAAGTAAGAACGAATACATGCTTGGTAGAATTTAATTGCTATCATACTGCTGGCACCCCGTCTTATTTTCACAAACATCGTTAGAATATTAACGTATTCCTCACAGTTATTTACAATCCTATTTACGTGATGTGACCACTTTAATTTGTTATCCAGAACAAATCCAAGGTACTTCACTACTTCCACAACACTCAGAACATCCTTATTCAGTGTTACACGATTCATAGTCTGTGGCGAGAAAAAAAAAAACCACTTTTGACTTCTCTGGTGACAAATCAAAACCATGTAGTTGAAGCCACTTATTTGATTTCGTCCTTACCTTAGAAAGGTTGTTTTGCAATTTTTGCAAAGATGAATCCGCCACGACAATGCAAAAATCATCTGCATACTGAATAGTCTTAATATTCCTACCTTTCATATCGTGGTAATCAGCTGTATACAGATTGAACAGTAATGGATTCAAAATTGAACCCTGTACGAGACCAATGTTAATTGTCCGTTGACCCACCAATGTATTATTGTGTGCTCTTATATAAACTATGCGATTTTTGAATATCTTGACTATATTATTAGCAGTGAGACTGGGCATTTTAAAACTACATAGCTTTGCAAAAAGAATATCTAAATCAACGGTATTATAAGCGTTTTTTAGATAGATAAAAATAACCCCTACATAGAGATTTCGGGTAAAACCTAACCCAACCCTTGTATTTCGGACACAAGATCCGTCGTCGCATCAATAGTACCCATTTGTTGTCGAAATTCATACTGCTGTAAAGGTAGCAATTTATTTTGCTGAATCCACCACTTCAGCCAACCCTTAATTAAACGTTCATAGACCTTAGTTACGCATGATAATAAAGAAATTGGACGGAAGGCGATGGGATCAGAATTCGCTTTAGGAATAGGTACTATTACAACCTCTTTAAGTTCCTCAATCTCCGTACCATCCATCCACATTGAATTGAAGAAAGATAATAGAAACTCGAGCATTTCGGCAGGGAGGTGTTGAAGCAAAACGTATGGTATGTTGTCAATCCCAGGAGCAGTATTTTTCTTAACTTCAAGTGCTAAATCCAATTCCACCAGCATAAATGGTTGTAGCCATGAGTTCTGGGGGTCAGTGCAATCTATTAGAATATTTTGAAATGGAACGGTAACTGGGGCGAAAGATTCCAAAATCTTATTTGCAATCTGTTCATTAATGTGTACAGGGTTACGAGTGGTGATTCTGCTAAACTTCTGAGAGTTGACTAACCGATGTATTTTGATTCTACAACAGAAATTAACCCAACTTGCCCATTTCCTTTTTTTAAGAAATCTTTTACTGTATGTAAATGCCTACAATCGAAATTAATTTTACAATGCCTACCTTTCTTTCTTATATTTATTTGGCTTCTACCCAAAATTTTATGAAGAATTGGCACCTAGTTACCCTTTACATTGCACCCAGGGTGAGAAACAAACGTGGAGAGTACCTACCCAAAAATGGCATTTGGAAGATTCTCTAGAAGAAACTGCAAGCTTTATGCTTCCTTCCTACAAAAATAATTTAGTTCGTAAGCAGATTGGCTACTAAGCCGCAAAAAAAACGGATGGGAACATTATTTAACGAATATCTCCGGAAACTTCAACGATTTAGTAATTGTGTGAGTATTAGTAAATCTACAGAGTATGTAGAAAAATGTTTAAGGAAGTAACAATTTTTGTGATGACAGAAGTATCATAGATTTAAATATTTCAATCTCCCAATAAGGGTGTCTAATAACAATTTAGCTAATATATATAAGAAAAATGTAAGGTAATTTCAGTTATTCAGCTGATGACTTTTCTTATGAACTTTATTAGGAGATTGAAATATCGATTCTTAATGCGATTAATCTATAGAGAATTTGCTTCAGTAGCCCAAACTAAATATTTTTTAGACATTATTAAAGAGTATGCATTGTTATAGTTTCAGACATGATTAAGTAATAAATTCTGTTTTTGACACTTATTGTTAATTATTTTTTACGGCGCTTCATTTGTAGTTTTAAAAAGTAGTTTATTGAAATAATTTGAAAATCACAGTATAAATAACTTTGCGTTTTCTAAAATCGCAAGATTGCCGCTTCATTTTTAGAAAAAATACTCAAACCGTTTTAGTGGGTTTCCCGTTTCATTCTTGTTTTATAATATTTTGAAAAGGTTCGAAACTTTTCTATATGCATAGATAACGCATTTGTTTATACCTCAAGATGGCTGGATTTTATATTAACAAAAATTAAAAGAACAATGAAGAACTAACCCCACTTTTGATTATCTTGGTAATGGACGGGATATACCGGGTGTTCCTGTAAGAGTGGATACCGGCGATATCTTAGAAACCACAATAGCTATAGTGATGGAAAAAAAAATTCATAACTAAAGTGTTGATGGGAATTTTTTTTAAATAAGCTCTTAACGTGACCGCCAGGGGTCGCAGTTACCAGGGTCAACAGTAAATTTTGAATTAACTGGAAAAAGTTCCAGAATAAGCTATAATTTTAAATGTTTTATTAAAAACCTTAATCAATTACGCACCACTTTGGCTAAAGACATTTTGTCATATCTTTAATTATAAGTGTAGTAGGCGTTGCTGAATTTTGAAAAAGAAACTCTACTACAACTTATGTAGTTTTTAACCGAATTTAAAAAATGTGGGCTTGTTTGAAAGAGTAAGAGTAGGTATTACTACAACTTCATATTTCAATTGAAAACGGCACATAAATTTTAAACATCAATTGTTTTTTTTAAGAGGATCTTGGTGCTGTAAAGACTTTTCAAATCCAAAACAAGTGTATCAAAATAATTAGCAAAAGCCGTCAATGGAGTATAGTAAAATATTGTTCAGAGAACTTAAGGCACAGACTGCGGCCCTTTATATTTATAATAAATCGTTTAGCATATTTAGAGAAAATTTAAATATGTTATTTAACATATTTGCAATTATACATGTTTATGTAGATAGAGAGCTAGCTAGCTACACAAATTTCGATGAGAGTCATTGTAGTACATGATGTTCATGGAATAATACAACACAAATGGCAATTATTTGAAAGCAAGAACACAAGGAAAGCATTGCCTCGTTAAACAAAATGTAGGGATGATATCAAAAAAGAAACGCAAAGAATATGTATGTAGGAACAATGATACTGTAATCGATTCGCTCTGTATAAATTCCTGTATAGTCACTCGGGATCCAGTATCGGTGGTAGTCGTCATTTTTAAATTAAATTATCCACCCGGTCGGCGATAAAACCACCACTAAATAGGGACCACGCGAGACGCATAGAAATTCCAGCCACTTTATACCGCTTTATCAGGTTATTAATAATCCGTACCGTATCTCCGTTACTCTCTCGAAGTTTCCACCCCTGTTGCTACCAAATCATATGCAGCCAACAGCCGCAGTCCGCATAGCATTCATTAGCAGCGGTCGTAACTGCATAAATTCTTTTCTCTTCGTCCAGGAAACAAAATTCGAAAATAATTTTAGAATTTTTAAGGTATGCACACAATGATTTAAAGTGTTAATTGGGCTGATTGTATTCGAAACTATCAATCTTCCTTCGCATCAGTAATAGACAATCTGGATCAAGACATTAATTCCTTTAACAAGTAGCCAATATTGTGTCTATATATATTTGTGATTATCATTGTATAACGAGATAACATGTTCTTCTCTTTTAGACGTACAGTCCCTTCAACAGGCCACCTTGAAAATTTTGATAGTTTATATCTCGAACCTAATATAATTCCGAGAAACCTGGTTAAATTTTATAATGATAATAATAATAATATATCTTTATTTCGATATGTGTACAAAAACGGAATGAATAGAAAATAATAAATCAAAAAAAACAAATACTGAAATCCTGAGGGGCAATTCAAGTTTAAAACGTGATCTTCCATTGCTCCCCCTAACAAATTGGAAATCAATACATTACAGCAGAAGTAAAACCCCATAAAAAAAAACAGAAAAAGATAATGACCTAAAGCTTGCTCCTTTTTCAAATGTAATAACGTGCTCGCAACACTACGCCACACATTCCACCCAAGCACATCCCTCTCAAAGTGAAATTTGAAAGACGGAATTGACATTTTGGTAATATGTCCATCAATAGAATTACAAACATAGCAGATGTTATAAGAAAAACTTCGCTTGAACAAACTTGTCCTATGACGAGGAATTGCGATTAAGTGCCGAAACCTTATATTAACTATATTAATGTTATGGACATCCGTTCGATACCTGATTTTATTATAGAGATATGGCGGTGTGTTAGTAATCAAGATTTTATGATGAAAACAGCAGTTGCCAACCTAAATCGTCCTTCCATATTTAACCAACCAGTTTCGCGCAGTTTATAAGATATATGACTCCACCTAGGCAGACCATAGATAAACCGTAAACAAGAGTTTTGAACTTTTTGTATACGTTGCTTAGTAGCAACATCAAGACAAGGAAATATCAAAGGAATGCAATAATTGAACTGAGATAATACCAAGGAATCACATAATAATATTTTAGTTTTCTTATCAATAACCGATTTATGAGGATACAACAATCTTAAGGCAGACTACGAGCGCTGGGCACATTTAGAAATGTGGGTTCTAAAGCGTAGTTGTGAATCCAAATACAGTCCAAGATTTTTAACTTCATCAACAACATGCAAAACATCGTTATTAATCTTAACTTGGATAGCTTTTTTCAAATCATTGTTGCGACAACCAAATACTATTACAGACGATTTCTGGGAATTCAAAACTAAAAAATTATTTGTGGATGTTTCTAGCAACAGTCGTAAATCTTCATTAATTAATGATACAGCAGTATCCAACTCATAATGGAAAAAATAATAGTAGACCTGCGTATCATCTGCGTACATATGATATCTACATGTTTTCAGGGATAGCATCACAGAAGAAGTATAAATTGCAAATAATAGAGGACCAAGAATAGAGCCCTGTGGCACACCCGCACTTACATAACCCAAATCTGACAATTTATCCTGTATTTTCACACGCTGAAACCTGTCTGACAAATATTGTTCAAAAAAATTAATAGAAGAGTCCTCAAGTCCAATATACTTCAAGATTAACAAAACGCCATCAAACGCCTTACTGTAATCCAAAAGTACCAAAATAGTAATTTTTCCCTTATCAGTTTCTGATATAATATCATCAACTACGTTAGTCAAAGCTGTAACACAACTATGATTAGATCGAAATCCGGATTGAAAAATAGGCAAGATATTATTAATGTGTAAGTATGCTTTCAACTGTCTTTCAACAACCCTCTCAAGTATTTTAGAAAAAGTAGGCAGAATGCTAATAGGACGCAAATCAACAATTAATGCCGTTTTCCAACACCTTGGAAAGACACCCCCTAATAGACAAAAATTAATGATATGTGTGATAATTGGTAAGATACACGGACAACACATCCTAATAAATTCAATATTAAACCCATCAACTCCACTAGTGTTGGATGATACACTGCAAATAATGCCTGAGATTTCACTCTGATCGACAGGGAAAAATGCAAAAGATTTAGACAAATTCGGATATTTCTTGTTCGCATAAAAATCCCATTCAATGAAGAAAACATTTATATATAAAAAAGAAATAAGCCAGAAAACTAAGATGACGGTATATAGGACAATATATAGACCTATACTCACCTATGGAAGTGAAACATGGGTGTTCACAGATAGACTCAAAAGCAAAATACAAAGCATGGAAATGAAATATTTGAGAGGCGTTATGGGAATAACACGTAGGGACAGAATCAGGAATACGGACATAAGGGAAGAACTAGATGTAGAACCCATCTTACAATATATAGAGGAGAAACAACTAAATTGGTGGGGGCATGTACAGAGAATGGAGGCAGACAGACAAGCAAGAAAAGTAATGGAGGCGAGGATCATAATCAAAAGGGGACCAGGAAGACCAAGGATAACGTGGAATAAAGTGGTAGCAGGGGCAATACTGAGAAGAGGACAAACGGTGGTAAACGCAAGAAAACTAGCGGGAAATAGAAAGGAGTGGAAGGACTTTGTACATTTCACTTAAAAAAGAAACACACATGTAGCAAAAGAATGTAATTTAATTTTATTTTTATTGTTATTACCCCTACACCGAAAGGTAAAAGGGGCACGTGATTATATATAAAAATGATTAGAATCATTCTTTTTGGAAGAGTTTTTTGGAACCCTGTTAATGAAGAAATTATTAATCTCATTAGGTTGTAAGATATGCTCAGGTATCTGTATAGCCTTTTTTCTATATATATCACACTTACGTAACTCACTCCACAAATTGTTTCCGCTTAAACCACGGAGTCTGTAACTGAAATACGCTCTCTTTTCGGTTTTAATTACTGAATTACATAGGTTTCTCAATGATTTATAATATGTCCATTTGACGGGATTTCTAGTAGTCTTAAAAGTTTTATAGACGTCATCCCGAAGAGACATTAAACACCGAGTGTTGTCACTAAGCCAAGGTGCATAAGCCCTCACACTACCAGTTCGTGTTTGAATAGGTGCATATAAATTTAGTAACTCATTCAGTATATTGTTAAAGGCACTCAATTTTTCATCGACATCTTCGATTCTAAAAATGCGATGTAAGGAGTATGAAGAAAGATGGAAGCGAAAACTCTCCCTGTCAACACTACGAACATCTCTGTACAACCACACAGAACTTAATTTTGGAACAGCATATGAAACTTAATAGGAATATTTAGTATGTACTTAATGTATTTTACGTATTGTTGGATAATAAAAGTGCAGGGTGCTTTTTAATTACTTTATACCTGTCGTATACTCCGCCGCCCAGAAATCGTTGTATTAGTAAGTGGCCCCAATATTGTGACCAGAGACTGTATTTGTATTAAGTAGTAGTCCTATCCACTGCGACCACGAGGGCCTATTGTAGAACGGATGTTATCTGTAAAGTTCACCCCACAAGTTCAGGCCCTTAAGGTAGCTCAGAATCTTTTTGAATTAGGTCTTTTTTAGGTCTTCTAGAGACAGATTAACTTTCTCAAAGATTGTACACCTGATTATTATTGCAGTGGCAGAAAATATGCTCAACTGTCTTTTCGTCCTCTAAACATAACCAACATTCAGTCTCATCAGAAAATCGGATTCTGTGTAAGTGCTTTCTGAGTTTGCAGTGACTTGTAAAGACAGAAACAATTACTTTGATATTTCCACGGTCAAGTTCAAGTAGTTCTTTGGTTCTGATATGATTAGGTGAAATGAACTCTTTCGCATGTACCGTACCAGGACAATTGTTCCAATGTTGGAGTATTTTCTGATTTTAGCATACATTGATTTGCAGTTCAGCTACCGTAGGTCGAATGCCAATAGCAGGTTCTGCTTCCTGGATATGCTCCGCGGCACCCCTTTTTGCAAGAGCATCTGCTTCCTCATGACCATGAATCAGCGAGTGTCCAGGTGCCTCAGATTAGGGATAGATTATTAGCTATCCCTACAGTATGTAGAGTGTTTTTACAGCTCCAGATCAGCCGCGAGTTCTAGTGCATCAGCACCGTGTGACTGTCGCTGAAAATTTTAATTGATTTGTGTCTGATGTTTTTATCCAAAATTTCTCTAGCTCACATTTCAATGGCATAGATTCCAGAATCGTTGTGTGTTGTCAAAAGTTGTAGTATTTTCTAACTCTTCGACTACGGCAGAATATTCGTGTGCCAACACCATGCTTTGCTCCCGAACCGTCCATAAACCAGCAGGTGTTTACCTGCATCACAGTTTCTTTGTTACATCTCCATTCCTCTCTGTTTGGAAAAGAGGTAGTGAAGTGTATCGATCATTGATCGAGTACACATCCTGGTCTATAGCATTCCCAGCACACTGTCGGAAATGACCGATTCAAGTGATCTGTTGGCCACACAGACATGAGTATGTGGCGATGTTGTAATGTAAATGTAATTAATCTGGTCTCCCTTTCCACAACAATGTGCAAGGGCGGTAGGTCCACAAGAATTTCCAATTCCAATGACGGGGAAGAAGCCATTGCTCTCGTGATTGCCATACTTGCAATATTTTGTATGAATATATGTCTTTTGGTGGGCTGGCTTGCTGCGCTTTCTGTCACCATGTTATCGATTATGGTTGCGCATACTACCATCACATAGAGCCAATGGACTAACTTTTGGGATGTCCCGCAAGGTTTCCTTAAGGATATCCGCAGAAGTACGTTATCTGTAATGCAATTTCAATTTATATACAAGAAAAAGGATAAAAAGAGTAGATGATAATTTTGCTCACTTGCACCGTGATTCATATGCAATATTGCTACCTTAATTGAAATGTAAATTTGCTAAACACCAGCAGCTTCAAAAGTATTACTATCTTTGATGGAAAAGGAATCTGGAAGTTTGTAGGAAGGTCTGGAAGTTGTTAAGAAACGGTTTTATGTTGTGTTTGGGCAGGATCTTTTCCTATACGGTCGGTAACACCTTGGTGTAAAGAGATGGGCATTGGATTGGATAGTTTGAATACTTTGGATACAGGATGTAAGTATCCGCTTATGGTATGCTGGATTTGGTGTGTGGAGCAGTTGTTCTTGGTTAGAGTTTCAGTGAAATGAAACATGAAATAGTTTTCTGGATAAGGGAATAGCTCTTTGTACTAAAAATTTATGGCCCCGTTCTTCTGAACTGTGAGAGGGCAGTTAGATAATGGTCGAAATGTGTAGGTTTGCGGTAGACAAACTATTCCAACGAGCCATCAGAGCGACTAATCAGTAGGACATTCAGGAAAGGGATATTACAGTTCGGTTCAACTTCCATAGTGAATTTTATGGAACTGTGTTGGAAATTAAGGAACGTAACTAAAGTATATTAGGACTCACGTCCATGTGGCTAGAGTACAAAGGTTTCGTTAACGTATACAAACCAACATTTCGGTTTCTGGAAATAAGAAATCAGGATTTGTTGCTCAAATGTCTCCATAAAACTGCTGACTACAAATGTTCCTTTACGTCCTATCGTTAGTACCATAAATAGTCCTACTCACAAGCTCTCCGTATACCTCTCCAACATCCTACAATTCTACATTGGTGACAGCAATTCCTTTATTATCCTCCTAATCCTCCAACAATGACATCACTGATTTCTGGAAATGTAAAAAATGACAATTAAATGCTGTTAGTAAACGAAGTAAGACCCGTCACTTTCTTTTCTAATAAATGTCCTCAAGAGTTTCTTTGGCAACCATCACAATGATGATTGACCACAGGGATAAAGCTCTGAAACACTTTCTACTAATATCTTATCGCACAAATTATTCTCGTCAAGCATCGCATGGATACGTGATCTGTGATTGTATTTCCCATTCGAGAATGGCATGTTCCAACAAAATTGTCTGGACCGGAAATTGAAACTGCACCGTATAGGAATAAAGGGCAAACATGCAAATCGTCCAATCAGTGATTCGATCGGATAATATAATAATACCACAAACACATTTTTGTTCGCATATCCAGACATGATCAAATATTAACCATAAGGTGAACTATGTATTTAAGTTCCGAAAGTTAATTATATCCATAAGAGAAAACTGTAACACGGAATAAGAGCTACAAGATTCCTGTGGGGCACCTGAAGTCGTAACACAAAGTTAAATTTAATTTAAGCAGTACTAAAAGTATCTTGCGCAATGTAGTACTATCCTTTATAACTATGTTAAATAGAAAGGATAAGAGAAGAGTTTTAATATCACTAAATCAAAAGGTGATGATAGAAAATAAAAAACATTTTATTTTCAGCACCTACCAGAAATAAAAACGTCATATCCATTTTATTTTCAGAAGATTCATCTACTTCTACCTCTAATCATTTATACTTCACTGAGTTACAGCGCTTTCTAATCATAAATCAAGAAAACTACGCCCCACACCTAGTTCAAATACATACATACATATAAATGATAAAGACACGGTAGTAAGTCAACAGCAATTAATATTGCTCGTTGGGCCTAACTAACAAAACGATTCGTAATGAGAATCGCGTTCCATATATTCTTCGTATGCGTGTGCACGCCGCACAACAGACTATAATCTGCCTTTCATTGTACGTTCTATAATTGCTTGCGGACAAGGCGCAGGTTAACAGTAGACAAGACAAAAGAGGAGCACCCAAAGTTGAGCCAACTTATTTTATATCAAAGAGGATGGTCGCAAGACAACAGCACTTGTTATTACCTAGCAGTCTCGAACCGCAAGCGTTAATTTATACATTATGTTGCGCCTTTATAATAGTTAATTATGCTGCATAATCAGTTTTGTTGGATCTGGTGTAATGAAAAAGGCGTTCCTGTTCATCTCTTGCGCACGATGTGTTAAGTAGACCATTATTTTAATTAATCTGCGTTTTAGTTTGTAAGCTTTTATTATTTATAATCATTATTTTAGAGTGACGAAAGAATTTTCAATTAGGTAAAGAATAGTTGCTTAAATCACTAACTACTATAAATAAGACACAAACAGACACGCATAAATAACAACACATCTTCTAATTGATTTAAATTATAATACACTGCCCGATGCGCATAGCTTTGCTCACACGGATTTAGAATGACAAGATAAATAAATAATAATAAATCTGAAAATTATTATTAATGAGAACAACTGCATTCTGAAACAGAACTGCCCGGCACTAGGTAGCTTACACAAATTGTTTACTTTACAAGGAGGCCCTCGCTCCACCTTACGCATACATATTGTTCCCACTATGCTGACTCACCAATCTATATACGGGGTCGATCAATAAGTACGCGAACGGTTTTCACGGGCTATGACGGTTAGATATCGGTGACGGCTATTATATTGCCCGTCCTGTCCTTATGTCCGGGCATCCAAATTAGAGACACTCTGTGGTCCTGTGCCTGGCTAACAGTCATTATACTTAGTCTCCTCCTCGTGCAGCCCCCCTTTGCAATCATATCTGCGCAGGCTGCAAGGGCGAATACCTCTACCCGGAAGATCGTCGCATGCTTCCCCAGGCTTATGGATATCCTTTGATTAGGGCTCGGTCCGCAAACACCGGGTCCTGTGCCCTGGCTGGATTTGGATCCGTCCGTGAACCAGTCATCAGGAGCAGTGATATCACTACATGCCTGGTCTCTGTTCGGTATGGAGATTTTCATCTTTTCAGTGAAGATAATTTCGGGTGCCACACTGTCCGTGGGCATTTACAGCAATGGCCTGTCCAGTATCGTACCCGTCGTATCAGTGCGCCCTCCAACCCTAACGTTGAGATGCCACAAGTTGTTGGTTTTCAGTCTACGGATCGCAATCGTAGCCTCCGTTTTCACATAAAGCTCCAGCTGGGGGAGGCCCACAATAGTATTGAAAGAAGCGGTTCCTGTGCTGTTGATTGTACCAGTGATTCCCAGCAATGCCTGTCTCTGGACAGCGGTTAGCAGCTTCACTGCAGAGGACACTTCTGTCCTCCTTCACCAGACTACTGACCCGTATGTTATCGCTGGTCTCACCACAGCAGTGTATAGCTAATGGATCACCTTCGGCTTTAGTCCCCAGGTTTTACCAACAACTCTCCTGTATCGCCCTGGCGATGGCGGTTGTATTAACTAGGTGATTTTACCAGTTCAGTTTTGCATCAAGGGTAACACCCATATACTTTACTGCTTTGGTTAATTTTAGCTCCTGCCCAAACGGTCTAATGCCGCCTAAGTCATTGAGTTTCCTCATGTTAGTGATAGCGACAAACTTTGTTTTTTGTGGATTAACTGGGGAGGGACTCTGTAACATATTAAGGAAACGATAGCGATAAAGAAAGCGAAGAGATTTGAATCGCATCTCTTCTCAGCTTGACACTCTATTAACTAATCGCTATTCCTTCGGTGCTTGATTCGGGAATCTTCGGAGAAAGACGAATTTTCATGAATACCTTGTATTAGCCATTTCAAATACTAAGCTTTTAGTGCGTTTGATATAATATTTAGATGATATTTAGGACAAAGTGTTACAATTTCTGTAAACATAACCCTTTTTTGTAAAACGGCATAAATAACTTTTTAAACGAAATGAATCCAGTACAACGCATTCTGATTGAAAATGAAGAAAGATTGCAACGCAACCATCAACTTCGATTGCAGAAGCGCGTTTTACGTGATCAAAGTGATCCTTTTAATCTTCCGGATCGAAGGTTCGTGGAGTTATTTAGATTAAATAAAGATTTAGTGCAACATTTGTTTGTACAATTACAACCAGTCATGCACCCTGGTGTAAGAAGTACCAGAATTACTGTGCAAGAAAGGATATTAACAGCCATACGGTTTTTTGCTACGGGAAATTACCAAAGAGGTGTGGGCGAAGAATATCTGTTAAGTATTAGTCAGCAAAGCGTAAGCCGTTGCATTCATGAAGTGGCTGAAGCAATAGTCACCACAATGGCTGCAGAATGGATACAATTTCCAGTTACTGCAGACAAGAAAATGGAAAACAAGACTTCGTTCATGCAAAATGCAGGTTTTCCAGGATGTGTAGGTGCCATAGATTGCACACACGTAGCTATAATAGCACCTTCACAAGAGGAACATAACTATATAAACAGAAAGTCATTTCATTCGAAAAACGTACAATTAATTTGTAATTATAATTTGGACATATTAAATGTGAATGCGAGATACCCAGGGAGTTCACACGATGCTTTTATTTGGCGAGCATCTGCAATAAATGCCTTAATGGAGAGGAATTACTTAGCAGGTGAAAGAAATACGTGGCTCTTGGGTGATTCCGGATATCCACAACAGCCCTGGCTGATGACACCGGTACAAGGGGCTTTACCAAATTCGCCAGAAGAAGCATATAATGCATGCCACTCAAGAGCAAGATCTTGCATAGAAAGATGCAATGGCATTCTAAAGCACAGATTTCGATGTCTTTTGAGTGAGAGAAAGCTTAGGTAAGAACTTGTGTTAGTAAGTAATTACATTAATAATTTTAATTTTATATTGTAATTTGATAGATACGACCCAGAAAAGGTGGGAACAATTATCAATGCATGCTGTGTACTTCACAATATCTGCATTAAGGCCCAAGTTCCAATACAAGAAATAAATATTCCAAATATCGAACAAGAACTACCTGTAGTTGAAGAATTGCCCATAATCGATGACAATATCTTAACTATTGGCAGACAGATTCGGCAGAACATAATACATAGATATTTCTGAATCTAACTTTACTGGTAACATTATGCAATGAACATTTTGTCATTAGTATTTTGCTTTATTCAACTGAAGTAATTGTAAATAATATGTAAATTATACTCAATAAAAAATACACCGAAACATATCAACATTTATTAAATGATAAACTTACAAAAACAAACACAATTGTAAAATAAAAGAAAGATAAACTAATAAATTCAGACTATAAAATTTATTACATAATAAACTTAACATTTGTATCACTTAAAGCATAATTTCAAAAACTACTACTACTTTTTTAAATAGTCTAAATACTGCTGGAGTATGCTCACTTGTTGTTCTTGGCTATCTACCAGACCTTTTAAATTATTGTTGATTTGTGTCAGCATTTCCATATTTTCCTGATGCATTTGTACTAAGTTCATATTTTCCTTACCTTGTGTACTTTTTTTCTTTCTATTTATCTTTCTAAGCGGCTGCACAAGGTTTGCTGCTGAAGGCTGATCCTTACAATTAGGTAGTAAACATATATTTTCTGAAGATATAGTATTTGTGTTGGGTATTGCAGTATTTGAAGGCTTTGAATTCAAATTATCACTTGTAGTGTTTAATATATTATTTGTTTTAGAGCTAAAAAATGACAACGGAGGGGTTTCTATTCTTATTTGTGTTGTTGCTGACGTCATTTGTTGATTTACAACTGATAAATCAGAACTGGACTGGTCCTACAAAATAAAATTATTATAGTTCTATCTACACTAGCAACACTTAAACAAATATTTTCTTATAATGCAATTTGAACTTGAAAGTCAAAGATTTCAATTATATTATAATTATGTAAATATAAATAATTTTATTAACTTAAGTACCTGTATTATTCCAAGTTCTTGTGTTTCATCACCATTTACTGCTGTCCAGCCTACAATTGCCATCAGTTTTTGTTCATTTTCATTTAAATGTGGTGGAGGACCTCCACCACCTGTTCCCTTGACATGTTTCTGTAACACTTGAGCTTTTGCCTTTGTTTTGCTTTTCCATTTAGTAAATGCCTAAATATAACATAACTTTAATACATATCCATTCTAAAGATAATTATTTATTTACTTCTTGCCATTTTTCTGAAGTTTTACAGCCCAGTCCCATGCTGTTTAACTCTATTGCTACTTCATTCCACAATTTATCATATTTTTCCTTTCCAAATGGCCCCGGAATATTTTTTGTCGCTAATCCAGGATGAACTTGGATAAAATCGAGTAACACTGTCCACTGGCTAGGCACCGTTTTCATTCTTTTCGCCATTGTTATGAAAATGATTGTTATACGTCCTACTTATTTACTTTTTGTTTTTTGAGGTTATGTGGTAGTTTACTTTATAATCTGTAGTACAATGTGGAAATACAAAACGTCCCATATAAACGCATAACAAGAATAGCCTAATTTGTATACTAATGAGATAGATAAGGATAAACACTAAAGAGATGAATTCAAATACATCGCTTTCTTTATAGCGTTCGTATTGTCATCGGTTGTTACGAAGTCACTCGATTTCGAGTACGGAGTACAAAATTTAGAAAGCGATAAAGATTACGATCTCTATGCTTTTACAGAGTCCCAGCCCTGATAGTCATTGTGAGAGGCACCAGTGTTTTCCGCATGCTGCCTGCTACGCCCGGAAACTTCTCTTTAGCTGCTATGACAATATCGTCAGAGAACCCCTGCGTCCATATTCCTTTGTCGTTTAATGACCTGATGAGGTCATTCACGACCAAGCTCCACAGCAGGGGTGACAGTACTCCCCCTTGAGGGCACCCTCTAGTGGTCCTCATGACGATGTTTTTATCTAGCATTTGGACATAGACCACTCTGCTTCTTTGCATGCAGTCAATCCATCTGCCGGAGGCGACCTCTAAAAACACTGCCAAAGAAACTCCTTTTGATGTAGGTTCCTTTCGAGTTCCCCCACCAAACTATGTAGGGCAACCTCCCCTGACTTAATGTAATATTATGATGTATAATTTTTCCATAGTTTTCAGCATGAAAGATGTTAGACTAATTGGTCTGAATGATTTGGGATGGTAGTTTGTGTCCTTTCTAGGTTTCGGAATGAACACAAGCCTAATATCGGTCCAGGCCTTTGGGATGTAACCCAAGGCGAGGCTAGCCCTAAATATCACCAAGAGGGGCTTCATGATATCTCCAATTGCTTCTTGCATATACGGTTCCAACGATTCAACTGCCCATCGAACAAGATGAGGTTTCAAAATATCGTTTGATTGTCTCCAATCGTCTTTAGACGATCTGTTTTACAGAGGTCCACCTTCTCCGAGCCGGGAAAGTGCACGCTGAGAAGGTACTCAAGAGTCTCCTCCGTAGTGGATGTGAACCTCCCGTCTGGAAACTGAATGGACCTGAATATATTAGAAGAGTCCTTTTTCAGAATCCTGCTAATTCTGACCATGACCTTCTATGTCCTCACAGAAACTTCTCCAGACTTTCTGCTTCGATTGTTTAATTCTTTTGTTATAGGTATTTAGCTTAGCCTTGCAAGCTTCCCAATTTCCCGTTGTTTTCGCCCTGTTAAATAACTGGCGTGTTTCTCTTCTGAGAGTGTTCAGCTCTCTACTCCACCAAGCAGCCTGTCTTGGCGAGCGATGCTTCCTTAGTGGACAGTTGCTTTCATAACACGAGAGAATGGTCCATTGCAGCCATACAAGCGCCAACTCTAGTTTCTCGCTATTCCTGATCCTTATAGGATATTTACGGGCTGCTGCAGAGAGATCCTCCCTATAGGACTTCCAGTTAGTCATCTCCAGTTAGGGATCTCTGTACGTTTTGAGCTCCGTTACGTAGTTAGAAATTTCATAGGATATATACGCATGATCAGACAGAGATGGATCATCCGGTACATGCCAATTCCTGATCTTTTCCCGCACCCCTAGTGTGCAGAGAGTTATATCGATTAGTGATTCCCCCCTCGATGTGCTAAACGTTGGTTTGTTGCCGCGGTTCAGGCAGTCAAGTTCAGTACTAGACAAATAGTCAAATATTAACCATATATTTTTGAAAAGGAATTGCTTATCATTTAATCAATTAACCAATACTCTAAAAATTTAAAAAACGTAACCGTGGTACAAAAAACAAGCAATAAATTGAAAACTGGCCGAATAGTTTAAAAAGCGCAATAAATCACCAAGAGCTAGAATATTTACATTAGTATCAAATAACATTACATCCGAAAAAATACAACACAAAATTTAAATAAAAATAGGCACCCACTAAGACAATTCTGTAGATAGTACAGGTAAAAATGTCAAAATTTAGCGATAATTTTACGATCGCATATTTAATCGAGTTATCTGAAACCCTATTGTAACAAAAGAGAGTTGATTTCAAAATATAAAGATTTAGTTACAAGGTATGGTTTGTAATCGTGGTAATAATTAATCTGTGGTTCGTGTTCGAAATACATTCCAGTCTATTAATAGAAATGTTGACCGGATTGCAATATAATTTTCAAAAGTTGACTTAAATAGCATTTGTGATATACCTAACCTATATTTTACGTATTATTTCATAGCAATTAATGTATTATTGGATTACTTTAATTTGAATAAAATGGTTTATTTGAAATATTTTATATAGGTATTTTATTTCATATCTCTCGTGCTTTTCCCAACGATAAGTGCAACCTTCTATAGATATAAATAAATTAAAGGGCATTACTATGGATATTTAAATAAGTAAATACGTCGTTGGAGAAGCGACAAAGCTATATTTAAATCTATATGTAATACATACCTACTTGCCAGGCAATATCTTGATGTATATTAAAAAGAGGTTGAACGATAAACCTCTCCAAGGACACTTTCTCTGATTCTCATAATGTAATTCCCATAGATTCACTAATCGTCATTGACTCTGAATGATTTTCAAATGGGTGTAACTTTACGCTACATGTATTTTATGTTATATAATTTACATAAATATTTCGTCGCTTTAAAAGTACGTTTCGGTTATATGCAGTTTGCATTGAAATTTATTTGCTCCTATGTTCTTCTACATAGTACACACGCCTAAGAAGATTAACATAATATGCGTATGAGTCTTTGAGAGGACCGAAAGCATAAAACATTACATGCATTACCGACATTATATACGCACATAGGTATATTACATAAGGGAAGCGTTTTAGGGATATTAATGATGTATAAATATATGTGACCCGTTATTTTTCTGCTTAAATTATTAAAACCATGTCCTTTTATAGAGTCCTTACGTTCCCATAGTAACATAATCTATTTATGAATATTAATTTGAAAAGTAAGTTGTGATAGACACGAGAATCACATCTATCGACATCCTATTGACCTAAAAACATATTTTCCCGCTTGTACTTTAACTCAGTATGTCGTCGATGCTACTTGTACATTATCAAGCAACAATATAAGGATGATGTCTTCATTACTATCTGATATGATTTATCAGATGGAGAAATGGTGCAATAATAACGGTTTCATATTAAATACAAATAAAACTCATATCATAAACTTTTTGGTATAGCAAAAACAATTATAGCATATACAACTTCTAACTAAATGAAATTCCAAAAAATTGAACCCTCTTACAATTAGTGTACTTGTATTTAAAGTACTTACAATTAGTAACCGTTCTGAATACCCATTCATAATTGGGTATCGCTCGGTATAAAACCACACACATAAATACATCTTAACTGAATAAAACAATGACCGGGTAACCAGTCACGATGGTTAACCGATCATTGTGGTTAACTGGTGAATTCGGTAGGGTGTTGAAACTGGTCATAAATATAATTTTTGTATAATGGAATTGTTCATAACAACTGATAACATCAACTGGCTGGCTATGGTGTTCCAACTCACAATGTTTTTACAAAAAGGAAATCAATTGAAACTTGAATTAAATACATCATACATTCATAATATGAATGGATTCTGCTTCAGTAAGTAAATTAAATATGTTAAAATGAAATTATACACATGTATAATAATGCGGTTAAAAAAAATTACATAACTGCATAAAGCAGATACACTTTCTTAGAATTATAGTTATAACAATTCGTATTAAAACAGTAAAGGAGGTTTCAGGAAATCGTTAAGAAAATGGAAAACATTGCTAAATAGAAATTAATATGTATTTATTCCACGTTCTGAATAACTCTTATAACATTTATTATTTATTAATCACTTATCTACGAATTATACATGCATTAAGTATTTGTGTATTAGCTCCCGTCAACTAATAAATATAAATTAATGTTATGTATAAATTCTTAAAATGTGTTCAAGGATAAAGCCAATAATAATAATAATCAATTTATTGACATATCTATACTTTCTACCACATGCTCTAAGCCGTGAGCTTCGGCTATTTTCGGATTCCCAGGTAGCAGATATGATATACATATATTATATATTCACCCTAGGTTTAGTTTACGATCCATAGATAAGTATGCCTGATAAAATCGATGCTGATGTGCTTTTATTGCATGTAATAAAAGTAACCTTAGTTACTTAGGACGTGCATTGAATAGGTGCACCTGAATTACGTTCATAAATCGTTTGTCTCCTAATGAGGGACGCGAAGTGCGGTCAGAAGTTTTTATTCATATAAATAGGCAGGTATATATATATATATATTTTATATTAGGAATTGCCTAATGTACTAATAAAAGAATTAAAAACAATTTTAATTATTGCGGTTTTGTTTAATTTTCCAAATTCTTTTCGTTAAGTGACACATATGCAAGATAGAAAGACGAAGAAGGCCGCAATTTAATGATAAAATATAATGTTTTTACGTGTAACCGACAATATACACAAACAAATTTTAGTTCACAGATATACATATATTCATAAGAAATTACTTAACCTGCTCTAATAGTATACAGTGTGGCAACCGTTCATAGCACAATGCATGTATTAGTAACTACTGGTCGACTGTAAATGGGCGTGCCATCTTGAGTTGCCACGCCTACTTAGCGACACGCGGATGGCATTTACAAACGATAGCGGACGTATTATAAGTTACACGTATAAATGTATTGGGGCATATAGGCAAATCAAAGTCTTTTATAGTTCTATGTTATAGCATAAGTGATTAATAACATTACATGTGGTAGAAAATACTATTCCTGCAAAATAAAAAGCACTGTTAGAGGTAGTGTGTTCCCGATATAAGTAAATATTTTTAGTTGTTTGAAGCATCAGATAATCACTGATAACATGTCAGTGAAGTAATTCATCACAGCCTCATAAACAACATAAAAAATCCAAAATAAACAATCAGAACTCCTAAACTTTAAAATAAAAACTAAAATAATATTGTTCAACAAGTATAAAATCTAAAAACGCAACTATAATAACATAATGGAAAATAATATATTTAATTCTTAACACAGAATTTTATTCAACATTGCAATAAACCTGCAATTAGCTAAAAGAGAATATTATTCTTAAACAATAATAAAATTTGAAGTAAATTAATTTATTAAGTGTTCAAATAAACCTCCCTCTAGATAAGAACAGTAACCCAACCGATCATAAAAATTCCGACGAACATTTGTTAACATATCTGCTGTGACAGTATTACTGATTTCAATAATTCTCGCGCGCAATTCCTCTAGGTTTGATGGCCGTTGATCACCGTATCCGTATATTGTATTATGTAAAAAGGGCCATAAAAAGAAATCGATTGGAGCTAGATCAGGGAACCGCGCTGGCCATTTAATAGGGCCCGAGTTACCGATCCACCTGTTTTCAAAAACCGCGTTTATAAAGTTTGTTACAATGCGTGTATTGTGTACTGGGCAACCATCTTGCTGAAACCAAACTTCATTTATATTAAATCGCTCCCGTATTGCCGGAATAATATTATTTTCAAGTAACTGTAGGTATCTATTTCCGTTTAAATTACCGTCAATGAAAAAAGCCCCAATTACATGATTTCCAATGATACCTGCCCATACATTTAGCTTCTGTGGATACGTTCGCGTTGGTATATTTAAATGTAGATTTTTACGCGACCAGTAACGACAAACTGCGCGGTTATGATGCCCGTGTAGGTAAAATGTTTTTTCATCTGTGAACAATACGTTGTTAAAAAGAAATTGGTTATCGTGATATTTATTTATCATTCTTTCGCAAAATTCCATTCGGCGATAATAATCATCGGGAAGAAGTACTTGTGAACTTGTAAATTTGTATCAACGATATTTATTAGTACGTAAAATCTTATGAACCGTTGTTTTAGAGATACCTAATTCGCGAGCAATTTGTCAAGATGACATAGTGGGATTTACTTCAACTAAAGCACATACTCGAATTTATATATCGCTTACATTCTTATCCGGAACAACTTTATTTTTATTATTTACTAAAGAAAATGTAGTTTCAAATCGATTAACGGTCCTACGAATGGTGCTTGCATTGGGAATTTGACTTTCGGGGAAATTAGCTGCAAATAAATCCCGAGTTACTTCCGCGGAATTACCACCGTAAAAATGTTTAATCATGAAGAGCTTTTGCTCCGGCGTATAGTACTTCATTTTTAAAATAACCGTTATCTACCTACCAACAACGCGTTTTATTAAATAGTACGAGCGAGTAGTTCTCCCGACGAAATATAAAATGCATCTGACACGCACGTGGGCGACGGCTCATGCGCCTGTGCGGCGACAGCGTAGAAATGTGGATTTCTGGGCAAATACGAGTGTATCATAGCAATGTGCTAATGTAATCCAGTCGAATATTCCGTATACTTCTTTACCGTTCTAATGCACGGATACCTCTGTGTATCTCACTTACACTACAGGATCGCTATAATGCGGACGCAGGCGGACAATTGATATATTGATTGATGTAGGCTCAGCAATGTTATATTTAGGATTTTTATTTAATTGTAATTTCTCTCTGGAGTAGATTTTATATATTTTAAATATATATATTTAAACCAGATCTTACATTAAAAAATAGACCGAGATAATTATAATTATCTTATACTTATAACTAACAATAAGGCATTGTATGAAACTAACATTACATTTTGTTTTTTTAAGAACTTGTTCATATATTACTAATCTGATACCTTCCCTCATCATTCTTTTGTTTATCGTGGTTTCTCTTTTATCCTTTGTTTTTTGGAGTTCAGAAGCTAGCCTGTTGAATATTGTAAAAGTTTTAATAGGATGGTATTAATTTCTAACAGTTCTATACATTTTAAGTAGCCGAATCTTTTTTTTTATCGTTGTACTATTTGAGTCATATTCACGCGCGCTCGACTCTCACCATCCCGACCGCATGGGGGCATCACAAATGTATATAAACCGCGCGCTTAACACAATCAGGGGGGGTTCCCGAGTCCCTAAGTACCTTCCAGTCCGCTCTGGCTGATGTGTCGACAAAGCTTTTCTGATACACGCCGAACTTCTTATTTCAATTATTCCAGTCCTGATTGTTAACGCTAGGAAAGCTTTTCTGGTGTAACACAGCCATTTTACCGGTTTTCTCCACTCTGGCCGTTGCGTTGGCACAGCTTTCTGAGATTCCCAAGGTTTTATTTACAATCATATCAAATCACCGATGTCTGTCGTTTCATGTTGTTAACAAAATTAAAGTCATCAGATTCCGCGTCTAAATTTCAAAAGCGCTACCGGTGCCCTACGAATGTTTGATTGTTTGTCACTGTACATATATTTATGTATGTGCATGACTGCACATACATATGTTTTGACACATCCCTTTGTTTTCTCGCTGTGTATATTCGATATCTGTTCACACCTGTTATATGGAAATAAATGCTTGATTTATAATACACTTTCACTGTTTTTTTGCGCAATTCAAACTAGAACCTCCCTAGAAACCCCCACGCACTCACACTCATAGCTACCATGTTGGACTTGAAACTGTATTGTAACGGCGTGAACAAGACGCAACACCGTTTAAACCGCCACAAAGTTGTAATTCACCGTGTGACAGCTGGCCGCACGACCAGTGCCGCCGAACGAGCGTGGGGCGAAGCTCTTATTTCGACTTGAGTAAGCAGTACACCGAACCGAACCGAAAAAAACGTCATTACAAAGCATGTTATGAAAATAACATTTTTATAACATTTAGCATTTTAGAAAAAAAAAGTCTAGGAAGACGAAATATTAAAGAGAAAACAACAGGTAGCGTATTAACAAGTGCAGTATACAGTGTGTTAGAAAAAGGTTGTCGGATATTTTACCCAATTGTAGTACTGGTGGAAATAAACAAAAAAGTCTTAGTCAACATGGGTCCGCAATTCAACTGTTTTTGACATATAGTCGATTGCATATTTTAAAATAAAAAAAAAACATTTTTCGGTTTTGAGAATAGTTCCCTTTGTCAAACAACTGATTGTGACTTAAAATTAGTTCTGTCAGGCATCTGTCATCAGATTATTTATCATTTGCGTCATTTTTTTGTTCTCAAATTATGCATAAGTACACAAATGCAGAAATGGCCGATATGTATGTTAGGTACGGTCGTGCGAATGGTAATGCCACTGAAGCACGGCGTATGTATGCCGAAGAGTTTCCAAATCGGTTGTTACCGAGTGATAAGATTTTCTCAAGACTTCATATCCGGCTGTCCGAAACTAGTTCATTTAAAATTAATGGTGGTTCTGGTAGACCTAGATCAGTTTCTTCTCCCGCAGTAGAATTAGATATTTTGAGACGGGTAAAAGACAACCCAAATATTAGCACCCGAAGACTTGCCGCAGAACTGAACGTCAGTCATCCTCTCATTTGGAGAATTCTGCGGGAACAGCAGCTCTATCCCTACCACATTGAACGCGTGCAAGTTCTTGCTGCTCTCGATTATGATGCACGTAGGGTTTTTTGTCATTGGGTTTTACGAAAGCTTTTTGTTTATTTCCACCAGTACTATAATTGGGTAAGATATCCGACAACCTTTTTTTTAACAGGCTGTATTTCGCATTTGAAATTTCCACGTGTAATGAGCATATTAAATACAGGTGAATTGGTAAAAAATAAATCTACACATTTCAAATTGAACGTCTTAATCAATTAGTGAAAAATTTGTTTTTAGATATAATCTCAAATGAATTTTAATTCTTAACTCAAGGCTACGCGCAGAAGACATCACTACTACGCTCAAATCTAGCTAAAATGTGTTTATGAGCAGAAAAGGGGGAAAAGCAAAATTAGTTTGCAATCGCTAATGCATTTATCAGTGATTAAAATAGTATACAAAATGCACCTACCAGATAAAATGAGAATAATAGACTGTGACCGGGTCCGGATATACGGTGACCGACCGGACATGATGGGTGATGCTGAGGGTACGTACTTCTACCTATACCTCGTGCAATTCAATATTCAAATACAATTACTCATGGAATATTTCACCGTAACCCAGACACGACCTCGACAGCTAAAGTATTTCAATATTTCATACGCACTGACACATCTAATATGCATCTTTGCACACACTGGTGCACGACAATAGGGGCAATCGACCCCTACGTATCTCTAGCTTGTTGTAGGAGATTGCTTTTTGATTTATCTGCAAGCATATTTAAAGTTTACGACGGAAACACAGAGTGTGGCGGAGTTCTCACGATAATAGCAAAAGTAATAATATTTGATTGCCTCTACAAGTGCGAAATTTGTGCAAATATTCGTTCCGTGATGTGTGTAATTGGGGTTAAGTAAGTATTCTGTCGTCTCAAGCGAGTTATCACGCTCGTGTTGTTTCTTTTGGTTGTCTTTTTGAGGATAATTTATATCAGTATAGATTTTCAGAGGACGATGAAGTATTTATGAATTTACCCACAATCCGTTTCACTGTTCCTTTTAACCGCTATATTTACTATTCGCTATACAAAACCTGTTTTGTTAATTTAACACATGTCGTTCCCTAAGTGTACTCATCCTCAAGAAATCAGGATCCAGATTTGAAAAAAAAAACAAAGTCGGTAAAACAAAACATTAACAACAACAAACCGTTAATACCATTGAAGTCAGGAATGCAATACAGGAGGAAAGAAACGATATACAACTTCATTTGCTTTTCCGTACTGCTACTGTTCATTATGGGGTAATCACACCTTAACATTTGGGAACTAATACAAACAATAAGTCATTAAATGAATGTTAAATGACTATGGTTAACTGAATCGTATTTCTGCAATTTTCGATTTATACTAGCTAAAATTTTACTCTTTCGAATATTTATTCTGTGTAATGCAAAAGGAACATTTGGAAATTATAAGCAAGAATTCGAACATACAAATAAATTGCGGTTCTTTATTAGTTCATGGAGAATTTGCTCGGGCGCTCAAGTGTTGAATTTTTTAATTGACCTTGACTTTCACATTTTCTTGTATTGAGAGGAAGTTTCGAACTACGATAATAATGAGGTTCCAGTGTATTTTGGACGACGTGTTCCTAAATTTTCTGAGGTTCTCATCCTACTCTCAGCTCTCTGTGTGCGGACACACACATTTTCTTTAAATGGGCGAGGCAACAGTAGCCGAACCATTTAAAGAAAGTGTATCGTTGACTTAGAAACAGAAGAGATAGACCTGGAAGCAGTAATGTTTCGAAAGTAACCATTTGTAATGGTAGGTTACCTCTATATGTTTCCTTCAAAACCATGTTTTAACGTTTTTCATTAGGGCTGTCCAGATTGCAGTGCCCTCATGCTATCCTGAGATTGCTGCCATCTATTGATCAATTGGTCGCTCGCTATACTTTTATCTACTCCATATTTATGTTTCGCCATTGGATCGAATTGCTTGGAATGCGTATTATCAAGATTAAAGCTTCAGTTAATCTGCTCATGTAAGCACCCGTGATTTTAATTACCACTTTCTGTTGCAATCCTAGTGAAACAGATCTACATACCTTCTCTTCTATAACATGTACCTAAATGGAAACCCTACACAAAGATATGAGTTGTGCTATCGACCTCCAAGAGCCAACAGTTTCCTCCGCGTCGCCCACCCATCTTCCGAAAGATTATGACCAGACCCGCCATTGCTCTAGTAGCTTTTTCGCTAATGTGAGTTACCCATCCCTATGTCTGCGTCGAAATGGACGCTTAGATACTTGATTGATTTCTGGCTTGTCTTCTTTCTCCTTCTCACTTGGAATAACGCTTCCGCATTTTCCTTTAGCCACTTCAAAATGTCGACTATGGTTCTATTCACTATTCGTCGTTCACCTTCTTCGGAGGTTTTGACTGACGCCTATAGCCAGGTCATCGGTGTATAAGATCAATCTTTCACAATTTCTGTGGGTGATACCTCAGCGTTCCATCGCAATAGCCTTTCTATAGAATAGGATCTATTACTGGCCCTTGTGGCACTCCACACGTTACCTCCATCTTTCTTTCTTGGTTTCACACTATTATATGTCTTCCCTCAGCGGTTAACAACCATGTTATGTAATAGGACGGGATGTTTCTTTGAGAGAGAAAGGAATGGGCTATCATACAGACAAAGATAGGAAGTTCTGAACATATTTAGTAATTTTAAACGTATTGCTGTGTACTGAATGTACCAACAAAAAATGAAAAATGAAATTTAAAATGAAAAATTAAATTAGCTAGCTCAAATGATAACAATGTTTATAAGGCGCAAAAGAACAATTAAACTCAGGGTTACTACCATGAAAAGTAAAAATCTGGGTGAAAGAAATCTGACTTCCTTTTATACTCAAAAGAAAATTTTTTTAAAAGGTTTAATCAAAAATAAAAGGACAGTATTTTGAATGACATTACAATTCAATAATTTTATTCTTATTAAAAAAAAAAAAGAAAAAAATTAATTACAAACTTTGCAGAAAAAAAAACCTTGGACAAAAAGGTCCTGGTCTAAATCAAAACTGCTGGTGTTTTTAAATTACAAAAGATGAAAAATAAAAGCAAGCACAATGCTTTTATTCACCCAACGTGATTAATAAATAATTACAAATCAGAAAAATTAACAACGAACAAAAAAATTAACTCTTTAAACTTAAAATATCTTCCTGCACGTAAAAATCATATCAGATCTTATATCTAAATTGTGTACACAAAAATACAATATCAATTATTATTAAATGAGTTCCGTGATGAACGAAATAAAATCAGAAACGTGAATCCAAAACTTTAAATCAATAACCACAAAAATATGAAAAATTAATGTAAAATTAATATATTTTATGTATGAATCATCAATGTTACTAAGCCTATAATAGTTATGTGCTTGTTTAGTTGTTATACCTAAACGCTTTCTTAACCATAAAAACAAATGCATAGATAGGTATATAAGATAATATTCTAAGTATAAATAGACATGAATAATACTTTCATAACCCCTACTTCAAAGTAGCGAAATATGACTACAATAAACAATATCTATAACCATTTACTTTAACATTACGGTAATACACAAACTACAAATATATTTTATATACCCTGTCGAGGCATATTAATGTGTTTTTTTTTAACACAATTGGTGTGTTGTGTGTTTGTATGTGCACAAACCTATATGTTTCAACGTTTGTAAATTATGAAAATGCAGCTGCAGGTCACCCTCAGTAGTAAGAATGTATTATTTAACTATTAGATTTATTTTAAATTAGTCAGTTACCTAAATATGCCTATAGATAAAACAAAAAGAACGACCACTACCACTTCCATGCGTGCCATGTGCTATCTATCTACAAATTGAACCCATAAGATTGAACATGCGCGCATTGTATTTGGTTTCCTAAGTGAATTTTCTAACTGTGGATAAAATCACGAAGTAATTTAATAAGATTCCCTGGGAAAGCATAAAAATTTTAGTAATATTACGTTTTCATGTAGCACTTTTACCTACAATTGAAAAATACTGATCGATATGTGGGAAATTTCCAAAAGAATAGGTAATTTCGCTAAAAAATGTAAAATTACCCAGTTTTTAGTGATTTTCCCCCAAATGTTACTGGAATTTTTAGCAGGAATTTTGGTAAATTTACTAACATTTTTTAGTGTGTATTATCAGTGTCAGAGTTTTGAACATTTTTGTTACTAAAAAAGAAGTTTTAACACTAAAATTACTGAATGGAGCATTTCATTTCTCTCAGTGTGAAATAATAATAAAGGATTAGGAATTTTTGGAAGTTAATAATTTGCGGTTATGCAGAATTATTGTAATTAAACTTCTGATTAATTGGTGTTTCTTATAACAAACATATAGATAATCAAAATAAACACTCCTTGTTTCTAAAGCATGAATAACAAGCATGGTAGGTCTAAACAATTATTCCTACCATAATACAATACACCCTGTAAACGAATGAAATAATTAAGTAAAACTACACATTTTATACACGCGTTCATAAAATAGAGCAATTAAATTAAAACTATATATAAATTTAAAGCTTAGAATCTCTGCATTTAATATGTGCATAGTAAAAGATCCAGTACTCAAAAAGAGCTTTGGCTTCAACTCATTTACCGGCACCTAATTCACCATCAACGGCATCAGATTAGCATAAGATCTAGAAAGTTCAAAATGTAGGATTTTAAAACAATTGTAAAGTTAATGAAATAAGGCTAGAAAATTAATCACATTAATAATCATCATCCTAGCAGTTAAAATATCTCACATATTTATTTACGTACTTCATTAGTTCCTATCAATTTTACTTTTACTAGAAAGTTCTGAAAAACTGCGTTAAGATAGGTATATATTATGCTATATGTCATTCAAACACCCATTCAACCAACAAGACAGACTTTCTAGGCAGCCTGTAATATTTTATCTAAGAAACAACCTCTCCCTTTATCAGAATTCCATCCCTTTAATCGGCTTCATATGGTAGCGCCTCATTGTCAGCTGAATAATTTCTGCATATCAGATCTCGATAAATAACCCTAAAACGTCACAATAACATCTCAAGATGTATCTCCCTAATTTATTTCCATCTAATTCTGTTATGTCCTAATTCATCTTCACCTCGAACATGTCAAGTAGGCAAACCGTTATTAGAAACCTAGATAGCAGATCTTAAAAATTAATCTTCCACAGTCCGAAAGTAGGGTCGAAATTTGTTACCTCGGTACTCCCGCGGTAACACCGTTTAAACGGACGACTTCACGTTTAAGTCATTTAGACGAGCCACCCGTAAATTAGAGAAGATTAAACGTTTCCAACCTATAGGACCTTTTCAAGGAAAGCACACGTCATAGATAAACCTTTAATTAGAGGTCGAATTTATTGGATAATTTGTCAAACGAGTGAGAAGGTATCTTTTACGCCCGCTAACCAGATGAAACTCATTTAAGAATATTATCTGCCGCGTTTGTTCTTCTTTTTTTACTCCTGGGTTAATTCCGAAAAAACCGTAGCAAGCAATTTATCTGGTGGAATGAAGCGGATTGATCAAAATGTGATAACAAACAAGCGAACGAGAATATTTTTTGCGCAGTGTCTCGTGGGTGGCCGCATATTTTAAATCGTCAAGAATATGTGTCCATACCTTTCCCTTTTTTTTTTAGACTGAAGCTTTGAATTTGTCACTAAGTTGTCGGTTATGAAACGATTCGCTTTCAAAATATTAGAAAACGTCGTCAGATGATAATTTGAAATTGACGCGAGCATCTTTGCTGTCTACTATTAGGATAAAATTAGATAGTTTGAGAAGACGTGGATAGATTAGACTTTTACCCACAATTAACAACGCTAATGTTATATGTTTACTAAGAGCATATAATTTGTCACTTCTGACATATGCATCTACTAATCCTACTATAATTAGTGTAATTTAACTGAATATTAATTGGAATCAATCATTTATACAGTGTGATTCATTTAAACTGGAAGCACCTTTATGGAATCTAAATTTTACATTAACATGAAACCAATTTTTTTAAGAGAATTTATGATATTATGCATGATAAACTTTTAAAAATGATTCTCTCATAACTTTTTTTAGATGAAAACAAATATTTAATTAAAATTTTGGTTAAAACCATTTTAGGAGCTTCTGAATTCAATGATGTAGTTAGATTTTTAATAAAACTAATAACATTTTAGTATTTTCAAGCTCGAAAAATAATCACAGTGCGCCTTGAAATTTTAGATGAATTTATGAAATGTTGTGTGAAAGTAGATCTTTGGAACCACTACGTGTTAAAAAAAAATTGGTTTCATTTTAATGTAAAATTTAGATTCTACAAGGGTGCTTCCATTTCAAATGGGTCACACTGTACTATGTGTGTATTGCTATGTTTACCCAGTTGAAATGTTCATACTTATATATTTATTTCTAATTGCTTTAAGAGGGGGCTTCAAAAGGCGAGGATCAAGAGATGTCGCTACTGTTCAAATGTACAAACAACATAAGGCATCTTTAACTTATAGGAAGATATCTAGATTTATACGAACGATTGCAGACATATTGTTCTCGGGAATGTCCTGTTTTGAGCTTTTAATTTTACTTAATAAGCGTGCAAACTGAGACATAAGCTTGGAAATAATTTTTGTAATTTTTAAATAAATCCAGACCTAAGTAGCCAATGTAACAATAATAATAATTTATTCGACGACGGAGTCGCTGGAAACACTGTACTGTTTCTTGGCTTTTTGGGTTATATCTCCTGTATCCTTTGCCTATTAAATTATGCCAGTTATTCCAATACTCTAATAATTTTCTGAGTTCATTTTTTGGCTTGCCAAAAGTTGCCGGCCTTGTTTACGTTCAGGGCTTATGGTATATGGCCTCTGTCATTCTGTTACACAGTCTACAGTAAGTATCTGCGGGGTTGATTCCCATGCTAGTATGCAAAGATAATCTCTACTAAATTTTTATAATTCTTCACTGTTCTTGTTTGATGGTCTCTTGATAAAAATCTTTCCAAGTTTGCGTGATTGTATTATGCCAAAATTTGATTTTAATTAATGTATAAAGTAACTGCGTTTTCAATTGAATTCTAAATACTAATGTTGGGCAAGATAGGGGAAAATAACAATCGTTAGCGAGCATCAGATAGGCTCGTGTTTAGTCGACTCGGGAAAGCTGGTAAGCAACACGAACACCTTCTCCCGAGACGAACAAACACCGGCCTGTCTAGTCCTCACTAACGATAGTTATATTCACCTACCTTGCCCAACACTACTAAATACCGTTTTTTAATATAAGTGTTTGTAATAGTCGTTAAAGGGCCATATTGTAAGGAATTGTTGTCTTGTAATAGTATTTGAATCCATTTATCAGAAAGATTCTCAATATCTAATTGAAGAATAACTAAGGAAGTTAACATTAGAGTTGGAGGTGTGCTAATCAAAAGTTAACAGAGCCTGAAATATTTGGGCCTCCATATGGATAGGAACCTTACTATGGGAACCCACATCCGCAGAACAGCAGAGAAAGCTGAGGAACTCTCACGACATGCATTTGTCGCATTTTGCCAAACATTGGGGGTTCGCAGGAAAACAACCGGCAGATATTATGAACGGCGGTTCAGTTCATTATGCTGTATAGGGCCTCCAATGGAGAGAGCTATGAAGACGTACCTCTATAGAAGACTATTGACGAATATATTGCGCAGGATTGCCATACGTACCATAAGTGCCTGCAGGACCACATCCACAGAGGCACTGCTGGTGTTAGCCAGAGTACCGTTCATCAAGCTTATAACTGACCAAAGAATACAGATTGGGAGGAAAGACGTGCACAATAGGCAGGAGATGCACAACAGCATGCTGAAAAAATAGCAAGAGAGATGGGCAACGGGGATGGAACAAGCTTATTGGCAAACATGGGCAGCTAAACTATTATCTTACTCAGCTGCTGACGGGGCACAGGTACTTCCGCGCATACCTGCATCGTTTTAAGGTGAGCCAATTAGAACAGTGAGTGTACTGTCAACTGAGAGATACGGTCGAGCATATCTTTTTCTTTTGTCCGAGGTTAGGTGTACTAACGCGCGATAGCTTGGTTGACACAATTTTAGAAAATAAAAACAGCTGGACAACCGTGGAAGCCATGGCAAGACTCATTATGAGCTGTAAAGAGAAGAACAAGCTAGCGCGACAGGCACACATCGCCCAGTAAAGCGAGCCGCAAATTGCAAGCAGCACAGCACAGCACAGCCCAGCTGAGGATTTTACGGTATAGGAAATTACACTGACTCTATGGCAGAGCAACTCTGTTCAATTAGCGCGTTATCATGTATTCCCGTATGTCACAAAATCCTCGGCTCCGCTGAGCTATGCTGTACTGCATTCAACTTGCGGCCGGCCTAAGGCAAGGTACCAGAGGGCTTGGTCACCTCGAGCGGGACTCTCCCCACTTCTAAGTCTACCGAATGACGAAATGGTTAGAAAATTTAGCTTCGAAAAGAATTTTCTTATAAAGCTAAGCAATAAGAGAGATTGGGAAGGAGAATCCTCTGCCTACACCCTAAAGGCAAATTTCATTAAATGGTACGTGGATGTTTCCAAAACTGATAAAGGAACAGGTGCAGGGCTATTCGGGCCAGAAACCAAATACTCAGAGTCAATGGGAACATACCCCAATGTTTCCCAAGCGGAAGTTAATGCAATTGGAAGATGTGCTCAATTGAATCTTGACACGAACTATCGGAAGCAGAGCATTGTAATTTTCTCCGATAGCCAAGTAGCCATAATGGCACTGTGCTCTAATAATATCAGTTCGAAATTAGTCTGGGAATGTCTTGGCAGACTAAATAACCTAGGCAAAGAAAACAAAATTGCACTATGCTGGGTACCAAGACATACTGGAATCAGCGGCAACGAGGAAGCTAATCTATTAGCAAGGAGGGCCGCCGCAACTTCGTTTGTGGAACCAGAGCCGTTCTGCGGCATAGGAATGAGCACCTACAAAAAAGAACTCAAAGACAGGCAGGAGTAGTTCAGAGGTTCCCAATGGGAGAATCTCCCTGGTATGAGACATTTCAAGATATTCCTTTGAAATTACAGTAAGAAATGAGCAAAGGCCATGCTAGAACTAAGCAAAAACAGACTACACATCCTTACAGGTTTTCTTGCAGGGCGCCTTGGGGAACACGTGATAAGGATAGGTCTGAAACAGAATAGCGATTGTAGGTTTTGTGGGTCGGAAGGTGAAAGTCCGGAAAACCTAATATCCAACTGCACTGCTATCACAGAAACTCATTCTAACCATCTTGGCAAAGATGTCATAGACGAGGGAGAAATACCCTCTCTGAAACTATTACAGCTATTGCAATTTATTAAAGTTTTCAGACTGGATGGGGCGCTATAAGTGCGGGCAAACCCTAGTAACTTACAGCTGGTGTAAAGGGGCACAATAGATCAACAGGTCGCGGTGCAAAGTTACCCTAATTAGATCTAATCTAATCCAATCTAAGGGTAGGTAGCCCGAACACCTGCAGCACTCCCCACTCTAAGTAATACCAAATGGCAGTTCCGAGCTGGGAAGACGATCGCTTCGCAAAAGAGGGGTTTTTAGTCAGTAAAAATCTGACACCACCTGGAGTTACGGACCTCCAGGTGTCTTCTAAAAGATTTTCCCCTCCACAAAAAAAAGTTGAATAAAATATTATAATAATATTAATAAATAGTACTTTTGACGGTTAAAAATACTCTTTTAGTCGTATAATATATTATTTAGTCATAGGAAAACACTGAACATATCAAATATGAAACGTTATATTATATTTATTTAATGTTATTCCTAAAGCTGTAATAGCTGTCAGTGTTCGAATTAAACATAAACACAGAGGTCACTAGAAGGAAAAAATAATTTAACTAATATTTATTTCTTGCACATATCCGATTCCAGATACGATGCAAACACTATCTAACCGACCAAGTAATGAATCCGGCAGTAGTGTCTATAAGCATTGATTGTACACTCATTTTAATGATTTAACAACAAAGGAAATCTTGCTATCACGACCGTCACGACAATTTGTCAGGCTCACTGTTAGCTTATAGCTGAGCATGCCGGTTATAGATCCCTTCCGATTTTCAAAAATAATTTAACACTCCGTGCAACATTTTCAGTTTCCACAGCAATTAGGATGACCTGACGGTGCGAGTTCGAACTAGCAATTTTACATCAACTTGACGATTTTCCTCAAATTTTACGATTAGCTTTGCACACCAACAAAACACCACAAACTTCCAGAATACTAAGAAATGATAAAATCACGAAACCACACACTAAAAAATATAAGTATGCAATTTCTGCGGAAAATTCCAGCAATGTATAGGGTAAATTTACCAAAAATTAGAAAACATACCTAAAGTTTTCTAGTAAATTCCCAATTTTTGATGAAATAATGAAGGTTCGCCTGCATTATTTCATTACATTTATTAATAAATTAAAACTAGGATTGATCACTAGGTATTTTAGCCAAGTTCAAATTATTTAATTAAATTATTTTATTCGTTTAATTTTGTGTTACCCAACAAATTAGCCCATCTCTGGCATAGTTGTATTAACTCAAGCATATTGTTAGTACAAGTTTCAGATAATAGAGTCCTTAGCGACGGCACCCTGAACACTTAATTCGAATAATACACAAGATTCATCACCATAACAGCCCTAAGAACTTAATTTATTTTTGTAGTTGAATATTAGTTTACTTCAACTACAAAAATAAATTAAGTTCTTAGGGCTGTTGTGACTATTTTATTTTAATTTGAGGTAAGAGCATTTCAATTTGAATATGCGTCTTATTATTTCCTTATTATTTTGTAGACGTTAATGTGTCAAACCCTGCAATAATATTGAATCGTGAAGCCGTTTTAACCTTACATAAAAAGAATTTGTATTAGCATATTGGCAAAAGAGAGCAGAATACTGGTTTCGTATACTGGTGTTATAAATTTATATTATTTACGACCCTCCGCTGATGTTATATAAGATCAGTGGAAGCAGAACAAGCTGTCGATTGGTATAGACAGCCACCGTCCTTGGTCAAGCGACGGGTGGTTGAAATTTGCATTTCTTTATGTTTTCGCGGTATAGACAAGAGCATCGTATATTTTCTTTATTATCCACATAAATTACGGTACGACAGATGTGGTTGGAAGAGCATAATGAAAAAAAAATAGCGGACTGGTAAGGTGTTAGAAATCGGTATATTAATTTGCATATGTGAGTAGAAATAGATAATGAATCTTAAGATTTCTGTGAATTCCATTCACACTTTTTCATACGATTGCCAATCGATTTCTTTTGTTAACAAGACGTAATATCACCTTTAAAATATTCAAAACTCAGTGAAAAATAGCCGGTGCCATAAGCCTATACATAAATATGTATAACAAAATATTAATGAAAAGAAGATTTGCAGCGTTGAATGATTCTAGAGAACTTAGCATCCCATTAAAAAGAATTTCTCTTCAATATTTTTTTACCTTTTCATTGCCGTGTAAGTTTACTGATTTACGCTATAGATATCTAAATAAAAGCATTAACACAGAGAGCTACTCAATTTTACTAACTACAAAATCTCTTTCCCTTAAATGATATGAGCAATAATCACAGCATACACGCTTATTGACAATAGTTATTATTTTTTACATTATCAAGTATGTTAACAGCTCTCCTCTTAGCAATAAGGGGGAAAAAATGTCAGCATATAATGCTATAAAATTGCATTTATTTTCTTTTTAATTCTTCCGGTTTTCTGGAGGGTAGGGATGTGCCAAGAGTTTGGATAACACTATAATATAGAGGCTGTCTCACGAGGAACTATAACAAAAATCCCAAAAGAAAGGTGAAAAAATCCCTTACCACAAAAAAACTAATTTTGTGGTAAGGGATTTTTTCACCTTTCTTTTGGGATTTTTGTTATAGTTTTCAAGCCACAGTCTCCACCCTTCACGAGGAACTACATCGATCAATATCTGAACGAGTATACATTGGAATATTCTAAAAATTTCGCAGTATAGTAAAGCTGACGTGCACTATTAAACTAAAGTATTGTTAATAATCTGACGCAACCAGTTATACCGGAAGTGACTGTCAACTTTATTATTTTAAATGAAACACCCTATGTATTATTACATTTTTTAATGTCTCGTTCAATTTTAAAAAAGTTTCATCAAACAACTATGTTGTTATTTTTAATCATTTTTTGAAATATTTGAGTTTTTTTTAAATTTTTGACAGATGGGCGATTGGATTTCAACTTTTGTAGCTCTAAAACTATTTAACTTGGAAAATTGAAAATATGCAGAACTATTGACCGTATAGGATAGTATTCGAAACCGAATTAATTTTTCGAAACCATTATACAGGGTGTCCGAAAATTACAGTTAAACTTTCGAAAACTTTCGGAAACTCATTTTTTCTTTAAATATAACTACCGATTTTCTTTTTCTCATCAAACTGCCCTTACAAAAATGCGAAAAAGTGATATTCATTATGCATCTAAAATGGATACTTTTTAAGATAATTAGTAAAATATGTTTATATGGTATATATGAATGTAGCTTGTGGAGTTTCTTAAAATGTCATCCTGCTTTGGTATACCGAAGTTAGTCATTCGAGCAACAATAAAACATTGATGAAATGTCACTTAGTTTTCAATAATAAACAATGCCGGTGTATTTAAATTATACGTACGAAAAATATTTAGATTTGTTTATTATTTATAGAGAATGCAATAAAGTGATATCAAGAACATGTGATCCCTTTGTCGCTCGGTATCCTCGAAAGCAGAAGCAGTCACCAAACACCCACAGACATAGGGAAAGTCATAGCGAATCGATGCAGAATTAAATTCTGCATCTGATCATCCAATAATACACAGGTTGTTCCATTTGAAAAAAAGAACTTTGTCAACTTTGAAGATTTTGTAATTGGTCATGCAGTTTTGGACACCCTGTATGCGACAAATCAATTGTCAATGTGGATTTCGAAAGTGTCATTCTTGTGCTTCCATCTACCCAAGAAGTGTTTATTACCAGTCGAAAAGGGGCAAAAGATACTGTGTTGCATATAACGCTACATCTTTCAAAATTTTCAAAAAAATGAAGATATCTAAGTAGCAGTTGAAAATAGGTATAGGGAAACCTATTAGAACTCATCATAAAATTTTCTCTGAAATTTAAAAATGAAATAATATACAGGATGTTCCGTTTAAAATAAGAAAGTTTATGGCGACTTCCGGTATAACCGGAAGTGGTAAGACCCTGAAAATATTTTAAAATGAAAGAGAATTTTGAATAGCCCCGGATTCAAAAAATTCAGAGATCCAGGTTTTTTCTAACCTCAGAAACTTCTAACGAACGGCTACCGTGGAAAAGCCTGTATAAATATATATAACCTTATTAGCCCATAAATATATCAGCGAAATACTTTCATTAAAGAAATAGACTAAATATAATGAAAAGTAATGCCAAAGTCCTACAGTTTACGATAGTGTTATTTAGAATTATTTTTATTTTAAACAAAACAAGGGTATATACAGAATAAAAGTAAATAAAAAAATCCTACATTTAGAATTATTTTCATTTGAAATGAGTAAGTTGGGCTAAAAATAAAAAGACTACAATACAACACTATGACAATGCGATTTCCAACAACTCTTTTACGTTTAAAATAATTGATACGTATATTAGCCCATTACGCCTTATAGCATGAACCTCCATTAAAAATAAATAGGAATATAAACTTGAACACACTTAAAAAAATAAATTACATCTAGACAAATTACTCGCACTAAAAGGATTTACAATACGCGATATCCCCGAAAGATCCTATGGCAAAAAGAAAGTCAAAATATAATTATTACATGTCGCAATATTTGAGTTTATTGTTGTATCTTTTATTTCACTTTTTTTAACCCGTGGCTCACTTGTTTGACCGCGGAATCGCCAAAAACAATTTCAACAATACCAGCGGTCGTAACTTAAAGGACGGTACATGGATGTTGACAAATTTTATGGCGGTATTTTGCTACGCTTGAGTCTTATTTGTTTCTTTTTACGTCACGCAGAGACGAGAGCAGAGGAATTCCTTTGCGATTTTTATTTTCGAAACACGTCACGACGCGGCGTCAGGCATGATTGTCTTAACGGCCGTCCGTCGAAAAAGTACAAATTGTTAAACGGTTGTCCGAAGAATTTAAAGTAGCTATATATCGTAGATGTTGGTTTCTTCTATGCGAATAATAATATGAAAATTCAAATTTCACTAAAGAGTGACCTATATAGTGTATGACTGGGCTGTGTGGTTTCCCTGTTTCATTTTATTAAATTAATCAAACAATATTGAAGTACACTTATTTTTCTAGTAATGTTTTTCCCTATACCTAATTTGACTTCCGCAAATTAAAATTGTTAAAGAGTTAGTAATAACATAATACGTAAAATAGAAAAACAGCAAAATTTCATATGAATCTCAACATTTTCGCGCCTTCTACAACCATTTCTTGATTAGCGCAGTGACATTTACTGAAAATTAAACTTACAATTAGTGAATATTTCAAACACAACGACTTGCATTTAAATACTAGTAAAACGGTATTCATGGAATTTAAATTAAATACTCTTGACCGCGAGTATTCTCATTATATTAAGGTGGACAGAAAGAGTACAGACAAATTCTGTAAAATTCTTGGGTATTACGTTGGATTCACGTTGTGATTGGAGGGCCACATCGATGAGCTGCGTCAGAGATTGAGCAGTGTTTGTTTTTTGCTGACAAAGCTTCGTTATTCATATTGGAATACGTTTAAAGTACCTAGGTGTCTATTAAATTTTGTTTGTACCTAATTAATTATCTATTTATTAGTAACGGGTGATAGTGAATTTATTCCAGATGCAAACCTTCTTATTGCTTCTTTAGTTCTTCTAAAATTAGTTGATTCTGAAAACAGTCAAGTAGTATGCTAATATCAGACACCCTCTTTGTTGGTGGTTATTTCTGAACAAACAACTGTTTCGGTAAAACACGAACTAATTTTAACGATGATTGACGGTAAGGTAACGCAAGTGTTGACTGATATACCTTCTTCTTCAGCATGCACAATATGTCTCGCAAAGCCATCTGAAATGAACAGTTTGGAACTTGTTACAAGCAAACAGGTTAGGCAAGAAGCCTACAGATTTCGGTTTCTTTAGTAAATAATAAAAATAAAGTTGTTCCGGATAAGAATGTAAGCGATATAGAAATTCGAGTATGTGCTTTAGTTGAAGTAAATCCCGCTATGTCATCTCGACAAATTGCTCGACAAATCTACATTTAAATATGCCAACGCGAACGCAGTATCCACAGAAGCTAAATGTATGGGCAGGTATCATTGGAAATCATATAATTGGGCCTTTTTTCATTGACGGTAATTTAAACGGAAATAGATACCTACAGTTACTTGAAAATAATATTATTTCGGCAATACGGGAGCGATTTAATATAAATGAAGTTTGGTTTCAGCAAGATGGTTGCCCAGCACACAATACACGCATTGTAACAAACTTTATAGACGCGGTTTTTGAAAACAGATGGATCGGTAACTCGGGCCCTATTAAATGGCCAGCGCGGTCCCCTGATCTAGCTCCAATCGATTTCCTTTTATGGCCCTTCTTACAAATACAATATACGGATACGGTGATCAACGGCCATCAAACCTAGAGGAACTGCGCGCGAGAATTATTGAAATCAGTAATACTGTCACAGCAGATATGTTAACAAATGTTCGTCGGCATTTTTATGATCGGTTGGGTTACTGTTCTTATCAAGAGGGAGGTTTATTTGAACACTTAATAAATTAATTTACTTCAAATTTTATTATTGTTTAAGAATAATATTCTCTTTTAGCTAATTGCAGGTTTATTGCAATGTTGAATACAATTCTGTTTTAAGAATTAAATATTTTATTTTCCATTATTTTATTATAGTTGCGTTTTTAGATTTTATACTTGTTGAACAATATTATTTTAGTTTTTATTTTAAAGTTTAGGAATTCTGATTATTTATTTTTGATTTTTTATGTTGTTTATGAGGCTGTGATGAATTACTTCACTGACATGTAATCAGTGATTATCTGATGCTTCAAACAACTAAAAATATTTACTTATATCGGGAACACACTACCTCTAACAGTGCCTTTTATGTTTCAGGAATAGTATTTTCTACCACATGTAATGTTATTAATCACTTATGCAATAACATAGAACTCTAAAAGACTTTGATTTGCCTATATGCCCCAATACATTTATACGTGTAACTTATAATACGTCCGCTATCATTTGTAAATGCCATCCGCGTGCCGCTAAGTAGGCGTGGCAATTCAAGGTAGCACGTCCATTTACAGTCGACCAATAGTTACTAATACATGCATCGTGCTATGAACGGTTGCCACACTGTATATGGAAAAGCAAATTTTTTTTTGAAATCCTTTTTATTTAGTTGAGACCATTGTATGTACAATTTAAAATTATTTTGAATTATACAGAGTGTTATACAGAGTGGGAGAAAAAAGATCCAAACAAAGTTACCTTTTCTTAAATAGAACACTATGTATATAATGACATATTTGGAATCTAAAGACTAAATTAGGCCAAGTTTATGTACCTTATACTCTATATTCCTAAAGCCATCGGTTCTTGAGATATTTTAAAATTTATGAAATTGCAGTACAAAATTTAAGTTTGAATTTTACTGTGTAATCCAAACTTCAACACATCTACCTACATTAATCATTCAGCTAAGAGGCTAAGCAATGGAATGAAGTTAAATTTTAGTCACACAATTATATACTGAGTGTTAATAAACGCTTGTTTAAGTTTGATGACTTCTGCAATAAATTAACTTTCTTATCTTAAATAGAACACCCTATATCTGATGCTGCTGATAAGAAAGTTAATTTATTGCAGAAGTCATCAAACTTAAACAAGCGTTTATTAACACTCAGTATATAATTGTGTGACTAAAATTTCACTTCATTCCATTGCTTAGCCTCTTGGCTGAATGATGAATGTGGGTAGATGTGTTGAAGTTTGGATTACACAGTAAAATTCAAACTTAAATTTTGTACTGCAATTTCATAAATTTTAAAATATCTCAAAAACCGATGGCTTTAGGAATATAGGGTATTACATAAACTTGCCCTAATTTGGTCTTTAGATTCCAAATATGTCATTATATACGGAGTGTTCCATTTAAGAAAAGGTAACTTTGTTATGGATCTTGTTTCTCGAACACTCTGTATAATTCAAAATAATTTGACATTGTACATACAATGGTCTAGCATTCAACTAAATAAAAAGGATTTCAAAAAATCCTATGCTTTTCCATATTGAGCCCGCGCCGTATGTGGTGGCCCACCCTGTATGTACTAATCCACTCTCACAGACCAGTATCTTCACAAAAACGATAAAATTTTTTTCGCAAAAAATTGGATTACATGTAAATAAAATTTCTTGATAGACTACAACATTTCCAAAAGATCAAGTTGATGATATTATTCCTTGTGGGTGTAACACTTCTAATCCAGGGAGTATAATTCTCTTGCAAGGTCTACATTATAAACAAAAATAAGATATTGATCAATTCCTTGCGTAATCCCATTACCAGAGAACAGCGAAAAACAGGCGACCGGCTGTACAGTATGGATTACTCTATAATACCTGGAACAGAAATGGAAACAACGATAATAAACCAGAACTACTGAATAAACACCGTACAACTTACACGTGACTGCTAAAGTAGGTACTCTAAACACTATTATATCAATAATTTATTACGAAAACGTACATACAATTTCTGGAAGGGCGCTAATAGCATGATGAATGACAAATGATTTACTACTTGATAAACTAAGTAATGTGTATATACACTCATCTAGATAAATATACAAAATAATTGTACATTTATCTATTCACGTGTTGGCACCAATCATTTTGTAACGAGAACACAATCATGCTAAGCAAGGTGGGAAAGAGATAGTTTTACGTACGTACATTCCAAGCTTCTTCACCAGTTACTGAACATTTGTCACAAACAGGGATCTCGAGATCGTCATCGTAAATGTTCGACAAAGGGAGACCTTAGGCGCCTTCTTATATAATCGAGGCATTACGTCGAACAAACTAATATATGCATGCATAAAAGGATCTTCAGTCGAGTGGCAAGTATGTAAACATTGGTGATGGCGTAAAGAAACGTACGCCGTAAATAAACATTGTGGACAATAAAGATATTGAGTTAGTTTTATGTGTCGATGTATCCACTCAGGTATACAAAGTTAAAAAAAATATATGCTTACATATCTGTTCAGTAGTTATCTAAATGTGTACATACATACACATGTAAATATGTATTAAAGTTTTGTATTTCCTGGAATTTGGTTAGTAACACTTTCGCTTCTTTCACTTGTTTACCGAAAATGAAGGAAATATCCGCTATAGTTTCTTAATCCGAGACTGCAGATTTGTATTTGTATTTCTTCTGGAAATCATTAATCTTTCAATCTCGTCTAGTCATTTCTATTATATCCAATTTTGCAAAACTTTACGAGGAAATATTGTTTATTCGTATTTGTAATTGCACCCAACCTCTTATTTCCACTAATCAACACGGTTTTATTTCTGGTTGATCTGTAATTACCAGCCTATAGCAGCAATCTCTCAATTTATTAGTGAGGTCCTGGAGACATGCGGACAAATGGACGTGATTCACACTAACTTGATCAAAGCTTTCGATTTGATCAATCATGATACCCTAAGTTGCTAAGTTGACTTTCTTCGGTTTTGTTCCATCTGCTGTACATTTGCTCAGATCTTATCAAATCACTTATAATGGATACAGCTCCAATAGTTCCATTCTTACCTCCGACGTCCCGCAAGGATCAAATTTAACTTCACTGCTATTTGTAATATTTATCAATGATCTGCTTTTTCAAATTGACCTTCCTATACTTGCTTGGACCGATAACATTAAAATCTTCTCGTGCATTTCCTCTTTTGATGATGCAAACCAACTACAACGTGCTCTAAATATAATAACTGATTAGTATGATAACTTCAAACTTAAATTAAACGTTGAAAAGTATTGTGTACTTAACTATTCTCGTTCGTACATACCGTTTTAGCGGTAGCAAAACAACTCGTAAATTTGAATAAAAGGATCTTGGTATACTTTTTGATACCACTCTTACCTTCAGATCTCATATCACTGATATATGTTCTGCGGCCATGTATGTCTTGGTTTTATCATACGTGTCTTTAAATACTTTGCAGATATATCTGTCTTAAAGTCATTGTATTTTATATACTTATGTTTTAAACTCGAACATGTTGCCTTCATTTGGAACCCGTCGTATGCATGTGACGCCTAAGCTTACCTATTATCTATCCATCGCAAATTTTTATGTTACAAAACTGATGAAATCTACCCTGAAAGAGATATACGTCAGGAGAAATTTATGCATATGCATAGAATGTTGACCTTAGGCACAAGAAGGGAGGATATCTACAGAAGTTAACAATACTAAAAGGCATCCAAAAGCAGTACGCTATTAGTAGTGTGGACGCCTCTAGCCGGTATGTTTTGTTACAAAGGATCCGAGCGTAGACGGCGAATAGGTGCCGGAGTATTTTTAGGGGGCGTAGATCGTCGGTCGTCTGGTACTAGGGGTATCCCCATTCGTCGTTAAAAGCGGGAAAACGCATAAATCTTTTCCGAAATTTCGATTTTTCACCATTTTCGGTAACGGACCGACAATGCCCAAGGCCGATCCCTGCGCGCCGGCGAGAAGAGTCCGATTATGTAATATTGCCAGTGATCAGCAGGAATATTCAAGGTGTACCGACGATCCCAAACCAATCACAGGTGTAGACGGGAGTTAGCGCAGAGTGGTGCGGTATAGGGGGTCTGCTGAGGTAGGTCGTAATGGGGATCAAACCAAGGACTGCGAGTTTTTACAAGTGGGAGAGGTTTAGCGGGTCTTCTGAGATGGGTCGTAATCCGTTATCAAATCAACGACTGGGAGATGCAAAGCGTCGAGTCTTTTTACAAGTGAGAGGCAGGAATTAAGAAAAGGGAATATACAGAGTGTACCGACGATCCCAAAGCACAGGTGTGTACGAGGGTTCGTGGAGGGTGGTGCGGTTTAGCCGCCGACTATTTAATTGGCTGGGTGAACGGTCCAGAGTTTACTAGTTTCTTCATAAATTGGTTATGAATCACATCAACTGCCCCTTCATACTTGATCGCATAAATTTCTTCATGCCAAGGTTAAATTCAAGGTACAACAACACCTTCCTGGTTTCATTTGCAAGAACAGATCATGAGACGTTCCCCAAATTCCGTACTTTCTATGGTAGCAAATTAGCATGAAGAGGATTTATTTAATTTAATTTAATTTTTAATTCAATTTGATTGGTTTCATTTTCCTTTAATTCATATATAATAATGTATTCCAGGTGTTTATGTTCCAATATCATTCCTTTTTATGTATTGTGTATGTTTTCCTGTAATTGGATGTTACCTATTCGATAACAAAATATGTATTGTTATTATTATCATTATTATTAAAAACATCGAGCCGCAAAAAAAAGTAACAAGACAAGGAACTCCTGGAATGAATAGTTCACACAGGAGTACAAATTAATATGATAATATAAGCTTACTATCCGGTTTGAGCGCCATTGTTATGTAATTGTACACAGTTACTGTAGCTCTGGATATGTATCTCAGAGCGGTGTCGAAAAGGATACGGCATACAATCATAGTGAAGGCTACGGAAAAACTACTGAGGGCATTAGGGAAACCTTACTAGAATAGAGGTCGCTACATCCTTACCAGGAAAGAAATCATTTGAGTGCATTACACTCATGTCATGAGTCGAGGTAACTTTCGATGCCTATGAGATGGCTCCAGCGGCATTTCTTGACATGAAGGATATTTGACAGTACCTCTTTCGAAATAATGATAAGAGTCTTCAGCAAACGTAGAGTAGAACACACTATTTACAAGTGGAAAAAAAATGGAAAGGTGCACCATTGGAACAATATTAGCGGGTGAAGCAGTGCACTCCGATGGAGCATTGTCAGGAACGAACTCTTCCTTAAATAATGCATACCCAAGAACATGAAATTAATATTGCGATACTTATAGTGGGGTAAAGTGCAGACAATGTTCCAAAACTCATGCAGAGAGCTCTAAATATAGTTGAGGAATGGTAACTCTAGAAAAGCAACTCCAAAAGGAAGGAAACTGGATAATCTAAAGCTACCAACTCTTCCTAATAAAACAGTACAATTCAGTCAATAAGTTAAACTCTTAGGAATGGTTCTTGACAAGAAGCTAACCTGGAACTAGCACCTGAAGGAGATGACAAATAAATGCAAACGGGCCCCAATGACGACCCACAGTAAAATAGGAAAATATAGGGCTTCAAATCACGCAGGATGTATTGGATATACTCAACAGTAGTCAAATCCGGCTGAACTTATGATTGTTTCATTTGGTGGACCAACATTAAACGATTGGCAAGCGTTTATAAAAATCATAAAGATTTAAAGGCTTGCTTGTCAGTGTATCCCTGGACGAACCTTTACAGTCGTACACTTGTTAATAGTATTTTTGTTGTATTTTCACACAGTCTTCAGTATGCATTTTTATTTCAGTCAAGGGAAATTTTAAATTTAAATTTCTCTGTCACAAGCCGTCAATATGGCGGCGTCTTTATCGCGTACCGACAAGGGTATGCTGATATACAATGGTAAAAAACGTTCTTAAAGAAAGTATCATACATTCGGCGGGAAACGGAGAAAAACGCACTACTCATTATAATTCATTCTTTAACAATAATACATTATAATGTTAGCGAGAACAAGCAAACAAAAATAAGGGTCTCTTTGTGTATCATTTACCTATTCGAGTATTTTTTCCGATACCATTAATAAATATTCGATACCGTACTCATATTGATAGTATCGGAACGTCGCAAAGTGGGGTATTTGGCCGATCCAGCTGGCCAAAACTATTTCGGCTATTCAACTCATCCAAACATATTCGTAATACACGTAATATACTGCATAAATAGTTGATAGGATTAGGTAGGGCAATAGTTATTGATTGTTATTGACATAACAATATCTTGGTTACTAATAGTAATTACAAATAATAATTAATATGCACATTAAATACAAATAAATGAAATAATAAAAAATAGATTTGAAAGGTAGACCGGATGTACCCTTAATAACCATCAGATAAAAGTAGAAATTTCCTTCTGTAGAAACTAACACTAAATATAAGTAATTTCGTGGATAAATAGAATTATGCCATTATTTCCATAATTAAAAATGAGTGTGGGAATTTCTACGTTACCTATGTTTATGATCCATGCCTTAATTAATAAAAAACACTACTACATTAATTAAATATATAAACTTGAAAAGAATGGAATCCTTAACAATAATAATAAATAAATATGATAATAATTTATCCTATCAACGTAGAAAGGAGGTGCTTAAAAAAAATCGGTCCGAACTGAGCTCTTCAACAGAGGATATTTCACTCTCTGACACCCAGCCTTTATCGGATTCTTCATTGGATGACATTTCTTCATCGAGGAATGGCTCACCAGCTGTTGAAGATGTTAAGCTGCTCGGTTTTGCTGACAGCAACATATCGACTGTCTCTTTTAAAAAAGGAGATGATCGCTTCACTCGCTTTGGTCTTATACAACTTAGAAGGAGATCGGAAGTTAGCAATAATCTATTCAAAATATCCAAATTGCATGCTTTTCTTAAAAACTTTCTTGCAAAATTTTCACGGTACTTCCGAAAGTGCTTATTCCTCGCTTCAACGGCGTCTTCAGACAATTGTCCAACTGGTAATAAACAATTTTCTATTACCGTAGCACCATAAATTAATACTTAATGGAAAGTTGGGCTCATTGGATGCCAAGGATATAATTTAACGTACGGCCTTAAAACATTTTGGTGTCTATTCTCCAGTGCGCTCCTTCGTCTTTGGTAATACAAATGACCTTTTTAACCAGTCTTCATTATTTTTTAGAAATCTGCTTGATGTTTTATTTGCCAATGCCCATCTTTTTTTAAATTCCGTTTTTAAGTATGAAAACTTGTGCCTTATTTCACTAATCACTTTCTCTTGAAAATCGTCATACTTCACAAGGTAATTTTACAAAAATTCCAATCTTTGGTTTATATCTGGCAAATCTTGGTTTTGCATAACGTGCAATAACTATTCACGAGTTAGTAGTTTCACCCCTGACGGTCCTTGAACAAAATAATTAACAAATAAATAACAAGCAACAACGTCAGCTTTAACGATGCATATATGTAAAATTGCGTAAACTGTGCGAGTTCTCTCGGACTAAAAGGGGTATATTCTAAAAGGGGGCGCAAAGGGGCGGCTAATTTCTGAACCACCACCTAGCGGAGATAGTTACCTTTCCACCCATATAAAATTAAAGGTCCGGACGCACCCCGAAATACTTCAAAAACCTTAATGTTTCCAATAATTAAATACGACTCCAATAATTCAATACGACTTATAAGAAAATTCTCCTATTTGGGAATACATGTTATGAAAATGTGCAGGATAATTTCGAAAGCTAAAACCCTGAAATATGAATATACAGTTACCTGCTTCAATAGGATCCATTAATAGATAAAAATGCTCACCGCAAGAACTATTAACCACCGAACAAACGCAATACAAATAATTCACTATTTTTCGCAAAGTTTGCGGTAATACGGGAGGCGTGCGCTTAAGAACATACCAGGGGAGTGGCGGATAGGGTTAATTATGTGTAGGTAGGTCTTATCAACCCTCCCCCCCCCCTATCTGCGCCAAAAGTGTAAATAATAAAATTATTAATATCGACTTTTGGCCAGCTAGATCGGCCAAATACCTCACTGTGCGTCACTAGTCAATACTAATACCTATAAGACATACCCCACCAATCGGAAAATTAATTAATCATCTATTAAGATTATGTAAAGATAAATCTACGAGTATTTAATTGCAGATGATAAAAATAATGTGTACATACAAATTGTAATTGTAGAGAATTGCAAGGCATTAAGCTTTATACATAGCAATAAACTGTCTTCTGTTCATTAATTAGTATTACTTCCCAGTCTAAGTTATTCTACTATACACATTCATGTACTTACATTAGCCAGCACAATCAACACGAAATATTTATACACATAACGCCACACAATTACCCGTAAGAATTATCACTTAATTGACGTGTAATTTTATAAATTACTAAACGACCGTTTCTATTAGACGATGGAGAGATGCCATCGAATCTCCATCGAATGCCATTAACCTGACATCGTCATGCCTTACCTACTTATCCATAAATGGTTACAGCAAAAAATGCAATTTGCCATAATGTACCTGAAGTCGACATTAAACCGCAATTTTCTACCGATAACTCAATCATAATTTCAGGAATGGTTAAATACTATATACTTATGTCAAAAATTATATAGCAGATTATGTAAGCTTATATGTCTGCCGATACCGACCCTGTATAAGTAAGCATACAAAATAGATTGCAACGAAATTATTTCCTTGTTAGGCAATATTCCATTTAAGTTATCAATTTAATTCCCTAGCAGAAGGAGTAGGTACGTCAATGTGCATTACGATTATATATAATAACAGTCAGATGCAAAATATAGCCGTAATTGAAGTGCATTGTTATTGTTATTATTGTAGTTGAAGCTATTATTAAAAATATCTAGAAACATTTACAAGGAATATGATATACACATACGTAATACTCTTTGGCGTCAATAAGCACCTAGCACAAAAAATTATGCCACCCATTTTTCAAAGTATGGTTATAAGAACTACTACATTTTCTTTCTTCGTAATAACTTTTTGAAGATGTTATTTTGAAGTATGGCTGTTCCAAAATTCCACATATGTTTATTATGACTTTTAACCTTATTTTCGATCGTACTACATGCCCTTAAAATCTTTAAACGATGTTTCAAAACAGCCTGTATATACCTATACAGTGAGGACGCGTGGGTTGGAACAAATTCATTTAAAATCCAGGGGTTTGTTTTCTTGAAAAACACTGGAATACGTCGATTTTTGTTTTTAGCAGGGTATTTTTTTACGGAAAATGTATATATACAGTTTGGCCCAAAAACAAGTTACGACCCCCAACTACATTTTTTCAAATGCAAACACTTATTTTTTATATCCTTTTTGAATTCTGCATCGAATTCTAAGTATGTTTCGTGTATCATTTCCTATACCTACACTCAACAGTTATCGAGAAATTCATGATTGAATTAATTAAGACCATATTTCTGGGGATTTTTTTTTTGTATCATGCAAAATATTTGATTTTGTATTTATTTTGTTTTTTTAATTCTGGTATTTTCGATAATTGACTTGTCACTTGTCAACGTGTGACAGTTCATGTAAGTAATTGTCAAGTGCAGTTATAAAGTTTGAAAGAATGGCGCGTTTAACTGAGAAGCAACGAATAGAAATTTTGATGATGGTAGGATATGGCGACAGAACCCGAACACAAGCTCAAGTTTGCGGATTATTTAATAATAAATACCCGGAGAGGCCTATTACACGATCGGTGGTTAGTAAGATAGAAAAAACGTTTAGAGACCTGGGTCACGTAAGAGACAATTATAAAACCAACCATCTTCCAGTTCCACAGGACACACAATTGAATATTTTGCTCGATTTAAAAGAAAATCCGCAAAAAGCAACTCGACAAGTAACTGTAGACCAGTCAGTCTGTAAATCTTCTGTTCTAAAATACTTACACAAGCACAAATGGCACCCTTACAGAATACATTTAGTTCAGGAACTTATTAAAGATGATCTCAACCGCAGATTAGAAATTTGCGAAATAATGATGGATAGGTGCAATGCCAACCCGCAATTTTTAAGTAAGATAGTTTTTACCGACGAACCAACATTTTGTTTGAATGGTTCGATAAACACGCAAAATTGTCGCTATTGGGCACCAGAAAATCCACACTGGAGTATGGAAAGTCACACACAATTCCCTTAAAAAGTAAATGTGTGGGCCGGAATAGCGGGTACCTCAATTACTGGGCCGTTTTTTATTGAGGGAACACTTAATTCTGAAAATTATTTAAATCTACTGCAAAATTCCATAATACCAAGTTTAAATGCACCCGAATTATGAGAACCCAAATATACCGGCAGATTCGATATGGTTCCAACAGGATGGAGCGCCCCCACACTATTCGCGAACAGTACGAGATTATCTACGTAATATTTTCCCAAACAGATGGATCAGAAGGAGAGGTTATATCGAATGGCCGGCTACGTCTCCAGACCTAACCCCATGAGATTTTTATCTATGGGGTTATCTAAAATCCAAAGTATAGTATACCTTCATAAACCAGAAAATATCGAAGAACTGAAGAATAGAATTAGTGTCGAAATACAACAAATTCAGCCACAAACTTTAACTGAAGTGTTACAAGAAATTGAATATCGACTTGCCTATTGTCAGGAAGTTAATGGTCAACAATTTGAACATTTAATTTGATTTGTTCTGTTTTTGTTTTAAATAAATTTACAAAAAAACCAACATTTGAGTTTTAAATGATTTTTATAAATTGGCGCATCCTCCCTAATTTTGAAAGAAATCCATCGTAAATTCCTCGATAATGAATTTAGGTATAGCACAAGAAAATACTTGGAATTGGATGCAGAGTTCAAAAAAGAAATAAAAGAACAGGCATTTTCATTTAAAAAAAATTAGTTAGTAGTCATAACTTATTTTTGGCCGGCCCTGTATACATGAAATGTACCATGAAGAAAAATCTCAGCCAGAAGTAAAAATCAACGTGTCCGAACGAATTTTAAATCAATTTGTTTCAACTCACGCGTCCTCACAAATTTTAAAAAATCAATTGCAAATTTCTCGAGACCTGTTGGGTTTAGGTATAGGGCATGGTACATGAAACATTCTTAAAATTCAATGTAGAATTCAAAAGTGAAATAAAAAATAGGTTTGCGAAAATATAGTTCGTGGTTGTAACTTTTTTTTGGGCCACACTGTATACATGAATTTACCGTAAAAAAACTTGCAACCAAAATAAAAATTGACATGTCCGAGCGTTTTTCTAAAAACCAAATCCCTGAATTTTAAATGAATTTGTTCCAATCCACGCGTCCTCACTGTATAAAACTTTGCTGTCAATTTTATTTCTTAATAAATTTATATGGGATTTCCATGTATGTCGCATTTCTGAAACACCTGCATAAACAGTTAAAACATTCACAGTGGCATATCATTAAATAATAAGGAAGGATTTAGTGGCAGATTTTTTGTTTGTTTGATTATTACTGAGCAAAGCTTCGGACGGTGAAAAACCCCCTGACTGAAAATTTGTCAAACCCGAAGAAGCTGCAACCTCCAGTACGAAATTTTTACGTGTCAAACATCGCATTGACCCAGGAGTTAGAACACTTTGTAACGATAGCTGCATGCGTAGTTACAGTAACTCATCGCACATACCCCTCAAGACATCGGTATTATGAACGTATATTCCATCAACCTCTCATCTTGATACCATAAACAATGTCTTTGGATTCATTTCAGATGCGCTTCGTCGTCTTAGAATTAATGCATCTACTGTCTTTGAGTGCACGCACCACGCACTACTGCCGGGTAACTTATGGATTATTCACGTAATGGACTCCACACCTTTAATAATTCGGAAATTTACGTCCCCGTCTGGTTGAATTTATCGTGGCTGGGCTTGAGGGTACGAGTCTCGACCAATTATTTTATTTTTTTCTTATGGCATCTGTCGGTAAGCTTTATACGGCGTTTGAAAGGGCCATCACCCACAGCAACATAAATAACTATAAAGAGGGCGTCCGACCAAGATGAATGGTAATAATGAACATGTTTATGGTGGCAACGAAAAATATAATTGGAATCGTTTAAATGCATTTAATGTACGAGGTGCATAGGAAATAACAACATTCCTTCTTATTTTCGTTGTACGTAGCACAACAAACATTTTATGATAATCTTTACTAGTTTTTGCGGCTGTTTGAAATGAATTTAATTGTTGTAGATCTTGTGGAAAAAAAGGAATTCCTTAAATAATAATAATAGCGGTTTATTGGCATCAATCATAGTATAAAAATAAGTACAGTAGAACCCCTTTTAACCGGTCTGGTTGGGACCGAGTCGTGGCCGGTTACCCGTTTGGCCGGTTAATCCGAAGTTCCCGTCAAAAATCGATTTTCATTCAAAAAGAGCCTATATCATCAGATATCATGACAAGCAAATAAGACGTTATTGCAACTTATTTTATTATACATATGTATTGTACATACAAGATACATGAAAAGATTAAACATTATGAACTTTTATAAACTTTGAAAACTGAATCACATACACATCATTGTTTGAAAAAATCAGTTATTTGTTTCTGTTTAGTACCTGTTAAAGACTTTTTGAAAGCCAAGTCTCTCCATTTTCGTATGTTCATCACGTCCAATGCCGTTGAATCTTTTTGCTGCTCAACGTATTGCAGTAAAATTTCTGCAGCTTTTTTGCTTCTTCGTGACCTATTTTTTGCGAGTCCTCCATGTCTGCATTTTCGCCATCGTCTTCGCATCCGCAGTCAGCTTTACTGGCAATACCGATTATTTCTTCGTCAGTAAAAAATTCGTTTTCGAGTCCTTCGTCACTTTTTGTCATCCATTCCTCCACGTCTTCAAACTGCATTTGGTTCCCACACTCCCCACCAAGTAACGACTGCAGATCGTCTAAAATGGCTTGATTATCTATTTCTTCGTTTTCTGAATCGTTACTCTCGACCACATTTTCTATATCAGGCCAAACCTTCCTCCACGATTTTACAAAGGTAGAAGAAGGCATTTCCTGAAAAGCACTGGCCAACATAAAAATGACATCCTTGATGTCTATCTTTTTCACGTTTTCCAAGAGAGACAAGTTTTCATCCTCGCACTTAAATAAAATTTCAGAAAGAAATTTACGTCTGTATCGTCTTTTTAAACTATCTATCACTCCTTGGTCCATAGGCTGTACCAAGCTAGTAACATTTGCAGGCAAAAACATTATTTTTATGCCATCCACCTCACTCAAGTGGGGGTGAGTTGGAGCGTTGTCGAGTAGAAGGATTGCTTTCATTGGTAAATTTTTGCTCTTCAAGTGTGCCTTCACTTTTGGGACGAATTCGGAGTTAAACCATTCTTCAAACAAATTTGAGTTCATCCATGCTGATTTTTGGGACCTGTAGTACACAGGAAGAGATGATAAATTGGTGTGCTTGAATGCTCGTGGTTTAGCTGATTTTCCTATCACAAAAAGTGGGATTTTATGAAACCCAGCTGCATTACAGCAAACACCAACGGTGATCCGTTCTCTATTTTTTTTTAACCCTGGTGCGGATGATGTTTCGCGACTTGATACAAAAGTTTTACTTGGCAACATCTTAAAATTAAGCCCAGTTTCGTCCATGTTGTACACCTGCTCAGGGACTAGGTTATCACCGTCGATCACTTCCATAAATGTTGTCTTAAATTCACAAGCACCGCTTATGTGAGCGAAACGAATCCCATGACGCTTTTTCCAACGATCAAGCCATCCCTGGCTAGCAGAGAATGCTGGTGCATTCTCGATTTTACCATGAATTACCAATGCTTTTTCAATCAATTTCGACATTTTTCGACATTAAAACACATTTATTTTGCACGTCGCATTAACTTAACCGAAACATCTGTGGAGACATATCTGATGATTGGAATATTTCAAAAATCTTATCCACATAATTTATTCACTGATAATTGATAATACGGTAAGTGTTTCTGCGCGTTTTATATTTTTTTATAATTTAAATTAAATGCACAATTGCATGCGTACGCTACTGGAATGTCGGTCGAATATGCCGACTCTACAAATGAATTATAAAGTACATAAGCAGTAATTATTTTGTTATATTACATTGCTTTTTCATGTGTTTTTAGGCACAATTAATTTTTTTGCGCTAAATATGCATTTTAGACTTTTAGACCACTGTGGGCCGGTTAATCCGAGGACCGGTTGATCCGAGGCCGGTTAAGAGGGGTTATACTGTAAATGCTAAAATTCAACCAACATGCCAAAAGGTACAGGATCAGCTGCTTAAAGCATAAATCGCTGTTTTACCTCCAGCACCGTTAATAACGTTAACCCGATAAACAATATAATAAAAACATATATAATATAATAAAAACTTTTCATCAGGTTCGTTCGAATCTACAGTTCAGAACCGTTCTCAGATTGATGCGCTTGCGCAATGAAATTTTCACCGTTTGGACCCCGTAGTTCTCGAACTGGAAATTCTCAGAATTTCAAATTCATCGTTCTGGCAGTTCGAACGATGAATTTGACCCCGTAGTTCTCGAACTGGAAATTCTCAGAATTTCAAATTCATCGTTCGAACTGCCAGTACTGCAAATTCATAAGGATTCTAGAACCGTTCACTCAGTTCTTGTTATTGAGCAAGTATTTCATCATTATTTATTGGTACATTTATATAAATATTTCAAATTCTAAAGTAGTTCGAGACATGCGCATCGGAATTTCTTATATTATTTGAATTTACTTTAAACAAAATTGTCAAATTATAGATTAAAGTGAGGTTAAAAGTATCTTTGATTCATTCTTTATGTGCGTAAATATAAATAGAAATCATCTTATAATGAATCCTATTTCGGGATTATTTCTATAGCAAGTTGATGAATTAGTGATTAATAATTTATTTTCTATCTGAAAAGCGAAGTGTTTATAGTATACTGCCGTTGTGGTACTGTAAGCAGATTATATTTCCTCTTAATATCTTTTTCTGTTTGCTATTGCAATAGATGTAAGTATAAATATCTATATAATTATTTTATTTTATATCATGTCAATATTTTACAGTTTATTAATAGGACCCCAACCAAGGAGCCCCGATCTTACACCGTGCGATTTTTTTCTATGGGGATTTGTGAAAGGCCTGGTTTACGTCCCTCCGCTTCCTAATGATTTAGATGAGTTAAAACAACGCATCACGAGAGCTGTGGAAAGTGTCAATGCAGATATGTTACACCGGGTTTGGAATGAACTAGACTATCGCCTTGATGTGTGCCGTGTGACAGGAGGAGCCCATATGGAGCACCTATGAGTTCCCAAAGTAAACTTTAAGAATCACTTTATAAAATAGTTGTTTTTTTTGCGAGAGGGTGGAAAAATCTTCGAAAGACTTCCGGCGGCCCGTGTCGCCGGGGTATGTCGGATTTCTACCGACTAAAAAACCCCCCTCCTTGAGAAGTTCTTATCCCCGGCGGAACTGCGCTAGCATAACTTCATAGCGGAAGGCTCATACAGGTGGACGGGCTCCTCTCACAGGTCTATTGATCGGTTCTTCATCCTCCTCGGCCGCCTGCCTTGCTTTTCAGGATGTCCCTAACCACTCTATCAGCGGCTATCCAATATTCTTCTTTAGCAAGCATTTTATTGATTATATTACCTACATTTAGTTCCCCCGTAACTTGCTCGGCTTCCTTCCTCTGGGCGCTCCAACGTGGGCACTCAAAAAAGGTATGTTCGGCTGTGTCGACCTTCCCACAGTAAGTACAAAGATCCGACTCGATTATTCTAAAGCGTTTTAAATACGCCTGGAAATTTCCGTGTCCACATAGGAGTTGGGTCAAGTAGTAATTCACCTCCCCGTGTTGTCTCAGTAGCCAGGGTCTTACGTCCCTAATAAGCCGCTTAGTCCATATAGCGGTAAAATAGTTTAAACCAATTCATAATAACGTTATTAGTTTTGGATTAATAAAACATTGAAAGTGTCTATTTCTTTTGTAGTAACCCTGTATAATGTTTAAAATGTTACAAAAAAGGCGTCAACACCGCCGACCACCTGCAAAAAAGCAAAAACATGATCGAGCTCGTGCTCATACCGCGGGTCTCGCATTTATCACATCAGTAAATGTGGACTATGCACTATTTAGAATAAAAATATCTTTAACTAGGTAGCACAATTACAGTTAAAATTATTTAGTTGAAATTATCGTTACTTGAAATAGTCTAGTTGAAATTATCTATAGTTAAATTATCTAATTTAATATTATCTTTAGTTAAAATTATCTATGAATATTTTTCGAGTATTTATCTAGATAATTTTATTATTTAAATAATCAACTTGCAAAGTTTTATTCGAATAATGCCCAACTCTGATAGATATGAAAATCACAGCTATAGTTGATGTTTGTACCCCACTCTGCTTAATGGTAAGCGACAGAGGCACCGAGAAATCTACACTTACTAGTACTTCGAAATTATATTGATAATACGTCATTTCATAGCTCCACTTCAGCGCTAGAATCCTAAAGTCCACTGATTTTCGAACATTTACAACAACACATCAATCGTGTATAATATACTTCTTTCCAAAACAGCGAACAGTGTTTGCCCTCATAGTGCGGACTGCGTTTGTATTTCAAATAAAACATTATTTTCGTTGGAATACTTCAAACAAGACCATTTAACACCTTGAAATCAAAGGGAATAAAGTGGGAAACGTGTAATTCGACACATGTTCATGACCGACTCCGACATCATAAAATCTAAAATCCACTAACTCACACGCCCATGCAGTCACCGTATAGGCCGACTTTTATCTCTGGCACCTTTTGTGCTATTTACGACTGATGCGAGTTCAGATCGTTTTGGTAATTGAAGAGTGCCGCCGTTTTTATCGACACCATCAATTTTCATCTTCCGTCCTGCACCTCTAATCTAGTCAACGTGAGATAGGTGTCGCTTTAATCACCCTCCACTATTAGTAAAAGATGGAAATGCCTCGAAAGGAAAGGAGGGCCAACCTTTAACTGTATAGGTGCGTAAACGTAAGTGCCGATACTTACAGGGAAAGGGAATAATATTTGTTTTTATGGAACAATAAAATGGGAATAATTGTTGAGTACCAGACCAGATTGTAGGACGAGTCGGAGCTTGCTTTATTTATTTCATGGACCCACCGGGCAGTCACGTAAATGTAATTTAATACGTGTACGCGGTGCTCTATTTCATTTTGGTCCTGTTTTACTTCACTCACCTCTGTATATCTATTCAGTTTGCTTCTAAATATATCTTTATTTCCGTATGTAATTTAATATACTTAACTTATCGTATATACTTTAATATTTTTCTCCTAATGGGGAGTTTAGGTATTATGTTATCGTTCAGAGGTTAATATTCATTGCTACTCACGCTAATAAATATGTAGATTCTTCAAGGATAAAAAATATTTAGGGAAGTATAGAGTCAAATTGAACGTGCTAAAGTAAAAAGAGGAGATTACTTGTTTGACGTAAAATATACAGTGCATCCGAAAAGTACGTTACATACTTTTACAGCGTAATCAATTTTCTTTAAGAAAAATTATAAAACATAAATAGAACAACTTCTTTTTATTTTATCTTCTTTTAATAATGCTGTGTATCGTGGCTGTAATAATCTTGACAAAGCTCTAATGACATCTCGTTTGTATTTTCAAATCACTGTTTTATATAATAAGTATTACAAACGATAAGAATTACCGATAGAACCATGGTGCTTATAACGTTTAAAAGGAAACCCGCATCTAGTTAATCAATTTTCATTTGTTTTCAAGTTGTAGCGTCATTACAAAATTTAAAAAGGTAACATGTTTTAATCTTATTTACAGTTATTATAATAAATTTTCGAAAATTTGACCATTGGCCTCTAAATATTTAATGAATCGTTCAAGAACATTGGACTGTATCCGAAATAGAATGGCATCTGAAATATAATAATACATATATTCAGGGGTTGAAACCAACAAAGATAGTAAATGCGACGCATATCTGTTTCTGTTTCACTTCATGTTTGTATATGTGTTTGGATTGTGACTGTAGATTTATGTCAATTTGAAGGATTTTATTTTTATGAGGTATATATGTATATATACTCACATTTTTGAGATACCGTTCCTCTTCCCTAGGATACAGTTCAATTTTCAAGAAGGGCGCCCATTGCTTTTCTGATTGCGTCATGTCTGTCTTTGATATCGGCTGCATCTCGAGTGTCAACTTTTACTTTGTACACCTCATTTTTTAGCCAGCCCCATAAACAATAATCTAATAGGTGTTAGGTTTGGAGATCTTATTCAAGATTAGTATAACTGTTTGACATTTTATAGTAATCGTGTAAACTGAAAAATGCAAATCACTTTGACAATTAACACTTGACATATGTCAGAATAAGCAAATTATTCAAATGAGTTGCCTAGAGCGGATTGATTCAGTTAGCCAATACATCATCTGTATTAAAAAGGAAAACAGTAAATAACCTTTAATGAAGAACTACGCTGCAGTTTGTTTTATTTGGGTAGTCAATCCAAGGATATTTTGTTTTATTTAAGAGAAATTTATTCAAACACGTTAGTTTCTAAATTCTATAATGATGCTACAACTTGAAAACAAATAAAGATCGGTTATTCTTTTAAATATTTTTTTTGCGCCTCCGGTCAGAAACACTGATTTTGCATTACTTTAAATCGGCCAGAAATATATAAATATAAATCGGTTCACATCACTACCATTGGCCCAAAACACCAACCCATACCGAAGGCGCGCTTCCATATACGCACTATAAGCACTCAAGCCCGCGAACACACTCACCGAAGTAGCGACCACTCGCAGAGCGTAGCTGAATGGAGCAATCTTGGCAGCGATGTAATCCACGTGTTTCTTCCAATTAAGGTGGTTGTCGATTTTTAACCCGAGGAACGTGGTAGAGCTAGTTGAAGTGAGTTCTTCGTCTTCGTATTTTATGCTAAGTTGATATGTATCTCTTATTGTAAATTTAAGTAAATTAGCCTTTTTTATGTTTAGTTTTAGGTTATAATTTTCAAACCAGCTTTTATTTATATCTAGTGCATGTACAATTTTATCTTTCAGGGTGTCCAGGTTCGCGGCTCTTATAACAACTGACACATCATCTGCGAAAAGTGCCACAAGATCCTGCTGAATATCCGGCAATCGGTCAAGGTAAACCAGGAACAGAATAGGACCAAGGACGGAGCCTTGCGGAACCCCCCTCCGCACTATCTCCCAGGACGATGTAAGTATCGTACCGCTACTGCTTTGCGCCTTTCCACACTGCATTCTATTTTCTAGGTACGACTGAAGAAGTTTGAGACTCTGTCCCCGAATTCCAGCATTTTCAAGTTCTTCAAATAATATGTGGTGGTCAACGCTGTCGAAGGCTTTTGACAGGTCTATATATAAACTAGCTACATGATCACCATCGTTTAGGCCTTGCAGAATTTCGGATAAGACTTGATATATGGTTGTTGCTGTCGATTTTCCTTTTTGATAGCCACTTTGCTTGTTACTTAAGGGATTATATTTTTCTAGAAATGTTGTTAATCTTTTATTTATAATTTTTTCAAATATTTTAGATACATTGGATAACAAAGTTATAGGTCTATAATCTGTTATTCGTTGTTTATCCCCCTTTTTGTGTATAAGGGTTACAATTCCTTTTTTTAGATTACTTGGAAAAGTGCACGTTTGAATGCTTAAGTTAATTATGTAAGCTAGTGGTTCGGCAATGTACGCAGCAGATGATTTCAACAGTGACACTGGTATCTCATCGTGTCCAACAGAGCAAGTGTTTTTTTAATTCAGCAATGATGTTAACTATCTCATTGGAGTTTGTCGGTAGCATATAACATGTGTTATCACATCTCCTTAAGGGTATAGTCGCTGGAAAGGCAATATTGTGGTTCACATCAGTACATGCGTTTAATAGATATTTGTTGATTTCGTTTAATTTTTCTAAATTATCATGTGTATTATTTTCCATTTGTATATGTTCTAATACACTGTGTTTTTTATGACTTTTACCAGTTATTTTAGATACTAAGTTCCAATTAGCCTTTATTTTGTGTTTTGAGTTTATTATATAATTCGAGTTATAATTTATTTTTGCACTTTTAATACTTTGTGTCACGTATGTACAGTAGGAATCATAATCATTTTTGGAAATTTTACTCTTTTGAAGTTCCTCATATAACTGACGTTTAATGCCACATTTCATTTCAATTCATCAGTAATCCATTTTGTATCATTTTTTTTATCTTTGGTTTTAACGTATTTCGCAGGGCATACCATGTCTATCACTAACAGAATTTGATTGTAAAAATACATATACGCTTCATCCACGGTGCAAACGTTTTTCCACAGGTACACAGAATGTTCATGCAGCGCGCTTTCCACGTGAACTTAACCACTAAAGAAGCCAGCGAAACAACTAACTATTGTGAGAGTTGCACGTTCCTTTTCAATATGAGATAATTTCATTCAAGTGCAAATAATGTTGATAAAATCATTAAATCTTTTTTAAAACACATTTTTTTTTCTTGCCTTTCAAATTACTTAATTACGAAACAAATATTTTTTGCGAAGAATATATGGAAAATATTTCTAAATAACAGAAGGCAGGAAAACGCATTGAATAAAACATATTGAAGTTAAAAGAAAAGATTTCGACCAATTTAAAAAATAAAGTTTAAATACCTAATTAAAAGCTACTTTTTCAAAGTTATGTAGATCAGGTACAATTAAAAGCATCTTTAATACACACTCTGTGGGTAAAATATGCCGTTGATATATGCGACATTTATTATATACACCCTTCTAACCCAACAACCAAACATATATCATCCAGGCAGGACAATGAATGTCTGATAAGGCGATAAAAGTCACCCTCGGCAGCATGTCGGTAGCTCGCCGATGAGAAACAATGTGTCAAAGAAACGTCTTGTAAGTTTTTAAACGAAAACATTCCATCAAACAGTAATTCGTCGTCCGCTGTACGACAATCTCGAGGGCGCAAGACGGTGACTTTTTCCTTCATTCCACCAACATCAAAGACGCCTAAATGCGACATTCCTATACGATTAGGGGAATGTTCCGACAGTAATTCCTTTCTCTTTACTCGATAAAGCAATAAATGTTAACTCCAAAAACTACGAAGTTCGAAAATTCCAGCATACTGAACATCGTGGCGTGCATTTGAGAAATTTTGTATCGAATTCTAAATATTCTGATATCGCCGTGTACTGTGCCGTGAAAGCAGTACCCCGTCGGCGCTTATTGTTCAAAGAAAACCGTATAGATTTCACTAAACTTTTACTTACAAGCACTAAGCCCTTCTTGGATATTAATTTAAGGAGATAAAAATTTTGTCACATTTATTATTTACATTAATGAGAAAATTAAACTTGTTTTTGTTTGACTCTACAAAATCATTATTCTTATAGTATTTATCTTTCGTGACTAAATTCTTACACAATATTAGGGTAAGTGATTAGTATAATTTAAACAAAAAATATTCATTGACGCTCAGATGTAAATTAAAAGAGAAAACAACGCGCCGTAATTAAATTCTATCAACATACCTTTAGTGCCATTCCATTGTAATAAAAGCAATACTCTATACAAATATGAACTTCTAGAACAATTACGCAATAGCCACAATGTAATATAATATATGTATGGTACATATAACACAGTTTTATGATTTCTGCTCTACTCAAATAAGAAACAAATAAACAAAACGGAGTTAATTTGCTTTCACATGTCCTAGAATCATCATCAATCATTCTAAAACTAATTTTCCGAATGGCCTTGTTCTCAATGGAGATGTGTGCCAAGGTTACTAAAAAATAGAAAATATAAATAATGCAAAATATTATAAAGTATTGATCAAAATATAACAAAATGTACAATAGGTGCCAAAACTAAATGCAATAAAGTTTAATGCAGTAATTAAATTAGATTGTTCAGTGAACCACAATACACTGAGAGAAAGGATAACAAGAAGCACTAAATATCTATAAAATAAGTATTGACTATTTATATGTAAGTATATATTTTCAAAAACATGTATTTAGAGTATATGGTAATATAACTCTTACACACTGCAAAAAATTACAGTAATTTTACTATAGTAAATCGGAAATATTACATGTAATAACGCTGTGAATTTACTACGATAAATCATGTTAACCTTGTTTTACCTGTTTTTTCCAGGATATTTGAGATGGAAAGAGAAGTTTCGGTAAAATTTATAGTTATTTCATGTACTTTTAAGATGTAATAAAAATGAAAAGAAAAAATACTGTAAAAAACATGTACCTAATATTTTGCGCTTGCTACTAAAATTTACTTAATAATGTAAAAGTGACAAATTTTTCAGGTAATTATTGCACATTAAATGTAATTTTACCAACATTTATTAATTCTACAGAAAAAAAAAACAAAATATAAAAATATCCTCAAAAGAAATCTTATTAAAGAGACAAAAATTATTTTTGTTGTCGTTTAGGTGGGGAGTTCAGTAAATTGTGCACTGCTCAAACGATTCTTAATATATTTCACCAATAAAACATACATAATGGCAATATTCATAAAACAAAATCGCCATAACTACTCACTCCTATAACCGCATGTACGTATGAAGGTATAGGTTGTACATAAGCAAAAGCGCGAATTCCCCGGGCGGGAAATTTAAAAATTCAAATTTGACTACTACATTTTTATGTTATTTTTAGTCTTCAAGAGGGTAGGTACTAAAGTACTGTAATGTAATATCATCTCTACATATTATATGTATATACCTATTCATCCAACAAAAGTCTGCGCATACATATTCGTTTATATATAAAAAACTGTAGGTAGGATTTCGTGAGTAAAAGTATATATGTATGCACAATATTCTTTGACAGTTATTTTACTGGAATATTCCGGTAAAATTACCTTCAAATGCACAAAGTTCATACGCCGCAATGTGATTGGTTATTGGGTTATTTGCCTGTGCGCGTAAGTAATTCTAGTCAGTTGTTCAAGTGATTATTGGCTCGATCATATCACATGGCGATGTAAATTGTGGTGACGCATAAACAATTGCAAGTTGGGGTGATAATTCCTCTTTGTGTGTTCCCTCAAGCATTGTAAAAGAATTAGGTAAGATGCTTTTATATAAATACTCGTTTTAATATCTTTTTACATGTGGTTAATACAGCAATTCTTCTTTGCTTTAAATATTTCACCGATTTTACCTATTGTTAGTACTTTGAAGGGTATTCTGATTCACGATGGAACAGACGCCAATATTAATGTTTTCATAAATTATTTATTGCTCCATGAATATAAACACAAATTGATTAAAAATTTTACTATTATCCATGATTCACCGTTAAAATTAAAAACGAATTCTAAACTGTTACAGCTTATTTACTTAAAATAAAACCTACATTACGTTTGTAAACAAATAATACATTTATATTCACAGTAACTGCATTTCAGAATCTTGCTCCCGGTATAGAGAATTGTGAGAAATTTGTATTCGTTTTTGTATAATGTATAAGAGACTTTTTAAAGATAACTTGGCTGTAATAATTCAGTAGTCGTTTTTAATGATTATTCATCAATTGGGTGTTGCGATAAGTAAAGATTATATTTATCTTTTCCTTCCTGTAGTGGAATATTTATTCGTGCACAAGTTGTAGGTACCTATTTACATTAATTTCATTTGATCTATTTGGAAGTAACATTTGTTTCTCTTTTTTTGTTTCAGAGCAAAATTCAATGAATTTGATAGCATTTGGTTCAGAAATAGCCATTAAATGTCAGATAAAGGAAATTTATATTTTTTATTCTACGGAAAATTAATAAAATATGTATTTGCTTATTCTTAGTTTTATACCTATAATTCAACAACATTGACGTTTTGCAAGTTCTACAGCTGCAACAAAATTGTCTAATAACTAAGAATTTTATTGTTTTGGTACTTATTATGTTTTATAATCCTATAGTAAGCATACTTTGCCTTTAATTAAATTACTATTTATAGTAGCCTGTGATATCCATATGTGTATTTGATAACATTACGGAATATTAATGGTAATGTTTAAGTAAAACTATACAATTTATATTCCTCAATGTTACCAAATTTATATTGGAATCATCGGCACTCTAAACAGGAATTTAATTCGAGTTACAGTATGCTGTAAAAACTAATAAGGTTGTAATCAGAATCACTCATGCAAGGGAATTTTCTGTGCAATGTATATTTACACCTGTAATATTCACCTTCTTAGTATTTTTACCTGCCTTCCTTATAAAATTACATGCCAAAATTACTTGACTGTTCGGTAAATATACAATTTATATAAATATTACCTATGAATTTTACAGAACAACGTTTGAAAAATACATCGGCGTATGAAATTTACTAGTGGATAGAAATTTTACTGTATGAAGTAAATTTACCTGTAATATCGTAGGCAACTTTGTTACCAACGATTTTACATGTAATTTTACTAGAAATTTTTTGCAGTGCACCCTAGAAGATTCGGTTTACCGACATCCCAGGTGAAAGCAGAAACGGCCCTTTTCTTCCCATTAAAAAAACTTGAACACGTCACGAAGGGATTGAAGGCTAGAAAAGCGCCGGGGCCGGACCAAATTTCTCCTGAAGCTGTCAAACTGTCTATCAAGATCAAGCCGCAGTGGATCTTGAAAATAATGAATTCGTTGCTGCAACGTCAGGCATCTCCATAGGAATGAAAAACTGCTAAAGTGATATTGCTTTTAACAAGAGATAAGGAGCCAGGGAAACCAACATCCTATAGACCTTTATATTTGTTAAACACCACCAGTAAGCCGTACGAGACGTTGATCTGATCGACTAATGGAAGAGCTCGAAAGCAAAGGCGGATTTGCACAGAATCAGTTTGGCTTTACTGAGGGGGCATCGACAATTCACGCTGTGGAAAAAGTGAAGGATATATAATATAGTAAATAACTGTCCGAAGAAATTGTGTGTGCTGATAACTATAGATGTTCAGAACGCGTTCAACTGGGCGGATTGGTCTATTATTATAGATAAGTTAACAAACGAAAGTGTGTCTAAGTATATAGTTAACTTGGTGGCTAGTTATTTGAGGAATCGATACTTACAAAGTAGTAGGCAAACCAAAATCGAAATCGATGTAGGAGTGTCGTAGGGCCCCGTCCTCGGGCCAACGTTGTGAAACGCATATACGATGATGTGCTAAGATTAGAACTGACAGGAACTGCTAGGAGTGTAGGATACGCGGATGATCTGGCCCTGATAGTATCTGCACAGGACGAGCACTCACTAATGTTCGACGGCAACGAAAATCTTAACCGCATACAGGAATGGATGAGTACAAATAACCACAGAAGACTGAAACCATTATCTTAAAGGGCAAAAGGAATAGAGATCATGTATATTTTTACATTGGCACAAATTGTGTAAGACCTGCAATAGCTATAAAATATCTGGGAAAAACATTGGACAACCGACTAACGTTTGGTAAACATGCCAGAATAAGCAGCCAATGAAGCAGATATAAGAGCAACAGCATTGGCTAAAATCATGCCCAACATAGCCGGGCCAGGAAATGCACAAAGGGTGGTGTTGAGTGGAGTTGTCCATTCCATAGCACTGTACGGAGCCCCGATATAGTACAGGATACTTGAACGGAATGTACACCGAAATATACTCGAAAAGCCCCAAAGGAAAGTCCTCTTAAGAGTAACAGCAGCATATCGCACAGTGTCCACGGTGGTACCGCAGGTGATTGCTGGAGTTCCTCCAATAGACCTCCTCGTAAAGGAAAGAGATCTGTTTTATCATTAACTGCATTTTTATGTTTATAAATTTGGATTATTTCAAGTATATTATGTTCTTTTAAATGTTGTCCTTTATTTAGAATTGTTATGTTGTCAAAATCAAACGAATAATTTTAAATTAGTTCATGTTGCTTTCGTACTGTAAGATTTTGGTTATATTTACGTCCTTTCATTCTGTTTTCTAAATATTGCATGGTTTCACCAATATATACACCATTACAATTTTTACAGTCAATTTTATATACAACGTGATTGTTTTTGTGATTATGTGCGCTGGCGTTTTGCGCTTTTTCGATGTAAATAAAAACACGTCGCGGTTCTTACTTACTACTATATTTGATTAAATTAAACAAGTTAAAACAAGTAAATTACATTGGTATTACACGGAAGTTGTTGTTTAATTGAGCTGCGTGACTATAACTCTTTTGACTGTGATCGGTGACTACATATTTGCAACTGTTTTTTTTTAGCCAGTTTCTGCTTTTCCAACGGCTAGAAACTCTCCCGAAAGTGGGAGGTAACAAACAAATTAAGGGCTGTCAAAATACGTCACGGAAAAGTACGTTGTGAATGTCAGTCCCTCGGTAAATTGGAAAATCCCCGAGAATAGTGATTGAACCGGACGAAGGTTATAAAATCTAATATAAAATGATTACCTTAAATACTAGAAATGATAATTTTGGTATTTACATAATGTTGTGTATATCTTTCCTGAACAGTGATGTTTTATTGTTTTCAATTTTTAATTTTAATTTTGTATAGATTTGGTATTGTAATTTGTTATTATTTTGATTTGCGATTTTTAAATTATATGTATAGCTGGAAATTTTGATTTATTTTTTTCGGATAAATGTTCTACATAAGAAATTTTTTTTTATTTGATTATTTTCCGTATTTCTTGTTGATTTATTATAATATAGGAAAAGTCTTTGTTTGAAAATTTTATTTATAATATAATTTGTTATTATTTTTTATGAAATTGAGGTCTAAAACGGTAATGCTGTTATACAATCATCAACATATCTTTTGAAAAAACTTACTTCAAAATCTATTTTCTTCAATGTATTCTAATGCAATTTGTGCAATCATCCATATTGGTGAACCCATTGCCATTACCCTACTGTAATTGTTTTTGCGTTATCTCGGCCTGGGCTAAGTTGACACATTTTTTATAATGTAAGAACATATTTTTTTTTCAAAACTCCGCAAACGTTTACCGATAGATATAGGGAAGGCAATAGTAAATCGCCCTTATTTTTAGCGTTGATCAATAGTAAGGAAGCAAAAATAGAGAATTCTATTTGAAATTTTTGACTTTTCTACATTTTTCGAAACTAATCTTTTATCAATATTCATGCTCACCCTGTAAGAGATACAACAATTGTTATGCACCATCGTGATGCATTTGTCTTCAGTCTGCAAGTACCCCTAAGTGGATTGAAGAAACTTGGAAGCGCATATGCCGTAATAGCATTTATCTAAAAGCTTGCAAATGTCACTTTTGGTGGTGTTCCATTTAAAATAAGAAAATTGAAGTCAACACCCGGTTATACAGGGTGTTGACTTCAATTTTCTGAAGTACTTCAGAGTTGTGTATATATTGCTCGAATAAGTCAAGTTGCTGTTAGTACACTATAAAATTTTTAGATTTTTTGTCGTAGAACATCTTCAAACCCTGAATATCCAAATGCCACATCAAGCATTAAAAGTAAAAATTGGGATATACGATTTTTCAAAAAATCCGTATTTCTTTATCGAACCTATTTCTTATACTTTTTTTCATACATGTCATGTCTTTTTTTTTTTAAAGAAACCTTTTTAGGTGAATTGGCAAAACATTTATGCTCTTATTTTGACAACTAGAAGGAACCTTGAAATATCAAAAGTAAAGGGATATCATTTAAAAAAAATGAATGACTGTGGCACTATTATATAAACTACCGCCTGTATATTCAAATAGCTCCTCAAATAAAGCTGAATTGAAAGTTACGAGTTTACGAGATAACAGCGATTTTATCGCAAATGCAGAATAAGTTTGCTTTAGCGGTTTTTATTAAGATGTTATTGTATTTTAACATAAAATAGATTATACCTAAAGAAGATGTTCAAAATGACGTCCTTCCATTTCGACACAGGATCTACACATCTGCTTTCAAAGGAAGCGCGCACTCTTTCAAAAAACAAGGGTTTTTCTCGTATTATCTGGCAACAGTGTTCTATTCGTTGGCACAACTCTGGAAGATCGTTTACCGGTGTTGCGTACACTAAACTTTTCAAATAACCCCAGATACTAAAGTCCAACGGGTTTAGATCGGGAGACCTTGGAGGCCAAGCAATGGGACCTGCTCGCCCTATCCATCTCCCAGGAAATTCATTGTTAAGATGTTCCATAACAGCACGCGTAAAGTGCGGTGGAGCTCCATCTTGCATAAACCAGAGGTTCAGTCTTAGATTTATAGGCAAATCTTCCAAAAGTTCAGGTAAAGTATTTTCCAAGAACTCGAGGTATGCAGGGCCTGTTAAGCGTTGTGGCAAAACAATCGGTCCTAACAACCGTTCCCCTATCATGCCTAACCAGATGCTTAGAGAGAAACGTTGCTGGTGCCGAGCTTCAACGGTAGCATGAGGATTCTCGTCACACCAAACGTGATTGTTGTGGAAATTAAATATTCCATTTTTAGTAAAACCAGCTTCGTCAGTGAAAAGGATGTTATCAGCGAAATCTGGCCGATCAGCAGCTGTTCGCAAAAACCACTCACAGAAAGCCCTTCTCGCTTGATAATCCGGAGCAGTAAGGGCTTGTACCCGTTGGATATGGTAGGGGTATAGGAGTTGCTCATGAAGAGTTCTCCAAACAAGATTGCTGCTTATACCCACTTGAGTCGAAATTCTTCTAACACTAGTTTCGGGATTTTCATCAATAATATTCAAAATTCGATCTTCTATCTGTGGAGTACATACTAATCTCTGCCGTCCAGTATCAGAAGACCGCTTCTCAAACGAACCAGTTTCTCTTAGTCGTTGAAACACCGTCTGAAACATCATATGCGAAGGCAGTTGGCGATCAGGAAACGTTTCAGCATAGAAGCGATGTGCTTGTAAAGAATTCCTATTAGCGCGACCGTACATAAACACCATATCGCTCATTTCAGCATTAGAATACGCAACCATTGTAATTGCTACAAATTGCACAAAACGTCAAATTAAACTGTCATAAAACAATAGCTGATAAGCACCTGTTTACTGGGATATGTTATATCCATGTACTACTAGGTACACTCGCTGTTATCTCGTAAACGGTTGATTTGTGAACATATGTTTATTATGACTTTTAGCCTTATTTTCGATCGTACTACATGCCCTTAAAATCTTTAAACGATGTTTCAAAACACCCTGTACATATTTGAAATTTTTCAAAAAATCAATAATTATTCTTTATTTCTCAGCTTTTGTTCACACTACATAATCTTGCAAAGATGTCTATTTTAATTTTTTTGTTCGATGCCTTAGTTCGTCTTCCAGAATAATACCTTTTATTACAGCCCAACAGTTTTTTTAAAGGCGAAAATCCGATAACAACAAAATAATTTCAATTTCATCGCAGCTAAATATCGCAAAAATACCCGATACAAAATCCCTTTAGCGACGGCTACCGATTATTCCTTGGTCCTTCATTATTTAAAATTACACTGCTATGCCTATCCTTTATACTTCCAAATGACCCGGTGGACGTCGTCGATAAAAGAGGCATGTAAATTCCTTATCGGTATTGGTTTATGCATTCGCCCATGCATTTTTATTGAACGGTGAATCTGACGGTGAACGTGTACGAAAATTACAGGGCACCGACGATAAATTCGGTGGCTCGGAATGCCGCGAGCTAAATATTTTACCTCTCATTACATTGTCGATCGTGAAAAACGTTAACAGGGACATTGAATGTGTTGAAATTAATGTTTATAGTTGACGATAAGGCCTTAGCATCAAAAGTATCTGCTTAATGTGCGAAGTTCCAGTTGTGGCAATATATGGCGTAATTATCACTGACGATAAACTTAATCAGATGTAAATTCGAACATCTTGAGGCATTAGGTAAGTGCTTATCGCCGATGTTCGAACGAATACTCAACATGGTGATTATAGCTTAAACACACTTCCAAAGAAATATTGCAATTAAACAAACATATTATTAAATGATACTCCAAATACATAAAAATAAACGTCTACAAGTTCGTCAGCGATTCTGAAGACCACACGCATAAGCACTATAGATGCTCGACACAGCAAACAAAAGTAAGGGTGTTTACACTAACGGTTTATTCATGTAAACGAGAGATTAATTCGTTGCTGTTAAAATCCAAACTTGTTCTTTTTTTGGACATCCTTTCGGATCCTCAGTTTCAAGATGCTTTAATGGCACCATATTTCTACATTATAGTAATTTTTTTTTCGTAATAACTAATTAACACTCTTATTTCACTTTTTCTTGCTAGTCTTGTAATTCCATTCTTGTAAATTGACCTTAGCAATATTTAAATTCTTTTAATATTTTTATTTATTTTGGGTTTATAATTCTTGATTTGGAATAAAACAAAATTATTATCCTTTCTTCATCTCATATTTATTATTCTAAACGACGTTTCGTCAATCGGTGGTTAGCATCTTAAAGTTAATTGATTTTAGTGGAGCTTCAAATTGTGTCTATTACTTTATATATTAAGTTTAAAGTTTATTCTGCAAACATACGTGTATATACAACGTGTAACACTTAGTTAAAGATGAGAGAAACATTGTAAATTAAAAGTTATAGTTTTACGTTAACAGTATTACTAGTATCCATGTAAACGACAGGATAACACATTAAATTTAGCTTTATTTCTAATCAAGACCTATTAACTCAAAATACATAAAAGTACTACAAGTATAGTAGTTATACTTGAATTCCATATACTGATTCATCGGAGATTTACAATTGTATTGCTATAATTTCAGATCTTGAGTCTTTACTGTTATCATTTGGAACATATGACACAGCATTATCCACGAGAAATCGCAGTACAATAGCGATACATACATAATTTTGAGGAGAACATCCGAATTGTGAAGCCAACTCTTCAAGTTTGGCGATAGTAACTATCATTAAAAACTAACAAGTGTAGATAGACGGTAATTACTACAGCCAAACTTCTGGCAATCCTATGAGAAGTCTTCAATTCTTAAAATATTATCGAAACTAGACTACACACAAAAAAATACGATGTTAAATCTGGTAGTTACCCCAAATATGCCCATTTTGTGTGTCATTTTTATTTTTGTTAATATTTGTATAAACTTTTTATTTTAAATGTAAAAAAGACTTCTAAGAACAAGAAACTTACAATTTATTTTTCAAAATACAAAAAAAAATGCATTCTACATGTAAACCTGTGTTACACTACATCTCGTAGTGGTTTTCGAATGACAAAAAATACATTTTGTTTGTTTCCCTTGAGGGATTACAAAATGGTCTATTCGATCAAAACGAATATCTATTCCTTCGTTATGTGAAATAACAATATCCTCTTGCCCAGGTTTGCTTTTTGTTTTGTTAAGGTAGCAGCAAGTCTTCTTCTAAATTTTAGCTGATCTAACACACCACCAACTTTGCTATGTATTTGCCATGCGTTTGTACAGTTGTAGGAAAATACCACTTTTTGCCTCTTACACTTTGATCACTCCTGTCCACACTACCCAAACTAGTATTATATAAATTTATCAAATGAGATTACCCCACTTAAGGTACAAAAATAGCGAAAATTATGCATACCTAAACAGATTTTTTGACTTACCTGTATCGGTACTTTTCTTTTCTTTTTGTGTAAATCTTTTTACAGTATGAAAAGGATTTATCCCAGCTGAATTTGAACCCAAAATCAACCAAAGTTGCCATGTTGTGTAATTTTACAAAAATTATGTCATTATCAACCAATTTTCTATAGTCATAGCTTCCTTGAAGTTCCTTTTTTATTCCTTTTGTATCTTTTAGATTATTGTTGGTTCTCGTGAATTGTTGCAGTTTCTCTAAAGTTTTTATCGGAAAGTAATTCAAGTAAAGATAATGTAGAAAAAAATTGCATTTGAACGTCAGGCCATGTTTGTGTCAAAATATCTGAGTATTCTAGAACAATAGGCTATTTCCAGTTCAGCGTATTTTGTGCTAATGTTGGGGAAGCTCCTTGGTACGGATGAAACTACTTAATGTAACCTAAATCTTCTTGCACCAACCCTTGCAGCGATAGTGCCTAAAGTAGGACACCATAGCTTCGTCAATAAAATGTATTTCTTCACAAACGCTGCATTCTATAAACTTTTGGTTTAGGTGATCGAACAACGGTCTCGCTTTTGCTAATTTGTCTCTTATGGTGTCTAATGTCGTATTATCCACAACATGAAAATGAGACAAAATGTATTCAAAGTTTTGGAGATAAAGCCTCGGGGACCAAACTGCTTCGAGTATTGGTTTCATTTTCCCAAAACATGCGCATCTTCGGGCGAGCTCAAAATATCCACTTAGCACTAAAATTCTAATGAATGCTTTTAGTTCGGGCCTTTCTATTGAGGTCAACTTATTTTTTTGTTGTATGTAACGGTTAGACTCTATAATTCAGATCCAAAATTTTATCGTTAAAAAAAAGAGGGAATAATTCCAAAGGACTTTCTTGTTCGAAATTTGAGGTGTTACTGCCAAAAAATTTTGTTTCGTTTGTTGACAAATCCTGCTGTATCCACTCGTAGTGTTTTTTCTTTACGCGACGAGTTTTAATTATTTTCTTTCTATCAGGAAAGGAATATCATTTTCCGATGAATAAACTGCAAAACTTTCTAATACGTGATTGTGCGTCAGTATTATGTGAGCTCCTTAGAGTTATATTTAACTTGTCTTTGGCGATCTCCACCTTTCCCGACTTTTGGAAGCTGACCAGTATTACTCCGCTCTTTATAAAAGGTGAATATTCTAACTTAGATAATGACCGTCGCATCAGTATTTTATCCGCTTGCGCCAAAGTTTATGAATACCGGCTTTACTCCAACTTTCTCGGAGCATCAGCATAGTTTTATAGCCGGTCGCTCAAGCATTACCAATCTATTTTCTCTTACTCATTGTTAACTCATCAGTGACGAACTGGAACAACGTTGGCAGATCAATGTCATCTATACGGAGTTTGAGAAGGCATTTGGCAGTCTTGACCAAACTGTCCTCTTCTTTTCTGTGTTTCCATTAAAGACCTTTTTTTCGAAAATTAAATGCCTAGTTTTAGCGTACACGGATGGCTACAAGAAATGTCATAAAACCTCTTCTCCTGAAAACTCGGTCGCTCTCCAATCTAACTTGGACGTTATACTGGTGCAAGACTTCGTCTAAACACTGATAAATGCATAGTTGTGTCTTATTTTAGAAAAAATAATCTCATTATTTTTAATTACTCAGTTGATCAGATGACCATAACACGCCAAACCTCTGTCAAAGATTCAGGAGTTACTTTTGACTTCCAGCTATGGTTTTCTGACCATTTCAATCTAATCCACATGGCCACCTCCCTTTCGCTTTACTTTTTGATTCGTTCTTGCAAACAATTTACAAACGTGTCTCTATTAAAAACGTTAATTTACTCCTCTGTGCACATTAATCTCGAGTACGCTTCTTCAGTGTGGTTTCCTCATCAATACACTATCATCTTGCAGTTGAGAGACTACAAAAGCGATTTTTAAAGTATTTGGATTTCAGAACTGCTGACACTTATTCCCGCGTGGTTGTGATTATTGTTCCTTGCTGAATAAATTTTACTTTTAACCCTTATCTCTTAGGAGGGATTTAATGAGTGCAAAATTTCTTGTTAAACTTGTTAATAATCAAATTGATTTCCAGAATTTTGTCTCCTGCATATCCTTTCTGGTCCCTAGAAGCTCCAGTCGCTTTAGTGATGCGTTCTTCATTCCTCTTGTTCGGAGCAATGCTTTGCTCCAAGTACCCCTTTCGCATATGCCCCGCAATACCCATTGTTTTTTTTTTTGCAGAGCCCTTTTACTTAAGAATTAATTTTCTTCATTGTTTGCTATTAGATTGTATCTGTTTGTGGTTTATCATCTATGTTTTTATTTTTTACTTTGTTTATTTTTGTAATACAACTGTCGGACAATAAATATTACTATTATTCTGATTATTGCTACTCTAACATTTAATCTAATCTAATGTATTATTGCTATCATTGAACTATTACTAATTTCAGATATTAATCTTCACTAAAAGATATACAAGCATCCTACATACATCTTACTACGTGTTCAAATGCTTTACGAGTTTAAGACATTTTTCATGCTTATACATAGATTCAAATGTTTATTTCTCTTTCGCTGCGTATTTACTTCCGTTGTATTACGTCCGCATATCCAATACACTGCTCCAAAAACAAACGTTCAACCATAATCCTTTAGTTGTGCCAACATGTATGAACATTTACATATGTTTGTATATAAACACAGATATGATTAATGCTTGCTTTTACTCGCAAGTGTGCGTAAGGAAATACTGCTTATGTGAAGAAGTTTAATTATGCTGAAATAGATAGACGCAACGCATCGGTACTTGTTAATAACAAATGAAATGTGTGTAGGAGTACCTATTCTTTTTAATTAGGAAAAGTAAGTTTCGCAAAACGAACAAGTTGTAGAGGCAATTTGTGTGCTATTACTAAAGCAGGCAACTTTACGTGCGCTCCGCAGGCGGAGATATGGAATGGCTATCTACGTTGTATGTAATAATGTTGCAGATACGTAGACTGAGAAGCCGAGCATTGTCAAATGCAGTGAATAAGTTTATTGAAGGTTTTCCGAATTTAATTTACAATGGCACAAAATTTAATGTTTATTTTACGATATATTTCTAATGTGTTGGTTAAAAACATATTGTCAAGACCATGTGCGATGTGCAAACAAGAATAATAAAAAAACCGGCATAAACAAAAAACTGTTCTTATTTGATTTATGTGCAACTATACGAAGAGAAATTTGTATTAGAAATCAGTATAAATATACTGAAATTTGATACAATTTATTGCTATATTTGGGACGGAAACATAGTATACTAAATTTTAAAATAAATTTATTCCTGGAATCCAAGTATCTATAAATTTTATTGTAATTTAATAGATTTTATACCAAGGTTTAGTACGTCATGTGTAGTAGAAATAGCAAACTCAGGTACTTGAATATGAGAATAAATTTTTACTTAAATTAGGAATAATGCGATTGCAAGATCAAAAACAAACAATTACTAGGACAGAAAACAGATTATTTAAAACAATTACGCACGTACGTTAAATTAAGTATATCTTGTACCTACTTATTTCTACTACTAATGATTCCTGGATTAGGTATAAAAAACTGTTGACCTGGAAATATTTTGTTATAAATCTACAAGCCTTTTTCATTGAATTTGGTGGGATTGTATATTGCGGAAATAAACTAGTGTTTAATATTAATAGATTTATTTAAGAAAAAAATATACACTCCAGTTAAATGTTGGAGAAATATCACTTGTAACAATATAACATTCGCGACATATCAGTGGAGGCTGGTAAGTATTAGCAACTCTTTCATTTCATTCATTCCACTTCACAGTACAGAATACACTCCGCCAAAAAAGTATCGCATAATTTAGTTTTGAATCATAAAAGTATCGCATAATCTTTGTTTGTAGCATAAAGTTGTAAATATACTTTAATGCGCTCTAAGATATAATTTCTATGATTGTTTAAATAAAATACAGGCCAAATAAAAACAAGAACTCATACTTGAGATTTTTATTAAAACAAGAAATTATAATTTTGGAAAGAAAAATGTCATAACAGTAGCTTTTAATACTGAGTATTGCCACCTCTGGCTCTTATGACCGCTCGCATACGGTTTGGCAGAGATTCGATTAACCTCCGTATATAAACCTGATCCAAATTCTCCCACTCGTCACGGAGAGCATTTGCTAGTCCATGCAGGTCCGCTGGGGCAACATTTTGGGTTCGTATCCGTCTGTGAAGGAGGTCCCACACGTGCTCGATAGGGTTCATGTCCGGACTTACCGCAGGCCAATCTAAAACTGGAATACCAACATCGTTAAGGTATTGCTGGACGATTATTGCAACATGCGGTCGTGCATTATCGTGCATTAACATGAATTCGTTTCCTATAATTGGCGCATATGGTACTACATGTTCTTCTAAAATGTCCGTTATATACCTGTGGGCAGTCAGTGTACCTCTATCTACTGGTACTAACTCTGTACGACCTGTTAAACAAATGCCTCCCCAAACCATAATAGAGCCACCAGCGAAATTAGGTCTAGGTCTGATATTACACTGCGAATAGCGCTCACCGTCTCGTCTGTACACTGAGATACGCCTATCTGAGGTGTAAAGACCAAATCTTGACTCATCTGTGAAGAGTATATTGGCCCAGTCATTAATATTCCAATTTACATGTTCTCTGGCAAACCTTAAGCGAGCCACTCGGTGGTTCCTAGTGAGACGAGGGGCTGTTACAGCTACTCTAGCTCTTAATCCACTCTGTCGTAACCTATTCCGAATAGTTTGAGTACTCACACGAGTATTTCTGACTCTAGCCAAGTCGTTCTGCAATTGTCTCGCAGTTACATGTCTTCGACGTAAAGCTTGTAGTAGTAAATAGCGGTCATCTTGGCGAGTAGAACATCTTGGACGACCTGGTACAGGTCTTCTACTGTAAATGCCTGTTTCCCTATATCTGGCTACGGCTCTAGAAACACTTGACTGATTGATGTTCATCAAATTAGCAACGTATGCTTGAGATCGTCCATCTTCGATTAAAGCAACTATAGCAGCCACTTGTTCTGAAGTTAAATTGCTCATTTTAGTTTTAAAAGCGTTGGTACAGAACTCTGACTTCGCACTTTAAAATTTGTCCGTATAGGAAGACTTTCAATAAACAACTGAACAAACCTTACACATATGCATTTTTCTAAATGTGTTCTTTTAGAAAAAAAAAAGTAAAAACGCTAAGTTCCATTATTTTGTTAGTGTTTTTATAGTTCACATACACGAGGCAAACTTTTTGTGAACGTATAAAAATATCTTGGTTCATAAATGCCCTTTTTTAGTTTATGCGATACTTTTTTGGCGGAGTGTACTATATGTATAAATATACTAGTATAATATTTGACAGTAGCTACACCACTAACCCATAGAGAAGATAGAGAAGCACTAACCTTAGCACAAACTTTCATTCACTTTACCGCTAATTCCAATCCTTCCTTCAGCATTAAAATAGCGTCACTTTGCATCTCACTCTGTTCAATATATAATCGAGAAGTAGTTCTCTCTCAAATAACATGCGCGTCAGGATTGAAAATAGTAAAGACTATTTTCTTTGAAATTAAGTACAAGTATTTCTAAAAATTTACATTATGTTTTATTTGCACCAACTATAATTTTTGTGTTGAATCGTATATTTAAAAGTAATAAATTTTTATGTTAAAATTGAGAATATTTTGTTTTTAGGTTTTACGAAAAAAATTGTTTCTGAATATAGAAAATGGAGTTCGTAAATTTAATAGAATTTATATTAGATATAAGTATAAATTTCTAAGTATATAGTTTTACTAAGACCGTTCTCTCAGTGTATGACTTAACTATTTTTGCTGGAAAACAACCATCAAAGGAATGCGTAAAGTATGAGAAGAAATTGTTGAAAGCATCAATAGCTGTTAGATGCGGTGATGTACATTACTGTCCCAAAATTTCTGTAAACGAACATATATTTCGACTGTTGGTTAACCTAATTTTTCTGACCTTGTTCTCAGGTTTATGAATCCGCACAACCACCTGGACCTCGACAGTCTGAGCAAGATGATCCGGCAATTGTAAATTCGTGGTTATGTCGATTAATGTTGGTAAAGATGTTATCTATCAGCGGGGTGCTGGTTTGGGTAACACGTGATCGTTCTTCAAACGATGGCTTGAGATTAAAGCTGTCCATAAATCCAACAATCTTAATGTGGTTCTATTTACTGTGTTTAGATTAACATTTAAATCACCGGCGATTATGATGTTCTTTTGTGGTACCTCATAACTAACTTTGTGCAGTATTTCATTTAGTCTTGCGTAAAAAATGTCTATATTTCCTAATGGAGGTCTATATATCGAGACGACAATTGTTTTACGTCCTATATGTAAAGTACAACCCTATTTTATCTTCCTTCCATTCTTACATTAGTTTCTATCGAATCAAATATTATCTAATTATTCTCACTCAACTGACACGGATAAGAATAATATTGTACGCCGCATTTGTAGTACACAAGCATTTTTATTTTCATTAGATGTATATTTTTACAGAAGCCGATCCGGATACGATTAGCATCTATTCCTTTGACTGTTTCTACATTCTCAATCGCATCAATCTCGTCTAATGGCCGCGTTACGTATGTACGTTAACGTTATACAAACAAGCATCCACTTTTAACCATACAATTATCCAAATTCGACCTGAGACCCAGTGGAGTATTTTGATATTATACGACAAAAATAGAGTCCACAGACAACGGTAACGTAACGCCGGTTAAGCCCCAAAAGCCTTTGCCGAGAAAATAAACAGCGTCGCATATAAAAAGTAAGTGACGCACGGTCGGAGAAGATGCAGAAGCGGACGCCGCTAGAAAATAAATACAAATACTGGGACGTGAGAAGTGATAAAAGTACTAAAATATCAAGACGCCAAAAGAATAAAAGGAGCCTTCCTATACCTCATTAATGATCAAAGGAAGAGCAGTAAATAAATACTTACAATAAGAAACAAAGGCGGTCTAGTTAGGAGGAAATGCATCCATTCTTCTTTTGTGTCTCTGTGCATTTTTTATTTCTTAATAACTACACACATTTTGGATAAATCAAACAGAATTATACACAAACTACTTACGATTATATACCAACTTGAAGAACCTTGAAGACTTGTGTTAAGCCACGTTAAGTTTTTTGCAAGTTGACAAGTGTTACTGGTGTTACCTAACCTTGCAGATTGATTGCTTTATTTACTCTCTTTGTGTTATTATTTCCCGGACTATTTCTTAATATTATAAATTATTCACCGAATATTTTTGTTTTACGTGTAAGTATGCATATTATAGCATTAATAATTGGGCTTATGTGATAATTAATCCAGGTAGTTTTTCCTAAAAAAAAGGTGATGCCATTGTGTCGTGTAAAATCCTGCAAAAGCAATAGTTACAAAGATGACGGAGAACTAACTTAAAAATATTCTGAAATTAAATGAAATAATGTTTTGTAGAGTGCCCAAACATTCTTGTGTGGATTACTGTTACCATAAATCCCGGCAAAAGTAAGCGTGCATATGTTTGTTCACTACATTTCCTCGAAAAGGATTTTGATAGAACGGGACAGATTGTGCGAATTAAAGAGGGAGTTATTCCAACATTGAATTCGGACAAAGAAAATCTAAAGAAGTAAATTTTTATTTAGAATCACTTGATATTCCTGAAAACAAAGGATAGAGGTAAATAAATGATGTATAACATATATATTTCTTTAAATTTTCTTCACTATTTCTTAGGTAAAGTAATCTGCGCATCAAAGAAGGTACGATATATTTGCCAGTTCACTGAAAAACAAATTCGGGAAGTAATGGTCTTGACAGGAAGAGACAGAAAGATTCCACAAGAAGAAAACTTTCTAACGACTTTTGTTTATTTACTATCAAGTCATGTTCCCTAAAACATTTTTTCTAGTTTATCCCATCATTTGTTAGATATGTCAACTCTTGAAGAAACTCATGTTTCAATTTTAAGTAAAACCATAATATCGTCTTATAGCAAAATTACAGTTCATAATTTAGCGAAGAAGTTTACAGCAAAAATACAAGGTAAATCAATAAGGAAGGAATTAAGTAAACTAATAAATATAATAAATTATACAACAACTACTGCAGTATATTATTTACTCCTAAAGACAACATACAATGTTGGATTGTTATGACAAGTCTTTAAGATCTCATGAAACTTCTATTAGATTTTTTCTACGTATTTTTATATGGCGTTGAAAGAAATTTTTTCTTTTCTCTTATTAAACCTGAGAACGAATGAAGTATGTATAAGTTACCAGTTCATCGTAAGTTTACAAACTGTTTATAGCTCTAGTTGTCCACAACTTTAATAAAAAAAACAATGCCATATAAAATTCATAGGATAAAATCTAACATATGCTGCTAATTATCATTACAAATTGCAAGTGCTATTAAAATTTATTGATATCCTTAACTTTATTTATTTGAATATCCGCCATGATACCGACGTCATTGATGACGCCTGTATTCCAATATGGCGCATTTCAATTGATGGCAGTTTTGAGTTCAATATCAGCACTGTATCATCTCTATGGAAGAATCAGACAGCAATCCAGGGAGGGAACAAGGAGAGAACAATCTGGGTCACCTCTTATCTAAGTGCACTAAACAGCTAAAACTCTGAATATCTGTTCTGAAATTAATCTATTCGCGTAGGTGATTTGTTCTTTGTAAATAAATTCGTAAGAGTTTTACTACAGTAAGCAGGAGCAATTTTTATTGGAAACCCTTTGAATAAGGGAGCTAATTTTGGGGTTAACTCATTGATGTAGCGGAGTCTACAATATATTTCAGTAGTTTGGTTCACAACCTCGCTTTTCCTAAAAGAGGTTCACACAACTAACTACTCTGTAAGGTAAAAAATGATTGACCGACAATGCAGGTACAGCGTTTGCTGCTGCACTCTAACCGATTCTAACTTTTATTTATTATATTAAATAAATCCCACGTATTGCTGCGCATGTACAATAAGCTGCATTCTCTATTTACTTGCACTAAGCAAATATATTCTCTACTCAAGAAAATTCATCAAAACAAAAGTTTTCTTGAATTAAAACTTTCAGTTTTCTTAGTGGTAAAAGATTTACTTACAACAGAATTATTTTATTTTCTCTATGAGAAAATTGTGTTAAAACTATTTTGTTTTGAAGTCAGAGAGCATTTTTCTCTATGTATGCTACCAAACTACCCACACACCGCAAGTTTAAAAAGAAATGAAATCATATTACTTCAACGAGTATTTTAAAGCACAAAGCTTTTGAAGAATTTCTAAGACAATGTTAAATGTATATGACGAAACTGTGACACTGCCTTGTACTACTATGCAGTAATTGACTCGACTATAACAAAATTATCATATTAAGTAGTCGAAAAGAAAATCGTTAGTACAACTTTATAAGATACTTCAGGGTGGTCTCTGATCGTGGCATAATTATTTTAATATAGCCCTAATTTTCCAAATATTACACTCATTAATCATCAGATACAACCGATGTCTTTGGAGATAATCGTAAGCTAATTTCTTTGCTTCTAATTAAAGCTACTCTTAATATACATATACACTTTATACGTATCTTATACCATCAACATTTCTTACCTACTCTGTTATTGTTGCACGTAAAAAGGTCCACCAATTTATCGTACACAATACATTAGAAGATTAATTATGTCTGCTTTCTACATTAATCTTTCGAAAGATGAAGTTATTAGGATGCACGTCTATCTATAGCCCTCTATTATCGAAACGGGGATGCCGGTAGAAAACAGTATAGGTGCAGCAGGTTGGCCAAAAAACTGTCCATAACCATCGCTTAGACATATTAATTTAACGTTTTGAAAGATTACGGTGTAATGAAGTCGGCTGAAGAATTATCGCTAAAGAAAACCCACACACGTTCGAGCATGCATATGAACCCTGCAGTGATTTACTCAGGACTGTGGTATAATAACGAACTTGAGTAACCCACAAGCTGGCCGGTCCGCAGTCGGACGCACGCACAGATTCGGCTGCCTTTCGATATAATCGGCCATAAATCGAATACTACTGATTAAGGAAGTGCTGGCTGCGCAGAGCGGCCAGCGTTAAACTTTCAGTAATTATCAGGTAATTTATGTCCGGCGTGCATGATGGAGCAAAAAAATGCGAATTTATTTTCCCAAAAAGGGGCGGTTAATATTATTGAAGACTGTTCAATATAAGCGATACCCGAATTACCATTTTTATTTACTTAAATGGTAATCGATAATTAAAAAAAAGCAACTACCTACATACTATGTATTGAATATTGTATGTGTGTGTTATACATTCACTATGTCACACGCATATTTGAAGGACTGTGACCTCAATGGTTGATTATTTTCAAGACGGAAGAATTATGAATGGTTTTGTGTGTTTCTATATTAAGAAAATTAGATATTACTACTATATTGCAAATATAATTATTAGCGTAAAGACTATCGAATACAATTCATGTTTCCTTAGCAATTTAGATATATTTGGCAAAAATCGGCGAACAAATTTGATATATAGTAAATCGCCGAAATAGGCTCCAAAAATTTCAATTTGGTGATAATAGAGAGTGATCGTGATATGGTTACTTCTTTCTTTTCATTGTTGCTACGTAAAATAACCATTGTTACTATAAACAGCACACGAGCCATTTGATGCCATTTTTGAATATTTAGGCTTCAGTTTGTGGTCTCTTATAGAAATTCGCGAAATTTTCGTATAATAAGTTTGTTTGTACAACTCATTTTATCACAGAATGTCGAAATGAAAAATATTTTATGGGGAACTCACTTCCATCTTAAAATATGCCAGGTAATGTATTAATAAAACATTTAGTATGAGTATTGTTTGTTTAGGTTTTTTAGAGGAACTTTCAAGAAAAAAAAAACCGTTTTTTATGCATTGCAAATTACGACACGCGAAGAAAGAGGAGAAGAGATTTTATTGAAAGCTTCCTAGATTTTGTAAAAGAACAGCAATTGCAATTGCCAGATCACTTATTAGTGTTTCTCGTAGGCATCTACAGAAACTGGAATCAACCAATTTTTTACTTTTTGTGAAAATGTAACACCTTTAATTCAAATTTTTATCCAGTATCCGTACGACCAAAGGACGAATAACTAAGCCGCAAATATTATACAACAAAGAGATAAGGAAGGCTAAAAGGCAAAACTTTAAGAACTTTTGCGAAAACATCACTTCCACTTCGGTTGCGTCAAGGCTTCACAGGGCAATGGCAAAAGGTGGAACACGGCCTGTGATGGCCTTAAGGTAGCTAGATGGTAGCTACACAGAAAGCGGGCGGGCTACCCTGCTGCTTGAAACGCATTTCCCCGACAGCAAGCAGACAGATCTAAAAGACGCAATTGTAAACACCAGGAAAGCCAAACCGGAGGACTGGGAAATTGCCAGACGGATCTGTACAAGACAGCGCATGAAGTGGGCTATAAACACCTTCCAGCCATTTCAATCACCAGGAGCAGACGGGATTTTCCCCGTGCTCCTGCAGAAAGGGCAGGAAGAAGTAATACAACACCGTGTATATATAACAAGGAGTAGTCTGGCGCTGGGATATATACCCAAAAGTTAGAGAAGGATAAAAGTCACCTTCATACCAAAGATAGGGAAGGAGGATGGCATTAACCCCAAATTCTACAGACCCATCAGCTTGACCTCCTTTGTATTGAAAGCAATGGAAAAAGTAATAGACAACTATGTCAGACTGGAGGTGATGGAAAAGGCTCCACTTCACAAGAGTCAGCATACATACAGGGCAGGCAGATCGACAGAGACTGCCCTGCATGAGTTAACCGGAATCATTTAGAAAACTCTGGATGAAGGAGAAACAGCAATTTGTGGAAACAAGGGGGGTGAGTAAAACAGTAACTAGATGGATAAGCGAGGTGCTCTCCACGAAGATAACTGAGACAACAGCAGGCGAACAGACTATTAAAATCAGATCCACTCGTGGAACACTTCAAGGCGGTGTATGCTCGCCTTTAATGTGGAGCCTGGTAGTAGACGAACTGCTTCACAGGCTGACAGCCTCCGGCGTACAATGTATAGGATACGCCGATGACATTGTCATAATAGCAAGAGGCAAGTTTGAGGTAATTCTCTGTGACCTAATACAAACAAGCCTTAGAATCACTAGTGAATGGTGTCGATCAGTGGGACTGAAAATCAACTCAGCGAAAACCACGATTGTACCTTTCACTAGGAAGAGGAAAACCTCGAACATGAAAGACATCCGTTTGGATGCAACAGTAATTGAATGTGAAACAGAAGTCAAATATCTAGGAGTAACCCTAGACCAAAAACTTCTGTGGAACAAGCACATTGAATTAACAATAAATAAGGCAACAAGAGCCTTAATGATTTGCCGGAAGCTAGCGGGCAAAACATGGGGCTGCAACCCAAACATACTGCGATGGCTGTACATCGACATAGTAAGACCTATGGTAACGTACGGGGCAATAACCTGGTTCCAGAAGGTCACACAGGTCACAACAAGGAATGCCCTTGACAAGCTGCAACGGTTTATTTATTTTATTTATTTATTAGTATATATTCTTATACCAGTGGTGTCGAATACTACAGACATACAGACAACATACAACATATATGTAACAATTCAAAGACGATAATAATGATAAATGATACACAAGTAAAAGTAATTTCGTAAAATTATAAAATTATAAAAGGAAACAAAACAAAACAAAATTGAATCTAACCGGCAATACACCCCAAAACGCATGTTTCTATAGTTTAATAAATAAATTGTGTTGTACATATAGTGTTTAAAAAAGAAGTATTTAGAACAACAACATGCATCCAGATATGAATAGACGAAGGAAGGTGTATCTCCGCAAACCCAATTCTGCCTTACAAATCAAAACCTTACACTACACAGTACATATAAATAAGTATAGCATGCGTATGCATAACCGTAGCTATGAGAACATGCCCAACCGCGGCCCTGGAGGTCATCCTAGACCTGACACCCCTACACATAGTAGTAGAGGGAGCGGCCCATACGGCCCATGCGGCAATGCACAGACTAATTAGAACGGGGACTGGAGGGTACGAGACCCCGTTCCAGAGGGCTTGGTCACCTCGAGCAGGGCTCTCTCCCCCTTCCAGGTCTACCGAATGACGAAATGGTTAGAAAATTCAGCTTCGAAAAGAATTTTCTTACGAAGCTGAGCAATAAGAGAGATTGGGAAGGAGAACCCTCCGCCTACTCCCTAAAGGCGAATGCCATTAAATGGTATGTGGATGGTTCCAAAACTGATAAAGGAACAGGTGCAGGAGTATTCGGGCCAGGAACCAAATAGTCAGAGCCAATGGGAATATACCGCAGTGTCTTCCAAGCGGAAGTTAATGCGATTGGAAGATGTACTCAATTGAACCTTGATAGGAACTATCGAAAGCAGAGCATTGTGATTTTCTCCGATAGCCAAGCAGCCATAATGGCACTGAGCTCTAATACGATCAGTTCGAAATTAGTCTGGGAATGTCTTGACAGACTAAATAACCTAGGCAAAGATAACATAGTTACACTATGCTGGGTACCAGGACATACTGGAAACAGCGGCAACGAGGTAGCTAATCTATTAGCAAGGAGGACCGCCACAACTTCGTTTGTGGAACCAGAACCGTTCTGCGGCATAGGGAAGACCGCCTACAAAAAAACAACTCAAAGACAGGGAGGAGAAGCTCAGAGCTTCCCTCTGGGAACATCTCCCAGGTCTGAGACATTCCAAGATATTCCTTGGAAATTACAGTAAGAAAAGAGCAAAGACCCTGCTAGAATTAAGCAGAAACAGACTACGCATCCTTACAGGCTTTCTTACAGCGCATTGTCACTTGGGGGAACACATGACAAAGATAGATTTGAAACAGAATAGCGATTGCAGGTTTTGTGGAGCGGAAAGTGAAAGTCCAGAACACCTAATATCCAACTGCACTGCTATGACAGAAACTCGTGCCAACCATTTTGGCAAAGATGTCATAGACGAGGGAGAAATACCCTCCTTGAAACTATCTATTGCAATTTATTAAAGTTCTTAGACTGGATGGGGAGCTATAAGTGCGGGCAAACCCTAGCAGCTTACAGCTGATGTAAGGGGGCACAATAGATCAACAGGTCGCGGTGCAAGGTTACCCTAAGTAGATCTAATCTAATCTAATCTAAGCCGCAATTAATTTGCTTATTAACGAAGCGAAGAGCACTTACAAAAATCTACATAGTGAATATAGAGGATTCTATTTTGAAGTTGATCACTAAGAGTTAACTAAGCCTGTATACAGTATGTACCCGGATCGACTTTAAAAGAGAACCTTTTTTTTTAATTTTTGGTTTCTCATAAAATTTCACTCTTGATGATTTTCTCTGCTCAGTTTTTATTTAACTCGAACGGTTCTCGAGATAATATCATTTTCTTGCTAGAAAATATACAAATTGGACTAAAGTTTTATTTAATAAATTTAACAAATAATGGTAAAATAAAATAAAATTCTCAAGAAGCCTTTTTCTGCACAGATTTCAATGCGAGCCCTAAATTCATTGAAACTTCGTCTTATTTCTAAGATTTATAAGGACTGGACTGCATTTTGTATCCTATTTTTTAATTGCTCTTTATGATTGTCTAGTGGCTCACTATACACAATTTGTTTTAAACGACCCCACAGATAAAAGTCCAATATTGTAAGATCAGGACTTCTCGGTGGCCATACAATCTCTTCCTTCCTAGCCAGTTACCATGGAACTCTGTGTTGAGCCACTGGCGAACAATTCCGGCATAATGAGCAGGGCACCCATCGTGCTGGTAAAACATTTACTTTCGGTAGTTTAACGGTTCATCAGTGAACATTTCTTGCAACATTTGCAAATATGAATTACGGTTTAAATTTTGACCAAAAAAATATGGGCCAATAATGCCATGGTACGAAACCGCACACCACACATTAACTTTTTTAAAATATTGTCTGCGACAAGAAATTCTGAAGTTTGGATTCGTCTCACTTCAGTACCGGCAATGTTGAGACGAAACGACTCCGTTAGTTATAAAGGTTGATTCATCGGAGAACATAATTCGTTTATGAAAATTTGAATCTTCAAAACTCTGTAGCCCATTTCTAAAAAAAAATCCATACGGGCTTCATCACCATTTTCTAAAGTTTGCCTAAATTGTGGTTTAAATGGTAAAGTTAGTATTGCAAGACAAAGACAACTTTGGTGCTTCTATTGCGGAATGAACGGCGTGAACTGAAGCAGCATCGTCTTCATCGAACAACTTCTTTGACTTCTTAATGTTTAAAACCGAGCCTGTTTAAAGGAATTTGGTCACCAAGTTTTTTGCTCCGGAATTTGAAATGGTAACTTCCGGGTATTTTTGGTTGAATTTTCTGATAACAACTCGGTAGCCCTCTTCCCCAGTTCCGTAACATTGGATTAGATAAATTCTTTGTTGTAAAGTCAACATAGCATAAATACTGTTTAAATTAGCGAAGATTTAATTTACAGTTCTACTAACCTATTAGATTTGTCAACTGCTGTCAGTTGTATTTTTCAATGAAATCCGCCTACTAGAGTTACTTCTAAAAATTACCACAAAAAAATTTTGTCCAAATTTTAAAAGAAAATGATATCTCGAGAACCGTTCGAGTTAAATAAAAAGTAATTTGTGCTTTGGGGGTTTGAAAACAAGGAGAATAAATCATCAAGAGTGAAATTTTCTAAGAAATCAAAAATAAAAAAAATGTTCCTCTTTTAAAGTCGATCTGGGGACATACTGTATAACATATGTACTTAACATTTATGTTATAGGTTGTTGTTCAGGTATCTCAGAAATTCTAAGCTGTCAATTGAATCAGAACGATCTACATAACACTAAGGGCATTTAATTTCTCCACAGTCCAAGTTTTACACGCTTCAGTTACGTTCATGCTCACAAAATACCTTCCGACATTTTAATAAAGTGTTCTCAAAGTTTTAAAATCTGCTGCATAGGTGAACTTCTTGCACGTTAATTGAATGAAATAAAGAGAATGAGATGACATAAGCTTGTTTCTAGAATATATTACGATTCGCTCAGAATAAATTTATTTCTTCACGTAACATTTTATCGTACACAACTTCCAGTCGCACGTTTCTTCAACAACGCCTCCGTATTGTAGGTAATTAGCGTATTCTGTGTTATGGGAGTATCAGTTAAAAAAATAAGTGATCGTAAAGTAAACTAGAAAATTCGTACTGAATGGTGCAAATAATTAAATATTTCTGTCTGTTTTTTAAAGAATCTGATTGTCTAAATCTTCTACGGTATGTAAAACATTAGCAAACACCTTATTTTTCAAGTGGCCAAAAAGGAAAAAATCCAATGGAGTTAGATCTGGTGAATGGGCTGGCCAGCGGTCTCTACTAATAAGTCGACCTCCATAAAATTCGTGTAAATAGTTCAAATTAGCTTGCGCTGTGTGAGGAGTTGCACTGTCCTGTTGAAAATAACCATATTGCAATTCTTCATCATTCAATTGATTAATAAAATTTCAGTTTGTACAGATAATCTCCTTACAGAAGTATTAGGACGAATTTCCATTGTATTTCGTATATCAATAAGCACATTTTCTGTAACGGTTTTCGGTTCACGTTTGCGTTTAACAACATCTTCACCTTCAACAGCACTTCGAAAGTGGCAACCCGCAATATAGGTATCCGTTCAACAGTAAACAGCATTGTTTTTCTTGCTTGAAACACATTTACGATAAATATGAAATTAAGATTTTTAATTGTAATTAAAATAAAATTCTTTATGCTTACCGGCATACAACAAAAATTAGAACTGGAGCTGTATTAAAAAATACAATTTCAGAAAAATAGCAAAATTATTGAATTAAAATGTATACCACAAAAAACGTAGAAATAACACAAATGTCGGTGTGTAAACAATAACAAGAAGCGATAGGGTAGCCAATAACAGAATAGTAAAATACCCTAGTCAGCTGTAAAATTTTGTCACTAAAGGGCGTCTTGAGTTGATCACTCCGTATTTCCAAAGCCTGTGCAATAATTTATAAAATATTTTAGAAGTAAATACCGCATTAGGACAAATTATACGATCCACTATAGATACAAAGATATTTCAATTGATAATTACAAATATGTATGTATATATAAAAGGGGATAATTACACTTTGATCCAATGAAACTATTACTTACTTCCTTGCTAACGATTTCTACCCAATCATAGCCCCCAAATCAAACTTCTTAAGTTCATGATTATAAAATAAATTATCGTTGAGCGAAACGACGGTGTAGACAAAAAGCTTCAATCTAGTGAACAGGGGTAATAAGGTTTTATGACTTATAATGTCCCGTCTTCGAGTGGACCCATACAACGAGGAGGGCAAGATTTTGTGTTCACTTGCACAATCAACTCGGGATTCTCATTAAGAGCGACCTCCTACACACCTTTTTCCCCCGTGTTATACACGAATGTAGGCATATGTGTAGCACATCCCTACGTCTACATAAGCATACATTACCGAAACTACTCCGAGAAATTGTATAACAAGGGGGACGGACAATTAAAGATACTAATGCCAAGGGAAACGATTTACTACGGGTGGTTTTATTAATGGAAAATTGTAATTGGATCAATTTATTGGGTATTCAGCAGTTGGTTTGTCGAAATTTATTACCGTGTAACACGAAAGGTACAATAGCTGTAAAGAAGAAGCATTTAGAAGTAGGAGGACACCCATTTTTATATCTATTTAGAATCTACAGCTGTTCTCAAAATATTATCCAGTTGTTAGTAAATAATTTATTGTTTAAATTGCATTATTACTTTTGAAATTTTGCAATTGAAATAATAAATTGGTGAAATGTAGTCTGCGGCACATTTATTACACATACCGAGAGAGAAAAGAATATTAAATGAAGCTTCTATAGTTTTAAATACAAGCAATGCACTTGCAGTATTAATAAATTGCTAATTGCTAATCATTGTTAAAGGCTTTATTCCTACATATTTGTGGCTGTTTTAACGCATGTAACGATTTCTTCACCCTTCACCTTAAGGCATTCTGCGGGTACTTCTACTCCTTCTGGCGGTTTTATATACCGGGTGCGCTATTAGATTAGCACGAAAACTACCAAAGATAGAAAAGTGGGACCTTTTATATACATATAGTATATCATTGCGCATTTTGTAAAATTATTTACAAACATACTTCAGACTTTAAGTGGTTCCACAAAAAGGAGTCAGGGGAAGTAAAATCTGGTGTTCTTGCAGGCCAAAACACTGGACCACCTTTTCCGATCGATCGATGATTGTAGGCTCGATCTAATACTTCTCGTGCTATTCTTGAATAATGTGCTGGACAACCGTCATGTTGGAACCACATTGTTTGTCATACGTCCAAGTGAAGGTCTTCAACTAACACTGGAAGTTCGTTCTGCGGGATGTTTCGATATTTTTCACCATTTAAGTTTCCATCGATGAAATATTGATCAATAAGCTTATTGCCAATTATTCCACACCAAACATTTACGTTCCAAGGATGTTGATGTTCAACTTGGCGCAACCAATGGGGATTTTCGATACTCCAGTAATGCATGTTGTGCCGATTTACCGTACCGTGATTTGTGAATGTCGCCTCGTTAAAAAATTATACTCGAGCAAAAAAATTGGGCTTTTCTTGTATCCGTTGAAGCGCTCATTGACAAAATCGCACTCGATTTTGAAAATCATAGCCATGAAGTTCTTGATGCATGGAAACTCTAAATGAATGATATTTCCTACGTTTCAATATTTGGCAGATAGTGGACTGAGAAATTCCTGATCCGCGTGCTATTTCTCGAGTACTAATGTGCGGATTATAGCTACTGCAGCTAATACCGCGATTTCATTATTTTCTCCAGCAATTATTTTTCGGCGATTACGTTTTCTTGGCTGTACAGTCCCTTCGCTAGAGAACTGTTGAACGACTCGGTAAAAAGAAGCGCTCGATCACACCTTGTAGGGAACACGTTGTGAATAAAGATTAACAGCATAATCGATGTTCCTACCACTTTCTCCATAGATGTAAATCATTTCAATTATCTCTTGTAATGTTATAGCCTCCATTACTAAGGATACTTAAAGGAACAGGTGCAGGGATATTCGGGCCAGGAACCAAATACTCAGAGCCAATGGGAATATATCCCAGTGTCTTCCAAGCGGAAGTAAATGCGATTGGAAGATGTGCTCAATTGAACCTTGATAGGAACTATCGGATGCAGAGCATTGTGATTTTCGCCGATAGCCAAGCAGCCATAATGGCAATGAGCTCTAATACTATCAATTCGAAATTAGTCTGGGAATGTGTTGGCAGACTAAATAACCTAGGCAAAGAAAACAAATTTGCTCCATATTATTTTATTTCGTCGCATAATACCATCGCAGGACATTTCCATTAGTCCGTCTCATTTGTTTTTATTTGCGTTGTTATATATTTATTAATCCTTTGTTTGTTTATTTTGTAATTATTAAGACTTTGTTTGTTATTTTGTCACACGGTGCTGTGCATATTTATTACTTTAGCATTTGTAATACTCCTCAGTAATTATTAGTTACCTAAAAGAAATTTAATAGTGTTAATTATTTTCAATCTTAATTCAGTCATTTACACATTTTTGTTAGTTTTTCAAACGACCATTTATGTACTTTTATGGTACATCTTCATTATTATTTAATTTATCATAACTACCTGACGTGCCAATTGGTACCTATATTATTTGTGCATTCTTGTACCTTAAACACCTTAGATGAATATATTTTGGTGGGGGGATGACAGCTGTTATCGCGTCGCCGAGTGAAATCTGAAAGGATAACAAACGTTAGTACCTTTATTAATTAAACAATAATATAGAGCCAATTCATTCAAATACTTACCTTTGTATTTTAAGTTAGTATCACTCATCATCTTTATGTTTATTGATGCACGTCAACTCATCGCATTTGATTGTTAAGTACTAACTTATATTTTTAATTGTTCTTACGTTTATAATTATTTGTAAGTTAAATATCATTTGTTTTGCGTTTCACGCTGTTTATTAAACTATTTTCAATATTTACACATTTACATAATTTATATATTTATTATAAAAGCAAGTTTAACATTATTTTCATTAAATTTTATTTTGAACGAAGTTCTTGTTTTCGTTGTTTGCTGAATCCTGGCTTCCTCGCTGTTGGCCACAGCTGGCCCCCTTTTAAAAAAGAATAAAAATTAAGAACCCACGCCCTTGCTCACGGTTCACGAGCGGCCGGACCATCACTTAGATTTTTGCTGGATTATCTGGCAAGTTCTAGTGTTACAGGGGGGCACAATAGATCGATAGGTCGCGGTGCAATGTTACCCTAATTAGATCTAATCTAATCTAATCTCCATTGCTGTTCAAATATTCAACACTAACTAATTTGTATTGGATTAATGATTAATAATCTAAATCGACAATGTGTAAATAGTCACAGCTTGTCAAGTACTGAATAAAGTACGGTTTTGTATCGTTGAATAGCGTTCCAATTGCGAATAAATAAATGTATTGAAGTGAAGGGGCACAGTTTCGAACACATGACTTTTTGAAATGTTAAAATAACGAAAACATAAAATCATGTTTGCTTGCTTCTCTTTTTTGTGTATTTTTTCTAGACGTTCACAATCATGTTTTTTGCTATTACAGCGCAATCTGTTACGAATCGAAAACAAAGTTTCAAACAAAAACTACATAGGTACTTGTTTGTTGACGTAGAATCCTAATCTGCAATACAAAATGAAGGTTCCCATTTAAGATTTCAAAGTTGTCCCCCCTCCTACTCTGGGGGGGGGGAGGGATCGAGTTCGGCACCTTTCAGTAAGCCCCCTACATTATAACAAATCTTATTAAGATCTTTTTTTGATTTGATGCAGTGTTTTATAGATATTCCGTTGTCTCAATATAGAAAACTCACCCAGTATTTATATAGATACTGGGTGAGTTTTCGGGGACAGAATTTTATCTCAGCATTATGCTGAGCACATGAAAGTTCAAAACATACATAAAAGAAGAAGATGCCTCTCACACATATCGCTACTGTCCTTCATCCAAAAGTATGAACAGATTGCAGAAGTACATGCGAGGTAAAACCAAGCATATACTTTATAAGTTTTTACACCTCTGTCTAAAAAACGATTGTATACACACTGCATAAAAATACTACAGTTAAAATCCCAAAAGAGAAACCAATAATTATTGAACCCCGAAATCCACAAATACGAAAACTTCACCAAACAGTAGCTCAGCACAAATCACATTGTTTACGTGAGAATCATTAAAAACCAACTACAAGAACCCACCGAAAGACAAAAACAACGCGGAGCGATTTAAAACACGTGTCACTCGAAAGAATTTACTCGAATGTTATGTTATATCATATAGTTACTTTACTAATTTTTACAGACTAATTACAAGGGCAAACAATTACATCAATTAATGGCTTCAAGCATCTATAAAGTCTTGCATTAACTTAAGCAGTTGCCGTGCGTGTGTCTTAGAAAATCCTGTAGCCGCTGCAGCCGCAGCACCTCGCGATATTAACCTGTAACAATTACATCACCATGATCAACTTTCTACTTCTAAGGAAAAGGCAGATAAACATTTATTTAATAACAGCACTCGATCTTCTAGATCCTACAGTACATCGAAAGTTTCACTCAACGCGCCGCTAAACAAAATAACTTCTTTAAGATTGCCGCAGAACCGACAATATCACGTGATCCTTGACAATAGTGCTAAAAGCAGTATGATTTAACTAACTTAGCTATATGCGCAAGATCGAAGAGTCACTCGCTAAGGATGTCCATCGCAAAATGTTGAATAAAGTTTCACCCTTGGTTAAATATGCATTTTTATCTTAATAAATACTTACTTTATTTCTTTGCCCGGCAGGAGATTTTGCAATCTTGGAACAACGAAAGATTGGTAGCCGTTATTTACATGCTCCTCTTGAGCGAAACAAAATTTTGCGTTGGCGTATTTTGCGATTTCAGCCTTCAATAAGTCATACGGAAAAGGGTATACCTGAAATTTTTGAATCGACATATATATTAACATAGCGTATATAAACTTGAAACTATACAGGAGAAACCAAAACTACAAATGGTAGTCACCAGTGCTGCAAATATCCGATAAAATTAAGGACCGGATATCCAGATCTAAAACTATCCGGATATCCAGATCTACTATCCGAAACGTCAGATCCGGGTCCGCTATTCGAAACTAGTGCTGTAGATATCCAGTAAAATTAATATTTGGATCTACTATCCGGATATCCGGATCTATTATATATTCAACACACTATTCAGCATACTAAAACATACTCCTACAATTTGTTATCGGACAACTAAACGGTAATTAACATACATATTCACAGATTTAGCTTATTATACGGGTATGTATTAACAAAATCCACTGTAAATTTGATACAATAAAATCATCATATCATATTCCGTACTTTTATTATTAATAATGATTAGAAAACTCTATTGGCGTTTATTAATGAATAAGTATATATAATGGTAGCTCAAGTGCCTGGACTAAAGGTGTCTCCCCAACTTTATGAATGAATGAATGAACGAAGTATGTATATAGTACCGTGAGCGGGTAAATACTTGCTATACATGAATTAGTATTTAAATAATAGTATTTCAAAAAAGAATCGGATTTATTTATATACTGGACGAGTTTTTTCCAATGTTTAGTTTGGGGATGTCTAATGAATGGAAACTAGCTAGATAGAGGAACAGTCAGATGAAGAAAGAATTGCAGTTTTACGACCGTAGTTGAATGAGCTTTTTGCTTTCTGAAAAAAGTGCACGGCTAACTAGATATCTCGAAAAAACTGTTAGACAAAACGGCGGTTATATCGAAAATCTGTTCTAATTAGTTTTTGTATGTATTAATCGACAATGTTTGTTATTTGTTTACTTATATTGATTTGTTTTTTTTTGTCAGTAATTTTTATATTAACTATTTATTTTCTGGCCTTCATTTTTATACTTGACACCTACTAAAATTATAAATAGGACCAAAATAATGAAAAATTAATGAAACATATAATAACTCGATAAGTAGAAGAGATAGACATAGAACATGCTTAACAAAAATCAAAGCACTTAATTAATAGGAATTTAATGAAGACCCAGTATATTAAGGACGCGATATACCTCGGAAATTTGCTAAATAGCCGCCCTGGGGACGCCACACTATTTCTATTTTAAATTATTAAGGTTTCAAACCAATGTGAATAACAAGTTGCATACAATCTGTTTCGTCAGTATATAAACAAGGAAGCGACGTAGAGCGAAAGAGAAGGCAAAGTGTGTGATGTTACTTTTATTTAGTTTAGCGGCGAAAAATGTGCGACACTTTGTCGGCCCGCTAAGCGGCTTAGCGGTAAACATGTGTACGATTATTTTGTCGGTCGGCCAAGGAATAACTTGAATACTTAGAATATGACATTAATATGAAACATCACTTTGAAAACGTTACATCCTATTTAGATTTGATATGAGAATTTAGAATAGAGTTTCAATCCATTAATTTCTCATGTGTCTTTCTCGTTGAAAAGAAAATGTAATTTCTCAATATTTTAAGTTTTCTTAATTTTCCGTTTAAAAAAATTTCGTTTATAATAATTAATTTTTTTTTTATATAAAATTACCGTCCAAATTTCGGCCTTTTCCAAAAATTTACTTTCATAGAAATATTGTTCCGACAATACGAACACACACGAAAAAAAATTAGCCAAATCGGCCGAGCCGTTCTCAAGTGATGCTTAGTCATACATGTGGCAATTGATTTTTATTTATACAGATCGAAAATCAAACGTATGATTTTGTGTCATTTCGTGGTTTTTTAGTGAACTCAGATTGTTGGAGCATTAAGAAGCCTACAACTCCACAAATTTTTGAATTTTTATTAACAATAATTTATTATGGCTACGAAGAATACTAAACTATATAATTAAAACTTTTCATCATTTAACTTATAAATAAATGAAAATAACTAATGAGACAAGTTTTTGTAGCTTTCTTTCGCGTTTACTAGAAGCTACTTTGGTATTAATACTTTTGATATAATTATTTGGAAATATATTACACACGTATGAGAAGATTTATGTTTCAATTGTATCGTAAATTGCTATCACAATTATATATGAAGAACATGTGCGTCAGAATCATTTTTATCTAATTGTTGCTAAAAAATGTCTTTTAATTTTACCCTGCTTTTCTTGTCCATGACATAAACTCTAGACAAAATAAAATACCTTCAAATATTATAAAAAAAAAAAAACAACCAAACTAGAAAAAAAAAATAGGCATAAGATTAGCCGCCAAAGTTATAAAGAAAGCTTAGGCCCATCAACGATGTACTCGCAACGGCATTCCAATACTGAATTGTACTGAATGTCACTTGAGAATCGCGTAGAGTACGCCGACTAGTCTAGTCGACGTTGTCATACCTCTAAATTCTGTATGTAGGTATGTAATACGTAACTCCAGGATACCTATCCGATGTATTTTTACAGCTATGTAAATATAAATAAAATAAAACACTAATACATAACTTTTAAATTGTTACAAAAAACGTCTATCACCACACCATCGACCGTTTGCAAAAACCAAAAAACATGAACATCTGGCCGACCTCGTGCTTGTGTTACGAGTACCGAGTACCGTAGAAACACCGAAACAATTATGCAACATCACGTATCTATTATACTTTATTATTTATTCCGGAGAAATGATATATATACTAACGTATATAGAACAAGCATTCCCTATGCCTGCCTACACACAAAATTGAAACCAACATGTAAAAAGACCTAAAAGTACCTAGTATATAATTTTACTCATATCTGCCCAAATCCAGAAAATGTAAAATACATGTCACGTTATACCTTTAGTTGATCATGCGCATGTATGAGTACTATTATATGTAGTTTTCTCTGTTCCACCCGTTGATCTAGGGATTGATGTTGGCCTCAAAAATATCAAGATACGCTTATTCTATATATGTACATACTTTCTCATATTTATTCCTATTAAATTACGTATTGTAATATAAGTGTAGTATGTTTTTAATAAAAAAAATAATTACTAAAAAAGAATTTACCCTCCTGCCATCTAAATTAACTTTGCTGAACTGCGATAATGTGTCACTTGGCTAACTTGGCATCTAATTTATGCAACCATTTAAACGTTTCTGAGTTAAAAATGTCAGAAAAATACACCTTTTTTCTACATGCAGAACATAATTAGAACGTATTTTTATTCATTCAAACTTAGCGCAAGACATTCTTCAATCCTTTTGCTATGTTTCGCGCTACAATTTGCTACCAACTAATATTCCATAGTGCTTTTGTACATAAAGTTTGTTACGCATGTTCTCGATGTATTGTTATAGCGACAAAACACGGTATACCGCGTCCCTAAAATATAACTTTAAAATGCAACTAGATATGTACTAAAATATTTCAAAATTTGGTTGACTTATTGTACGGGGTAATTAAATTACAACCACCTTTGTAGAACAATAGAAATGGCATAATTTTTAGAAAATCAAAGATATCTCTGAAATTAACGAGTTTATGACTAAGGTATGTCACATCCTATTTTGATAAAATTTACTGGCGCTTTTGAAAATGCAATAATATTGGGGGTATTGTATTTAAGAAAACGAATTGAAGACTATACCTAGGTTACGAAACACTCTGTAGCAATGCCGATAATTTTGCGTTGTAGACCAATCATGTTGCTACAACAGTTTTTTTTCCTATCTGTCACCGTTTACGAGTTATAGAGGAATTCCCTACCAGTGAAACATCCTGAATACACATAGGAGTAATAGTTATCAAAGAGAATTTACTTAACTTCACTCATTAGCACTATTGAGCATTCTGAACACATCATTCTGAATTCGACTCATCTAAGCGTATATTTGTCACAACACATCGTATGTTTTCGGTACGTTGGTACAAAAGTACTGTACTTACTTGCTCTATTCTTATTATAGCAATTTCGTTTTCCAACTTCTTCGCTTGCCGAGCCTTAATCAAATCGTAAAATACTTTTCCAACACAAAAAACAACCTTTTTCACGCCAGCTGGATTTGCTGGGTCCGGTATGACCCTCTTGAAAGAAGTACCTTCCTTAATATCGTCCATAGGACTCCTGGCCGCTGGCAGCCTCAACAAGCTTTTGGGGAAGAAGCTAACCAATGGTTTTCTAAAAGGCAAGTACATCTGTCGACGATATACATGGAACAGATTCGCCGGAGTGGTCACGTGTACAACAATCCAATTACATTCACGTAACTGCGTCAACCCGTCATCATTAGCAGTGGGAACGTTTCTTGGATCGTCCAGACACTGGCATAGAAATCGTTCCGGTCTGGCGCTCGAATGATCAGAACCCATTCCTTTTCATAAACAATAATGTAGACGGATATTGAACTGTCTAATAGACATTGCTTACCTTCCAAGCCGTGTGGTAAATTCATCACCAATCCTGACTGCTTATACCACTTATGTTCATTATTCGCAATGAAACAATCGAACATACACTGGGCCGTATTCTGGAAATCGCCGAATTGAGCCTCCCAAATACAAAGAACATTCGGGTTGGTCTGGGAGTATCCAAATTCGAAACCCAACACACCATATTCGGATAGACAACTATTGACTGGAGTGAAGAGACCTTGGTTGGGATAGAGTTGATTTAACGGTCTGTACGAATTAAAAAATACATTATTTCCGCATCAATTTAAAGCCAAATATGTATATACGAACACGTAAACGGAGTTATCGACTGTCTGATGGTGAAGGACAAAATGCCGTTGAGAAAAAGTGCCTCTTTGGACATCTTGACCACTGATGCGGACATGAATCCCTTCTTTCAGGAGACTGCCGAAAGCACACGCTTCCGCTGAGGCACAATCTAACAACTTCTTTTTCATTAATTCTGTTCGGCCATGGAAAATACGTTCGTACCCTGCAAAAGAGGGAATATCAAAACGTAGTTTGAAATTTGTTTTTTTAGGAAACTACATAAGAATTTTTGTTTTTAAAAATAGATGCTGTTCCGGTAAGAATGTGGAAACTACAATAGCTGTAGCGATACGATTTTTTTTTTTCATAATAATTACAGTGACAAAGAGAAATTTAATAAAAATATTTTTAAATTCCAAACATGTTCGTTGGAGGACGCACTTGCCATGGTCAACACCAAATCTTTTAATTATTGAATTAGTAATTATAATCTTATTTGCTTCATTTACGCACCTCTTCAGTTAAAACCGCCGTCATATTGCGAATTATATATGTAATAGGCGTTGCCGAATCATGAAAAATCAAATCTACTACAATTTCTGTACTTTTTACTAAAATGAGAGAACGTATACTTGTTTAAGAGGGCATTTGATGTTATTTTAAATGCTGAATAAATAAGCTTCGCTTTTGGTTTGTTTATTACTGGGCGAAGCTTCGAGTTGTATAATACACCTTAACACTTTAGTTTAGTTTAGTTTTTTATTCGTTCTAATATTACATAAGAGTATAGAACACGTCATTAAAAAGTAAATACAGTAATCGACAATACATGAATGTACATCACTACATAAAAGGATAAGATAAAAGCAAAGGAGAGCTATACCATTGTCAGTTTACAATTGAAGAAGTCTTTTATACTATAAAATGAATGTTTATATAATACCTGTGATAATACTATTTCTAATTTACGTTTGAATATCTTATCACTTAAAAGGCGTAATTCTATAGGTATGTGGTTATAGATTTTAATTAAATGTAAAACAACATTTTCTTGTATAATTGCCAAATTAGTTTTTGGTGCTGATAAATAGCTTCTGTTAGTTGTCGCTCTTATGGAGTATGTATGTTTGAGTTCAAATTCACGAAAAAAAGTGTCGTAATTTTTTCGAACAAACATTGCGCATTCAAGGATATATATAGACCGGTAAGTGTGTGTATATTTTGATTAATAAAAATGTCTTTGCATGTGTCTCTACTTTTTAGACCGAATATGCTGCGAATACAACGTTTTTGGATCCCGAATAATCGGTTCACATCACTACCATTGCCCCAAAACACCAACCCATACCGTAGGCGCGCTTCCACATACGCACGATAAGCACTCAAGCCCGCGAACACACTCACCGAAGTAGCGACCACTCGCAGAGCGTAGCTGAATGGCGCAATCTTGGCAGCGATGTAATCCATGTGTTTCTTCCAATTAAGGTGGTCGTCGATTTTTAACCCGAGGAACGTAGTAGAGCTAGTTGAAGTGAGTTCTTCGTCTTCGTATTTTATGCTAAGTTGATATGTATCTCTTATTGTAAATTTAAGTAAATTAGTCTTTTTTATATTTAGTTTTAGGTTATAATTGTCAAACCAGCTTTTATTTATATCTAGTGCATGTACAATTTTATCTTTCAGGGTGTCCAGGTTCGCGGCTCTTATAACAACTGACACATCATCTGCGAAAAGTGCCACAAGATCCTGCTGAATATCCGGCAATCGGTCAAGGTAAACCAGGAACAGAATAGGACCAAGGACGGAGCCTTGCGGAACCCCCTTCCGCACTATCTCCCAGGACGATGTAAGTACCGTACCGCTACTGCTTTGCGCCTTTACACACTGCATTCTATTTTCTAGGTAAGACTGAAGAAATTTGAGACTCTGTCCCCGAATTCCAGCATTTTCAAGTTCTTCAAATAATATGTGGTGGTCAACGCTGTCGAAGGCTTTTGACAGGTCTATGTATAAACTAGCTACATGATCACCATCGTTTACGCCTTGCAGAATTTCGGATAAGACTTGATATATGGTTGTTGCTGTTGATTTTCCTTTTTGATAGCCACTTTGCTTGTTACTTAAGGGATTATATTTTTCTAGAAATGTTGTTAATCTTTTATTTATAATTTTTTCAAATATTTTAGATACATTGGATAACAAAGTTATAGGTTATAGGTCTATAATTTGTTATTCGTTTTACATACTAATATCTATTAATGTATTGCATCATCTACACTGAAATTTTTGCTGAACTTGGAGGTGTCCCAACCTTCGCCTCTGGTTAGAATTTTTACCTGTCAAACATACTGTGATTTTTATCCACAAATGTAAAACCAAACCGTCTCGGCCGATGATCGAGTGAAGGGCGAACGTGTCAACTCAACCGTAAAACCACCGAAGGAGTTGTTCAGTACAGTGCCCAACAATAATTGCCGCCACTTTGAAGTAAAAAATGTGCCATTGATAAATTGATAGTTCACTCTTATGGAAGATTTTCGTAGCATGTAGGTATATTTAGTTGCTTCCGAATTTATTAAATTGGTACCGTCTCTTTTGTGCGTATAAACATATAGCCTTACCAATAACATTCAAGTAAAATAGTGAGACCGCCGCAGGTGTTTGTGAACTCGGAAATGAATATATTTATTTAGAGATAAGAAATCCTTTGATTTATCTAAAGAAACAATTACAGAAATAAAATTAACTTTTCACTTATTGTGTTGGATATTTAACATATGTGGCTTTGTTTTTTTTTTTTTCAAATTATGTAATAAAATGGTGCAAGTTTAGAATACTGATAGTAACAGATCCACACAAGCGACGAATAATAAAAAAGTCTGAATATAAACACAAGAAATAATAAATCTAGAATATTTATTATGTGATTGCATGATTTTTACATGCAGTAGATAATCCTGCTTATAATTTTCAACAGGTAAGATTTCTTCTGCAAAAAAAAAGTTGGCCGAAAAACATCCTTCATTTTCTGTCTAATAGCGCCAATGTCGTCTTGAATTAATGCAGACGTGCGCCATCTATTGAACACAGGCCGAGGCTCCACATCAACCTGACGACCACATAAGGTTGATAGCTCGGATAGTTTACGGACGTTAGTTCCACTAGATGACTCGCACAAAACGAGTACTATAAAATCGTTAGATAACTAAACGATGCAATAAAATTTAAAATTCTTGTAATACTCTTTGGCGATTGAAATTAAAACATAAAAACTCGTGACTCAAAGGTGGCTTTACTATATTTAATATATAAAAAAACCGTTCTCGAAAACAATGGACTTATACATTATACATATTTGGCAGTTCGTAATAAAAAGGAAGCAATTGCGACACATTTTCAAGACCAGCGCCAACACGAGGAAATATTTTTCTATTATTCTCGAGTGAAAATAAAAACCTTTTACAATTTACCAAGTATAACGCCCACCATGAGAAAAGAATGTCGTTTCCGCAGAATTATTTCTCTATCGGAAAGACATGTTATGTTAAAGTAACTAAAACGAAATAATGAAATATATGCCAATAATTAGCGTATTTATTGGGTCATTTGTGATCAGTTTGTACCCGTAAACCTAATAGTTTTTGAGATATTTGAAATTTTGACGTTTGCACAATTTGCAGTAAAATTAAATACCTAAGTATTTTATGAGATATTAAACATTAAGATACCATACTAATGTGGATGCAACCTATAAACTACCTTTAAACTATAAAAACTTTTTTTCAAGTTTTTCTTTGCAGAAATGTATGTATGTAGCGCAAAAATTCTGCGACCATAGGTATTAAGATTTCATATATCCACATGGTAGTTTTTGAAATATTAACACTGATTTCAGAATCGCCAGAAATGTGCCAAAACTCCTAGTTTTAAACAAGTAAAACTGATTTTGTCATTCAGAAGATTCTGTATACCCTATGTCAAAATAATGCATCATCTCTTTTTGCATTTATTTATAGTAATGCTTGAAGTATATATTGTCAGTAGCTCCCTGTTATTAAAATTCATTTGTACAACCCAACATTAATTATTAAATATTAGCAAGCTGTGAGTATTATTATAAGTAAGAAATAAACACATTCTTTTGGTAGAGCAAACCACGGTGCATAAAAATGAAACTTATAGAAATGAAGATATTTTAAAATTATTTTCTATTCATGGAAAGTGTGACAAGAATATTAGTCGAACTTCTCGGGTATATCCGCAGTTGTCTGAAATGAATAGTGTTTAAATTATTTTTTTCTCTCAATTTGAGTATTTACAGCAAATTATTTACAACAGTAACCGCTAAAAAGACAACATATAAATACCAAACATTTACCTAACGACAAAAGAAACCGTAATACATGTAAAGAATCAATTTACCTTTATGTATAACGAATCCAGAAGGTGGAGGAGAAGAATGTATCTTTGCTATGTGCATTATAACATCCTCCGGAATTCCAGTAGGTCGCAGTTCCTGCTTCTGTTTCCTGAATTCCTCGGGCCAAGGACTGTCAACCCAATCTAGCGGATTAAAGAACTTGTGCTCCTTCGACTTCTGAAAGGCTTCCTCGCATCTTTTCTCGTGCTTCTGTTTTGTCTCTTCGACCTGAAACGAAAAAATGAGTGGTAATTTGGAAAAGCCAGTCATTTAGAAAGCAATTACCTCCTTGACATTCACTATACCTTCACCGATCAACTTTTCGCTATATGTCTCTGAAATTGCTTTAGTCTGATGGATCTTGGTGTACATGATAGGTTGCGTAAACATAGCCTCATCAGCCTCGTTATGACCATGCCTCCTATACCCTATGACGTCTAAGAAAATATCCTTATGGAAAGTAGCTCTCCATTCGGCAGCCACGTTTGCCGCATGCACCACCGCTTCAGGATCGTGGCCGTTGACATGAAGAACAGGAGCGTTGACTATCTTACCGACATCTTCCGAGATTGATAGAAATCACGTTATGTATTATGAACTATGGCCGTTTTGAAATGATTACCTGAAGAGAAAGACGAAGACCTTGCATCGAGCGGTATCGTAGTGAAACCAACCTGATTATTTAGTACGATATGTATTGTTCCATGAGTTGTAAAAGCAGGAATATCAGAATACTGTACAATTTCATAAACAACACCTTGACCACATATTGCCGTATCTCCATGTAGAGCTAGAGGTAACACCTGCTCAAATCAAATATTTTAAATTTAACAATGAAGTTAAGATATTATATTTTAAGAAAAATTGAGCGAATGTAGTTTTTCAGATTATGTCATATACGATAGCAAGTTCAGTTACAATAAACAACTACATCAAATTGAATGACACATGCAATTTTGAAACAATCATGTATTATTTATAATCACACTGTATAACTACATTTGGGATAAGCATGCCCTGATGTCTCAGTGCATGCTTATTTGGTAGGCGTGCTGACAGAGGTGCAATGGCGCCCGCCCAGGATATCTGTCCTGATAAAATTATATACCGCCTTTTCCACTGTTTTCAGAAGGAATGATGTTAGGCTGATAGGTCTTTGAATTTTCGGATTTGTAGTATCCTTTTTCCCTACTTTCAAAGTCACTTTCATACCGCAAGTAGGGAGAAGGAGACTACAAATCCGAAATCTTACTCCTCTTCACATTTGGGTGGAGAGCATAGCCAAAAGGACCACACGCAGAATGATCAGGGAAGGAATGGCTATGCATAGGCCTCAGCCTCCTGAAGGTGACCAAACCTGGAACATGCGCCGAGACGACATGCCAAGGAAGCTCAGCTTTGTGAAAGAATTTCCCACAAAGCTTAGCGTCAAGAACGAATGGGATAAAAGCACCATCTCGAAACTCAATAGAAACGCCATCAAATAGTACACTATACTGTTTCTGATATTCTACAAATGTGCTGAATACAATATTCTCAGCATCACGACTAGAACACCCTAGGTATTTTTCTTCATCACCAAAACAGATTTTTTGGAATCACTTGGACCATTTTTAAGCCAATTAAAGAAATATCTCTTCTTGCAATTAAAAAAAAAGGTATAATATTAAACATAGATTACTCCGATGTTATGCATTTTTAATGTTTAATATTTCTGCATGGTTTTATTTCATTCGTAAGAATTGATAATTAGGGTATTACCTAATTTAAATAACCTTAACTTTTTTCTCATTTTTCAGTATTCACAGCAACGAGTAACAAGATAAATACAGCAAAAGATCTACATTCGCTCATTTCTTGGCTTTTAATTATTAATTACTTCAATATTTAATTTTAGTGACTAATACCTTCTTTCCCAACTTATCATTCCTAAAGATTTGCTCGGATTTCGTTCTTCCCTGGAGCAGAGTGCCGACGCACTCTAAATGGGAAGGATTAGCCAACATAACGCATCTAAGATCCTTATTGGTTACTTTATTCAACCTAGAATTTCGACCAATTTTATTATTTAAAACTAAAAGAATGCGGTATGTTATGGGTATAACCTATCTTCGCATAAGCCCAAATGGTACTTAACGTCGGCTTCAAAGGGTTCTTTTACGTCCAGACTTTGAAACTGAGTTAGTATATGTTCGAGCGGCTTTCGACAAACGTTTGCCACAATGCCGATACGTCCTCTATGTGACATTCCTATTAACACCATTTCCACGCCAAGTTCCGTACTTTTATCGATGATCTGTTTCAAACACGGTATCCCCATTTCAGATCCTTCTCCACTAAATCGCTTCATAGATGGAAACTTTTTTTGAAGAAAAAGCTCAAATCTAAAAGTTATTATATATTATTATCTGATTTATCAAACTAAAAGTAAGTAATCCTTCACTGAGAAAAATGGATTGTAGAAATTAGATCGTAAATCTCTTTATGTTAATTACTAACATAATTATTGTCAAAACGACAATATGTGGCGTATTAAGAGTAAAATAACCAGATTTTATCATGCTTATAGTAAGAGGCAAAATCTGGATGTTACCATCTACATCTTATGGATGTAACAATTAATATACTCTATTGCTGAAAGCCTATATAGTGACGTGTATTATATAGATAGTCGCTGCGATTGACTGCGATATTATCAGGTATTCGATGCATATTCAATTTCTAACATAAATGTTTGTAACGCTCTTCCCACCCCTTGCTCTATTCATTGTCGATCTTTACCGAAGAAATCGACCAATAAGCTGTTTTGCCGCGACAAAATTACTGACACGTGTTATGTACGTGTGATACAGGTGTACGTATTCGTGTCGGTGCATGTGTGCTGTAAGCAAAAATGAATGCAAACGTGGAAAACATTTTAATCGAGTGGGGGTTTCCACAGTTAAGTAATATATTCAAAGGTAAGTAATAGATATTATATGCATACACTTCGTAGTGGGTACTTTATGCTTTGATAGAACATTAACCTAAATCTAACCTACTAGTGATTGTTATGTTAATGAAAGTAATACACGTTGGATTTTTGTAATAATGGTTTTAAGGACAAATAAAAATATAAAATCAACATTATAGTTTTTATTGTGTAATATTCCACTTTCCTTATGCATGAACTGGGTAAAACCTTGTATAGTACTATATTTTAAATTACAGGTAAGTATCGCTGTATAGTGCCCGCATATGATCCATTATATTATTGTTTACTATCTACTATTTTAAATGCTAAGAGACGTTAGATTATTATAGTAGAAAATAATATTGTAAGTACTACAAGGCTATATGGTAAGTATGAGCATCATGTATCGTACATAGTAAAATATTACATTATACTGGGTACAATAAAAAATTTAACAGTTATTATCAAATATAGTCAGTGCTACTAGACATTTTTTTCACATTTACTAACATGTATGCTCAAATTAATAATACAAATATAGTACACCGACTTTACCATACGAGTTAATAAAAACTATTCACAGAAATTTACTATACAGATATTGTCACCGGTAATATAAAATATGATTGTCCCTATAGGAGCTATAAAATATATTAAAGAGTACTATATTTATGTTAAAGAGTACAATCTATTTCTCTCAGTGTTTTAATACGACTTAATAATTAAATAAAAAATGAATGCAATAATACGTCGCACTTAAAGTAAAATGAGACGAAAACTTTGTAAAAGTTGTTCAGAAGTACGCGTAAGATGAGAACAATTTTTCTTCTTTTGCTTTTTATTTGCTTCTTTATTCAATAGATTAGAAGAACCAACTTTGCTGCTATTTTTTAAATGATTGTTCCTGTTGTACCTTTTCATTTGATCTCTACTTTTTCCAAAACTAACTGTTTATTGCTATTCTTTCAACATTTATTCCATTCATGTCTTATTTGCTTGCTCCATTTAACAATATCCTGTGCACTGTACAGAGCGCCAGAAAATTCGATAAGCGGCCATATTTATATTGTATATTGTACATATTGTAATTACAATTTCGTAGTTACAGCGTCATAAATTCAATAAATATTCATATATATTATATGTACATACATATGTAAAATACTATATAATATTCGTCATTAAATTTAAATTAAAAATATAAGGAGGAATAATTTAATTTACATTAAATTATTATATTAATTAAAACAGTTTAAAATTTTCTGTACTGAATAAAAGGCCCTGTTCACCAGTACAGTTCTTAACCATTGCAGGACATATCCAGGCGGGTGTGTCGTAACACTGGATGGGATCTTATTGTGGGTTTTGATGAAATAGCTGTTTGTGCTCGTTTCACTCTTACGCATCCGGTGGTATAGCAACATTAATTTGGTTTTACATCTGGTGTTATGTAGGTGATGCTGGTGGTTCGCCAGGACGTATTTCACACATGAAAGTATGTACACACTCGGAATTCTAAGTATGGCACTATGTTTGAAGAGATGTTTGCAGCTATGCATCTGATCCCAAATACCGTGCAAAGCCCTAATTGCTGTTTTCTGTTTCAGGAAAACCCTTTCTATTTCAGAACCCAAATCAATATTCCGTAAGTTGCAACGCTGTCGAAGTACGCTGCTCGCAGCATATCGTAGCTACAGACTGGCTGTAGTGATTCTATGCCATCAAGTATGTAGTTTTTGTTTGAAACCTTTTTTTCGATTTGTAACAGATTGCGCTGTAATCGCAAAAAACATGATTATGAACATCTAGAAAAAATATACAAAAAAGAGAAGCAAGCAAACATGATTTTATGTTTTCTTTATTTTAACATAAACTAACATTTCAAAAAGCCATGTGTTCGAAACTGTGCCCCTTCACTTCGATACGTTTATTTATTCGCAATTGGAACGGTATTCAACGATACAAAACCGTACTTTATTCAGTACTTGACAAGCTGTGAATACTTACACATTGTCCGATCCCCATTTAGATTATTAATTATTAATCCAATACAAATTAGTTAATGTTGAATATTTGAACAGTAATGGAGGCTGTAACATTACAAGAGAGAATTGAAATGATTTACATCTATGGAGAAAGAATCCGACTCTGCAATACAAAATGGGGGTTCCCATTTAAGATTTCAAAGTTGTCCCTGTTGTGTATGAGTGAAGTGCGACATCTATTGTAAACTGTGCACAATGCTTAGTAATAAAACAATCACATTATCATTATGTAGTGCGCATGTTCAGATGGACACATTCATTTATAGTATGCATGTAACATGTATGTAAGAATAATGGAAGCAAGAACGTAGTGTACTGATACCCGATACCTGTCTGTAAAAGTTCATTAAAGAAGTTAGAGAAATAGTGTAGTAATTTACTTAAAAGAAAACGTGAGACACAACAGTCCCCCCTCCCACTCTGGTGGCGGTGAGGTGGGGGATCGAGTTCGGCACCATTTAGAGAGCCCCCTACATTATAACAAATCATATTAAGATCTTTTTTTGATTTGATGTGTTTTAGAGATATTCCGTTGTCTCAAGATAAAAAACTAATCCAGTGTATCGCAGTCGAGAGTTTGGATATTACGTGGTTCACATGATCTTTCCACGTAAGTAGATCGTTTAATTTTAGGCCTAAGAAGTCGACGGTTGTTTTTTCTTCCTGCGTACTCTGTATTCTAATAAGTAGCTGCCTGCTTTTGTCTTGGTTTAATTTGAGGTTGTTTAAACCAGTTATTGACCCCATCAATCGCACGTTGCACCACGTGACCTCTGATCTCTTCAGATTTTCCTCTCGTTATTATTGTGGTGTCATCCGCGAACAGGACAGTTCTGGATCGTGGAACATTTTCTGGCAGGTCGTTAATGTATTTTGTGACAAACAAGGGCCCTAGTATCGACCCCTGTAGCACTCCGGATTCCAACTTTTTTCGTTCGGATCGCACCCCATTAAAGGGCACTTCTTGGTATCTGTTCGTAAGATACGATTCCAGCAGTAGAAGTGTAATACCCCTTACACCATAATAGCCCAGCTTTCGCAATAAAATCGTATGGTTCACTGTGTCGAAGGCTTTACTGAGGTCACAAAAGTTTGGAGCAATTTTATCTTGATTGTCAAGACTCTCAGTAATTTCCTCCATCAATTCCACCATGGCTGTAACTGTGGATTTGTATGCCTGTTAACCATCTCGTAAACGGATCAAGATATCAAAATTAAACATGAAAAAAAAATTTGCTCTTTCAAATTTTCTAATCGGTTTATATGATTCTGCATACACAAAAAAGATTAGCATCGATTTTCCCATTCAACAGGGTGTAACTAGCGCCCTCTATGAGCAACGTTAAAAGTGATGACAAATTCCTATTCATCATACTGAAAAACGTAGTAATACCAATTTTCACGTTGGTTCTATGAAAACTTGCTTAATTATTAGGAAATTTAGAAATAAAATTATTAACTTGAACATCCTGTATGTCTTAAACGAGCAACATTTGCATAAGGCATGTTGCGCTCAATCCTCACGTTTTAGGCTCTACTATTCCCAGTTTCCAGATTTCCAATTCTTAATGACTCACACTGTATATACAGGGTTTTCCACGGAAGTGGCTAGTTAGAAGTGTTTGGCCTTAACGAAACTTTTCAGCTTTAAACATTTTGGGGTTACAATAGTATTTACTTTTTAAATCTTTGAATCTTGACCATGTATATATTTCATTTCTCTATTTCTTGGTTTTTAGGTCTTTAATAAATTTCGCTTTATTAAAGGCTTTTTCAAGTTATAAATAAATGTAAAAAGTGTGATAAATAAAATGTTTTTGTTTAATAAATGACAAATTGTTTGTTTTCTATGATTTTGAAAATATTATTATGTTTTAATTAAAGATTGCGTTTTAAAATAAGATGTTTTGATTATTTATTTTTGAATTTTGTAATTAAATAGTTCTTTAAGAATATTGTATTTAGTTATAAAAGTAAATTATATAATTTTGTGAAATATTGTATATCGGTTTTATCATTGACTGCATTTTTATGTTTATATATTTGAATTATTTCTAGTATACTACGTGTTTTTAAATTTTGTTCTTTGTTTAAAATTGTTACGTTGTTGAAATCAAAGGTATGATTTTCAGTTATTTCATGTTTTTTTAAAGCTGTAAGATTTTTATTATATTTGTGTCCTTTTATTCTATTTTCCAAATATTGCATGGTTTCACCTATATATACACCATTACAGTTTTGACAGTCTATTTTATAAACTATGTGTGATATTTTACTTAACAATTTTAATTCCTTTCATCCAAGATTAAAATTTACAATTGAAATCGAAGAAAACAATAGCATTACCTTTTTAGACCTCAAACTCATCAACAATGATAATAAAATTTTAACTCAATGGTATACTAAACCAACATGGTCTGGACGTTATCTAAATTTTAAGTCTTCACAACCTTTATCTCAAAAAGTTAGTGTTATTAGTTTAGCTGACAGAGCAATAAAATTAACAAGTCCAGTTTTTCGATCAGATATTATTAACAAAGCAAAAAATATTCTAGAACAAAATAATTATCCAAATTCTCTTATAAACAAAATATTCAAACAAAGAATTTTTCTTTTTTATAATAAATCAACAAAAAATATAAATAATAGTCAAACAATTACAAAATTTATAAAAATTCCTTATGTTAAACATTTATCCGAAAAAATAAATCAAATTTTCAAACCATATAATTACAAAATTGCCTATCAAAACACAAACAAACTACAAAACCAAATCTATTCAAAATTAAAATCAAAAATTGAAAAAAGTAAAACATCACACATAGTTTATAAAATAGACTGTCAAAACTGTAATGGTGTATATATAGGTGAAACCATGCAATATTTGGAAAATAGAATAAAAGGACAGAAATATAATAAAAATCTTACAGCCTTAAAAAAACATGAAATAACTGAAAATCATACCTTTGATTTCAACAACGTAACAATTTTAAACAAAGAACAAAATTTAAAAACACGTAACATACTAGAAATAATTCAAATTTATAAACATAAAAATGCAGTCAATGATAAAACCGATATACAATATTTCACAAAATTATATAGGTAATTTACTTTTATAACTAAATACAATATTTTAAAGAACTATTTAATTACAAAATTCAAAAATAAATAATCAAAACATCTTATTTTAAAACGCAATCTTTAATTAAAACATAATAATATTTTCAAAATCATAGAAAACAAACAATTTGTCATTTATTAAACAAAAACATCTTATTTATCACACTTTTTACATTTATTTATAACTTGAAAAAGCTTTTAATAAAGCGAAACGTCGTTATAGTCATTCATGCTTTTATTATTAAAGACCTAAAAACCAAGAAATAGAGAACTGAAATAGTATTTTTCTAATCGGGTGTTGTAATAAAGCTAAAACAAAAGACGACGCAGTGCTGATATGGCTATTACAGCATACTGTGCTGTAATGAGATATTAACGTGGGTGGGGGGGACTTTTGCCGGAACGTAATATAGACGATTAATGTGCAAATTAGAAAAAATACTGTAAAAAACGTGTGCCACAATGACATGTAATGCTCGTACTTTGAATCTCTTGCCGCTACGCGGCTCGAGATTCAAACTTGTACTCGCATTACATAAACGTCATTATGACACTTGTGTTTTAAAATACTATTACTTCCTTTCTAAAATATTTCCAAGTTTTTTACACTTCTGGTTAACCGAAATTCGCCATGAACTTTGTTTTTTTATATGGAACACCTATATATTATTATATTTTTGAATTCGAAATAAAATTCTATGACAATTATAACCAGGGTTTCCTATACCTATCTTCAATTGTTTGTAAGATATTACGATTTTTTGCGAAAATTCTGACATTTACATCGTAGTACGTAATTCATTATTTTTCACTTGCTTTATGTGCCAGTATCACATACTAACATTATTTCACTAAAACAATTTCCCTTCATATTATACAGGCTATCTAAAAAGTAGAAATATATCCAAGAAATTTTAAAACCCAATTTTTGCTGCTGTAGTAGTTTTAAATCTCTGGTTAATTCCGCAGAAACTGTAAAATTGTTTTATCATATATCGGGCATATAATATTCCATTCTTATGACCGTTACCCACGCGGTTTATTAGCGTTAAACTTTATTCACTTTAATTAAAACACCACACTTGCAACTGTAGCTACGCGTTATTATTCTGACACACTTGCCGACATCAAAACAACATATGTCAACACATACAATTACAAATTCTTAATAAAGGAAATATCTTTCAATAAGTACAAAATTTTATATTCAACTAGGTACAAATAAAATAATGGAAAACAATAACGATGGATAGATTGACTCGCCTCGTTTTTTTTTTTTTTTTTTTTTTTTAGTTTCGTAAATCGCGTAGATACCGATAAAATACGTCAAAGGAAAATACAAACAATTGATTAGAACAAAATTTTGAAGTATGCAAGCGAATTAGAGATCTACCCACGATTGAGCATGCGCCGTTTCGAAAATATAGTGTTATATTTAATCCTTTAGCGACAACCACAAAAGTCAAACCCTGCGAATGTTAATCTCTGCGCAAACCGAAAAGGTAGCGGCATCTTTGTCGCATACCGTCAGGAGTATTATCTATCGGGATGATTATCTGTTACGTCGCGGATTGCGATAGCACCAGTGGCGGCTTCTCAATAAGTGCACATGTGCACGTGTACCCCCAACTAATATCTTCATCTAAAGGAATTTACTTTTGTGTTTGACGTAAACCTAACGTCTTCTATTGGGTATTTAATTTTATTTTTCATTTCCGATGTTCGGTTCAGACTCCAGGCGCGAACATGCGTAATGCGGCTCGTACACTGCTCTCTCGAACTGGCCCGTGATTGGACCAGCAGCTACCCCTCGCACACCCACACCTCCCGTAATAGTCCTCAGTACTTAGCTACCATATGAACACATTTAGTTTGTGTACGGTGGTCTGTTTAGTGTGGTGTTGTATACCGGGAACCGGGAAATTACTTTTGTTGTATTCGCGCGCAATTACGGCGGATAATTTGGAGAATCCGATTTGCACTAGCGTACAATATTTAAAAACAATTCGTTTTTCTTCGCTGACATTAGAAGAAAAACAAAAAATCAAAAGTGCCGGTCGTCCAAAACCGAATTTATCGATCACGCATGTAACAAAATGTATACACACGATTATAAAAGAACCTTTAAGATAGACACTTATGAAAAAGCCGCCTGGTTATGTGGTTGTGAAATTAGTAACAGTCTTTATTGTTTTCCGTGTTTATTATTTGCTGGTGATGTTCAAACAGAATGGCCCACATCCGGTGTCAAGGATTTAATCCATTTAAAAGAAAAAATTAAAAAACATCAAAGTTCCAAGACACACCTCTCTGCTAAATTAGGTTTTAATTTAAAGAGAATGACATGACTACAACGACATCTATACAACAAGTGTATAGATGCCCAGCGTCCTCCGCAGGTCTATGCACAGCATACAGAACACTGCAAGAGTAGGCTTACACAGTAAGCCAATGACCACTAGGGTGCAGCACTTACACGAAAAGCGTGTAACCTAAATTATACCGCAAAATATACCGCAGCACGGGAGAGGTGTCGATTGTGCCTTGCCTATGGTACGCTGATGAGTTGCTAATAAGCACGAAACAGCGCTGTCCGTACCTGGTAGGACACAATCGACATTGACTCTGATGTGTGAAAATCTGATTTCGTTTGAAGTTAGATTCTTCGTTAATTTAGGTTACACGCTTTTCGTGTAAGTGCTGCACCCTAGTGGTCATTGGCTTACTGTGTAAGCCTACTCTTGCAGTGTTCTGTATGCTGTGCATAGACCTGCGGAGGACGCTGGGCATCTATACACTTGTTGTATAGATGTCGTTGTAGTCATGTCATTCTCTTTGACTTGCTTACGGTGCATATACCGCAGCACGGGAGAGGTGTCGATTGTGCCTTGCCTATGGTACGCTGATGAGTTGCTAATAAGCACGAAACAGCGCTGTCCGTACCTGGTAGGACACAATCGACATTGACTCTGATGTGTGAAAATCTGATTTCGTTTGAAGTTAGATTCTTCGTTAATTTAGGTTTTAATTTATTAGGTAAACAAGATATTCGACAACAATTAAACAGTGCGTACAGACTGAATATCGAGAAACATAATGAGCAAGTTAAAAAGAACAGATACATTTTATCGAAAATTATAAACTGTATTAAATTTTGTGGTGCTTTCGAATTAGCATTACGTGGCCATTACGAAGGAAATGATCCGATAAATCCTGGTATATTTAAAGGTCTTATCTATTTTTCGGCAGAATTAGATTTAGCACTCAGGGATCATTTGAATCAATCCACACTATTTAAAGGAACATCCAAACACATTCAAAATGAATTATTGGACTGTATGCTTTCTGTGTGTCAAGCACACTTTAAGAAAGAAATTGCTGCCTCAAAATTCGTGTCCGTGATAAGTAATGAAACAAGTGACATTTCAAACATTTTCCAAATGGTTATAGTTTTCCGTTATACTTTAGCAGACGGTACCTACCCCTGTTGAAAGATTTTGGGGTTTTTTGAAACCTTCTGATCATGATGCTGTTGCGTTAGCTGGCTGTATTGAAAACGTTTTAAATCCTGTTTTAAAATCTGATCAGCTAATTTCGCAAAGCTATGACGGCGCAAGTGTTATGAATGGCGTGCACGGTGGTGTGCAAAAACTCATCAAAGATAAATTCCAGTATGCGTATTATATTCACTGTTACGCACACCAAATAAATTTAATAATGTCACAAGCAACGAGTATAAATACAAATGTTCGCATCTTTTTTTCCGATCTGAGTGATATTACGAATTTCTTCTCCAATTCTCCACAACGAGTTTCTGTATTAGATGAGATAGTTGGAAGTAGAGTTCCAAATGCATCTGCTACAAGGTGGAATTTTAAAATTAGAACTGTTAACACTGTTTATGAAAACAGAAGCCCTTATCGAGTGTATGGAGAAAAACCAATCGGATACCATCACAAAAGCTGGTGCCCTTTTAAGATTATTGAATGACCCCAAGTTCGTTTTTTGGCTGACAGTTTTTCATCGTTTAATGCCTCATATTAATATAGTATATTCTCAGCTGCAAAAAAGAACTGCTGATTCTGTGACCATAAAAAAATGTATTGCAGAGCTTGAAAAAAACATTCAGAAAGAAAGGGAAAATATACACACTATCAGAGACTCCGAACTAGACGACATTGATGTGAGTCACTCTAGGAAAAGAAGGAAGGTAGATGAAAGAACCTCTTATGTTTCCACGACTGTTCAAGCTAAAGAAGTGTGCGCCACCATAATATCAGAAATAAAAAGAAGGTTTTCGTTTACAGGTCATTTGGAGGTGGTTAATTTGTTTCCGGTGGAGAATTTTGAAGTATATTCGTCGAATTTTCCCATCCAACATTTAGATTCAGCAATTTCCGTCTTTCCATTTTTAGACAGATACAAATTCAAGACAGAGTTGGAAGTAATTTACAGAAGAACAGATTTTAGAGAGGTCTCCGGAGCAGTCCATCTACTTAAGTTTTTGATAGAAAATAATTTGCAAGAAGAATTCTCAGAGACCTTTCTTGTACCACTCGCAATTGTAACCATGCCCATGACAACTGCAGAAGCAGAACGTTTTTTCTGAACTTTGAAGCGCATTAAAACTTTTTTGAGAAGTACTATGGCCCAGCATAGGTTAACTGCTCTCGCAATGTTGTCTATTGAGAAACAAATGATTCAAGATCTTTCAAACTTTAATGAATTGGTTATTGAAGAATTCGCATCGAGAAAGAACAGGCGACTTGAATTACAATACAAAACGTGTGTGTGAAAATTAGTACTAAGTGTTTGTGTTAGTAAGTTATCAGTTACCTTATTAGTTAGACAATAAAAGCAACAAGACAACACGTGAAACTTGATCAAGAAGATGTGCTGTCTGGTAAAAACTAGGTAGGATTTTTCAAACAATTTTTAGTTTAAGTCATTTTTGTTCGTTTATGATGTGACTGTTCTGTATAAAAAGAAGAACTAACAATTTCGCATTTTTGCGCTAAGCCCTTTTCTGAATATTATCCCAAGATAAGGCGAAAGAACGTCACAAACTGCTCTAAAATGCGAGTTTTGAAGGTTAATTTTCAAAACCGGACTCCCTGGTATCTATACCCACATGTGCACTCCCAAAATAAAAGTCCACGCGCCGCCACTGGATAGCACTGTATTTTAAAGTGTAAGAATGTAATAACAAAAGTATGTTGTCGTTGCACTCACCATGCACTAATATTAGATATTTCCCCACCATCGTCAGAATCAATAATCAATAATCTGTTCTATTATTCACACTAATACTTACCCAGTAGTTCTAATTAATCGTGCTAACGTTAATCGTCTAAGATCATTGCTCAATTTTGTAGCACCAGGGGGTTCATATTTCCTCCTTATCCAGTTGCTTTGATCACAACTAATCAAATGGCCACACTCAATTCCAGTACTGCGGCAATAAGTTTCTTCCAATCTCTTAAGTATTTCGTTGAGGGGCAGCGAAGTCTCATTACCTCCAATAAATGTATCCGGTGGCAAAGGAAACGTTTGTGCACCGTTGATTTCATCTTCAATATGAGAACTAATTAGAAATCGAAACCTGATGTAGATATATCAAAGAGACACCTTTCACTTCCTTCGTTCTTCTCTTGAGCTCTTCTGCGATATGTTTAACGGGTACATCTAATAGACAAGCAAACAAATAGGTTTCAAACTGACTATCACAGGTTAAAACTTACTTTCTGATTGTACGAAAGGTAACCTTCCAGTGGATTCCTGAAGTTCAAGGGGATCTAGTTTGGCTAAATGATATCCATACAACTAAAACATAAATAACCCAATACTTACGGATTTTGCCTTTGCTTTGGCAGGCAAATACCTACTTGATAACTTCTTATCAGGTCACAAACTGTCATGCTCTGCTTCATCACATTAGCGTCAGCTGGAGAAGAACTAGCATACCCTCTTTCTTGGGTAAAAGAATAAGAACCAGATCGACCATCGGAAGGGCCTTCACGTGAAATATTCCGAAACAATGAATTCCAACCCTACCGGTTATAAGATCATTATTTAACTACTCTACTGTAATTATTCCTAACTCACATCACCAACAGACGATGGATTCTCCAACCATCGCCGGTAGATATGTTCAACGGTTTCTACTTTGTTTTCATCAGGCTGTAACTTTGGCAAGCCGGAACTGTTATTACGACGAAATTGATTACCTGCAGATTTAACTGCTGCACCAAAGTTTTTTAAACAATTTTGTGATGTTAAAGCACTTCCAAAACGATGCATGGTACCATATTTCGATCAATCTAAGGGTGAATATGTTAATCGTTTGAGGCTACGGTGTAGCCACTTAAGCTGCAGATAAAGATAAAAGCGTAACTGTCTATATTTTGTTAAATTATATTAATGAGATATTCACCTTGCACGTTGAAACCATACAATTTAGGGACAAATACGCCGAAATGAATCATACATTGATATTAAAATGTCACACGTGACAGAATGTGTTGCGGAAAAGTTACTTGATCTTGTTGATAATAAAATGCTTTAATAGTTTAATCAGTCTACACCATTTCCAGCAGTAATTCAGAATCCATCAGATATAATTCAGATTAACGAGTTGTATTTCAGAAAGCGTCAAGTGTAAATCAGATTAGTAAGTTTGATTTCAGAATGTATCAATTGTAATTCAGATTAGATAGTGTAATTTCAGAAAGCGTCAATTGTATTCAGATTAGTAAATTGAATTTCAGAATGTATCAATTGTAATTCAGAGAAGGATTATTTTTGTTTTACATACATGCAATTTATATAATAAACCCATAACGCCTTTATTTATTAATTTAAGATACATACTTACACCCAGGTACCTACATATTCTATAATTTTTAACAACATTAAATTAAAACCAAATTTCAAAATGATATCATTAGATGTAGTATCGTTATACACAAATACACCATTAGACCTAGCAAAACAAATTATACATACAAAATGGCAATTAATTGAAAACTTTACAAATATACCTATCACAGAATTCATTAATGCAATAGAATTAACTCTAACACAAACATTTTTCCAGTATAAAAATAAATTTTATAAACAAATTTTTGGATGTGCAATGGGATCACCAATTTCTAGTATCATTGCACAAATTGTTTTAGAATATATAGAAGAAAAAATTTTAAATAAAATAAATTTCGAAATAATTTTCTTCAAAAGATATGTAGATGATTGCATAACCGCGTTAGAAGAAAAAAATATACCAATTTTACTTAACAATTTTAATTCCTTTCATCCAAGATTAAAATTTACAATTGAAATCGAAGAAAACAATAGCATTACCTTTTTAGACCTCAAACTCATCAACAATGATAATAAAATTTTAACTCAATGGTATACTAAACCAACATGGTCTGGACGTTATCTAAATTTTAAATCTTCACAACCTTTATCTCAAAAAGTCAGTGTTATTATTAGTTTAGCTGACAGAGCAATAAAATTAACAAGTCCAGTTTTTCGATCAGATATTATTAACAAAGCAAAAAATATTCTAGAACAAAATAATTATCCAAATTCTCTTATAAACAAAATATTCAAAAAAAGAATTTTTCTTTTTTATAATAAATCAACAAAAAATATAAATAATAGTCAAACAATTACAAAATTTATAAAAATTCCTTATGTTAAACATTTATCCGAAAAAATAAATCAAATTTTCAAACCATATAATTACAAAATTGCCTATCAAAACACAAATAAACTACAAAACCAAATCTATTCAAAATTAAAATCAAAAATTGAAAAAAGTAAAACATCACACATAGTTTATAAAATAGACTGTCAAAATTGTAATGGTGTATATATAGGTGAAACCATGCAATATTTGGAAAATAGAATAAAAGGACACAAATATAATAAAAATCTTACAGCCCTAAAAAAACATGAAATAACTGAAAATCATACCTTTGATTTCAACAACGTAACAATTTTAAACAAAGAACAAAATTTAAAAACACGTAACATACTAGAAATAATTCAAATTTATAAACATAAAAATGCAGTCAATGATAAAACCGATATACAATATTTCACAAAATTATATAATTTACTTTTATAACTAAATACAATATTTTAAAGAACTATTTAATTACAAAATCCAAAAATAAATAATCAAAACATCTTTAATTAAAACATAATAATATTTTCAAAATAAAAAACAAACAAATTGTCATTTATTAAACAAAAACATTTTATTTATCAAACTTTATACATTTATTTACAACTTGAAAAAGCTTTTAAATAAAGCGAAACGTCGTTAGTCATTCATATTTTTATTATTTGGGACCTAAAAACCAAGAAAAAAAAGAAATTAAATATTCTATAATAACACATACATACATAATACCTGTAGCTCATTACATAGATTGTGAAGTAAGTTAACAAAACATATCATGATTATAATAATAACATAGAAAATCTCTTAAACTTATTGACCAACAGCCATATCATCCAATGCCAAAGCAGTAGCATGAAATGTAGAAGAGTGAACGGCACGAGCATAATCTCCTCCAACTATCCTTGTTTTGACTTGGTCAATAATTTGTTCCAGATATATTAATCTTTGTTCCTCAACATAAGGAGCATTTACGTTTGGAATTCGAAGTGTTAATTTTGCAAATTTTGCTACATACCTCAGAGGGTGTACTAAAATTTCATAAAAAAAACGTCATTTTCGAGCATAAGACTATTTCTTACAGAAATAAAAAGAAAGTGACTGTTATTTTGAATTAACTTAGAAATCAAAGAAAACAAAAATCAATCAAGCAATGTACCAGAAGAGGTGGTGGGCAAGGGATAAATAAAACACTTTTATTTTATTTATTGTTCGGTGAAAGCCACTAGGTAAGACGTTGCTGAGCTCGGGATAGTACCCCCGCTATCGATGTTGTTTAGGCGCCACTGGATTAGTTACGTGCCTCTTACCTGTCGGTGTCGTCTGGTTTTGCTATAACCCAGAATTAACAAATAGGAAAAAAGAAGGGATAGTACTTGCCGTTACTTTTGCTGAATGATAAAAATAAAAAAAAGAATAGAAATATATATGTAATTTATGTTATATATGAATGTGTGTATGAATCGAGCGCATGCGTACAACAAGCGTGGTACAGTAGTATATACAATGGCGATTGAGATATATTGGTAATATAGTTGTGAAATAAATAGTTAAAATAAGCACTCTGTAGCCTGATTCAAACCCGAATACACGACAATTTAGAGAAATTTATTAAATATTAAATCTTGAATAATCGTTATAAAGAAAATGTACACAAATGTAAATAAAACACCTTAACGCCAAACAAAGAAAAGGAGAGAACACGTACAAACCGAGATGTTAGTGATGTAAGTTCAAAAAAAGAACTTCTGTAGCTTTTGAACAAATCCAAACGTAGGTAAATAGGAATGTAATTCGTCCCACTGAAATACGTATTTTAGTTATTAATAATAACCACGGAATGTTAAATTATTTTTGAAGATCAGAAGAGTTCTCTGTGGCAATCATGTGGTAGTCGAAAAAATATTGTACGTACCACGGCTGCTCGCCTCGGCTCGCAACGGACAAATTCGTTCGATAATACATTGATACACAATAATAATTTCAGCACTGCATCGTCGTTTGTTTTAACTTTATTGTAACATCCAATTAGAAAAATAACAATTAAAACATTTTTTTTCTGCCGACCAAAGACAAAGACAAAGAGCTGACATTTCAACTAGGGTAGGAACCTGAGGTTCATATACCCTTTCGTCGCTGATAAAGCGGCACGGTCAAGCCGCGGGGTGGGGTTCAGAAGTAACTTTGAACAAGTTACTCCGCAAGGGGATTTGGTGATCGTAATATTTGATTGCACTTGTAACAGAGTAATTTTGAATTAGAATTTATCTTAGATTTACCTCGGGAGGTAAAGATAGACAGGCGGTCTTCATGGTGTTTGTACGTTAGATATTACCACAGGATAACCAGTAAGGACATTTGAGTCGGCACCTTTGATCTTTTAGGTACAATTTTCAATAGCCTTCAAATATACGGTGAAGTTAGGGACATATTAACAGCATGACCAAATTAATAATAGTGAGAATACACGAGATCGCCGAATTGTAAAAAAGAAAAAGTATTTTGTAATCTTGAATGGGTATTGAAGTAATAAAAATCATATAATGATTTTTTTAAGTAAATTTAATTTAGTGGCGCTGACTACAATATAACATTTTATTATTATTAATAAATGTGACTTAGAACTTTAAACTTTAAACTATATACACACTACACTATACATACATACAAACAAATATTTATATTAATAAATAGAGAAGTAACCGAACACTTGTTTATTAAATAGTTTTGCTCGAATTGCCGAAACAATATTTCCAAACGCTTAATTCAACTCAACACATCTCACAAAATAAACAATCCGCCATGCTGTTAAGATCAGAGAAGAGAATAGCCACTCAGAAACTTTTTAAAAACTTGCTTCTTGCAGCCATCTAGACGTCTTGAGAGAAAGTATATACCTAACTAATGCCGAGAAAAAAGATTTCTGTAAAAGCAGAACTAGGATAGTAAGCGGCATATTTAAATTGGAAATTATTTTAGTAACAGACATTTCTGCGATGCGGTTACATCTACTACAATATTATTTACAATGTCAACAATTTAGGTAGATATATATATGCATTCCAGTAATATACAACATAAAACTTTAAGATATGTATTGACATTTTATGCCGTTTGCAGCAACACGTTAATTTTGGATTAATTTTAATTAACATTTAGAATTGTGACATTTATGTACACATCCCATGTGTGAATTAAAATTAAACCAAAATTAACTTGTCGCAAATGGGCATAACATTTCAATACATATCTTAAAGTTTTATGTTGTATATTACTGGAATGCATATATATTTACCTAAATTGTTGACATTGTAAATAATATTGTAGTAGATGTAACCGCATCGCAGGAATGTACAAATGTAACATGGTAGCCCAATGTTTTGAGAATAAATGGACTATCGAAGCACATCGTAGCAACAATATACTTTAAACCGCAAATCACACAATTGTGAAATAGTCAAACTAAATTTCTCAAAATATAAATCTCAAATAACCATCATAACCATCAACACAAAAGCATGACGCATGGGCACCTCGGTATCATGTGCTGATGACGCGTTATGACGTATTGACATTGACCGGTCGAAAAACAATATTTTTGTATTGTGTTCAGCGCCATCGCAGCAGGCCTCAATTAATACATATAGTTCCTCTCAAGACGGTTAGATCGCAGCACCAATTCAATTGTTGGCGGTAAAGAGAGTGCCGGGGGTATGGTTAAGATGAACTTCTCGATTCTGCGCACAAAAACCGATGACACGAAAGTTGGCCAAATGTCCATACTGGTTATACTGTGATATTACTCTCATGCCCATTTCACTGGGTCTCTTCTACCCGTTCTTTCTTTTTAGTTGACACTAGTCCCGCCCACGGCGCTGGTGTGCGGTATCTCAGATCGCCCAGACGCTTAAAATATAAATTCTGTGGTTATCGAGTGCGACTCACTGGCAGTCGATTGTGTCGATTTATCGATTCAGTGATCTTGTGCGACTTTGACAGATAACGCGAGTGTATTTATCGGTCTTTTGTTTTGTGGAATTGAATTGCATTTTAATTTCAAGATGGGTTTCTATTGTTGTATATCAACTTGCACATACAGCAATAAAGATGTGAACATATATCTTTCCATTATTTTGTTGTTTAAGAAATAGTATTTCTGTAACCTGTTGAGGGAGTTTCTTACGACCAATAAATCAATCTTTCATTCATTTATTCGTTTATTCCTTACTTTTCATATAATTGTAAAGGTCGTTTTGCACTACGCTATTTATTGGTCAATTTATTAGTGTATTTCAATAATTTACGTCAATAATACTTTGCATATACCTTATAAATTGTATATGCGAAGTATTATTTACGTGAATATTTTAAATATACTAAAATTCACCAATAAATAGCGCAGTGCAAAACGACCTTTATGTATTTCCAAAATTTAAATGGAATTTGCTTTTGAAATACCCGCCGGCATACTTCAACGCCTTCGGCGGGACTAGTCACAACTATGCAGCATATATCGTTAACATGAAGGCTTAAAGAGTTGCCCATCTATAAGTATGTTATCTGTGGTTGAGCGCGAGCCTCTCTGTTTCTGTTGCATAATCCGAACACTGACAGGTATTTAGTTTAAAAATTAAAAGCGACATCTTTGGGAATAACAATGCGTAAAAAGGACTAAAAATTAATTATAAGCGATTGCAGTGCATCGGTTTTATTCACAAAATAACGTGCTGCTATCTAGGGTAAAAAACAAGATATTTTGTCATACATTTTGATCCGATTGAACTAATCACTTATAGAGGGCGCTTACTTTCTCTATTTTACTTGCCGAGCGATGACAGATTTATGGGAAGTATGTACAACGTGATCAACTCAAGACGCCCTATGGGCAATGGGAACTACTTATAATCGATAGCCGAACTGCATCAATGCAGCCCGTCGCTTTATGCAGGTCACAGGCACCATAGACTTATTCATCGCATCACCGTTACGAAGCTCGGCCATAGGCGGACGGAGCACGATACACAATGTTGATCGACTAGGCGCGCTAGATACGGAATTAGTCAAGTGAAGAGAGGTCCCACAAAATATCTCTTTATTCAGCGTCCCGTATTTGTCTCCACAATATAGTATTTAGTTAAAAATAACTTTAAAGTATTAACTAATACTATAAAATATTCAGAAACTCAAAGTTTAAAACTAGAAGAAGGTATCGAAATCCTAAATACTACCTTACATAAAGTTAAAAATATTCCCGGAGAAAAAATTGACGCAGTTTTTAACCGTAATCCGGATTTAAACATCTTATAAAATGTCTGTTTCGAAGACAATGGAATGTATAGTAATTTTAAAATATACTTTAAATATGCACCTCTCACTAGTTGTGATGTAGAAAGAAGTTTTTCTGTATTTAAAGACATACGACAAGCAAACGGACTCAGTTTACAGATGAGAATTTAGAATATATTTTAATTAATAATAATAATAATAAATGCCTTTATTTCTTGCCCATCATGAAAGAAGTAGAAAAACGAGTGACAATATAACGCAACTAATTACAATAATCAATTAATGCAAATAAATTTTGTTTACACGGACTTGCATAACATAGGTATTATTGTTTAAGAACAATATTGTCATACTGAGAGGAAAGATTCTTTAATACAAAGAGATATTACTTCCCTACTATTTAAAAAAATGATTGCCTTCAGTTAGTATGTAGTTCTTCTGTGGAAAAATAATATTATTTCAATGAAAGAAATATGGATTAACTGAAAGAAACGGCTGCTTTAAAAAATACCGTCAAAGAGATATTTATTTGTTTTAAAGAATCAGTTTTATCAGTGCATATAAACGAATATCTACTTCAAATTTATTAAACAAAATGTAGCATATGTTAAAATTCGTATTAAAGTATATCTGTATGCGCTACCCCGCTGCCGCCACACACCGACGTTTATATAACAACACTCGATACGTATAACGCGCCGACTCAATATGAATCGTCGCTTATAGTGCCTGTTGCTATCCGCCTTCTGCTTATCACAAATCATTGGTTGCGTTCAGAACACGTAGCTGCTCGCAAACGGTTCAAAACTGTTGACAATTCTTTTCCTATGTCTTTATAACAACACAGTTTTCCTTAATTTAGGCAGTAAACTTTATACTTGCTTATTGTGTACATGACCATCTTCAATTTGACTATTTCTAATGTTTTTAATCTGCTCCTATATTTGTTATAATTTCTTTTCTTTTTGCGCCCAACAATTTCCTTCTTTCTTATAACCTAAGCATTTATTACTTCTCCTTTAATTTATTGAACGCATAGTTTTACCATTCCATTGCATCTTTTTATTCATATATATAATTTGGATATTTTGACTATAAATAAGCCGAATAGGTAAATTGTATTGACATATATGTATATTTAATATCGCAGGGTAAAAAAGTTCCTAAAAGCAAAATGACAAAGCAATTTATTTAGAAACTGTTATTGTGTAATGCTACTTAATTAGGTAGCCGTCTTTTGTCGTTGATACATATTTTATAGTCTAAATAAATTAAAAATGACTGAAACATTCTAAAATCTCAAACAAATATACTCATAAAAAAAAGGAATTTCAACAGCTTCAGTATTAAAGTAAATTAACTACATATGTCTAAAATTTTATTTTCTATTTAAAATATAAAATAAAAAAATATGTTTAATAAATATAATTTCTTTAAAAAAAGCTTGATCATTTAGTGGTATTGTCACAAATACTATCGAAATCACATTCATGAATACTATTAGAATAGTATTCACGCACTCGTTCAACATCACAAAGATAATCTCCAGGACAAGCAGGTAGTTCTACAGGATTTTCATTGTGCAGAACCAATAATTTTTTTGAGTCGTTACAACTGCAACATGAAAACACATTATTAATTAGAGAATTGTTTTAATAGAACGTGCAAGAGTAATAATTTATTATTTATTTACCTATGTAAAATGAAAGCTAGATTACTGCCAAAGGTGTCAATTTTGCTAACACGCCATTTTCTATTATCATGTTTTAGAAAATCCTCCGTCAGCGGGACAGTGTCATTGTACAGACCAAGGTGGGCTAATAATTTCAATATTGTCCCTGAATGTGAGAAATAGAAAGAGGCTTTTGGATATACATTTTCACTGAAATTATCAGGCGTGAATTAAATATTCATTTATTCAATCTGTAGAAAATTACTTCATTAAAAACTCCAACATATCATTAAACGCCGTACAGGCTTGTTTATAAGATATTTCGCTTCCGTAACCATCCACCCAATAATATTTTATGTCCTCGTAATACTCCATAAACTAAAAATATGGAAATATGGAATATATTTGCTTACTAGAAATGTTATCATGAAGAAGTGAAACTCGAATTTCATTTGTGAAAGTAATGTTATACACGAAAATGTTTACCTTTATTGTATCCAAATCAAATGGTGCACACCATGGTGATTTTCTATTAATAAACCATGCAGTTTCAAAAGCACATGTTGTGTACATTAAGTGCGCATTCTCTAAAAAAAGGAAAATAGACAAACTAAATTAAAATTGTTGATCAAATCGTTTACTGAAAGATAGGACTCCATCTAGGCCAAGTTTACGACTAATTTTTGCTAGAGCCATTTTCATAGCGTCGTTATTCTCAAATTTTCTCTTCTCTGAATAGGTAGCATTGTTTTTCTTCACGCTGGATTGCCACTTCGAACACAACTTATAAAACTGAAGTATAATAAATGTCGATTTAAAGGTAGCTCTAATCTAAGGTTTAAAAGTATTACCCTCAAAATAGGATCGCGTTTAACTGGTTCCGGATAGTAAACATCTTTAGCAGTGTTCAAGTCAAATAACCCTATCGCAAAACTGTGGGCGCTCTTTTTGGTCCTCTGAGTTTTTGTAAACTTAAACTACAATGTAACCATAAAATATACCAAAATCAGATAGTTTGTGATATCCTTACTGTATACCACGTTCTGCTGTAAACAGGTGGAAGAATATCAGGAAATCTAGCTTGCATTCTCTCTGCTAATTCTAACATTTCATTTTCTCCTTCAATTGTTAGTCTCTTCTCATCCTGGGGCTGAAGACTAGGCTGCCATTTTTTGAACAGTTCTATCTCTGATTTAAGCAACCTACCTATTGTTTTAAATGAAACGTTATTTGTGAATGAGAAATTAATACAATCACCTATTTGAAAGAGTGGTAGCTTTTGAGTTACAAAATCGATGGTGATATAAAAATATAATATAATATTTTGAAGTTCAAATATCTGGTTATGCTTTAAGTGTTGGGGTAGCTATTTAGTTTATTGTTGGGTTGATTGATTTTTTATTTTTCTAATTTACAGAATATATTATACTTATATTTAGTAGTCAAAACGTAACTTACAATTATTTTTAAGATCACAAGATTTTGAGAAATAACCATATACTGTGTGCTAATATATTTCAAAACTTGTAAGTTTACAACTACAGAATTGTCTAGGTATAGACTACAGACACTTTAAGTAATTCTATTAAATAAGCCTAGAAATATTGCTATTGATTTTAGAAAACGTTTTGTTATAGTAATTTTAATTGGAATAATATTGTTCTTGTTAAATGAATCCTACTTGACGACTAATTTATGAATACATTTAGGTGTTCTTTTGATAAAATTTGACACATCAAACTTTCTTTGCTGGCTCATAGCAAAATCAAATCGTGGTCTTTAATGACTTCTAATATAAGAGACTTTTTCAAAGGAATATTAATATGCAGAAAACATACTTCTGCCACTTAGCTTGCATGTATCCACATCATTCGAAAGACACGCTTAAAATATTTTAAAATTAAAAAATTTTAAAATCAAAAACTTGAAAACATTAAAAAATGAAAGAAAATTTACAGATAATAGGAGCTGCTACCTGAGGGGTATTTATCTTCTGTAGTGAACGCGGGCCAAGGTAAATCGCGGGGTAGGCGTACCAACTTTTTCAATAGGGTGCGTTCCAGGTGGAACGCGAGCTCATTGCTTTCTGCCGAGTTGGGGCATAATCCGTCATCAAACGACTATTGGCTGGGTGAACGAACCCGGGTTTCTAGTATTACATTCTAATTTATATGTATTCAATTATTAATATATGATGTTAATTAAAAAATAACTGTAGAACTCCATAGTAAAAGAAAAATTAAATAAACTGAAATTCCGAAGCACCAAGATTGGTATGATATACATATGACAAGTGATATACATATATCCGATAAATATCATTTATATATCACGATATTTATTCTGCCATATATATCATTGATATATATCGATATTTATTCTATGTATATCATGACATATATATGAATAATGTAACATCATTTAACTTCTAAATACGAACGGTTTCCCACCTCATGTAGGAACATGCATCATTAGCAAACTTTAAAAATCAATAATTTTGTTAAAAGATAGCAAATGTACCAACAAAAATCATGTAAAACATTGATTAATGAATAAAGTGGTGCGGTGCAGACAATTCGTGTGATTTCCCACTTCACGTAATTTAGAGGAACCACATTTGATTGATTATACATTTTTAGTTTTGCGTTTAGTTGTTCAGTTCATTTTCGTTGGCTGTAAAATCGAGTGGTTATCTCTTTAAAAATAATGTGCGTAACTTGAAAATAAAATGCCAAAACCGCAATTAAACATTTGGAAAACTTATGTATAAAGAGTGTATAAAAGCTAGAAATACTGGAAAATTGGCACTTTTAACTGGATCCCAAAATACTTCCCAAATATATATATATATAATCTCAATTGCAGTTATTAAACTGACCAACATTTGATTTATTGCGCAGCTACAATAGTATATACACTAAACTACAGAGTGATTGTAAATGATTGAGGATGGTTTGAATTTCCCGCTGCACAAAATTTTTGTCACGTTGATTACTTGACGTTTCTTATCAGTGATGTGCCAAATGGGCGATTAATAAGTGATATGATTTAATAAATATTGCGGTGCTTGGGATATAAGAATAAAATTAAATGCATATGCTTTAATTACGTTTTCAATTAATTCAATAATTGTTTCGTCAGTTTTCTGACATGGAAACACGAATTTTAAGTAAAACAATTTTAACAACTGCTAACGAGTCACCCATAATCCTGACAGCTGATTGCTATTTTAGCAGTGTAGCCATTTTGAACATGTAAAATACCCTAAAATCTAGAGCGGGAAATTCAAAGCATCCTCAATCATTTAAAATCACTCTGTATATAGTTGTATGAGTCAGACTTCTCATATGTACAATTACGGAGGTAGCACAGTTTTTAAATATTTAAAACGTATTTACGGATATAGCATTATCTGTACACATATTGCGAAACGTACAGAGTGATTTTAAATGATTGAGGATGCTTTGAATTTCCCGCTCTAGATTTTAGGGTATTTTACATGTTCAAAATAGCTACAGTGCTAAAATGGCAATCAGCTGTCAGCATTATGGGCGACTCGTTAGCGGTTGTTAAAATTGTTTTACTTAAAATTCGTGTTTCAATGTCAGAAAACTGATGAAATAATTGAGTTAATTAAAAACGTAATTAAAGCATATGCATTTAATTTTATTCTTATATCCCAAGCACCGCAATATTGATTAAATCATATCACTACAGTATTAATTGCCCATTTGGCACATCACTGATAAGAAACGTCAAGTAATCAACGTGACAAAAATTTTGTGCAGCGGGAAATTCAAACCATCCTCAATCATTTACAATCACTCTGTACATATACGGACGCAGCAGCTAAAGGGTTAATACACCTAATTATAGACAATTATACACAAAAAAAATACATAGATACATAATTTGGTTAAAACCTCATCTGCAACAGCTACCACCACTTAAAAATAGATAAGACGATCATTGGCTGAATGTATTCAACCTTTTACTTATTACGCATTTGTAACAACAATCCCGAGTAACTTACTTTCATTATTAGAATTTTTTGTTAAAATAATATCCTTTAGTATGGGTAAATATCCATTAATTTGTTTTATTTGTGATACACTAGGATTTCTTGTTCCATGTCGAATCATCATCGAAATTTTCTTTACACATCCTGAATGTATACTAATGTGTATATAAGTTTACAAAGATAATTCTATAATGAAGAAAAGCTTTACCTTGTAAATTATCATCTTTGCTGTATGACTTATTAGCAACAATTCTGTATGGAGTTTTGCTAGCTAAATGAAACTCAGTTCCATCTTGACATTCATTGGCTGAAGCTACCGAGGTAAAGAGTAAAACTAGTAATAAATTATTTAAATTCGTGCTCCCTTTCATCTTTACAACTGAAAAACGGATTACTTACTGAATCGCGAAAAGCTATATTGTAAAACAATAAACAAAGTGGTCAATAATAGATAATTAAGTTTGTTAATAACTACCAATTACCTAAATGTAAATCACAGAGTTACAAACTACCAATTGATTTTTATTTCACCATTACAACCAATTTATCACCTATTTTTTCAATAGTCCTTGAAATTAAGATTATTTGTTTGGTCTGTCAAATATCAAACATTTGTCAAATATATCAAATTCACAGCTCTACCAACCTCATATTATGGTTTATCTTTAAGTATTTATTCCCCTAAAAATTATCACAAATTTTATCAAAATCGCAATCCTTTAAACTGGCTCTATAGTATTTTTTAATGACATCAAAATCACATAAATCGTCATTTGGGCAACAGGGCAGCCTTATTATTTTCTCTTGATGCAATACTAATATTTTAAATCTGCTCTTTATTCTAAAACATAAAAAATTGAGCTTCGTCTCTGATCACTGATCCAAAACGAAATAATAGTACTTATATAACACAAATATGATATTAGAACCAAATCCACCAATTTTACTTATTCGCCATTTTCGAACATTACTATAATTATTATGCTTTAGCGGTTCAATATCCTTGTATAATTGTAAATGTGAGATAATTTTAAGCAAAGCTCCCGAATGTGTAAAGTTTAGAACTACCTTAGCAGGATTTTCGTCTCTAATAAACAAAGAAACAAACTGATCTTAGAACCTAACGTGCATAAAATGTTTATACCTACCTGCCAAAAAAGTCAATCATGTCCTTAAATAAAGGACATACTTGCTTATAAGATATTTCAAATCCATATCCATCCAACCAATAGTGTTTCAAGTCTTCAGAGAATTCTATTACCTATAGGAAACGTTGTATGGTATAAAACGGCCTTTTAAAATTAAAAAAAGAACCTGTATTATATCAGAACTGAGAGGTACACACCAAGCAGTTATTTTATCGATGCAAGCTTCAGTAATGCACGCTTTGTATATTGTTTCTATATCCTCTAAAATTAAACATTTGTCAGAAATATTTATTCAGGATAGTTTGTCCAAATTTACTGAAAGTGAGAACATCATTCAATCCTATTTCTTGGTTAAATTTTTTGACGGCAGATACAACAATTGGACTACTCTGAAAAAGCTCTTGTTCTTTCAGACTTACAGAATTATATCGAATTTCGTTACGCCATTTGGTACACTTTTTGTAAAACTAAAATATGTAATTTAGTAAAAAAAAACTAAAAACTGTTTTTCATTTAATTTTTAGTATAGGTACCTACTGCATAATCATACCTGATATACTTCATAACAGTATATTGATTATTTTAGTTCATCAATTACTATAGCGGCATAGTTTGCAAAGAACTTACCCTTAGTAATTTTTCTTCGGTTACAAACTCGACACAATTTTCGTCCACCACAGCTTGTCCAAATAAACCATTAGCAAATTGTTGGGCACTCTCCAAAGTCCTATCACTATCCGTTAATCTGAACTGAGTATATCCTGCATTTACTACGCAAATTTACACTAAAACTGGAGCAAATTTCGAATTACCTGATAAGTTATTGTATCATATTCAGGAAGCAAAAGACTGGGAAACCGTTTTTGCATTCGTGTAGCTAAGGAATTCATTTCACGCCTACCAAATGGAGTTAGTTGACTACAATTACGCTTGCTAAATTTTATCGTGGCACAACGCAATAACTTCATTTCAAAATTTGACAAAGCTAAAACATACCAACACTGACAAATATTGAAAAAAATGCAAACATTTTTACCTGTCGAATTTTCGGCTATTTTCTTCTGAATTTGCGGTAATTCAGCATTCATTTTGTTAACTTGACTAATACTTGGAAAACGTGATCCGTGCCGAATTACCATCCAGATCTTATAAGGTTTACCAAATTCTTTAAGACCCACATAGGTAAGAAATAAACTAGAATGAGCTTAATATTCATGGTTTGTACGTACTTTTAGTTTCGTCCACATTTACATTTTCTACAGAACTGTATGGAGTTTTGGAAGCAAAATGCTTCTTAAGTTCACGGAGTTTTTGCAGATACAGTACTTTGAATACTACAAATAAATAAATGCGCGGATGAAAAGTCATTTCCCGATGATTGACTTTGACGTCTGTTTTTTTTAAGAGGAAGTCGAGTTTTATGCCTATAACGTGCGACAATACGTATAGATTCTGAATAAATAGACGCATCCAACACTAAATACACGGCAGAAAAGTGTATGTATTTTTTCATAGTCCATTCAAGCCTTCACCCAAGTATAAAAGCTAGTTTATAGAAGATATCACACATACGAGATGATTCCATATATAGGTACCATCTGAAGGTGGTGGTGAGAGACCACTCCATAGTGTAAGCAGAATACTGCGGTCTATACCAGTAAAGGTCGATAAAAAAATTTCCTACCCGAGCTGTCGTGTCGTAGCTAATGGTCTGCACATTCCCATTCCAACAACATCTGAGGAGGTATTGAATCCTCCTCTGATTAATTCGCCCTTCACCGAAGAGGAAACTGACCTTTTACGGTCACTCTCGGCAGATGAGGCGGCCATGAGCGAGGGAAACCCCGATCAGGCACAGGCCGGGGAATCCAGTAAACGTAGGCGTTTGCCAGGCGCATCTCAAAAGCGACTAAAATGCCTTCTCAAGAGCGGGGTGCCTATGATACGGCCTTGAAACAAGTCTTGGAAGCAGTAGAGCGCCGTCGAGCTGAAAATGATAATACCGATACAGCAGGCGGAAGCAAGCGCCCAAGATCTGAGTCGACCCTGGAGCAGACGACCAAAAGAGCGAAAACTCAACAGGGATCGGTCTTATATAGAGCTGCTGCTTCTGGTATAAGGGTGGAAATCAGGAAGGTACTTCCCGGGTGATACGACAGAGGAACTTCACCCTCCTACTGTTGTGCGAGAATTAATTGCCTACAGCAAAAGGAACAATACTCATCTGATTGTAGGCTGCGATGCTAACTCTCACAACACGGTCTGGGGAAGCACCGACGTCAACCTAAGAGGCGAGTCATTTTATAATTTTATTTTAAGCGAAAGGGCTAATAGTAAACAACATAGGCTCTGATCCAACCTTTTTCACGAGTAATAGGAAGGAGGTACTAGACATAACGTTCTGCTCCAACATAATGAATACGAGAATTCAAAACTGGAGAGTATCCTTAGAGCCTTCTTGCTCCAGTCATCGCTACATCCAATTTGAAATTTTATCATTCAGTATAATGAATTTAAAAGATCTCGTCTAAGTGAAGAAAGTGTAGGCCATCACTATGTACATTACAGCTTACACCCTCAACATTAATTGATAAAATTGACAATAATTTGGTTTCAAAACTTTCATAGTCAACTTTAGCAGCATTTCCCCCTCCAATTTTATATGTTTATTATTATTATTTTTTTTAAAAGTTTTCTTTAAGCCTTCGTATTTCATTTTCAGTCCTGTTGTTGTATGATTGTGCGTTGAAATCCAAACACAAATTCGCCCAAGCTTTTTGTTTCCATGTTACAGAATCTGTCATTTTACTTTCATATATTTTCCCATGTTTATTAATTACTAAAAGAGCGTTAAGACAGAAAGAAGTGTGGTGAAGAAGATACACACAATACTTTACGGAAGCGAATCTTGAACATTGACAGGCAAACAAAAAGCAAGAATTAATGCAATGGAAATGCGATTTCTAAGAAGAATAGAAAGGAAAACGAGAATGGACAGGATAAAGAACCAAATTTTTAGAGAAGACCTGGAAATTAAACCGATCCAAGACAAGATAGTGGAGAGACGACGAAGATGCTGTGGACATGTTTGTCGCATGCCAAAGGAGCGAATTGCGAAAAGGATATACGTAGCGAGACAATGGGAAAAAAAATGTAAGGGGTAGATCAAGAAGAGTTGGAATGAAGTAATAAAGGAGGAGCTGGAAAAGAGAAATATAAGATAGGAGGAAAGTAACAAAATGACTCAAAATGGGAAGAACTTACCAAAAATTTCTAAGAGAACAGAGTAACACAACTCAACATATCTTACACCTAACGATAAAAAGGTTTTTGAATAAATAATATTAACTTACATCCATTAATAATTCTATTTCAGAATTCGTAAAATTGGTCGATCTTTTTCTTTTATTTGACGATGGATACAAAACAAATGAGAAAATTACAGAGATTACTAGATTACAATTAGATCAGTGCGAAACTGCAAATATCCATTTTGGTCGTACTCGTTGCTGTGTACATAAGTCTATCTTTCATTTTTATTCGCTGTCGAAAAAACATGAGATTGTGCTAGTTTGTTACCTCTCTGATAAAATTTGGTGAATAAACCAAACGAGACATTTGCTAGATCGGCCTTTAAAATAATTAAAAAGAAAGTTATGTATGACTTGTTATTTGTAACGCATTCATTATCCAGCGCAATTATTACCATAACAACCAATTAAAATCATGCAATTTACTTTCTCACCTAAATGAGAGTAATTTGTTGAGATTCGGGAAATAGACTTTTCGACTGGGAGAAATATAGTTTAAATCGGTTGATATTCCGTTAGTTATACAGTAGTACCCCCATATCCGCGGGGGTTTGGTTCTGTGCTCTTCCGCGGATAGTAGCGAACGCTTTATTTCCGAATACAATATGAAATATGAAGCAAAGTTAAAACAATGAAACAAGAAAAAATAAGTTATATAATATTTATTTAAAATAAATAAACAATAAATAAGTAAATATTCTTGTGCTGTGGCACAAATAGAATTTAAGTTTAATAAATATATTAGTTCATACATATGTACATATAGTACATATTTACATACACAACAAGAAAAACTTTATCATCGTGAGCTACATATTCATTCATCTTCCTCCAAGTCCAAGTTAGCAGTCGATTGTTTACTTAGATCCAAAGCAAACGATGTTGATGGCTGTGCATTATCGATAGTTTTGTCGACTTTTTCAAAGAACATTTTTATTGGTAGTTGTCGTTTTTGTCTTTTCATTTCAATAAACAAATCCTCCAAAGGTTTCAAGGCGTCTGTTATAGTGCGAGTAATTTTTATACTGCGTTCCATTATTGGATCATATTCTACTATCTGTTCTTTTAATTTTTGAGCAGTTCGAAATATCGCTGAAAATTTTTCAAGCATCCATGCTGGCGGTTCTTGTTGACCCTCATCCTCATCGTCACTCGCTTCTGGAGAAGATTTCATAAGGTCTACTAATTCCTCGTTGGTGAATACTTGATCTTCTTCGTTTATGTAATCACTGAATTCCTCTTTGGTTATATCGTTAAATCCTTCTCTATCTATTTTCTGCGCTTTGTTAAATATCGTTGTTAGATGTGTGTCTTCAGAACTAAGAACGATGTCATTCCACAGATTTTTCCAACATGCTATTATCGTTTCTGACTTTAATTCCTCCATCGCTCCTTTGATAAATAGAATTGCGTCAGCAATTGTAAATGACTTCCAGCATTCCATGAGCCCGATATCAGAGCATTTAGCGTTAGCCATTGTATACAGCATTTCGAAAACCTGTCGAATATATATGGCTTTAAAGCATCTAATGACACCTTGATCAAGGGCCTGAAGCAATGAGGTCGTGTTAGGTGGTAAAAAAACCACTTCATTTTTATTTTCTGTGCCTAGTGACACAGGATGCCCAGGAGCACTGTCTAGTATCAGCAGCACTTTAAATGGTAATTCTTCCTTTTTCAAATATGTTTCCACTTCCGCAATAAAGCATTGATGAAACCATTGTGTAAATAGAACAGCCGTAACCCACGCCTTTTGATTTGATTGCCAAAACACAGGCAGGCAAGCTTTATCTTTGTATTTAAGAGCACGTGGATTCTGTGATCGGTAAACAAGTCCAGGTTTAATCATATGTCCAGTTGCATTTGTACAAAATATCAAGGTAAGTCTATCCTTAATTGCTTTAAAGCCTGGTGCACTCTTTGCAGTCTTATGAAGTCCGTTGAGGCATTTTTTTCCACATACGACCAGTCTCATCGCAGTTAAAAACTTGCTTAGGATGATAATTTTTTCTGCAATAATTTGTTTAAATATTTCTGGTAACAGGGCAGCAGCTACATGATCAGCCGACGCAGATTCCCCTATCATTTTTATATTTTATAGATTAAACCGAGTTTTAAATCTATGCAGCCACCCCCTACTTGCTGTGAATGATTTTCCTTCCTCTTCAGTATAATCTTGGGTCTGCATATCTTCATATAAAACCAACGCCTTTTGTTGTAGCACTTTGCCATCGATAGGAATATGTTTTCTTGTCATATCTTCCACCCATAAATTTAAGGCATTTTCTACCTTAAGTAACACTTTATTACGTATTGTGGTTGCAACTTTTGCAGTTTAGGGTGCACTAGAAAAACTAGCTCGAATCTTATCTTTGTTTTTTAACACTTCCCGTCGAAGATTCGTTTTTATTGTATATTTTAGCAACAGTTGCAATAGATTTTTTTTCTATTTCTATCATATTAATGATTTTTATTTTTTCACTAATAGTGAGCATTTCACGTTTTCTTTTTGGTTTAGAAGCCATTTTAAAATGATTTTCAAATTTACTTGCTTTATTTAAAAACTATTGCTAGCGCTGTCTTGTCCGACAATTCGAATAGTACTAAACTCATAGTTAACAGGAGCGTTTATATGTACAAGTAAAAGCGAGTGGCACCTTAAGCACGTTCCAACTTGTTTAACTTATCATAAGAGAGCGCCGAATTCGGGGGATGACTCATATATACGACGATATATCGACAAATGCTCATATAACTTTTAATAAGGCTCGAATGTCTTTATTTGTTTCTGTATTTATTGATATAACGCGTTTTCTGCTCATCATAGGTAAATCGCGGATGACTGAAACCGCGGATACGGAGTCAGCGGATAACGGGGTACTACTGTATTTTATTATAAAATGCAGACATTTTATTTTAAATATATGTATATTTTTGTTTAACGATGTCCTTAAATTTAGATCTTTAAATATAGATAGCTTTCGAAACAAATTTTGATCTGCTTTAATCTGAGATTATTCCACGATATACGTTTTATAAAGAAAACTACTCTGATAGGAGATAGTATATTCTTAAATATATACAAGAAAGAATATTAACAAGTTCACATTAATAGACTAAACATTATAAATGACATCAATTATAGTTATGCAAGAAATATCTCGTGCAAATAATAATTTCATAAAAGCAAAATATAGCCATATATTATTATATTTATTGTTATTATATTGTATATTTTAATAATTACTACAAAGCGGTACAATTTACAATCGCGGCTATAGATATATTTATTTCTTATTTGATATATGTATGTATATATAAAAAAACAATGATAATAAATCAATTGTAAAAACACAATATTCATTTTTTACAGGTTTTATTAAATAAAATAACAAACAGAAAAAAAATTAAATCATCTATACAGTAACAAAAATAAACTAGAATAGATTTGCATCTTTTGTTTTTCTTTCTGAGAATAATAACCGTTAATAGTGTTGGGTTTACGATACAAAATTTACGAGTATTACACAAAAAAAAAAGAAAAAAACGCAAGGGAAATTTGATTAAGAAACCATAAAAACTAATAAGAGTTGAAAGGATCTTCCAATGGAAATTAAGAGTTGATTTGTCATAAACACAATATGCACAATAATTTAAAACGTAATTCTATCTTCTCATATATTGTACGAAGAAATCAAAACGCAATAAATAAGTATTGCCAATACATAAAAGCTATTTCACTCACTTATTTTAAAATCCATAACGGAAATAACTGGGATTAGAATTGAAGCGATTCGCTGACTTTAGTTTACAGATTTTAAACCAAGTGCGAGTTTTTCAATCTAGTACGGAAGTTAATTTATTCATTCAACTACGGCACTCAACACATCGACACTTCTAAGAATCTATATTTCTAAAAAGGAGATGTGTTTTAGAACAATATATGTAATAATTGGCAATACTTACATAAATTTTCCATTGTTTGTTTTAATAGTATTATTTAATGTTTATAGAAGCAGTCTAAATAGATGAAACTAGTGATACACAATAACAGCTGACTACACAAGTTTGACTATAGATAATAGGGAAAAATTTCTATGTGTATGTCGACGGAACATCTGTAGAGAAGGTACATTTGGGCGAAATACACCTGACTATTATTAACCTGCATTAAAAGTATTAAAAAATAAATAAGATTTAAAATTACTGGAATCATATTTATATTAACTATTAATTACTATTGACACAGTAACCATAAGCCCAAATCTAACAACTCACATTTATGAGCCCTTTTTATGTGGATTGTATTCTATAAAATCGATAATTAGTATTTTTGCCTAACTAGATTAGATATAGGTTAAAAAAATCACTGTTACGCAAAGATTGAGTCTACAAGCGATTTTACTCTAAGAAAGTCTGCCCATACGTATGTTTGCGGCTAAACTTTTTAGAGTAAAGACGCATTTGTAATAATCAGAACAAAATAAACTCTCTATATTTATATATATTTATATAAATTATGATCTTAAATAAGTTAAATTATATTTTTGTTGCCATATTAATTCCTTTCCTTATATAAATCAAATCACACCAAAGAGACGCTTTAAAAAATTGAGCACACATTTTAAAACTTTAATTATTGTATTTACATACAAGTGCCGACCTAATAATCATACGATTATCAAATGTTTCTCTTGGCCATTCTGAATATGTGCTCGATGCAAGTTGTTTCGATTTATGATTTACATTGAGTTAAAATAAAGATCAGTACATGTACACCACGGCAGTACAAGTCCTTTTCGCTTTCCTTTACCTATCTTGTTTTGCTATTTTGTTTAATAATAAAGACAAAAAGAAATAATTACATCTCGTGACACATTTTTCGAAATGATATCTTCTTTCGTGTTTCGCTTAATTCTTAGCGGCATTCCCACACTTTAACAGTCTGATCGACACTGCCGGATATAACGTACGGATGCGATTTGTGAAAATCTATAAAGATTATTAGAATCGTTAATTAAAACCTTTAATTATTTTCTAATGGTATCGCAAAACTCACCTAATGACGTACAGAAATGTTTGTGAGCTTCTAGTGTTTTCATGCAGCGCTTATTTCTGAGATCCCACACCCTCAGGGTCTTGTCATCACTAGCTGATACGAGGAATTTGCCTCCTGGATGGAATACCACACCCCGCACCCAATTGTCATGCCCCGTCAGCAATATTAAACATACTCCAGCACTCACGTCCCATATCCTATACAACGAAGAAAAAAATGGTGTCATGTTTTATATTCTTAAAAAAAATGTGGGTAGATAAACAATTAGAAAAATGCATTTCTTAGATACGTTAAATAACTGTACTCAATTCAATTAAATGCATTAGGGTCGAGTTAGGTTAAAATTATCGTAAATTAACTGTAATGAGAGAGAAAAACAAGCACATGTTATTTTTCTCATGTGGAGTGCCTATTTTCGTATATATAAAAATATCGGCGATTGACAAAGTTTAAAGAATGCAAAGAATAACAAATATAAATTATTCAAAGTTGACACAAGAAAAATACATGCACATGACTAATCGGAAATGACGCCAAATACTACCCTGTTGTTAAATGTGTCATTTATCATTGAATAGATAAATATTAGGATATTTTATTTACAGTAAACTATGTCACCGAGCGCAAATATTTTTTTCTTGTTTTTCATTAAAGTTGTGGTAATTCTAGTTGTACTTATGTTACGTAAAGTTCTGAAAGGCTGCATTACATTATACATTTCATGCCAGAAAGTTTGTAAATACACGCTATGCGTACAGATAAAAATCTCAGATTATAAAGTCTAAATTCGCATAAGACGAAGGAATTTTGTTGATAATTAATTTTTACAAAGAAATGAAATGTCATAGAAAATTGATTACCGTGACTGTTTCTATAGCTACTGGAAACTAAAATATGTACTCTTATATAGCCAATATTTGATATATAAAACTACAGACATACCTAAATTATTTACATAAAACATTGAACTGTATCCGAACTGGAATGGCGTCTTATATATAATAATATATTCAGGCGTTGAAGCCAACAAATGGTTGTTTAACTATAGTATTATATCAACAAGGGTAAGATACCGATTCCCTAGGATACTCTTCAATTACATAAAACAGAAACATAACCTATAATTTTGGAGTATCTAATACGGATAGCATTAAATCCAGTTAAATCTAAGCACTTGGCACATTCAGAGATGTGTGTATTAGGCATATCTAGTATAAAACGTTGACAAAAAAAAAAATAGAATCGGATCCAGTTTGTAATTTAGTTTCTAGTTGGTAAGCTGTCATGGATCATTTTCTGATTTACATTATGAAGTTTCTACAAGTACATCTTGTATATACACTTGCCAAGTTTATAGATGAAAAAAAAAAAGTATAATGTAATTCGCATTTATAGAAGTCGAAAAGAAGAAAAGTCTTTCGACGAGAGCAGACGACAGTGACACATGTTATATTTTAAAAATACTGTCTTTGCTAATGTAAAGCCACTCAAAATGGCAACATTTTATTTTTTATGACTTGAAAAATGCTATAACGCAATTTTAGGGAAATGGTAATGGAAAGGTAATTTTTACCGACAAAAGTAAATATTGTGTGTCTGGATCTAATGGAAGTCACTTAGTGTGGAGAAAAAAAGGGGAACCTTCAAAAAACGGAAATGGGTCCGTTATGGTATGTGGTTGGATGTCGGCAGACGGGTTGAGAAATTTGGTCATTATTCCAGGTATACTGGATAAATATGTTTACTTGAACATATTAAAAGAATCAAAGTGCAGAGAAATTTCGAATAGGGGGTGATCACAGCTTCTACCAGGATAACGATCCGAAACATTCTGAACGACTGCTACAAGAATGGCTGTTATATAATGCTCCGAAGGTTCTTAAAATACCGCCCCAATCACGCGACATGAACGCCATAGAGAATCTGTGGCATTATCTGGCCCAACAGATCAGAAAGCATCATATAAAAAACAAAACAGAGTTAGAAAATAGGCTGAAAGTAGAGTGGAACAACATAGACCCAAAATTATACAGCAAAATTAATAAACTCAATGCCTAGGCAATTAGGAGCAGTCATTGAAGCCAGAGGTGGTGCTACGACATATTAAAACCTTGCAATGTTTTATATTTTTATATATGAATACTTTTGTGTTGTGTTTTTTGTATGTGTTTTCTTGATAAATAGAAAAATGATAATATTATAGATCTCTTATTTGATTTTATATCATAGAAATATATCTAATAGATGGATTTTCATGTAATCTCTTTCAAATTTCCATGTACGTGAATAATACAATCTTTATAAACAATTATATTTCATTTGCTATAGTGTATGAATACTTTTGCTGACTACTGTAGGTAGTTACAGTGGCTACACTCGCCGCCATTACTGTTTTCTAGGCGTCGTTTTTGGTTACCATATGATCAGTTGTCAGATTTAACCCTTATTTATATATTATTATAATTGCTCAACCTAGTGAGTAACTTAGGTACTACAATTTTTTGAATGAAATTTATTTATGAATCAGTAATTCTAAAATATTGGAATTCCTCAAATGCAATTGTTATGGGATTAGAATTTATTACTGTTTACTATAACATTATTCCCGCCATAATATGTTTGGAGAAACATAAAAATATTATAGAACATATAATACAAAAATTAGTATATTTTGGTAGTTTAAAATTGCCAATTAAAACATTCGTTCAGTTACTGATGGAAATAGAACAACGTTTTAAAGAAACATTCCATGCAGTTATTTCGAAAAACAATGTAGGAAAAAATTTAGTGATCCCTGACGAAACATAATGAACTCCACTGTGTACGGATTTTCCTTAAATTCCGTAAATTATCCTTATTATTCCGCCCTTCTCCCTTTTAAACAAATATTTGTATGAACAAAATTTACACCTTAAAATACAATAATGTATTGTTTAAAAACACAATTAGGCATCACAGAAAATTAATTTAGATTTTGCATTTGTAAAATATGTTTTATGTATATCCGAAAGCTTAGTCTCTAATATTATTCTCATTTAGTTATCTAACTACAATGAAAATAAAAATGCAACTATTACTTATACTGTGACTAAACTGCCTTGATGTAATGCAATTTCGTTAAAATCGAGTTGACTTAGTTATTTCTGCTACACGCACAGAAAGATTAAACGATTTGCATGTAGTAAATACAGCCAATGAAAGTTACCGACCTGAAGCGAAACTTCGGGGAATTCTTTTGCTGTAGTTGGTATAGACACACCGACTCAAATATATGCAATTAAATAAAAATATTACAGAAAATCTGTGCTAATTAATGCTCCTTTTGGACATTCATCATCATTAATAAATACAATAATCAATAATAATTTGAAAATAATATGTTATAAAAGTGCTCTAAGAGGCTGCACAACATATAACTGTAACATGCACTATTTATCAGTTGACCCTATACAATATAAACAGACGTGCAGTTAGGATGCTACAAAAATCAACATCATACAAGTAAAAAGGAGAATAGTCAATTATGGTGTGTGTTCAGGAATATCCCAATATTATTAAATAACACGACAAAATTTTAATAGTGGAATGCACTTGATCTGATAACACAACGTGTATATCCTTCTACTAAAATATATTTTGGCCTCCTCAATTGTAAACATAGCATTTACCTATCACAAAACGCAACAATCTAGTGCGACAAAATTGAACGCGCTTTCCCTCATTTTACAGTTACTTCCAATGCATAATTTCGTTTAATATATTCTTAGTCAGAAAATCTAATACGACAAATATCGTGCGTTAGGTCATTTGCGGTGCGACAACTCAGTTTTCAGGCACGAGCTGAAGCTGTCAAATGGGAAAAAGCGCGTTAGCGCGCTGCGGAAAAAAATTTCACCGCGCCAGGACGGGGTATGTATGTATGTTGTTGCTTGGCGAATCTTCGGGTTGTTGAATACACCTTGACACTTCAGTGCACTGACAGCAAGTTGACGTATTGTCGCATTCCCAGTGAAATTTTGTCGAACCCGAAGGAATTCTTAATTTTTTACGTGCAAACATCGCTTTACTTCGTATCCGAGCAGAAGGCATGTTCTGATTTTTATCAACAATTAAAAATCTGCGCCTCAACCTGGGATCGAACCAGCGCCCACGGGGTGAAAGGCGAGCATGCAAACCGTTCAGCCACCGGGACGGTTCACCAGGGCGGTAATATGAACCTACTGTTACGTGAAATAAGAAAAAATACTTTCAGCGCGTTTTAGCGCAGTGATATATAGTTATTTACATTAGAGTGCGGTAAGTATCATATCAGTACAGCACGAGAACTCTGCTTGAAGAGTTCAAATGCTGTAAATGATACAACGCACAACATTTGTATTAATTTTTTGGCTGAGAAAATATTTAGAAAATATGCCGGTGTTGGTACATGTGGATTGGTACAATTGCATTTTGACAACTAAATAAAAGTGAATGTTAATTATGATGATTTTTCGGCAGTAACTATTAAAAAGCAATAAAAATACCGATAAATGTTTTTTTTTCTTTTTATAGATTAAAGGAAATTATCCATATTTTACATTTGAACTAACTGTGCTGGAATGAGAAGAAAAGCCGTGCTCATTACCTGAATGAATCTACTGTTTGCGTTGGCTGACAGTTAATGCTATGTATACGGTCAAAAATAACTGTTTCATACTGAAGATATTACGTTATGAGAGTTACATATGTAGAGAGGTACAGGTTCAAGTCAATGAAAAACACCAATGACTTTTCAAAAGTGTATGCATGTACCATTTTCCTACATTGTTATTGCAAGTAAACCACACTGAAATGTTAATTTTAAGACAAATCAGCACAAGAGCTTGCGTGCGTAAAGTCCAACAATAAATCGAAAGTCTACCTGATAGTTTTATCCCTCGATCCAGAAGCGAGGAAGGGTCCCATGTGCGCCCCTTTCCTATTATCTACTCCAGCTGCTTCGTTGATGGCCGCTGACGCAGCTTCCGGAGCCCAGGCGATACACTCCACAACGTGCTCGTGAGCTCTAAGTTCGCCTCTGCATTCTTTATTCGACACTAGCCATACACGCACTGTCTGATCATTCGAACAACTAGCCAAGAGAGAGCCATCCGGGGACGCTCTAACCATTCTGACCTAAAAAATCAAAATTACAATCTGGAACACGGTTACTTTCTCGTTGGTATTTACCCATTCCCTATGCCCGGTAAATGTTTTTACACAATATCCAGTAGATACCTCCCACATCTTGATCGTCTTGTCCCTACTGCAAGAAATGACGAAATCACCAGCCGGCATGAACGACACACTAGAAACGTTGTGATCGTGTCCGAGCATGGTACGGATACACTCGTAACTCTGTTGGAAATCCCATAACTTTATAGACATATCCGCGCTGCATGACACCAACAGTTTACCGCTGGAATCGAACGCTATGTCTTGTATCGAATCCGTATGACCCTTAAGGGTTCGTTCGTATTCTCCCGTTTCGAAGTCCCATACTTTGATAGTGGCGTCTTCGCTCGCAGACACCATAATACTAAATAAAGGATGAAATATTACCCTGGTCACTGGAGCTCTATGACCTGTAGAACAGATAAGATAATTTAATAAATATGTTTTACAAATCTCGATTTTAAAACAGAGAAATAAATTAAGGGAGGAATGTGTGGGCCTTGATAACCGCCTAAGATATAGATGCTTGTTTCAGAATTGAGGGCCGTTTAGCAGGAGAAGCAGAAGTATTATGTTGGGCAAGGTAGGGGGAAAATAACTATAGTTAGCGAGGACTAGACAGATTCATGTTTAGTCAACTCTCGGGAGAGCCGGTAAGCAACACGATTCCTTCACCCGAGACGAATAATCACGAGCCTGTATAGTCCTCGCAAACGATAGTTATTTCCCCCTACCTTACCCAACACTATTAGAAATATATTAGAGTCATGTTACCATCAGTTAATGAGAGTGTTCCTAATCAAAATTTTATTTTCCAGCAAGATAACTACCCAGTTCATACGTGCAGATATGTGAACAACTAGCTAGTGAAAAATTATACATTTGATTGGCCTGCCAGAAGTCCAGATTTTAACCAGCTGCAAAATGTGTGGGCTTTAATGTTACAAAAAAATTACAATCGAGAATTTAGGCCACGAAACCGTGACAAATTATAGGAGGATATTCAAGCTCGGCCAGAAATTGATATAAAAGCAGTAAGGAATATAATACTGTTATTAATATTATCATTATTTCACAAGTGTTGTTATTATTATCATTATTAATATTAAAGGTATTAACTCTAACTTCATTAACTCGGATATGATACATATAAGATTAAAACATAATTAAGGAACTAGTATGTAAATTATACTTGACTTAAAACATTTTTACTGTATCTCTTTGTTTCATTTTGACTTCATTGGGTTGAACTATCTATACAGTGGTGGACAAAAAATAGGTATATCGAGCAAGAAATTTGTTATATATTGGATTATTCATTAAATATTTGTGTTTTATGAGGTTTATTATTATTATTATTATTAATACCATGGTATAATCAACATAAAATAATTCATTCTATGAAACCTATACATTATGTTGTGGCAAACATGAAAACTATTGTAATAGACTTAGATATAATAATAGGTGTAAATATTTTTTTTATAAACAAAATGGAATATTATCTTTGTTATACAAAACTCTATATTTATTTTTTAATATTTTGTGGCACAGCTATAATTCTTGAGAACTGCTTCGCATCTTCTACACATTGAGTTCACTAAATGCACATTTTTTTTTCTGCCGGAATAGCATACCAACATTTCTTAAGAGCTTCACACAATTCCATTTTATTTTTCCACTTTTTACCCAATAATAAATCCTTTACGTACTTCCAAAGGTTTTCTATTGCGTTTAAATCGGGTGACTGTGCTGGCCAACTTAAAACATTATTTTCCTCAAATCATTCCTTAACGCACTTGGAAGTACGTTCAGGAACATTTTCCTGTTCAAATCACCAAATTATTGACCTATGTGAACCTGGCACCCGACTTTTGAAAAATTATTTTTTTTTCATGGATAATGTTAGTATTTCGTTTGTAGTTGTTTGTAGTAACAATAATTTCGTTTGTAGTTCCACCCATTAATAATTAGGGACCTTCAAAAAAACCGTCTCACCCGACTTTGAGATATCGAAAATCCGCTTTCGTAGTTCTCTTTAGAATCGTTTGTAGTTGTATGTAGTGATTTTCCTTTCGTTTGTAGTTCAAAGATAAACAAATGGCGATAATTTAAACAAATTGTCTACAGGTGAATTTGTTAATAAAAGAGATATCGAAAATGCGCTTTCGTAGTTCCCTTTAGAATCGTTTGTAGTTGTTTGTAGTGATTTTCTTTTCGTTTGTAGTTCAAAGATAAACAAATGGCGATAATTTAAACAAATTGTCTAAAGGTGAATTTGTTAATAAATGAGATATCGAAAATCCGCTTTCGTAGTTCCCTTTAGAATCGTTTGTAGTTGTTTGTAGTGATTTTCTTTTCGTTTGTAGTTCAAAGATAAACAAATGGCGATAATTTAAACAAATTGTGTAGGTGAATTTGTTAATAAATGAGGTATCGAAAATCCGCTTTCGTAGTTCCCTTTAGAATCGTTTGTAGTTGTCTCTAGTGATTTTCTTTTCGTTTGTAGTTCAAAGATAAACAAATGGCGATAATTTAAACAAATTGTCTAAAGGTGAATTTGTTAATAAATGAGATATCGAAAATCCGCTTTCGTAGTTCCCTTTAGAATCGTTTGTAGTTGTTTGTAGTGATTTTCTTTTCGTTTGTAGTTCAAAGATAAACAAATGGCGATAATTTAAACAAATTGTCTAAAGGTGAATTTGTTAATAAATGAGATATCGAAAATCCGCTTTCGTAGTTCCCTTTAGAATCGTTTGTAGTTGTTTGTAGTGATTTTCTTTTCGTTTGTAGTTCAAAGATAAACAAATGGCGATAATTTAAACAAATTGTCTAAAGGTGAATTTGTTAATAAATGAGATATCGAAAATCCGCTTTCGTAGTTCCCTTTAGAATCGTTTGTAGTTGTTTGTAGTGATTTTCTTTTCGTTTGTAGTTCAAAGATAAACAAATGGCGATAATTTAAACAAATTGTGTAGGTGAATTTGTTAATAAATGAGGTATCGAAAATCCGCTTTCGTAGTTCCCTTTAGAATCGTTTGTAGTTGTCTCTAGTGATTTTCTTTTCGTTTGTAGTTCAAAGATAAACAAATGGCGATAATTTAAACAAATTGTCTAAAGGTGAATTTGTTAATAAATGAGATATCGAAAATCCGCTTTCGTAGTTCCCTTTAGAATCGTTTGTAGTTGTTTGTAGTGATTTTCTTTTCGTTTGTAGTTCAAAGATAAACAAATGGCGATAATTTAAACAAATTGTCTAAAGGTGAATTTGTTAATAAATGAGATATCGAAAATCCGCTTTCGTAGTTCCCTTTAGAATCGTTTGTAGTTGTTTGTAGTGATTTTCTTTTCGTTTGTAGTTCAAAGATAAATAAATGGCGATAATTTAAACAAATTGTGTAGGTGAATTTGTTAATAAATGAGGTATCGAAAATCCGCTTTCGTAGTTCCCTTTAGAATCGTTTGTAGTTGTTTGTAGTGATTTTCTTTTCGTTTGTAGTTCAAAGATAAACAAATGGCGATAATTTAAACAAATTGTCCAAAGGTGAATTTGTTAATAAATGAGATATCGAAAATCCGCTTTCGTAGTTCCCTTTAGAATCGTTTGTAGTTGTTTGTAGTGATTTTCTTTTCGTTTGTAGTTCAAAGATAAATAAATGGCGATAATTTAAACAAATTGTGTAGGTGAATTTGTTAATAAATGAGGTATCGAAAATCCGCTTTCGTAGTTCCCTTTAGAATCGTTTGTAGTTGTTTGTAGTGATTTTCTTTTCGTTTGTAGTTCAAAGATAAACAAATGGCGATAATTTAAACAAATTGTCTAAAGGTGAATTTGTTAATAACAGAGATATCGAAAATCCGCTTTCGTAGTTTCCTCGTTTTTAGTTATTTAGACTGTTTAGAGCATAAAGAAATAGGAGGGTATCTTGAAGTTATTTTTTAACGTAAAATAATAAATGTATACTTTTTTTTCCCAAAATGTCACGGTTGGTGCAAAGGCATGGTTTTTTGTCGGTGGAAAGTCCATCACACTTGTGCCATCGGCCAGTGATATTACGCACGTAAGCGATGTAATGGCCTATATTTCCACCTGCGATATATATCGCAGCTGCGACAAGTTTGTATTCTTTCCCGCATAAAACTATCGTTTCAGGCAATTCTGCTAAGGTACACTGCCTGGCTGAATGTGGAAAACCAAGCCTCGATGCCAATTGCTGGTTTTCAAGGCATTCTGTGTCTATAAACATATGATACCCGCCAGTGCAGGTAAATTTTATGCTCCTGCTCTTGCAACGATGACATATGGGGTTTTGTTGTTTAGAACATTCATCTACTGCTTCCTGTAGTCCATTTATCCCATGCTTATAAAAGGGTAATGTACTGATATTTAATACGGGACTTACAACAGTGTCTTTAAATTCGCAATCGTTGCAGTCGTAAGTAATTTCTAGAGATGACACGTCAAACATTAATTTTGATATTAATGTAGAAATATTCATGGCGCAATCTAAAATATCATGTGTCTGGGAAATTATTCCAGTCATTATTGTAGCTCTTTCATTATACACTTTTTGAGTAACGCCTGTTGCATATAAGTTTCTGATAAATGCAAATGTGGAATTGCATGATTGAGCTACGTATTTATTATATTCGAGCCAATCTTTGTATCCGCCAATAATACATTGCACCGCTGCATCAAATGGACATGTATTTCTTACCATGACATGTTTAGTACCAATTTTCACCGGAGGTAAAGCGTTGCCGTTGATTAATATAGGTGTCGTGGAACTAAGTTTGGGACGTTTGTGTAAGGCTTCAATGTCGGGGCACGCGACCAAATACCTTCCTCGTTTTCCTATTTTATTTTTGCCTTTTCATGACTCTGCTTGACTTAAGGAATCTATATAATTCATTGCAGAATCATGTGATGCACTGGTGGTATTTTTATCGTCGTCAGGAATGTACTCAGAAGTATTATCATGTAACCTTTCTGTCTTAGTAAATATGTGATGGTCTTTAGTTTTATGTTGCTGTGAGAGATTATTAGGTGCATTGAATAATTTCATTGTCCCAGCCAAAGACCTCAAGTGTAAAATAATAAATTTATCAACTCTGTTGGCTTTATTTTGTTGAAATATTAAATGCTTAATTTCTCTAAAATACTCCTCACTGTGAGCGGAGGTGGCTACTAAATTTTTATCTGTGGTAGACAGAACGGCAGTCCACAATACGAAATATTTACTTAATTTAAGCAAACGTTGTCCAAAATCAGGGCAATAGTACGGATTCGGTCTGGTTCCATTGTCATCTCTCTTCGAGTTATTTTCAATATTTTTCAAAAATATGTCGACTGCAGTACAGGCCATTAAATCTGTGTCATTTTTATGATGAGAAGATGTATCCAGTGAATCAGATTCCGTAATGGTATAGTTTATCGTGTCTCTTTTTATTATTGAAAGTAGTCTTTGTTGCGCACTAAAACAGCAATTATTGTTGTCTATGTCTTCTAATTTGGAAAAGCACACAGACAACACATCGGTACACAAACTTTCGAAATCATTAATGGTGGTACATTTGGACAAAATACCGACACATCGGATAAAAAAATCTTTAACGCTAGCTTGTGTGTGTGTGAAACATGGCCAGCGACAGACTAGTTTTATTAAATGCGCAATATCAATGCGAATAACACACATGTTTCTTATTTTTTCGTTACGTAAAAGCATTTTCATGCAATTATTAATGTATGTTTTTAAATCTGTGTTGTTAAATGAAAGAGCAACGGCGTTAAGAAGTGCTAGTGAAAAGTCTGTCACTACTTGTTTGGGACAGGGTACCCCTGAACGCAGCCACTCTCGCATCCAATAAGACAGCATATTCGCGTCATGCTTTTCAGATACCATTTGAAATATGGGCAATATTTTTCCATTTACTGATGTTACCGCTTGGTATAAGAATATGGGAGCTTTAGAACCATCAGGCTTTGTAAATGATTTTATCAATGAACCGGTTGCATCAATACTGATGCTACCTGTATCATCGTTTTTTATGAATTCTTTAAATAAAAATATTTGTTCTGGGCTCCAATACATCGCAAAAAACTTGTCAAAACCGATTTGTTGAATACAACCCGCAAATTCTAAGCCATATTTAGCAGTTACAAGGGATGAGATTGGATCTTTTTCTTTTAATACCCCTAATTTTTCGTCTTGATGTAACTGTTTAGCTTTACGTAAAACATTATCGGAATATAAATTTGCGGGTTCCATATCACCAAACTGCATTAATTCGTTAGCCTTGTCTCTTCGCCATGTGTATGTTGATTTTTGAAGTACTTCTTTCACGACATCCTTTCTGTTGTTTCCTCGTAGTTGTCGTTTCTTCGTATGAATCACATCACGGGTATCAAAGGTTGAAATATGTAAACGTATACCTTCCAAAGTTGGTTCCTCGATACTATAGATATTAATTTCAGTATTGCATTCTGAACATTTTCCCTTAATTTGTAAAAAAATGTCACCAGGAGTACGATTTACTTTGGCATTTCTAAAATGGAAGCAACATGGAAGTTTTAATTCGCGCCATATAAGGTCGTAAATGGTATCAGACCACCCAGGTTTTAAGACTTCGTAGGCACGATTTTTATATGACACAATGCACGGATCAATCTTATCCCATTCGGCTTTTATCATATGTACTTCTGTACGTAACGGAAGCAAAACGTTTGATTCATTCATGGACCAGTTTGAATGAATACTTTCATCAGATAAATTTTTCGAAATATTAGGTTTAACAACACTAATATTATTTCTACATAACTTATCTAATATACCATTTCTATTTTGCGTGATATACATATATATGTAACATTTGTCCATCACTCCATCTAAGAAATCGGATGCAGTTTGCCAAACAGAATCATTAAAAGGACGAAAGTTATTATCGTTAAAAAAGTCTAGCTCTTTTAAAGCTTCATATATTTCTAAAACATTCTTCTTTGGTTTGCGAGGCATTTTTGGTAGTTATAGTAAGAATCGCTACGCAAGATTAACTCGTACAACAGCTACTCTCGGAGTCAAGTACTATACTGTCATTAACCCGCCAATTGCCTTTTATATGGCGGTAGAGGTGGGGCGAATATATCAGTATTCGTTAAGATATCGGTAATATGGAGTGATATTAGGTATTACTAATATGCATGAACTTAGGTATTATGATATTACGATATTCATTATCTAGACACGGCAAGTAGGATATGAATGAATACCATACCAACCATTCGTACTACTACCCTATCATTTACGATTATATTCTAAGAACGATAAAGATAAGTATCCTGCTGAGGTTATATAATAAACAAAGAGTGTAGTATAATGCAAAGGAATATGGTAACGTTATAGGTTAGATATTCGCAACACCATTCGATTCTATACTTCTACTATTGTATACAAACATCGGATGCAGGCAGTAACAGCTGAAGACGTTTTAATTTATTTAGGTTCACGCCGATATATTCAAATTAAAATTACAGCCATGAAAATGAAAAAATCTATTTTATACCAAATTACGTTGTATTTCCCCTAATATATGCGTTAGATATTACGGTTTCACTTGAGTTATTATAATAGTAATAAATAAGGAAACTTAATCTTTTAAACAGCTTGTGCTTCAATTTATGTGAATTAACAAGAAGTCGAAACTATACATACGTATAAATATGTGTTTATACCACTACATTAAACAATCCAACAAAAAATATGTTAGAAATGAATATTTTAAGGTATATATCAAATTAAATAAAAGACGGAGGTCTTTACAATACGAGTTTTAATATATAACTGCCTTTGTTACAATTCTCAGACACCTCTATCCGAGTCGCCGTAATGTTTATAAACAAGGGCCCGCCGAGGCCCGGGTACGTCGCCTATCAAAACATTCTCCAGACGCTGCATATTAAACCGTTCGCTAGTAGATAGTCGTGGAAAGTTCCGTACATTCGGCCATCCTGACAATAGTATGTCCTCATACCATACGTCGCCAGTTTACCTGCGAAAACACAAATCATAAGTAAATGGTGAAAGGATGACGTTGACGAAACCTTGACAAAGTTCAAAATTACGTTTGAGCTCTTAGACTTGAGCTCCGATAGGCAGTATCGCCCCAAACATTCTTCAGAAGCGTCTCTCAGACCTCAACTACTTTACTCTACACGCATTCATTCATCAGTTGCCAATTTCAAAAACACGTCATTACACTTGACTCAAATAATGGGCAGACCCAACTGGTCTCGGCCACTATCATCACTGTCCCAGTGTCTCGGATGACCAAACGTCATTACACTTGACTCAAATAATGGGCAGATCCAACTGATCTCGGCCACTATCATCCACGTCACGAGTGTCTCAGATGACCAACGTCATTACACTTGACTCAAATAATGGGCAGACCCAACTGGTCTCGGCCACTATCATCCACGTCACGAGTGTCTCAGATGACCAACGTCATTACACTTGACTCAAATAATGGGCAGACCCAACTGGTCTCGGCCACTATCATCCACGTCACGAGTGTCTCGGATGACCAAACGTCATTACACTTGACTCAAATAATGGGCAGATCCAACTGATCTCGGCCACTATTATCGCTGTCACGAGTGTCTCAGATGACCAACGTCATTACACTTGACTCAAATAATGGGCAGACCCAACTGGTCTCGGCCACTATCATCACTGTCCCAGTGTCTCGGATGACCAAACGTCATTACACTTGACTCAAATAATGGGCAGATCCAACTGATCTCGGCCACTATCATCCACGTCACGAGTGTCTCAGATGACCAACGTCATTACACTTGACTCAAATAATGGGCAGACCCAACTGGTCTCGGCCACTATCATCCACGTCACGAGTGTCTCAGATGACCAACGTCATTACACTTGACTCAAATAATGGGCAGACCCAACTGGTCTCGGCCACTATCATCCACGTCACGAGTGTCTCGGATGACCAAACGTCATTACACTTGACTCAAATAATGGGCAGATCCAACTGATCTCGGCCACTATTATCGCTGTCACGAGTGTCTCAGATGACCAACGTCATTACACTTGACTCAAATAATGGGCAGACCCAACTGGTCTCGGCCACTATCATCACTGTCCCAGTGTCTCGGATGACCAAACGTCATTACACTTGACTCAAATAATGGGCAGATCCAACTGATCTCGGCCACTATCATCCACGTCACGAGTGTCTCAGATGACCAACGTCATTACACTTGACTCAAATAATGGGCAGACCCAACTGGTCTCGGCCACTATCATCCACGTCACGAGTGTCTCAGATGACCAACGTCATTACACTTGACTCAAATAATGGGCAGACCCAACTGGTCTCGGCCACTATCATCCACGTCACGAGTGTCTCGGATGACCAAACGTCATTACACTTGACTCAAATAATGGGCAGATCCAACTGATCTCGGCCACTATTATCGCTGTCACGAGTGTCTCAGATGACCAACGTCATTACACTTGACTCAAATAATGGGCAGACCCAACTGGTCTCGGCCACTATCATCACTGTCCCAGTGTCTCGGATGACCAAACGTCATTACACTTGACTCAAATAATGGGCAGATCCAACTGATCTCGGCCACTATCATCACTGTCCCAGTGTCTCGGATGACCAAACGTCATTACACTTGACTCAAATAATGGGCAGATCCGACTGATCTCGGCCACTATCATCACTGTCCCAGTGTCTCGGATGACCAAACGTCATTACACCTGACTCAAATAATGGGCAGATCCAACTGATCTCGGCCACTATCATCACTGTCCCAGTGTCTCGGATGACCAAACGTCATTACACCTGACTCAAATAATGGGCAGATCCAACTGATCTCGGCCACTATTATCACTGTCCCAGTGTCTCGTATGACCAAGCGTCATTACACCTGACTCAAATAATGGGCAGATCCAACTGATCTCGGCCACTATTATCACTGTCCCAGTGTCTCGGATGACCTATTAAAATTGGCAACAACCTTAACATCAAAATATTTCAACTTACTTCACATCTGCTCAACAGTCATAACTATTCACTCTGATGCCATCTAAACCTGGCAACAATCTAACATCAAATATCTCAACCTACATCATAACTATCCAACACTTAATCTCGTCAACAGCCACAACTATTCATTCTGTTGACCATCTAACCTTGGTAAGAGTCTCAACTTCAAAAACAATTTAGGTCATACCTACCCAACACTTAATCTTCTCAACAGCCACAACTGTTTGCTCTGTTGACTATCTAAACTTGGTAACAGTATCAACATCAAAAACAACTTACGTCAGAGCTATCCAACACTTAATCTTGTCAACAGCCACAACTGTTTGCTCTGTTGACTATCTAAACATAGCAACAATATTAACATCAAGAACAACTTACATCATAGCTATTCAACATTTAATCTTGGCAACAGCCAAAACTGTTCATTCTGTTGACCATCTAACCTTGGTAACAGTCTCAACATCAAAACAACTTACGTCATAGCTATCCAACACTTAATCTTCTCAACAGCCACAACTGTTTGCTCTGTTGACCATCTAAACATAGCAACAATATTAACATCAAGAACAACTTACATCATAGCTATTCAACATTTAATCTTGGCAACAGCCAAAACTGTTCATTCTGTTGACCATCTAACCTTGGTAACAGTCTCAACATCAAAACAACTTACGTCATAGCTATCCAACACTTAATCTTCTCAACAGCCACAACTGTTTACTCTGTTGACTATCTAAACTTGGCAACAATATTAACATCAAGAACAACTTACATCATAGCTATTCACACTACACAGTCACAACTGTTTACTATGTTGACCATCTAAACATAGCAACAATGTTAACATCAAGAACAACTTACATCATAGCCATTCAACACTTAATCTTGTCAACAGCTATAACTGTTCGCTCTAATAACTGTCTAAACCTGACAACAATCTTAACATTAAAAATGTATTAACTTACGTTACAGCTACCCAACGGTTCACCTTATCGACTACACAACTACGGCTACAACTATTCGTTCTGATAACCATCTAAATCTGGCAACAATTTTAACATCAAAATGCCTTAACGGCCGTAGCTGCCCAACCGTTCACCTTATCAACAGCCACTATCGCTCGCTTCTGATTGTGCTGTTCCTCCCTTAAATTTTCAATTTACCATACATAGTTACTCATACCAGTCATTGAAGGGCACCTTCATAACTCTGAAAAAAAACTCTTAAACTTTGGATTAAACATTTAACTTAAACCTGTACTTGGTCCGCTTGTGACCAAATCACCCACTTGATAACGTTCAGCTTCACGTCGAGCCTTATCATAACGTTCCTTTTGTTTACATTGCTCGTCGTCTATGTGTTCCTTAACACATGCTCTTAATTTCTCAAGATGTATTTTGTCAGTTGTATCCTATAAGGAATTCAATAACTTGGCCTAAATCATTGACTTCACTTGATAACCCAAAAGAACTTCAAACAGGGTACTACCAATACCTTTGTTGAATTGCATTCAACACACTCTGTAACTCTTTTACATGAGTGCCCCAAGCTCCGCCTCGGTTTCGACACTTGTCGTAGTCAACATCGTAACAACATTTATTGCGTCGCCCATACTGACCATTTGTTTCCTTTTCAACTAGCCTCAAAAGGATCGATGTGCTCCAAATGCAACATGTGAAAAAGGATCGGTGTCTTACCAATGGCATGCAATTTACTTTTGCTTTTTACTTGAGCAATTCTTATAAAAGGCACAATTCAAACATGCTTTCAGATATTTCGTAACAAAACATCTCATAATAACGCAATCAACTGCAACTTTTCACGAAAATAGATGGAAGTCTATAACCACGCGCCGTCAAGCGCGTGAAGTCATCTCCAGGCCATTACTGAAGGCAGCAAGATATTGCCTGCAGCTTTCTCGCAATAACCTAACTATCTGCCATCGCACCGCACGGGGTACTTCTCATACTCGTCTCGTCTGGTAACTTCCAATAGACTTTACTGTTTTCTCAACTCATAGTACTGAAAATACTGCTTAGTCTCTGAATTTTAACACCATCATCCAAGATTCTGCAAATCAACGCTAGTTTGTCATTTTGCAATTGCGTTGATAATATCCAGTTCCCTTCAATTAAATCAATTTTGTGAACCTTGACCGTGGCGGGATAGCGACAAGAGCTGCTGCCTCTTGAGGCATATGTGTTCCCGGCCGGTACTTAATCTCAAAGGTAAATTCTTGTACTTTAGTCACCATCTACCAACTGGCGGTATTAAGTCCTTTTTGAAGGAGTTATTCTCAAGGCATTGCAGTTAGTTTCTATGGTAAACTGTAACCCCAGTAAATACATCCGGAAGTGCTGCAGAATATAAACCGTCGTTTGTTTATTAAAATAAGCCACAACACGGTGCACTTCATCGGGAAGTGTTTACAACAACACCGCTCCTACCGCCTTATTTGCAAACTTTTAAAACGTTGTCACCATTGAAGGTCTTTACGTGTTAATCTACTCAGAGGCTCGACAACCCTCACAAAACTTTCCAGAACAACCCGTAAAACCAAGAAACTGATGCACCCATCTAACAGTCGTAAGTGGCGCCATGTTTGCAATAGCCGCAACCTTCGCATGCCCCGGTCTAAGCCTAATTTTACAACCTAAATAATTTATCTTGGTGCAAAAACACGAGCATTTATTTAGTCTTAACGTAATGTTATATCACATAGGGCTTGAAGAACTAATCGTAACCGTCAAATGCCCTCCGCAACAGTTGTCGACAGAACAATTACATCATATGTATAAGCCACCGTATTTCTTAGTGATAACTTTATTCATTAGTCGCTGAAAAACTACCGGCAAATTACAAAGCCCGAATGGCATACGTCATAAATCGTAATGATGTACAGGTGTAATGAAAACGGTCTTATCTAATGAATCTCAGCAAACTAACACATGATAATACCTCGAGCGCATATCTAGCGCCATAAAATAACTACTACTACTAAGGTTACTTATCTTTAATGGTAATGGTATTCAGTCGTCTGCAACAGCAGCACATCCCTTAACCACCAGTCGTTCTCTGCACCAGAAGCACCGGACTAGCGTACGTCGACGTGGACTCTCTGGTAATACCATTCGTCAACAAGTCGTCCAAAATACCATCTCCTTTTCATGCTTTAACATCTGATACGGGTTGCAAGCAATCGGTTGTTGCGTCACCAATTTGATGTCTAACATTGCGGCATCGATGCTTCCCATTGTGGCTATGGAAGTCGAAACTTGATCACTAAATTCCCATAATAGTTCTTTGCACTTGAATATATCATCAGGAGTGACGTCATCATCAAACACTAACTTTAAGTCTTCGATTGTTCTCAAGTTCACACGTCTATTCTACTGCACCAGTTGCAGGCACGCACTTCGGCAGCAACTGTGGAGAGCATCACACTCAGCAAATTCAAAAAGTCGCGACCAACAATGCAGTCGTGCAGCAATTTATCGTCGTCTACCATAGTTACTCGCACTATCGCCCGTGGCTGACCCACGTATATCTCAACATCGACGTCATCCGTACTTACAATATAGCTTCCATCGAAGCTACGTAACACTGTATTTTTTCCTTGAAAAACTGTACAAACTTAGTGACCACACTTACTTCTGGTGTCTACTAGACACTTAAATCTTTCGCAGTTTAAAACACTGGCTTCTTTTCACCGCTTCGTCATCATTCGCTGTTTTCTTATCTTGGCGTCATGCAGTAAAAGCTCTCGAGATTGCCACTCTTTTCTTATCAAGGCATTTGTTGGCGATGTACCTCAAACTGCTACTATTAAAGCATACCAGCACGGTTTCTTGCATTCGTGGGCACAATGTGGTCCATTACAATTAAAACACTAGCTTAAATCCTGCCCAGCATATGTCTCATATAATGCAGCTGCTTTCAATAGCTTCGCAAATGGTAAATGCTTCGAAAACTGCGTTATCAAATCCTTTTTAATCTTGAGTGTCGTACCAGCGTCTAGCCATGTTAACTAGACGGTTGGACAACGTGTTAACAATTGTTAAATCATTAATTGATAATTATCCGCCAATTTATCGACGGCTAAATCGGAATTTTGCGGATCATACAAAGAAAACAATTTGTCATCCCCGAGTAATAATCAACTCTAGGCCTGCTTTCCATTTTTCGGAGACGTTTCTCCAGTTTCCTTGTATTTTATCCTCTTTGCTTCTCGTCATAAACGGTGTCGAAAACTCAACGTCACGTTCACTGCTAGACCCGACTAGGGCAGAAGTGAAAGAAATACCATCCAATGTGCACTAACACATACACCTACTAAACACACAATAACACACCGACGTTAGTTTTACAAGTGTTTTATGAGCATGTGTGGATTCCTAAAATCCCACTTCTGACTTGTTAGAAATGAATATTTTAAGGTATATATCAAATTAAATAAAAGACGGAGGTCTTTACAATACGAGTTTTAATATATAACTGCCTTTGTTACAATTCTCAGACACCTCTATCCGAGTCGCCGTAATGTTTATAAACAAGGGCCCGCCGAGGCCCGGGTACGTCGCCTATCAAAACATTCTCCAGACGCTGCATATTAAACCGTTCGCTAGTAGATAGTCGTGGAAAGTTCCGTACAAATAATTTAATATAAATAGGAAACTGATTTACTGTAACAAATTTCTGGGAGAAAATTTTTCAAAGAAAAATTAATCCCAAGCAGGATATGAACCATGCACCCACCACAAAAAATTATTTGTTTAAATTATCGCCATTTGTTTATCTTTGAACTACAAACGAAAAGAAAATCACTACAAACAACTACAAACGATTCTAAAGGGAACTACGAAAGCGGATTTTCGATACCTCATTTATTAACAAATTCACCTACACAATTTGTTTAAATTATCGCCATTTGTTTATCTTTGAACTACAAACGAAAAGAAAATCACTACAAACAACTACAAACGATTCTAAAGGGAACTACGAAAGCGGATTTTCGATACCTCATTTATTAACAAATTCACCTACACAATTTGTTTAAATTATCGCCATTTGTTTATCTTTGAACTACAAACGAAAAGAAAATCACTACAAACAACTACAAACGATTCTAAAGGGAACTACGAAAGCGGATTTTCGATATCTCATTTATTAACAAATTCACCTTTAGACAATTTGTTTAAATTATCGCCAATTGTTTATCTTTGAACTACAAACGAAAAGAAAATCACTAGAGACAACTACAAACGATTCTAAAGGGAACTACGAAAGCGGATTTTCGATACCTCATTTATTAACAAATTCACCTACACAATTTGTTTAAATTATCGCCATTTGTTTATCTTTGAACTACAAACGAAAAGAAAATCACTACAAACAACTACAAACGATTCTAAAGGGAACTACGAAAGCGGATTTTCGATATCTCATTTATTAACAAATTCACCTTTAGACAATTTGTTTAAATTATCGCCATTTGTTTATCTTTGAACTACAAACGAAAAGAAAATCACTACAAACAACTACAAACGATTCTAAAGGGAACTACGAAAGCGGATTTTCGATATCTCATTTATTAACAAATTCACCTTTAGACAATTTGTTTAAATTATCGCCAATTGTTTATCTTTGAACTACAAACGAAAAGAAAATCACTAGAGACAACTACAAACGATTCTAAAGGGAACTACGAAAGCGGATTTTCGATACCTCATTTATTAACAAATTCACCTACACAATTTGTTTAAATTATCGCCATTTGTTTATCTTTGAACTACAAACGAAAAGAAAATCACTACAAACAACTACAAACGATTCTAAAGGGAACTACGAAAGCGGATTTTCGATATCTCATTTATTAACAAATTCACCTTTAGACAATTTGTTTAAATTATCGCCATTTGTTTATCTTTGAACTACAAACGAAAAGAAAATCACTAGAGACAACTACAAACGATTCTAAAGGGAACTACGAAAGCGGATTTTCGATACCTCATTTATTAACAAATTCACCTACACAATTTGTTTAAATTATCGCCATTTGTTTATCTTTGAACTACAAACGAAAAGAAAATCACTACAAACAACTACAAACGATTCTAAAGGGAACTACGAAAGCGGATTTTCGATATCTCATTTATTAACAAATTCACCTTTAGACAATTTGTTTAAATTATCGCCATTTGTTTATCTTTGAACTACAAACGAAAAGAAAATCACTACAAACAACTACAAACGATTCTAAAGGGAACTACGAAAGCGGATTTTCGATACCTCATTTATTAACAAATTCACCTACACAATTTGTTTAAATTATCGCCATTTGTTTATCTTTGAACTACAAACGAAAGGAAAATCACTACAAACAACTACAAACGATTCTAAAGGGAACTACGAAAGCGGATTTTCGATATCTCATTTATTAACAAATTCACCTTTAGACAATTTGTTTAAATTATCGCCATTTGTTTATCTTTGAACTACAAACGAAAAGAAAATCACTACAAACAACTACAAACGATTCTAAAGGGAACTACGAAAGCGGATTTTCGATATCTCATTTATTAACAAATTCACCTTTAGACAATTTGTTTAAATTATCGCCATTTGTTTATCTTTGAACTACAAACGAAAAGAAAATCACTACAAACAACTACAAACGATTCTAAAGGGAACTACGAAAGCGGATTTTCGATACCTCATTTATTAACAAATTCACCTACACAATTTGTTTAAATTATCGCCATTTGTTTATCTTTGAACTACAAACGAAAGGAAAATCACTACAAACAACTACAAACGATTCTAAAGGGAACTACGAAAGCGGATTTTCGATATCTCATTTATTAACAAATTCACCTTTAGACAATTTGTTTAAATTATCGCCATTTGTTTATCTTTGAACTACAAACGAAAAGAAAATCACTACAAACAACTACAAACGATTCTAAAGGGAACTACGAAAGCGAATTTTCGATATCTCATTTATTAACAAATTCACCTTTAGACAATTTGTTTAAATTATCGCCAATTGTTTATCTTTGAACTACAAACGAAAAGAAAATCACTACAAACAACTACAAACGATTCTAAAGGGAACTACGAAAGCGGATTTTCGATATCTCATTTATTAACAAATTCACCTTTAGACAATTTGTTTAAATTATCGCCATTTGTTTATCTTTGAACTACAAACGAAAAGAAAATCACTACAAACAACTACAAACGATTCTAAAGGGAACTACGAAAGCGAATTTTCGATATCTCATTTATTAACAAATTCACCTTTAGACAATTTGTTTAAATTATCGCCAATTGTTTATCTTTGAACTACAAACGAAAAGAAAATCACTAGAGACAACTACAAACGATTCTAAAGGGAACTACGAAAGCGGATTTTCGATACCTCATTTATTAACAAATTCACCTACACAATTTGTTTAATTTATCGCCATTTGTTTATCTTTGAACTACAAACGAAAAGAAAATCACTACAAACAACTACAAACGATTCTAAAGGGAACTACGAAAGCGCATTTTCGATATCTCTTTTATTAACAAATTCACCTGTAGACAATTTGTTTAAATTATCGCCATTTGTTTATCTTTGAACTACAAACGAAAGGAAAATCACTACATACAACTACAAACGATTCTAAAAAGAACTACGAAAGCGGATTTTCGATATCTCAAAGTCGGGTGAGACGGTTTTTTTGAAGGTCCCTAATTATTAATGGGTGGAACTACAAACGAAATTATTGTTACTACAAACAACTACAAACGAAATACTAACATTATCCATGAAAAAAAAATAATTTTTCAAAAGTCGGGTGCCAGGTTCACATAGGTAAATTATTGGCATGTTATAATCTTCATACGGATACACTACATTGGTTAAGACAACTCCTTGGTCATAGTTCCTCCAATCAAATGTATCGGACCTACACCATGCCAAGAAAAACATGGCCACATCATAAGAATCAAATTTTTTATTCCGTGGTTGGCGAACAAACGAATCAAACTGACTAAACTTGAGATTCATCACTGCAAAGTTTGTTCCTTCATTTTTCTGTACAACATCCTAGATGCTTTTTCGAAAACTCAATTCGTAGTCTAATATTTTTCTTACTTAAGAAAGGAACTTTCTGGGAGATCTCCCATGCAAGTTATTATTTTGTAATTTGATTTAAAATATTTACTGAAGTAATAAATGGGCCCCATTTCGCCAATCTTACTGTACAACGAGATGCTTCTGGAGTAGTTTTTCTAAGCTTGCCTTTATATTTAGTACCTTTTTGCGATTTGAATGCATTCGTTATCATATTCTCCGAAGGTTTTGCGAGTTTTTAAATTTCTTTCGACGTATTTCTTTCTTTCTGTAATAATTGTTGTATTATATTTATCTCTTTTTCGGTACAATGTTGGTTTTTGCCCATTTTATCTGTTAATATTTTTAATGTAATATTTTATTTCTGTATAAATAAGATTAAAATTGTTATTACCTAATAGATTTTTCGTTACAAAATATTAATGTTGGTTAATGATAGTACTTTTCCTTCGTCATACCACTACAACTATTTTTGTGACACATTACTCGGGATATTCCTTTCTATTCCTTATAACATAATAACGTAAAATGGACGTATTTTACCAATAAATGTCGAATGTCGTGTGTATTGACTGATAATATGTAATATACAACATGATGTACCAAAAATTAGTCCACACCTATTTTTTTTGTCCACCACTGTATATAGGTACATAAATATATACACATTTTTGTTTCTGTAATTTCATTACACTGTACTTTAACACTTATATCCAGTTCTGCTAGCACTAGCAATTCGAAAAATTGTATAGGTATCTTCGGCATAGGTCACTTCGGATATAATCGAGTACACACTAAAAAATATTTGCAATTCCTACAGAAAATTCCAGTAATGTATAGGGTAAATTTACCAAAAATTAGAAAATATACCTAAAGTTTTTTATTAAATTTCCCAATTTTTTGCAATTTTACCTTATACGTTGCTGGAATTTTCTGTAGCAATTGCAAATATTTTTTAGTGTGTACCTTCGGAATCGCTTCAGGTATCATTGAGAGCCTGAACACAAGGTTTAGTTAGTTTCGTTAATAGATATTTTGACGCTTTCCAAACTTCTCTTCAGACCTTCAGACAAAAATTATATCTTCATATTTCAGCACATCTATCAAAAATCGCAAAAAATGTTTCACACAAAACTGTGATATTTTGGTACGTAGAATTCGAATCTGCAATAAAAAATGGGGGTTGCCGTTTAAGATATCAAATTTACCGCCAGCCCACCCACTCGGGTGGGGGTGGAGACTCGTGTTTGGTGTTTTTGGATAAATTTTTGAAAATTATTAAAGACGCGTTTTCCTTTTTTGTTTTTCGATTCGATGTGTATTTCTCTCGAAATATTTGACCGTCCCTGAACTTTTGGGACACCGGTAGACGTTTTCGGTCTGATAAACTTGAAGAGTTTTCGGATATTTGCAATAAGGGACGCGGGCCAGAGCCTCTTTGAAGGGGCAGGGCAACCCATATTTTCTTTTGGACCAGAATCGAATCGGAATCCATATCCAATTTTAAATGAAGTACTGAACCGGAATCGTTAATATTTAAAACGGGTTTTGTCGGCTTGCACATATAAAGCAGAGATACCATAGTTCATTGAATCTACCATAGTGTAGAGTTTGTTGCGTAATATGGACCAAGATATCATATATGCATTGAAATGAGTGCGGAGAATAAAAATTGATATCAACTGAACGAACAAAATGCAATGACATCTGTTGACATTTTAGACACTGTTATAACGTAGTAATAAATATATAATAATAAAAATATTTACCATTTCTACAAGAAATACTATTCAAACCTCGTAGCTGACACATTAATTATATTTGTCCATATTTGGATATACCTATTTAATTTTTCAAATTTTGTACAATAAAATATTGGACAGGACAAGTGTGAGACTTTTGAAAGAAAGCGGAGGGTGGTGCGGTTTAGCGGGTCTGCGCGGTGGGTCGTAATCCGTCATCAAACGAACGACTGCGAGACGCGAAGCATCGAGTCTTTTTGCAAATGAGGCGTTTGAAAGAAAGCGGAAAGTGGTGCGGTTTAGCGGGTCTGCTGAGTTAGGTCGTAATCCGTCGTCAAACGAACGACTGCGAGACGCGACCCGTCGAGTCTTTTTTACAAGAGGCGTTTGAAAGAAAGCGGAAAGTGGTGCGGTTTAGCGGGTCTGCTGAGTGGGTCGTAATCCGTCGTCAAACGACTAATTAGTTGGCTGGGTGAACGGGCCCGGCTTTCTAGTTTAATTTTTTTAATTTTGTACAATAGAATATTAAATATATATATAAAATTAAATCATTTTCAATACCAGAACTGAACTGAAACCGAAATTTATCATTTTCGTTAAGCCGGAACCAAGCTAGAAACCACTATTCTATTTGGGCTCGAGCCCTTGCTTGCAATATAACATTGAATAATATATACGTTATTATGCTTACGCGCTGAGTCTATGAATATTAAGAATGGAAATCACGAATTTCCGAAAAAATGGTTTGAATTAATTAGTGTTTCGTATGACCAGGGAGTGAATCTTGTATGTCTGTTAATAAGACATTCTTTCTACGTCTGGCAAAATAAGCTCACCAAACGTATTGCCTATGCATTTTTGATATTGTTCCTTTAAAATTGCATCGTATCTAAAAGCAAACACTTCTTGACAATAAATTACCAGATATATACCATGTGTTCTTTTAAGAATGAGGCAGATAGGAAAAACTTTTTTATTATTGATTTAAAAATATTTAGGTATATTAGGTTGAAGCATAATTTTTTATTTAATATAAATGATCTTAATACATACGGGTTGTAGCTCTCATATTTTATAGTAAACACAGTAGTTTTGTATTTATCGGTATTTATTATGTTGTTGATGTACTTTCCTTCACATATGTGTGGCATAAGTACTGATAACTCAAACCGTGATAATTTAATTTATTTTACTTGTTCGCTTGCAACTGGTATTACTTCGTATTAAAATAGGATTCAATTATACAGTGGATGAACTAATAACGACAAAAGTATTACAAAAAATATGTTTGCAATCCGTAAGAAAACGATTCGTTTTAACATTTATAATTTTTAAAATTGTCCCAAGAAAAAACGAACTAAAGTAATTGTCTTTAAGGTTATTTAAAGCTTAACCGCCCACACATTTGGCAACATTAAACATTCGACTCCGAACCTTTTCATGTACTACGAGAAAGATGCATTGAATTAGTTACTGACCTGTAAGGCTGAATTTCTCGGGCGGCCTCGGTATCCATTCCGTAGGACACCTCTTTCCGCGTGTTGGCGCACCCTCTATATACTCCTTTTCGGCCTCGTTCAATTTCGATTCCAGTTCCATCACTTTCTTTTGGAGGCGAATGACCGAGGTCCATTTCTTTTCGAGTAAACCACCGAACTTTCGCTCCACCTCGCCCGGCATATCGGCTTCCTTTTTGAAAGCCTCCAGAGCGTCCATATATCCATTGCTGCTCAAGTAGTCAGCGATGGCTTTGTTACTGCACCAAAGAAAAATAGATTAATAAATCAGAAAAAAAAATGCGGACACTCAAATTAATTACACTTTTAACGTATAACAAATTAATTTTCCCGTTAAAATATAATGCAGTATATCTAAAATCCAAGTGAAGTAAAAACTTTTGCGGCTACCGTTCATTCAAACACGTAATTAACTGGAACTCGCTGGAATTCAAGGCTTTTAGTTAATAAACTACTGTACTGATGGGAGCTCATTACAACGTTTGCCTTTTGGCAGATTGGTTAGTACTATCCTGAATTAGAAGTTGGTTCTTTGGTATGTCTACATCATAATTACAGGGAATCACACAGAGGGTGTAAAATAGTGTAATTATATGACTTTCTTTCAAGTGAACATTTCAATTGCACTAACAATAATAGGTCTGAATTCTAGAATAAATAAAACTCATCCAAACTGAATTTATAAATAAACGCATAAATATAAAAAAAAACAATCACAAAGGCTCTTTCAATATAATTAAGATTAACGATATGAACTGCAACACCTATTTTTCTACATATTACGTATTCACAAAAGAAAATTCTCATGCAATAGCTTTGTTTGTATACCGGGTGAAAATGGGAAGTGGATACACTCTATAAGTTTTTTATTATTTCAGATAAAAATTTAATTTTGGAGGGCTTATTGTTCACGTTGAGTTTTTGCAATAACGTCGAATGTGCAAATTACCTGCGGTTTGACCGAAAGCGTTCCCAACTTTTGATTTTCAAATGGAATACCCTGTATTTTTTGACATTTTTCGAATCGCCATGATATTCTACGCATGATGAAGTCATCTGCGGATTTTTTCTTTAAAGTAGGTAGGTAAATTTCATAAAATTTTAAAATCGGAACTAGGTGGCTGTGACTCTTATAAATTGCTTTTGTTTTGTATAGTTATCATGAGAAATAATTCAAATCTGATGTTTCTTCCATCTCTCCTTAGATATTTTTCCTCAAAATTTAAATTTTTTCAAATATTTTAGGTACATTTGATTTGGTGGGTCTTGTCGATTTTTTAGAGGATTCTTTTCTTAAATTTTTTGTACTAAAACTTTTAAAATCCATTTTGAAATAAAACGCAGTGTTAAAAAACTTTTTATAATTTCAATATTATCTAATTATTCCTCAAGTTATTCAATATAGTTAGAGCCTGACTGACAGAGACAGCTGTTTCGGATTGCTTTTAGCTACTCGAATCACGTCTAACTAGGTTGTGTTTCTTCTATGAACAGACCTACTTGGACATACGAGTTATCTCCTAGATAGCGCACGACACCAATGTAAAATCTTATTTACGCAGTACGCCATCTAGGAGACATCGCACTCTACTTCCAAACGGTTGAAAAACTATAAATACAATATAAACAATGGCAGTAGTTAGTAAACATCATAATATTCAAAAAGCGATTGTGTATTCACAAAGCTTACTTATAAAATAAAAGATATATATGCAGTATAGTCTATTTCGAATAGGAGAACTCAGTTTAGTGAAAAGACCTTCGTTAAGCACAAGTGTTCGAATACTTATTCATTTAACCTTATTGAACATTTTCTATATAAAAATCACATCGCTACTATCGATAGCAAAACTTAGTATATAAATATTACTGACAAAAATTAGTTCTATTAGTACTACCTTTAAAAAACGGTGCTTAAATTAGACAGCAATAGATGTAGCTGATGCAAGTTAAATTATAATTATAAGAATATGATAATTAAGTCCATATAATAATAATTAATGAGGTCCAGGGTTCAAATCTCACTCTAGTCAATTACGATAACCGGTATTTTCCGGGGTCGTAATGATGATTAGGAGAGAGATTTGGCTCTGCAGGGGTGCCTGATAAGCACTCGATGCTTAGGCCTTGTCAACCCCCTTAAAAAAAAAAAAAAAAAAACATCAGCTGATAAGCAGCTTTATTTATAATATCAAAACAAATTAACGAATTATGGTTTCTAATAGCGTCCACAGATTGAATATCCAAGTAAATTAGTAATTAATAACGCAAATTGTCAATGAGTTTAAATTTTAAGAATTTAAGTCTAATAATTATCGCTAGATGTCAGAACTTGTCTCAAATATAATAATTCTACATAACTGAATACAGTTCCATTCAAATACAAATAACAAACTCTGTTATGAAAACACAATGAATCAAATACAAAAGGTACCTATTCAAAAATTTTTCCAGATTCTGATTAGCCTTTAGGAGTTTGAGGTGGTTCTAGAAGGTCTAGAATACAAAGATGGAATTCACTCAGTCGAATCTTCCAATTTCAATCGGGAAAAGATTTGTTATGGGTAGGGATTAGCTTGAATTTGGATATAAATTTTACTATCTAAAATTTATTCACGTTTTTCTTAGATCAAAAATTGATAGGTGTTTACACTACATCGTCAAAACTCTCTCTGCTATGGTTTTGGATTTGAAAACCCCAATGAAAACGTGAAATGAATTCAAATGAAATGAAATTGAAATAATGGAATCTGATTGGACAAAATTGGAAAGAGCCTTTCAACAAAAGAAAATCGGAAAATTAATGTTAGGAATGAAATAACTCAAAAACAGCTTTTTAAATGTTTTCAAGAACATCAAATTCGGGAAAATAAGATAAATCAATTATTAAAAAAAATCAAATTGACAATTGCTCAAAACGAAATTAGGAAATACAAATAACACACAGTAAATCCTATGAAATAATTGATGATTCTGGATTCTAGAAACGCTAAAATAACTTTTGATATATCATTATGTTAGAGAAACAACTTATTTTTTATGAAAATAATTTGATGGAAACATTTCCTCCGATTAAACTGTCATTTTTGGGTCTTCATCTTGCCTTAACATTACTAATTCTTAATTCAGTGTCTTAAATACTAAATTTAAATTTCTACTGAAACTCTTATCTAACTTCTGAAATCTAATGATAGTTTAGAAAAAAATTTCAGATGTCACAACGTTTCTTTCACCTTTTGTTGGTTTACAATTTGACCGTTTTGCCCACATTAACACTAAAATTATTATGAATTTTTAAGCACAAAGAGCAAAAAAAGTGTAACATACCCATAAATGTTGTTTCTAAGGGATTTATTATAAATATATTTGCCACTTCCTATTCAACCCCCTTTTAACAAAAAGATAAAGGTTTGCTGCAAAGGGGCATTTAGTGACATACAGTGTTATTTTCTTTTCGTCATAACAATGGTTTAAATGACAAAAAAACTAAAATTCGTCGAAATCTCAAGGATAGATCGGATTCCCTGAATGTTAGCTTTGGCACAAACGGAAAGCTGTGATTTACAATACTTAATGGGTTCTACAATGTACGAAGTTTCATTCAAATCAATGAGAGGGATGTTCTTTTGCCAGAAGAAAATTGATTTTATTATCATATATATATAACCTGAAGTGCCATAAAGTTGAAAATATATATTTTTTATGAACAAATCGTAGTTGATTTTCGCCACCCTAGTCGATTTTAAAATCTAAATTTTAGATATTTTAAATATATCATTTACCTAATTCAACTAAAATATTTCTTTCTACATGTCATTCGCATCCAATTTTATGTCTTTATTTAGTGTAAAACCAATGATTTAAACTTCCATTTTCGGTGTTTATGCTATTATGTAATTCATTTAAATGTTTTAACATATTTATTACTTTTAAATTAAAAGCTATTACTTCCGTTCATTGTCAGTCTCAACTGATTTCAGTAATAACGATTATTATTTGTTTCGACCCACAATTTTCTTTTCTTAATTTGTCGAGTCACAGGCCAATTATTTCCATTTGCGTAGTTTTATATCTACTACGAAAGTATAAACATCTAAAAACCAATCATAGACACGTACACTTACATGGAGATAAGTATTTGAAATTACGTCCACTGGTTCGTTATAACTTATTATTAAGTAAGAAAAATGATGAATGATCAGTCTTTACTAGGTTAGCCACGTGCTTTCAATATTGCTTGCGAAGATTGTTTTGATTGAATAAATATTCCGTTATAACCTGGGATGTTACCTATAAGAAGGTAACAATGATTTGTTAAAATGTCCATTCCTATGTAGATATGGTGAAACGGTATTAGATAACATCTGTAACTATATTATATTTTCTCTTGATGATTTTTATTGGCATACGAGGGCAGTCCCGAAATTAGCCGACCTAACAAAGAAAACCCAACAAATTTGGGAAAAATTTTCCTTATTTCTCAACATAATCTCCTTTTAGCTCGATACACTTTTCCCTGCGATATTTAATAGCTTCGATACCCTGTTTATAGTAAGAACTGTCCAGCTCCTTGAAATAGTCATCAACGGCAGACTCTACCTCTTCATTGTTGGCAAATCTTTTACCACCGAGCCATTTTTTCAAGTTTGGAAATAGAAAATAACCTGAGGGAGCTAAATCTGGGGAATAAGGTGCGTAATAAAGCAATTCGAACTTTAATTCATTGATTTTCGCCATCGCAATAGTGGATGTGTGAACTGGTGCATTGTCTTGATGAAACAACACTTTCTTTTTCGTCAAATACGGCCTCTTTTCCTTAATTTCATCACTTAAACGCCGCAATAAGTTAGCATAATCCTCGCTGTTGATTCTTTTTCCTTTTTGAAGATAATCAATAAAAATTATCCCACGCGCATCCCAAAAAACAGACGCCATGACCTTGTCTGCAACTGCCTTCGCCTTCTTTGGACACGATTCTCCCATTCCAGTCCACTGCTTTGACTGTTCCTTTGTCTCTGGTGTGAAGTGGTGGACCCAGGTCTTATCCATGGTTACGAATCGACGCAAAAACTCTATCGCGGTGAAACATCGCCAAACAGTCTATTTAAACATCTTCACGACGCTGTTTTTGTTCCATTGTGAGCAGACGCGGCACCCATCTTGGGCATAGCTTTCTCATCTTCAAATTTTCGGTCAATATGCGATGTATAGCACTTTTTGCAATGCCTATCATTCATCAGCTAGCTCACGCACCTTCAGTATAGATATCTATCATCGTATTCGGAAAAGCACCGAGAAATTCCTGTTGGGGTGACATAATAACAAAGTTATGAATATTATTGTCCGCTACTTCATCGACACCATGTATATATCTAGCCCACAACTATCATAAAAGGCCAACATTACAATTACATACATTTAATGAGATCTTATACCTATATAGTAGACACATACGTAAACCGTGAGAAACCCAAGTTCAACACCACATAATAAATAATGTAGTTTTCACTACAAAGAAAGCATAATATAACGGTTTTTTTTTTTCCTTTTGAAGTAGGATTTCGTCTGGCCTATTGTGATTGCTAAAAACACAGATAAGTATACCAGATAGCTCACCTTACGGGAGAATTGGCAGCGGCTTTCGCTGAAATGGGAACCCTCGAGCAAATAGTTGGGAACCCTGCGTGAGTTCAATCGGAGCGCTGCATGTCAGTCTCCGCACTTCAGTCGCCGGTGGACAGTCGCGTAGGCACGTACGCTAGCATTAAAATGCCTACACGCGGTGCTGGGAATAAATGCGTATATATACGCTGCGGAAAGTCTCGGAAGAGTTTTAGAGATTAATAAGTTATTTAAAATCCCGGAATATAACTTATTGCGTGCTGAATGGATCAAAAATGCGGGTAAATACGTGTTGGGATATCTTTGTTACATTAATACAAGAATACAACAGTAAAAACTCACGACAATATTGCATTCAACATACATTTATTGATATTGTAAATTATAATTAAACATTAATACATCATCAAAATAAAATAAAAATGCAGACTTTAGTTGTAAGAAAATTGTAACAAATTTAATTATTAAATTTACACACTCTTGAGAGACCTACCAAACGTCACGTATATATGTAAGTATATAGGCTGTTTTAAATTTGGGGGTCATTATAAATTATAGGGATTTCGTTTATTAAAAGAAAGATACAATGTATGTAGGTTTAAATTCGACATAGCTAAATTTGACAAATAATGTAACAAAAAAAATAGGGGTAGATCATTTGCAAAGCTTACCGCCGTAAGTCATCAGACAGACAGGTTTTTGATTTGTGCTTATATCGTCTATAAATTTGAAATTGTCAAAACTAAAGTTTTAAACAAAAATCTGTATTTATAAGCGAAAACTCCACGGTAATCCGTGAATTTGCACCTGCAATACGCTTCTGCTTTTTGGGGTGGATATATAGATAATTATATTAAGTTAGGGAATTTTCTGCTTATACCCCAGTTTAGACTATATATCTTTTTGTAGTAGCCGAGATGACCCTAGCACCACAAATATTAAAATATGTATTGTATACTTTTAAAATATACAGGTTATTTACGCTATACGGCACGGAATATTATGGCCAAAACACGTGACGTTCAAAAAGTTTATTACAGTTACTTTTTAAAATTACTTTCATATTATACAGAATGTTCCAAAAGCACGAAAAGTATCAAAGTTGTGTTTTTTTTTAAATGTATCCCTCTTCTATTATTGCACTTCTGGATTGTCTGATCAAAATAGATGTCTGTTTTAATAAGGTTTATAATAATTAAACCTTAACGTTTTTCAAAGAATTTGAATTTTGGAAAAGTCTCATCTAATTTTCTTCGAAGCTTATGGTAAAGTGTATCAATTATAATAAACTTGGTATCTTATAGAAGGTGTACAAAAATTAAAACTAATCGAATAAGAATTGTAAGTGGCTATAACTTGTTTGAATAGTTTTAATTTTCGTACATCCTGTATAAGATGGCAAGTTATTGTAATTGGGTTATAAAATATGGTCCATTGTTACACTTTATTGTAAATTTCACTTACATAACTTAAATACTTCTTAGGTATTTCAAACATGATATTTAGATTAGATTTTCACAAAATTACAATTATTTAAAAACCTTAAGGTTTAGTTATTATAAACCTTATTAAAACATATACTTATTTTGATTAGACAATCCAAAATGCAATAATATACAAACTATTTTGGAGCACCCTGTATAACATAAAAATAATTTGAAAAAGTAACCATATATCCCAAAAGTGAAATTTTTTAACATCACGTGTTTTGGCCACAATATTCCGTGCCGTATAGCGTGAATGGCCCTATATATATGATACATATTTTAAGAAGATTTGATGTTACTTGGGGATAATAAAGAATGATAATTGACTTTAAATCGGATTTATAACATTTCGACTAGATGCAGTACAATTATCACTATTCATTATCTCCGTTGCTATCAAGAAAAAAAAGAAACTTCATATACTATAACAATATTCCAATAGTTCGTGCAATTTCATGCTTTATTTTCAATATACTATATGTGACTTGAGATGATCAATTAAATATCTTGTTACTTTTCGACTACTTAATATAAAAAATCAGAAATGTATGAATTTTATAACTTGCATCTTAATGATGCAATAGTAAAATGGAAATTAAAATATTACTGCAATAAATGTAAGGCAAGAAAAATGTGCCGCGATTAAAATTAATAAAAAGAACAAAACAATTAACAATTACATTAAACATGACAAACTACATTTAAAAAAAGGTTATTTTTTATAGATAGATTTTTTTTTAAATGTAGTTTGTCATGTTTAATTTAATTGTTAATTGTTCTGTTCGTTTTATTAATTTTAAACACGGCACATTTTTCTTGACTTATATTTATTGCAGTAATTTTTTAATTTCCATTTTACTATTGCATCATTAAGATGTAAGTTATAGTATTCATACATTTCTGATTTTATATATTAAGTAGTCGAAAAGTAACAAGATATTTAAAATTGATAATGTGAAGTCACATATATTGAAAATAAATAAATAAAATAATAATTTCAGGAATTATTGTGTTATTTAAATAAGCTACTGGCTATAAACTTTGATTCCTTCTAATATATTATAACAACCATAAAATATATTCTTATAAGACACATACGAATAAATTCAATAAATACATTACGCGCACTCAAGTCAATCTGGACAGTCTATAGAAAATATTCATATTCTAAATAAGAGCGTAAGCAATTCGCATTCAAGGAGGTATAAATTCTATTCAATTTGTTATTTTAGGTAAATAACAGCTGTGCGGCAAAAAAGCATATTTCGTAAATAAAAACGACTAGCGAGCCGGTACTCCTTCCACGCTCCGACGTTTGGTCTCCGACCGTACACCGGGCTCCCCGCAGCTATCTATGTTTCATAAAATCGTAATATTCCAGCCGTTTATTCACGCAACCCGCGAAAATCGAGCAAATCTGCCACGGTGAGCTATCTGTTTACTTATCTGTGCTAAAAACAAATAAATCGAGTATTTCACCCGCAGGCATTGTTGTGAAACTGTGTTAATGGTGCGTGTTTCTTTCTGTATTTCAGCTGCCAAAGCAATAACGTATCTGAAAATTTATTGCTCCACTGAAAATGGAACAAGTTATCGACGCTATGTAGGTAATGTTGGTAGAGTGAGATAAAAACATTTATGCAAAATGCTTTCCCAATGATATTTCTTTAGCAATGAACGCGTGTATATAGGAATACTTTTATTTGCTATTTGGAATGTGTAAAGCCGTAAGTAGAGGTCGGTGACGTAACAAACGCGTCACATTGCACGATTTGAAAATAATTTAAAGAAAACGAATTAATGCTAATTAAAAATATATAACAAGTACCTACGTAATATATAGTTACGTATTTGATCAGTTAATCGTCGTTTGCTACGCAAAGACATTGATTTTGAAATGCTCAGTGCACCATACAAAATAGTTATTTACCAACCAAGTGCGTGAAAACACATTTCGGGAATGAGTGGCCGAGCGCTTTATGGGCACGAATTTGCGAAATATATCACGCACGAGGTTTGTACATTATTTTTTGTACGAATAAAAAGTATTTTTAATAATAATATCAAATAATATGTTATAATTTATTACGATTAATTCAGCCTCCATATGTGAGTTTAAAGATTTCAAGTTGGCAGCATTTGTTTGTTAGTTTATTTCCAAACTTTACAACAAACAAAAATCCAATCCATTTTGGCCAATATATTCCGTGTTAAAATCATTTATTTTTCATGTATTAATCCACAACAATACTGATATATCAAAATATACCAAATTAACTACATATTTAAAGCAGGAAACAAAACACCTTCACCCTAAAAACTCAACAGTTTTAAGCGAAGAGAACAGAATTAAGTTTATTACTGGTGCACCGGATTCTATATTTCTATTAATGAAGGTAGAGGTATTTTTATATAAGTATTTCGTTTTTTCAGAGTACCATATTATGTTCCAATAAAGAAAAACATGTTGCTACTGCTTCGTAAAATTTTATTTAAATGTGTTTGTAGGCTGCGTTAATAATGGGCATCTCTGGGGCATGTCCACGTGAAGAATTGTGTAAAATTCTATGAAAGATATTGAGTTTAATATTAGATTTAATTATTGTTAATATCCCTCAAACAAAAACTGATAACAGTGGAAGCTTCACTATAATTAAACCGGAATGGATTACATTAATTAAGCAGTACGCACAACATCTACGTCTTTTTAACGAATCGTAATAGCAAGTGTATAAATTCACCGGTTGGTCTCAATACTTATGGGTAAAATTCCAATAAAAATAGCTGAATATCTTCAGCTTAATAAACCAAGTGACTATACAGGTCACTGTTTTCGACGAAGTTCAGCAATATTATTAGCCGATCAAGGTGGCGACCTGCTTTCCATTAAAAGGCATGGTGGATGGAAATCATCCGTAGTTGCAGAAGGATATTCGCAGAATTCCTTATATAGCAGAATTGAGTTTACAAAGAAATAGACTCAACCAGGAACCTCGACTCTACCATCATCTTCTTCAACTTCTGAAAATATAATTATGAAAGATATATCTCATAATAAGATAAATATTAATTTACCCTCACAACCCAAAACAACTGAAACAGACCACATAATCAATGGTGTCAATATCTGATTTTGAAAATTGTAATATTAGAATTTTTAATAACTGTACAGTTTCAATATGCGAAAAAGATTAAGACAATTGTAATTTAAATATTTGTTATATCCTCACTTTTAATATATGACTTCTCTTCTTCCATTATTTTTATTTTTCATAATAAAACTACTGAGTAACTATAATATTGTGTATTTAGCAACAAATATTTTTAATTATGCTGTCAAATATGTATATTATAACCTCTCTTGTGATAACGTTTGACAGTTTGGTTGCTTTACTTTTTTAAATGTTACCGGAAATCTCAATGCATTTGTATACAACTGGTTCCTTCAGTAGGTACCGATTTCACTCTACACACTAGTGCGTGAGTTCGTGAATTATTATGCAATATGAGTACAAAAATAACTATTATATCAGGGCTATATAAAAATTGTTCGCGAAGTAGGAATTTATTTATTATCTGTCATTTTTGAAGACATTGGTAATTGTGGGATTATTACTAATTAATCATTACTATAATGTCGTCCTACCGATGCACTTCATAACATTAACCCGACATTTTTTAAGGAGACTGGAAATTGTGGGGGGACAATACCTAAATGTGATTTTTGTCAGATTGAGGGTTTGTTTATCGATTTCAGAAATGACAACACGCAGATCTTGAGGGATGTCGAAGATATCGGTAGATATAATTATTACGTCCACAAATCACCGATAGAATTTAACCTTACTTCGCACTGCTACTACACAACATAGATCGCATTCCCATCTGCCAAATATCTTTTATAAAATATTGGATGAAAAGGCAGATATGATAAGAGTTTTTATAGAAGTTATATTTTATAAAAGTTAACCTATTACACTATAAAAGTTCTATAAAAGATCTTTGTCAGAGAACTTTTATAGTGTAATATGCGCCTTAATGTGCACTTCACTTCAATATGTCAGATTTTATCGAAATAGGTACTTCATATAAAAAAATCGAGTTTCATTAATGAATCATTTATTAGCTAGCGATTGATATCGCTGAACATATCAATAAATATTTACTGATTTTGGTGCGTGGACATAAAGGTAATAAAATAATCATGTTACTCACGTATAAACCAGGAAATATAAGATTGAAAATATGTGAATGGGAAATCACGACTATATCCGCTTTAAACATGAATTTGACTTTTTCCGTTAGATAGTTAAAACAAATGTTAAATATAGTTAATTTTAGGTGTGACTCAACAGTTTACGTATTCTTTGTTTACAAATATAGAGAATTCAATTCCCATATAAATTTATTGGCATAATAAAATTATGACATTTATATTTGGAGTAAAATAATAATAATAAATAAAAAAAAAAGATAACGGAAATAATGGTGTCAATTTTTCATTTCAGTTTTATTGCGTATGTAGATTGAAGCTAGAAGGTCAAGAACACTTAATATAATTAATTATTATAATAGCCGTGAACCAAAGCAATCAATATTTGCCAATCGGGTGAAGCGTAAAATATATTAACGTACTGTAAATGCAAAGAGAGAAAAAATGAGATCCTACAATACTATGGTCTTAAGGAAATAAATGTATAATTTAGAATTTTCTCTCCTTTTTCGGTTGTCTGTTCTTTCTATACTAGCATGGAATTCTTATAGCATTATTAATATGTATAGTTGTCCGTTACATTTAATATATTAAACAATAAATTATGGTACGTAAGAACTAATCGATCAAACCATTTGAAGGCATGCACTTAACATGTATTACACAATGTGGCCTCCATATGAGGTATATGCAAGGTAAACGTCAACATTCAGCAAATTTACAGATGTTTGTTTAAATGGAGTCAATGTGTTTGGAGATCGCGTCATTGGGATTGATATGGGGAGCGCTCCCACTTCTATATAAGTTACAATTGAGATAGGCGTTGAAAAAAATCATACATTGAGAGAAATTAAATGCTGAACAGTTTTTGAAGTGTTGTGATCTGAATCATTGATTTAAATATGACATATGTGCATCTGAGGAAGGGTACTTTTACCTGTACCCTGGAATGGTACAAAACAATGTTTCTGTTAGAAAAACAGTTTTAAAGTTTGAAACAGTATAGTTATTACATTCGATAATTTTTTAGCACGAATTTGCCTTCATTCTGACAAATATGCTTTTTACCTATGATGTTCATTCACCTACATCCTACATGATTTTGGATGTTTTGTCGGGCATGCTGGCTACACAGTAGTACAAAGATTTCTTTGATTATTGTGATTAATTATGAAATTAAATCAAAACACATAATTTGTTCAGGTTGTTCGAAGTATATATTGGACTGGAATAACATATCTGTGCCGCAATTGCACAAAAGCATTTTAATTGGTGTAAATGTTGGTATTTTGTTCTGAAATCGGCAGCTTAGCATGAAATCATGATCAAGGTTCCAAGTTTTCAGCTGTAAAGCTGGTTCGTTTTGATGTCAGCATATCTTTAAATGCTGTTCAGTATTTTCTGAATATATCGTTATTTGGATTTTGATTAATACACTGTTCATGTAGTATATGTAAATCTGGGTTTCTGTTAAGCACTGCCGTAATTTTTTGACTTAATTTTTGTCCAAATTCTTCAGGAATAAGTTTTAATTAATTTACTGTATTATTTAAGTGATTTACACCTTCCTAATTGTATTTTTCTATTCCCAAAATATTTTATCGTTATTACAATGCTTGCAAAATGGTTATTTATAAATTGCAATTCGTTTAGTATAAGCTGTCTGTTTGTAAAGTTAATTTACATCCAACAATGCTGCTAGCGGCGTTGGGCAACTGCTCAATAAAGTCTTTGAGAACACTGAAGTTGTTACTATAAAATTAAGTAGATTCCACCTACGTTCCCCATCGAGTAATAACAGGAGACGGTGGCAAAGGAAGACTTGGAAGTTTATTTCTATACAAGCTTATTCGTAGTGGAGCTTTCCGAATTTTTTTTTTACAAGTCGCTATTAATTTATCAACATTTGGAAATTCATCCCGTACAAACTCATAGATGCGGTGTAACGCATGTGCAACACATGTTACATGTAATAAATTCGGTTATGGCTTTTAATAGCTTTCCAGCTTTTAGCATATATGCGGCAGAATCAGTGAGCAGTAGCAGGATTCGTTCACCAGCTTTCTGGCAAACCAATTTTGATAAGCTTTCTGTTACAATATTGCTGATTAATGCAGCATTTACCTCTTCCGTTACTTTTGTGGATGTTAAATAGGAAATTTGCTCAATTGTGGGATGCAATACCCCACATTCACGACGCATCGATTTAAAATATCCACTGTTTCATCCACACTGACCCGTAAATAGTGATTGGCAACATTTTGCTTGATTTTATAGCTATAAAACATTGTTGGAACATTTTGATCGACATCGACGTAATGTAGATCGTCCGGAATATGACGTTGAGTATATTTATTGAGAAAGTACTTTAAAACGGGGTCATTAACTTTTGATAATGGGATATTTGCTGATAGAAAAGATTCGCATAAATCTTGATCAAAAGTATGATTTTGCGAATCCGGATTCATATTATTTAAATGCATTTTGGTTTTAAGATGTTGTGTGACACTAGAATGATTTCTGTATTGTGGTTGAACAAAAACTACAATGAACCTGCGATTCACGTACAATGGAAAGATAATCGATATGATCAGCAATTGAGCGTTCTATTGGTCTCTGAGCTTTAGATGTACTCGCCATGATAACTTCTTATCCGTTAAGAAACTACACTAAATTAATGCCACTAAAGAAGAATTGACTTCTTTCAATATAAAAAGTAAAATAGATAAAATAAATATTAAATCTATATAAAAAAAACTACACAGTAAAAAATTTCTGCGTGTAAAGCTCAAAAAGAAGTAGTAAAAAGTTTCCGTGTTAAAATTAACACCTAATTTGGTTAAACTCGCATTTTGTTAACAAAATCAATTAGGGGTGTAACCTGGGGGGCATACACTTTATTTTCATTACTATTATTTACAAAAAAGAGCTAGAAAACCAAGGAACGATTAACATACAAAATATCTACAAAAGTTCGCGTGTGCGACGATTTCGTACCTACCTCATTTTCTTTCTTTTATTTATTAATAAATAATTATTGCATTGTATTATAATTGTTTTTTTTTCCAATGTTGTGTGTGAAAGTTGTATATGTTATTAGTGATTATTAGTAATCACATATATTACGAATAAAAATAAAAAAAAATGAATACTGATAATAGAAAAATAGTGTCCCTAAGAAGGGCTCGAACCTATTCCACTTCCTGGTAAAATTCGTAATCCGTGCCCTCAACTAATTGGGCTCGATTGGGCTACACATACGGTAATCAGTCGTATACATATAATTCTTCTTAAGATACATGCGTTAATGTCTTTAAATAAAATTCTTCATATCTCAATAATTAAGGCCCATGCACTCAAACCCATTTACAGTTTTTATACACTTAATTTCCTCTTTCAAATAATATATGACTCATTTAATTTTGTGTGGCATTTTGATACATAACGGTTTCCAAGATGATTAGTCCATGGGCGAAAAATTGCTCGATCACACTGCTTGGTTTAGATCTCGCACTTTTTCTTGATTCCAATGAATAAAATAGCAGCCAAGGTTCGAGTTTTTTGGTTAATTAATTGCCATCGCATTCCATATAGCTGTGCCCACGAACAGGAAGAGTTCACTCTGCAAAATAGTTTCTTTTGGTGGACAAGGAAGTGAAATAGTAAACACAAGTGTCATAATGACGTTTGTTGCAATGCGAGTTTAAGTTTGAATATAATAAATAAAATATTAACAAGCTGATATGAAATTAGTCTAGACAAGTTCGCGCGACAAAGCAAACTCGTATTTTTACTATAACTAACAAGAACAGAGAGTTGGTAGATTTTTTTGTCGTTCCACAGAAGATAATATGTTGCAGTGAGACCCTTAGATGATAACACAGCCACTCGATTATTCTTACGATATCATATATTGTAATGGAAAGTGTACCAAACAAACAGTAAACGTGAATGTTATTGGCAACTTTATATATATAATCTAGAACCTCTTCTACCCGAAGGTGTGAGGCAACTTTACCGGGCTTTAAATTGTATACTGGTCAAAACTATCGGCGGACTTCAGTCACTTTCTTATAGTCAACGGTGAAGGTGGTTTAATGCAGCTAAACACCACCCCGTTTTTACTATAGCAGAAACTTATGTTGAAGAAAACATTATTAAAATAAATAATTAATTTCTGATTTAAATAAATTATATTAATTTAGTCCAAATAACAACATGCGATTGTAGAAAAAATCTTGTGTGATGCAACCGCAATTATAACGAAAAATCTCTCAATCGACAATGTATCACTTTATACTATTAATACACAAATAGCTATATTATATCGAAGTTGTAAACACATCACTTATAACCCATATATATATATCAACAATTCATTGAACTTGTCAGTTCAGCATCACATTAAACTAACAGTAAATACAGTGAAACCTCTTCTAACGGACAGCTCTTTCCGTCTGGATCTTTCTTTTAAGAAAATTTTAAATTGTTTTGTGTCGAAAGGATATACGAAGTATTATATTTACACCCTCTTTGCAATGGACATCGTTATAATGGACGCCAATAGTATAATTTCAGCCACCAAGTCATAAATTTACCTGTACTAAACGGACACTTATTACAAATCGTTAAATATATAAGTACAGAAAAATCTATTTAACGCTGCAACGAAAAGTCGCGTGTTGGGTTCGATCCAAGCGCTACTTTTTCAATCCTATCCCCACTCTAATTCTCCACCAAACGCTTTAACTGATATAGGTTGGGTACATGCACCAAACGTTAGATATATGATCAATGCAATGAATGTATGTACCGGGTGATTCAGTAAGGGTGCGACCGGCTGTATCTCGGAAACTGCTATTCCTAGAGCTTCGGGACAAAAAAAATACATAATTAATGTGGCCACCAGAACTATACGAAAATTAATTTAATGTTCGAAATTTCACCGCTAGGGGGCGTACCTGCCATGTTCAATCATAAAATCAGTATTATCTCCGAAAATTGCAGGTTGAGCTATGGTTTTGAATGGATCGCTCGAAAGCTGAGTTGATGTCCCATTATTTTGTTAAAGACTTTTTTCGTATCTGCCATAATAAGGAACGGGGAAACCAATCAATTGTGCAATATGTAAATTATAATATCACCTGAACCGTTCAACCAATCTGAATATTTTTGGGCTCGTTCGATATAGCATTTTATGGTTTTTTTTTTGTTTTTAGAAAAATTGTCGTTTTACCATTTAGTTTGAAATAGGTAAACTAGAGGGGGGTTTCTGTAGTGATTACATATTTTGGTAATTTTCAAGAAAACAAAATTAAATATAACCGTGCTATAAAATTACCAGTGCCGCAAGCTAAATTAAATTGTTGACATTTCTGTGTAAACCGCATCTTCATATCTCTTTTCGTTCTTGATTTATCTCCAAAAGAACGAAATTTGTAACAAAAATTAACTGCAGCTTTGCAAGTAGGCCACGCGACGGATGGTTTCCATGGAAACTACGAAATTTCATCAGATTGTTTATTGCTGATCGGCTAAATATAGTCAAAACTTAATCAAATAAATTGTTAACGAGAATAATAACAGCAGCCGGAATCACCCGGTACATAGATTAAAATATTTTTTCCGAATTATTTTATTTGACCAACATGCATTTACTACTTTATTAATGTCTTCGATTAGAAAACTTCCGCATAGTGTTTAAGTTCTATTCTCTTTATTTTGATACATGTAATAATAGGTTCCTACATATTAATCTCTTGATAAAAATTGTTATTAAACCCCTTCTTAGCGTACAGCCCTCCGCAACGGAAAAATTCATCGGGTTCCATGACAGTTCGTTGTAGAGAGGTTGCACTGTATAACAACTTCTAGCCCAAATAAAATTTTTGAATTCAGACAATCTAATGTTTAAAAAACCATTCATTAACATTCTACAGCAGTCCAAATCGCTTGAGTAGAACAGTTACGTATCTTATCTCATCTTAGTTCATTTTAATTAATTTAATTTCGTATAAATATTTTAGCCTGCAGAGACAAAAGAAATGCGCTGGATTCTATTTGAAAACACACATATTTCCATAGTGACTAGTCGAATGAGGTCATGAATTGTCGCTTCTCGAAATCACAATATATCCTTGTAGCTTGTAACAACTACATTTGAAATTTTTTGTTCGTAATGTACTGCAAATGCAATTAAAAAGAATAACGCAATGTGAGAAGTACAATATTTTAGGATTCATTTACAATTAACAAGGAAATACTCTTAAATTCACCTCAGGAGTGAAACAATGCAGGACATGCTACCACCGCCTCGTTAAATCAAGCAAAAGCGTAGAAATAATACAATCAATTCCTTTGGAGTAGTGAGTGTAGGAAAATTCGTAGGTGAAGGGAATGTAAAAACTATGTTATATGAAATAAAATAAATTGATTGTTCGTGCCCAAACTGTATTTTAACAATATTATAGAGAGAATATTATGTATACGTTCCGGCCTTTTAGGGCCATCCTCAGGCTCCTACAAGATAAAATTAAGGGAATGATATAAAATGTAAATGTTTAGTCTATAATATAAGTATGACATTGACATACAGCTGTCACTGGTAGAAAAAAAAAACATTTGCTGAAGTTTAAAATACGGTAACTTATATATACGGTAAATTTATCTAAATAATTAATAATTGAGCCAAATTAACCCTCGTCCAAACTTTTTTCAATCCATATGAAGCTTTGATGGTGTCTTATATAAAATATTATGAATAATTCAATGATTGTGTATAAATTTAAGTAATTTTATCTCCATGCTTTGATATAACAAATTCAAACAAATGAAATAACCCACAAATCATTAGAAACAACAGTTTTAATATAAAAAAAGAAAACAAAATCGGCTGCAGCAATACACCCCCTCAGCCACTCAAAATTATTGTGTTCTTAAGTATAATGAATCCAACAATAGTTCAAATAATAAAAAGCAAATTGCTTAAAATGTTAAACTAACGTTTTCGACTTATTGCACTTTACGCGTGGAGTATATATATATATCTCCCTTACTAATATTATGTATTAAAATAAGATGGAAATACAATCAGTGGATAAAAGTGAAATAAGTCGAAAACGCTATAACAAATGTAAAATAAACAAGTATGAAATAAACAACTATACCACATAAAGCATGATTTAGTGTTTCTTGTATTTCAAACTCAAGAATTTTTCTTCCTAAAACTTTTGGGCTAAGTATAGTTTTATTCATAATTTTACAATAAAAAAATAATATAATTTTCGAATATTTATTCAGTAGACTTTGGCGCACAAATGTGAGAGCAAAAACTAAGATAAAATAAATTTTACACAAAAGCATTTACACAAATTCATGATGTTTTATATATAAAGTATCATTCTTGTTCCATATGGATTGAAAAGGATTTACATGAGGAATAATTTGGCATATATAAAAATATAGGCTGCTATTTAAAAAAAATCAATAATTATATGACAATTACATCCAGAGCTGTTGCAAATACTAAGATAAAATACTTCCAGAATCCAGTACAAGTGTCCAGAAATTATTTTTGTTCAAAGTAATAAGTAAAGAGTACTTTTAAAAAGTACTGGCAGTAATAAGTAATTTACTTGCAATTAGAAATTCAAGTACCTACCCAGTATAAAGTAATTACTCCTTTAAGTACTTTAAATAGTTTAACTACTTAGAGTAAATGATCGATACTTAAGTAGTAAAAAAAAATGGACTCTGAGTCCTAATTCAAATATTTAAATAACTTAGAATACGGGAATGTACTTCAAATACTTTTAAACTATTCCAAGTACTTTGATATTTAGGTACTTTCAGTAGCATAATGTACTAAACCATATTTTAAAATTGTTTTCAAATTCGTTTTAGTTTTATTTACAATGTAGAGAGAGTAAATTTTAGTAATACGAAAGGTATAACAAACTAAGTTAAATTAGGGGGAACAAAAAACAAAAACAGAAAAGAAGAGATAAAAAATCAAAATCTAATACATGATTATGTATTTTAAATTAAAAATTTAAAAATAGATCCAGTCTTCGCTGGGACACCTATATACAAATACTTTTTATATAATACAATTCATTGTACCGATTCCCAATATTTATACTGGTATGTATTATACAAAATTATAAGAAAAAATATTGATCCGATGGTAAGTAATAGATTACTCCAACCTCGTTTTATTTTGCAAAAGTGCATAAAATATGTCAAAGGAAAACAAGACAAACAAACAAAAAAACATTCACATACAGGTTAAAAAGTACTTACAATATAATAAAACGATCAAGACGAATGCCTCTTACATAAATTATTATGTACATATATAATGTATGTGTGACGGAGTTGATTGAGCCTGTATATAGCTTACTTATTGTATTTGTATGAAAAAGCTGCTTGTCAATACATGAAAAATAGTTGTCAGCCAATTAAGAACGTAGGACTTAACATATATTATCTAGTAGTTACACGCGCATGCGTTTACACATAGCAAATTATAAATTTGTTCCTTTAAGGCCTACAGATAGTAACCAATAAATGGTAATAGGTACTATAACATGACTATTATAAGTACCAACCGCAAGAAATATGATACTATTTAAACTGCTTTACTTAATTTTAACTTCGTTCTAAGTTTTAATCAAGTGATTGATTATTTCAATTACTACATTTGTAGCTTACATGAACAATTATACAAAATATTTTATACTCAAACAATTACTTTGCATTCCTTTCAACCTATAATAAGTGCTGTAAATGTGCTTTTTATTACACATTCTTAGTGCTAAATTGCTGTTGCTGAATCGATTGATGCGATAACAAAAAAATTGTTCCTAATTGAATATTGTACAAAAATTTCCTAATAATGAATCACTAATAAACAAATAATGACTCTTAGGTAAATTATATTTAAATAGACGCTTTCAATATATTTTCTTCTATACAACGGTGTTCAATTAGCAATGAAAATGTACTAATTACAACAGCATGCATTTAAAACAAAGATTACTGTAAAGATATAAGGCAAATTCATGGGAATAAACTATTTCTGACATTTGCGGATTATGGAAAACGTGTTAAGTTTACGTAACGCCCTTGCGTTTATAATTTAAATAAAATCAAAATATGAAGGAAACACCTATATCCTGCGGCAATCCATCGTGCTGGTTTAGAAGTACACTTTATAACCAATGCAAAATCCATTAATAACAAAAGGTATCGAGGGCATCCATTTAGAAATAACAGCTATTACATGAGTATAAATAATGGATTAGTATAATAAAGCTCAAGCCCGTAAGAAAGACGTAAATCACGTAGCATGCATATAACAAGTTATACATTGCCCAGAAGGGAATGCCTCTTAAAATAGGTGCGAATGTTCAAAATATAATACGTTTATATTTATTTTATAATATACTTATGTATCATGTACGAGGCGTCCCAAACTTGGCTTACTATGTATTCTATATTATGTAAAACCAAAATCAAAATAATTAATTCAAAAACATTATTTTATACGTGGGTGGGTTCATAAGTCATGCCAACTTATTTTTATTTCGCGAATGTGTGGCAACACTAAAAGTTTAGTATACACTTTTGAAAGTTCGGTACATATACTTATTATTGTCATCACCAAATGGAGGAGGGTTGCCAGAGTCTCTGGTAGAAAAGCATCAAATTTAAGATGATAGTTTTATTGTGGCATGAACATTATAAACTGTATAACATCCTTCGAAGTACTCTCCCACTTGTTCCAGAGTTCGTTGCCATCGTTGGGGAAGACGTTGGATACCATTAGCTACACGTGTGCTGCTGATGCATGTCACTTTTCGCCGAAATGTGGTTAAAATATCCTGCGCATTTTTGAGCAAATTTCACAGCAGCCCAACGCTTTTCATCGCTTAGACACTGTTCCTTTACAGCCGTCCTTACATCTTTCTCAGCGAACACAGGTCGTCTCCGCTGTAGATCGGCAGTTGATACACGCCCGCGTTGAAAAGCTTCCATCCACCGCGATATACTGCGACCATACTGTTCGATAAGCCAGAGCATGATCACCCAATGCTTGTCGTAGCTCTGCATAATATTTCCATGCATTTTGCCAGGGAGAACTATTACAGTTATACCCTGTATCACCACTTTGGCTAGGGATTTGAGATTTAAGCTATTGCGAGTTAAAATTTTAAAGCATTTCTTTATTAGATTATCATTTCCTCTTTACCGCTTGAGCGAATTTTACGGTAAGAAATATTAGTTTTAAAATTTTTCTTTTTAATTAATTTTTGCCAAAGAAAATCTGGGCAACAAGATACAACCACAGATAAGTAAACAGATAGCTCACCGTAGCAAAATTGGCCGATTCTTGCGGGTTGCAAAAATAACAGGCTGCTATATTACGATTTTATCAAACATAGATAGCTGCGGGGAGCACGGTGTACGGTCGGGGACCGGACGTCGGGGTATGGAAGGAGTACCGGCTCGCGAGTTGTTTTTATTTAAAAAAATATGCTTTTTTGCCGCACAACTGTTATTTACCTAGAATAGCAAATTGAATAGAATTTATACCTCCTTGAATGTGAATTGCTTACGCTCTTATTTGGAATATGAATATTTTCTATAGACTGTCCAGATTGACTTGAGTGCGCGTAATGTATTTATTGAATTTACTCGTATGTATCTCATAAGAATATATTTACGGTTGTTATAATATATTGGAAGGGCTCAAAGTTTATAGGCAGTAGTATATGTAAATAATACAAAAATTTTCAATATATGTGACTTCACATTATATATCAATTATTCATCAATATCTTGTTACGTTTCGACTAGTTAATATAGTCTTCTTCAGACATGTATGATGAAAACAATTAACAATTACGTTAAAACTGATAATCTACATCAAGAAAAAAATGATTTTATAGATAGATTTTTTAAATGTAGTTTGTCATGTTTAATGTAATTGTTAATTATTTTCATCATATATGTCTGAAGAAGACTATAGTAAGTAGTCGAAACGTAACAAGATATTTAATTAATAATGTGAAGTCACATATATTGAAAATAAAGCCTGAAATTCCACGCCATAACCCCATGAAGTTATGCAACTCAACGAGGAGACACTCTGTATAGCATTGCTATTATATCTTTGCGGTCATCAGTTATAAGCATTTATCTAGAATATGTTCTTTTTTTCCTTTTTCTATTGATTGTAGGGCAGGAACATTTTTGATATTGATGCCATGTAATACATATTCACTGCATTTTCCTAATTTTTGTTTAACCAATATTTTTATTGTAGGTGTTTATTTTATTTTTATCAATTTCTTTAAGACGTGTTACACCTGAGGATAACGTTAAGTCAAAACATGCGGTGTTAAAAATGTTAAATACAAATATAGATTGAATAGAACAATTAATTCTCTAATACTTATTTATTTTCCATATTATACACAAATCTATGGACTTTATTATTCGGTAAAAATTGCAACATTGAATTTATAGTGGAATAACTTGCACGTACAAAATTTCAATTATTTTTACTTTTTAATTAATTTAGTTAATTCTGACGTTAATACACCGTCCACTTTGAGCCACTTAGTATAGTGCTTTTCTTAATTGCACCAAATGCATCATATCTCAAACCTTGTCTTAATAAAGCTCTTCCCAAATGCGCTATAAATGTGAGTTTGCTCGAGAATACCATACATATAAAAATTAGGGTTTCAGTGTCTATTTATACATCCGCGTCATTTTAAAATTGTTAATAAAAGGAGGTGGCCATTAGGTAAGGTTTCACAATAAAAACAAAATAATATTTTTTCTTAAATTAAGACACTAATTAAAATATGGGTGAAACAGGCATGGTTACAGTTGTACTATTAATAGGTGCACGAATGAACTTCTCGTGTTAGTAGACAAGTAACATCCTTTAGTATTCCTAATTTTAAATATCTGTAATAAGATAATTAGTTTATTACTGTTTAGTTCATATTTCAGAGTCCATAGAACCGAAAGGACAGATTAACCGACAAAGGAAGCGCTATTATTACGCCCATATTACACACACAGTCACTACTAAAGAATTTCGGTTATTGATTTCTTCCCGCCGAACCAGTGGTGACGCAGCGTGTAGTTTTCTCCAATGCCAAGGCGACCGCCATGAGTGTGGCCATTATTATTTCTATAAATATTATAGTAAACAATATGTAAGAAGTCAACTGCCATCACTTTTTTTTTCATCTTGTTTACAAGGCTCACAATAGTTTTTAGCATATTATTTAAAATTTTAAATAATTGGTACTTTCTATATAAAACCTAATATTATCAGATATTTGTTTTAAGTGATAGTGCTCAATCAATATAAATTAAAAGTCTATCTAAAAAAAAAATTATGTAATACTTGTACAAGTGAAGTGGTTGATGGATAAGGTTTTAAAGACACCTTACAACCTACGAAAACGCGAAGATCATACCATTTGCCAAGGACATTGCAGCGTGAACAATGCCTTGGACAATTCACTAAAAACGTTGTCGTTTAAAATTAGGAAAATTATAGAAATATTCAATTGACACCTTTAATAAAATTATATAACTTGAAAGATGCTCTTATGATGATCAGTAAGTAAAAAACACTGTGCAACGCGTACATTATTGCTACATAATTAATTCAGCAAAGTTTAGACTAATCACTTCTTTTTCCAGCTGTCGCTTTAAAAAAAAAAGACTAAATACAATATTACATGTTATATTTTAAAAATGTTCATAACTTCATTTTTATATCTTTTTTGAACTTTTTTAATTATCATCACTTAATTGCTTTAGAGTTTAATTTAATCATGGTAAATCATAGAGATGTCTATTACCTTTGAGCATAGCTATATTTTTTTTTTACTTTTCTACTTGAATTAAATGTGTTACTGAGTTTATACATTCACCTATGCTCAAATGTCATCTTTATGTCAATATCTCTATGATTTACCATTAATTTCGTGTTTTTTGCATTACCTCTGTGGCAGTTAATTTAATTATTTATTTATTCGTTTTTATGATTTTACAACCGTTTTTATAGATACTTTTCCTAAATCTATTAAATTTTTATGCATGTTCACGTTTCTGGGACGTCAGTTTTTCACGCACTGAAAAAAGTATTGCAACTGTATTAAAATCTTACAGAGATGCGACAAATTATTAAGATTCTTTATTAAAATACTATTTATAACTCATTTAAATTAAGAGTTTTATTTGAAATTCACCTTACTTTGATTATTCGCAAAAAATATAGGTGTCTAATACATCTGAGCATATCTATACCATATAGCACTGCCAACTTCACTGTCTTATGATTTCAAGAGGGCTGACTTTGCTGGTCTTTATAGAGCATTAGCATTGACAAACTGGTCATTTTTAAGTACCTAATGTGGACGGCGTGAATACGGCCTGCAATTTGTTTTATGAAAAACTGTTTTCTTTATTTGATCAATATGTACCTTTATATACCTATATATAAAAAGAACAGGCGATATCCTATCTGGTACTCATCCGAAATTATATATAACATAAAATTAAAAGCATACTATTTTAAAAATTATAAACAAATTCAAAATTCTTATTCATTAGCACAATATAAATACATTAGAGCATTAGTAAAGAGGCAAATAAAAACGGCCTACAACGATTACATCATTAACGTGGAGAATTGTATTGCACTCGATCCCCAAAAGTTCTGGTCTTTTTTTTTACAAGCAAAAAAAAAATCTCGAATTCCAGGTTTAATATGTTACGGTGAGAATACCTATGAAACCTCACAAGGTAATGTAAATGCTTTTACATCTTTTACATCCCATTATAACGGAACCAGAAGTTGATACAGCGATCAGAAAGTTGACGAATAAGATGACGGCTGGCCCAGATGGCTTCCCAAGTTCCTTGATACGTGATTGTAGATGTATTCTGACAAGTCTCTTAACACGAATTTTCAATCTTGCATTGTCAACAGCGACCTTCACTGACCTGTGGAAGTGCACGAAGGTATGTCCGGTGGTAAAGAGTGGTTCTTCTAGTAATGTGAAAAATTATAGACCAATATCAATACTAAATAACTTTGGAAAGGTGTTTGAAGCAGTTCTTTACTGACATATATATCCGTCAGTTAAAAATTATATATCTGAACATCAACATGGATTCATGGAACGGAGATTCACTATCACAAACTTAGCGGAATTCAGTCAGTTCGTGCATAACATATTGGATGTAACAGGGCAGGTAGACGCTATCTACACAGACATATCCAAAGCATTTGACCATATAGACCACTGCTTACCACTGGAAAAGCTCAAGACATTTGGTTTCAGTAACTCATTACTATCATTCTTTAATTCGTATCTATCAAATAGATCGCAATATGTTACATATAATGAACACCAATCATACATTTACCGAACCACTTCTGGAGTACCGCAGGGGTCCAATTTAGGTCCTTTAATGTTCCTGCTATTTATAAATGATTTACTGGAGAGCATTCACAGTAAAAAATGTATATTTGCTGATGAAATTTAAAATGATCTTTACTTCTGTGACGTGCATATCTGACTGTCTTCACTACAAAAACAACTAAACAAGATTGATGACTGGTGTACTATAAAACAAGCTTCATTTGAATATTGAAAAGTGTAAAGTCGTAAGCTTTACAAAAAAATTAAAACCAATACACTTTGACTACAGCATTATTGGAATATCTCTTGCACGGAACACACTAGTGAAGGATGTAGGCATTTACTTTGATACATCGTTCACATTTGTTACACAGAGAGAAACTATTATATTTTCTGCGATGAAAATGTTAGGATTTTTGATCAGAAACAGCTTCCTCTTCAACATAAACACCATCAAGCTTCTATATTTTATCTATATTTTTATCCATATCTATCCCTATTTTCTTGGACACTTTGCATCATTGACCTCCGTGTCAACTCAATCCAAAGTAACGTACTTTTCTTTAGAAACTGCTTGTGGAAATACGACACTTAAGTATGAAGAAGGTAATATTATACTTTGTATCTTTCATAATTCAATTTAAATTTAAACGGTTTGGAAATGTAAACCTATAACTCCGTGCTTTTTTTAATGTTAATAAGTTCAGTAATGAAAATTTGTACTCGGTACACGGTGGTAGACACATCATACTCATTGCAATTATTAATTGCAGGATGTTTTGATAACTTTCGTTAATGAGTGAGATTGTGTTAGTTTAGTCAAAAGCGCCAGTTACATAAATATTTTAATATTTTCAGACCGTATGAATGTTTACAGAAACAGAAACTAATTAGCCATACTGATGTGCTGATGATTATATATATATATATATATATGTATGTATATACGCACGTTACATAGAACGAAAAACGAAATTTAAAAGACAAGTGCTAAAAATATCTATTTATATCACGATATTGCGAAAAAGTGTTCTCTCCTATATTCATAATATAAGTATGTACACAAACAAAATACTACAGCTTTCTTCAAATTCGTTTTCTTTCAAGCATTCACGATTCTCTTTAATTATAATTTACACCGCACGCAAATAGGAACCGTAGTGTCTTCAATATTCCTTTGATACGCGACGGCGACTTTCCTAAGAAAGGATGGCTTAAAACGTACCGGCATTCAAAAATAGAAAGTATGCCAGGAATGAGTCTAAAAATGAAAAGCATTACAGACGCCGTAGAATTCTTCCTTTTTTAAACATGGCAGTTGTGGTTTTTTTTTACTTGGTATTCATCAACAGAAGATTCTCATGGTAAGCGTCCAAGATTTTATCAATGAAATGAGAATTGAAATAGTTGCTAGAGAAAAATGGAAATTTAGTATGAAATGTTTGGTGGAAATTATGGTACTGTAATAATTTATAATGTGTCTGGAGAGCATGCATGAAAATTTAACGCTCTTCTACGCCAATGACATTATTATATGTCACATCCACCTATTTTAAGTTCGCCATGCCGCTATTACCTGCGATTGATTGCATCCACAATGGCTGTTGTTTTAAACAAATGGGAAATAAATTTGCACTAATAGTATATGGGAGAGAAACTGTCTTTTTCGTGGGAATCTATAACTAGAATAGCAAATAGGGAGTATTTCTTAAAATTACCTCAAAAAAACTGGCTTTTTAGGTAATTCCCGCCATCCAGTAATAAGGTTTTCCAAAAATTCTCCAGGCAGAGACAGTGAAACAGTCACTGTATTGTATCAACACCGTGATCAAATGCAATCAAATCCATGATCAATCTTATAAGTCTCCCCAGGTTGGCAACAGAAAAAAGTCCCTGACTCACCAACAAATAGTTTATATTTAGTTTGTAGATTGCCTGCACTTCATTTACAAGTGATACGTTTTGGATACGTTTAATGACGAAATACGTATTTACTGAAAAAAGTGAAAAGTGGATCTTTTAAATAGCGACAAGAAAATATTTCTTTGATTTAAATAATCCTTTTTCTCTGCATACGCGTAAACGATGTACTACAGGTGGATTTATCGTATTACATGATTAGAATCAGTAATATAATAAAAAATCTTAATAATAAAGAACTCAAACATTGGATTGAGCCCATTCCAGCAAGCAAGAATCGGTGCAAGTGCCGAGCCTGTAAGAAAATTGTTACCTACTTGCGGAAAATCAGAACTGAAAATCCTTTGAGAGTGCTTTACATCAAAGAAATATAACAAGCAGAAATCTTCTCAAAAATTAGAGAACTTTGTTATGAATGAGTTGAAGTTTAGGAAAGGAATAGAGTTTAAAAATCAAGTTAAAACTGCATCCTTTTTTGCCCCAATTAATATAGCATTCCAAATTGCAGATCATATAGTTCCACACAGAAAAGAACGTATACATTTTAAAATAATTGTAAAGTTTAGTACAAGAAATTGTAGAACAAAAGGGGAGGGAAAACTTCTATTAAAATTTTCTACAAAACTGTTGAAGAATATTATCGCATTTATTGCAATAAAATTTCGTTATACAATTTATGTTGACATAACTTATATACAGATATGCTCAGATGTATTAGACACCTATATTGTTTGCGAATAATCAAAGTAAGGTGAGTACAAAATAAAACTCTTAATTTAAATGCGTTATAAATAGTATTTTAATAAAGAATTTTAATAATTTGTGGCGTTTCTGTAAGATTTTAATACAGTTGCAATACTTTTTTCAGTGCGTAAAAAACTGACGTCTTAGAAACGTGAACATGCATAAAAATTTAATAGGTCTAGGAAAAGTATCTATAAAAACTGTTGTAAAATCATAAAAACGAATAGAAGTTGATGCTGTTGACCGTTACTTTGTGGTAATCCATATTAACTAATGATATTAATAACATAAAAGTCTTTCGATGTTTTTTACCACGTATTTATTCTACACTTTCGTGACTATAGTTTCAACTCTTTGGAGTTATTTTCAAACGATTACAGAGTTTGGAATAATTTTGCAGTTTATATACAATATACAAATAAGGGGTGCTTATGCTAATTGCTATTTTATTACCCCAGGTAGATAGATCTGGGAAGTGCGTGAGGGAAGACCTGAATAAGGGAAAAACCGTGTTATACCACTTGTTTCAAGGTGTCGAACAGCGGTGAATACATAAGATCAGTTTGGTCATTAAGCAAAATGGGTGAATTTTTATTTAAATATCTTTGCAGGGATTCTAGTAAATTTAATTTTCGACCTTTGTGGCATAAATGTAAAATTTTTAAAGTGCCCAAAGCCGGTGCATTGTGATCATGTTCCCAGTAAATAATTTGCGAATGTACTGTCTGTTTTTTTAAATTTAAAAAATCTCATGTGTTCTTGGAATCTTGTTTCGAACTTCCTTCCGGTTTGTCCTATATATATATACTATTACACTCAGGGCATTCTAATTTGTAAACATCGAATTTTTTTAATTTATCTGTCCGATCTTCCCTCACACTTTCCAGATCTATCCACCTGGGATAATAAAATAGCAATTAGCATAAACACCCCTTATTTGTATGTATATATATATATATATATAAACTGCAAAATTATTCCAAATTCTGTAAACGTTTGAAAATAACTCGAAAGAGTTGAAAGTAGTCACGAAGGTGTAGAATAAATACGTGGTAAAAAACATAGAGACTTTTATTTTATTAATATTAGATAAAAACGAATGCATAAACACTTAACTTAACTGCCACAGATGTAGTGCCAAAACACGAAATTAATGGTATAACGAAATTTTTAAGGTGGTCGGTCTTTTTGCAAGTAACTGTTACTATACGGAATAATATAGACAATAATTAATAGTTATAACTTACATATGCATGAAAAAATATTCGTATTTGATTTATATTAACAAACACAATCTATTTTGCTCTGTCAATCAACGTGGATTAGCAATGTTTTAAGTGCCTACCTTATATTACAGAATATTAAAACACGCAATTACTAGTAATTCATTATTTTTAGTATATGTATATCAAATATATATACCCTAATTAAAATATTACGATTTCTATTTCGTACCAGACAAAACTGTGGTACGAAAAAATATAACATAGTTGGAAGATCACAAAAGTTTAGAAACCTAAAAGTTATTAAATTAAACATTGTCTAAAGTTAGGCATAAAATTTATTACAACAGTAATAATAACACTTAAAAATAAAACTGAAAAATATTATTAACATAAAGACTTAATAACAGCGGTTATAAAAATCTAAGCGGAAGTCAGAATATTTAAATCGACATTAAACTAAGCAAACAGCGTATCGAAAAGATATAAAGGAAAACGAGAAAAACTACCGCGTTGGATGAATGAATACAGTCGCAGGCAGTAGTTTTTCTTCAACGATAATTAATAGAGATGACAATAGTGAGGTAACCTGAGATTCCCACGGCTTTTTATTGTTGGCTGCGGTGAACTTATTGAAAGAACATCATCGGAGAAAACGCTTATACACTTCGCAAAATTACTTTCTCTTTCTAAACGTATTATACAGTCAGAACAAGTGCCAGTGAACCGCGGTAGAATGTCAGTCGATTCGTGCAGTAATCAACACAGCGATACCTATAGATAAACTAAGCCCGCTGCGAGCTAGAAACCGCTATCCTAGACTATAAATGTTTCGATCGTCACTCCCATCTCATTTGTTATTGTTGTTATTTGTACCTCCGCCTGGGTTATCAATTTACTGTTACTGTTATTGGTTGAATTGAAAATAATGTTGCCTTTTAAAGTTAGAAGTAACGTTACACCGCGCGCGCTTGGTTTTTAACGGCAAAAGTTCATGTAACCGTTTTCGTATTCATTTGCTGCAAATCTCTTTATACAGCAGGTTGTCAAAATAGCATTCTACCAGCGGCACTTAGATTTCTGCTTTACAGTTAATACAACCATGAAACGGTTAATTGAAATTTTGTTAAACGGTGATATACCTACATACCTTAAGTATCACATTACATCGCTATAGCATGTAAAATAAAGAACATTAAAAAAACTACGGAAACAGTTTAAGATCGCATATTTCATTCATTTTTCTCTAATGGTTTGATAAACTAGCTTTCGTCAGTAGTTCTTACTATAGAGTGATCTATTCATTTATTAACTTCTTTATTTATAAAAATAAACAATAAGAACAATGTTTGGGGAAAGTTTAGCTTAAAGCTACTCAAGTACTTTTCCAACGATTAGTCGATAATATCCTAATTAACATCTCTGCGACATGTCTGATACCTCAAAAATTATTTTATCAGACGACTACACACAGAAAATGCATTCTGAATTCAAAACAAAATATTGTTGTAACACATTTCTTATAGATAATATAACTAATAAACGACATTCTGTAGCTATATAGGGCCATATAAAAACTGACATAGTTATGATCGTAGAATCCAAAAATGTAAAGAAAAATATATCATTCTATTTAAAATAACAAAGTTGAGGTCAAGTTCCGGTCAACCAGAAGTGATATTCTGGTTACAGTATTTCACATTTTATAATAGCAATCGAATAGATAATGATGCCAAAATCTGCAAAATAATTAGATAGTAGAACATCATAAACTTTGTTTATTTCTAATTTACTTTTATTTCTTATCACTAGCATATCGAGAAAAGCAATCCTATTGTTTGTTTCCGCTACATGGGTAAACTTAATAAATGGAAATTTTGAATTTAAATAACTGATTGAGCATTTACTAACATCGAAAACATAAAAAATGTGACCCTAATCCAAACCCGTGCAAAATATGCCAAAATATTCTTAAGACCAGTTTCAAATTTATCGACAAATGTTAGCTACGAAAGGAGATAAACTGTTACCCATTGCTGTTCAATCAGTGCGTTGATAAAAGCTACCATTGGTTTGGAAAAAAAATGTTTCGTACAAATTTTCGCCAAAGGCATCAAACCATCAACCTCTTCATTGCCCAAATGGTCACTCTTCAAGAATTCTTCTATATAATTGTAAGTAAACCAAAGCGATCACTGGCACGCTGGGAAACTTCATTATCAGTAAGCGCAATGTTTTTAATCTTCTCAATAAACGCGCATGAATTTTGAACTTCTAAAGTAAGTGATTAAATTTGTCAGGCAGCGATTTGGACAACAAATATGTTGGACTATTAATATAGAAGGCAATGGGTCTCATCTGCTCTCTTATCTACTTGATCTTTAGGCAACCCTAGAGACCGTCATGTATCAAATAATGTATGTAAAAATTATAATCATGTATATATTGGACAAACTAAAAGAACAATTGAAACTCGTTACAAAGAGCATTTGGCCCATCTTAAATTTCGAAGGTTCGGCAAATCTAGTGTAGCCCTGCATATGTTTGAAGAAAACAATAAAGTGGACCGTGTAAAATTAGTGAAGAATGTAAACAACTAAAGGGTTTTTGAATAAGGGATGTTGAAATGGAATAAAAGAAAAAGCTGTGTAAAGCATTCACGAAATTCTTTTTTTATTTGAAAGGACCACTATGTATGGAATATAATATCGTTCAAATGTCCGCCGCGGCTTCTCACGGCAACGTGGATCCGAGTGGTCTAATTGTCAATGCTCCGGCTGAATATGAGCAATGGCCTGGGTCATGTCGACTTTAAGCGCATCTGTCGATCGCGGCTTATTGGCATAGACCTGCGACTTCAGGAAACCTCACAATAAAAAGTTTAGCGGAGTCAAATAGCACGATCTTGGTAGCCGATTCACGTCACTTCTGCGAGAGCAAACCATATGTCCATATCGTTCAATTTGGACCAAAAGAAATCTTTCTGTAGCGCTCGCCGTTGACTGCGATAGCCTCACCAATGTCGGTTTCAAAAAAGTACAGACCAATGACGCCGCCGGTCCAAAATCCGCACCAACCAACAAATTGTGCTTGTTAACATTGCCATTTTTCATGTATAGTCATTAACCTGGGTCAGTTAGATCTTGTACGGGTGTAAGCCCAAGTTCCGACGCAAAATTCGCCAAGTTAAAGTCTGCGAAAGGCCGACTTCTTGTGCACGACGACGAATTGACTGCCTCGGGTTGTCCTGCACACTTTCATGGACCGTGGGGATGTTCTCGGCTGCTTGTTTACCGAACCGGTCGTCTCAAATTTGGCCACCAAACGTTTGAGAGTCGACTTTGAAGGGCCACCGCGTCTGCCGTAATATGGGCGCAACGTTTGCACTAACGAACACACATTTTGATAATAAAATTTTATCATTTGTACGTGCGGTACAAACGTGTAACTTGCCATGGTGATTTGGCACGAGTGACTGAATAATAAACAATGAATTAGACAGACGTCACCAAAACAACATGGCCGCCACAGGTTGCCAACATCGGCCCGCCCCAATTATATACAATTGAATTGTTGTGAAGGTATGAAAATATATAAAAACAAACATATTTTAATAATCTCAGAATCAGAACCCTTAAATTCTAGTCTTTATGGTTTACTAAATGAAAATAGAAGAAGTAGATTCCAGGGAGTGATCACCATTGGTGATTAGTTAATTAAGTATGACAGCAATCAACCATGATCGTGATCACTGTACCATATCTTTCTTTGCAATAGATTAGCATAGGTTTATGGTACAGTTCAGTTTCAGGGCTGATTATGACAGTTTTGCTATTGAGACGTACGTTCAGTATAGTGAAGGTTATGGCAAGATATTTTTAAAGTGTGTAATTCTAAGTAACTTTCTTGGACACGTTCCCTTTTATGTTCAGCTCTACATTTCTTCTTGCAAAAAGGTGTTACAAATTATTCCAAAAACATCAAGAATTAAAAGAAAAAAGGTATACCATTAGTTTAAAGTTTCAGAACTGTTTACCTTTGTCATTTGCAAAAGGATTTCTTTTAAATATAAAATGTGTAGCGTTATGGATGAGAGAAAACCCGCGTGAACCTGGCAACGGTTTTCCCAGCAACGTTTCTGACACCAGTGGCAACCAAACTGTTTCAGCAACGTTTTCGATAAAAATTCGCGCTGGCCAAACCAAGTGTTGTCCCACAAATTTGATTAAGCAGAAATGATGCCTATATGATAGGCTTTCTAAAATATATAACAGATCCAATGTCACCCGGGGTCTAACGACGCGAGGGGGTGAAAATCGCGTAATATGTTATATACTCGGGAGAAAAAAATTCGCGCTGGTCAAACCAAGTCTTGTCGCACAAATTTGAATAAACAGAAATGATGCCTATATGATAGGCTTTCTAAAATATATAACAGATCCAATGTCACCCGGGGTCTAACGACGCTAGGGGATGAAAATCGCATAATATGTTATATACTCGGGAGAAAAAAATTCGTGCTGGTCAAACCAAGTCTTGTCGCACAAATTTGATTAAGCAGAAATGATGCCTATATGATAGGCTTTCTAAAATATATAACAGATCCAATGTCACCCGGGGTCTAACGACGCGAGGGGGTGAAAATCGCGTAATATGTTATATACTCGGGAGAAAAAAATTCGCGCTGGTCAAACCAAGTCTTGTCGCACAAATTTGAATAAACAGAAATGATGCCTATATGATAGGCTTTCTAAAATATATAACAGATCCAATGTCACCCGGGGTCTAACGACGCTAGGGGATGAAAATCGCATAATATGTTATATACTCGGGAGAAAAAAATTCGTGCTGGTCAAACCAAGTCTTGTCGCACAAATTTGATTAAGCAGAAATGATGCCTATATGATAGGCTTTCTAAAATATATAACAGATCCAATGTCACCCGGGGTCTAACGACGCGAGGGGGTGAAAATCGCGTAATATGTTATATACTCGGGAGAAAAAAATTCGCGCTGGTCAAACCAAGTCTTGTCGCACAAATTTGAATAAACAGAAATGATGCCTATATGATAGGCTTTCTAAAATATATAACAGATCCAATGTCACCCGGGGTCTAACGACGCTAGGGGATGAAAATCGCATAATATGTTATATACTCGGGAGAAAAAAATTCGTGCTGGTCAAACCAAGTCTTGTCGCACAAATTTGATTAAGCAGAAATGATGCCTATATGATAGGCTTTCTAAAATATATAACAGATCCAATGTCACCCGGGGTCTAACGACGCGAGGGGGTGAAAATCGCGTAATATGTTATATACTCGGGAGAAAAAAATTCGCGCTGGTCAAACCAAGTCTTGTCGCACAAATTTGAATAAACAGAAATGATGCCTATATGATAGGCTTTCTAAAATATATAACAGATCCAATGTCACCCGGGGTCTAACGACGCTAGGGGATGAAAATCGCATAATATGTTATATACTCGGGAGAAAAAAATTCGTGCTGGTCAAACCAAGTCTTGTCGCACAAATTTGATTAAGCAGAAATGATGCCTATATGATAGGCTTTCTAAAATATATAACAGATCCAATGTCACCCGGGGTCTAACGACGCGAGGGGGTGAAAATCGCGTAATATGTTATATACTCGGGAGAAAAAAATTCGCGCTGGTCAAACCAAGTCTTGTCGCACAAATTTGAATAAACAGAAATGATGCCTATATGATAGGCTTTCTAAAATATATAACAGATCCAATGTCACCCGGGGTCTAACGACGCTAGGGGATGAAAATCGCATAATATGTTATATACTCGGGAGAAAAAAATTCGTGCTGGTCAAACCAAGTCTTGTCGCACAAATTTGATTAAGCAGAAATGATGCCTATATGATAGGCTTTCTAAAATATATAACAGATCCAATGTCACCCGGGGTCTAACGACGCGAGGGGGTGAAAATCGCGTAATATGTTATATACTCGGGAGAAAAAAATTCGCGCTGGTCAAACCAAGTCTTGTCGCACAAATTTGAATAAACAGAAATGATGCCTATATGATAGGCTTTCTAAAATATATAACAGATCCAATGTCACCCGGGGTCTAACGACGCTAGGGGATGAAAATCGCATAATATGTTATATACTCGGGAGAAAAAAATTCGTGCTGGTCAAACCAAGTCTTGTCGCACAAATTTGATTAAGCAGAAATGATGCCTATATGATAGGCTTTCTAAAATATATAACAGATCCAATGTCACCCGGGGTCTAACGACGCGAGGGGGTGAAAATCGCGTAATATGTTATATACTCGGGAGAAAAAAATTCGCGCTGGTCAAACCAAGTCTTGTCGCACAAATTTGAATAAACAGAAATGATGCCTATATGATAGGCTTTCTAAAATATATAACAGATCCAATGTCACCCGGGGTCTAACGACGCTAGGGGATGAAAATCGCATAATATGTTATATACTCGGGAGAAAAAAATTCGTGCTGGTCAAACCAAGTCTTGTCGCACAAATTTGATTAAGCAGAAATGATGCCTATATGATAGGCTTTCTAAAATATATAACAGATCCAATGTCACCCGGGGTCTAACGACACCAGGGGATGAAAATCGCATAATATGTTATATACTCGGGAGAAAAAAATTCGCGCTGGTCAAACCAAGTCTTGTCGCACAAATTTGAATAAACAGAAATGATGCCTATATGATAGGCTTTCTAAAATATATAACAGATCCAATGTCACCCGGGGTCTAACGACACCAGGGGATGAAAATCGCATAATATGTTATATACTCGGGAGAAAAAAATTCGCGCTGGTCAAACCAAGTCTTGTCGCACAAATTTGAATAAACAGAAATGATGCCTACATGATAGGCTTTCTAAAATATATAACAGATCCAATGACACCCGGGGTCTAACGACGCGAGGGGGTGAAAATCGCGTAATATGTTATATACTCGGGAGAAAAAAATTCGCGCTGGTCAAACCAAGTCTTGTCGCACAAATTTGATTAAGCAGAAATGATGCCTATATGATAGGCTTTCTAAAATATATAACAGATCCAATGTCACCCGGGGTCTAACGACGCTAGGGGATGAAAATCGCATAATATGTTATATACTCGGGAGAAAAAAATTCGCGCTGGTCAAACCAAGTCTTGTCGCACAAATTTGAATAAACAGAAATGATGCCTATATGATAGGCTTTCTAAAATATATAACAGATCCAATGTCACCCGGGGTCTAACGACACCAGGGGATGAAAATCGCATAATATGTTATATACTCGGGAGAAAAAAATTCGCGCTGGTCAAACCAAGTCTTGTCGCACAAATTTGAATAAACAGAAATGATGCCTATATGATAGGCTTTCTAAAATATATAACAGATCCAATGTCACCTGGGGTCTAACGACACCAGGGGATGAAAATCGCATAATATGTTATATACTCGGGAGAAAAAAATTCGCGCTGGTCAAACCAAGTCTTGTCGCACAAATTTGAATAAACAGAAATGATGCCTATATGATAGGCTTTCTAAAATATATAACAGATCCAATGTCACCCGGGGTCTAACGACACCAGGGGATGAAAATTGCATAATATGTTATATACTCGGGAGAAAAAAATTCGCGCTGGTCAAACCAAGTCTTGTCGCACAAATTTGAATAAACAGAAATGATGCCTATATGATAGGCTTTCTAAAATATATAACAGATCCAATGTCACCCGGGGTCTAACGACGCTAGGGGATGAAAATCGCATAATATGTTATATACTCGGGAGAAAAAAATTCGTGCTGGTCAAACCAAGTCTTGTCGCACAAATTTGATTAAGCAGAAATGATGCCTATATGATAGGCTTTCTAAAATATATAACAGATCCAATGTCACCCGGGGTCTAACGACGCGAGGGGGTGAAAATCGCGTAATATGTTATATACTCGGAAGAAAAAAATTCGCGCTGGTCAAACCAAGTCTTGTCGCACAAATTTGAATAAACAGAAATGATGCCTATATGATAGGCTTTCTAAAATATATAACAGATCCAATGTCACCCGGGGTCTAACGACGCGAGGGGGTGAAAATCGCGTAATATGTTATATACTCGGGAGAAAAAAATTCGCGCTGGTCAAACCAAGTCTTGTCGCACAAATTTGAATAAACAGAAATGATGCCTATATGATAGGCTTTCTAAAATATATAACAGATCCAATGTCACCCGGGGTCTAACGACACCAGGGGATGAAAATCGCATAATATGTTATATACTCGGGAGAAAAAAATTCGCGCTGGTCAAACCAAGTCTTGTCGCACAAATTTGAATAAACAGAAATGATGCCTATATGATAGGCTTTCTAAAATATATAACAGATCCAATGTCACCCGGGGTCTAACGACACCAGGGGATGAAAATCGCATAATATGTTATATACTCGGGAGAAAAAAATTCGCGCTGGTCAAACCAAGTCTTGTCGCACAAATTTGAATAAACAGAAATGATGCCTACATGATAGGCTTTCTAAAATATATAACAGATCCAATGACACCCGGGGTCTAACGACGCGAGGGGGTGAAAATCGCGTAATATGTTATATACTCGGGAGAAAAAAATTCGCGCTGGTCAAACCAAGTCTTGTCGCACAAATTTGATTAAGCAGAAATGATGCCTATATGATAGGCTTTCTAAAATATATAACAGATCCAATGTCACCCGGGGTCTAACGACGCTAGGGGATGAAAATCGCATAATATGTTATATACTCGGGAGAAAAAAATTCGCGCTGGTCAAACCAAGTCTTGTCGCACAAATTTGAATAAACAGAAATGATGCCTATATGATAGGCTTTCTAAAATATATAACAGATCCAATGTCACCCGGGGTCTAACGACACCAGGGGATGAAAATCGCATAATATGTTATAAACTCGGGAGAAAAAAATTCGCGCTGGTCAAACCAAGTCTTGTCGCACAAATTTGAATAAACAGAAATGATGCCTATATGATAGGCTTTCTAAAATATATAACAGATCCAATGTCACCTGGGGTCTAACGACACCAGGGGATGAAAATCGCATAATATGTTATATACTCGGGAGAAAAAAATTCGCGCTGGTCAAACCAAGTCTTGTCGCACAAATTTGAATAAACAGAAATGATGCCTATATGATAGGCTTTCTAAAATATATAACAGATCCAATGTCACCCGGGGTCTAACGACACCAGGGGATGAAAATTGCATAATATGTTATATACTCGGGAGAAAAAAATTCGCGCTGGTCAAACCAAGTCTTGTCGCACAAATTTGAATAAACAGAAATGATGCCTATATGATAGGCTTTCTAAAATATATAACAGATCCAATGTCACCCGGGGTCTAACGACGCTAGGGGATGAAAATCGCATAATATGTTATATACTCGGGAGAAAAAAATTCGTGCTGGTCAAACCAAGTCTTGTCGCACAAATTTGATTAAGCAGAAATGATGCCTATATGATAGGCTTTCTAAAATATATAACAGATCCAATGTCACCCGGGGTCTAACGACGCGAGGGGGTGAAAATCGCGTAATATGTTATATACTCGGAAGAAAAAAATTCGCGCTGGTCAAACCAAGTCTTGTCGCACAAATTTGAATAAACAGAAATGATGCCTATATGATAGGCTTTCTAAAATATATAACAGATCCAATGTCACCCGGGGTCTAACGACACCAGGGGATGAAAATCGCATAATATGTTATATACTCGGGAGAAAAAAATTCGCGCTGGTCAAACCAAGTCTTGTCGCACAAATTTGAATAAACAGAAATGATGCCTATATGATAGGCTTTCTAAAATATATAACAGATCCAATGTCACCCGGGGTCTAACGACACCAGGGGATGAAAATCGCATAATATGTTATATACTCGGGAGAAAAAAATTCGCGCTGGTCAAACCAAGTCTTGTCGCACAAATTTGAATAAACAGAAATGATGCCTACATGATAGGCTTTCTAAAATATATAACAGATCCAATGACACCCGGGGTCTAACGACGCGAGGGGGTGAAAATCGCGTAATATGTTATATACTCGGGAGAAAAAAATTCGCGCTGGTCAAACCAAGTCTTGTCGCACAAATTTGATTAAGCAGAAATGATGCCTATATGATAGGCTTTCTAAAATATATAACAGATCCAATGTCACCCGGGGTCTAACGACGCTAGGGGATGAAAATCGCATAATATGTTATATACTCGGGAGAAAAAAATTCGCGCTGGTCAAACCAAGTCTTGTCGCACAAATTTGAATAAACAGAAATGATGCCTATATGATAGGCTTTCTAAAATATATAACAGATCCAATGTCACCCGGGGTCTAACGACACCAGGGGATGAAAATCGCATAATATGTTATATACTCGGGAGAAAAAAATTCGCGCTGGTCAAACCAAGTCTTGTCGCACAAATTTGAATAAACAGAAATGATGCCTATATGATAGGCTTTCTAAAATATATAACAGATCCAATGTCACCTGGGGTCTAACGACACCAGGGGATGAAAATCGCATAATATGTTATATACTCGGGAGAAAAAAATTCGCGCTGGTCAAACCAAGTCTTGTCGCACAAATTTGAATAAACAGAAATGATGCCTATATGATAGGCTTTCTAAAATATATAACAGATCCAATGTCACCCGGGGTCTAACGACACCAGGGGATGAAAATTGCATAATATGTTATATACTCGGGAGAAAAAAATTCGCGCTGGTCAAACCAAGTCTTGTCGCACAAATTTGAATAAACAGAAATGATGCCTATATGATAGGCTTTCTAAAATATATAACAGATCCAATGTCACCCGGGGTCTAACGACGCTAGGGGATGAAAATCGCATAATATGTTATATACTCGGGAGAAAAAAATTCGCGCTGGTCAAACCAAGTCTTGTCGCACAAATTTGATTAAGCAGAAATGATGCCTATATGATAGGCTTTCTAAAATATATAACAGATCCAATGTCACCCGGGGTCTAACGACGCTAGGGGATGAAAATCGCATAATATGTTATATACTCGGGAGAAAAAAATTCGCGCTGGTCAAACCAAGGCCTGTCGCATAAATTTTATTAGGCAGGGGTGTTACCAGACCTCTATCTAAACCACCATAGAGCGATACTGAGTTTCTGCCTTCAATAAAACGTACCATCATAGCAGAAGCTGATCTTCGCAACGGTGACACTCATTGAGAAAAATCTATTGCTACTGCTGAAACTACTGAAAAATTCCAAATTGATGTATTTACGTATGTATTGCATACTCTACATGCTGCAAGTATCCCTTACCCCTGTCAACACCACCATCGCAAATAGCGTCAGTTCAAACATATTTTTAGTAATGGAAATTTTTAATAATGAAAGTATTTTTGGTAATGGCGGACTTTCGGTTGTACAGGAAGTAGATAATAAAATGAAATGAAACATACTGTACATTATTGCGTGTTTGGATTTTCTTTCAAATTTAAATGGCACATTGTTAGGCATACGTTGGACCTAAGTTGCATGGCTTGCATCCGGCTATGTAAAAACTGTTATACGGTTCTATAAAATCAAGTTATCCATGCTTTTAAAGCTCGAAAATTACAGATCTCTAATTAATCAGCCTGTATTTTCAACCCAACTTCTTAATGAGAAACGTGTGTTCTTTCATGCTTAAGGGAAAACTGAAAAGCACATCTTTCTAACTTTCATAGTTTCGAAGATATTTTGAAATTTCGAAAACCGAGCAACGTCATTTTAAAAAAAAACACGTAATGTATTTCAGACACCATGCTACTTTGATCCAATGTATTTTTAACAAAGTGCTATTTAATTTTAACAAGGAAACCAAAAATGCAATAACCACTATTGCAGCACCCTGCATAACGTTTTAAGAAGTAAAGTAACTATAATGAATTTTATTGGTATGGATATGTGGAATAAATAAATAAAATAAAAAACCGATAAGAAAAACTATTCGCCCTGGGGAAATACAAGGATAAGGTTTCATTAACTAAAGAAGAAATATAAAATAATAATAGATATAAAAGCACATGTGCCTTAAATTTAAATTAAACTGTAGGGCTGAAGTGGCGACCATCCTGCTCACACATGCACGTAACTTCGTGTATAGAGTTTGTAAACTTGGACACCATTGCTGGTCGTCTCTGTTGCTGAGAAGAAGAAATTAAAATCAGCAAATGCTGTCTTTACGATTTCACTTATTGCCAGATAATAGTAGTTCAAATATAATTTTTTTTTCGGAATTCAATACAATAACAAGCGTAAGAAATAGTTGTAACTCTTTTACTATGTGCTAATATTTCTACACATTCTGGTCATCAAAGCTGACTGGTATTTCTTTTGTTCGTCACCCAAGCAGTCATGCATTGCCCTGCTATTAAGAAAAATTAGCGACATCCGACTGCAATATCAGAGATACGGAAACATATTTCAATTACTTATAATTAAAAAAGTTTTAGCAGCATTTACAATTTTATTTCTGATTTCCATAGTGTGTGGTTGTTTGCTGATGGTTGCTTGTCTACTTTTTCGTTGCATTGTCCATTGTTTTAAACTGCTGTCTGTTCCTTTTTCCATTTTCTTCCCCGCGTAATTACGGGATCATAAATTTTTAGATTAATTGTTTTTAACACTTCCATTTTAAACACAGCTATAACTTGTTATTTTCAATAGCAGAAAAAGGAAAAAAACTATAGATACATATACACTGAGAAAAATAGATAGTAACAATAGGGACAACTAACTTTATAGTTGGTTGTATTATAATTATATTAGAGCGTACCATCTTCCTAATAAACAGTAATACATGGATGAATATTGCGTAGGTACTAGATAACGTATTGTTGTTTATAATACGTGGTAACATCTTTTTTTCTCCGTGTAAGAATTTCTTATATCTATAGTTTTTTATATTTGTAGTTTTATTAAATATAAGTGTATTCCTTATTAAGAAATGCCCTTATATATTTAAAATATTCCTCTATTTTTATATTTTAAACTTTAAAACCTATTGTTATGTTGTCGTCCAAATTTAGAATTCAATTCAATCAATTTTCAGTAGTGCCTTTTTCAATTTGATAATTTCGGTGTTGTCTCTAATTTCAAATTACAAAAAGATAAAACCTTTTTGTAATATAAATTTTACAGGTCATTTCATTGTTGTTGTATTTTCGTGATCAGTACAGCAATAGATATTTCTGAATGCCAGTTCAATCATTTGTATACTTTGCACTCGTTAGGAATTTTAAAAAAAAAAAATTTTGTGAACATCAGCACTAGCAATAGATTTTTCTGAATGCGTGTCACTGTTGCACGTCGAATTTCCGGTCCAATAATTTGTAAAAAATGTTACAGTAGTAGGAGTCGATTTATGCCTGCCCTAAAAATTTTGAATTTTTCGTTCAGTATAGCAATAGATGTTTTCCGAACCGACGTGAGTATTTTCAGGCGACAGGATACTTTCGAAAAATTCGATTAATTTTGAATACCATACGGTTAACTACTAGTGGTTTTTACAGAAATCATGTCGTTTTAATAGAATATGGTATTCAGTTTGGTTTTATTGCTGAAATCTATTCCGTATTCCTAACAATGGTCAAGTAGCTATAGGGTGTATGATTCGGTTATCGTAGAGCTCATGGATTGCATTAGAGCTAACAGCAGCACAATTTCAACAAATTTTGTAATAATGCATTTAAATAAAGGTCATCTTATTATTATATACATTAGTGAGTATAAAACTTTCACATCTTGTAGTTCCTTAACCACACGCATTAGATTCAACAAGTAGATGACTTACTGTATAAGTTAAGAAATCAATTAGATAACATGATTTTGCACCGGGATGGAGCAAAACCCCATAATATTTTAGCGGTTCGAAAACATTTAAATATTTATAATCATAATCCCCGTGTAGATTGGTAATGCTGGGACTATTCAAGGCCTCCCAACAGCACCTATTTAATGCCACTAGAATGGTTCTTATAAGGCTTCTTAAAAGAAAAAGTGAATTTCGATTCAAATGCATATACATAAACACTAATTAGAGAGAAAATTCAAGAGGAAATAGATTTTTTACTTTTCCTTTAAAAAGAATTGATGCTTACATTTGTAATCCTATATCAAAATTAAGTAGACGATGTAAACATATTGGATGTTTTTGCATGTATTTCCTACTCATTACATTTTTGTCTTTTTCTTTAATCAAATAGCTCGCCAACTATTTAAAATAGTCAGATACAATATTATATATACTGAATTATGAGATAAAGGGCTATGCAAAAATGGAAAAATCTACGTTCCATTCAAAATTTCAAAAATAAATTTCGTCTATACGCAACTCTGATCGTTTTTCACTATTTCCATCAGTAGAGGCAAAACACTGCAATTTCTATTTGTAATATTTTTTTGCAGCTGCTATGGTAACGGAAATAAGCGGTGGTCAAAATAAAATGAAAAACCCGGTACATTTTTGGTCGTCTATTATGTTTCACGCAGAAATAAAATCGTAGGTCTGAGCTCTGTTATTTGTTTTTTTTTATGGGAATATTCTCTAGTTTGTCCTTTCGAATCCACATCGTGGATACAATGTCAGCACTCGCTTCAGATAGGTAGTGAGAAGTTATTTCCGATTGAGGTGGAGCCGACACTGTCACTTAAAACATATTTCCCAGGGTCTTTCCGTAATGCAGCAACATCTATCATGCAAAAATAGATTGTAATTCAAATATCTATTAGAAAAAAAAAAACAAGAAAATGCATATAATAGAAAACATTTAGGTTGGCCAGCGCGAATTTTTTTCTCCCGAGTATATAACATATTACGCGATTTTCACCCCCTCGCGTCGTTAGACCCCGGGTGACATTGGATCTGTTATATATTTTAGAAAGCCTATCATATAGGCATCATTTCTGCTTAATCAAATTTGTGCGACAAGACTTGGTTTGACCAGCGCGAATTTTTTTCTCCCGAGTATATAACATATTACGCGATTTTCACCCCCTCGCGTCGTTAGACCCCGGGTGACATTGGATCTGTTATATATTTTAGAAAGCCTATCATATAGGCATCATTTCTGCTTAATCAAATTTGTGCGACAAGACTTGGTTTGACCAGCGCGAATTTTTTTCTCCCGAGTATATAACATATTACGCGATTTTCACCCCCTCGCGTCGTTAGACCCCGGGTGACATTGGATCTGTTATATATTTTAGAAAGCCTATCATATAGGCATCATTTCTGCTTAATCAAATTTGTGCGACAAGACTTGGTTTGACCAGCGCGAATTTTTTTCCCGAGTATATAACATATTACGCGATTTTCACCCCCTCGCGTCGTTAGACCCCGGGTGACATTGGATCTGTTATATATTTTAGAAAGCCTATCATATAGGCATCATTTCTGCTTAATCAAATTTGTGCGACAAGACTTGGTTTGACCAGCGCGAATTTTTTTCCCGAGTATATAACATATTACGCGATTTTCACCCCCTCGCGTCGTTAGACCCCGGGTGACATTGGATCTGTTATATATTTTAGAAAGCCTATCATATAGGCATCTTTTCTGCTTAATCAAATTTGTGCGACAAGACTTGGTTTGACCAGCGCGAATTTTTTTCCCGAGTATATAACATATTACGCGATTGTCACCCCCTCGCGTCGTTAGACCCCGGGTGACATTGGATCTGTTATATATTTTAGAAAGCCTATCATATAGGCATCATTTCTGCTTAATCAAATTTGTGCGACAAGACTTGGTTTGACCAGCGCGAATTTTTTTCCCGAGTATATAACATATTACGCGATTTTCACCCCCTCGCGTCGTTAGACCCCGGGTGACATTAGATCTGTTATATATTTTAGAAAGCCTATCATATAGGCATCATTTCTGCTTAATCAAATTTGTGCGACAAGACTTGGTTTGACCAGCGCGAATTTTTTTCCCGAGTATATAACATATTACGCGATTTTCACCCCCTCGCGTCGTTAGACCACGGGTGACATTGGATCTGTTATATATTTTAGAAAGCCTATCATATAGGCATCATTTCTGCTTAATCAAATTTGTGGGACAACACTTGGTTTGGCCAGCGCGAATTTTTATCGAAAACGTTGCTGAAACAGTTTGGTTGCCACTGGTGTCAGAAACGTTGCTGGGAAAACCGTTGCCAGGTTCACGCGGGTTGAGAGAAATTGTAGTTTCATTATTGATTTTGCAAAAAGATTTGTATAAAACAAAAATTTGTGCTTGTTAAGAACCCTATTATTAAATGTTCAATTACTTCAATATTCTTTAGTTTAGTTATAAATTAAGAGAAGAAGTTAAGTATGCGCCACCTTTATTTGTTAATATAGCACAAATTAATTTTAATTAAGGAAAACTATTTTAAATTTCGTAATTAGAATTAATAAGTATTTTATTTAATTTTAAAGTAAACTACACGTTGTCTAAAGAACGAGTCAAACCTCTTTTCTTTCAGAATATCATTACGAATCTAATTGATCAATAAGAAGAAAAAAAATCAACAAAAAGTTGCCGTGTATATATACTACCGTCCACCGAATTTTGGCCAAGGAAGAAAGTTTTGCCCTAATCTAATAAGTTTTATTGCATTCGCATGTGCTGCAATCATAGCAATAAGCGACTGAACATCACCAATATCTACAATTGCCGGTGCGAGCGGATATTCTGCTCGCAGTAACGGTATTCGGAGGTGCACGATTGCAAATACGATTACAAGACTGAGGGGAGGAAGATATTGGAACAGCAGAACCCCCTGGTAACTACCAACAAACTACCAAACTACAAAACAATTATAATCTTAATATGTATTCGTCTAAAACACATCTTCGACTTAAATAAACAAAGTATTATGCATAGAAAATTTAATTCATTATCTTTATGACCCCCAACACAAAATCACATTTGCCGCGGATTATCTTAATTAATCTTTTTATTAGACAGGACTTGTCGATGGAACCAAGCTGGTAAAGATTTTGTGGCATCTCCTCTATCACTCTCTGGCTCTCTCTCTCTCAGGGCCCTATCGCTCAGCGTGGTCATTTAGAATGTTTTATTGCAATTTTAGTTTCTGTTTGATGTTATTCTGACAAGTCGTACAATAAGTGACTAAAAGCGTACAAAATGCGCCGTGGTAAATCTGTACGTGTTGCTAAACGATCTAACATAATAACTTTGTATGAAGGTTATGCCAGTAGGCAAATCGGTGAAAGATTAAGTCTAATGGCGTCGACAGTAAAATATAATAATGCCGATATCAGGTAACTGTGACGGTCCAGATCCGTCACGATTAACCACCTCAACAGATGATCAACTTCTACAACTAATAAGCAAACGAAATCGTAGAAAAACAGCACCAAAAATAGCCAGCGAATTCAATCGCGGGCATTATCATCCGAATTCAATTACCACGGTCAAACTGGTTGGCGGAAGAAAAAAACACAATAGATTGCTCATAAACCATTGCTGCACCACAGTGGGCCCGAGAGCACCAAGACTGGACGATTGAACAGTAGCAGAATGTGTTATGGATGAATCGATATTTAATGATTATTTATTAGTTAAAATAGAATAGTGTTTGTGAGACGGTCTGCAAATGAAAGAATGCTTCCCGAATATGTTGTACCAACAATAAAACACGGTTAAGGTTCAGTTACAGTTTTGGATTGTTTTTCGTACTCGGCAGAGGAACGTTACACCGAATCGAAGGAATAATGCGGAAAGAGCATTATCGCAAAATATTATAAGCTCATACCATTCCTTCTCGGCTCGACTAATCAGCGAGAATTTTATCTGTATATTATGACAACGATCCAAAGAATACAGCTCAAGTACGCAAACAGTATTTGAATGACTAAAATGAAGCGAATATTTTACAAATAATGACGTGGCCATACCAGAAACTCCTGATCTCAACCCCGTTGAGCTGTTTTGAGATGACCTTGAGAGAACTATGCGACTTGTTGGTCCTATTTCGAAGGAAACAACTCTGAAATGTTCTGCAACAAGAATGGAACAACGTCCTAGGCGACACACTCAAAAAATTAATCGCAATAGTACCACGAGTTGTGGAAGCAATCTTCAAAGCAAATATTGGTTTGTTCCATAAGAAAAATATTTAAGAAATAAAATTGAAAAATACAATTTTCGTTAGATTGTGATAGTTTTTATCCGGTATTTCAATATGCCAATAAAAGTATCTGATAACAGCTTAGTTAATATATACCTATTTGGGAAAATGTATTTATACTTACTCAGGTAATATTTTTTATTGGGAACTTTACTAGGAGTTTGAAATACCGGTTAAGGGTCGGTAATATATATATTTTTTTAGTATTATGTTTTGTTTTTTGATTTTTTAAACCTTTGTTGTATGGCCAAATTCCTGTGGACAGCGCTGTACGTATTAGGTTATTTTATGTTATTTGTCATGGTCTTACTGATGTATTTAAAAAACTATAGAATACATTATAGGTGAGTCATTAGTCATTACCTCAAATAAGGTAGGAAATATCGTTACGTATAAACTTGTAACAGCTAATTTTTTCAAACGTAAATAATACACTAATTGGAAGTAAAAAATATATAGAACAAAAATTAAAAAAAAAAGAAAAACGTAAATATTGACCTGTTTTTGTAAAATCTAGACAATTTTTGCTTTTAATTCCCAATATCATATGATATTCTAGCAGATCAAATAGTGAAACATAAATAATATCCAAATACATACTAATATTACAAAACAAATACATTAATAATAAAAAATGATACTATGTCCAATCAATTCTGTCGCTGACTGCATAGATATTTTTATTTTTTTATTGCTATGTAAGTTTCATATCGTTCAGCAGTAAATAATGCTACTTAAATTTTTTTTTATGTAAATTCACAAAATATTTATAACTGTTACTTCGGCAAGTAAATGCTATAGACCATCAAAGTGGCAAATAAAATACATTGCTTTTGGTTTAGAAGAAGTAGTGACGTCATCATAATTGCATATTCAGACACTTCATAATATAGAAAATTGTGGGAGTAAAAGTAAAAAATCAGGAACGTTTGCAACTTCCCGGAAAATTAATGTTTACATTTTTATAAAATTTGTTTCATACATTTTCCTAACACCGATATTTTTACAGAAAATTCTGCTAGAACTAATTACAACTTGGCTGCCACAGTTAGGTTATTTTTTACACTTTCTAAAATCAAATACCCCAAAAAATATAAAACATTTAAGTAGACGTTTCAATGATTCAATACATGCAAATAGGGAAAAATTAATTTCATGAAAAACAGAAATATTTTTATTCTACGATAGGTACTGCGTCAAAAGTAAAGCAACAAAAATCAATTTTGCATAAATCAAGGGATAATAACAAAGAAAGTAAGAAATTATAATATTAACTAATATTTATGTAGTTGCGAAATCTTTCTGTTTTATAACTTCAGCACATCTCTTAAGCATGGAGGCTATTAATTTTCCAATAACACGGTCATCAACATTTTTCCAAACTCTTTCGATGTTTTCGGTAAGTTCAACCTTATTGCGATAAGTGCAGTCTTGTATACGTCTCTCGACTTCTTCCCATAGGTGTTCTATTGGAGTTAACTCGGGAGATTGGGCTGGCCATTTCATGACGCAGATATTAATTTTCACCAACATTGAAGTGTGTTTAGGATCGTTATCGTGCTGGAATGTAAACTTCAGACGCATCTCCCACTCTGCATAAAGCAACATAACATTCTGTAATATATCCCGATGATAATGCCGATCCACGATCCCATCTATGAAGTGCAGAGACCTCGTACCATATGCGGAAAAACATCGCCAAACCATAACACCACCACCAGCGTGCTTCACAGTAGCTGTTGTGTATTTTGGATTATACCTTTCGTTCAGTGGTCGCCTTTATGCCGCATGATTTAAATAGATTATATTTGCTTTCGTCGCTGAAAAGCACTTTTTTCCAATAATTTGTCGTCCACGTAATATGCTGTCTAGCAAATTCTAGTCGCGCGCTTCTATTTTTCTCACTAATAAGTGGTTTCTTTGTCGGTCTTCTTGAAAATACTCGAGCTTCTACTAATCTTTTTTGAATCGTTCTGCCACTAACATTTAAATTATGGATATAAGCTTTTATTTGCGGTGCAGACTTCCATGAATCATTCTGCTAGTATATACGCACTAAGAGTCTATCAGTAATAACGGGCATTTTCCTAGGATGCCCGGGCTTAGAAATAGTTTCTATGTGTCCCCTGTCATTGTAGTTTATTACTTTTGATATGTTGCAACGTTTTATTTCAAATCTTCTCGCAATATCACACTGTCTTTTATTTCTCAAATATGCGCTAATTATTTTCTCCTTTAATTCAATTCTTATTGCAGTATCCTTTGACGGGTTCTTTTAGTTAAAGACGATTATTAATACCCTTCACAGCACTCTCAAGTTCTAAAATGCAAAAAATTTGGTAAAAAGAATGAATGTTGCTTTACTTATATCCTGCTCAAAATTAACTAATATTAAATCAGTTGTTGGAAATAAAAAATGCGTACTTGGTGTGGCGGAAAAATAACACATGTTGTGCATTTAACCAGATGTTTCACTGGGTGAATGTACAAGGCAATCTTTTAGTATTTTCGGTAATATCCAAATATATACTAACAAAGGTAGTTTGTTGCTTGATTTTAGTCTGATAGTGTATGTATTGTTCAATTATTCGTTTTTTAATTAAATTCCAAGAATAGATAATATTGCCAAAAATTTTTCTGGGATAAACAAAGAAGCAATATAACAAAACCCAAAGAAATAAGTCAGAATTCAAATGCGTTGTACATTATTGTTATATCAGATTCAAAGAATTAAATAAACAAATGCCCAAAAATAATTTAACATTTCAATATTATGATATGCACTATGACAAATCACAACTATCTCTTAGGAATTTACCAACAATAAACTTCTCGAATGCTTTTTAATTCTAACTCATACTGTATTAGTTATTATTATATAAGGTCTATAAGCAAATGTATTTTATCAGAAGCGATTTAATATAATAAACAAGCAGTAAAATAAAAACAATCAAGGAGGCCAACATATTGTATATGACGATGTTTTAACATCCCAAATTTATAACTTTCGTCATCAACGGTATGAAGTGCCAGACGAAGGCTTCCGGAATCTAATAACGTTTGAAGTCCGCGATGTATGTACCAATCCTACCGAAATAATAAATATTTATGCCGTTAAAATGACGTTTTTCAACACTAATAAGTGGCAGACTGTTAATTTAAACGAATCCATTTATTCAATTAGGAATGTGTGTAATTTGACCTTACAGATGAGATGATACACATACTATGTAACAATAAATTAATTCAGTGAATCCTTACTTGTAGGTAAAACGTATTGAGGGGAAGGTCACTGCACTCGGCTATTCATTACGTAATGAATAACGTTGTAAAACAAACTAAACGCACCCCATTACATATACCTATAGATATATTACGGGGTAAAGGGGAACTTTGTACACACAATCGTAAGTGCCTGTAACTGGAGTAGCTTAGTGGAGACATCATGTGAGTGAAATTACACATTGGAGAAAGTTAAAATGCAAATACATATAATTTCATTAATAATTCCACGTCACGCAATATTATACAGAGATGCGAGTACATTTTTACACATGATATAGTAAGTAAACTTTAATACGTATTAATGTTTCAGTTATGGTAAAATTCTGCACTGCTTAAAGTAAAAATTATGATCGTTTAATACAATAGCTATTTGATTAGTACCAATAGGTTTCTTCCAAGATTTCTTTTTCTTTTATATCTGGCATTGGTACACTAACAATTACTCATGGTATACAATTATTTCAGAAAATGCAAAGAAGGCCAAGTTAATAAAACAAAAACACCTACCAAAATACACAAACAGTGAATCCTAACAGTTACCTTTTTTAAATATCTTTTTACTTATGTACTTGCAGACAGGAAGTTATTGATTACCTGCGATATATACATTTATAGAGGTGTGATCTAAAAAATTGTTGTGACTGGTGAAGATTCAATTTTGTGGCCTATAAGCATGTGTGATAAGTAAAGTGGGCAACTTTCCATGCGCTTCGCAGGCGGAGATACGGAAGCAGTATTTCGTCTAGTCACTAATTAGGTTATATTTAAAGTTCTAGTGTATACTTTTTATAAAATCAGATTCATGTTTCGACATTTAAAGGTGATCTCCAGATCTACGTTATAATTGGTAAATTATCATAAGAAAGTTTTAAATATGTAATTGCAATGAACACAACTTCCCTCATACAATTTACTGTATCCCTGTTTTCGTTCTCCCACTGATTTATTTTTATTAAGCAATATTTTATATAGGGTCCAGTGTACTTTGTGTTCATAATTCTAGTGCTTATTTCTTTGCTCTGTGATCTACTTTCTGAGATTATTGCCCTCAAATACTTAATGTTAGTCTTGCTTTGTACTTTTCCTCCCTTACATGGAATTTCATGGCCATCTTGCTACACTTGTTACTTCTGTCTTCTGAATATGATTTTTTCGGTTACTTTCGTCCAATAACTCAGCTCCATAGATTCAGCTTCGTTAAGAGGTATTCTTTCGTGTTTGTCATTATCTTGAGATTATTAGCGCACAACATTATTTATTATTCATTAAGATATACAGGTCGTGAATGTTATAAGTCGTTACATCTGACAATGACAGCACTCATTTAAACAAACAACTTTAATTTTTGATTTATGGCCCGGTTATTTGCCTTTTATTATCTTTTTGTCTTTCGAAAAATCGTCATAACTCCAAGAGCTATTACAAAATGAACATTATAATTAGCTTTCAGCTATCTGAATTTTTATGTCTCTATTTCAAAACAAGATTTTTTAATAACCACTCCAAAGATTTTTGAAAGTGAAACATGAAATCCTTAAACAGTCTAGTAAAATATTTATTTTAAACATCGTTTTCTCTCTATTCAAAAAATTCAGTTACTTGAATTACATAGGTATCACTAAAAGAATCATTTAAAACAAAGTAACCTGCCACTGAACAATAAAACAAAAAAACATTAGGTTTGAAAAGTACACTATTTATGGATAATACATTTTACAAATTCTCACATTTTTCATTGAGGATTGGCGTCAAATATTACAGTAATAGTTCCTTAGAATTTTATATTTTTTTTAATTTAAAAAATCGAAGGAGTGGTTACCAAAAAATCCCGTCCTGAATTATTTAATTAATGGCCATTTTATTATTTGAAAAAGATAATTTTGTAAATGGAGATGTTTTCAGAAGTCGGAAACTTAATTTTTAAATTTTTATTTTTCCTATATATGTACCTATCTAGTTCTTAAAATAAGAAAATTAAAACGATTTTTCGAACAACAAAAGAACTGCAAAAGCTATAAACTATAAGCCAGCAAATCAAGTTGTTTCAATGAGTTGCAACTGCTATTTTCGGGTGTTACGGTTTAGTATTAACAGCATTTGGCTGTCGTTAGACCTTCCATAAACCTTTCAAAACTTATATGTATTGTTTGATTGTCTGTATGTTTTTGTTCTTTAGTGGTTTCCATACCTCTGACCTTGGAATACCATCATTTTATAGGATTATATAGCTCTGTATGTTAAATCCCATATAAGGTTTGGCCATTAATAAGGAGGATTAAAGACCGTTATACAGACAACCGTATAGTTCTGGGATTTTTGCTAGGCTGGGTACTCGTTTACAAGAAAGATAATCTAGAAAATAGTACTTACTAGCAAAAGTTCAAAGAGTAAAAATATTGGTTACACAATCGTTTGCTGAATAATGTTGCTGAAAAAGTAATTTTGAGTCGCATTATCCAGTTTTTTTGCAAAACAAATTGGTGTATGGCTCATTTATGAAGTCTTTAAAAGGTGTTTTGTGCTAAAGAGTGTGCTGTTATCACTCATATTACCTTCGTATTTTAATACATTGATTCCTACTTCAATAGGCAAAAGCTCATTTAATCATACGTTTGCGTATTTTCCAAACAAATGTGTAGATAATTTATTTGGCATAATGAAATTCTGGCTTATGATATGAGTATTAATAAATAATACTCATAAGAACTAAAGTTTGAAGTGCTATGGCGTAAAGACGAAAGCAAAACCGAATACAAAATTAATAAGTGCGGGCATCTGTAATGGTGAAAAGCTAATACACGTTGAACACGTTGCTAATCTGTAATGATATAAATACTAAAATTTATAACAATAGTACCAGGTATCTAATTTGGATTAATGTAAAGTAGCGTGTAACATTGAACATTATCTTTCATTGTACTTTAGATAATATTTACAGTATTTATGTCGAATGGTTCGAAACAGGAACACAGATTTCCAATTTCATATAGATTCTGATTTGAATATATCAAATTATTATATTTTTAAAAAACCGTAGTGCACACCCGGCATTTGTTTGATAAACTGCAACTTGCTAGACTGCTAGAGAGTATGTCACTAATATTGAATACAAGTAATAAAAATTAGCCCGTTAGCCTTTTTTACATTTACAAAATATTTGTACATATCTACTACAGCTTTGTTTTTAAAATTAGAAGACAATTCCAATACACATTTTGACATTAATTGCAGCAACATTCCATAAGTGCAGCAGAGGAAAAAAATATTATATATACATATATTTTTTTTCTATTTCCTCATGTCATATGCATTTTATATCAACTATCAATATTGCGGTGTAAAAACTATGAGCAGTATGTCATTATTTAATCAAGTACAGAAAACAAAAAACTAAAATATTACAATAATTCCATTTACCGAACAATTAAAATTTTGTATCTTAACCCGGATATACGTCAACTACTGCGGGAGGAATAGAAACCTGTACCGACAATAATAGACGTTGAAGTTGATCAATGTTAGTAATGTAACCAATTAACGGTGACAGTTATAATAAAGCCGTTGGATAAATTTGATTTGGCTAATCTATCTCGTAATTGATCACGATACAGAATTTCAGAAAGTTTTCATGAGTTCCAAATGATTGACAAAGCCACAATAGATTAAAAACTAAAAAATAAGTTATCTGCTATACATCATTCCTACTTCTTAACATTAATAAGATGTAGTAGAAAAATACTTGTATACTGACACTTTCAAAGTACATATTAATATAAAAATATTAAAAGAAAGTAGTCAGTGTTTGGATTGTCAAATCGCTAGATTTAAGTGTAATCAAATTGTAAAAGCCCATTATTTTTCTAATTTATAGTCTTTAATCTGAAGAAAAAAAATCTACTTATGCATAGGTAAGCGGTTACTATTAAAAATTATGTCACCTAATGATGAATCACACTTTATAATAAAAAAATATCTATAATTTAATATTTAAGAAGCCACTAAACATTGTTTAAATAAAAGCATTTAACATCTTCACTATAAGTCTCGAAAGGCGTTAGCAAACCAAGTTAAATCAATACCACGAAAGTTAAAAGTGTAAGTTTTATAAGAAAGAAAAAAAAAAGACACTTACAGCTCCTCTCGCTGTCGTTGTGATAAAACCATTTTCATGATAATTCCGGGGCACAACGTTTATAAAATACCTATTGCATTACCTGAAATAAAAATTAAGCAAAGTTTAATTTATAAAGTAAGCGGCTTAAAATTTTCTTAAAAAAAACCACAATAACATTTCCAATATTAAAGAGGTACGGAAAGAGGTAGAAAACGTTTATTAAATTTAAACAGGTGCATATGCCAAATTTTATGACGTTTTATTTCACGTTATTACATACATAGATGCGTTCAAATTATATTGTACAAGGTTAAAATATAAATTGTGTTACGTATTGTGAAAAATATTAAATATTTGCTACATATCACACACCATACATACGGAGATACTAAAATCAATTTAAATGAAGACATTCCCACCAAATGACGTTAATACACATGCACTGAAGAACGGATAATTGATTGTTAGTTTTAACAATATGGCATCTGAAGAACAAAGTTTCAATACGCAAGAGGTAAATTAAAAGTAGGGAGATAAACACAATAGAGCACTGTACATTTCATTTTAAAAAGAATTCATATAAAATCAATATCAGCCATTTTGCTTTTGACTTGTCAAGTAAATCTTGAAGAGTCTATAATATTAAATAATTGTTGAAATAATAGTAATTTACAATGAGCATACTTACAATACTATGATAAACGTAGGAAAATTTACACCAACTTAACTATATTACGATTAAACTTCAAAAATTTCTGACGATTACTCACTGATCTACACTACACGCGATTACACCAAAAACTGATAAAATAAAATTATTGCCAACCGCAGAAAGCGACATCTAGCGCCCACTATAAACCAATTTAAAATAAAAAAACGTTAGAGATTCCAACTATCGAAAAAGGATTTTTCTAATATTCTCAAAATTAATTAAGAAACATTTAAACAATTGTGAAACGGTAAGTACGAAAACATATATCTCAATAAATATGGGCTTTCTTATAAATTACATTAAATAACAATTTATGAACATAATTTTTTTTGCAACGGTATAAATTAACTTTTGTTGCTCTTATTTAATATAGTTCATAAATATACTTAAACGAAAACAACTGTCTTCAGTGTAAAATTTTTAATTTGAGCCTAATTAAATCAGATGTCTCTGAAATGAGGTTATGTACTATCGCATTGTTTTTTCTGTATTGAATACATTTTTGTTTTGAATTTAGGACAAAACTTTCAAGAAAAAAGAATTGCAATGAAATTTACCAGATCATTAGAACCGCAAATATCATTCTTATCTAGGTACCACTAGTAATTAATATACAATTATTAGTACCATGCAAAATCACTTTATTTAAATATTTACATCTTCACAACATTACAATATTTTAATTGACAACATTTTTAACTGTATCATGAATAATGTTCTCCTCACAAATAGATTCACTAATATACTTGTGTTTTTCTTCTTGATTTGTTTTTTCTGTATTCATAACTTTGTTTTGATCAACTATTTTATCATTATTACTATCATTTTCATGGTGTTGATTCACCTTTTGGCCAATACTACTATCTATTTCATCAGAGTCTTCACTCATTACTTCTTTATCAGATTCAGATTCACTCTCTGAACTCTCTGATTTTATTTTATGATCTTGTTTTACTTTTTTATTTTTCAAGTTTTGTTTCCTTTTTAAACGTTTTGCCCTCTTTTTGGCAGTCTTTTCTTCGGCTTTCCTTTTATAATCTTGCAACTTATCATGATATTCTTGTTCTAACCTCTCCTAAAACAGGTTTTTATCACATCAATTATGATACCTGGGTTACTGATATCTACCCTTTCACCTTTCTCTTTCATATATTTTTGTCTTGCATATTCTTTACGACGCAGATGTCTGTACACATGAAATTCACCAGAGCCAGCACCCGCACTAGAACCCATAACATTTCTCACGAAATCTGGAACTGTGGGCATTCCCTTTTCTTTTGGTTTCTCAGGAATAATTATCGATTTCTCCTTAAAAAGTTTTACTATAAAGTAACACTAAGCAAAATCTACAGAATACCTTACAGGATGTTTCATTAATTTTTCTAATTTTAACCTTTGCAAATCAGTCGTATTGCGTACAACGATCGGTTTCCTTTCTTCTACATTTTCAGTGTCTGACATTTTTCTAGTTCTTAAAACTTACTATATATACCACACTTACACACTACCTCGTAAATTTTAATTTTAACTATCAATATTAGCCTCCCTATTTTACAGTTTATAACACAGACCTGATAGACTGCCAATGAACCGTATGCGCATCGCTACGGCGCACCATCAAAAATCGACAGGACATCTTGGAATACAGGCGTCATTACTTGCGTCACGATTCATGTAGCGTCATGCTTACGTTAGTTTTCTATAGGAAGTTTTTGTGTTAGCCACGTTAAGTTTTTTTGCAAGTTGACAAGTCTTACTGGTATTACCTAACCTTGTAGAGCGATTGTTTTATTTACTCTCTTTGTGTTATTATTTCCCGGACTATTTCTTAATATTATAAATTATTCACCGAATATTTTTGATTTATGTGTAAGTATGCATATTATAGCATTAATAATTGGGCTTATGTGATAATTAATCCAGGTAGTTTTTCCTGAAAAAGTGATGCCACCGTGTCGTGTAAAATCCTGCTAAAGCAATAGTTACAAAGATGACGGAGAACTAACTTTTCATATGTAAGTTGCAGAATAATGCCATAGCTTAAAAATATTCTGAAATTGTGATAATACTTAGTGTGTCTATGTGAAATAATTTTTTGTAGATTGCCCAAACATTCTTGTGTGGATTACTGTTACAGGGACTACCATAAATCCCAGCAAAAGTAAGCGTGCATATGTTTGTTCATTACATTTCCTCGAAAAGGATTCTTATAGAGCGGGACAGATTGTGCGAATTAAAGAGGGAGTTATTCCAACATTGAATTCGGACAAAGAAAATCTAAAAAAGTATATTTTTATTTAGAATCACTTGATATTCCTGAAAATAAAGGGTAGAGGTAAATAAATGATATATAACATATATATTTCTTTAAATTTTCTGCACTATTTCTTAGGTAAATCTAATCTGCCCATCAAAGGAGGTACGATATATTTGCCAGTTCACCGAAAAACCAATTCGGAAAGTAATGGTCTTGACAGGAAACAAGATTCCACAAGAAGAAAACTTTCTAACAACTTTTGTTTATTTACTATCAAGTCATGTTCCCCAAAATATTTTTTCTAGTTTATCCCATCATTTGTTAGATATGTCACCTCTGGAAGAAACTCGTGTTTCAATTTTACGTAAAACCATAATATCGTCTTATAGCAAAATTAGATTTCATAATTTAGCGAAGAAGTTTATAGAAAAAATACAAGGTAAATCAATAAGGAAGGAATTAAGTAAACTAATATTATTTAATCATCAATAAATTATACAACAACTACCGCAGTATATTATTTACTCCTAAAGACAACATACAATGTTGGATTGTTATGACAAGTCGTGAAGATCTTATGAAACTTGTATTAGATTTTTCCTACGTATTTTTATATGGCGTTGAAAGAAACTTTTTCTTTTCTCTTATTAAACCTGACAACGAATGAAGTATATGTTACCAGTTAATCGTAAGTTTAGAAACTGTTTATAGGTCTAAGTTGTCCACAACTTTAATAAAAAAAACAATGCCATATAAAATACATAGGATAAAATCTAACATATGCTACTAATTATTACAAATTGCAAGTGCTATTAAAATTTATTGATATCCTTAACTTTATTTATTTGAATATCCGCCATGGTACCGACGTCATTGATGACGCCTGTATTCCAATATGGCGCATTTCAATTGATGGCAGTTTTGAGTTCAATATCAGCAGTCTATCATGTCTATGGTTTATAAACAATCAACTTACTAGAAGTTAGCAACGTCAAATGCATATCAGATGCATATAACCACATTCTGGGTAGGGACGCGAACGATGCTTCCATACTTCGATACCAGTACAGTATCGATACCATAATCGATACTTTAGTGGCGATACCAAGTACTTTTGGCATCGATACTTATCGATACCTACTTACTAAATAATCCTGAATGGATACTGATGTTGTTTACTTCCTACACCCTACATTATTTTCTAACGCGCCTGTAAGTTAACCCGTAATCTTTAAGAACTCTTATTTTAATACAATACAGTTTAAAATCACATATCTTCGTTTTATTAAAATATACTTATTTATATTATGACAAAACTCTTTGCAGTAAGGTAGTAAGTACGTACTGTCAACAATAGATAACGTTATATTTTTAAAACTACCCATGCAAATCTAAAGTATCGATAATTCTTCCTGTAAGTACTTATATGTATCGACATTCGCAATCGATACTTTTCCGATACCGAGTATCGATACTTTTCTTTGGATACCTCGTCCTTAAATCTGGGTTGCGTTCGAAATTATAATACTGTATATTGGGTAATCTGTAAAGTGTATACCACAAACAAGCAAAGCGAATTGAAATGTTGAATGCTTGAGAGTTATATACAGCTATATATAACTTATACTAATATCACTTATTTTCGAACGCGCCCCAGTGGTTATTATTTGTTCGATCGATTAATTTTGTGCGACAAGTCAAATACGCACAAATTTCAGTATCCTCAAACGTCAACGTTCCGAGAGAAGTTAACAGTTAGCAAAACAAAGAATAGTGGAAAACTTTAAGATTTGAAAACTTCCGACCTCTTGTAATTTTGACCATTAGCACATTATTAATGGAACAATTAATTTATTTTTAAAGATTATTAGACATATATATGATTGTTTTGTAACTATGAGTCTATAAAATAGGCAAATCAAATTAGTTATCCCTTCGTTTAATATGTTTGTGTGGTACTGAACGGGAAGATATTTAATTGTGTAAATAATGTAAATTATAGCTTAAATATCTAAAACTCATTACATATTTAAATCAACGGTTTTATATATAATTATAAATTATTTCAGCCACTCTTAAAAATTATTTACAATTGTCCTACTTCGTGCCTACTTCAGGGACTATTTTTGACATATCTGACAATAATTGAAATTCTTCAATTATTGTACAATTGTTGTTGTTGAGTAATAAACCATATATTTCCCTTCTTATGACGAACTTAAAATATTACTAAATGTTACTGTGAGTATGTTACATTCTACAAAAATTATTTTGAGATTTCCCCTTTTTCAATTTGATTATGTACTATTATTTGTTTATTTTTAGGCAATGGTTGTTGTAAGTGGGAGTTGGGTAAAATATGTGGCTATATACCCAACCCCTACCTCTAACAACGACATGGTAATACCTACTAACACTATGAGTGCAAAAGCATTATTAATCTGCCGCCCTAATTCACATCCATTTCAAGAACGTACGTTATGTCTAGACCAACCTGTTAAAGTTGGTCGATCTCTAGCTAGAGCAAAGGCCACACCAACAAATGCGATCTTTGATTGTAAAGTCTTGTCCCGACATCATGCTGTATTGTGGTATGATTGCGGCAAGTTCTATTTGCAAGTAATACTATATAATATAAATGTTCACACCCATTTTACTAAATACATGTGTTATTCAAGGACACAAAAAGCAGCAATGGAACATTTGTAAATAATAATAGAATATCATCTAATGATTCAGAGCCGCATGAAGTTAGTTCAGGAGATATTGTACAATTTGGAGTGGATGTAGTAGAAAACAACCGAAAAGTAACTCATGGCTGTATTATAGCAACATTGAAATTATATTTACCTGATGGAAAAGAAGCGAAGGCAAGTCCTAGTATAATAGAAGGAAATAGACATGGTATAAATCTAAGTGCTATCATTTGATTAGTGTGAGCTATAATATTTATTATTTCCAGGTTATATACCTTTGGAGGAATTATACAAATTAAACCAAATTATCCAGGAAGCGTCTCAACGAGAACAATGCCTAGAAACGAAATTAATTGCGTTACAACATATTGTTGATGAAGCGAGAAGGTCTGCAGAAGAAAGCTGGCAAGTGAGTATTATTTTTCCTTAATTATTAATCATATACTTTTACTAATTGTATCTTTGCTTGTTTAAGGCTTACGTTGGCGAAGAAAGGCTGTTGTCTAGAGTTGCCGCTTTAGAAAATCAATTAACACAAGTGGGAAAAAATTGGGGTGAAGATAGGTTTCGTGAAGAGTTACAAAAATTACACGTAAACTATTTTGTATTTAACATTAACACTCAATTATTTACTTTTGTATTGAACAGGAGGACCAAGATACATATCAAATTGCAGCTAAGGAATCTGTACAAAAGTTGTTAGTTGAAAGGCTTGAAGCTGTGGCAACTGCGGGAGAACATCAGAGGGCCCGTGCCACTGCTGAACAAGAAGCGATGCTGGCTAGGGAGGAGGTAGAGAAAGCACAGAATGAAATTCAGGTAAAACATTTTTATAATGGCTCCACTCCAATAAGCATCTGAAATTTGTGGAGCTGAAATTAAAACGGACTATCACATATTTTTTAAATATGAAAAATCTTCACAAGGGTGAAAAATTAGAATATATATATATATATATTGCCCAAATATATATATATATATATATTTTTGATTAACTGCTTAAACTATATCGTTAAAAAGAATTATGAAAGCTAATAATAGTTATGGCTACTCTACAAAGAAATTGGAAGCTGCTTTTGTTCCCCTATTTCAAAACTGTGAATATTTTTTCAGGAGTGGTTTTTTTTAAATTGTTAAAGAACATACGTGAAACAAACAAACAACATTCTAAAAATTGTTTGTTTGTTTCGCCTTAATTAAAATTGCTTATTTGCATGTTTTTGAGAACACTTATATTCTTTTTAGTGCGTTTTTATAATACTGCCACATAAACTGATTTTGAATTATAATTTTACTCGTTTTATTCTTAGACAGCAAATGCTTACAAAAATTCCAGCACTAAAATATTTCTACCTTCTCTTGTAATAATTGATGTTAAATAATAAAATAAACATAATTTGCAATTTACTCTAGCAAATCGCACAAAAACTAACCGAAGAACGTAAGAGAAGCGACAACGAGAAAGCCAACTTGGAACAAAGATTACGCGAACTTGAAGCTAAACTCGAGCAAGAGGAACAAAATGTGAACGATCTACAAGAAAAATTAGAAAAATTTAGTCCAACGACCAAAAACGCTACACAAGATGTATTACCCCTAGAACAGTTAGAAGTAAGCTCTCCAAAATATGGATTTTACTTTAATACATGTGTAACATGGCATATTTCTTATAATTTTACAGAGATGTAAATTAATCATTGAAAATGATGTTGAGTTCAAAGAAGATATGCTAGGCAAAGGCGATGTGGACGCAGAATTAAATCGAACGAACGGCATCGAAGAACCCCAACAAAACCACATAAATAGAACAGTAAGTTAAAAAGTCATATTTTATATGGGGATATATAAATCTATTATTAAACTTTGGAATAGCATTGTGTTTTTGCAACAGGAACATTATGCAAAAATGCCTTCACGATCTACAAAAATTGCCATATAACGTTTTTTTTTAATTCTTAAACGTTCGCATCCAAATACGTTTATTAATCAATAAACGTTGCCTGTTTGTAAGAAATATTTATCTAGGGTGATTAGCAATACGATGTCTATAAATCCATTGTCAGGTCAAATGTCTTGAACCTTTTTTGTTACGTGGTAGCCATCTGACTGAGTGTCAAAGAACACCACAGCCTTTTAGGTTTTTTTACTTAATCTTCTTTTTTTGCAAATTAAAACATAATAGCCCTTCCAATATCCTGTTATATATTTTTTTCTATATTTTAAAGATCTTTGACAAGACACTCGGTGGCCCGTATCACCGAGTAGTGTCGGATTTCTACAGACTAAAAAACCCTCCCTTGGAAATGGTTCCTGCACCCCTGGGACTGCGCTAGCATTACTTTCTTCTATAGATGGTCGGGCCATCTCATCTGTCAACGTCTTTTTTTCTTTCTTAGTATTTCACGCGCCATACTGTCCGTGGCCTTCTAATTTTCCTCATCTAGGAGCATTTTACTGACTGGATTTGGACTTTTATTGGATATTATTACTTCCATCTGTTATTCTGCTTTTCTTCTTTCGGCATTCCATCTTGGGCACTCGAAGAATGTATGTTCCGCGGTGTCTCCTCCCACAATAGACACACGTATTCGACCCTGCCAATTTAAATCGTTTTAGGTAGGACTGAAAATTCCCGTGTCCGCACAGTAGTTGTGAGAGATGGTAGTCTACGTCGCCATGGTTTCTTACGAGCCAGGGTCTGATATCAGTGTTTGAGCAAGGTTCTATTATTTATCTAATTATCGTGGAGCGTTCTTTTAATGGTTTCGTCCTCCCCTCTGTTGGCTCGAACGGATATTCTTTTGCTCTGGAAGCAATTTTTCCTGAGTTCTGCTACCTCGTCTGTTCAGCAATATACCGGTTTTCTTGTGGATGTCGATTTTTTATAATAATAATAATATATTTATTTGCCCAACAACAAAACGCCAATAACAGGACAAAAATAATAAACGTAACATCAAATGTAGTGCTCTAATTTCTAAACTAAATATAAAGTATATCAAAAATATGTATAAAATATTAGAGAATGAATCAAAACAAAAATTAATATAAATCACCAAGTGAAATTAAAAAGAAAAATTAATCAAGCATTAAACAAACATTAAACAAAGAATTTAATAAATGCTTTTCTGCTTTATCTGTAATTTTTTTTTTTTTAATATGAGGAAATTTTCTATATTAAAAATTTTACCTCGTGTCGGACTTGAACCAGGCAGCTCCCGTTTGCCGGACGGGGCTCTACCAATTGAGCTAACGAGGCACTGGTTCCAATGCGATTCGAAATGTTTCAAATACAGATCTTAAGGGAAGCCGGCAGTACGGCATATATGCAAAGTGCAATTTTTCTTACAGTGTGAAATCATTTAATAAATGCTTTTCTGCTTTAACTGTAATTTTTAATATGAGGAAATTTTCTATATTAAAAATTTTACCTCGTGTCGGACTTGACTGCCGGCTTCCTTTAAGATCTGTATTTGAGACATTTCGAATCGCATTGGAACCAGTGCCTCGTTAGCTCAATTGGTAGAGCCCCGTCCGGCAAACGGGAGGTGCCTGGTTCAAGTCCGACACGAGGTAAAATTTTTAATATAGAAAATTTCCTCAAATTAGAAAAAAAAGAAAATTACAGTTAAAGCAGAAAAGCATTTATTAAATAATTTCACACTGTAAGAAAAATTGCACTTTGAATTAAACAAAGAAATTCTGAGATAATTCATTAGGGTTGACTGCCATGTGTGTAAGTGGGGCACGTCTGAGTACATTTCTTGAAGACCTTGTTTCAGGCAGCTGTTATGGCAATAGTTATTTCTTCTGCGGCCAAGGCTGAATGGATATCGACGTGCATGATTCTGCTCACTTCTTGCATCATTTTTATCATGCGCTCTTTCGTAATTCTCCAGCCATTAGTTTTATGATTATCGTGTATTATAAACTTCGAAGGATATATGGTTGTGACAGTTCAGACTCTATTCATCTAGCACCTTCCCTCTTGTGCTAAAAGTTCCCTCTGTTATGCACGAAGAGTCCTTCATCCGCTTTGGTCTTTGTCCTTTGTCTTCCTTCTTTGGGCTCCACATGTAGGACTTGGCGTTGAAGTCTCCACACACGAAAACGTCTTTCTGATGGCTTTTCATGTCGCATCTTTATTACTGTAGGAAGTTAGCTTACTGTGCCATATCTACATTTGGGGAAATATAGCATCCAAAGATTACTACTGAGCGGGTCTCGACCCATACGTGTCCATCTCCCTTTCCATAGCGAGTCGCTTCCACCGTTCTGTTCCTTATGTTTATTGCCACATCATACTAGTCTATACAGGCCTCTGGTGGGTCGAGTGAAATAATCCACTGGATTCATTTTTCGCTTGCTAAAAGTTGCTTGTCTTTTTGCGCCCAGAGCCTCGTATTCGCGAAAGGATATGGTATGCGGTCTCAGCCATTCTATTATATACTCTGCAGCGTGTACCTCCAGTGTTGACCCCGATTTTCAGTAAGTGTATTTTCAGTGCACAGTGTCCTGTGAAGAAACCTACTGCTGTGCGTGCACGACTCCTTCTCATCTATATTAGTGTTTCGGTCTTATTCTTTAATAGTTCTTTAAATAAAGGTCAGTCCACGAATTTATCTGGATGTATTATTCTAGTGTTCTTGTAATCTTTTTTTGACACAATTCCCTACTTGCCTTCGTGCTATGTTTTTGGACACTTCTAGGAAATGTTCCGGGTCTATATATGTAAGCGATAATAAAGATAAAGACTTATTGTCTTTTTTATTTCTTATGATCCCCTAATGGATATAACACAAGGTTATTCATTTGTCAAAAATGTATTTGCAAATTAGTCTCTTATTAATTTTTGTGGCAAGTGCAATATTGCGTACACTCCTGCTGGGAAGACATGTTTGGTCACTATTTCTCACCTCACTATAAATTATAGCTGTAAACTAGAACAATTTATCAATCCTGTCTTTGTAGTTGTACTGATTTCAGCTTATATGGCTTGTAATTTTTACCTCCAAATTACTATTAAATAGATATATGAGAATCGTGTGATCTGATAATACTGTTGTGCTCCATTGCTGCATATCTGTTACTTGAAGTTCCTTACAATCTGAGATGCCCCATCCTTACCTCACCCATTATCATCAAATGGAGAGGAGAGAGATGTAATAGAGTGCCTCCTTCCTTTGGTTACTGTATGAGTAGCCCTCATTGCTCTTGTTATTCTTACACACGTAAGCCTTTATATCATGCTAAGTTCAGTTATTGCAGTTTGTAGCTACTACGTCTTTGTCCACCAAGATGCATAAGTGATTACGGATCTCGCCACTGTATATATCAAATTTGATTTTAATTCCCAATTCTTTCCCGCAAGCTTTCCAAACCAACATGAACGTTGTCTCTGCACTTGTTTAAACTCGTTTAGGCTGTTGATTCCAAGAAAGCCGTGATTCATGACATGAATAACACCAAAGTATTTTACTTCCTCAAACAGCTTTATTTTCACTTTAGCTTCACTCCAGAGCTTTAGCAGTCTGTAATCATCTAACTTCTTCGTTCTATTGAATATATGGTAATATTATGGTTGTTTAGGAAAAAGTGATGTTTGCGATTAAACATCAGTTTTTCCTGCGTCTACTCCTGTACAACTTGTCCAGCGTTCTGCCTTTTGTCCCGCATTATAATATTGGTTTTACCTTGGGTCAGAAACACAAGATTATCTGCGTGTCCAAAAATCTTATGCCCTTCATTGTGCAGTTTTACTTGTAGCTCGCCCACGAGCAGGCTTCATGGCATAGTGGACAAACGCCCACCCTGCTGTCTTTTCTCTTAAGTAACTTCAGATAAAACAGAAATCTCAAAGCAATATCGTTGAGTGAAGGAATTGTAAAAAGACGTAACCGTACTCAGTTTGAGGGGTCCGACATCTAGATGGCGGGTCAAGTCTTACGGTTTTGGATTTTAGGTCGCGGAAGGTGGTAACCACGTGCACATAGGCCACCCTCACCGGGCCCATTGTGCTACCTCCCCTAGGTGGCGTCGCTCACCCACAGCCTATCCGAGCCAGCCCAAACTGAGCGTGAGCTCGAGCAGAGCAGCAGGCAAGGCGCCGCGAAAATCGGCTATGCTGGACCAGTACACCCCCAGCATGGAACCTCAAAGTTGGACAAGCGCCGAGTCTTACAGTTGCGTCTCTTTACAATTTTTTCATTCAAAGTCAATATTAAGGAACTTTTTGTTGCTTTGTGTTCCTACTTGTTGCTGTAAATAAGAAATTTTTATCTCAATTTTTTTATTTGTTCCCACTGCGCTGGTCACAAACAGCAACTTTTCCCTTTTTGAAGATAATCAATAAAAATTATACCACGCGCATCCCAAAAAACAGACGCCATGACCTCGCCTGCAGATGGAACTGTCTTCGCCTTCTTTGGACACGATTCTCCCATTCAGTCCACTGCTTTCACTGTTCTTTTGTCTCAGGTGCGAAGTGGGCACTTCAATTGGTCGACCACTGCGGTGTTCGTCTTGGTAGCTCGTACGGCCTCGGTTAAACTCTGCCACCCAATATTTTATAGTCGTAATCGAAGTAGTAGACTCGCCCAGAGTACAATCTAGCTCGGCTTAATAGTGGTTGGACCGAGATCTTTCAAATGAAAGTATTGAATTACATAACGGTGACAAATTGTTTCCATGTTTACAAATTCACTGAGATCATTTCTTTTTGAGGGCTCCAAAAAATACTAAACAATGCGTTTACACTTAAAGCACATGTTTTATAAGGTTGCCACTTTTCAACAAAGTAATTTTTTTCTACTGCCGCCATCTATACGTCAGGTCGGTTAATTTTGGGACTGTCTATCTATAATTGAAAATATCAAATTTAACCCTGTAAGACCACAAAAAAGGTCAAAGCAAGTTGGGTATAGCTATTTAAAATCTCCGATATATCTCTTTTATAACGCAAACCGATAGTAACTTTTTTATTTTAATTCTTTAATGAAAGATTAATTAACAGGTATTAATATTGAATGGGTTTAGTTTTTGTAACGTCTTAATATTTTCTTTAAGAAGTTAATCTAAAAGCAATAAGTATTCCTAAAACTTGTTTGGATAATATACTCGCTTAAAGTAGCCACCAACAGCTGGAATTAATTAAATAGTTGGCAAATATTTTATATCTTAATCATCAACCAAAATTGAAATATGACTTTTTCTCATTTGCCATTTTCAGGTGGTACCTGGCGCGGAACAAGCCGAGGTAATCAATGTCGAACCCGACTCGGAACTGTCAGAATGGGATTCTCAAGATGATTTGAGTCTATTGTCTGATGAATCGTTCATTTCGCAGTCAACAGTATTATGCGAAACTGCCAAGTACAATGAATACGATAAAGACTACGATGAATACAACGAAGATACTGAAAAAGATTGCATGGTGAGTAAATGTAGTCAAATTCATTTTATTAATTACTTTGTAATTACATATGTAAATGTCGTTAATGTCATTGTATATTCTATGTTGAAAGTATTGAATAACGCTAATGAATAAAATAGCTTTCTATTTCAAGTTCAATGTTATAGCATCGAAATTAGTGCAAAACATGAAATTATACAGAGGGTCTCACTCAACTGGTTCTTTAGTAGTTGTCGAGTTGTCGCAGTAGAGTAATGGGACGCGTCCTTTTTCTTTGTCATCAAGTATTCAAAAGTCATACTTTGTAGTATATCCTACGAATTTCTTGTGATGACATAACGTAGCTCATTCTATGAGGAAGAAATTTTATTGACACCATTAAATGAATGTTTTTCGCTCTACTTCTTGAAATGGTTCCATAACTAAGTAATAAGGAAAAAAAATTTCATAACTTATTATTTTTAGCAAGAAATCCCATTAGTGTTCCCACAGTGGTGTTTAGCACTTGTGTATATACGCTGACTTTCATCTTCCTCATTTTTTCGAGATAGATGTGACAATCTGTCAATTTAGGACAAACTCTTGCTGCGAAACTGCTGTTGTCCATTTCATATAGTTTTAGTGGTTCCACGATGTTCTTCTCTCCACTCCATTCTTCATAAAAAGTAGGTCTTTACTTAATAAATTGCTCCGTATGCATTTAATTAAATGTGGATAATCAAACAAAGGAATAATTTCTTTGTGATCAACTTTAAACCCGAATCCTCTGTATTTACTATTTCGATTTCTGTATGCTGCCCCTCATTTCGTTAATCAATGAATTAATTGCAATTTGGTTATTCGTCGCTTGGTCGCACACTGTAGCCACTGGGATTTAATACAACATCGATAAGAATTTGAATTGATTCCTTAATAAGTGCAATTAGTCGGCTTCTGGGTGTTGCACTTTCGCAAAAAGTAGAAATTGCTTCTAGTTTTGGTAGATGCCTTGTACCAGAATCACTAATGCATGATCTGCCAATTGCAATTGCCGTTCTTTTCCAAAATCTACAAAACCTGCAATAAAATATCTCCTCTTCGAGTAATTTAAACCTGGTTTCTTCACGAGTTGGAATTTGTAATTCATAAAAAGAAGAGCTCTTTCTTGAAGTCTCCCCTAAAGAAAAACCTAAATAAACGATACTCATATTAATGCTCGCCAAAATATTTATTTTATTAACATTTTACCTGACATCTTTAAAGTTGGAAGTGGGTTTTTAATCAAATATTTTCCATTTAGACATTCTGTAAATAACAAATGAAAGTATGTTAGATATTCTTCAAAAATTTAAAATTATGCAAGCATACCATTTTGATATATATAAAATCACAGCAGAAACGTTGAGGTACGTGTTCAAATTTCGCAAATTTCTCTAAGAGACCACAGAAACGAAGCGTACGCTTTCAAAGATGGCATCCAATGGCGTCAAATAGACCGTTTGCCGTTAGTAACGACTGTTATTTTAACATAACAACAATGACAAAAAATAGATAGAGAAAGATTACCAGTAAACTCAGCAGTGCGCGCCCCAAATAGTTCCTCACTCTCTAATAAAGGAAACGCACCCCTATGCATAAAACTGCGAAAAAGAGGCATATACTATAGATCACTCAATATTTAATACACTAGGAAATATTTGATTTTATTCGAAGGACTAGAAACGTCAAAAGTTTAGTACACACTTTCAAACACCTCACCGCAATCACATTTTGGAGAGTTTAAGCATAACGTACGCTAAAGTCAACGCTAAATTTAACGTACGTCAATGAATACCGTAAGTCAGTTGACAAAAAAAAAGAGTTTAAGCAAACATTTAACGTACGCTAAATACAGCGAACAAAAAGGAAGGAATAAAATCGATAACGAGGTAAATATAGGTATTTTGGAAAACATAAAACAACATTAAATTTCATTTTTGATTCTGCGTTTTTTCATATAGTATCTGAATATGTAAGTTGATCCATGTAAGAGTGATGACGCCATCGCGTTTTTTTTTTTTTTTTTTTTTTAATTAGAACCGATGTATCTTGTGTATGATTTTTTGATGGCCCATTCCCGTTTATTTGTCAAATTGATATTTTTTTAACGCGTAGGAGGGGATGGGGGAAAGATAAATTTTCTTTTAAATCAGTAAATTATTTTTGTACATCGCGTAGAGAGCATTAAACATGTTTTAAACAAAATTTTTTCTTGAACACCAGGGTGGGCCGACATATGTTTTTCTTTGGTAATTATCAAATTATGTGTTTTCACAACACTGATAAAAGAGGGAGAATTCAAAATCTTTTAAATTATATTTAATCCTTCTTGCCTGTTCTGTTGTTGTTGTAAAAAAAGATTGATTCAATCATTTAAACAAATTAACGTCCTACCTTCACTCTCTTGGTAAAAAAAGACTATTTAAACAATTTCTAATTGACCCGCTCTCCCCAGTGATGTGAAAAAAAAAATAATGTAATGGTTAAAAAATCATTCCTCTACCTCCACTACGAAGTGTTCTACAAAAGATAATCGTTTTAAAACCATTCTGATCCTCTGTCCCCCTCCTCGCTAGTACTTGATGTTCAGAGTAAAAAAACTCAGAATAAGACTTCAGAAAAATCGCGCATCTGATATAAACGACAACTACAATGAAGTTGAATAATTGTTCTATAACCTCATAATTTTAAAGCACCATAGGGCGGTCATATAGTATACTACTTAATGGATATTAAAAAATACATATTTCTTCAAGCGTCTCATAATTCTAAGATTTTGTTACTGAACACACCAAGCAGAACTACTCCATTGTGTTACTAGTACAATAATGGAAACGATTATGTTACTAGTAACATAATGTTAATGCAGACGCATCACAAGTGGGTGCGTTGTTTGATTACAAATGTTAAAGCTAAATTCAAACAGTTGGAAACGTTGTATGTACGCTTGTGTTGAACGTTGCAAGAGTTGCTTTCGAGTCTCTTTCGAACGATATTTAGTTTGCGTGGAAAAATCTTCTGTGTACAGGTTAAGCACACATTTTGATCTATGGCAATCATGTCGCTTTCATTGATTAATGTGCAATCATTATTTAAATAAAGGCATTTTTCGTCAGTCAGTGCTAGGAATTAGAAATTCGAATAGTGGTTATGGTTAAAATGGAAAACCGCAAGAGCACCCCCACTTAAAAATATCTAAATGCTTGCTTTGCCACAGTAGTTTAATTAAATGGTCTATATGCTCCGATAATGAGCGTTCTGAAAAAAAAATAGTCCTTTTTAAAATAGCACTTTGCAAATTTCTTTCCATTCGTTTTCAGTACCTACGTAAAGGGTTCCTAGCTACGGTTTCCTTTAGGAGAAGAATGTTATCCTGCATGTCAAATCTTATTCGACCTTTTTTTAGAGGCATTCAATGTTGCCTGGATATCCATTTGTCGAAAAAGGGTCGTCGAAACAATTCAGATACAACCGCAAACCAATTTAGGGTTATGTTCATAATGTGTCAAAATCAACAGAAACGTTTCTATTGGTTATCGTTGTTTAGCGTGCGCCCGTTAACTTTAGTGCACGTTAAATTATGCGCATGCGCAGTGACATAAAATTTAGCGTTAGCGTAAAGTTTGTTTAAACTCCATTATTAGTGTTACAGTTTGGAATATTTTTGCCGTAAAATATTTGACAAAATAGCAAGATCACAAAAATGGTTAAGTTTAGAAATAAGGGAGCCTAATACAAACTGTCCGAAAATGACGCGTTAAATTCACTAAATCGTATATAAATATTTTCCTTAAATATACTTTGCAAGTTTCAAAATCAATTTCAAGTTCGAAATATTTTAATGAGTCAGTTATTATTTATTATTTACTTAAATTGTTAAGTACCTCAAAAGTAACTATATTATTGTTAATTTAATCACTTTAGGAGGAGAGCGATAGTGTTGAAGAACTGCTAACTGATACCGAGGAGGAAGTGAAAACCGTCGACGTCAATTCGAAAACCCTAAAGTACCAATTTCAAACTGCCCAAATCGAATTAAAACGACAAATCGAAAACCTAGAGCAACTACTTAACGCAAACAAATTGAAAATATCAGATTTAGAGGATAGTCTGAGCAACGAAAGACACATCAACACGCTAAAATCAAATGAAATCAAGGACCTTAAAGAAGAATTGGTCGTGTTAACGCAGAAATGGAAAGAATCCTGCAACGAAGCTCAACAGCTGCGAGATAAAGTCACCATTCTGAAAGACGATTTAGGAGTAGCAAAAGAAAAGTTGTCGAAGCCAAAGGTGGCATCAGAAGAAGAGGTGGATTCTAAGCAATTTATTGTCGATGAAGATATAGTACAAAGTGATTGTAAAAGGGATGTAGTTGCTAACATATCTACCAGTAGCATTAGCGACGATCACTTTCAGGAATTGGAGGAAGAATTGGTTATATTAAAGGAACGTTTCGCTCAGGTTAATGACGAGAAATTAATGCTCAGTAAAAGCTTAAGCACATTGAACGATCAATATAATTGTTTGCGTAACCGTTCGCATAATACGATGTTTTTTTACATAGCGCCTGTGGTACTAACGGTACTATACCTACTGATAAGTTCTATGTTTTCTTGACTGTCGGTCTTGGTTTTAATTTTTTTATATTTCTTTCTCGAATTTTTACTCAAAATTATAAAGGAAACATAATAACTTTTTTACGAATGTCTTAGATAATATTATTCGAATTTAGCTCCCCATTGTATTTACATGTATAATATTACTAAAAAGATGGATAATGAGCATATTTGTTGTTGTTGTAATATTAGTTTTACCAGAGAGTAAGTAAACTCTAGTTACAATTAAGTACCATTAAGGTATGTATTCCTATTGGTATACGGCATCCAACAAAAGTATTAAACAGCGAAATATATAATTTTCTCCTAAAGGTTTCTTTTCACAAAGCATATTTTGTATTATAAGTGTAACGGCATTCATAATTTCAATATTATTTATGTCCGTGGCTTTGTATGCTCCAAATGATAATTTATATATAGGTACGTCTGATATTGTGGGTCTCTGTAAAATACTTTTGACGAACATTGTACATAAAGTCGTTAATAATTCACAATAAACACAGTAGGTACTACGCAACTACTACTTCAACTTTTTGTATATATGTATGTGAACATTATACCACATACCAATAGAGAATACCATTAAAAAAAGTATAAATAAAGTTTAGTCTTTATATAAATAAATGAAGAAATAAATAAATATAGCTATAACTTAATGTAAGAGAACACAAGAAAGGATTGCGGTATCTGTAAAAAAAAAAACAAATAATAATTTTAGAATGTATCTACTACATCATTCTTGTGGCCATATTAACTACTGATGCAATACCTTATTCTTATTTTAGGAAAAATTGTAAATTATGAATTTGTTTCATTACATTATTAAACTTATTATTATTGCTATTGGTTATGTTTAATAGTTTATTTTTGTATTTTAGTTATTTATTATTTCTTGAGCAGAAAAATGGAGAGCGAGAAAGAATTGTACACTTTATAAATTTTGTGTTCTGTAATTATAATTGTTTTGTAATAATGAATATTTTGAAATATGAAGCATATTTATAATTGAAATATATAAACAGAAGTTGATGACATTTTCATTTCAATACAATATTCCTCAATGCTGGCTAAAGTGGGAATACTATGTACAGGATGGGGCAGTTTCGATGGCATTATATGAAGAACTTCTTTATTTCAGTAGATACACGAAAACTATATAAGATGTTGCGTGCTCTTTTTCGAAGGTAAATTTAGTGGTGATGAAAAAATCAAACATTTTTAAAGATACGAAATAATTAAATAAGTAAAGAACCTCTTTTATGATATTTTATAGTAGATTTCTAAAAACATTCTATAATGTCTCCATCTTCATTTGTTGCCGAATTGAGACACATTTTTTTTAATAGAAACTGTAGTTGGCATGACATATATAGCTAGAATTTGTTTAAGTAGTCGCCAAATATATGTATATACTTTATATATATTTGTTTGCAGCCGTTCTCAAGTTATAAGCAAATTTTAATTTCTGGATAATTACTAGGGCGAAGCATTTTATATTTTTTAATGCGAGAGCGGCAAACAAAAATATACATACAACCTTGATATTTTATATATGTTTTCTAATGTATTTATAAAGCCGCTACATAGTAAGGTACTATAAACCGCAAAAAATCCTTATCGCACAAGTATGCATCAATACAAGGTAAACATTTTATTGTATTCGACGGCGGCCAAGCTCGAAATTACATCATGTATTCATGGTATGCAGAAAAGCTCCAGTTGCGTACTATTGTACTTACAATATTTTTTTAGAATATGCATATGTTTATAGGTAAATTTATCCAATATATATATGTATGTATGTTTTTTATATGTACTAGGTGGGGTGAAAAGTAACCTCCTTGAGAATGAAAAAATTTTTTTTTTAAATGTTTTTTTATTTTATTCAATATAGTCCCCTTTTAGCTCGATACACTTATTCCAGCGATTTTCCAACTTCTTGATCCCGTCCGAAAAGTAATTTTCCGGAAGGTCTGCAAAATACTCCTCCGTGACGTCGATGATATCCTCGCGTGAGCTGAATTTTTTATTGATGAGTCATCTTTTGAGGTTTGGGAAAAGATAATAGTCCGAGGGAGCCAAATCGGGCGAATACGGTGGATGCGACAGCAATCGGAGCCGTAAGTCATTGATTTTAGCCGTGGTTGCGATGCTCTTGTGCGCCGGTGCATTGTCTTGCAAAAACAAAATTTTTTTTCGCTTCATGTGAGGCCGTTTTGCAGCGATTTCGGCCATCAATCGCTCCAATAATGCACAGTAATACTCGCTGTTGATGGTTTTTCCTTTTTCGAGGTAGTCCACGAAGAGTATGCCATGACAATCCCAGAAAACCGACGCCATAACCTTTCCGACCCATTGAGCCTCCCTCGGCCGCTTCGGACCACTCGTGCCGGCTTCAGTCCATTGCCGGGTACTCATTCTGTTCTCTGGTGTGTAATAGTGGATCCAGGTTTCATCAACAGTTACCAATCGACGCCAACAGTCCGCCCGATTCCGCATCAGCAAGCCCAAACACTCTTTCGAAGTGCTCTCGCGTTCGTGTTTTTGGTCAGGAGTGAGCATGCGCGGCACCCAACGGCAGGATAACTTTTTCATATGCAAAATATTGCCCAAAATATGGCGTGTGCGCTGAGTACTAATCTTTGTGGTATCTGCTAGCTCGCGCACCTTCACTTTCCGGTCAGCCAACACCATTTCATGTATTTTTTGACATTGTCCTCTGTAACCGCATCGGAGGGCCTTGCCGCTGCGGACTTGATCGGTAGTGGAGTTGCGGCCACCACAAAACTCTCGAAACCAATATTTGACGGTGTAATCTGACGGACCATTAGCCCCATACATATTTATCCAACTTTTCTTTTGTTTCCTTCGCCGTTTTGCCTCTCAAAAAATAATGTTTTATGAGAGAACGAAAATCGTTTTTGTCCATACTCAACATGATGCCAAACACGTCAACAACAATCAGCTGTCAAAACAAAACTATAATAAATACAGTATCGCACTGAAATTTGGCATGTCTGCCTAAATATGAACGGACTTCAAGGCACCATAACCTTTTTTGCAGTAGCAGCGCATTCTGGCGGTCAAGGAGGTTACTTTTCACCCCACCTAGCAGGTGTTCGTTGTTAATCTAGTGACTTTTTAAATATTTGATCAGGATTGACAACTAACACCTTTTCTAAATTATCTGTGGTAAAACTACATCTATTAGGTTGTAGGATATTTTTAAACACAGTAAAAGATCTTTCCACGTCAAAGTTTTTCATGACATTAATATATTTTGCTTTGAATTTGTTTGAACACATTTAAGTCCGGATTTCTCTCAAACACCAAGTTAATTAATTCGATTGTCGAGCCGACGGCCAAAGTTGCCAGGAATATTTTATAAAACTTGAATGACACACTCTGATGTGCCTAATCCCTCTACTAAAGAAATATTTTGTCTTTCAAAATTTTTAATGGTTTTTGGTAATATTGCAAAATTATTAGCAGTGTAATTTATCTGATGTATTAACAATGGTTTTTCTATTACCTAATTGTTTGTATTCTGTTATGCTATGTGAATCATCTGATATCGACCAAATGATATATTTTATTTTATCAAAATGGAACGAATAAAATTCACATGCTTCTATCCACGTGTTCCATCTGGTGATGGTTGGAGCTGGAGGTAATAATAAATCTGCAAATTTTTCCTTTTTCTTTGCCTCACACAAATCGAAATTAAACCTGTCCGGTTCTTCCAAATTCGATGCTTGTATATGGAAATTTGTTTTGACATGCTGATGAGATAACTGTGCTATCTGCTTACAAGACAGATTTATACTAAAAGTTTCACAATATACCTCAGAATCATTTATGATAGTAAAACATTCTCTATAATCCGCAACCCATGCATTCACCTTTGAACAATTTTTAAGTGTAGAACCAAAATGGGCCCGGCTCGGCCCGTCGCGTTTGCCAGGCCAGCCCGTGTGAATCACGGATTGTCGTTGCAAAAGTTTATTTTCCTTAAGAAAACTGTTTAAAGAATTACATCTTTTTATGTGCAACTGCAAATATCTATAATAAATAGTAGTGGACCCAAGATTGATCCTTGTGGGACTCCGATAGAATTGTCTATTGTTTCAGATCTATATCGTTCCACATTACCATTATTATTTCTATGTTTAATTTCAGTAAATTGTTTTCGCTGATACAAGTAAGATTCAAAAATACTAAGTGCAGTGCTAATTTTCTTGGTATTACCGGAGCATAATGTAACGCATTGAATGTGTATATTATTGAAGTGATATTACAAGTGGTTTAAACTGTATCCAAACAAACAATATTTTAAAATACAATACAATTATTTATTTTATGAGAGTATAAAAATTAAATTGAAATAATGAAATACCTAGTAAAATAAATAATTCCATGCCTACTATTAATTTATTATATAACATATTACACATTTATGATTAATAAAATATTCTTTGTTTTTGGTTTAAACCTCTTTTAATATCACTTTATATTCGAACCTTTTGATTATAAAGTATATATAGAATCATATGCTATGGGTTAAATAAAACTACTTGTACTGGTCTTTTTACAGTAATTAAATTTTTATGTAAGTTTATATTTATAAGAAATCAGCTCTCATTGGAACGTGTGCCTCCTATTAAACACGCCCACCTTAAGGTATGAGTAAAATAGGTTCTAATTAAATCAGTACATAATCTAATCAGTTGTAAATCTTGGTTTTAATTACAATTGCAGCACTGCACACATATTCAATTGATTAACTTCGCAAAATTGAAACTCTTAAGATGAAAATCTACCACAATTAAGATTATAATACACCTCCGATAAACAGTAAACAAACGTAAGTAGGTACAAATATACATATGTTGAAGTAATATTAAATATTTTGCTGTAGAACTAAAGTTTATCAATATCAGAGTATGATAAGGCACTCTTGAGCGTATCAGCGAAAGACGAGCCCCTAGTTAGAGTAAACGTCTAAAAATAAAAAAGTAAATCTAAATAACCAAAATGCATACTTAAAATATACTTACCGAGTATGCCGTAAATTTCGATTCATCACTCCAACAAGATATGGTTTCATTACTTCCATCGGACGTATTGATAGAAAAATTATCCATATCAGCATTATTTATTTGTAAAACGGTGTAATCAAAACTTCAAACACAAGAAGTGATTAATAAAACGAAGGAAAATGTAAACAAAGGTATTCTACCTGTTAGATTCATCCATTGAATCCATAAGCTCATCTTTAGATCCTTTTCTTTCCCTCTTTGCATAATTCAAATTATTATTTAATTTTGATGTAATGCAAGAACTCTTGGTTGATAGTACAGATAGTTTTCTGAAAAATCCGTGTTCAGTTTGACTCTTTGAAGCTTCAGAGGTAAATACTTCGGGATTTATTTTTTTACTGAGCATTTGCATCTTGTTAAAATTCCTATTCTTTTTCTTGAAACTAAAAAATACAGATAGTTAGAATAAAAATATTCTCAGTAGGAATGATTATAAGTAAATTATTACCAAACACACATAATCAGCCCTATTACAACGCATAGTAAAATTCCAACAGAAATTCCTGGTACAATCCCTAAAATACAAGAGTATCGTACTTTAATTACTTACTATGAATAGACCAGCACTTACATGTATTAATCCAGAATGAATTAAATTCCATTTTAATATAAAATTTATACTAACGGTGAACCTAAATATTTATTCGCAAAACACTAAAAATTCGTTGAAACATGCCAATATAAAGTAAACAAATGGTTTTTATTACATTTTCATAAAAAAATATTTTTCTTGTAAGAAATTTACCCAATAGAATAAAAACTCAAGGATGAGTAGCGAAGTGGAGGATAATAATAAATACGAAAGTTAATGTTATAAACCGATTTTTTTTACATATTGCTAATTTTACAAAATTAGGGACACCAAATTATTTGGTTAATTTGTTTGGGTAAAAAATAACTTTTAAGTTTCAAGGGTGGAATAATAAAATATTTTTATTGAAAAGAAATGTATTTAACAAAGTATCGTACAAAATTATCTTAATACTGTACATATCACAGCACATCAAAGAAAAAAGGCAAGCCTTGTCCTAATTCCCATACTGAAAGCCCAGTGCCTAACTCATTAATGAGTTTTATTCTTTCATCAATGGAATATAATGTGGGATAAAAAATGACGTGCTTTCCATCAGATTGCCTAAAACAAATACAGTCGAATTTAGTGACAACAGTACAAGTACAGTAACATAGTAGAAACAAGTGAATTTAATATATTTTAAGTATACCCCATACTTAAAATATATTAAATTCCCTTTGAATTTTCAACTCAAATCTTAAGTTTATATGTACGAAGACGAGACACGAATCTCGATGGTTTTCGTAGTCGACTCCCTTTCAGAGATACATTAAAAATTAGTACATTGAAAAGCTATAATCTTATATCAACTATACTTACTTTACTTCAAAGAAATGTTCAGCAGATTTTTCATCCATTTGGAATTTTCCTTTATAAGACTTCAGTATTTTAATATAATCGCTTCCTAATAACGCACCACCGCCTGATGGAGTGTAATCATAGCCATAAAAATTCAGCCCAGTAAAGATTTTCTCTCTTTTCTCTTCAGTTGGAGCTAATAATTTAACGCAATCTTCTATCCATTTTATAGGTGCATTTGGACCTGTTAAAAATATAAACGCGAGAGGTATAATAAATTCTGTCTGAGTACGCAAAATGTAAAACAAATTCAAAAGTATATACAGGCTGATTTATTTTCGATACTCACCATTGGGATCTCGCTTATTATTTAGCAACTTTGCCAAATTTAAACCTGTCGTCTATCGTCAATAATAAGCGAGATCCCAATGGTGAGGATCGAAATTGAATCAGCCTGTAGATATAAAAAGTTATAGTTGTTTGGGGTGCACAAGTTCTATGCCTAAACAAGTTGAGACAAATGATTCCATTGAAAAGTGGTGTAGTTTTTGCAATTGTAGTAATGAAGACAGTTCGATATTTATACATTCTAACTAGATAAGTATTTTATATTAGAAATGTTCCTTCTTGTAAATACCGATAGATTAACTCACATGCGCTGGGTAGACATTTTTTTATACAGTACTTATTTGCATTGACATTATTGCTCCTCACGTATTACCATGGATTACTTGATATGATAGTTCACTCTTACGAGTTTTGTACCATGTATATTTGTTTGCAAACTAATATTTTCGAAATTCATTAGATTGGTGGCACCCCTTTTTTCGGCTACGACATATGATTACCACTTACTAAAATCTATTTGCTTACATTTGTAGTGTTTAGAATACAGATCACTCACTTGAATGACAGATTGCTTGACAGCTATTTTGTCAACCGAACCCAGACCAACTTCAGAATCTTGACAGAAGAGCACGGTAAAGTAACGGAGGTGACACTTTGGTATGCATTTATTGTACTCTGCCGTCCATGGACGACAACATACGGAAAGTGATGCGTTCAATTCATAGTTCATTTCGATAAAGTGGCCCTTTCTAACTTCGAATGAGTGTAGTAAGGTTGTACTTTTGGGATATGGTAGCCAAAAAATTAAATTATAAAAAAGAATATAATTTCAGTGTATTAAATTTGGAAAATATTAATTATTTTTTAATATACTTGGTTTACAACGTTTTGTATTACAACGAGAAGATTGTGCTGATAAAAATCTACAATAAAGAAAGTTACAGTGGCTGTCAAAACAATTAAATATAGTAGACGTGTTTAACAAAATACGGAAAAAATGCCCACGCTGCATAAAACGGAGCTCATTATATTATTATATTAAATTTCAAATTAATTTATTACTAGTGTCACTCTAATTGCTGATAATATTCAAAATACAACCTGGAATTTAATACATCCGATATATTCTTTCTTTTTATAATATAAAAGAATATTTTCCTTATTACGATCAAAAGAAGTTCTATTTGCCCTGAGCCAAGGTTGAAACATTTTGAAATATCTTTATGTAACTTACGAACGAATACGAAAGCGATAGATATTGGATCCTTATGTTTTTGAGCGTAAACAAACTGAAATAGTAGATAAGGTAGGTTTGGCGTCGGTTTACATTTCACCAATTGGCGAAGTGAATTTTATATGCGCGTAAGCAGACAAATATTATAACTATCGAAAATCGAGACAAAAAATAATAGATATCGGGTTTTTCACTTTATTTGGACCACCACTTATTTCCATTACTATTACAGATACAAAAAAAAAATACTTCAAATAAAAGTTGTATTTTATCTCTACCGATTAAAAAAGTGATAACTATTAGAATTGTATGTAGAGGGCGCGCCCAACGAAATACATATTTGCATTTTTCAATGGGACACGCTGTATATTTTTTAGAATTTAAAATTACCAATCCAAACGGGAAATTGATTGCTGAAGTGTCTCGAACCGTTAAAATACTATGCAGTGGTTGATTTCTTGAAAATTTATGTAGTAAGTCATCTACTTGTGGAACATTGTTTCCGTTGTTAATTTGAAATCATAATAATAATAGTCTTTTATTTCTATAACATGCTACATGTTACATTAGCAGGACAGAAACAAGTCAAAGACAAAAAAAAGTTACATATTTACTGTGACTTACTGTGTAACAGTTAATTCTTAGTAGGTATTCTGTAACATTTTTCTTAAAAATTTTAAAGTTAGATAGTGTTTTAAGTTGTTTAGGTAGTTTATTAAACAAATTACATCCTATATAGCTTAAGGTTTTTTGAAACGATTCTCGTATTGATATTGTGGGATATATTTTCTTTTTCAAATGTATTTCGGTGTTTATGAACAAAACAAAGAACATCCAATATAAAGGTGTCATAAAAAGTAAGGAGTTATTGCTTTTGAAATATAGGTTTTACGGAATCTCGGGAATTTAAATTGAATAGTAGACGCAATGCATATTTCTGCAATATAAAAACCCTATCAGTTTGGGTAGACATTCCCCAGTGTATTACACCATATCTCATTACTGTTACAAAATTAGAAAAATAGAAAGTTTTCAGCACATGTAAGCTGCAGGACTTTTTTAACGTTCGCCACGCATAGCACACTCCAGCCAGTTTTTTACACAAGAAGTCAATGTGTGAGTCCCATCTTATATGAGCATGAATGCATATACTCAGAACTTTACTACTTTCAGCTGTGTTCACTTTTTCGTTTCCAAGTTGTATATTGTCGATACTGTTAGTGCTAAGCGACGATCTGCTTGTACGAAATAATATGCACGCGGTCTTTTCCGTATTTATTATTAATTTGTTATCACACATCCATTCTTGAATGTATTTATATGCTGCCCGGGTTTTGTAATTATATTATTCATCGTATTGTCCGTGATTATTATGCTGATGTCATCAGCATATTTAGTAATAGGTATTCCCTTCTCTGTTAAGAAATGTGACAAATCATTTATGAAAAGCAGAAAGAGTGTCGGACTGAGCGCCGAACCCTGTGGAATTCCCACACTCACCGGCGCCAGCTGTGAACTATAATTTTGACAGCGCGTGCTACATGAACGTCCCGTGAGGTACGACCAGTCGTGTGCAACCCCACGAACTCCCACACAGTTTAATTTGTGCAATAGGTATTCATGAACCACGCAATCGAAAGCTTTGGATAGGTCAACAAACAGACCTAATGCTGGCTGACGACCATCAAAAGCCTCACAGACGGCGGAGATAATCGCAAAAAGCGCGGTATCCGTACCCCTAACCGCTATGTACGCGTGTTGTTCCTCCGCAAGTATTTTTTTATTTTTTAAGAAGTTAATTAGTTTAATATTCGTTATATTTTCGTATAGTTTCGAGAATATCGGCAAAATATTGATCGGTCGGTAGTTTTTGAAACAGTTTTCGTCACCTTTTTAAAAATAGGGACAATCACCGATTTTTTTAAACTTGTGGGGAAAATACCTTTCTCAAAAGATAGATTGATGAGAAATGTTAGTGGTTCTGCTATATAGTCGATGCTTTGTCTCAGGATGAAAGATGTAATGTTATTATCGTCTGCGGTATTGGCGTTGTTTAAATTCATTATGCATTGCCTGACCTCATCATCACTAGTAGGGGTAATGAAAAATGAGGCGTCAAGCTTCTGTAGGTATTTGTCAATGTTGTGAATGTCCATGTTACGATTTTCATAGCAACTATCTAGTAGAGCTGTAGTCATATTACAAAAGTGTGCATTCATAGCGTTAGACAGGTGATGTGGTGTCTGGTATGTATCCATAAAAAAAATATTTTTAAAAATAAAGCAGCGTATTAAGATATTCATAGTTTACTCTGACCTGAAGGACTTTTCATGCAAAATTTTAATTATTTCTTACATAGCGGTAAATATCGTTGTTCCATATATTCGCTATTTGCAGCATATTTGTTTTTATTATTTTTATACGTATCTAGAGAATGTTCCTACTTTTTCGACTATAATATAACCCATATTAAATTACAAATTGACAGATAGCAAAAAAACTATTCATCGTTTTATTGGGGCATTTTATTTTCAGAGCCTTCTTTCTTACTATCTCAGAATATCTATATTATATCTATATAAAATAAGTCACTAATTAATTAAAATAGTCGTATATAATATAATATATTTGAAATCAGAACACGCAGGCCAACTCAAAAACACAAAAATATACAGGCTATTAAAAAATCCGCGCCCTTTATATGCAATTCAAGTAGTTGTAAAATTTTTATTCGGTAGAGGTAAAACAATACAACTTTTGTTTGAACTTTTTTATATAAGTATAATAGTAGGGGAAGCAGTGGCCAAAATAAAATGAAAACCCTGTACATTGAATGAACCATCAATTCATCTATGGCATTACTAATCCCAATAATTCTGAAATTGTTGTTACTAAATGGAATCGAATGGCGTCAAACTTTTTCCGATACCCCAAACCGTTTCCGAGATATTCGGGTTTAAAGTTTTGAAAATTAATTTCGAGCACAACCCTCTGATATAGCCTATCAGAAGCGCCTTCCCACGGGAAATCGAATGCCGTCGAGTTTTTGTCGATATCTCTTACCGTTTCCGAGATATGAGTGTTTAAAGTTTTGAATTTTTTTTTAACGCTAGAGCCTTCAAGCATAGCCTTTCCGACGCGTATTCGCACGGGGAATCGACCGCCGGCGAGCAAACATCGATATTTCCAACCGTTTACGAGAAATTCGTTAAAAATCGCTATTTTCTACCAAAACTACTTATTTTGTGGACGAACTACCACCCCGATTTTATTCTACGGTGGCGCAAAATGTTTCCCTGGTCGCTCCGAATCGTCTGAGACAAAGCGCGACCCTGTAACTCTAACCGTTCCGGAGTTAGGTAAGAAAACTAAGAAAGATCGTGTTTTTTTTGTCACTTTTCCTTATTTTTTTCATACAAATCTTTGCTATGAGCGGCCAGTTATGGCCGATACCCCGATATATCATACACTGTCGGACGTACTTTTCGACGAGGATTCCGAATGTAATATCGGCGTTCGGCTATCGGTTACGTTTTGAGAGATATTCTCGAATTTCGTTAAATTTCGTCGAAAATTTTGCAAAAATTAAAAAAAAATCGTCTAAAAATTGAGATAAACCCGACATATTATAGATCAAAAGAAGCGCTTTTTCGCGGCGAATCGATCTGCATCGCGCCCGTCCTCCTAGCACCAACCGTTCCGGAGATATGGGCGTTTAAGTTTCGAAAATAAAATCTACGCTCGGTCATTTCCTTGGGGTCCTTTAGAAGCGCATTCTAACGGGGAATCGAATGGCGTCAAGCTTTTTCCGATATCCCACACAGTTTCCTAGATATTCGGGTTTAAAGTTTTGAAAAATTATTGCATGGGTTTGAGTGGTAGATGGCGGTCAGTGCAAATTTAAGATCTTTGGAATATTATTTACGCCTTCTTCTGTCAGTCAACCTGTTCTAGCTCAGTACCGTTGGATAAATATAAAGACATATAAACGCGGTTGAAATGTTATACAAGTTGTAAACTACCTTCTCATCAGTTTCTGCGTGAAAGCGTACCTCATATACCAATTGTCCGCCTGCGTCCGCATTATAGCGATCCTGTAGTGTAAGCGAGATACACAGAGGTATCCGTGCATTAGAACGGTAAAGAAGTATACGGAATACTCGACTGGATTACATTAGCATATTGCTATGATGCACTCGTATTTGCCAAGAAATCCACATTTCTATGCTGTCTCCGCACAGGTGCATGAGCCGTCGCACACGTGCTGTCAGATGCATTTTATATTTCGTCGGGAGAACTACTCGCTCGTACTATTTAATAAAACGCGTTGTTGGTAGGTAGATAACGGTTATTTTAAAAATGGAGTACTATACGCCGGAGCAAAAACTCTTCATGATTAAACACTTTTACGGTGGTAATTCCGCGGAAGTAACTCCGGATTTATTTGCAGCTAATTTCCCCGAAAGTCAAATTCCCAATGCAAGCACCATTCGTAGGACCGTTAATCGATTTGAAACTACATTTTCTTTAGTAAATAATAAAAATAAAGTTGTTCCGGATAAGAATGTAAGCGATATAGAAATTCGAGTATGTGCTTCCCACTATGTCATCTCGACAAATTGCTCGCGAATTAGGTATCTCTAAAACAACGGTTCATAAGATTTTACGTACTAATAAATATCGTTCATACAAATTTACTAGTTCACAAGTGCTTCTTCCCGATGATTATTATCGCCGAATGGAATTTTGCGAAAGAATGATAAATAAATATCACGATAACCAATTTTTTTTTAAATAAATTTTATTTTACATTAAATTTTTTAAATATTATTCACAGATGAAAAAACATTTTACCTACACGGGCATCATAACCACCCAGTTTGTCGTTACTGGTCGCGTAAAAATCTACATTTAAATATACCAACGCGAACGCAGTATCCACAGAAGCTAAATGTATGGGCAGGTATCATTGGAAATCATATAATTGGGCCTTTTTTCATTGACGGTAATTTAAACGGAAATAGATACCTACAGTTACTTGAAAATAATATTATTCCGGCAATACGGGAGCGATTTAATATAAATGAAGTTTGGTTTCAGCAAGATGGTTGCCCAGCACACAATACACGCATTGTAACAAACTTTATATATAAACGCGGTTTTTGAAAACAGATGGATCGGTAACTCGGGCCCTATCCCTATTAAATGGCCAGCGCGGTCCCCTGATCTAGCTCCAATCGATTTCTTTTTATGGCCCTTTTTACATAATACAATATACGGATACGGTGATCAACGGCCATCAAACCTAGAGGAACTGCGCGCGAGAATTATTGAAATCAGTAATACTGTCACAGTAGATATGTTGACAAATGTTCGTCGGAATTTGTATGATCGGTTGGGTTACTGTTCTTATCAAGAGGGAGGTTTATTTGAACACTTAATAAATTAATTTACTTCAAATTTTATTATTGTTTAAGAATAATATTCTCTTTTAGCTAATTCCAGGTTTATTGCAATGTTGAATACAATTCTGTTTTAAGAATTAAATATTTTATTTTCCATTATTTTATTATAGTTGCGTTTTTAGATTTTATACTTGTTGAAAAATATTATTTTAGTTTTTATTTTAAAGTTTAGGAGTTCTGATTATTTATTTTTGATTTTTTATGTTGTTTATGAGGCTGTGATGAATTACTTCACTGACATGTTATCAGTGATTATCTGATGTTTCAAACAACTAAAAATATTTAATTATATCGGGAACACACTACCTCTAACAGTGCTTTTTATATTTCAGGAATAGTATTTTCTACCACATGTAATGTTATTAATCACTTATGCTATAACATAGAACTCTAAAAGACTTTGATTTGCCTATATGCCCCAATACATTTATACGAGTAACTTATAATACGTCCGCTATCGTTTGTAAATGCCATCCGCGTGCCGCTAAGTAGGCGTGGCAATTCAAGGTGGCACGCTCATTTATATTCGACCAGTAGTTACTAATACATGCATCGTGCTATGAACGGTTGCCATACTGTATACCGGTATATTCTCAGGTAACGGGACGTTGGTGCGGCTCTAAGTTCCTACTACGGTTGTCACCTATTACCTATTATTACGGTTGACGGAGGATAATACATAGAGACACGCCCATCGTCCAGTCATCTGAGATTACGCCTTTAGTTACCTAAAACTCAAGATATTGCCACAGTATATACTATACTGTGATATTGCCATTCATATACCTTTCATAGGCGAGTCTTGGAATTGATAAGAGTGTACGACGTTTTTACGGCTTTACAGTTGGTGCTGTATTATTTGAGTTTCTTGTAAATATCAAAATATTGCTGATTCATTTAAAATTGAACAGAATGATACACAAAGTTCGGTGGTATAAGTCACAAATTAAAACTACCAAGTTGTAATCAGATTAAGTCAAATATTTCAGTAGTGCCATTAATAATCAGGAAACAATCTAATGATGCAATTAATATTGTATTCTAAACAATAAACTATCTCATCACTACAAAAATAATTTATTACCTGGCCTGTGCACTGAAGAAAAATCATAAGTCATTAATGAAAATCCATCAACATGTTCATAAAGATCATCAAACATTTGCCTATCAAACAATGGACTTTCCGATCTCATTGGTGGTACTACTAAAATAACTTCATAGCCTTTTCTCCTTAGCCTAATTGCTAAAATAGCAAAATCAAATACATCTCGAATATCATAATATGAAAAATGAGGATATTAAAAGTTAAAAGAGACTTACATATTTCTTGTATTAAATTTACCAATAGTTCATTCTGTACACGTCCCACAAATTGTGACCATAATTCTAACACAAAGCCATTAAATTTATATTTTTTACATACTGATATTAGCTCTTCCGCTAATGCTGCATATTCTTTTTCTGCCGTTACTAACAGCATAAAATCCTGAGCTGTCCAGTTTTCAAAGAATACTCTTGGCACAACTAAAATAAAATAAATAAAACACAATTACAAATTTTCGATATTGATGATAATACATTTTAAGTTTCTATCTTTGCCGGCATCTTTTACATCTTGCATCCAGGTTTTATCAACATCATGCAGGCCAGTAACTTCATAGACTCCATCAGCTACTCTCCGTACTTGCAGCCAAACTGGACTTATATGTGTAAATTTATTTGCAAATAAATACGCCGCATCATAACCTTTATTATTCCACTAAAATGAAATATTATTTGCATACATGTAAGCGTTTTAGTGCTATGTAACTCACTGGTGTAACATATCCTAGAGTTTTTTTCGTTCTATATTGGCTTCTATCTCTTGAATAAGAACTGTAATGATTTAATATATCCTTAACTGATGGGGAATCTACAACTAAATTTTTGTCAAACACGGTTTCATCCTGTGGACCGACAGCTGAGGGTTCTTCCTCTTTTTTTTCTTTTTTCTTTGATCTTGGAGATTTTGGCGTTAAAGTCGACTCAATAAAATTTAAATATATAATTAATATTATTAATATTTTTAAATTCATTGCAATCTGCAACAAAATATCAACGTATAGGTTGTAGATGGGTTGTACCACAGTTGTACTTATGTTTGTTTGTGCAGCAGCGGCACAAGCTGAGTCAGAGATAAGCCATAAATTTGAGTACGATAAAATAATATCAGTAGATAGGAGTTTTCTCTCTTTTTGCTTGCTTTTATCTACCTATACCTAATACCTATGTAATCTGATTTAAAAACAAGTTACATATGGGCACCATATATGTAGGTTATGTGACCGGTAATTTAGGTAATTATGATGTTGCGCATGCATAATTTTTAGAATTGCAAGATGCTTGTTTTATTAATGTTTAAATGCTAGTTTAATTTTAATTTATTTGAAATTAAGTTTTAAATCTAATCGTTGAAAAGTGAATACTGTCTGCGCCATCTATGAATAAAAAGACTAGGCACATCATTATAAGCATAAATAAACTATTTAAACAGTTAAAGCATATTGTGTTATAAGCACTGCGCTCGAAATGGGTACCAATTTTTGGAATAATTATCTACCACCCTGTTAAGTATTAAACCGATTTAAAAATGTAAACAATGAAGTTGTGTGCCTACCACGTGCCTACAGGTAGCCATATTGATTTTAATTTGACAGCGTCTTGGACAACCTTATTTGGACAACCTTATTTGGACCATCCCGTACACCTCGATATACGCCAAAACTAGGCTTCACGAAATGAGATTTTCTTAGCATCTCAAGTAAAACTTAACCATCAGGGTACCTAATATATACACTTAAATCTGTAATATTGATTAAATTGATAATAGGTACTTCGCATTTTTTTAACTTTTTTGATAACAGGTAATGGTTTAGTTTTTTCTCATATTTTTTGTTATTAAAAATATTGAAATAAATCATAAAATTCATATACATAATAGAGGTTTTCGTAAGAAAAAAGGCATTCAAAAATAGTTGCTACATTTATATAATTTATCACATTTTACAAGTGAATTCTATAAATTAGTATGTGATGTGGATTGTGCAAAGCAGTTTAATTAGACCTCCTTACTACGATTGACGACCTCAATTTAAAACCGTGCATTTAAATTTTAGAAGCTCTTTTTTTCTCACGTAATTTTTTTAACGGTAAAAAGAATATGTGCAAAATGTAGAACGCAGTTTAATTAAATTCTATTGGAAGATTATGGAGATGTAACATTAATAAGTAGGTATATGATGAGTATTCCTTAATTTTTTCACATTACAAATGTAGTCAAAGGAAACTATCTTTTCAGACATAACAAGTAAGGAACATATGGCAGTTATAAGCCAACAATAAGTCAAAATAATATTGTACTATTGATATTCAAAACGAGAAATAACAGTACCATATGCGCCTCAGTATTTATGTACGGTAGCACAGTTTGCATTTTAATACTGACACTTACAGATAGAAATTTTACAGAAACATATGACTACATATGTATGTATAATCGATGTATTTGGTTTCGACAAGGAAGGTACTATTTTATTATGTACCAATATTATTTTATAATGCACATTGTGCATTTTAATTAGCTTTAAATTATGTTTACTAAACAATATATAGATGACGCGCTTTATTAGCATAATCATTTATATTATCACATAGGTAGGTATCATATGTATAAATATACGTATAAGGATCACATGTTATAAGAATTTGACACTTGGCATAGTTCAAACTTAACTTATATATGTTCGAAATAGTTTGAGATAGTAATAGTATCTTTATTAACCAACTTTCATTTACAATTGAAACTGACTTTCGTTCGAATGCAAAATTGACCTATCTAAGTTTTTTTTTTGGTATAGGAGCTATCTGACATAAAGTCCTTTGAAACACGCAGCCCCTTGGCTTTTTGTATTATATCCCCCATATCTTTTCCCCATTAAATTATGCTAGCCATTCTAATATCCTGGTGTCTTGTACTGCTCTGTACAGATCTTTGGCTGGTCGACCAAAACAATCCTCTGGATTCATTTTTGGTTTGCCTCTTTTTGCGTTCAGAGCATTCACACATGATATGGATCATTCATTCATTCGTAATGTTAGGGTGGACACCTTCAGTCCAGGCACTTGAGCTAGTCGCTCATTGTACCGTCCCTATTAAATCTCTTACTTCCACTCGAGCAGCTTGGTGTTCTCTATAAAGCCCAGTATCTTGCCCAGTGGAAACTTGAGAACCTTCCCGCAATGTTTCTGCCGGAGTACTTTCAACTCCTCTCCATGTGCAGATTACATATAAGTTTGTTTCCTCCTGTAGCTCACATCTGCGGCACGATTCGCTTACTCGACCTGTGTTGTATGGATGCTTTTTCATGGGACAGTGTACAGTTACCAGTCCAGTAACGGTTTTAGCTTCTTTCTTGCTGCGTCTAAGTAGGTTATCAGAGAACTCAGCATCCCTATCCCCTATTAGCGCTTTGGTATGGAGTTGACCTTCAGTCGTCCTCCATTTATTTGCACTTTCTTTGTCTAACCAGGCTCCAAATCTCCTTTTTACCAGAATCCTTAGTAATCCCACATACGGGCTCTGGACCTATAAAGTGTCTTTTAGAGCCCGCCTTGGCCAGTTCATCGGCTATTATATTGTCCCGGCACCCAAATAAGCGATACCGTGTGATCCTGTGCCAGTGTATTGAAGGATTGTTTGTAGTCTCTAACTAGTGTTGACCTAGTTACAGGGCTCGAGACTGCCCTAATAACAGTCTGGCTATCAGTCATTACACTTATTTTCCTCCTACTATGTAGCCCCCCTTTGCAATCATATCTGCGCAGGCTGCAAGGGCGAATACCTCTGCCTGGAAGACTGTCGCACCTAAGGCTTATGGATACCCTTTGATTAGGGCTCGGTCCGCAAATACCGGCTCCTGTGCCCTGGCTGGATTTGGATCCGTCAGTGAACCAGTCATTAAGAGCAGTGATAACCCTACGTGCCTGGGCTCTGTTGGGTATGGAGATTTTCACCTTTTCAGTGAAGATAATTTCGGTTGCCATAGTATCCGTGAGCATTTGCAGCAATGGCCCGTCCAGTGTGCCCCCAACCCTAATGTTTGGATGCCACAAATTGTTGGTTTGTCTCTGGACAGCGGTTAGCAGCTTCACTGTGGTGATCACTTCTGTGCTTTTCCGCCAGACCACTGCCCCATAAGTCATTGCCGGTCTCACCACAGCCGTGTATAGCCAATGCATCACCCTCGGCTTCATACCCCAGGTTTTACCAACAACTCTCCTGCAGCGCCAGAATAGTTGCGTAGTCCTGATCGTTGTTTTAACTAGGTGATTGTTCGAGTTCACTTTCGCATCGAGGGTTACACCCAGATACTTTACTTTAATTGTGGCTCTTGCCCAAACAGTCTAATGCTGCCTAGCTCATTTAGTTTCCTCATGTTGGTGAAAGCAAACAACTTTGCTTTTTGTGGATTACCTAAGCGTCCTTGTGAGAGGCACCATTCCTCCGCCATTATGATATGGTATGCGGTCTCTGTCATTCTACTACACAGTCTGCATTGTGTATCTGCGGTGTTGAACCCCTATTTTCTGTAGGTGTCCATTCAGCGCACAATGTCCTGCTAGGAAACCTGCTACTATGCGAAGATGATTCCTACTAAGCTTGGATAGTTCTTCACTTGACCCTCTTTGATGGTCTCTTGATAAAGATGCGTTTACTTGGTTGTGTTCAGTGTTCTTTGTGTTTCACTCCTAGAAAGCATTCTGGGTCTGTAAATGAAGCTGATGATCTCTTTCTTGCCAATTCGTTGGCTTTTTCTTTGATTTCCGAATATCCGGATACATACAGTGCAGTAACTTTATTGCGGTCTGTCAGGCTATTCAGTTATCTAATGCATTTTCGACGCAGTCTTGATTGTGTGGTGGGGTTAATTAACGCCCTCAGTATTGCCTGATTTTCTGTTGAAATACAGATCCGTTTGATTTTATAGCCACCCTGATTAATTTCTGCTGTGCAATGCAATATTGTTTCTGCTTGAAAGACACTGGCACTGCAACAGATTCAATGTTGCTAGTCGCGGGTCTTAGTAGTTCCCTGAAATGAGGTAACAACAAAATATACATTTCTACAGAATTGATGGATTTCCTGCTGATGTAGACTTTACTCAGGTTAAAATTGAAAGAACTAGTAGTTTCAATGTAGAAAATCGAATATAGAAATTGAAAAGGATTTTTGTTTTGGAATGTTCAAGTAATATCAAGGTGACAGACTAAAAATTGAGGATATGGCCGGAACGAGTACAATTTTTGGTAATAGCCGGATTAAAGCACGAAGCCTCTGGGAAAATGGGCGAACTCCCAGAGTAATCAGCCTTGCCCCTGTGCAGAGGGCACCGCAGGTGTGAACCACCCTTTCCCTCCCACTCGTGCGGTCGTGTGGTCCATGTGGAACCATATGGACCATAGTAATAACAAACCTGACCGGTAGATCAGTAAAAGGCATCGGAAACCTCTTCTACTGGAACTTTGGAAAGTAACGCAACTGTTTTGGAAATGAATACCGCAGATAAGACAGTCATAGTAGGTACTGATAACATTACTGAAAGGGTCCTGAAATATCTCGATGGTCAAGTTAAGAGTGATCCAGACGAACCTCCAACATAGCAAGGCGGCGTCAGCAACACTTGCTGTGGTGGTGATGAAGAACTTCAACCTCGCGCTTATATATGGATAAGTATATATATGTATATAATAAAAAACGCCACTTTTACCATACAGTGGTGTGTGGCCCGAACTGTACTCGTTATACACTATATACAAAGTTTGTCCACTCTTTCTTATTTCTTGCCATTCTTCTTGCTTCTCCCTACGTTGCGCTTCTCCTTTCCAGCACCTCATTTATTACTGATTCCCACTAGGCCTTCCACTTCTCATACTTTTTATTATTTTTGCTTCCCACACTTTCTTTACCGGACGCGAGTCTTCCATCCTTTGGAGATGTCCCCACCAGCTTAGCTGTCTCTGTTCTATATATTCCATTAACGATGGTATTTCCAGGTCCTGTCGTATTTGTGTGTTTCTTATTCTATCCAATTTCGTAACGCCTCGAACTCGTCCCAGATATTTCATTTCAGTTGCTTGCAGCATGGTTTTTTGCCTCTCTGTTAATGTCCACGATTCACATCCAAAGGTTAGCACTGGTTTATAAATTACTTTATAAACGTTTAATTTTGTTTTTCTCGATACTTCTTTTTTGCTTATGAAACTTCGGCTCAATGCGTGGTAAGTTTTTAAGGCCTTTTTTATTCTGCTGTTTATTTCTTTATCTTGTTTGCCAGTATTTTCTATCTCTACTCCCAGATATTTAAATGTGTTAATCTGTTGCACGTTCTTGTTGTCTATATGTATATTTATTTTTTGATTCTTCACTGACATTACTACCGTTTTTTCTACCTTAATTTTCATTGCGTCCTCCTCTAGCGTTTTTTTCCAGATGTTCAGGTTTTTCTGCAAACTGTGTTGGCTATCCGCCATCACCACTATGTCGTCCGCAGAAGCCGCTTCCGATATCAACACCCTTTGCATGTTCGTGTGTCCTATACAGGGTTTCCTAGTTTTCTGCGCGCAGATGTTGATTATATCGTCCATATATGGATAAGTACCAACAATAATCCAAGAGGTGAATATTAGGCCCTCTAAAACGATCACAATAACATTCACGAGAAGGAGGAAGTTAGATGATTTAGCGCCGCTAAAAAGTTTATTTACAATTTACCATTGTCATTTTATACTTGCAATATATTATAATCTTTATACATGTATACAAGATACAGAGGCTTGTGTGTTTATTAGGAATAACAGAAGCAACGAGGATTACTCCTAGAGCGACAAAGGAATGCTTCCTAGACCTACCGCGTCTTTATTTGGTAACCTGCCTCTTCTCCATAATATATAATGGGGTATCTCAGATTGCAAGAAATATCAAGTGGTAGATATGAAAAATTCTCAACAGAAATTAGCAGGCAGGTTCGCTGAATTAATCTGGATCAAAAATCGAAAATGGAAGAGGAGTTCGAATTTACAGTGAAATGCGAAATACCAGAATCACAATTTTACTAGGAGAAGGCTCCAAACACTGCTCCAAATCTCTAAATAGTTTCATCTTCAATTTCTTGTCAACGCATAACACAAGCTTTATTTCTTAAACGAAAGCGACATTATCCAAAGAAATTAGTTCTGCAACATACACAGTCAGTGAGAACACAGGAGCAAATATCATTCTAATATATTTTTCTTGGCTTTTAGGTCGTTTCAATGACATTGACAACACTTCAGATATACAACGTTTCGGTTATTATTAACCTTTGTCAAGTACATGTATAAAAATTATAATATATTGTAAGTATAAAATGACAATGTTGAATTGTAAATAATTTTTTTTGTTTTATAAATGATAAAATCATTATTGTTTTGTTTTTAATATGAACATTTTTAAAAAATGTTATGTTTATATAAAAATTGCGTTGTAAAATATAGTGGTTTGAGCTGTTTGGGCAAATATGTAAAACGTTTTAAATTATATAAAGCACATTTTTTTAAAAATTTTCATTTTAAAAACAAAAAAATAATGATTTCGTCATTTATAAAACAAGAAAGTTTATTTACAATTTAACATTGCTATTTTATACTTACAATATGTTATAATTTTTATTTATACATGTACTTGAATAAGGTTAATAACAATCGACACGTTGTATATCTGAAGTGTTGACAATGTCATTGAAACGACCTAAAACCAAAAAAAATATTTCAAAATACGTTAAGGTCAAGAAAAGAAATTTTTAAACTTAAAGGAGCAATATAAGGTGTGTAAGTATACTATATTTTATATATTCTTGCTCTCTTAATCCCTTCCCTTTTGCTGTATCATCTCCTCCTCATATGATTCGAACATCATTACATATATGTGTTACATATTACGTCCATTACTACTTTGTTTGCAAACAGAAAACAATTAATGTCTGTATCTGTCTGTTGCTGGGCGAAGTTTCGAGTTGTGGAATATAACTTGACACTTCTAGCACTGACATCTATGGACGTATTGTACCATCTCCACTGAAATTTTTCCGAAGCCGAAGGAGTTCTAACCTTCGGTAGGGATTTTTGCATGCTAAACATCGGATGGACAGGGAACCTTCTAGAAGAAGACATGTTTTGATTTTTATCCATAATTAGAAATTATTGTCTCAGCCTGGAATCGAACCAGCGCCTACTGGGCGCAAGTAAAAAGCAAGCATGCAAACCGTTCAGCCACCGACACATGACGAATCTTCATCCAATCATGAAAAAAAGTAAAATTATTCCAAGCTTAAAGCTTTTAATATATTTCTTTTATTCTATAGGTGGTATTTATCTAATAATTGTAGAACACGATTTGCTAATTTACACCATTATTCTATCTATTGATTGCAATATGTGTGTATATATGTATGTTGTTGCTGGGTGAAGCTTCGAGTTGTGGAATATACCTCGACATTACTCGACATTTCTAGGTACTGACATTTATTAACGTATTGTAATGGGTGTTTTATTAAAGTCCGATGGAGCTTACGATAGGGTTAACTGTCAAGCGAACTGTCATACTGCGCTCACTTTTTGACATTTATGATCAGTATACTCCACGCCTGTTTACCTTGTATTGTATCTTGTAGGCACGGTTTAGTACTTGCTGACTAACGCTTCGGCGCTAGTATCGTTTTTTTGACCAATGAGATTGCAGTATGATGACGCGTCGTCAACGACAACAAAAAAACATTGTTTGAAAATTTTATACACATCCGTCAGTTTGAAATTTGTGCGTTTTCAATCGTTTGAAATTGCTATTATCTCTTTGTGATTTGTGAGTGAAAAGGCTGTAATAATTGTGAATATCCGTATTTGCAATAATAGGTGGCTGAAATTGCTGCGCGTAAGGATGTTTTGGTACAAAAAGTGTTCGAAGGAAATTCCCAATTTACAATGAAGCGGTGAGAATTGTTGGTAATAATTACAAATAAAACAGGTGCGAAGAAAGACGGAGTTTGCACCAGAAGCTATCAGCTTATATAAAGTAGCAAGATCTTTCCTAAAACGAGAAGCGTGCCTGAAAAAAATTTGTAAAAGACTAGAAGACAAGGTTCTCCGCATAGAAGATTTTATGAAGACCAAGCCGCATGAAGCGTTAGAAAACATGAGCAAATCCGTATCAAATGTGATCCCTGGTCAATTACGGAATGTAAACCATACAAAATGTGACAGGTGATCTACAAATTTCATCAAATGATCTTAATTGAATTAAATTACAATGATTACTATTTATTATTATGATAATTATTCCTTATTATTACTTATATATTTAGTTAAGTAGTATTAAGTAAGCGATTTATTTTAATTTGTGGTTATGTATTGCAAATATTTGTACTGTATAGTTATGTATTTATATGCGCACAATAAACGATTTCGTTCTAATTTTTATTTTATTTTCTATGCCCATTCATTTAAGTGCAAAAAAATTTAAACAATAAATTTCAAATTGTAAATAATATCAAATCTCCCGCGTATTGGAAATAGTTCTTGCTGACTAACGCTACGCGCCACCAGTCTTAAAAGGTTTGAAACTTTGCTCGTGCCGCGTGAAATTACATGGGAGGTACACATCTATTATAAGTATATATATTTATTATCTATGGTATACTCTGGCAAATCATCATGAATAGATTGACACTTGAACAACGCTACCAAATTATCCAAATTTACTTTGAAAATCAGTCATCAATTCGCGCAACTTATAGACGACTTCGTGATTTTTATGGCGCATGTTATCGTCCATCTGAGCAAGCCATCCGTCCAACTGTGGATAGACTTCATACCACATACTCTCTAAATGATGCAATAACACGGACACGTCGAAGAAATGTGCGTACTGAAGAGAATATAGCCGCTGTAAACGAAAGCGTGGAAGAAGATCCAAATTAATGATTCGTCGTCGGTCGCAGGAATGGGGGCTCTGTCCGTCCACTACGTGGAAAATTTTGCGCAAAGATCTTGGCTTACACCCGTTTAAGATCCAGCTGGTGGTGTGAGACCATCACATGCGTCGTTCTTTCGCCGATTGGGCTCTAGACCAGTTGGAAACTGATCCGATGTTTTATCGCAAAATGATGTTCAGCGATGAGGCTCATTTTTTGGCTTAGCGGGTTTGTTAATAAACAAACATAAATGAAGCCGGAGCTCGCGTTACGGTCAATGGAGATCGTTACCGCACCATGATCAAGGATTTTTTTGTTTGAAAGTATGGTTGACATTGATCCGGGCGAGATGTGGTTTCAACAGAATGGCGCTACGTACCATACGGCGACCGCAACAATCGACTTATTGAAAACAAAATTTGGCGATAAGGTTATTTCGAGAAATGGACCTGTCAATTGGGGTCCAAGATCGTGCGATGTAACACCTCTCGATTACTTCCTGTTGGGCCACGTGAAGTCACTAGTTTATGCTGATAAACCAGCAACAATTGACGCCTTGGAGGCCAACATTGTTCGTGTTATTCGTGGCATACTGCCAGCAATGCTCGAAAAAGTGGGCCAAAATTGGACGTCCAGAATGCGCTCCGTCAAGGACAGCCCGAAATCATTTTCATGCCATGTATTGATCTTTCGATTAAAAAAAATGTTTTGATTAAACTTTAAACACCCGTTACTATCTCCATGGTCACCAATCATGTCAGAACCCAGGAACTACTAGAACTTGACCGTAAAAATGTCAAAGGAATAGCTTCTGTCTTTACAGGTCACTGCAAACTCAGAAATCACCTACGCAGAAACGGACTCTGAAGAGACTGAATGCCGGCTGTGTTTGGAAGATGAAGAGAGACAGTTGAGCATATTCTTCTTCTAAAAGGACCTCATTCAAAAAGATTCTGAGTTACATCGAGGGCCTGAATTTGTTGAATGCACTTTAAAGATAACATCTGCTCTACAATAGATCCCTAGCGGATAATCGATCCATGCAGATGCTATCTTACCTCAATAATCAAAACAATCTCCACGAAATTCTGCCGAACCCAAAGGAGGAATTTTTTACGTGTCAAACATCGCATTGAGATTACTTTCTATCCGAAGAAGGCGTGTTCTGATTTTTATCCACAAATAAAAATCTCCGTCTCGACCTGGAATCGAACCAGCACCCATGGAGTGATGATTACAGTGTTGGTCCTTGTAAATTAAATAATAAAATAAAGCTATGGTCTATATCTATAATAAAAATTCATAAAGAGTTTAACTTTCTTAAGTTTTTATAGACACACATCGGTGTTTATTCTTTTCATGGATGCTTGAAAGTGTTTAAAATTCCACCAGGAAATTCAAGAAAACAAAAATAGAAAATGAGATTTGTTAGTCGAATTCTTGACGAAGATAATTTGTTAATACTTGTACAAGTTATAAGCGGTACTTTCTTAGTGGTGCCAACGCCCATTAGGAATTTGCTGATGTAAGCAAATGAATAATGTATTTAACGTTAGAAGAATTTTTGCAAATGCTGCAAGGAGTCGTTGCCCTAATTAAATAACTTTTCGGTATATGTGTGCTAGTATTTCTTGTTAAAGTGAAAAAGCGTTTAAAAAGGTGGACTAGATGAGAAAATACGCTCAATTACAGCGTTACTCATCTTCAACATCGCAAGTAATTCTATTGATTATGATAATTAACGATACGTCCGTGTTTGAAAGCTTTTAAAAAACGATGACATCATCGGCAACGCACCTCGTCCTACAACTTCTTTTGGGAGTTTCTTCATTCGCTGTTATTGGCGGGAAATTTCACCTTTTGAACCAAACGAAGAAATCGAATAGCATTTACTGAATACAAAATACGAACGATAACAATTGGGTGAAAGGTGTATAGCATCTAGCCAATAAGTGAATATTAGTCGGTTCTCGAATACATAATACATACATACGTTGCATAGTATAGAAATTTATTGTTAATGTACCGTTCCATCTCACACACACTCGCATAGAATACGACGGTTCTTGGTCAAACCAGTAATACCTCTCGTGACAACACCGTGTGGAATTAAAGTCTTGTCCGCGCAAAGTAAAGGTGAACGCAGATGCGAATACCGCGAGGTTGGTTGTACGCTACTTTAGTGTGTTTGTTCTCCAGTGGGCGTGATACGTGTTATTTTTATTAATTAATAATCGAGTATTGGAGTCGATGTCCACTTGTTAGCTGCATTTTTTGGTAGTGTTTCGGTGTATGCATCGTGTTTCTCCAAGACAACGAAAATAGGTAAGTCTCGCAGGAAAAGAATCCTATTGGAACCGTAAAAGTTAAGAACGCGCCCATAATAACCGAAATTGCGAAACGGACACCGTTATGTTTTGTTGACCAATGCGAAGGTTGGTTAAATACTGGTTTGATCGTCAACATTTTAAAAAGTTATTTAAATGGAAACTTTCTACACATTCAAAATATATTCCAGGCGCTTATTTTAAAGGAAGCGTTATTATAGCCATGCAATTACTGCTACTTGGTTGTTGTTTACTTAAAGCAATGTACAACGTATTGGTTTAAATACATGAAGTTATTTCGTAATCGCTTATTATGTGTAGGTATATGTTTCCTGATAATCAACAGGTAACAATTGTTTATAAATGTTTATATCTGCGTAAAGTAGCTACGTATTATACAGTGTCTCCTTAATTTGACTCATTTGAATTTTTTGCAGGAATTTCATTTTCAAACTTGTATAAATTAATCCGGGCTGTTGAGATTTATTTAAAGAAAATATTTTTAGTTTCGTAGTGTTGTCAGTGTGTAGGGTGTTGATATAAATTTTCTTATTTCAAATGATTGACAATTTTTATGGATCTAGTGTGTTTCCCGCATCATTTGTGACCTGTTTTATATTAGTGCTTCTACAGTGTGCCAACCACTTATGGAATATTAAATTATTTATTAGAGTTTTATGAAAAATGCTCGATCACGTCAATCTGTAATTTTAAAGATACGCGTTCTGAATGAAATTTGAAATATACAGGGTGATTTATGTAAGTGTAGCACAAAGTAGTTTTTAAATTAAAGATACCGCATATTTTTTTTATTTTTGAAGTTTCCTTAATGGACTGATTTCAATGACCTATAACACTTATGACCTAAGTGGTTGATTACATTAATTACAGGCGCATGAGAGGCTATGAAATTATGAAAAATTTTATTAAAATTACTTTTATTAAAAAATACTGTTACAGTTTAACATATTAAATGTTCGAAATGTGCTCCATTTACTTGTAGGCAATAACCTAATCTATAGTAAAACTCTTCTCTAACTTTTTCTAAAACTTCAGGTAAAATATTCCTTATTTCTGTTTGTATTTTTTGTTTGAGATCATCAATGTTGTCTGGCTTTGTTGCACACACTTTATTTTTGAGATTCCTCCATAAAGAATCCAAAGGTGAAAGATCTGGTATCCATTTATTATGAAATGTCTCATTTAAATACTTTCTTATAAATACAGCAAAATCGGGTGTTGCCCCATCTGCATTGCTGAAACCAAACATTTTTACTTGGAAAGGTCGAATCTACCACATTGGGATATAAATTTGCCAGAACAGGAACAACGTAATTTCTAATGAGATCCAAATATTTTACCGCTGTCAAATTCTCATCAATAAAAATTTGACAGTTATATGGTTACCGATCATACCTGCTCAGGCGTTCACCTTTTGTTGATGCGTATGTGTCTCATGCATTCAATAAAGATTCTGTGTTGACCAGTACCTACAGTTCTAACCATTCCGTCAACATAAAAGTTGATTCATCCGAAAAAAGCATAGAATTAAGGGTTAACTCATTTCTGCTCAGTTTATTCCTTAATTATGCACAGAATTGTATTCTACGATCTGGATCGTTTTCGGTTAATTCCTGTAGAAACATCATCTTATAGTAATAGTAAACTCTTAATAAAATGTCTACAATCACATCGTCTTCCACAAAATGGGGTTTTCTTTTTATCGGGCGGACATGTCCAAGTTCTCTAAACTGTGAATGAATTATGGAAACGGTTGCTTGCGAAATATTCGACAATTCAGGATCCGCAACTTCTATACACTTATCTCCGTAATTGACCATCATCAAAATTTCTATATTATCTATCTAATTTTCGGTTTAAGAAAGTACACTTTTTTACTTTTGGGCTTTTACAAAATTAATAGCCCTCTAAAGAATATCCGAATTTAACTCCCTTGAAAATAATTATTTGCCGACTTAGGTCACAAGTGTTATAGGTCGTTGAAATCATTTCATTAAGGAGATTTAAAAAGTAAAAAAATATACAGGTGTTGAATTCAAAAAAGATCATCTACTTTGTGCTGCACTTACCCTATATATTTCAAACATCATTCAAAAAGCGTACCTTTAAAATTAAAAGTTGACACGTTAAGCTTGGTTTAATTTTAAGCGATACTTGGAATATGACATTCGCTATATGTATTAACTATGAAATGTCACATTCAAAGCGCCAGTTAAGAACCAAGCTTAACGTGTCGGTGCAAACGGCCATTAGTAGTTTGGAAAGTGTGCTGGCAAGCAGTAATATGCGTAGAAACTTTCATTAAAATATAATCAGAATATTAAGTAGGTACTCATATGTTTTCATATAATCAATTGATTGCTAAAATACGCTGTAATATCGTTTAATAGGATGTCCCTCATATGATTTATTTAAGTGAAATACTCGTTGTCATGGAAGTTGATTTCCTTAATATGCTGTCAGTATCGTATCTCCAAAAATATTCAGAAATTATTAGCCAGTTTTAGCTATGAAAACATTAAAAGATGCATCAGCAATTAAACGAACCTATAAAAGCATTGAATTGTGTTCAAAATAGAAGATGGTCGGTCAATACGAAGAATTACAACGTACTTTAATTTAAATAAGAATACCGTCTTTAGTGCAAAAAAAAGCGGTGAAAAAGCATTGTCGCTGAAGATGCGGCCTTGCTAAATTGCATAAATGAAAACCCTTTTACTGGAGCCAAGAAAGCTGTCGTGGAAACAGTTTTCCCAGCTTCCAGGTAATAACCTGACTAGAATGGTGACTCTCCCGGCTAACCTGGGACCGCCTTCTGGCTGTCTTGTGGTACTAAAAATATGGAAGTTTGAATACCGATATAATTTGAATTGGTACTTTAAATTTGTATTTAGAATTTTATAAATAAAAAACTGAATTTTTTTTAAATCTCTTTATTAATATTACAAAAGTACAATAAATTAAATATACAGAGTACTAGTTCCTATGGATTGGTCAAAACTTTAAAGAAAACAATATCATTTTAAATTGAACATTTTAGGAGGCAAATAGAAGAATAATAAATTACGTAAATAGTAAAAGAAAAATAATATAAATGAATTGTATAGGATGTTCGTCCCTCGTCATTTGCCAAGGAGTAACGAAAACTACGAAAACCTCACTCTGAAAGCAAGCTTCAGCATTCCAACACCGAAACCTAGGAATGATAGTGAGACAGGTAAAATTCTCCACGGCATCTAAAAATTGTATTATTTCTGCTGATCCCTCTGGTTCTTGAAATGATTCCATATCTACATAATAAGAGAAAGTAAAAAAAATTTAATTCGTACTAAAAGAATTTTATAACTTTATAACTATTTTCAGCAAAAAATCCCATTAGTCCTCCCACAGTTCCGCTTACAATTAGTTGTTCCATATACGTCCCTGTATAGGGCAAGACTCCTAACGTTATGTGTTTAATGGTCAATATTTTGGGCCAGTGACTGTTAAAAGATCCATTAAATGTGGATAATCAAAGGAATAATTTCTTGGCGATAATCTTCAAAATCGAATCCTCTATATTCACTATTTCGATTTCTGTAAGTGCACCTCGCTTGGTTAATAAGCAAATTAGTCGCGGCTTGCTTATTCGTACCTTGGTCGCACACTGTAGCCACTGGGATGGATGCAATATGGATAAAAATTTGAATCAAAGGTGTTGCACTTTCATAAAAAGTAAAAAACAGTGGTTGCTTTCAGTTTCTGTAGATGCCTTCTACAAGAAACACTAATAAATGATCTGCCAATTGCAATTGCTGTTCTTTTCCAAAATCTACGAAGCCTTCAATAAAATCTCTCATCCTCGAGTACTGTGAACCTGGTTTCTTCGTGTGTCGCAATTTGTAATGCATAAAAAACGGTTTCTTTCTTGAAAGTTCCTCTAAAAATCCTAAAGAAACAATACTCATACTAAATGCTTGCCAACAAAATGTTTTATTAATATATTATCTGGCATATTTCAAGTTGAAAGTGAGTTTCTAATACAATATTTTGCATATCGACATTATGCGATAAAATGAGACGTACAAACAAACTTATTTTCCGAAAATTTCGCGAATATCAATCAGAAATCACAAAACGAAGCCTAAATATTAAAATGATACTAAAAAATGCCGTCAACTGGATCGTTTGCTGTTTATAGCAACGACGGTCACAACGGTTATTTTACATAGCAACAACTAGCACCAACGAAAAGAAAGAAATAACCATATAGAAAGACTGAAATAGAGCTATGTTAGTACCACACGATACCCTCGAGGTGGCTTCCTAATATTTCCCCACTCCTTAACGAAGGAAACGCACCCCTCTGTCACTTCTCCTAATCCACCGATGGGGTGCGGGTTGCTAACACCCTCTTGTCCCCCACCTCTCCGGAGCTAATTCTTGACCTTTAGAAAATATGAGTAGTTTTTGCATACAATTGTCTAAAATGTCAATACTATAGTTTTTAGCAAATAAAACTACTGTTTTCCATACAAACCACTGCATATTTCTAAAGCGACGCATTATATATTTTGCATTTTTAACGCAGGACTTTCCAGTTATGTTGTTACCTCCCTCTTATGAATGTGTATACTCATACACTACGTGTGGGTACTCCATCTTGCATAAACCAAAGTGACTTTCTTTTGTTTAGTGCCAGATTGTCAATTACATTTTTTAGTTCTGTTAGTAGGAACTGCAAATATCTTTCTCAATTTATTGACTGATGAAAAAAGTAGGTACAAAGTTTATTATATCACGCAAACTATCAGGTATGGAACTTCAGAAACGACAAAAAATGTATTTCTTGGTTTTAATAATTTTTTTTTTGAAAGAACTTTCATATCTTTAAAAGCAGTTTATACTTAAAAGGCGAGTTAAGTATAAACTGCATTTCTTAATTTATAAGTACCCAAACTAATAGCGTTTTCGACTTATTGCACACGCGTGGAGTATATCTATCTCCCTTACTAATATTATGTATTAAAATAAGATGGAAATACAATCAGTGGATAAAAGTGCAGTATGTCGAAAATGCTACAAGCATCCGAAAATAATTTTGAACATTGAATAGCAGGTTTCTGGAGAACCAGAAATTTTTGTTTAACATAAGCCGTTGTAAAATCATTAATAAAAGTTCTTCAATTCATACTTAAGTCGTCATACGAGACGTAAACAGTAACAATTGTCTTTAATTTAACATCGGAACAACTCCGGAACGATGTTTTGTACGTTATATTGTCAGGCTAAACCTTAGATTTATGACTTATTCTGTGATGGGTGGAGACTGTGGCTTGAAAACTATAACAAAAATCCAAAAGAAAAAGTGAAAAAATCCCTTACCACAAAAATTAAAGATACAAATCTAAATACGTATTTCGGCAACTAAGTTGACAGTGTTATTCCACTAGTGATTTGGTGAAGAGCATATCTTCCAAGGTTTACCTTAGCCGAAAACACTAAGTTTAACACTGCTCTTCACTTGTTTTCTACTGAAGATGGCAACTTAGTTGCCGAAATACTATTTAGATTTGTATCTTTAATTTTTGTGGTAAGGGATTTTTTCACTTTTTCTTTTGGATTTTTGTTATGACTTATTGACAAAATTGTTTTGTTAGTTTACCTACGAACGTTTATGAATAACCAGCATTGAACTAACCTTTCATAACGTAGGTAACCAAATTTTAGGTAATTATAAACACTTTCCATAATTACTGTACTAACACATGCTTCCTAAAAGCATTTAAAATGTAAAATACGATATTTAAATTAATTCTATGACTCCATCGAATTCCACCTGGCAGTTAAACAAGTAGGCATTTTGAATACTAAAACTCTTCGTGACTTCAGTGAAATAATAACATGGGACGCTACGAATAGATCAATTTCATAAAACCGGTTACAATGTGTGACAGAAGAAGCACAGGAAAAAAGAAGTATCTATTGCCAACATCTGGTATTTAAAAGAACTCTTTCCATTTCACATATAGCTTTTATTTTTGATTTAATGTTAACATAATAATAATGTAAATAATAGAGTATTATATTGCAGTGGTTAAAAACAAGACAATATAAATTAATTGAAATGTCTTGAGATATAGGGTAAAAGTGTGATAATCTTTTAATAATTATAAATACCAAAAACTGCAACTTTCACTGTAACGTCTCTTAATATAGATATTGGCAATACCTATGCATATCCTCGCTCAAAAGGGAAATCTTTCATACTTTCACATACTTACTTCTGCATTTACATAATGGATAAACATGAATAACACCCATAAACGTCTTATATTTGCCGTCCAATTAAAGCAGAATTTACACTTTATTTACAACTGTTTCAAAAAAATTGAACAAAACAATACAAAAGTTCAAAAGAATTACATCTACATATATAGTTGTTAAGTTAAGTGGCAGAACATATGAACAAGATTAGTAATCAACTAACGAAATGAAAAATAGGCAAGAGAGGTGCATAAATCAGTCGTTGAGATCTAGAATATCACTAATCAGCAGGAATACAAATGTGATGGTATAGGCAGTGGCGACTCGTGAGTTATGAAAGAGGGTGGGCACAAAATATAAACTTACCGATTTTTTGTACATAAAATCCATTCTCCCATTTTTCATGCTGGAAAAGACTTTATTATCAAAATCCGGGATAGACTGGATGAACTTGTTTTCTATTGATAGAAGCGCCAATGCGTTCACTCGATCTTCTGACATTATGCTTCTCAGAAAAGTTTTAATACGTTTGAGGGTGGAAAAACATCGTTCACATTCTGCTGTCGACATATATTCATATTCATATTCATTTATTTGTGACCATCAAACATACATATACATGAAATTTACAAAGAAAAAGAACCAATAAAGCAATGTGATAGAAACAAATCCCAAGGCGATGTTCAGCGTAAGTCCACAAGAGGACAGCTGATCTTCCACGTCACTTAAAATTAATAATTATTTGGCGCTTAGAATAAATAAATAATGCTGCTATACAAAATAAAGAAGAAAGAAAAATTAAACGAGAACAAAAACAAAATACTACTATTGGATTATGAATAACTGACAAATTATGAGCTGCTCTGCACCCCCTGCATTGCCTGCAACTGCCCACGAACCCTATTACTTCTGAAACCCTGGATTGATAGTAACTTGAATCGATTATTCACTCGATTGTATTCCTTCACAATATTAAATGAAAATCCTCTCTCAAAAAATGAGGTCCTGTGAACCGGCGGAGTAAGAAGGCCTTTGGATCTTATATTTCTGTTGTGAACATCGAAATGTAATCTTGGAGTACAAATACTGGGGCATTTTATTAACTAAAATTGCATGGAAAAAGACTAGGCAGTGCAACTTACGCCTATTCGCCATATTCAGCCAGTTAAGTTCCCTCAATTTTAGACATACATGTGCACGCCGTTTTAAACCAAATATAAATCTAACAAAACAATTTTGAACAATTTGCACTCTGCGCGCTGTTATTGCATCGAGGCAGTGATGGTAGACCACATCTGCAAAATTAAATTTGGAGAGAACCAGTGCATCTGCCAACAGGATCCGAGCCCTAACTGTGAGAAAGGATTTGGCTCCGTACAGCAACTTTAATGCACCAAACGCTTTACGCACAGTGGTTGCGATATGCTCTTTAAATCTCAGGTCACAATCAAATAGCAATCCCAGATTTCGTTGTACGCTTACAACTGGCAGAAGTTGATTATTTATTTCAATTTTAAGTTCATTATAATAATAATAATAATAATAATAATAATAATTCATGCCTTTACATCCCCCAACAGCTTTCGCCAATTACAGGGGGCATCGGCCGGCCATGAGTTATTATTACGCCTGCGCCCGTGGAGCGACTTAAGGTGTTTGTCTCTCAGCATTTGCCAAGGAGAATAAAAGAACAGTATTTTGAATGACATAAAAATTCAATAATTTTATTATTTTTAAAAAAAAAGAAAAAAAAATTAATTACAAACTTTGCAGAAAAAAAAACCTTGGACAAAAAGGTCCTGGTCTAAATCAAAACTGCATTTGACTTTAAATTACAAAAGGACAATTCAAAATCCTTTTACAAAGCAACAGAAAACAAAAAGTTCAGGAAGATAATAATTTTTTTTTTCAATCCACGCGGTCTCAATATTAAAACAACTAAATTAAACGTGGAAAATTCAAGTAATTTATATAAATGAAAAATAAAAGCAAGCACAATGCTTTTATTCACCCAACCCGAGGTGATTAATAAATAATTACAAATCAGAAAAATTAACAACGAACAAAAAAATTAACTCTTTAAACTTAAAATATCTTCCTGCACGTAAAAATAATAACAGATCTTATATCTAAAATGTGTACACAAAAATACAATATCAATTATTATTAAATGAGTTCCGTGATGAACGAAATAAAATCAGAAACGTGGATTCAAAACTTGAAATCAATAATCACAAAATGTCAGCAATGAAATACAACTTTATATATCTACTTACTTTCGTATCGACCAAGGAACTGAACTCACAAGGTTAAACAATCGCATAAGTATAAAAATCTCAGATGTGTGCGATGCAACGCACACAAATCTGTCCGCAAACGGACGAACTCGCAAAACAAAACAATATATATACAATATCAGTGAACGCAAAATGTACACCTGACTGAAATTAGTATAAACAACTGAACAATAAAATAAACAAATTAAACAATCCAAATAAATCTTATTGGAAAATAAAACAATTTGAAATTTCTCGCAACATTGACAAACGCTTAACGGAATGAACAAAAAAAAACTGAATTTATGAAAACCGGGGTGCCAGACCACAGCAGTACGTAATCCTAAATAGGTGCATTGTTTAAAGCGTACCATCAATGCTTTAATACAAAGTAATAAAACTATTGTAATTACGGTTTCTAGTGAACTAATTTACAGATTAACAAGAAACAATGCTTTACTTTCCTGTCTCCTAACTCATATAATAACTCACAATGTTTGGATTTTGTGGCAAAGTTAAGAAAAATTAAACATAAAGATATGTATAAAAGATGAATACGGAGGTGTTATAATTTTATTTAAATTAAAGCATAAATATAAAAATACAATAGAAAATATTAGTTTTGTACTTAACGACAAACACTTTCGTAAAATTATTTATATTATATCTATACTAAATCTCTTAGTAGTTTAACACGCTATCATTTTTTCCGCACAGTAATGTGGAAATTGGATCCCCTTCAACAATAAGTCAGTATATGACTGAAATAAAAGAGAATGTAATTAGAATACTTATACTTAACAAACTAAAGCTGACAAGAACGGCTTTACAATTAAGGTTTATAGTTTTCACAGATTTTCTTATTTTACTAAAATTATCTTATACCTCTTATAGATTTTATTTTAATGTTTAATAAATAGCTTTTATAAAGCCAATTAAAGCTCGCTCTCCTTCTTACCAAACCAACTTTTTGTGTCGTATAATAAATGGTAGAATATTCACGACATAAATATTGAAAAACCGTTTATAATAGCAAAAGTAATTGAATAAACGTTTAATCTTGGTTTAGACCGAGCATAATAAGCAATCAATATCCTCGGAATTATTGGTTGAAATACAATTTGTCGTATTTCAATTATTAATATACAATGTGTCCCCGGATGGAGTTGACAAGAGGAAAAAAAAATATGGCTTTTACCACAAAGGTGATTCTTTATAAAAAGTTCTGCTTGTTGAATAAATAAGTTTACTACCAGAAAATCTAAGATTAAATGCACAGAATTTCTATAAATTAAGAAACTTGAAAATAGAAGTACCATTTATTGCACTATTTAGTTTAAATACAAAATTTCAATCAATTAAGACAGTCGACAGAAATTATTCTATGAAGTCACCTCCAACTTCCATACATTTCTCCATCCTTTCAATAATTCCCCCTAGACTTTACGAATGGTTTCTGGTTTATTTAATTCAATCACCGCGTCCTGTATTCGTGCTTTTAGTATTTCTCTATCATGCGGCAGGTCTGCGTAAACTTTTTGTTTTAAGGTACCCCACAAAAGAAATCAATAGGTGTAAGGTCGGGCGATCTAGCAAGAAAATATATTGGTCCAAACTTTCCCACCCATCTTTCACCGAATTGATCTGTCAACCACTGCCGTACCAAAAGCATCAAATATGCAGGGCACCCATCTTGTTGCAAAAAAGTAGAACGCCGCATTTCTAGCGGTAAATTATCTAGAAACGGTAATAAATAATTTTCCAAAAGATCATAAACATTTTGATTCAAATTCTCGTCAATAAAATATGTACCAACGATGCTATCGTAAAAAAATTCGCAAAAAAGTGAATGTTTCACTTTTTTATAACGTTGACTTCGTTTTCCAATGGCGTAGTTTGGATTTTGAAAAGCCCAATAGCAACTATTTTGTGATGAAATGTGGCCATTAGTGCAGAAGTTTGATTCATCAGTAAAGAAGATCATTCTGTGAAAATTTGTATCTACGAGGTAATTTTCACCAAATCATAAACAAAAATCAATTTTCTTCATCTTCATCTCCATTTTCAAGTGTACCTATGTCGGAGGTTTGGTTTAAACGGCCGAACTTTGTGTTTTCTATAACTTCTTTACAAACGACTTTTACTAATGTTCAGTCTTTGTGATCGTTTCCGTAAAGATAACTTTGGTGTTTCTATTACTGAATCTAATGCCAAAAGTGTAGCTCCATCGTCTTCGTTGTTTTTTTTTCTTAGGTTTCTTAACAGTCACTACAGATCCGGTTAAATCAAATTTACTTACAAGTTTGTGCAGTGCTTCGCACGATACCACAGTGTTTGGGAATTTTTTATGCAACATGTCTACAATGCCACAACATTTAATCAAATAAATACATTGTTCAATGGTTAACATTTTGTAAAACCAAGGGGAAATAACTAATGTGAAAAACTACACTTAACACCGTTTGACAGTTTAATACAATATAATGACAATACAACAAATTTTGATTGTCAAGATTAAATTATGCATGATTATCTACATTAAATTCAAGACAACACAACTTATTTATGCAACAAGCACAACTTTTTATAGAGAATGACTTTGTCATAAAATCAATAGTAATTTCTTTTTCCTCTTGTCAACTCCATCCGGGGACACACTGTATATTAACAGGATAGTTTATACTTATTTACGTATTAAGGCTGGAAACTGATGTTTTGTCGAACGAGTTTGGAGATTGCGAGCATCCAAACGGATTCGATAAGACATTTTCCAGCCGTGGAACGTACAAAATTTTGTCGGCCACATATGATTACCACTTACTAATAGTATTTTTTCTAATTGGATGTTGTAATAAAGCTAAAACAAAAGACAACGCAGTGTTGATATGGCTATTACAGCATACTGTGCTGTAATGAGATATTAACGTGGTGGGGGGGGGACTCTTGTCGGAACATAATATAGGCGATAATGTGCAAATTAGAAAAAATACTGTAAAAAACGTGTGCCACAATGACACTGCGTCTTTTGTTTTAGCTTTATTACAACATCCAATTAGAAAAAATCAATTTACTTGCTTTTGTAGTGTTCGGAATACAGATGACTCATATTTGAATGACAGGTTGTTTGACAGCTATTTTGACAACCGAACCCAGGAAAGACTTTAGAATCTTCGCAGAAGAATACGGTAAAGTGACACGTTGGTACTTCAATTTGGTATGCACTTATTGTACTCTATCGTCCATGGACGGTAAAGTAACGGAAGTGATGCGTTGGCCGTTTAATCCATAGTTCAATTCGATAAAGTGGTGCTTTCTATCTTCGAATGAGTATAGTAAGGTTGTACTTTCGGATGTGGTAGCCGAAAAATGTTAATTCCACTATTCAAACGTTTATTATGTACTTTGGAACTCTAGAAGAGTGTAACTACTAATTTTCAATCTCATAACAATAGATATGTGTAATATAAAATTTTTATTATTGTTACTTGTGATTTTGCCTTCTGGAAAAGGAAAGGGAGCGGCAGAAATGATTGAGTAATCGCAGAATGATAGTTAGTCATAACAATAATAACATGCATGTTACACTGAGAGAAATGGATTATTTCTTTCATCTAACCGTTAAATGGTCAAATGAATGCAAAGATGTGTTAAACCAAATACTTTTAAGATTAAAATAACGTTTTAGGTGTAAATTTAACATTAAAACCCGTTGCTCGTGTTTAAAAAGAAATATGCATTTAGTTAACTGATAAACGGTTAAGTAAACCATATTCTTCACTCGATGTAGCAAAAATTTAAATGAATTTATACCAAGGTAAAGAAAATATTCTGTGATATAAATTTTATTTGCTATCGTCTTATTTTCGGATATTTTATGACCTCGCCTTGTATTTCTCAATTAGAAAGCAACTTTGAATAAGAAAACTTACCGTTAAGGGTTTTATGCAAGCGCTAATTGGATGGAACAGAATGTACCAACACGCGCAGAAGAGCGCTACGATAAACGAGACTAAAAAAAGTACTAAAAACCAGAAGAGACCCTTACATGGATTGCATGCCATCTGAAAGAAAATATAATTAAATGTTGTACATAAGCAGATACCTATATGAAAATCTAATAATCCTGATTTTATTTCATGAAATTTGACAGGCTAAAGGACATGCGAAAATAGTGCTTGAGCTTAAGAGTATATATGAAGTACTTTTGATATATTTTACATGTGTTGATGTTGATCTGCTTAAACCAGGTTCAACCTCTTATTAAGACGACGCAACAGGAATGGCAACCTTTGACAGTTGATGAAAGTGACGTTTGTACGATATCTAATAAATATATGTCAGTTTTGTATTTGATTGTCAAATTGCCAGTAGCGATACCACTTGTGGTATTACTACAGACTAAATTGTATTTTCGTGATAAGTCCGTCTTTTATTTCTAAACGACACTGAGTTGTTTGAAAACACCACGAGTCCGCAGGACAAGATTCAACAGAAAGCCTCAACTTAAGTGAAGTTCAAGCGTTGGACGGAATGATTTGTGCAACTCGCGTTGAGTTTATAGCTATTTTAGAGGCATTGAAGGAAATAAAAGAGCGGTATGAAAAGATATTTGGTCTTTTTTGGATTCATTTATCGCCCTTTCAGCGGTTAAATCTCTGAGTACCTATCTCGAGTGGGAGGATCATTCTTCGGATTAGAGAGTTATTTTGGAGGCTATCGGGCCAGAGTTACGACATGCGCTTTATTTAGATCCCTGCGCACAAGAAAATTGAGGGAAATGATAGGATTGAAGTGAGACTCAACTAGGTACTAGTTTGGGGTCAATGATATTTCAATGGTCTGTATTCACCTGTCAGTTTTGTGTCTCAAGCAGTAATATGCATAACAAGTTGTTAGATGGGTGAGTGGCCATTCCAGTGAACTTCTGGTTAGGCGGCTGGATGTGTTTAGTGACCTAACACCGATATCTGTTGATAAACAGGGTTACGATTATCGAGTTTTTAGTTTAAAGTTTAAATGTTTTATTGTTACCAGTAACATACACACTAAATAATATTTGCAGTTCCTATACGGAAAATTCCAGTAATGTATAAGGTAAATTTACCAAAAATTAGAAAATATACCTAAAGTTTTCTAAGTAATTTTACCTTATACGTTACTGGAATTTTCCGTAGGAATTGCATATATTTTTTAGTGTGTAGTGTTTTACTTATGCCCATATAAACTCAATGGAGTTCAAGTTGTGATAAGGAGACAATTTTAAAATTGTACAACCCCTGTCTGCTACCATTTGATAGTTAACCATAACAATAACAAAGGTTGGTTCAAGAACAGGAACTACATTTCTCACCACTCAGTGAACGCTTGGCTGTTTATATTTTGATGATAATATCCTACGACAGTTTTCAATAAAATTAAACTAAAATATTTTCACTACCAATATAAAATACAACCAAATTTCCTTTTCCCGCAAGATGCCTCAGTTCCGTTGAAACCTCTTCCAGAAATGTTTGCTTTATTACTGTGCTGTCCTGCCATAGTTTTTGCTTTGTATAACCTGCATTGACGCAAATTTCATCTATAAAATATCTTTTTACCATTAAAAAGAAACTTCCGAACTTTCAGTATACACAATATCTTGCCGTTCCATTAAAACACTGTTTCGACTTCGCTTCATCCACTTAAACTCCAACTTCTTTAAGGTTTTCCATAGTATAGCTCTTTTCATTTTGGTTCGTCATCAGCATTAATAATCTATAAAATATGATAAGATGAAGTAAATATATGATAAATGTATTGCATATATTTACACTCACTAATTTTGTGCATACAGGTGATTCGTTCTGCAAGAAAAAGGAAAGTGCATGTCTTGTAATTACTGGCGTTTCCGCTTTATTCAAAGAATCATCTCTATTTTGACAAAAATTTTTTTGGAGCCCACTGCTACACTCTTGTGTAGTAGTTTTTCTGAAAGCAGTTAAATTGTTACCAAAATTTTGTTAAAATAATTACAAAAAGAATTGACATTTTTCAGAAAAAATTCTATCTACGTGGATACTACACCGAATATAAGAAATGTCTAACTCCAAAAAGAAAAAATATAATATCTTTCAACGGTATTACTCTTTGTTTAACGTCGCTCTAGAGTAATAACAACTCCAATTGCAAAACTTTTGATGTTGACAAATGGTTTACCTAAGGAAGGGAGTTAAGGTGACACCAAACTGCGAATTACCATTAGTGAGACTTTATTTTCGTAAGGTTATTAGTAAAATTTTGAAAAGTAAATGAATTTAGACCGAAACATAAGCATTAGTATTAAATTACACAACTCTGTTCACTTTTAACTACTTGTGTACCATTTTTCTATGTGTGTAATATCTTTCGCCTAATGATTTTTTATGGTTCTGCAGGTAGGTCAAATACATCTTCGTCAGACATACTAAAACTGACCTAACAAATATTAAGTTTTCAATATCATTTTACGTAATTATTAAAACAATACTTTAAAATATTCAAGAGTACTCAGTAAACCTGCAGTAAACCAATATTTTATCTATAAAAACTATACTAATTAATAACACGAAATTTGTGAGATTTACACTTTATTAGTCGGATGTTAAATTGACAGCTGTTTCGCCGTACAACGGCTTCGTCAGAAAATATACAATACTATAAACTAAAACTACACATGCGCACAACCTCCTATTTTTACAAACAACCGTTACAAAACATCAGTATTTAAAAAATGTGCCTACGGTTTTTGGCTCTACACAAACATAATTAAAATCAAAACTGGTAATAACAAATTTAAAATTTTAGAAACATTTACATTTGAAGTCTATAAGAGGAATAAATTTAATAATGGAGAATGATTAAGGTCTAATTTATCATTAAGTAAATCATCTGAAAATTTAAGTTTATTAATTTCAACTGCTTCTAATAAATCTAATTTTTCACTCTTGTTTTTTACATGAAGAATTTTAAAATTATTATTAAAACTATGGTTTTCTTTAATTAAATGATTGGAATACGACGAATCATTTTTTTTTATATTTAAATGAGTACAAATGCTCTGAAATACGTTTTTTGAAAGAACGTCCACTCTGTCCAATGTATGTTACATACATTGGAATTATAATGTAAATGTTTCTAAAATTTTAAATTTGTTATTACCAGTTTTGATTTTAATTATGTTTGTGTATAGCCAAAAACCGTAGGCACATTTTTTAAATACTGATGTTTTGTAACGGTTGTTTGTAAAAATAGGAGGTTGTGCGCATGTGTAGTTTTAGTTTATAGTATTGTATATTTTCTGACGAAGCCGTTGTACGGCGAAATAGCTGTCAATTTAACATCCGACTAATAAAGTGTAAATCTCACAAATTTCGTGTTATTAATTAATATGGATTTACATCAAGTAAACGCCGAATCTATTAAAAAAAAAAAAACTATACTAACGACCTAAAAAGTAAATCAACGAACGTATATGACACATGCCGCTAGATTTCCGAAATATTTCGTTCTATCAATTTTAAATTTTATTTGCCAAGTCAAATATTTTTGCTGTGCGTGAATTCACCTCATTTATTAGCCAATGTCAAGCCAAGATTTTTTCGCCTGTGTAATCTAACGCTGCATTCTTACTGTGAATGAACTGTAACTACATACACTTGGGTATTATACATATATGTACATACATAAATGCGAACTTCTGATAAAACTTGACACAAAGGAAACTTTCCGCTTCAGAAATTCTTAATTACCACAATTTATTCACCGTCAACAAACTACTAGCGGAAAGGGAAGATGAACATGTTTTTTTTTTGTGCCTAAAATGTCGTCTATGACGCTTGAATTATAAAAAAAAACATTAGGTAGATATAGTGATTGAGACTGCAGTTAGAATTTAGTATTCAACACACAAATAATGGAAACATTTTTTTTTTTAATAATAAATAGTCTGCATTAAAACCTAACAGGTTTGCTAAATGTATACCCGCTCCCGATGTACATAGTTAGAACATTTCAACTCCAAAAAGCGCAAATACCAGGTGACAATAGGAAGTGGATACAAAATGTTAAGGACTTGCACTGAAAGTTATTTGAGCTTTGGAGTGGAATTACATGCGCCCCAGGTAATATGGCCGCCAAATAGTTTATTACAGTTTTAAAATATTACAACAGTAAAATTAAAATATTTATACTTATTTGTCGTGTGTGTTTCCAATGCCGAAGACATCGACGATTCTTTCTAGGTATTTAAAGAAAAAAAGGTTAACACGTCCCTACTCACAATTCACAGTAAAATAAAACCATTTTCGAAGAAAATACCATTTCTGACATGCAAAAAATAATCATTTGCCTACTTATTAAGGTAATGTAATGTTTGCGCCTCCGGTTAGAATAGTTATTTGTATCACTAGGCCAGAAACTATAGTTTTGCGAGTGTGAGTACGGTTTGTGGGGCCGAGGTCTCACAAGTGCTAATACTCGCAAAAGAGTTTCTGGCCGTGTATTACACACTATTTTTTGAGCCGACAAATCTTAATTTTGTTGTAAATAATAAAATAACTTAACGCTAGGGAGTTAACAGTACAGGTTGGCAATACATGTTGCGTATGAATTTTGAATTGGAAATCAGGGTTAAAATACCTTAGTGTTTTGACGTTTTAATTTTCTTGGTAGTTTTGATACATACAACGTATGACACGTATGACAATGGAGACCCGGCTCATATTACAGAGGTTGTGTGTGAAGTTATTAACCATTTATTACCTGCACAATCTTCCGAAAACAGAATTGGAAAGAATATGAATTAATTAAGAGATTGTGTAACGAGAATTCTGTCATCTGTCATCGAATCTATAATTAATCACAGAAATGTCAGTAATTTGAATATAGTGTTGCCAACTTTTAGTGATCTTTTGCCGGCCTAGGCCGTAGAATGGTATATTCCAGTTACTGACATTTCTGTCATTAATTATAGATTCGATGACAGATGACAGAATTCTCGTTACACAATCTCTTAATTAATTCATATTCTTTCCAATTCTATTTTCGGAAGATTTTACAAGTAATAAATTGTTAATAACTTGTTGCACAACCTGTGTAATATAAGCTGGGGTCTCTATTGCCCTTATTATTTATGAATATCAATATGTACCAAAACTAATCAAGAAAATTAAAACGTGAAAATACTAAGGTATCTTAATCCTTGTTTCAAACTCAAATGTCAGAGGTAACATGTATTGCCAACCTGTACTGTTAAAGCCCTAGCGTCAATTTTTTTATTATTATTATCAATAAAATTAAAATTTGTCGACGCAAAAAATAGTGTGTAACACACGGCCAGAAACTCTTTTGCGAGTATTCCCACTTGTGGGACCTCGGCTTCGCCTCGGCCCTACAAACCGTACTCACACTCGCAAAACTATAGTTTCTGGCCTAGTGATACAAATAACTATTACAGAATCAAAAATACTTATATATATATAATCAATAACTCCTTCTACCTCAATTAAGGTGTAGGAATATTTCTTTTCTTTTCAGGTATGGACGAACCTCTTCCATTCTCTTCTATTTTCTGCCATATTCTTCGCTTCTACCCATTCTTTGTTTCTTTTCTGTAAAATTTTCCCTATCACATCGTCCCAAGTTTGCCTAGGTCTTCCCGGCTTCCTATTTTTTTGTATTCTCGCCTCCCATATCTTTCTCACTGGTCTCGATGCTTCCATCCTCAATAGATGTCCCCACCATTCTAACTGCTTTCCTTCTATAAATTCTAAAGTTGATTGTATGTTTAGGTCTTTTCTTATATCTATGCTTCTGATTTTGTCTCTCTTCGTAACTCCTCGAACTCTTCTCAGGAACTTCATTTCGACTGCTTGTATCTTACTTTTTTGTTTTTCATTTAATATCCATGATTCGCAGCCGTAAGTTAGAACGGGTCTAATAATTGATTTAAATACTTTAATTTTGGTTTTTTGTGATATTTTTTTTTTATTTATGAATTTATTTTGCATAGTATAGTACAGTTTCATTGTTTTTTCAACCCTTTCATTTATTTCTGCTTCTTGTGTTCCATTTTCGTCTAGTGTTACTCCTAGGTATTTGAAAGTATTAACTTGTTGTATATTCTCTCCATCAATCTCTATTTTAAGTTCTATGTTTTCATTTCCTATGGCCATCACTTTTGTTTTGTTTATGTTTAACTTCATTCCATTTTGTTCAAGTTCTTTATACCATACATTAATATTGTGTTGCAAATCTGTCTCGTTTTCGGCAACTATAACGATATCATCTGCAAACACTCCTTCCGAGATTTCTACTTTTTGTAAGTTGTAATATCCAACACAGAATTTCTTACTTTTTTGGTACATTTCTTAATAATATCGTCCATAAAAATTATGAACACTATTGGACTTAAGCTTCCTCCTTGTCGTAGTCCTAATTGTGTTGTGAAGAAATCTGATACATTATTATTTGCTATTACTGCGTTAACATGGTTCTTATATACTTTTGTAATTATTCTTATAGTTTTATCGTTTATGTTCCTTTCTTTTAAAGTATTCCATAGTTTTTCTCTTGGGACTTTATCGAACGCTTTTTCGAGATCTATGAAAATCAATCATCAAAAATACTTACGAGTGTAAATTTCGGGGTTGTTATGAAATTTACAAGGGTTCTTTAATTTTACCGATGCCGCAGTAAGTTTAGTCGTAAAATCAATGGTAACCAAGTTGCCATCACTTTTACGAGTAATTTTACAGAAAGTTTTTTTGAGTGTATAAAAGATAATAAACATTGCAATTTTAATACTGACACATCCTTTTTTTAACTCACAATACAATGTGATTTTATTTCATCATAACAAAAATGACATTACATAATTGTTGGGAAGGCATACAAATTTGGCCTCCCTGGTCGAACTCGTGATGTTGAATGCGCGTGGAGGCGTGGATTTCGCGATCAGAAAATAATTCTACAGTAGTAGTTCGCATTTAATTTTTACTTTTGCGAGATTAACAACGTTAGTCAAATAACATATTAAATTATTTTTTTTTAACAATTTTTAACTTGTGTAATGTGCGAGTTATAACATTTCTCTATATATTTCTTCGGGTGTGTCTCGCTCCATTGAACACGCCCTCTTGCTATCGCGTATCTGCCACCAGAAAATAATTCTGATGAAGAGCGTTCTTATATTAAAAAACGAAGAAAAAGGCAAATCATTGTTTTATTGTTAGTGCTGTACTCTGGCGAATATTTATTTTTCTGAGTTTATTAAATTTGACTATTATAAATAGAAGTTATACATGCCTGATGAAGGTTTAGTAAGAAATCGAAACCGGTAGCATCATGGGCGTAGCCAGAAATTTTGTTAGAGGGGGGCCCACAAGAAGTCGATTGCATGTACCTATCGAGTAACTATAAACACTCGATACTATTTTGATGATTGTGTTTATTGCATGTGAATGTTTGTTACACTCTGGGACAAGGTAAACTCAATACCTTCATCTGTGGCTGCGAACAATCTACACAGGGGGATTAGAATAAAAAGGGTATAAGCGGCAATTTTTTCATATGCCACTTATACCCTTTTGTTCTAACTTCTTCACTTGCGACTTCTGTTTTGCCGAGTACAAGTTTCTATATACGCTTAACCGCAAATCACAATTCCCAAATCCATGCATTTTGTAGCCGCAAGAAAACTTAGCTAATAATTAAAAACATTAAACATTTAATATCTATAGATTTATTTAAAAAAAATTATTACGATATAGCAACGCCAACTTTTGAAATATTACGTAAACAAAAATTATGAATTAAAACATCAATTTTCTTGGATTTTGAGCAAACTTGTCAATCACTTCCTTGATTAGTTCCTCCTTCTTTTCTGCAACTATTTTTCGATGAAAGCTCATTAAACATAGCCCGTTCAATCGATTTTCAGTCATAGTAGATCGCAGCCAGGTTTTCACTCTGCGTAAGGTACTGAATGATCGCTCGATCGTACTTGTTGAACAGGGTTGTGACAATGCGATGAGAAGTGCTTTTTTCGTATTAGGGAAAAAAGTGCTTGTCTCTCTAATCACACTGGCAATTTCCAAGTCCTTTAGTTCTTGATGATTGAGATTTTTTTCTTTCCACGTATTATACCATAGTTCAGCTTCAGATTCGAAACCATCTAGTTCGTAAAATTTAATGAAACTTTTCGTTCTCTCTTTGAAGTCCTCGACGGTTAGTTGAAGCATTAAGAAAGGATGTAAATATAGCAGAGAAAATGCCGGTGTGTTGTCGTCCGAAAATCTGCTTTGCAGAGCTGACATAAAAGAGTCAAGATATGGTATAAGTATGGATCTGGTCCAGTATTCGCTAGGTGTACCTGCAGGTGGATTTGAACGATGCTGTTGACGTTCCGAGGTTCTTGGTGGTGTAAGGTCCGCCAGAATTTCAGCTGCAATGGCATTCGCAGAAACTAAAAGTTCATTCATTACGTAATCTGCTTTTTCACGATTAGCTCTTACTATGGCCAAAATTTTCTTAATGTGGTTTGCGCACTGGATAAGATCTAAATTTTTCGATTGGAGAGTGTCACTAAGGTTATTAGTCACCTATTAGTCGGAAGATTTATGGAAGTATAATAATAATAGTCAACGTGACCAGTAAGAGAAATATCGTAAAACAATAACAAATACCATATTCCATGCGATAAAAGGAAGAAATATCTGCAAGCGCTAACAATATTCGTACATGTTTATCTATCTCTACACATTGAAACTTAATGATTCCGGCAAATGGCAACAGCATTTTCGCTCTTTTTATAAATTTATTGTTTCACTTTTTTTCTATTCCGGCAAAATTTAGGGGGGGTGGCCCGGGCCCCCCTCCTGCCCATACCTGGCTACGCCCATGGGTAGCATATACTCCAATTTGCTGTATATTAAAATAAAAATAGGAAGCACAAACAGTTTTTTGATTTAATTTAACATAGGTACACTTAATTATGTAGTTGAATGAAATGATATATGACTGTAAAATTAAAAAGAATTAAAAAAGTATAGGTATGTACCTAAAATAAATATACATACATAGAGAAGTTATATTTTATTAAAATTAATATATAAGTGTAAAAATATAATAAAAAACATTAGTTTTGTACTTAGCGACGAACACATTTACGAAATTATTTATTTACAAAGTCTGTTATTATTTTATTTGAACAAAGATGCTCCTGACATCATATTTTGCGCACAGTAGTGTGGAAATTGGATACCCATTAATAATATCTCAGCTATTTTCTGGAATAAAAAGAAATCGTAATATTAGTACCACCTATACAAAAAGTAAAAATATGTGACAAGTATAGTAACTGATTTTCAGATCAGGTTAAAAATGGTGGAAACAACCTTCACATATTTTTTCATCTTATTGGGATTATCCTGTATCCCACTATTTTTGTTTTGAGAGATTATTTAATATAAAAGTATAACTATTGGACGATTTTCATTGTGATAAGAATAGGAATCTAGATATCTATAAACAATATATAGATTTACTGTATACATACAGATTTAATCAGGAATTTAGATTAATCAGAAAATAGAATTTGGATCTATTATATTAAAGTAAAGGTATGTTATTGATAATTGGTTTATGATCACCGTTTTGTTGAGAAATTCAGGATAATTAATAAAATTATATGAATCAAATCGTTATCATTTTGCTTTAGAAAGAATGTAGACAAGTCTTAAATATTAAACACTTCTGAGAATTTTGTGAAGTACTACTAGTTAGACATAATAAATGTTGCGAAAAATAAATTTATGGCGAACCAAAAGTAAGATCCTTTTACGATCATTCTTAGTGTTTGTATTTGCATATCTCACCATCAACGAAACTTACCTCTAACGGACTTATGCAAACGCTTAATGGATGGAAGAGTATATACCATCCTGCGCAGAATCCAGCCACGAAGAACGAGATGAAAATAAGTATTAATAACCACAATATTACGTTTAGGGGGTTTGCCATCTGAAATGGAAAAGATAAGAATTAAAACCTAATTGGAGGATAAGCAGTAAGAATGGTAACCTTTTCTGTTATACAGAGGAAACCTAATACAATCTAGATTGTAAGAGAAATATAATACTGGTTTAAACAACTTTTATTTTTAGCAGAGAAACACATTTCATAAACAGTTTATTGCAATTTCTCTAAGTACTGAATATATAATGTATAATTAATACATTTGCCAATTTGTTCTAATTTGGGTTCTAATTCGCATAGATATTTGGGGATTGTTCTAAATGTAGTGAGATTATATGTTTGTCTCATGGCTGTTGGTAGTTTATTTAAAAAAAAATGTAAAAATAGCGAGCTAAGCTGTTCTGTGCCAATGACAGTCTATATATTTGCGGGTAGAGCATGCAATACCGTTATATCGTTACCGCAGTTTAGAGAAATTTCGTGCTAATTTTCCCACAAAAGCGAGACTACGGATGCGAATTTCGCGGTATTAAAAATTAACAACAATTTTACTACGCTCAGGGGTTGCATTAAGTTATACTAGAGGTTATTTATTCATCTAATGAAACAATACCAGAAGCATAGCCAGAGCTCGATGATTTTGACACAGAAGATTTATTCAATTAAGACTATGTGTATCTAAAGTTTTGATTGATTTAGAACTGGGATCTGATTATTGGATCCTGGCAGAGGAATATACAAGTAGAGGTGTTAGGTCGGCAAGGTGGTAATCTGCTTATGGCTGAAACAACCCACCGTTTCATAATAGAAAAATTACAGATTCAAAAGATAGCCTTAGTTCAAAAGTGAGTTAACTTCATTGAAAACAGAATTAAGCAACGACGCACAAACCTTACAAACATATTTTGATACCCTCAGAATCCCTCAACGTATCTTGATGATTTGAAAAATTAGGACAATGTCGATGAAACGTATCCATTGCTGAACAAATACATTATTAAAAAAGAAGTTATAAGTTTGCTAGAAAGACTTGAGCCTGAACTCACTTCCACAACTGGCGAGGCAAAAGATTCTCACGGACATGTTCTGCGCAGTGTTATCGTTAGCAACTTTATCTCTCAGAGGTGAACTTAATCGAAAGCTCAAGTCAGAATTTAGGTGCCGTGACAAAAACATAATTCCAAGCCTAAGTAAATATGATTTGATGCTCAAAAAAGAGATGGCGTTATAGGAAACTGAAGGAATAAGAGGTAAATATCTGGAAAGCGTGTATATGTATCTGCTAACCGCAAAGAAGCTGAAAGAGCGCTCTCGGCAGTTATACATGCAATAAAATTAGAAGTTCTTTGAATCTTCTGTTTACGTAAACATTTCCAATTAAAAACTAAAACAAAGAATAAAAGAAACACGTAATATATATGTGCCTTTCGGATCAGTGTGATATTCAAAACGAAGTAACAAAATAAATAAATTTGGCATGGCTAAAGAGGTGTTAAGTGTTTAAGAAAACCTAAATATTCTAATTGAAAAATCTTACGGTCAAGGATATGATGGAGCCAGTGTTATGAGTGGGATTTACAATGGAGTAAATGCTCAATGACTTAAAAAAAAATTCACTAGTATATACATTGTGCGAGCTACAATTTGAACTTTATAGTAAATGACGTAGGTAACAATTGTAAAGAAATTTCGCAATATTTTACCATTTTACAAAATATTAATCCCTTTTTTTACCTAACTAATGAAAAGATGGGATTTTCTAGCATCTTTTACTTCGGAGTCAGAAATTATTTTAAAAAGATTAAATCCAACTCGTTGGTCAAGGTGAATTTCATTCATAACTTCTGTTTTTTTGATATTCTTAAATCTATTAGGGGAGAGAGAATTTTGATCTCAAAAGAAAAACGAAAGGAGAGAAGCCTCTGCAGTTAAGAAGCAAATGGCATGTTATTATATATATATTATATAAAATTCTTGCATAGATCAATTTTGCTTCAAAAGGTTTTCAAAAGAAAAGTACATATAGATTTAAATAATTGTGTAAAAGTTTTAGATCAAATATAAAAGGTCGAAAGCACACTAAGATCATCTTATATCAGAAAAAGACTAATTGTCTGTCAAAAATTATTTTGACCTATAGTTTTAAGTAAATATGCACTTGAAAGTAACTTAACTGAAGTTTATCTTTTATTTTTATTGGAAATATTAACACAAAAAAAACAAATCAACTTCTTTGTAAGAACCCTATCGATGATGATCTCATCGTACGATAGTGCATTTTTTTTTGTTCGAGCTTATGACTCACGCGCTCTCCAATATTCCTGCCCGTACGGTTTACCTAACAGAGTTAGTTTTTAGTTAGTTATTCGTCGATGTTCTTAGTAGTAAGATCGTGTTAATAAAACTGCGTTATTGGAAATTGTATTTTTAATTCCACAAGCCCTAATAACCAACAGGTTATAGGCCCAGTTTGCGACAGTTAAAGTGACAGTTTAAGTGCGGATTCAGTGTGAGTAAAGCGAAGTGATAAGCAGACAATGGCCAGCACAAAAGACACTCACCTGAAATTATGACTGCAATCGTACCATTCTCTCAAGAAACGCAGAGTAGTTTTGCTTTTATGAGAAGAGCCGGAAGTTATGAAACTGAACAGGTGGATGGAAACTTACAGTTTGTATTGGATTCTGGAGCAACAGAACATTTGATCAACGACTTGAGTTTCTACAAGAAATATTAAGAATTGAAGCAACCCATGAAGATTGCAGTTGCGAAAAAGGAAGCCTGCATTTGGGCAACACATGTGGGCGACATTGAAGTCGTGACCAACCACGGCCATATGGGAGTTATAGAAAACGTCCTGTACGCGCCGGAGGTTCCCTTCAATCTTTTGTCCGTCAGAAAAATGCAAGAGGCAGGATTTTCCGTGCTGTTTAGTCACAATGGTGAAGTAAGTGCCAAACTCAGCCAGAAGATCATAATGACAGGTAAGCGCAAAAATGAATTGCATATGTTTCACTTCACAGTTCAAAATGCAAATGCGTTGTCGTTAAAAACAAATGGTCAGGCGGCAATAATTCATCAAGATACTAAAAATATGTTATGGCATGAACGGTTAGGTCATATAAGTAAAAATAAATTCACTCAAATAAAAGTAAAAGAACTAGCCGAAGATAGTAACTGTTTCAAGAATATAAATCCCTTAGACTCATTGTGCGAATCTTGCATTAATGGTAAACAAACGCGACTTCCATTTTCGAAAGCCAAAGATAAAATTCACATTCAAAGGCCACTGTATATTGTACACTCGGACGTATGTGGTCCGATAACACGAGCCACAATTGATGAAAAAAATTATTTTGTTACTTTTATTGATGAATTTACTCACTATACGGTAATTTACCTGATAAGTAATAAATCAGAAGTAGTTACAAGTTTCAAAGACTATGTTAACAAAAGTGAGGTTCATTTTAATGTGAAAGTGGTCCACTTGTACTGTGATAATGGGAGAGAATATTAATCGGGCGAAATAAAAGATTTTTGTAAAGAAAAAGGGATCACATATCATTTGACGGTGCCGTACACTCCGCAGCAAAATTCAGTGGCGAAGCGTATGAATCGAACGTTAGTCGAGAAGGCACGGGCTATAGTGCACTGTGCAGGGTTGCATAAACGCTTCTGGGGTGAAGCAGTGTTAACTGCTACGTATTTGGTAAATATAGTCCCCTCAAAAGCGATTAAAATAAATAAGGCACCGTATGAATTGTGGCATAATAAAAAACCGAAGCTACAATTTTTAAGAGTATTTGGTTGTACAGCGTATGTACATAATAAAACAAGAAAACATAAATTTGATGCTAAATCAAATAAGGGAATTCTTGTGGGATATGTCCCAAATGGGTACAAAATATACATGGCAGAAACGCAAAAATTTATAATAGCGCGTGATGTAATTTGTGATGAGACAAATTTTAAAACATCAAGAAAAGAACTTGATGAAATGATCGAAATTGGCAAATATTTAGGTGAAAATACGGATAACTCAGAACTAATAATAAGTACTGAAGAAGGCTCAGCTACAGGGGGTGCTGGCGACAAATCCGTAACCAAACTCCATCCTGGTAAAACAGATTCAATAATTAATAAATGCAATCAAACCCTGCAAAGACAAGGTGCCCTGATAAATGCATTATATCTGAAAATAGTACTCTAGAGTCAAGTAGTCAAGGTCAAACGTCTCCAGTAAGAGATGTCCCTGAACCAGATGTGAAAAATCTGTGCTATCCTTCTTCCTCAAAGTTGAGGAGGAGCGATAAAATACAGGATGTGAGGCGGAGCGAAAGGCTCAAAACAAAATCGTCAATTTCGTATAGAGAACATGATTTAGAAATAAACAATTCTAATGTTTTAAATGTTCAAACTTTAGATGAAGAAATTCCCACATGTTATCAAGAAATAAGTAAAAGCCATAATAGAATTAAGTGGGAAAAGGCAATTGAAGAAGAGTTGAACTCGTTAAAGCAAAATCACACTTGGACATTGGTACAAAAGCCAAAGAATGTGAATGTGATTGATAGTAAATGGGTGTTTGTAATAAAATAGGATAAAAACGGAACTCTGATGAAATATAAGGCACGATTAGTCGCTCGCGGTTTTAACCAATTGTATAAATTAGATTACGATGAAACATTTGCACTGGTCGCTCGAATTAGTACGTTTCGATATCTTTTAGCTTTTGCTAATCCATATAAACTATTAGTACATCAAATGGACGTCAAAACAGCTTTCTTAAATGGTGATTTAAAAGAAGACATATTTATGAAAGTACCGGAGGGCATTAAAGTTGAAAATGATAATTTGGTATGTAAACTAAATAAATCATTATACGGGTTGAAACAATCAGCTCGGTGTTGGTATGAATGTTTCGATAGTATTTTAAAACAGCATGGTTTTATTAATTCTTCTGTTGATCATTGTTTATACTTCCGAGATCATGCTAAGTTTAATCAAAAAATCTACCTTATTTTATATGTAGATGACGTGATAATAGTAACACAGGAAATAAATACAATAAACGCTTTCAAAAGATTTTTAATGTACAAATTTCAAATGGTTGACTTAAAAGAAATAAATTTCTTTCTTGGAATTAGGATACAGAGAACAGAAGACCAAATTTCTTTAGATCAAAGTCTATATATATAAAATCTTGGTTTAACAAAATACAATATGAGCGAGTGTAATGCAATAAGCACACCTTTACCGATAAAATTAAATACAAAACGGCAGAGCTCAGTTGCTGCACCATCAACTGAAGCAGAGTATATGGCGCTTTTTGAAGCAGTCGAAGAAGCTTTATGGTTGAAAGCTTTGCTACAAAGTATAAATATACAAATTATACATCCAATAACTTTATTTGAAGATAACCTAAGCTGTATAGCAATAGCTACTCATCCTACAGGTCACAAACGCTCAAAACATATTGATATTAAATATCATTTCACTCGTGAGCAAGTAGAGAACAAAGTTATCTGCTTAAAATACATTGTTACAGCAAACCAGGAGGCCGATATCTTTACCAATGCACTACCAGCTCCTCGTTTCCAAGAATTGCGTTGCAAGCTGGGACTCCTGAATGAAAAGCGAGAAGCAAAGTGCTAAATAAAGTTCTGGTGGTTTGTGTTAATATTTCTGTTCTATAATGTTGTTAAAGTAGAATTAAGAAATGTAACTACAGGGTTTGGCTAGGTTTTTGAAGTGGGGTTTTTCCTAGTCCTTGCAGCAAATGCTGAACCATATATAAATTCCCCGTAAAACGCAGTAGGTAGGAATAAGACTTCTTTGAAGTAGGGATAAGTTGATGTATTTTTTTTGAGGGGGTGTATTGGAAATAGTAACACAAAAAAAAACAAATCAACTTCTTTGTAAGAACCCTATCGATGATGATCTCATCGTACGATAGTGCATTTTCTTTGTTCGAGCTTATGACTCACGCGCTCTTCAATATACCTGCCCGTACGGTTTACCTAACAGTGTTAGTTTTTAGTTAGTTATTCGTCGATGTTCTTAGTAGTAAGATCGTGTTAATAAAACTGCGTTATTGGAAATTGTATTTTTAATACCAACAAGCCCTGATAACCAACAATTTTCATTATTTTTGTGCTACCTGTTACAGCTACGAATGTTGAAAGAACTTTTAGTACGCTCAAAATTATCAAAGATTATTTTGGATCTACTACAGGCCAAGATTGATTAAGTAATTTTTCTTTAATATCTATAAAGAACGAGGATGCTAAAAACCTCGATTTGAATGAGGCAATAAATAAACTCGGTAACAGAAAGGGAAAGGGATTTTTGACTTTTTTTAATTTGAATTTTTTATATGTAATAATATTTTGCTGCATACATTTTGTTTTATGTTCTCATATATTTTTGTTGTTACTAAATTTTTTTTTTATTGTTATACTTAATGACTTTTTTTGGGGTATAGGTACTAATAGGGGGTCCAGAAAATGTTTTGTCTTGGTCTTCAGAAATGTTTGTTGTAAATCCATGAGATTATGTCCAATAAATTAAATGTAATTGCAAATAGTCAATAATAATCTTATTAAAAACAATTAAAGTATGAGTAAAACTAATACTATGTATCTGCTTAAAATTTGAATACTTTTAAAAAACAAATTGCCGATAAAACATACATTTCGCTATTATTCATTATATTAACAAGAACGTTATCTAAGTTTGGCGATAATTACATGTCCACGTCAAAATACGTTTACACATACATTAGCTGTATCGATATCTAACAATACACATGGAATTCTAAAAAATGGAATTTTATCGTGAACGAGGATTTTGAAAAATAAATAACCGGAATTGATTAGAACTGCAAACAGTGACAATCGAACATCTTGCACCATAAAAATGTAACCAAACATAGCGGTGAAAGGTCTTTGGTAGGAGACGTACTGAATTGGATTTGGGGAGAATTCAAATAAAAATAGCTAATGATATTTTGCCTATTGTTACTAAAAATAAGGTGCTTGGTTTGACAATTGACAGTGACATGCGATTCTCTAATTATGTAACAGAATTAATTCAACATTCTTATCGTAATCTGCAACTGTTATATGCAAACAGGAAATTATTAACTCGGGAAACGAAGTTGCTTTTGTGCGATTCGCTCATCTTGTCACGGTTTAATTACTGTGATTTTGTATACGGTCCATGCTTGAGAAGAATTGATATTGAACGAATCCAAAGAGTACAAAAATCGTGTTTGCGTCTAATATATGGTATTAAACGTACAGCTAGGATATCTCACACATTAGACTGGGCGGGATGGTTGAGTATGGCGGGTCGCCGTATGTTGCATTCTGCTTGTCGTTATAGACAAATATTGTTGACATATACTCCACCTTACCTTTATGAAAAAATTACTTTTAGAACGGACGTTCATAACTTGAATTTACGACATAAAAATGTAATAACTATACCTAAACATTTAACTGAAGCCTACAAGCGTTCATTTTCGTATAATATTGCAACTGTTATGAACACAATTCCGTTTGATTTCAAAAATTGTAGTACTAATGTATTTAAAGCCAAGTATAAGAGGTTCATGTTGTCTTGCTGTGGGGGTTAGTGATCGTGTGGCGGTGACATTTGCTATAGTTATTGTTATACTACTGATTCTTTTTTTTCTTTATGTATTATATATTCATTTTCTTATTTCTCATAAGTTGTATAATGCGCAACACAAATTCATAGTTAGTTATTTAATAATGATGGAATACCTTAATAACAGATACATATCTGATGTATTCCTTTTGATATACATTGTACTGTACTACTTGTTTTCTTATGTAGGTATGTTTATTGTATATGTATATCAATAAATCGCATTATTATTATTATTATTATTAAAATGGGCTCATAAGAAGAAAGAACGGCGCCGCACGTGCTTAGTGAGAAACTAGGACATCCACCTTTTAAAAACGCGAAGAATAGAAAGCTTGACACCTTAACCTCCGCATCAGGGAATAATATGAGAAGTGGGAAGAAATAATTGACGAAAATTAGGCGCGTAAACAAGCCCATGTTTGAATGTATTCTTTTCTGCGCGTTATGTGTTGATTTGTCGTGGAAACAATGAGGCAATTTTCCGGTAATTCTAACAAGATAGCGAGTGGATTAGTTATATATATATTTATTTACGAAGCACGAACATGTGATATGTTTATTTATGAACATGACTACATCTGCATTAGGCGTGGTATACATTTAAAATCAAATCGATAATATTATTTTTTTATTTCTTTTTGAAATTTTAATCACTAAACGAATATTACGAACCCGTCTATACATATCGTAAGCGCAAAAATTTCAAATACAATCTTGTGTTTATGTGATGCGCACATGCGATTATGAAACAAATAAATAACTGCTTCTACATACCTCGATCGCTTGTTATGTGATACTTTCTTGGGCACGACTGCAGAGCTTATTTTTTTCCAGTACAATTAGAACTAATCACTAGACGCTACATATAACAACATTCCACTTCTGTATCGGCGTTCGAACTCGATCTACGCTGTACGTATACTTGTATATTAGGTGCCGTGGTTGCGTCGCAACGGGCACAGGTTTGTTTCTGGACGTGATTAGACCCTGGGCGTTGTGAAACCCACGAACGTAATTCGTCACCGCGGATAACTCGACTTTTAATATCGTACATAACATACATACGTCGTTCGATCTTGCGACACTTCGTACGTTGCGTTTACGAGAATTGTGTGCACCCATATCAGAACGATTGCGTGCGATGGGTATTTTCATCATCAAAAGCTTTGGACTTAAATACCAATACGTAAACTAAATACCTATAATCCTTGTCATTTTTATTTCCACATTGTGCAGATAGCATCTCTAAAATATACAATAGTAAGACCGATTCACAGAAAGGGTGATTTTACGTCATGTGATAATATTAGACCGATTGCTCTATTAAATACTGTGTCAAAAATTATTGAAACTATCATCGAGTTCTTGCGTTCTTCAAAAAATATGCACTAATTCACCCAAATCAACATCGATTTCTTGGAGGAAGGAGTACTGCAACAGTACTCAGAGTATACTGAAGCAATACGGGATGCCTTTGAGAGCGGCGATTTGTGTTGTGGTCAGGCTGGGTCCTTTAACTTGGCTGTATAGGGGCCACACTCCATTTTTCTGGTGCAAAGGGAACAATCGAACAAGATACAGCACACACACAGTCGGTTGGGCTGTATGGGGACTACTCACCATTTGTGGTTCAATAAGGAACCATAACAGTCACAAACATTTAGGACAAAAAATTAAAATTTAATAAAGAAATAAATAAATAAATTATCCTCCTCCTCTTGTAGAACGATCCAAGTCGGTTTTCTTGGCCCATAGGACATCGTGCGCGTACCGCATACAGTTTGCCCAGGAGTCCTCGTTCTGCACCATTCTCTCGATAATTGTGTCTATTGAGAACATACCGATCGCGGCTTCCACCAGTCTTCTCCGCTCCGCCCACCTCTGGCATACTAAGAAAGTATGGTGGGCATCGTAAACTTGGCCGGGACAATACAGGCATCCTTCAGAATCCGTCTTACCCATGCGATACAAGTAGGATCTGAAGTAGCCATGACCTGTCAGTAGTTGGGTGTGGTAGAAGTCTACCTCACCATGGGCCCTTTGGATCCATGGGCGCAGGTGTGGGATCAGCCTGGCTGTCCAACGGCCTCTCCCATCCCCCTCCCATAGGTGCTGCCACGTGTTTAGCGTGTAGTCCCTTTCGTTGGGGGAACTATCTTCTCCGGTTTCCCTCCTCCTCAGGTAAATGCGCTTCTTCTCTTGGGCCAGAAGCGCCACCGGGATTATCCCTGCCACCACGAGAACTGCAGGCTCCGAAACGGTGCGGTAGACACTAACTACTCGCAGAGTGGCCTTTCTCTGGACTTGGGCCAGCCTCTTGCGGTATAACTCCTTACTCAGTGCGTCGGCCCACACTTCCGCTCCGTACAGAATGACGGACTGCACCACCGCCATTAGCAGCCCTCGCTTGCTTGAGCTGGGACCGCCGACGTTGGCCATCAGCCTGCTCAAGTCGGCTGTCATCTTTGCCGCCTTATCTGCAGTTCGTAGAATTTGGGGCCAAAGTCATTTTGGTATCCAACAGTACTCCCAAATACTTTACGCTGGGCCTCGTTCTAATTTCCCCGTCCCCCACTCGCAGGGGTATGATGGTGTCCATTTTCTTTTTGGATAGGACAACAACTTCCGTTTTATGGAGAGCCAGGACTAAGCCATGGCTCTCCATCCATTGGTTGACCCTCCTCATGGTCTGGTTGAGTTGTAACTGGGCAAGCCCGACATAATAATAATAATAATTTATTCATCCAGTTGACCATGTGGTATAAGATAAGTCACAAATGCATACAATACAGTTTATGTACAGAAAACCAAGAAAAGACAAATTATAAAACAATTACAAACAATTGTGATTCAAGGCGCAAAACAAATAAATAAAAACTAAAAAGTAATATATTATTCTATTAATGGTTACACAAGCCAAAGAATTCATCCAAGTTGTAGAAAACATTTAGCAGAAACTTTCTTGTTTCTTTTTTAAATACAGGAATGCTTTGAATATTTCTTAAATGTAAGGGTAAAGCGTTATATATTTTATCCCCATATATAATGGAGATCTTTCGAAGGTAGTCAGCGAATGTGAAGGAGTCCACAAGTAGTTTTTATATCTTGTGTGGTAGAATGATAGTCAAAATTTCTTAGAAAAGAGTTCTCATAACTTTTAACATAAACGGAAATCTCTAATATGTATAAATTTACAACTGTAAGTATATGCATTGAAAAAAACCAGCAATCTTTCGAACAGCCAACTTTTGCAGACACAATATTCTTCCAACAAATGACGAGGCACCCCAAAATATAATGGCGTACGTTATTCTTGATTGAAAGTTGCTGTAGTAATAGGAAAGAACTGCTGTTTCCACACTAGCAATGTTTCTTAGCCTGTATAGTGCATAGCATAGAGATGCTAATTTATTAGATAAATTACTGATGTGTGGTTCCCAATTTAAACTATTATCTAGATATAGGCCTAAAATCTTTGCATTTCGAACCTGTTCAATTGACGTAGACTTTAAGCGAAGCAGATAGCTTTCATTGATCTTCATAACAGACGGCGTAAAGCTAATGAAAACTGTTCAAATATATTTTGTTGTTTTCAAACCAGCTCAAGAATTTAGCATAATTTGTATATTATAAACCATATTAATCTTAGATGTGTCATCTGCACACATAATGATGTTATTTTGCGGCGAGAGCACAAGCACTATGAATAACAGAGGTCCTATAACTGAACCTTGAGGGACACCTCTTTTAAGATTCATGGGAGTCGAGGCTTTTCCTTTTATCTCAACGACCTGTAGGCGATTGACTAAATAGGATTTAATCCACTGCAACATAGGTCCTCTTATTCCATAAAAAGGTAGCTTTTCGAATAAAATGTTGTGATCCACCAGATCAAAAGCTTTACTCAAATCCATAAAAATTCCGAAGCACTTTTGATCGTCATTTAGTTTATCGTAAAGCAGGTTTATAAATTGCAAAATCGCAGTTTGTGTGGCTCTACCTGCAAGAAACCCATGCTGTGATGAATTTCAAAATATTTGTTTACAATTTTTTCCATAACCTTAGAGATGGGTGACATAAGAGATATCGGTCTGTAATTATGTAACTCTTTCTTATCATCTTTTTTATGTAGCGGTAGTATCCTAGATATTTTTAAACATTTAGGAAAGATTCCATCCGCAAATGATCGATTAATCAGTGCCGTTAAAGGAGCAACCAGAAAAACTATGCATCTCTTCTAAATATTACTAGTAATATTATCCATACCTTGTGTATTAGATGATTTTAGATGCATATTGGCAGAGATCACCTGCGATTCAGAAACAATATCGGTGTAAATGGAAGATCTATTATATGTAAAGCCACTATACAAAGTGTCCCAGAATTGTCTGGCCAAAATGGTATCACGGTATTCCTTGGATGAAAATATGAAGATTTGGTACGACAACCATTATGAAAAAGTGTCTGGTTTGACCGCTGTTGATAGTCAAAACTCTTAGAAAATTAAATGTTTTTTGCAATATCTTGAAAACGGCTGGATGTATTTAAATAAAACCGGATGTGCATTTTTTCAACATTGCAAGGCTTGTTTAGATGAAACGTTCATGTCCATCCGCAAGAGGTAAGTGGTAATTTCTTATCCATCATGGTACAAAAATGTGCAGAAAAATTTAATGACGGGGCAAAATAAAACGATTTTTTATCTGGTGATGCGCTGATTATTTCCGAACATTTTCGATCTCTTTGTAAAGTTTCGCCCGATGCGCCGTTTAGGCAGAAGAAATGTTCTCCTATCTCGGGAAAAGTACCAATTTTCCATTACTGTGACAAGTATTCAAGCTATGACATCAATGTCATAAAAAATAATAGTTGACGTTTTTAGCTTGACGTTTACTTGAAATTTTAAGAATGGCTTTCTCCAACGAAGAAATGACCGATATGGTCAAAGTTATGGGTTTTTGTCGCGATAAATTTCGAGCCTGTGTCCGAGAGTACGCTGAGCGCTATCCGAACCGTCGTACACCTAACCGACAAACTTTTGCGAGGGTGGAAAGAACTCTCCGTGAAACTGGCAGGTTTGTTCCTTTAGGTGCGAATCGTGGCCCTCATCGTGTCCTGAACGCAGAGATGGAAGAACAAATTCTCGATAGAGTAGCTGAAGATCCGAACATTAGTACTTGACGACTGGCATTGGAATTGAACGTGTCGAAAAGTGGTGTCAATCGTGTGTTGAGGGAACAACAGCTTTACCCGTACCATGCGACTAAAGTTCATGAGATCCTACCGACTGACTACGATCGGAGACTTAATTTCTGCAATTTTATTCAGAACAAAATTTTATTTACTGACGAAGCTGGATTCACGCATACTGGAATTTTCAATTCTCACAACTTCCATGTTTACGCGGAAGAAAATCCTCATGCGATGGTCGTCAAGCATTTCCAGACAGAATTTCGCGTGAACGTTTGGGCTGGAATTATCAACAATTTTATTCTAGGCCCATTTTTCTTGCCACGCCGACTGAACGGAGAAAATTATTTGGCCTTCCTACGTGAGGATCTGCCCGAACTAATAGATGATGTACCACTTCTTGTTAGGGCTAACATGTGGTTCATGCACGATGGTGCTCCACCACATTACACCCTCGACGTACAGCAATTCCTGCATAATACGTTTCCTCAAAGGTGGATTGGGAGAAGAGGGCGGGGTGTGCCAGTGGAATGGCCGGCAAGATCTCCAGATCTTAATCCTCTGGATTATTTCTTGTGGAGGGCAGTGAAAAATAAAGTGTATGCGACTCCTGTGGGTAGTGAACAAGAACTAGTTCTTCGCATTCAACAAGAGTTCAACATCTTGAAGAATGATCAAGAGATGTTGAGGAGGACTCAATTCAACTTTCTCCGGAGAGTGCAGTTATGCATTCGTGAGAATGGTGGTCACTTCGAGAACCTTCTCTAATTCTTACTACGCAATTCTCCACAAATACACATCTTTACTATTTACTTTTACTTTACTTTTTCGTTTACTCTTCACATCTTTATTAATAAAAAAAACTAAAACAAAAGTGGTTCTTTCATTCACGTTTTTGACTAATTTTTGGCCAAGAGATTTTGACTTATTAAGATATTTTTTATGACATTGATGTCATAGCTTGAATACTTGTCACAGTAATGGAAGATTGGTACTTTTCCCGAGATAGGGGAACATTTTTTCTGCCTAAACGGCGCATCGGGCGAAACTTTACAAAGAGATCGAAAATAATCAGCGCATCACCAGAAAAAAAATCATTTTATTTTGCACCGTCATTAAATTTTTCTGCACATTTTTGTACCATGATGGATAAGAAATTACCACTTACCTCTTGCGGATGGACATGAACGTTTCATCTAAACAAGCCTTGCAATGTTGAAAAAATGCACATCCGGTTTTATTTAAATACATCCAGCCGTTTTCAAGATATTGCAAAAAACATTTAATTTTCTAAGAGTTTTGACCATCAACAGCGGTCAAACCAGACACTTTTTCATAATGGTTGTCGTACCAAATCTTCATATTTTCATCCAAGGAATACCGTGATACCATTTTGGCCAGACAATTCTGGGACACCCTGTATATAGGTGTACCACAAGGTAGTGTTCTCGGTCCGTTATTGTTCGTAATTTACATGAACGATATCTTCACTATTAAGACCGACGAAAACCAAAAAATAGTTAGCTTTGCAGATGATACTAATGTTTTACTTAAATATAAAGATTTTGTGTCTCTGCAGCAAACGCGTACAGTAATGCTGCAAAATCTAAAACAATGGTTTGAGAACAATAATTTAATATTAAATTCTTAAAAAAACAAAATGTGTACTCTTTAAAATGCATGAAAATATTCTAACTCCAATAAATATCCGATTAGATAATGAAGTACTAACATTTACAACGACAAGCTAAGGTGGGCTAAACACATCCAACAACTCTGTAATAGGCTTAGCAGTGTATGTTACGGCCTTAAAGTCTTGGGTACTGTTACAAATCATTTCGCAGTTTGGTCTGTTTATCATGCACATATAGTGTCAATTATGCTGTACGCTATTTTAATCTGGGGTTCTTCCAGTGATGTCAATAAAATTTTTGTCTTACAGAAACGAGCCGCTAGAATACTGCTAGGCCTAAGTGCAAGAGCATCTTTAAGAAATACTTTCAAAGCAAATAATCTGTTAACTGTGTACTTACTCTATGCCCACGAATGCTTATTATTTGTATACAAACACAGACAATATTTTGAAGTGGGTGAAAAACGTCATAATTCATATTTACCAAATGAGGTTTAAAAATGACTATGACGTACCATACTATAGGTTAGCTCAGAAAGCAATAACGTACAACAGCTTAAAATTCTAGAATAAGTTACCCAATGAATTTAAAATAGAGAAGTGCTTTAATAAATTCAAAAGTGAAACATACAGGCTTCTGTGTGATATAGAACGTTAAAAGTATACACTAAGTTAATATATTTGACGCTATTTCTGTTTAAATGTTGTTGTTGTTGTTAAACATCCAATGTACATTATACTTACAACAAAAATAAAGATGCACTATCTATCTATCTATAGCAATCAATATATTTAGGTGATTAAAGTGACTGAACAATTAATTTGTATGATAATAATTATTGAACAACAAGACAGTCCTCTTATAGAACTAAAAAAAAATACAAACAAAAGCCATGCCCGGATAAGTATTGCTAGAAAAATGGTCTTGTAAATACACTACGAGCGAGTGTAGTTATGACAACTATTAGAATTGTAAAAATCTATTTTTTTTAAATAGAAGAACACCAGAGTATTATAAAAATAAAAAGAAGGCAAAACTGCCCCTAGCGGGAGTCGAAATTGGGCTCTCTTTTGTTTCTGATTTTTGTTAATGATCTTGCTAATACCGTTGAAGACGGCGCTCTTGTTCATTTCGCTGATGATGATCATTAAAGTTTATAATTTTGATGAATCGACAACGAAACTTAATAATATAATGCCATTTTCAGCATGATTCTTGAAGTTTGAAAAGTAATTTAAAATTAAATTATGAAAAAGCTGGATTTATTCTCTTTAAAAATAGACGCAATAGTTCAGTTGAGGTTAATGTCAATGGGCAAAAAATTACAGAATTTAAGGAAACTGCCGGCTGGAAATACTTGTGCTGTAATTTCCATGGCTGCTGGTGTACCTGTATAATTTTGTAGTTTTCTGCCTTGTATATTACATTCGATCAAGCCCAGAAAAGCTTAAATAAACTTGAGTTTTTAAAAGGACTTCTTTTCCCAAAAACTGCTTGATATATTTACTTGATTTTACTACTACTTTAAACAGCATCCTAAGTGTAAAAGTAGAGTTTTGGATATAATATTCACATTGGAAAGTAAATTTGGAGAATAACCTTATCCGATTATATTGTATATTATTTGCAAATTTACAGTTCGTACCAAATAAATACAGCAAGCCTACTTTAAAAATGACGTTACAGTAAAATAATGTCATTTTATTCTAACATAATATTTTTTTCTGTGTACTTTATAGTACAATATATTTAAAATTTGCATCAAATCAAACAGCAACGCGTAAAAATATTCTTTATTACAGCATGACTAATATATAAATAGTTATTAAATATTTAATGTGAATGTAGAATTTTATTTATTGAGATGATTAGAATTTAGGTACTTCTAAATTCCTGAGTACTAGAACAAACAAAAGGTTATTTTAAAACTTGGTTTCTTCATAAACTATTAACCTCCATAATAAAAATTTACTTGCCCATATGTTCTTGAAAATATGTGTGAAAACATGTTTGTCGTCGCAATAATATTAACATAATCCAGAAGTAATCTGCTTCCGTTAATAAACCCATGTGTAAGTGCCAAATAATGTTAAATTCAATTGACATGCCTATACAGTGTTTATTTTTTCAGAGCAATATTTCGTTAGTACATACCAGAGTACATACATCGAAACCATCCACAAGGCATTTTTGTTAACAAGCTGTCCGTGAATTGAACACGAAGAAATGAAACAGTGCGCGTATAGACTCTTAAAATCAAAGCTAAAGCATTTTACAGAAACGATTTTAGGAAGTTTTACTTGACTAATAATATGTTCCTCATGATCTGCGATAATTATAATCTGCGATAATTATAATCTGTTAAGAGTTTCCGTTTTCAGTTTATCGCTTAAAAAGTTACAGACATGCTAACGTATGCTAGCCTAAAATTATTTTGTGAATGTAACAGGGCCACTTTATAATTTATTTTAATAAAATCCACTGTTGTTCAAACTACATAATACATCTATGTTCATCTAACTTTAAGTATAAAGAGGAAGCTTCTTTGTTATATTATGGGCCCCAGATTTTCGTGCACTGAATGGTTTCAAATATTTTATTAAACAATTATTTTATTTATAAAAATTATTGTTAGCTTTTGATAGATATGAATTTGAAGCATAAAAGAGTATGATTTTTGTGACATATAGTGATTATGAACGCAGAAATATAAAAAGCTATGAACCTTTGGGAATATAATTTATTAAAACCTGACATAGGCCAACTTGTTTATTTGAAGTGATAGACTAGGACTTCCAAAAGCAAAATTGTGCAGAATTACTTAACTAAGAAAAATTTACAAATAACATCATTGCAGTGTTGCTAGATATCCCAGTAGTTATTAAACAGGTGAACGACAACATTGTATTTTTAACATAAATTGGAAAATATTAAAATTCTCAATAAAAATGTTTTTTTTTTGCCGTAGCAACGATTTTAGAGAAATTGGTAAAAAAGGCTAAAATAATCAGCATTGTTAATCAGTTAATGTAGCAGCAGTGGGCTTTGGAAAATAAACAGAAATTGTATGTAAGCAATGAGCTGTCATTCTGTTATTTGACAGAAACTGTTGTGAAACTGTGTTTGAGACTTGCTTAAAAATAACAATTTTTATTCATTTGCTGAAATGAAACAAATTACACAACAAGAAAGAGTAGAATTAATTTTTCTCCATATAATGGTGGCTTAAGTTTAAGCGATGCGTCACTGAATTTTATGCGAGTCATCCGGATAAGCTTCTCCCAAATTCGGAGTGTTAAAGGTGCAATTTAGAAAAACTGAGAGCATCGGGTAGTGCGTGTCCAAAAATTCACAAAAGAGACAAAAATGGTGCCGTTGAAGAACATATTCTTATTTGCAAGAGTGGGTTGTTCTCAATCAAAGGTGTACAAAACTCTGAAGGGAAACAAATTTCACTCATACAAAATGATAAGCGTTCAGGCATTGCGTGATGACGATTGTGATAGAAGACTGGAATTTTGGAAGTGGTTATTAGGAAAAAAATAAGACAGCAGTTGGTTTAGAAGAGAATATTTTTTATAGTGACGGAGCAAGTTTTTATCTACTGAGTATGGTTAATAGGCAAAATTATAGATATTGATCTGATACTAATCCCTGTTAGGCTGAAGAAAGGAGAACCCTAGAAACATCCTAGAATTAACGTATGGTGCGGAATTTACAATAAAAAAAAGTGATAGAAGCTATCTTTATACAGAAAAACTTAAATGGTGAAGCTTATTTAGAATAAAAAATTAATCGAATGGGAGGATACGTGTTTAAACTCCATCTTCAAATCGTAAATAACACAAAAACGTTAAAGGAGTAAAAAATATATTGAAATAAGTAGTCCACTACAATATTGTTTCACCACACAGTGGCTTCATCAGGTGGATGAAATTAACTTAGTTAATATTAAATACTTGTAGTGGACTACTTATTTCAATATATTTTTTACTCCTTTAACGTTTTTGTGTTATTTACTTATTTAGAATTGTTATGCAATGAACTTGATGAACTATCATTAACAGAAGAAAAGTTGTTCTACCACCTCATTTTATATGAAATGCAAGGAATTATCTCAATGAGCTGCTGCCAGAAATGACCTCACGCCATTAGACTTTTTTGTGGGTTTTCTCAACGTGACTGCTCCGAAATCTGTTTATGACCCAAAACAATCTATTAGGCGAGATATCAACATTATACGTACACCCGAAATGTTAGTAATTCTACTGTTAAGCGGATTCAGTTATGTACACTATAAAGAGAGCACAAATTTGATATAATTTTTCAACAATATTATGTTAACGTGACAACAATGACAACATCTGGTCGCGCGGAAGAAATTATGGACCACGATTGTACCTCGGAAGGGCACTTGATTTCGCGCAGTTGACAGATAAATAAGGAATCATATTGTTATTACTTTTGTTCTTATAATTCTTAAAAAATATAGTTATTGTGTTTACGTTGAGATTCTCAATTTTTTATTAAATCGTTTATAATTAAATATTATACAATCAATTTACTTGCATTTGCAGTGTTCAGAATATGGATGACTCATATTTGAATGACAGATTGTTTGACAGCTATTTTGACAACTGAACCCAGTAAAACTTTAGAATCTTCACAGAAGAGTACGGTAAAGTAACGGAAGTGACACGTTGGTACTTTAATTCGGTATATAGTTACTTATTGTACTCTACAGTTAGTAAGTAGAAATTTATTTTAACGACAGAAGTATAAAATATGTCATTACAAGAGATTAAACAGAACAATTAGAAAAACAGAAAGGACAAAGAAAAAAAAGAGCTTACGTTATGGCATACCATTATGGAACTATATTACAATAAAAAAATTCAGCTGAAGAATAAAAACATTTGTAGGTATGTTTTAACAGTTTGTTTGAATTTTCTTAATGGTAAAATTTTCCAATTATTGGGCAAGTGATTATATATTTTAAAACCTAAGATATATATACTTTTGGCGGTTAAGTTCAAATTATGTTTCATTTAATATATTTGTGGATCTCTGATATTGTAACTATGTAAGTTATTATTTTTGTTCATGAAAATATGTTTATGGTTATGAATATATAAGCTGGATTCCAATATATACAATTCAGAAAGAGTTAAAATTTTCAAGGATTTGAAATAAGTTCTGCATGAGGTGAGTTGACTAACTCCTGCAATGCATCTGACAGCCGACTTCTGTTTGAGGAAAACTTTCATCGCTGCGGACGAGGAACCCCATAGAAGAATTCCATATGTTAGATGACTTTGGAATTCAGCGTGATATATGATATATCATCTTTAAATTGCGTAATTCAACTACATTCTTTAGAGATCTTAGCTTAAAAATTGATCTATTTAGTTTACTGATTAGTTACTGGCAATGCGTATTCCAGTTTAAAGTGGAAGTAAAAGTTATTCCTAAAAAGAGTGTTGAATCAGTGGAGTTTATTGCATTATTTGAAATCTATAAACTTCCAAAATTATTTATGTTTTTTGCAGTATAAAAATATTCTATTTCATACTTCAACTATTTTGTTTTTGTTAAAATTTAATGATAATTTATTAGCACAAAACCAGTGGAATAATTTGTCCAAAATCAAATTTGCTGTAGCTTTAACATCTTTTTTTTGTCTGAAACAATAACATTAATGTCATCTGCATAGCACAGTACAGCGAAGTCGCTGACAAAATCAACTATGTCGTTTATAAACAATGAAAATAATAATGGCCCCAAGATTGATCCTTGTGGGACGCCAATACTGGTTGGTAAGTAAGAAGAAATTGTTTTGTACCTAATATTAGCATTACTAGTGCTTACTTCCACAAACTGAAATCTAATAGATAGGTATGAGGAAACCCATTCCGTTACCTTGCCTCTAGGACCCATGGTGTCAAGTTTCTGCAGAAGTATACTATGTTGGATACAGTAAAATGCCTTTGACAGGTCGCAAGCTATACCAATAGGATAAGACTTAGTTTCAATATTCTCTAGAATGCAGTTATAAATCTCTAACAGTGCAGAAGTTGTTGATTTGCCTGGTTTAAATACATGTTGAGATAGTGACAGCAAATTAAATTTATTTATATAATTTTCTATACTCAAACGGCTTTGAGAACACTGAAGACAAAGTAATCGGCCGGTAATTAGTTGTTCATGGGCGGTAAAGTAATGGAAGTGATGCGTTGACCGTTCAATTCATAGTTCAATTCGATAAAGTGGCGATTTCTGTCTTCGAAAGAGTGTAGTAAGGTTGTACTTTCAGATATGGTAGCCGAAAAAAGTTATTTACAATTAATACGTTTATTGTTTACAGATATTTTGCGTAATATCTAGTATTCTATTTCCATATTGCATGTGCTAATTAAGTTAGATACTACAAGACATATTTTTTGGCTTATATTTAGTATCTCATATTCATAATGTATCACGTAATAACATCTCTAAGTCGGACCGGTGTAAACTTGGTAAGCACTTGATTACGTAATACAGACTAGTGATGGGGCAATCAGATCCAAAAAGTATGCGATAAGCTTAAACGGATATGTAGTCACTATGCTCAGTTCATACAGGTACCGACTATTTTTAGTCGATAAGGAAAAAGATTTGTTAAGCAAAATGTAGTTGATAAGGAAAAGGATTCGTTAAGCAAAATGTAGTCGATAAGGAAAAAGATTCGTTAAGCAAAACATCCTTGAGAATAGTACCTACATACATATCGTGGCAGCAGTTATAAACAGAGAACACAAAAAACACAAGTATGATAGGATTACTCTACCACGTAGGATACACGATATTTAAAAATTGTTTGATTTTAAGAGTTAAGTAATACATTTTAACTCATAACTACTTCTTACTAAGACGGTTAACTTAAAATATACGACGTTACGAATACTAGTTTCGAGGTAGAGTATCTTTCCCAATTCTTAAGAGTTCTTACATTTTACAATTAACGAAAGTAAATATTGCATTCTTTGAATAATGCGATAAACACATGCGAATAGCAATAATCCCCGAGTTAGATATAATTAACAATAAGCAAAATTAAGGTATGCAATAATACAATTATATACAAATATTGTACAGCTGTTATTATTAAAAGAGAACGCAAAAAACAAGAAAAAAGAAAAACGCCGAAGCCCGCTTCGCTATCTACATACATACATATGTATGTATGCAGGTACTATTTTCAAGGATGTGGATCGGTTCGCCTATATTTTGCTTAACGAATCTTTTTCCTTATCGACTACATTTTTCTTAACGAATCTTTTTCCTTATCGACTACCTTTTGCTTAACGAATCTTTTTCCTTATCGACTAAAGATAGTCGGTACCTGTATGAACCGAGCGTAGTGACTACATATCCGTTTAAGCTTATCGGATACTTTTTGGATCTGATTGCCCCATCACTAATACAGACCCATTGTACTCCTTTAATACCTGTTAGTACCACCTTCCGTTTCATTTGTACTTTTGAATCCATGTCATTTTTTCTGTGGGGTTTTATGAATCCACTAGTGTATAATGAGCCGATAGAGAATGTTGCAGATTTAACAGAATTAGTGAATAATGCAGCGAACACGATTCGCCAGAAGAGGGAGCTACTATCGCGCGTGCAAGGTAATCTACTTCGTCGTGCATAGCCATGTAATGGCAGCAATGGTGAACATTTCGAACATTTTTTATAAGTTAGTTCATAAAAAGCAAATACTTTTGAGAAATATCCGGGGAGGCGTTACATTGCTATTGTAACGCCCTGTTTAGATTCTTAATTAATATTTAAAATGGAATTTGAGTAGAATTTGTAAAATTCACTTGTAGAAAAACTGACATTCATTACTTTATGTCCCCTTCTTTGAAGGTCACATATACTCGTAAATATCGTTGCATGCTCTCGCTGACTAGCTTCGACGTTTTAGATCATCGATATCCTTATAGTTGGGATTTTTTCAAAATAAAATCGCCTTTATACTTTTTCGTTCATAATTATACACAAAATTACTGTTGTCTTTATAATTTCAATATTTTGTTTCCACGTGTATTTTAAAATCAGTCTGTATACGATAATAGCGCCATCACTGTCACTGTGCGCGAGTTACCCATTGTCTCTGCATGGACATGATAATTTCATACTTATCACAAAATTTTGTAGTAGAACAAGCACCATTTTCCCTATTTAGGTACCGCTCAAATTACCGAATATACCCTACACACTGCTTATAGATTAAGTTCAGCTTTAAATGCTCACATCTTCCAAAATACTCGAGATTTCATCGAAATTTTATTAACTCTATACCCTGATAACTCTGGCGCCACATCTCAGGCACTGACGACAATAAATCACGTGAAAAGGTCATGAAAAAATAAACGCGTTATGGCGTCACCATTTGATGTTTGCGACCAGTACATATTTACCCTAATTTGACTTAAATATGACGTAATTGTGCTATTTGAGATATGCTGCACATTTACAATGCAAGCCGTTATACAAGGTTCCAGCTACATAGTATTTTAACTGTTAGGTACATCCAATGGTTGTAGATGGTATATTATTATATATATTATATTTTCTTATGTAAACATGATAAAATCCGATTATTTTATAGTGTTAACAAGCAATATATCCTTTGCTCATCCATATTGCTTTTAACAATTATTTATAACGATTGATGTATGTATAAAGAGACTTACAATCTATTTTTTTTCTCACAGTATATGAAAACATGAATTAACAAAAAATGAGTACCTAACATTACTTGAATATTGATAAATAATATTTCTATTTGTTCCAGAATGGCACTGATAAAACCATCCCTAATACTTCTACTGATTTTCGCATCATACGTCATAGCCCAGCATGACCCCTACGGCCAAAGACCATACAACCAAAATACAGACAGGCCAAATTACAACCAGTACGATAGGAACAACCCGAATAATCCCTATGATAGAGATAGGCAGTACGATAGAGCCGGTCAAGGCTTGAGCGACCGTGAAAGGTATGATAGATTCGATAGGAATAGAACAGATAATTACGGGCAACAAAACCCATACGATAGAGACAGATACGGCGGGCAGGGACAATACGACAGAGATAGGTACAATAATCCCTATGATCGCAACAGGACCTCCTCGACATATGACCGAAACAGACCGGACGCTTACAACCCTTACGGTAATAGATCAGATCCTTACGGCCAACCGTACGACCGAGATCATCGATACGGACAAGGACAAGGGCAAGGGCAAGGACAAGGACAAGGACCATATGATCGCTACCCACCAGGTCAACAAGGTGGTCGTTTCCCTCAGGGACGCGATGACGGGACTTGTTGCGAAGACTACTGTTACGAAAGTGACAGAGATAAGTTCACAAAATTTGGGCCGGTGACAGCCTATCAATTTGTTTCTGGAAGATATCAAGTTAATCAAGACGTTCCAAGTAAGTATTGAGAATTGCAATATGAAAATGTTTAAAACGTGCAACTTGCTGAATCCCAAATTATAAAATAACATTTTATAGATACCATGGCCATTACTTGTCCAACAATATAGAAAGAAATATTAAATTTTTTTTAATTAAATTTTAGAAATGAAGTACATCATGAGCCCTCTTATTTCTTATATAAAATTGACACATTTAAACCCTATGAAGCGCTATCACAAAGTACGCTTTATGAAGTAACTACTGCAAAAAGTAGAGTACACTTAGTCTAATGTTCTTTTTGTAATAGTATTTAAAAGCCATCACCCGCAGACTTTCTTAAAAATTATATGGACGGAACATGCAATTTCGAACAACGTGAGTCTTTAGTCTCTTTTGCAAAACTATTACTGATGCTTCGCTTATAAGAACGCTGTGATTCATATTTAGCTTTTCTTATAAGTATTCCAGCTACATTCTACTGCTCCAGTTAGTATAATATTTACGCTGTTGAAATCAAATTAAACAGTTTTTAGGTTTTATTTTCCTAAATATTGGGTAGTAAGTATGGGTACTCAATACCTCATAATTAATAAATAAGGCCAACTATAAATAATACCAATTCCATTCCAAGATTTATGACGCTTCCTGTCTTATAACACATGACGTCGTTAAATTACTACTGACACTTGACAATTCAAAATTTACTACTTCAAACACATTCTGAAATATCCATCTCGAGATGTTTTATACATATAATAGAATTTATTTAATTGAGTGAATTTTTGTAATGTTATAAGAGATAATATTTGCTTTCATTTAGAGGTATATATTGCTATTATATCATGCAATACCTAACCTCTACAGCTCACAGCATCAAGACGTTAATTATTAAATTATTTATGTAAATGTATTTGATTTATGTATTTATTTATTTTTGTAAACATATTGTTAAAATCTAAACTAAACACTTACTATATCGTATCTATTTCAAAAAGGGCAGGTTTCCATGGATTTTAAGGAATTAAGTTCCTTCGCTGATCGTTCGAACGTGGGTTGATTTAAGGTTTCGTATCGTTGGAAACGATATCTTTCATCGTTGCTGGGGTCCTTTTTGCCTAGGAGATATAAAGTTGTTTAAAACAATTGTGGGGGACTTCTTGTTCGGTATTTCCTGAGTGTAGTTGCATTTTCGAATAATATCTAGAAATTTATAAATTTATAGGTATCACAATAAGAGTCGTTCACTTTAAAATTTACTTATAAGTATGAGAGTTATGCGTATGTAGTGTCAAGATGATAGAAATCCAGTGATTTCGAAGATTTGGGTGGCGTATTTCTAATCCTGAGGCCGATTGAAGAGTTTCGTTCGAGCTTACTAGCTGTGACATCATTGGAACACTAATTGGGAGCTGAAAAGATTGTTGCGGAGATGGAATTAGTCACAAACGAATTACTAGAGAGTCACGGTAAAGAGATTTCAGTGTATAACAGGTCTATTAAGGTAATAATCGGAGGCTTACTGGTGCGACACATCTCCTCCACGTGCCAAGGGTGACTGAAGATAATAAGTCCGATTGGTTTGCGGTGTACTCAAAAACAGGTAGAGGGGTAGATTTCATGTAGAGTGCTCGCCAAATCGGATGGATCCAAGCTGCGCGAAGGTGCTTACGTCACAAACTACTATTCGTCAAATAAATATAGCACAATAAAGGCAAATTCACATGTTAAGAATTATGCTAAATAATGTTTAATAAAAGGACAACTTTTTGTTTTTAAATGTTCGACAGGAATCATTTATTATTTGTACATACGATAATATATAATTTCCTTATTATTTTTCATCATATTAATTACCACACAACCTTTATCATATGGTGAATTAGCCTTAATTTATGTTTGACCTGAAACGTCAGTTTGTTTACAATTTACTTATAGGTTAGAGTTTTTACTTTTTCAGAAGTAGCTTTCAAAAAAGCTTTGATGATATAAAATAAACAACGGGAAATTAAACACAAGAAAATAAAGGAAAAACCGAGCGACAGAAGTAAATAATAACGTAATGCACAATGTAAATAAACAAGATGGCGGAACACTATGTTTATTAGACGGTCTTATGACATCGCTTCTCTCTCATATCATTACACTATCTCTATTCAGAACGATATTTGGTATTTGCGCAAGATCCATCCGATTTGGCGAGTACTCTACTTGTGTGTTATAGTGACATTTTACAATAGAGGCGTAGCATATCTGTGGAGTAAATGAGAATATAATAGATGACGCTGACTGTATGTAATGTTAATAAAACAGTGTTAAATAAATTTAATTCAATTTAATAAAATTATAATAAAATATCTACAAGTTTCGTAGCAATATATATGTATATATAGACGAATAATCGAAAAAGTTGGGCCTTATATTGAAAATCAAAACAAATAAAACCATCCAAAGATGTTGTTTAGCACATTGGGTAAATAGTCAAAGAATCAGTTTTCTTTTTCAATCCAACATCGTTCAACTAACAATAAGTTGCAATTGTAACAATTGCGTTTCGTGGCCTATTAAACATTTTATGCTATACTGAATAGCTATAAAACAAGCACGATTTCAATATTTATTTTCATTCATTCAACCACAATCATTTAACATTTCTTATGCTTAAATTAATATTGTACACGGTGTAAATCTTGTAAATCGTTTCCTCTTTAGTTTCTAATTTCTGAATTTCAGTTTGTTATTAGCTTTTCTCTCTTTTGTTTTTGCAGTGATTTCCATCTACAGATTTTTTGTGGTAATCAATTTATGCGGCTTTTTCTTATATGCCCATACAAGAGTAATTAGCTCTTCTCTTCAACTTTCATTTGCATTTCTCCTCTTAAATATTTATTGATTTCATATTCAGTCTAAAACAGTTTTTCTTACTCATGATCTTCTCTAAAACGTCATCTCAATGGCATTCAATTTTTAAAGTTTTTGCTTCTACAAAATATTTTTTGACTTTTTCCTTATGTACCGGCATCTTTCGAAATTACAAGGTGCAGGTTTAGTTTTAATATCTTCAGTATCTCGACAATTACTTTAAGGTGTGTATTCGTTCGCTATTAGTGTCTTTAACTGTTACTAGATCTCGACCACTTATTTCAATTACTTATCATATATTTATTGTCTTATTTTTTTGCCTCTGAAAATCTAATTCTTAGTTTTCGCGGCACAATTTGCGTTTTCTTCATCCTTCGCTAAAATAGCTTCATCGTTAGCAAAAAGTAAAATATTTATATGATCTGCCATCTTTAATCTTGTGGATTCCTATTGCATTACATTTATTTTCCAATTAATCCGAGCTACAGCAATAAATATTTTGAATCAACAGCTACCTGACTTAATCCTTATTTATTAACCACAAATTCTTTTGATTTTGATCTATTTTTATATTGAAGTTACCTTCTGTTCTTTTGTTAAGTTATTTTACTGTATTTATATATGTTCCATTATCCCGTTTTTTAAATCAGCAAATATTAAAAGTAACCTTGTTGCAGGCAATTATTTTTAAGCTAAGCTTTCTTTCATGGAATGGATTTCTTTTTCAATTCTTCTTTTCATTATCTTTCCATGCAATCTACACACTGAAGATATAACATTAATTTCTTTATAGTCTTCACAGCAAATTATAGGGAACTATAGGACTGTTATTATTTTGAATTCCCTTTCGAAGATTTTTGAGTAGTAAACTTGCTTTTGTAAATAGGTTCATGTTTTTTATTTATATTTTCCTTTTTAATATACAGGGTTAGACAAAAGCAATCGATATAATTTGCTATGTAACTGAGTGTTCTGAGTGAGATTGTGTTCACTTTATTTTTTATCGTACTATTTCTCTATTTCCTTATTTTCTTGTATTAAGAATAGCGTAATAAATAGTATTTATTATTCCCCGCGGTCCAACATGGTTTCCACGACTAACTTGATCAGTTAGATAGGTTACTGCTGCTGTGGCCCTGGGAGTGCTTGTCGTCCAGATGCTTGCTCTGCTGAGGGGTTATAGTGGCCAGGAGGAGTGGCAGTAGTCAGGAGCCAGCCACTGCGGAGCCTGATCAGTGTTTTCCGGGACTGATGAAGTGAAGGGCGGGTCTCAGGGAACTGAGGTAGCAGAAAAATCGCCGAGGGTACACCCGCTACCGATTATTTCAGCAAACGAAGCGTTGGTGAATTAGTAACAAACGAGAGAAGTCGGAGGAAGTAGAGATCTACTTTAGCCCGGATCCGGTCCGTCTAGTTACTAACGGGAAAGTAGATGAGAAGAAAAACACGTTCAAAATCTTGTCACTACGAAAGCGGGCTGCTCCCGGGACATTCAGTGGGAGCGATACCGAAACCTGTAAGGCAAACGACAAAAATTGCAAAGACCGTCTTTGGCCAACTCCTGGCTTGTTCTGATTCGAGTACATCTCAAGAAAGAGGCTCGAGGAGGAGAATGACCTTGCGGAATGCAAGCACATCTTGACAAGGATGAAGGCGGCCATGGAGCGTCAGAAAAATATGTTCATGGACATGAAGAACGGCCTCAAAGAATTGGCTGAGGCTGTGCACACCATTTCCTTCTGCAGAGTCAGTTGAAAAAGAGCCGAGCAGGAGTTCAGGGCTGCGACCCTGGAGGAGACGCGAGATGTGTTCACTACTCCAGGAAGCGCACGGCAGGATCGCCAACGAAAACAGGGGCGGAGAAGAGAAAAAGAAAGGATTTGGTCATTGTAACCACTAAGACCGACGTCTAAGAAGAAAACGTTCAGCGAACAGAAAAGTAGAAATCCGACGATGGGGTGGGGTTCCGACAGAAAGTTAAGGGTACCTACCTTGTTCCTCCACTGTTAATTTTTAATAATTTGCGTAACCTATTTAATTAGCCTCAAATTATCTTGACATTAAAAATAGAAAACAATCATTTGGGAAACGCTAGAAAAATTACAACCTTTGTTTTGTGTTAATAAATTTAGCCTTGGTTTTAAGATACGTAAGTCAGACAAACATTTTAGTTATTATTTCACGATTGTGTGATATGAGAATGCCTAGTAGTGAAGGATGAGAACAACATGCGCTTGAGTTCCCACCATGGGAAATAATGTCTGCAATAATTTACTACTGAGTACAATAAATTGAATAATGCATATAATAAAGGTAGTATAAAGTTATAGGTTTAACACAATATACTTTTCTTGTTGTTTGCTAATTTTTTACTATCTTTAAAAGTTGCATATATATCATTAAATACGAATAGTTGATTCGAACAAAATTTCGACGTTAGGACATACGAACTAAAAATCTAACCACGATTGGGAACGCCCCGATTCTAAAAATTATTTTTATATTTAATCCTATGGCGGCAACTACAAAAATCAAATGCGCAAGCCGAAAAGGTAGCGGCATCTTTATCGCACACGGGTCTTCAGATGGTATGTATATAGAATCGCCCTCCTACAAGGATACAGAGATGATTATAAACACCTATATTTATATAAACTAATAAAAAACTATGAAAGTAACGAAAGTAACGAATTCAAAGTAACGAATACAAACAACGAAAGCAACGATTAGGTACAAGTCTTGAAAAGTAACGAAATCTTACATCGCTCATATCACATTCTGCGAACGGTATTTATTTAATAGTAGACTGCGTATTTGGCGCTCTCTGTCTTCCTTTCCTAACATCGGGTTAAACTAAATACTTAAACTACACAAAGTAGTTTAATTCTAGATTCATTTCGGTGTTGTATATTGTTTGAATTTCGATGATACCATAATAAAAACCTTATTTTAATATCTTTGGAAATGCTGGAAACAAACAATAATGAAATTGACAAGTGTTCCCATTATTTTGAATGGGAAATATTTCAAACTATCAACATTGAACAGAGTTAATGCACATTATCTCTGTGTATTATTAATATGGTATGAAAGAATAGCTACACACAATGCAAAAATGTAATAGACATCATCTTATTTTTCAACACATATCAAACAGCTGATAAAGTATCAAATATATATGTACATATGTTATACCTGATTTTTTACCTAAAAACTTTTATTTAGTTATAGAATTTTCAGGAATATCCATTGTACATCAATATTTCATGTAAATACTATGTTTTTGCTATGTAGAACTTAGATGAATATACAATTACAACTTATTGATTTTAATACATACAAAATATATTTCCAAAAATCTATGCTGCAACTATATTTTCATCTTTAGTATCCTTTTGTTGGATTTTAGTAAGATTTAAGAGTAAAATATTAATAATTACTAATCTTTGAATAGTTCCATCAATATTTTGTAGACCCACCCTTTGCTTTTATGGCCGCAGCAGTTGTTAGAGGTATGCTGCGTACAAATTTTGCACACTGTTCCGCGTCTATGGTACTCTGTTCCTGAATCAGCGCATTTTTAAGGCCTGGTTTGGATATAATACTGTGTTCCCTGACCCTGCGCATTAGAATATCCCAGAGATGTTCAATGAGATTCAGGTCTGGGGACTGAGCAGGCCAGTCCAACTAGACAACGTTGCTGTCACAAAACCAATGCATTGTGATCGCTGATTTGTGACAAGGGATATTGTGGTGTTGGAATTTGACCCCATCCAAATTGGTCTCACCAAAAATACGTGGTAATGAAGACCGTAGCGCATACTGTAACACGTGGACGTACTTTTCACTGTTCATACGACCTTCACAAATAAACATTTCGCCGACGTTAGCGGCAGCCATGCATCCCCAGACCATTATGCTTTCCCCTCCGTGTTTAACAATGGTACCACACAATCGGAGTGGTATTCTTCGCTGACTACACGCCTCACAAAAATCGTACTTGGTGTTTCGAATACCTGTGCAGATATCAAAATCGATGAGTTTAAAAATTGGTTAATAATTAAAAAATAGTAGAAGCAAGTAAGATCAATCACTGTATTTTTGATAATTTATTGTAAGTAAAAAAGTTACCTGAAAGTTTGATTCATCTGACCATATTACATTCTCCCAATCTTGCTCCGTAAAGTGTTGGTATCCTAGAGCCGATTGTAAGTGATTTCTTTTGTTATTGTACTTGAGCCACGGCTTCTTTTTGGCTTTACAACCCCTTAGGCCCTCTTCTACAAGTCTTTTCTCGCAGTACGAACGCTAACGGATTTTCTAGCCTCCCCCGACAGAGCTGCAGCGAGCTTAGACGTTTTCGCGAGTTTTCCGTGTTGGCGATCAGAAGTCACTCGATTTATTCCCGGTTTGGGTTTATTAATGTGCGCCCCGGTCTCATTGAACTTTTGGAGTGCAGATTGGACGGCACACCGCGAACACCAATTTGGATATATCCATTTGAGACTTCCCTTGTTCATGTAAAACTTTGATTTTCACAAGTTTTTCGTATGTAATCCCACTGAACTTTGCCATTTTGAATAGAATAAAGTTGGGTTGGAGTAATACAGTCACAGGAGAATGAATCTCCACTCAAATAATAACAAAAGAAACTGTTCGAAGTGTTCATTAAAGTTTGAAAAACGCATATGTTTCACTTTTTAGGTGCCAAATGTTTTATAATCCACCTGATAAAGTTTTTTTTTTATACACTGTGATACTTTATGATACCGTTTTAAATTTAGTTTACAACTATTGTCATTGTTTATTGCACTTTTTGTCATATTGATATTTTTGGGGTGCCTAATATCTTTGGTATTAATTGATTGGGGATCTGTCAGACTGACTAAACAGAGAACACGAAGAAACTGGATACCATCTTACCCATTTCCTGACGGGGCACGGGTGCTTCCACGATTACCTGTATAAAATGGGAAAAGTGGATAGCGCTTGTTGCCCATATCAGGACTCCGAGAAGAACGACGCCCACCACACCTTTTCTAAGTGTGCAAGGTGGAAGACGCAGAGTGATATTCTGGAGAGCGAACTGGGACCACCGTCGCCCGACAACATTGTTGCAAAGATGATGGGGAGCCGAGGATCCTGGCAGAGGGTTTCCTCGTATGTGGAAGAGATCCTAATAACAAAGAAAAGAGAAGCTACCCGATAAAAACGGGACACCACCCTGAAGGAATGTTTATTTGTGGATCATGTCCGAAAAGGGGGTTTTTAGTGGATGGAAGCACCTGGAAAGTCAGTAGTGTCAGATTTTTAGTGACTAAAAACCCCTCTTTGCAAACGATCGTCTTCCTAGCTCGGAACTGCCAGTTGATATTACTTCGAGTAGGGAGTGCTACAGGTGTTGGAGCTACCTTCCTTTATAGTGTCATGCGTGCTTGTCGTGCTCGCTCGTCCATCTCTTTACAGCTAATAATGTGTTTTGCCATAGATTCAACGATTCTCCAGCTCTTTTCGTCTTTTAGGATGACGTTAACTAAGTTATCGGGCGTTAATAATACACCTAGGGTAATCTCCGCGCGGCCTTTCTGCAACGTCCACCTCGGGCAGAAGAAAAAGGTGTGCTCGACCGTATCTCTCTGTTGACAGTACACGCATTGCTCTGATGGGCTCACCTTGAAGCGCTGTAGATACGCACGGAAACACCCGTGTCCAGTCAGCAGCTGAGTAAGATAGTAGTTCAGCTGCCCATGTTTCCTGACAACCTAGGCGTCTACGCTGTTTATTAGCCTTCTTGTCCATTGAGCTTCTTCCTTCTCCGTTGCCCTCTTGCCATTTTTTCATCATACTGTTGTATGTCTCCTGCCTACAATCTGCACATTTCTGCTCGATCTGCATTCTCTGCGCGGTTATAAGCTCGATTGGCGGTACTCTGGCCAACACGAGCAGTGTCTCCGTGGATGTGGTTCTGTATGCACTTATAATACGTATGGCGATCTTACGCAATATACTCACACAGTCTTCTGTAGATGTGCTTTTCCATAACGTTTCCCCATATGGAGGCTCCATACATGGACTGGACCGCCGTGCATAGTCCTGCGGTCCCCCAATGTTTGGTAGAATGCGGCAGAGTGTCGTAAGAGCCCTCCCAGCTTTCTCCACCGTTCTACGGATGTGGGTTCCCATGGTAAGGTTCCTATCCAAATAGACACCCAGATATTTCAGAGTCTGTTGGCTTTTGATTGACACCTCTCCGACTCTAATATTCACTTCTTTAGTTTTTCTTCCCCCTACTAACAAGACCGCATCCGTTTTGTGAGGCGCCAATTTCAGATGCTTATCCTGCAACCATTTTATCACGCTGGACAGGCAAGTCTCGGTTGCTGATTTTAAGAGTTCTGGAGTCCTGGCGGTCACCACGGCCCCCAAGTCATCTGCATATGCCACTAGTTGCACTCCCATCGGCATAGGAATTTTAAGTACTTGATCATGTGCTGTGGAACTCCGCATGTCACTCTGTGGGTGATGTTCTGGCCAACGATCAGGTATCTGTCTTCCAGATAACTAGCTATCATGTTATATATATATATATAGGTATATATGGTGAGACACTACCTCTTCTTTCGAACTCATTCAGAATCCCCTTCTATGGTGCCGAGTTGAAGGCATTTTCCACGTCAACTGTGACCAGCATCCAAAGCTTCCTTGAGCTATATGGTCCCCGTTTAGCATCTTTCGCAGTCTCTTTGACTTTCTGGAGAGCACCAATGGTGAATTTTCCTTGCATGAAACCAAACTGGTCATCGGACAAGCCTCCTCTTGCCTCTATCTCCGCTTTTAGCCTCATTGAAATCAACTGCTCAAAAAGCTTCTCCAAAACATCTAAGAGACAAATGGGTCTGTAAGATATGTGCTGCTGTCCTGTTTTCTTTTCTTTGGGTATTAGCGCCACCCTTGCTATCTTCCATATGCTTGGGAAGTTCCCTGCCACCAAGAGATCATTGATTATGACCAAGAATTCTTTATGGTGTTCTCCTTCACTACTTCAGCAGGTATTTCATCTGGACCCGGTGATCTTTTTTCCTTTATCCTTCTGACCGCCTGTAGCAGTTCATTCGTAGTAAGCAGAGGAATTTCCCTTACTCGAGCTTCGTGCCTTTTCCACTGTTCCACCCGGTGTTCTGGGAATAGGGCTTGGACAAGAGCTAGCTGCTTCTCATCGTTCATGATTACTGGAGGTAGTGCCCTGAGTTTTTTCGTCACTATCTGATAACCTTTTCCCCATATATCCGTGTCTGCTTCTTCCACCAGTTTTTCTACGTGGTCTTCTTTGCATCCTGTATAGTTTTTTTTTAAAAGATCTCTGCTTTGAATATAATCGTGATGGCACTTCCGTTTTTCACTTTCATTTGTTCCCTTGTTTGCACGAGTTAGAGCTCTCCTGACCTTGTTTCTGCGACCCCATTATTCCACCAGTATACTGGATTTCGGGCAGTTTTTTTTCTTTTTGGGAAAGCTTTTATTGCAGGCTGTAATTATAGCGCTGGTTAGACTTTCTGCTGTCAGTGAGCGGTTCCCAAATTTAATCCATTTACCAGTATCAGCCAGCATTTTATCCATGCTGTTTGCTTTTATCCTCCAGCCTTTGTTTAAGATGGGACTCCTTGCCTTAGTTGGTATATTGTGTTAACTGGGGTGACTACTATCAGCTGGATGTGCGAAGAAAAAAGCAAAAATACTGTAATAAAAATTAAATTACTGTATATTCCTTAAATTACTGTATTTTAAATACTTGTAGTGGATGTATTTTGTATTTCAAATACTATAGTAAGAAATGTATTTTGTATTCGGTATTTCAAATACTAGTAAGGAACGTATTTTGCATTTGATATTTCAAATACTAATAAAGATGTATAATGCAATGTATTTTACCCAGCCCTACGTATAAGTATATCGTTTTGTAATTATTATTCAGTTTGAGTGTGTGCACTTTTTTCATAGTAGTTTAACTTCGATGACGAGGGTTTATTATGTTCTCACATAACTATACTGCCCCATTATAGGACTACAAGAATTTAAAACTAGTCATGCGGTACAGCCCACCACAATTAACAACGTTTAAAGATAATTGCATATTTAAAGACATATACCTTGTGTAAAACATACAATATGACTGTAAATCACAAAATATATCAAACCAGGTATAACGTAAGTTCGTGCTGGTATGAACATTGTTATGCTGACGTAATATTGAATCACCTGTATGTATGTACGTAATAAATAGACCACTCAAAATGTTAATCGAATTACTTACAAAATGAATCATGTAATGAGTCAATCAACGGGAAAGGTCAATATGTCCTTTAAACAAGCATTGTTCGTGATATTTCGTGATGCATATAGAATGCATTCTTAATTAAATTATTAACAGCGATATTGCTGCATTATTAAAGCGTTAAATAACTGTTGAGAGTATAATAATACATGCAGTATGCACTTATAATATGTTTACCCTAGAAAATGTGTATCTACGTATTTATTTACTGGAATGAATTATTTTAGAAATACCTCGGCTTTTGTCATGACTTAATCTTTATTTTTAGACTACTGTTCCTGAGCATTTCAGATATTGATCTGATAAGTTGAATTACAAACCCTTTAATCCCTGGAACTTAATTTATTGTTTTTTCTTTCGCAAAAAGATTATTATGTAATTATAGGTGACATGATAAAAAATTTTAAGAACGCCTATCACTATAACAATCAATATAAAACAGAAAGTGAAGAATTATTTAGATATTTTTGTAATTTTAATATACCTATATATTTACTTCAGACTGTCAACCCGTTTTCTTCTGGAGTATCAACAAACACGGAACCAATATACCTGACCAAGAGATTTTGCAACGCTTGAAAGGATTGGATAGAATCCGAGAAGACGTTGTACGGAATTACAATGAACAATCCTTTCCGCAGAGAGGGCGGCTATGTCCAGAAGATTACGATTTATTAAGCAGGTATTTATGAACATATTAACAGAATTAATTAGTAATTACGAGAGAACAGTATTATCTACTAAAGCACTGGCCTAGGTTAATTTTGGTTTTTCTTTTCTTTTACATACTTATAGGTGGAGATTAAATGAAAGCATGAGCTTTTCTCAAGGTAAAGAGTTGACTTCCGAAGGCAAAGAAGAGCTGAGAATGTTGGCAAGAAGATTTCAGAATAAGTTCAGAGATATTCTCAGTGTGCCATACTCAGAATCTCATTATCACGTAAGTTTATTCGTTAGGATTATTATTAAAAAAAAAAAAAATGCATGGTATCCCTGTTATAGTATTACTAATATTAATATATGCATGAGTATTTCCATTACTTTCTTAAAAACCGTTGAGTGGCTATGTCATTGATTTCACTCATCTTTTTTTTTTAGGAAAACTTTGCGTAGAAAGAAAACTTTTGCCGGAGGTTGAATCCGTTTCTTCATCTAGGATCCCTGGGAGAGTTTCCTTAATTGAAAGAAAACGCATTTTTTTGTAATCTCTTTCGAAAGATGTTTTTTTTTGTCAAAATTCCAATATCAACAATTTTCTTTTAAAATATTGCACGTTTCTTGATAATTCCCTTGATTCCCGTGTCTTGAAATCCGTCATCGCATTGAAACGTGCTCTCTAGGGATTGGTTAGCATTTCTTTTTGTCCGATAGAAAAAAACGCTAGGTCACTGACTGTTCCGTCAGATACTACAAAACAGCCAAAAGAAGGCCTCAGTGGTTTCAAACGTATTTATATTGAAAATTGCCTTACATTAAGACATTCAGCGATCATGTCTAGAGCGAAACCCAGAGATAACATTTTCAGGAGTTGTTCTACAACCATAAACTTACACCGAACCAAAAATGGTTCCTAAAACGATGAAAAAAATCATTGTCCACACGAAATAGCGTGCATTAAAAAATTGGTCCGAAGAATGAATCAAATCAATGAACAATAATGTATTCAATGACGAAGGAATTTATTGAGTAATAAACTATTCATTGTATTAATGAAATTAAAGTCATTGAAAATGAAATGATGACTTGATTGGCTGAATGAAATATATTATTGTTGTAGAGAACACCAGTTTTGTTTTAACAACTTTATTTGGTTTACTGGATAACCGTGAGTTATTAATTGTATGTACGAACTTGCGGAATAGAATGAACAAAGACATGAAAACAATGAACATCGTTGATGTGCTGATCGCAAGTGGTTGATTCAATGTATGTTGTTCCTAATCCTAACGGATTTTAGTAATTGTTATAGAGCAAACTCGTAGTTAAGATTATAAACTTAATTCGTTAATGCAATAATCGCATTTCATTCACTCAATTCACTGTTGATGAGCAATTGAAGGAACTTTATTTAGCACTTCATTTGGATGGCAGTAATAGTAGCAATAGCAGCGAGCTCGAGTTTCTGCCTACCAAGCATGATCAGCGTTCGAATGCAATAATGCACATCGCTCTCACATCTCAAGCTTTATCCACCGTCGTCTGTTAGGAAATCAAGAGTTTAGATGCTCGTTGTCTAGAGGATACAAGCCAAACTCTCAATCCACAAGATGACCACAGCGTAAGCCGGTGATGCAGTCACAGATCTGGCTAGGGCAATTCATTAACACCAAAGAAAAAATGCCTAAATACAATTGGAACTGAAAAATGCCACCAATTATCGCTGACAAAAGCGAACTTCTAAATGCCGAGTAACAGAGGCAAGATAATTAAACGCATGCTTTCTGTTTCAAATATATCATTGCGTAGAGCAAATACTTTTGTTATTAATATAATGAATGTTTTCATTCAACCCATGAATCAAGATCATTCAGGTATGTTATCTGTTCGTTCTTGCAATAAATTGCAAGCCATTAAATTTTTGCAGCACATGAAATATCACAGTCCCAAAATAGCCAATTTCTGAAAAAAGGCCGTTTTGTCCCAGTGTGTTTAGTTATAGGTTTAGATGCCTCGGTACCAGACCTGGAATTAGGAAGTATATAAGGAGATTCAGCTAAACCTGTTTAGTCATAAACAGAGTTAATGGCGGGGGTTTAAAATTAGTGATTATTCGGTCATAGATTGTCGCATGCGACAATACCAAAATTTGGTGCAAAAAAAATGTCCACAATTTTAGAGTAGAGAGAGGTTCCCAAAAAGAGAAGCAATTTGATTGCAAGACGTTCGAGAAAAAAAAATCGGAAAGAATTACAAAAAAAATGCGTTTTTTAAATTTAAAAAGAAAATTTTCCAGGAATCCCAGATGAAGAAACGAGCTCAACCTCTGTAAAAGTCTTCTTTCTGCGCGAAGTTGTACTAAAAAAAAAAACAAGTGAAATCGGTGACATAGCCGTGCAATAATTTAAAAAAAAAGCAATGGAGATTCTCGTCTAGAATATACATTTGGCTTCAAAATAATGTGTATTCTTTTTAGTTTAAATACTCCAATATTGATCGAACCTATGACAGTTACCAAGCATACCTGGAAGGACTTTTCAACAACAATGTCTTTAACGTGCACGCTGTAGTAGACACAGGTGATATGTCTAGGGTAAGTAAATTATTATAATGTTACATTTGCATGTTACAAACATTAAAACAACAAACTAAAAAAAAACTGTGTAAATGAAATATGTATATTTAATATTTAAATTCTCATCAATTTCCTTCAAACTGATTAACAAGTCTAGAATATTTAAGATTTTTATGCTGGCCTACATTTTGGGTGAATTTCTTTCAACATACTAAAATAATATGACCGACCTTATGAACCTTTACAATAATGTCGGCCCATCGTTTAGACTGCATATATGTAAGTGTATGAAGACCCTGATTCATCTTGTAACACTTATCTATTGTAGAGTTGCCATATTTTATTTAAGCTGCATCAGGACATTTGAAAAGGTCGATTTATTTTATAGCAATACCTAACAGAAAAATATCAAGTATTCTGACTGAGACTCCTATATTCAGTGAAAAATGGAAACTCGAAGTTTGTTGAATTTCAACTTCCAATTATCTTCCAGGTTTATTTATTTTTCATTTTCGTTGGGTCAGAACTTAAAGGTGCCTACGCCCCACATGTTCCTACTTGAGTTATTGACGTTTTTAGCATCTTTAAATTATTGTTCTTCAGTAACCACAAAATTCTGATTAGTACTTTTTCTCTCTCAAGTGATTGTATACCTCACCTATAGGCTTCTTCTGCAAAGCTTAAAATCCTCATTTACACGCAATCCTTATCCTAACAGCACCATCGTACAAATATATTCTAATAATATTTTTAGGATATATTTTGAACGTTGGTGGTGTTATAAATGTTGTAGTTCTCTTCGGGGTTTCATGTTATGCCATCCTGCATTTATCAGTTTATGTGATATGTAATGATATTTTCTCATACCAGAAATATAGGGCTAGCATGAGTTTTGAACTTTCTTCACACTATAACTTGTAGCCGCGTCCAAGCAGGCATGGTATATTTTGGAGCAATATGCGAAGTGCGAAAAGACGTTTGCGTGGCATAATTTTTTTTGTCTTTTGAGACAGTACCAAGTGGGTGGTACTGCCCAAAATGATATACCTACCAAGGGTATATCATTTTTAAATTGGCATACGATGCCAGTGGACAAGTGGTTATATGATCCCGGAATCGGAATGAATTATCCAATAGCAACCCTAAATTCCTAAAACTCTTAACCATAGGCATTTTTTTATCGTGTAAAATTACCGAAACGACATATAAGGAGAAAAGCGTGCAGTTTAAAATGGAGCCTTGAGGGGCTCCCTGTCGGATATATGCCGGTCTTGATGTTGAACTACCCAGTTTCACGCACTGCGATCTATTAATAAGGAAACTGAAAAGAAAGTGGGCGGCGTCATAACCCACTAAACAAGAGACGTATATGAAACATCAATTGTTATGCGTAAAATTTGCATATACATATATTTGTAACTTACATTAAACGTTTTTTTAAATATTTCTTGGTTCATTTCATTAAGGATTTCCAGCATCGTCATATGGTTCACCGTATCAAGTGGTTTCAAGTAATCCAAAAGCACCAGAACAGTGATCAGTCCCTGATTAATTGCCCGCAGAATGTCATGTCTGTTACATATAATAAAGTAGTTGTATAACTATATGTTCAACCCGAAAACCCGATTGTAAATTTGGAACAAGTTGTCGTTCTGATACGTATTTATATTTAGTGATTTATTGGTTTATAATCCGTTCCAATATTTTAGACAAAGCGGGCAATATATTTACGGGGCTTAAATCTTTAAAATCCTTACCTTCTTTCTCTTTGGCAATGGTATAACTAACGCCTGTTTTGAAAACCTCAAAAAAAATATTAGCCAATAGAAATGTATTAATAATATGTGTAATGAATCGTATGTGTGTACAGCAATATCCGATCATACGGATATCAATATTATCAGATCCAACTGCATTATACTGCTTATTATGTCTGCAATTGTGTCATTACTCACTGTAATAATCTTTAAAGCCTATACTGTAATGACAAAAAGAAATCTTTTTACCTTCAGGGCTATCGATCATGTTATGGTGGTTCTAGTTCGTCCAGTGGTTACGATCCTTATAACCAAAATTCAGGTTATAACGATCAAAGATCTGGAGGTTATCAAGGCTCTAATGGTTATCAAGGCTCTAGTAATTATCAAGGCTCTAGTGGTTATCAAGGCTCTACCGGTTATCAAGGGTCAAGTGGCTACAGTTCAAGCGCTGGCTATAGCGGTCAAGGTGGACAAGGAGGACAAGTCCACAGCAGCGCTGGTTATAATCCTGGATCCGGCGGCTATGGTTCGTCTGGTTATAACACCGGCTCGAATTACGGCGGCGCTGGATTTGGTTCAAATCCTAACAGGGATTACGAATATAATCAATTCAGAAAAAATCCCGAGTATATGGACGTTGCGAGGAATGTGTTACGACGATTAGGTTTCCTTAACTTCATGCCGAACGAAACTGTCGTTGAAGACATGTATAACATGTGCAGATATGAGAGGGCCTGGTAATACTCATTTTCATTTTCTGTAATCTGTCGAAGATAGACGACCTATCATTTTTTAGGTATCCGGATCGCCCATCAACTTGGTGTGCCGCCTTCAATAAGAAACAACTGGAGGTTATGGAGTATGCGCAGGATCTTCGGGAATATTTCGCGTACGGTTATGGAACTGAGGACGTTAGTAGTAGATTGGGTTGCGGACTATTAAAAGAAATGTATCAGAAGCTTCTAAGGGTCGTTGAAGGTAAATAGAATTAGTCAAATGAATGTGTGCAATTGGTAATGCTACTGACTGTGAATATACGTTTTAAATCTTTATAATGTATATTTTTCATTTATATATTTATGTATGTATTTAGGATACACATCCGATCCGAAGGTGGTGGTTACATTTAACACTGAAGGTAGCATCCAAAATTTATTGGTAGCTATGGGATATGCAAAGGACTATACTCCGTTGAATGCCCAAAACTACTATTCACAGACCAGAAGGAAGTGGCGCACAGCTGAACTAACTCCTTTCGCCGCGAATTTAGTTGCAGTAATGTACGAGTAAGTATTAAACTGCATAATCGTCGTGACGCATTGTTAATCCTCACAATGGGAATCTCGTTTCTTACTGGTGATCGAAACTACCCAAGTAGCACCAAATTTATAAAATATGTACCTATTAATTATTTTTATATTTGCAAAATATTAACCCACGTTTTAAACATTTTTGATGCTACTTAATTCAAACGCTGTAGCCGGGTGAACATGGGTTGCCGACGCCAGGCGATTTTTGGGTGAAAATTGGAGCAAATAGACTTAGAAGTAGACCACAGCCGAACTTTTCAACTCTGAATATCGAACGGTCTTCGGCTATGGCCTTTGGCAAAAATGACAAATGACGTTCGAAATTTTTTTGAAACACATGAGAATATCATTTCGTTCTTTTGGATCTGGCTCATTGTGCGACCTTACAGAGAAAAACTAAAATTTCGTTCTCTCTTTCAGACTTCTATCTAATGGTACAACGCGCAATTTTTCGCTATATTAGATTTTAATACCGCCGAAAAAGCTTTTATTTCTGATTTTAGTTATGCATAATGGATCTGTTTATAGAAAAATCAGAAACTGGTAGGAGCCAATCATACACTGTGAAATCATTTGTTTTACCAAATCGAATCGCGTCTAATTAGTTTGTGATTATTCTATGAATGGTCTAATATATTAATTATTTTTTTGATATGCTGGTATGTGTGGATAATTCAAGATTAAATTAGGCAGCCTGTGACTATGAACTTTTAAATTGTTAAATATTTCAGTTATCGATTTTTACTAAAATGTCATTTGTCAACAAAGAGAAACATTTAAGATCAATTTAGCATGAGTTAGTAACTTTGAGATAAACCCTTGAATGCCTTCCATGTAATTCTCAGAGAAACAATGCAAAAGGCAGTATGTTTAGGTATAATTTTCGAAAATTGTTAAAAAATTGAAATTGTCAAAAATCTTCGCAAATATAAATTATTTTATTATTTATTTATTACGTTATTATTACTTTCTGCTATTACTAGTACTATTACTGTTATTTTGAATTTAAAATTAATATAAATTTTGTAAAAACACGCCGTTAGACACACAAGATATGCGATCACTCCGCTTACATAAATTTTAAATTAATTCGGCACAATTGTTTCGGAAATTCCTGAATTTCAATTTTCAACCGAAGACCGAATGAACGATAAAATATCTAAACATGCTTAGTTATCCCTATCTTAAATTTATATTTATAAGTGCTTTACCGCCTATATTGACCTGCTAGAATTCTGTGAATTCCAAACTCATACAAAATATAACTACGCAAGAAATATGTTTTTGCCCTAATAAATTCATCAGCACCGAATGGTGGAGTTTGGCTTGTTCAAGATTTAATAAATTATTATTTTTAGATTCTCTTTTAATATAAATGCTTTCAAAAGCGCATAATTCTCTCGGGGATGTTACATTTTTTAGTAGTTAGAAGTTTTCACTGTTAATCCTATGGCCCATATCACTAATATGCTGTGCCACGCGTCAACTCTACTGTACCAATAATGTACAATGTGTTTCTTAAATCTAGTTCCTATTGCACTTTTTGTTTGTCCGACGTAAACTTTATTGCAGTCCTCACACCCAATTTTATAAATACCCTACCTAACAAATTTTGTAATGTATTTTGTGCAGTGGAACATGTGTTCACATTATGCTCTTTAAAAATGCCGCCTATACCTTTCGAAATTTGGTGGAAAGGTGGTGTCATAAACTTTTTATCGCGGGTTTGAAATGAACTTAAACTCGTGGAGCTGTGCACATAATGTTTATATTGAACTCTCTTTAAGCGGCGGAGTACATCCGTAGACGAGTAACCATTGTAGATAGAGTAAAATTACTTTCGGATGAGACTAAAGATGCGCGAGCGATGACGTCCCAAAAATACTGAACACCTTAAAAAACATTGGGCAGTCTTGGCAACATAGGCGGCAATTTTAAATTTAAATAATATTTATTTATATTAAACCTCATTTATGAGGTGGATCTCTTTGTAATTACTAAAATGTGTCTCTGCGTCAGTCTCATCCGAAAGTAATTTTACTCCAGCAATCTTTTTAATGTATTGTAATTCTCTGTCGAATCTGATCTTATTAAGTGACAAAGTTATTAATCTATTAATCAAGAACTTAATGCCGACCATTTTATGTTGTCCACAATGATTTAAATCGGCCATAATAAGTCTATTAGTGTTGGTTTCTTTTCTATAGATGTCTATTTCTAATTTGTTATTGTGCCCAATTACTAACATATCGAGAAACGGAAGTTGTTTGTTTACTTCTTCTTCTACAGTGAAATTTATACTATGGAATGTTGAACGGAAACCGCGAATATGTCGTCCACGTACCTTTCAACCAAATCCTAGGGAAACAATAATTTCCTAGCTAATTATAATTAGCTTCTTTCAACTTAATTTCAAATTTACTCGTGAAAAGATTCGCAATGAATGGAGACAATGGTCGCGTTCATAAACATAAACATTATATAAACGATTTATCCAAGTTTCTATCAAAATCTGAACATAGTGCAAATATCTTACATATGCTACTGATGTATATTTCAGTTCAAAAAATAAAAAAACTTAACATATCTCCTTCTCTTTGTTGGCGTATGACATTTCTATTAGGTACCTATTATTAATCCAAGTAGTACCAAATATTTGTAAAACATGGATTTAATATTTTGTAAATATAAAAATAAATAATACATATTTTATAAATATTTGCTGCTACTTGGGAATGGACAATGATTGAAATATTGGGCTAGTTTAAAACTTATTTGTAATCTGTTTTTAATTAACCCTGCGGTACTCGCGTCTACATTGATAACAACGCTACTCGTGTACGGAGTCACGCTCCGCAGTAGATGATGTTGCGTTATTTTTTAAATTAGTAAAAACAAAGTTAAATTGTAATACTTGTATTTATCTAAATATACATGTATCATTAGCAATAGGAAGCTCTCTACAACAATCTTGATTATATCTTCACTGGGAAAATGTCGAAATATCTCAATTGGGGTTTTCAAGGATTTAGCCACTTGCCTTATGCCAGGTTGGAATTTTATAGTATTTTCTGGCCTTGTACGCACGCAGTTTCTAGAAATATGTTTGTACCACACATTTGTACCGTCCTTACTACAAAAAAATGGTTGACCATGTGTCCTTCTTTCCGCAATAACTGGAGTGACTCCCAGGATCGTCCTCCACATCTTATACTTCTTGTTCGGTATCAGTGGCAGTATCGACAGTTTCCACGTGATCTTCACCTTCACTTTCTTTGTCGTCATCTGAATTGCCATTTTCATACTCTACAAGTCCGCCCTTCAATCGTTCTAAATATTGATCATCTTCATAAGAATACTTTTTTTTTCTACGCCATAGGTATTCCAATAAAAAAGGTTACCCACTTTTAGAATCACTGTTGCTTAGTGAAAGAAAATAATACAAACGCTTATGCGGCGTTGATCCGTTTATGTTGCACGTGTTGTAGCGGAATAGAATTATTTTGAAACGCAAATCTATTAATAAACCTTCAGAAGCCACAATGGTGAAGAAAGCATCTGCCCCAAACACACCACAAGAAACGAAATCAACGTTTAAGGTCCAAAGCGAGCAGAGACAGAGTGCTAAACAGAATAAAAATAAGCGTAAATCGTTACCTGCTAATTTGGTGAATAGTAATGGTAGTCCATCTCCAAAAAAACCGAAAGCGGCACCTTTTTCAGGAACATCTGATCTGTTCATGCAAATGAAACAAGAGCCTAAAGTCGAGGATGAAAATGTAGAAAGTAAAAATTCCCAACAAGATGATAGCAAGCCTGATTCGGGAAGCAGGGCCAAGCGGCGCAGAGAGAGACTTAAAGCTAAGCGTGGAGCTGCTAAACAGAAGATAAAACAAACACTGGTAGATGCTGCTACAGGAAATGATGCTGCTATTGCTCGTCTGAAGGAACGTATTTCTGATCTTCAAAGTAAAGATGCGTTAAGTTCTTCTGCAAATAGGAAATTGAGAAAGTTGAAAAAGGTATTAAGAGAAGCTGGTGTATCCCTTCCGAGCATACCAGAAAAACAAGTTAAACAAAACTTAAGCAAAACAGCAAATAAAAAGGCACAAAAAGGGAAAAAAATCGATAATGGAAATCAGAAAAAAGTTATAAAACAAGAAAAGAAACCACAAACTAAAAGGGAAGTAAAGGAAGAGCCAGAAACCGACGAGGACGAAGATGATAGCGAAGATGGTATGCAACCTCAGAAAAAAGGCATAAAGAAAGATGAACCTGAAAGTGATGAAGAGGAGGATGACAGTGAAGATGGCGAGGAAGAAGAAGAAAGTGACGATAGTATTTTAAATGCAGAAAGTATGGAAGTTGAAGGTGAGGAAGGAGATAGTGACGAAACCGAGGAGGAAGGAGAGGATAGTGACGAAAAAAATGAGGAAGATGATGGTGATGAAAATGAAGATGCGGATAGTGACGAAGATGAGGAGGAGGAACAAAAAACTCAAAAAGGAAAACCTGGGAAACAGCCACAAATAAAGAAATTTGAAAATCAAGCCAACAATGTAAGTTCCTTAGAGAAATCCAAATCACGATATGTTGTTTTTGTGGGCAATTTACCATTTGATATAACAAAGGAAGAGATTTCCCAACATTTTGCCAAAGTTGGTAATGTGAAAGATATACGAATTCCTCTAGATAAGCAAACAAATAAATGTAGAGGATTTGCCTATGTGGAATTACAAAATCAAGCCAATTATGAGAAAGCCCTCTCGTTACACCACACATCTGTAAAAGGCAGGAGAATCAATGTTTTATACACTCAAGGAGGCAAGAAGAAGGGAGATGAAAAAAAGCAAGAAATCAAAGTGAAAAACCTTAAACTACAGGCAATGAGGCAAGAAGGAAAATTAGCTGGTAGTGTTAAGCATTCGCAGAAGAGAGCTGCGAGAAGGGAGAAGAAAAATAAAGCTGGGAAGGCAAACTAATTTTTGTTTTATATATTCTTAATTTTTTTTTTTTGGAATTTGACATTTTTACTTATATTTTTCATGATATATAATTAAGTAAATCGTGTTAACTAGTAATAAATTTCAAGAGAAAACTATTCTCTATTAAGAGAAGCTTATATACTACTTTGTGTAAATAAAACACATTTTTAAACATTTTGGTTTAAATTTATTACAAAATAAAGTGGACAGTTAAAGTTAAAGTGTCAAAGTATTCATGTACAAAGTATGATACATACAACGCACCTCACTAAATTTGTAGACCTATGCACAATAAAACAGTTACTATTTATGTAAAATATTTCCGTAAGTTTCTTTGAACGATATTTTTTTCCAACACGTGTTCACATAAAAGACTTATGGTCGTTTTATTTTGTTTTTCTTTCTAGATTGTATACTATATTTTTCAATATAAGAAAGTATAGCATAAAATAGTCGCCTACGGAGTATTGTAAAATAGTGCAGAAAGAAATTTTAGCAAGCTGCTATAGGTAATACTGCATATGCAGGTCATGTTTGTTTGATATAATAAAAAAAATTGAATGTGCGGAGTGTCACCCCACGGCGCGAGTACTGCAGGGTTAAAGGATAATACCAATCAAGTTTTTGTGAACATGTTATATCTTAAAATCAAGAGAAAAAAGCTATTTCGGGCGGTGTCAAAATCTAATATGTCCTCGAAAAGAAATAAGGAAGTTGATAATTACCAGAAAAAAGCGAGAGGTCATAAATTTTTTTTGAGTACCTACACCATTTATGTGAGAGATATAAGAGAATATTTTTAATGTTTTTGTAGAAGAGCAAATAAGCTTTTTAAAAAAAATAATCGCAAACATCAATCTCTTTCGTAGTGATGGTCAATAATGAATAAACAATATTATACTGAAAATATGTTCTTTCAAATGTAAAAAATCTCGTTAATTTATTCTTATTAATTTCAGATGTAAAAACAGTGCAACAGATATGTACAAAGTAATGTTCTACTTGAATGAAAACCCTATGGACTTCCCCGAATGCTCCAATGGGCTTTGCTCATGGGAAACAGTGCGCAGTAAATTTGAAGACGTCGTTAATAGATGCGATTATTGCAGCGGCTCCCAAAATGTGCAGTTCTTCCTTTCGACATTATTAAGCACGATTTTTGCTTTGTTTTTGTATAAGCTACTCTAATTATCTAAAGTTTGCAGTTTACAAAAAGTTCAAAACGAATCCGTCCATTTTCTGCATTTACTACTTAAGAATTTTATAAAATAAAAACTCTGTTTTTTTATATTGCATATAGATCTGATAGGCATAAAATATGTGCAATTTTCGAGCAATATTTTTGTATTATAACTTTTTATGCAATTTCTTTTTAGCTTGTTTTTTTCAATTTACGTTACTTACTTCACATTAATAAATTATACATAGGAAGATAAAAGTATTACTGATGCTATTTAAAGCCATACATACAAGTTTGTACAAATTATTATATGTAATATTTTTTTTTAAGAAATAACAATAAGGATGTAGTATGGATAATACATTACAATATGATATTGATTTAGGCGTATATAATGATTGTAGTAACACCTTCATATAGATTTTATAAGTACTCGGATTATTTATTAGAATAAGTAAAATTTCCATTTTTCAATTTTTTCGTAAAATGCGAGGTATAATTTTTATATTAGATATGCAATTTAGCACGTAAGTTAAAAGTTATATTATTCGTAAGTAATTAATTGTATCAAATCTATTAGTATTTTCAGTGTTCAGTTATATTTTGTAGAAATACAATAAATTATTTTGTATAGATTTAAATTATTTAACTAGTTAAAACCAAACAAATATTGAAGCTTTATTGGTGAAATCGTGGGTCATGCAAACGGCTGCACGCTCTTGAAAGCATAAACAATTCATACGGTCATTCCGTAAGTCCACGACTGTTGCATCGCTATTACCGTTCTACAGAGCTGTTAGATATACTGCGAAACAGCAGTGAGTGTCTTCCGGTCGGTGACTTTACACAAAGTATATCGGTATAAGTTTTACAATACAGAAGTAATCTGTGGAAATGAAACGTTAGGGTAACAAAATATTTATGTGCAGTTATGCCGCTGCTTTTACTTCTTTTTTTATATTTCTCGGGATCAGAGGTTTGTTCTTTTTAGATGGACCGCCGTACTAGTTCAAGTGAGATACAATGAAGCGTTCTTTTCAGTGCAAATGACGTCAGATTTGAAGCAGTATCAAGAGAATGTGTAGTAAATAGATTAGATTTAATTAGGGTGACTTTGCAACGCAACCTATTGTTCTATTGTGCGCTCTTCCATCAGCTATAAGCTGCTAGAGTTTGCTCGTACTTATAGCTCATCCAGTCTGAGAGCTTTAATAAATTGCAATTGGTTTCAGGGAAGGTCTATGACATCTTTGCGAAGATGGTCGGCACAAGTTTCTGTGATAGCAGTGCATTTGGATATCAGGTGTTCCGGACTTTCATTTATCACCCTGCAAAATCTGCAGTCGCTATTCTGTTTCAGAACTATCCTTGTCATGTGTTCCCCAAGGTGACAATGCCGTGTAAGAAAACCTGTGAGGCTACATAGTCTGTTTCTGCTTAGTTCTAGCATGGTCTTTGCCTCTTTCTTATTGTAATTTCCAAGGAATATCTTGGAATGTCTCAGACTAGGGAAATTCTCCCAGAGGGACGCTCTGAACTGCTCACCCCTGTCTTTGAGTTCTTTTTTGTAGGGGCTCTTCCCTATGCCGCAGAACGACTCTAGTCCCACAAACGAAGTTGTAGCGGCCCTCCTTCCTAATAGATTAGCTTCCTCGTTGCCACTGATTTCAGCGTGTCCTGGTACCCAGCATAATGCAACTCTGTTTTCTTTGCCTATGTTATTTAGTCTACCGCGACATTCCCAGACTAATTTCAAACTGATAGTATTGGAGCTCAGTGTCATTATGCAATTGCAATAATTTCCGCTTGGGAAACACTGGGGTATGTTCCCATTGGCTCTGAGTATTTGATTCCTTGCCCGAATACCCCTGTACCTGTTCTTTTATCAATTTTGGAAACATCCACGTATTATTTAATGGTATTTGCCTTTAGGGAGGAGCGAAGGATTCTCCTTCTCATTCTTTTATTGTTTAGCTTCGTAAGAAAATTCTTTTCGAAGCTAAATTTCCGAACCATTTCATCATTCGGTAGACAGTGGAGAGAGTCCCGCTCGAGATGACCAAGCCCTCTGGCACGGATTCTCGTCCCCTCCAGTTCCCGTTCTAACTAGTCTATGCATTGCCGCATGGGCTAATCCCTCCACCGCTGTGTGTAAGGATGTGAGGTCTAGAATGACCTACAGCTTGGTGCAGCTCGTCAAGGGCATTCCTTGTTGCGACCTGTGTGACCTTCTGAAACCAGATTATAGCCCCGTACGTTACCATAGGTCTTAATATGCCGATGTACAGCCATCGCAGTATGTTTGGGTTGCAGCACCATGTTATGCCTGTTAGGTTTCGGCATACCATTAAGGCTTGCCTTATTCATTGTCAATTCAATGTGCTTGTTCCACAGAAGTTTTTTGTCTAAGGTTATTCCTAGATATTAGACATCTGATTACATTCGATCACTGTTGCATCCAGACAAATGTTTTGCATGTTCGAAATTTCCCTTTAAAGAACCGCATTTGTTGCAGGGCGAAGCTTCGGGTTGTGGAATACATCTCGACACTTTTAACCCCTGACATCTATTTGGCGTATTGTACCAACCCCACTAAAATTTTGCCGAACCCGAAGGAGTTTCAAGCTCTGGTAGGGAGTTTTTACATGCCAAACATCGTATTGACACGGGACCTACGGCTTTACTTCCTATCCGAAAAGAAGGCATATTCTGATTTTTATCCACAATTAAAAACTACCGCCTCGGCCAGCTGGGATCGATCAGCACCTGCGGGGTGAAAGGCAAGCATGCAAGCCATTCAGCCACCGAGACGACTTTGGTGAAAATTTCGAATATGCCCAAGCAGTAAGAGCATGCGCAATGAAGTTTTTACCGTTCGCGGTAAATGTATGGGATATTCCGAGCATATAGTTACGCGCCCTAGTTTAAATCGTTTTTCGATGGACACTCGTAGATGGCGCCAACGGACAACGAACAGAACAATGAAGTTTACTGTTTTCCGTATACAACGTGTAAATAGACTCGCCGCCATGTTATTTAATAAATAAGCGGCAACTGGTTGCAGTAGTACTGCAGCAATATTTAAAGGTACCTAATTTTTCAAAGTTGTTACATAACCTAAAAAACCACTCGATATCAATGTAAGCACTTGTTATAAGTTTTTTAATTAGCATTATTATCTTTTCTTTCAACTATCCTAACATATATATATAATGCTACTATATAGCGCATTGTTCGCGTTTCTAATGCTTGAGCAGTGAAGTCGAAGTAAAACAGTAGAAACGTATACGATGCGTATACGCTCGTCGCGTACTAGTCGTATTTATCATACCGCGCATGTGCCAGCGCGAAATTTAAAAAATACACTCCACCAAAAAAGTATCGCATAATTTAGTTTTGAATCATAAAAGTATCGCATAATCTTTGTTTGTAGCATAAAGTTGTAAATATACTTTAATGCGCTCTAAGATATAATTTCTATGATTGTTTAAATAAAATACAGGCCAAATAAAAACAAGAACTCATACTTGAGATTTTTATTAAAACAAGAAATTATAATTTTGGAAAGAAAAATGTCATAACAGTAGCTTTTAATACTGAGTATTGCCACCTCTGGCTCTTATGACCGCTCGCATACGGTTTGGCAGAGATTCGATTAACCTCCGTATATAAGCCTGATCCAAATTCTCCCACTCGTCACGGAGAGCATTTGCTAGTCCATGCAGGTCCGCTGGGGCAACATTTTGGGTTCGTATCCGTCTGTGAAGGAGGTCCCACACGTGCTCGACAGGGTTCATGTCCGGACTTACCGCAGGCCAATCTAAAACTGGAATACCAACATCGTTAAGGTATTCCTGGACGATTATTGCAACATGCGGTCGTGCATTATCGTGCATTAACATGAATTCGTTTCCTATAATTGGCGCATATGGTACTACATGTTCTTCTAAAATGTCCGTTATATACCTGTGGGCAGTCAGTGTACTTCTGTCTACTGGTACTAACTCTGTACGACCTGTTAAACAGATGCCTCCCCAAACCATAATAGAGCCACCAGCAAAATTAGGTCTAGGTCTGATATTACACTGCGAATAGCGCTCACCGTCTCGTCTGTACACTGAGATACGCCTATCTGAGGTGTAAAGACTAAATCTTGACTCATCTGTGAAGAGTATATTGGCCCAGTCATTAATGTTCCAATTTACATGTTCTCTGGCAAACCTTAAGCGAGCCACTCGGTGGTTCCTAGCGAGACGAGGGGCTGTTACAGCTACTCTAGCTCTTAATCCACTCTGTCGTAACCTATTCCGAATAGTTTGAGTACTCACACGAGTATTTCTGACTCTAGCCAAGTCGTTCTGCAATTGTCTCGCAGTTACATGTCTTCGACGTAATGCTTGTAGTAGTAAATAGCGGTCATCTTGGCGAGTAGAACATCTTGGACGAGTCGTCTTCTACTGCAAATGCCTGTTTCCCTATATCTGGCTACGGCTCTAGAAACACTTGACTGATTGATGTTCATCAAATTAGCAACGTATGCTTGAGATCGTCCATCTTCGATTAAAGCAACTATAGCAGCCACTTGTTCTGAAGTTAAATTGCTCATTTTAGTTTTAAAAGCGTTGGTACAGAACTCTGACTTCGCACTTTAAAATTTGTCCGTATAGGAAGACTTTCAATAAACAACTGAGCAAACCTTACACATATGCATTTTTCTAAATGTGTTCTTTTAGGAAAAAAATAAGATAAAAACGCTCCATTATTTAGTTTATATAAAGTTCCATTATTTTGTTAGTGTTTTTATAGTTCACATACACGAGGCAAACTTTTTGTGAACGTATAAAAATATCTTGGTTCATAAATGCCCTTTTTTAGTTTATGCGATACCTTTTTGGCGGAGTGTAGTTATCCGAAACAGATAATGGCAACACATAACGACTTTAGGTTATTATCTGTGCTTGCAGTATACGTAAGGTACTTTATTAAGAAAGAACCCAACTTACAACAATAATTATGAAGGTATTAATATGACAGGACTGCATATGAAATGATTTATATTATTTTAGTTTTATTTTAAAGTTTAGGAGTTCTGATTATTTATTTTTGCTTTTTTATGTTGTTTATGACGCTGTGATGAATTACTTCACTGACATGTTATCAGTGATTATCTGATGCTTCAAACAACTAAAAATATTTACTTATATCGGGAACACAATACTCTAACAGTGCTTTTTATTTTTCAGGAATAGTATTTGCTACCACATGTAATGTTATTAATCACTTATGCTATAACATAGAACTCTAAAAGACTTTGATTTGCCTATATGCCCCAATACATTTATACGTGTAACTTATAATACGTCCGCTATCGTTTGTAAATGCCATCCGCGTGCCGCTAAGTAGGCGTGGCAATTCAAGGTGACACGCCCATTTATAGTCGACCAGTAGTTACTAATACATGCATCGTGCTATGAACGGTTGCCACACTGTATGTATCCCAAAGCCACTAACCTTACTCCTTTGATACAGTTAGTTGTAAACATCCTAATAGTTAATAAAATTATATTCCCAGAATTATCTTAAAGGATATTGGATTATTCCTAGATGCATATTGCAAACTATTTGTAAAATGAGAAAATACTGGTCAAAGAATATTCTTAGATTCTCTAGATCTCAAATATATGTTTACATATATTGAGTGAATTTTTGTCAGGATCATAATTAACTAAATTTAGCTCGGCGAGTATTTGATCACCATAAAAATGCTTGGGTTTAATGCCTTTAAAAGAAAAATCTCAAGTGCCGTTCTTTAGAACATGGTTTTAAGAAAAATGAAATTTGAAATAATCAATTCCTTGCAACGAGACAAAAACGTATGTAAATACTGACAAACCTTATAGAGGAATCATATGAAAGTAACAAATACTTACTGTTCAGGTATACAATGACTTAATGTTTAAAATTGTATTGATTCACTGACAATGTTTAATAAGAAATATATTTTGAATCTGCTGCACACATTTTTTTCTGATTACATTAATAAAAATAAAAATTGAAAGCGACAATTATTACAATGAATTTTTTATGAGGAAAACATATAATTAATATCATACCAATGGTTAGGTATTAAAATTATAATAGTAACATGGCTATATAAAATCAATTTCTTGTATTATTACTAAGCAATGGTTTACAATTACTTAATTAGAATGAAAAAAATATGAATCGACCTATTCAATATGAATAAAATACTTAATAATTCTGCGAATCAGTTGCAGATAACAATAACAAAAGGCTAATAAATTAATAAAAAACATTTATTGTGAATATATCACGTTCGTTCATTTAACAATCCCATTTCTCCATTTACTTTGTTCCCTTTATGTCTTTTACTTGCAACGGGGGATTTATTCTTTTCAGTACCGGAGTCTGTATCAGAACTAATTGAATCCTTCTTATGTCTATCACTTTCACTTTTACTTTTAACGTCTTCACTAACACTTTTACTTTTTCTCCTCTGTCTGGTTTTCTCCCTTGTATCATTGAGAAAATCATTTAACTGCTTGGATTTCTGTTCCCACAATACTGTCTGCCTTTGAACAACGTCATTATGCTTTAAAATAAAATCTGTGTCGGGCGGCATTGATAATTCCCAGCCCTTGTTATGCCTCAGCCTAGATATGCCTGTCAATATTTCTTTCAATTCTTCTGCAGGTATTCTTATTAATGAAGATACTTTCCTACGATCCACGTATTGGCTTTGAGTAAACAGAAGTAACTGCAATTGATTATGATGTATTTTTCAAATTTAAATTAATGATAGCAATATACTTACAACATAATCTCGTGCTTTCCACATCAGTTCAGCCGGGACACCGCTGGTGGCCGAAAAAGTTCCGCCAGGATAAAGTACTTCAGATTTTACTATCCAATTGCCATTTACTAAAACCGCAACTTGAGGCAAACATTTTAGAAGTGCATCAGCAGATATGCCTTCACCGCCGGCTAATAAAAGCAATAACTGTTGAAATTGTGTAATTTTTGCTGTAAAACATATAACAAATAATAAAATCATTAAACAAGTTTAATAGGACATAAAAACCACTAACCGTCTTTTAGAAGCAGTCTGCATTGCTCTAATAGAGGTAAGGCTCTAAGAGAATGCAATGACATTACATGTGAGGGTAAAGATGGAGTGACTTGTGCTTCTTCTCTATCCTCCGGCACTAAAACTCTTATGTATTCAGTTGGAGTAATATTCATTGCTTGACTGTGATCATCAGTGTCTTCAGCTATTAGTTTTTGTTTCTGAAGCTAGAAAATATTGAATATAATTATTTTGAAGTATCAAATGTTTATTACTTTTAAATAAAAGACGGATATTACAATAATATTTCAATAAAATACAGAAATAAGAGTAATTATTACAACATTATTATAAAATTAAGATAATTTTAGAGAGAAACGGTAAGAACAAATTTTATACACAAATAGATAGATAGATAGATAGATAGATACTTTATTCGCCAAAAAATCACCAGCATCTGACATAGGCGTCGTCAAATATTTAATGTATACAATGTTAATGAAAAAGTAAAAAGTAAATATAAACATATACAATAATAAATAAAAAAAAAACAACGCACAATATAACAAATTTAACAAACAGTAGACAAAAAAAAATATGGCGACGCAAAAGGCGCAAGCGAAGCGAATTCCCACTACATCCCAAAATCTAGATATTAATCAAATAGGTTACAAATTCATTCAGATCATAAAAACATCCCTCAATTAACATAAATTTTAATTTTCGTTTAAATTCATTCAAGGTCAAATTTCTAATTTCAGGTTTTAACTTGTTGCACAAACATGAACCTGCAAACATTGGCGACTTTCTATAGAAAGGATAGCAATATCTGTTTAAAACAATATTATTCCTATGTCGGGTGCAGTGCCCATGGATGCTAGCAAAAGTCGATAACTTTCCAATATTGATATGCAAGTGAATCAAAAGTTTATAGATATAGATAGAAGCTACGGTCAAAATCCCATGTGTTCTAAAAGTTGTTCTGCACGAACTATTAAAAGGTAAATCAAATAGCAGTCGTAAGATTCGTTTTTGCATCACAAACACACAACTTATTGTACCCGCCTGGCCCCAAACAATAATCCCATAAGTCAAAGTAGAATACACAAATGCGTAATAAATATCAATCAATGACTTAATATCCAAGACAGATCTGAGTGAACTAATGACGTAATAGGCTTTTTGAAGCCTAACACATATGCTCTCTATTTGATCGTCCCACGCTAAATTACTATCCAAAATAACACCTAAAAATTTACAAGTTGACGAGGATATTATTTTTTCGTCATTAAAAGAAAAATTAAATTCAGAGGAACATCTATACTTGTTAAAAAATTCAACAAAGACCGTTTTTCCATGGTGTATCATTAATTTATTAGCAGAACACCATCTCTCAAATTCACTCAAAACTGTATCAACTTTTTTCAAAATATCACTTGTTGTCACTACTCACGACAAGCATCGTCGGCATACAAAAAAATTTTCCCTTCAGAGATATAATGTGGGAGATCATTAATAAATAATAAAAAAATCAAAGGTCCCATTACACTACCTTGCGGTGTACCTACATTGACCGGGTATGGTTCAGACTTTACATTGTTATGCTTTACGATTATTTCTCTATCGCTCAAAAAAGAGACCACCCATTGATTTAAAATACCACGAATACCTAATTTGAAAGTGAAATTGGGCGATAATTTTCAATGTTTGTGGGATCACCTTTTTTATGTAATAAAGAGACCGCTGCTGATTTAAGAGCAGTGGAAATTTACCTTGCATTCAGTGGCGACTTCTCAATAAGTGCACATGTGCACGTGTACCCCCAACTAATATCTTCATCTAAAGGAATTTATTTTTGTGTTTGACGTAAACCTAACGTTTTCTATTGGGTATTTAATCATATTTTTCATTTCCGATGTTCGGTTCAGACTCCAGGCGCGAACATGCGTAATGCGGCTCGTACACTGCTCTCTCGAACTGGCCCGTGATTGGAGCAGCAGCTACCACTCGCACACCCACACCTCCCGTAATAGTCCTCAGTACTTAGCTACCATATGTACACATTTAGTTTGTGTACGGTCGTCTGTTAGTGTGGTGTTGTATACCGGGAACCGGGAAATTACTTTTGTTGTATTCGCGCGCAATTATGGCGGATAATTTGGAGAATCCGATTTGCACTAGCGTACAATATTTAAAAACAATTCGTTTTTCTTCGCTGACATTAGAAGAAAAACAAAAAATCAAAAGTGCCGGTCGTCCAAAACCGAATTTATCGATCACGCACGTAACAAAATGTAAAACACGCGATTATAAAAGAACCTTTAAGATAGACACTTATGAAAAAGCCGCCTGGTTATGTGGTTGTGAAATTTGTAACAGTTTTTATTGTTTTCCGTGTTTATTATTTGCTGGTGATGCAAATTTACTTTAGAAATTGATTTTTGAATTTTGCAATGACGTGTAGAACAAAAAATCCCACTTAAAATAATAAATGAAAGTAGATTAATGCGAAATAGAAAAAATAGTTTTTCTAATTGGATGTTGTAATAAAGCTAAAACAAAAGACGACGCAGTGCTGATATGGCTATTACGGCATACTGTGCTGTAATGAGATATTAACGTGGTGGGAGGGACTTTTGCCGGAACGAAATATAGGCGATTAATGTGCAAAAAATACTGTAAAAACCGTGTGCCACAATGACATGTAATGCTCGTACTTTGAATCTCTCGCCTTGCACTAAAATATTTTTAATAATCTGATTCAGTATATCGGAAGTGACTGTCAACTTGGTTTTTTTTAAATGAAACACCCTATTTATTATTACACTTTTTAATTCCTCGTTCAAATTTTAAAGTAAGTTTGATAAGACAACTATGTTCTTATTTTCAATCATTTTTGAAATAATTGCATTTTTTTTTAAATTTTTGACAGGTGGATTGCATCTGAACTTCTGTAACTCTAAAAATATTTAACTTGGAAAATTAAAAATTTGCAAAACTGTTGACCATATAGGGTAGCATTCGAAACCGAATGAATTTTCCGAAACTGTTATACAGCATGTCCGAAAATTACGGTTAAACTTTCGAATTGAAAAGTGTCAAAACTCTATTTTCTTAATGCAACTTCCTATTTTTCTCTTTCTCATCAAACTGCCCTTCCAAAAATGCAAAAAAAAAGAGTCATATTCATTACGCATCTAAAGTGGATACTTTTTAAGGTTATGGAGTTTCTTAAAATGTCATCCTGCTTTGATATATCTAAGTTAGTCATGATCATTCGAGAAACAATCCAGCATTTATGAAATGTCACTTAGAGCCAAATTCATAGTCATCACTTAAGTAAAACTCATCCTCACCTCATCTAATGCTCATCTCTTCCTCACTCAAGGAAACCTTATCGTGACCTCAATTTTGGTATTCAGAAACATGAGTAAGCATCTTCCTAAGTTGAGGAAAAGATGAGAAGCCGTCGGGTTACCGACGCGCTATTACGTCAACGTTTGAATGACGTATGCATGACGTTTTGTTCCGTTGAACCAATTTTATGGCAGATGTGAAATACGAAATATTTGATTTGAACTGTGCTCTGAATTTTATTGCGTTGATTATCCCTTATTTTACCTAAGTATTTTCTTAGAGGGAAATGGTCACTTTCTGTGTAACTTTGTGCTAGTCGTGTTCAATATTTAGAAGTTTTTAACGAGATGGCTTCGAAAAGAACGTTCTTTACTAGCGATGAGAAGGTTTTCTTAAAAGATATCATTAATAAACATCGGGGCATAATTGAATGCAAAAAAACAGATTGTATAAGCGTTGGGGAAAAGAAGCGAGCTTGGTACACTTTAACCAACGAATTTAATGCTGTATCAGAGCATTGTTACGTAAGTATGCTTGTATATGTTATATATATTCATTAATACGAGAACATCAAATAGCGAACTACCGACCAACTTAAGAAATGTTGGGATAACATGAAAAATAGGAGGAAAAGGGAGTTAACAAAGGAAAAGAAGGAACGCATGGCAACAGGAGGTGGTTCCTATATACCACCTACGACAGACGACAATCAAATAGATGATCTATTAAATAATGTAGATATAGAGGTAACTGACACTATTGACAGTGATGCTATTACGTTAGAAGATGGCATGTTGGAGGGTAATAATGAAGGTGGTGATGAGAGCATAACGGCTCATGAAGAAGGTAATGAGCTTGACAAGTAGTTTTACATTACGGTATACTTTCTTATTTTACAGAAATACATATTGTTATCGAGAAGGACACTCCTTCAAGGACACGAGACAGTGCTATAACAGGTAATAAAATACCTAGACATTTACAATATGCCAATACATATAAATATTTTACATGAACACCAGCTGCTGACAATATAACAACTCCAGGACTATTGGCAACTAGAAAACGAATATTGCCTTCCTATACTTCAAGAGGTACTGCGATAGAGAAGGAGCTTGAAGTAAGGTTGCAACGCAACAAAATGATGCAGCTGCACGAGGAGGAATTCCATGCTCTTCATGTTCAAGAGCAGAAATTAAAAATTGAGGAGCAGGAGCTGAAGGTTGCGGAGCAAAAGATTCGAAAAACAATTGCTGAATATGAGCTGGAAATTGTAAAAGAAAAACTTAAAAATATAAAATAAATCAATATAAAAGCTAATTTATTCTCTTGCCTAAGTTAAAATCTATTGTGGTGTGCTTAAATTAACCGTAACGTTATGATACTTTGTAAAAGAACAGAGAAATTGGTGAGAAAATGTTTATTCAAATAACATACAAATTCATGCCTTTTTTATATATTAAAATGTCTTTCAATAAAAGCTGCCCGGATTGCATTTCCCCTCATTGGTAACCCAGCAGCAGGTGGATGGTCCACTACTGTATTTACAAATTCTGCGTCAAAAAATTGCTCTCCTTGTAGCACAGCTATATTATGCAGTATTGCAGTTGCAGCAATAACGCGTACGGTGTTCCTCAATGTATATTGCAAACCGGTTGTCAAACATCGAAATCTTGATATCCATATGCCAAATGTTCTCTCAACAACATTCCGGGTTCGAATATGGGCATTATTATATAAGCGCTGTGCTTGTGTTGTTGGATTTAGAACAGGAGTGTAAAGATAGTGTGTCTGTTGATATGCACTATCTCCAAGTAACAAACCTTGCTTAAATTTTAAGCGAACAGCACTACTATTAAAAATTCTGCTATCATGTGCAGAACCTGGCCAACATATTACCACATATCTAATATCTCACATGATTTATTGGCTGTTTAATTGGATATGTCAAATCTAATAAAAGATGTTGGATGGTTTGCCTTGAAAAACGATACCGTTGTAACAGTTCAGTGTTACTATATTTTTCAAGAGGGTTTTCCATATCTTTTTCACCTTGGTATACGAATATATGGTTCATCTTCTACATATTCCCAGAAATCATCCATATTCCCCTTATACAATTTACAATATATTTATATATATAAGTGTATGGATGATTTCTTGGGTAGCGGCATTAACTTAAACAATTATTCTATTGTTTCTTTATTTTTGTTGCCAATATTTCGCATCAATCTGATGCTTCATCAGGGCTCAACTACAATATTTATTATTGAATGAAATTAATAAGTATGTAAAAAGTATTACTTACAAACGTGAAAACAGATGTGAAAAATCTTCAACTTAAGAATCTACGTTTCTCACTTAAGGTGAATCTGTAACACTGTCGCTAATTTGTAAAATAAAATTTAAAATTTTTTAAATTTAAAATGTCGAAACACTAAGATTACCGAGTAAATACACATTAAAAAAGTCACATTACAAAAAACGGAGACGAACAAATTCCACATACGTACGGAACAAACAACAACAGTCAAGTGCGTGAAGTTATAAATTTAAGTAAAGCCCGGTAAATAGTTGACTGTGTACAGTCTTGCACAAAATAAATTGAATTTATGATAAAGAGTATAAAATGTGTTATTTTGAAAAAATGAATAAAATGTTGAATGAATGTATACTAGATTATTAAATTTAATGAAAGATTGTTTAAGTTATTTTTTGTTTAAAGTTAATAAGAAGGAATAAATGATGTGAAGGTTGTCTGTGTCTGACCTAAAGTTCATGTTTTTTTCACATTTCTTAATTTGAACCATCTCTAAAAATTCTCTTGCTCTCTTGTCTCTATTAAACTGTAATATTTTGGTATTGTTGAAATCTGGAGTGTGTTTATTGACTGTCATGTGTTGGGTGAGGGCACATCTATTCTTTTTTGTTTTTATGTCAGAGGAATGTATAGCCAATCTAGTACGTAGCCACGTACTAGTTTGACCAATGTACTTAAGATCACAGTCCCTACATGGGATACTGTAAATTAAATTAGATTGGAACATTTTGTTGGTTTTATCTTTAGTGTTTGTGAAGAAACTGTTTACTGTTTTCAGATTATAGTAAGCAAGTTTAAAGTCGTAATTGAAAATTTTAGATATTTTAGTAGTTAGTTCAGGTATGAAAGGGAATCTGAAATATTTAATCTGTGTAACTGTTTCGTTGTTAAGGTTGTCATTAGACATGGTACGGTTGATAAGGTTTTTATTAGTAGAAGTATTGAAAAATATTTTACGCAATAGAGACTCCGGATAGCCATTATTTTTAAAGATTGTGATTAAAGTTTTATAATTTTTAAGTTTTAATGTGGGGTGAGCAATTTTAGATATTCTGTTTTTCATGGCTATTACAGTATTAATTTTCTGTTTGATAGGGTGATTAGAGTGAAAATTTAGAAAACGACCAGAATTTGATGGTTTGGTATACCAGTCAATCATTATTTTGTTGTCATGAGTTCTCATAGCTTTCGTATCTAAAAACGGAACACTGTTATCAGTCTCCCTTTCAACCGTGAACTGAATATTAGGATGGAAAGAATTCAATATCTGTAATGTATTGTCAACTTCATCATGAGGCAAGGCACAAATTATGTCATCGACAAACTTCGAAATGAAGGGAAATTGAAACGTTAAAACTTTATTTATATTATCTAAGATGTAATCCATAATTATGTTGGCAAGAATCGGGCTAAGAGGACTACCCATGGGTAGACCAAATATCTGTTTATAAAATTGTTCATTAAATGAGAAATAAGTATTGTCAAATATTAATTCTATTAGCTGTAAAAATTCATTTTTATCTAGATTGGTGTTATCTTTTATTGTGTGCCACTTTAGGTCTATAATGTGCAGAACCAGGTCACAAGGTATATTTGTGAATAACGACACAACATCAAACGACACAAGAACGAAATGGTCAGGTAATTGAAAATTCTGATAAGTTTCACTGAACTGAAATGAATCTGAAACATCATAAGTACTGGTGTTAGTAAATGATGCGGTCAAAATGCTGGCCAAGAATGCAGACAAGTTATATGTGGGTGATTGAATCGAAGATACTATAGGTCTTAGTGGAACATCAATTTTGTGAATTTTTGGTAGGCAATATAACTTCGGTGAAACAGAATTATAGATAGTAAGTTTCTTATATGTATTGTCGTCGATTTTATTTAACTGATGTAATTCTTTTAAAAGACTATTTATCTTATTTTGAGTAACCACAGTGGGGTTATTACGTAATTTAGCGTAGGTGTTGTTGTCTTTTAATAATTCTTCAGTTTTATATATGTATTCTGTTTTATCCATTGCTACCGTTATTGCTCCTTTGTCAGCTCTAATTATAACAATATTGGGGTTGTTTTTAAGAAATATTTTGCATTCAATGCAAGCATCACTCAACACATCACACCTATCATTTGAGTTATGCAAATAGTAGTTGGTTAAAATATTAGTTAACCTCGATCTACACACCTCAACCTCAGTGGCAGGTACGTTTGTTAAAATCTGTTCACATTCAGCAAGAAGCCTGCCGACATCGACCCCACTCTTATTAACAGTCAAACCAAACTTGGGACCTAGTGATAACAAATTCTGAATTCTTTCAGGAACACCAACTGTTGTACGGTCAATAAACCAACCCGTATTGTTGAGAAAAAATTTTTTTGTTTGATTGCTATTGTCGGCAGGCTTCTTGCTGAATGTGAACAGATTTTAACAAACGTACCTGCCACTGAGGTTGAGGTGTGTAGATCGAGGTTAACTAATATTTTAACCAACTACTATTTGCATAACTCAAATGATAGGTGTGATGTGTTGAGTGATGCTTGCATTGAATGCAAAATATTTCTTAAAAACAACCCCAATATTGTTATAATTAGAGCTGACAAAGGAGCAATAACGGTAGCAATGGATAAAACAGAATACATATATAAAACTGAAGAATTATTAAAAGACAACAACACCTACGCTAAATTACGTAATAACCCCACTGTGGTTACTCAAAATAAGATAAATAGTCTTTTAAAAGAATTACATCAGTTAAATAAAATCGACGACAATACATATAAGAAACTTACTATCTATAATTCTGTTTCACCGAAGTTATATTGCCTACCAAAAATTCACAAAATTGATGTTCCACTAAGACCTATAGTATCTTCGATTCAATCACCCACATATAACTTGTCTGCATTCTTGGCCAGCATTTTGACCGCATCATTTACTAACACCAGTACTTATGATGTTTCAGATTCATTTCAGTTCAGTGAAACTTATCAGAATTTTCAATTACCTGACCATTTCGTTCTTGTGTCGTTTGATGTTGTGTCGTTATTCACAAATATACCTTGTGACCTGGTTCTGCACATTATAGACCTAAAGTGGCACACAATAAAAGATAACACCAATCTAGATAAAAATGAATTTTTACAGCTAATAGAATTAATATTTGACAATACTTATTTCTCATTTAATGAACAATTTTATAAACAGATATTTGGTCTACCCATGGGTAGTCCTCTTAGCCCGATTCTTGCCAACATAATTATGGATTACATCTTAGATAATATAAATAAAGTTTTAACGTTTCAATTTCCCTTCATTTCGAAGTTTGTCGATGACATAATTTGTGCCTTGCCTCATGATGAAGTTGACAATACATTACAGATATTGAATTCTTTCCATCCTAATATTCAGTTCACGGTTGAAAGGGAGACTGATAACAGTGTTCCGTTTTTAGATACGAAAGCTATGAGAACTCATGACAACAAAATAATGATTGACTGGTATACCAAACCATCAAATTCTGGTCGTTTTCTAAATTTTCACTCTAATCACCCTATCAAACAGAAAATTAATACTGTAATAGCCATGAAAAACAGAATATCTAAAATTGCTCACCCCACATTAAAACTTAAAAATTATAAAACTTTAATCACAATCTTTAAAAATAATGGCTATCCGGAGTCTCTATTGCGTAAAATATTTTTCAATACTTCTACTAATAAAAACCTTATCAACCGTACCATGTCTAATGACAACCTTAACAACGAAACAGTTACACAGATTAAATATTTCAGATTCCCTTTCATACCTGAACTAACTACTAAAATATCTAAAATTTTCAATTACGACTTTAAACTTGCTTACTATAATCTGAAAACAGTAAACAGTTTCTTCACAAACACTAAAGATAAAACCAACAAAATGTTCCAATCTAATTTAATTTACAGTATCCCATGTAGGGACTGTGATCTTAAGTACATTGGTCAAACTAGTACGTGGCTACGTACTAGATTGGCTATACATTCCTCTGACATAAAAACAAAAAAGAATAGATGTGCCCTCACCCAACACATGACAGTCAATAAACACACTCCAGATTTCAACAATACCAAAATATTACAGTTTAATAGAGACAAGAGAGCAAGAGAATTTTTAGAGATGGTTCAAATTAAGAAATGTGAAAAAAACATGAACTTTAGGTCAGACACAGACAACCTTCACATCATTTATTCCTTCTTATTAACTTTAAACAAAAAATAACTTAAACAATCTTTCATTAAATTTAATAATCTAGTATACATTCATTCAACATTTTATTCATTTTTTCAAAATAACACATTTTATACTCTTTATCATAAATTCAATTTATTTTGTGCAAGACTGTACACAGTCAACTATTTACCGGGCTTTACTTAAATTTATAACTTCACGCACTTGACTGTTGTTGTTTGTTCCGTACGTATGTGGAATTTGTTCGTCTCCGTTTTTTGTAATGTGACTTTTTTAATGTGTATTTACTCGGTAATCTTAGTGTTTCGACATTTTAAATTTAAAAAATTTTAAATTTTATTTTACAAATTAGCGACAGTGTTACAGATTCACCTTAAGTGAGAAACGTAGATTCTTAAGTTGAAGATTTTTCACATCTGTTTTCACGTTTGTAAGTAATACTTTTTACATACTTATTAATTTCATTCAATAATAAATATTGTAGTTGAGCCCTGATGAAGCATCAGATTGATGCGAAATATTGGCAACAAAAATAAAGAAACAATAGAATAATTGTTTAAGTTAATGCCGCTACCCAAGAAATCATCCATACACTCATTTACCCCAACGGCAAAGACTCCTTGTCCAAATACTTTATATATATATATATATACAAAAATTAAAAATAGGTTCTGAGGAATAGGTAAGGTAGCTACTAGCAAGCCTTACCTTTTACTCACTTTTGACTCAATTATGAGTCGGATTTGAGGAACAGATGAGTTACTAACTGTTTATGAATTCCAAAATGTGAGAAATCGACGCTATGAGTATGAGGTGAGGATGAGGAAGCCTTAAGTCGCGTCTATGAATTTGGCCCTTAGTTTTCAATTATAAAAAATGCCGCCATGTTTAAATTATACGTACGAAGATTATTTAAATTTGTTTATTATTAATGGAGAGTGCAATAGTGATATCAACAATACGTGATACCGTTGCCACTCGGTATCCTCAAAAGCAGAAGCCATCACCAAACACAGTTAAACGAATAATACAGAATTTTAAAAACATCGGATCGGTCAAAGCATAAACCTATTGTTGATGATGCAAATATGGAAATAGTCATTTTGGGATAGTTCACAGCATGTCTAACAATGTCTTTAAGACAAGCTGCACTGAAATCAGGCAGGTGCTCAATTCACAGAATACTACGCAAACATAACTTTCGCCTACATCTGTTTTCCATAGTTCAACAACTTAAAGATATTGATTTCCCGAGAAGCGTTTTTGTGAATTTATTTAAACATGGACTCAACAGAATTCATTATTTTTGGACATCATCTGGACGGACGAAGCCGAATTAGGTAAAAATGGTATACTTAGCCGGCACAAGTCTCATTACGGGAACGATTCGAATCCACACGTATTTAGAATGCAAAACTTTCAGGAGAGCTGGTAACCCTAAGTTTTTTGCGCAGCTAGAAATCATATTGCATTTCTATGACGAACATTTAAACGGTAGATATCAATAAGTAATTTTTCATGCATTTTTCAATGCAGTTCCTCGTGAGATACCATGTATACAACGAACTATCGAAAACTTTTGTATCATAGAACTAGAAATCCGTTGATACATGCCTTTTATAAATGCTCCTCGTATCCAGGCCATCGCCTTGCGCCTTAAACACGCTTCAACTTATTAATAAAATGTAAAATTTACCATTTTTCAAAATTACTGATTTAATATGGTTGAGATTAATAAAATTTTGAATACCTTCATATTTTGCTCTATTTCGATACGTCAAATACTGCGATGTTGTCAAATGTACCATTTGTCATTGAATAGATAAATATTAGGTTATATTATTTACAGTCATAGTATATTATCGAACGTTAATGTATGGATTACAACTAAATTATGTATTTTAAAAGATCATAAATTTGCATTCTTCAGTTGGTAGTGTAGCGTCATAGATTACGTGCACGGACATTTATCTTGCCTTTACTATATCATTGGTTCTTGCCTAGCAAAGAATAGTTACATTCTTGACTATTGAAATGAACTCTACATTCAAAATTAATTTTCAAATAAATTATTAAAGCTTATTTCTAACTTTCTCGTACACGGGTGGTTTGGTAAGCACATTTAACGCACATATTCTAGATCGATCTAAAAGTTAAAATTAATTCTCATATTCCTAATTACCTCACTTAAAGCGCTCTTATCGTTGTGCCACGCATATTCTATCCATGGTTCGGCATTGCTCTTTTCTTGTAATGACTTAAACGTTTCGCGAGACTTTTTCTCAGAAGTTTTACCAAATTTTACAGTCACTTGTTGCGCAGATGTGCCCGGTTCCTCACCATCACTTTCTTCTTCCACCTCAGCTATTTCTTTTTTCCGTTTCAATGATTTGTCCAAATGCGAAAAAGATGGTCTCAATTGTAAGAAACCTGTTTAAACATACAGACAAGCTGTGGTAAGTATCAAGGATCAAGAATGCATAAGTTTAACAAAAATTCGCAACTCAATATTTGCATTTCTGTGTAACTTTAAATTTTAATTTTTATAAATAAATTTAAGTGTAACCAATTCACATTGATATATAAACATGACAAATTCCAAACAACAAACACACAACACAAACAAAACAAACACAATGATAATTAAAGAACATTAACAAATTAATATAATGCTAACCCAGGAAATATATAGACCCCTGAGATATGGGATGTGAAAGTATAGAACAAAAAAGGAAAAAGATTACAGAACACCTGGCTTGATGAGGTGGCATTGATATTAAGAAACAAAACAAGAACTGGATAGATGCCACAAAATGACAAAAGAACAAGAAGAAAGAGACATAATTTGTACACTTAAGTTAATTAATATGAAATCTAATTAGTATCACTGTAAATATCTTTCACCTTAAGATAAAAAGACAGCAAATTACATATGTAAATTCCTCATTCTCTTCTAATTTTATTTTTGTATAGGTTTCATGCAGAAATATAAAATTGTTATAAGCGTGAAAGTGTGGTAAATATTTTTACCTTTTAAAGGTGTCAAATGCAACTCTTTTCCATTAAAACTTCCTATGGCATATTTTCTAGGGTCTCTCACTCCTTTGCAAGATTGAAGTATAACTTTGTCCATGATGTCATTTTCAAAAATAGTCTCTTTTTCACCTTTCCGAGTGTCTTTATTTGAATCCACATCTCTAGCAATATCTTCAGCCTTTACTGCATCAAAATTTGGGGATTCAACATTCAGTTCTAGGTCTAATTTCACTTCTTGATTTTCAGGTTTAAAAAATGCTTTCCTGATGTTAGTGTTCTGTTTTATAAATCGTGGCTGTAAGGGATATTGGAATACATAAAGGTTTTCTTGCAGTCTTTTTGACAGATATATGGGAAACTATAAAAAAACATTAAAATCCACATTATAATACTTCGAGGCATGGTGTCATAACCTATACTGTTAATATGTTTTATTTAGTACCTCATCTACAACAGGGTCCTCTTCATCCTCAGTACAGGTTGTAGAACTGCATTCATCCATAGTTCAAATTAAGCATAGGCTTAAAGTGACATAACACTCAACTTTACACCATTTTTTCATATATTTGCATCACTCAACTTTTAAATATGCCATGAGAACTGACAACTGACAGAAATGAAAAAAAAGGACTAAAATATTTGTATTTAGATCCAGTGTTGCCATGCTCAGAACAAGAAATTCGACAGGGACCAATAATCAAGTATGGTAATGCAGTACAACTAAAATTGTAAAATGCATACTATTTATATGTATTTATTTACTAGATTGCTTATTATATGTATAAAACTCACTGTAATAAATACTAGGATAAGAGGTAGTAGGTATTTATATATATTTCGCATTAATGGTAGCCTCGTGCATTGCCATCATACCACCTACTCTATCATGTTATATGAATTCTATGCTCCAAAATGTATTTTATTTTTTTTACTGTTATGACAGATGCAACAGCAATAGAGGCAACAGTAGTGACAGCTGACAGCAAACCTTCAATGATGTTGAGGTTAAGATATTAATATGTTAATGGTTATTGTGATGTAAAAAACAGAAATTAGTCTTATTAAGAAGTTAACCCACGTATATCAAGATGACTTCAATGTTTGATCAATTCGAACAGCCGTCGCAAAATATAGCAAATGATACGCTGAGCGCTGCAGAAATGGTAGATTATATTTTATGATATATTAGGTATATTTCTGCAACAGTTTAAACGGTTTGCAAACCGTCAGGAGTGAGCATAAGTTGAAACTACCATTCAAATCGCAACCTATGTTGACAAGCAAATTTCATTTGCATATAATCCTGACAATCTCAAATCGTTGCAGAAACAGTCTTATTATAATATTGGTATTTCCATAATTGTTTAGTCTACATTAATTACAATTTTTAGTCTGCCCTTGGTTTCATACAGATGAAAGAACCTGATGAACCCATTTTTAAGAAAATAAAGAAAAATCTCACTATAAGTGAAAAAGTTACTCATGTAGCTTTGTCCAACAAAAACCTCTATGTTGCTATAGCAGATGCTTTGTGCTCCAATGGAACACTTTTACGAATAGATCTCAGTACCAGCCAGCAAGAACAGATATCACTAACTAAATACATAAACACAAGTCGGCTATCAAATTTATTTATAGATCCAACTGGAAATCATTTGCTATTAACGTTTGTTCCTAATCACAATAAAGATAGCCCAGAAGTATATTATTTGCCGAGAAAATCTAATAAATTAAAAAGTACGACAAAATTTCGTGGTCATGAATTTACAGAAATCGGATGGAATCATTACAATAATTCGAAAAATACAACAGGACCTATTTTACTAGGTAAATCGTTTGTTTATTTCTTATAGGTTCATTTTTTGTTGCCTGTATACTATTGTTAATAGTTTTAGCAAAATAAATCTAAGCACATTTTTTTTAATATTATAAGTGGAGAAATAAAATTGCTGAAATGCTCTTTCATTTTAAGAGCATTTATGTTAGCCCAAATTGAAATTTATCAATAATTGAATGTTTCCTATTTTGTTAAGGTACTTCAAAAGGATTAATATTTGAAACAGAAATTGCAGTTGAAGGGGAGAAATTTTTTACCTCTGGGTTCTCTTCTAATTTAGAACAATACTGGAGGCAGGTAAATATTAGTGAATTTTATTATTTAACATTTACTTAATAAGTTCTTTCTTTACAACAAGCTACCAAATTATTTGCCATTGTATGGTAATAAAGAGGTTGATGGATTGGTAGGTTCTTAATTGAAAATTACCTTGGAAAATGTTAGCATTCTAGATATTATACACCCTAACACAACCAATCTCTTATAAAATATTAGATAAATCTTTTGCATTGTATATTGGCATGCACAAATTGTTACATACATAATTATTGCACTTGCATTGTTTTTATTTTACATAATTATTACCACCTCATATTATGTGTAATTGTTTGCACTTTTAATTCAAGGTATTTGACATAGGAAAGGGCACAAACACACCAATCACAGGTTTAGAATTTTATCAAATACCATCTACTGAAAAATACTTTATTTTTGTTGCAACACCATTAAAATTGTATTACTTTGATGGTAAAGTTAATGCGAATGAAAAACCACTACTTCAACAAGTCTTCAATAAATATTTGAATGTGTCAGAAGATGACACTTATTATAAACAAACTGATGCTAAACCACTCAAATATAGTCGTTTAAAGTTTTGGTCCGATAATCCTTCTGACACACCAAAATCTTTTGTATGGTTGACTAGTGAAGGTATTCGCCATGGAAAGGTAGTTGGAATAAAATGATGCGTAAGCTATTATTTAATTGTGCATACTTTCAGATTGATCCCTTTTTTAAGGAAGACTCTAGAGTAGTCAAAGATGTAATCAGAAAAAATTCAGAAATAATTCCGTTTCCTAAGCCAAGTTATGTGGATATGTCTGTTTCCCCAAAGTACCCTATGAATATAGTCGTGACACAATTTCATGTATTATTAGCTTACAGTGATACAATAAAAGGTATATCTCTGTTAAGCAAGGAATTGGTGTATGAAGATAATTATAATGAAGCATTTGGTAAATTGGTGAATATCGTCAGAGATCCTATAGCAGGTAGGTATCTGTACCAGCGGCGGTTCATATTTACGTCACTGGGAGGCTATTACAATGATCGATCTTCTTCCTAACATAGAAACATATTTGTCGAGAGAGAGAGATACTTCGATTATTGTCATACCCCTCCCTTTGACGTAAGCACCGGCTACCGCTGTTCTAAGACTTACTGAATTTGTACTTATTATTATTTGTTATTATTACTTAGTAAAGTTTTCAATGCGGAAGGGTTATAAAGGTTATATTAGACGCCTATGAAACCATGTAGTAATAATAATAATAATAAAAATAACTTATTGATGCTATCCAAAGGTTGCACTTGTCAAGAAGAAAGAAAAAAAAACACTTTACAAGTTAAACAAAATCACTTGATAGAATTTTTATTTATATGGCTGTACATCCCTGTCGGGATTGTAGCCACCCCGCGGGGTCCTATTGACTAAGGTCAGCATGGATCGTCACTCCATTCCACTTCACGTATTCTTCCTTTACCACTCCTCATAACTTGTTGCTTCTTCTACCACTCTCCTCCACTCTCGCCTGTCCTGCATTTTCTCTCTCCATCTTGATTCTCATACTTCCTATGTCGTTAATTACCTGTTCTTCCCATTTTAGCTTAGGTCGTCCTCTTCTTCTTGATTGAAGTTTCTATTTCGTTATTCTTTTAACTATTGCGTTGTCACACATGCGATTTATATGCCCATACCATCTTATTCTTTTTGGTTTTATTATTTTTAAGGTACTATATTTTGTTTCTCTAGTATTTCATCAATATCTTGGTTTGTCAATCTTCTGTAGTGTTCTTGGTCTATTCTCTTTCCTCCAAATATTTTCCTGATTATCCTTCATTCGAAAATTCTTAAGTTTTCTTCATCTTTGCTTGACATACATATATTTTCTGCTGCATACATTACGACCGGTCTTATTGTAGTTTTATATATTCTTAATTTCGTTTTTTTTTTGCCGAGCGACTTGTTGTTCATTAACATTTTGTATCTATAGTATGCCTTGTATCCCGATTGTACCCGACGCGAAGAAAATAAGTCGATTGGTATTACACGAAGTCACTATGAAGAATGATGATAAATCGACTGAAAGTAAAAAACGAGCAAAGCCGAAGAAGATAAATCAAGCAAAAATATCTTGTATTGGCTTCAACACATGTTTTTTCCAAGGTATTTTCAATGTTGGAAATCGTCCAATAGAACATCAAGTGTTTTTATGAAAACGCATAATGTTTGGCTACAAGAAGAAATTATTTTTCCTGAATCTGTTTACTGTGATCGTCCATCAACTTCGGGTATTCTAGGTTGTCCTTCAAAGAGTTTTGCTGAAAGTTCTGATGTTACAAAAAGACGTAAAACCGAGGAGCTCAGAAAAAGTACTTCCGTGGAAGAACTTGTGCTTGCTACTGCAATGAAAGTACGAGAAAGTCGAGAAAAAAGTACTGCCGATTTGATAATTGAAAGTACTTCAACTACACCAACTAGAAGCAAACGTATAATAGAAAAATGGAAGAGTCCCGAACAAGAATAAAATGCCATGACACCTGAAGAGACTTTGCAAATTATATCCAAGTTACCACGATATTCTAAAAGCAAAAAGACGTTTTATTAACCAAGTACAAACTACTAAATATGACAAACTCAATGCATTAAGGGGTGGTTTTGAAAACAAATACTTCAAATTTGCAAACTAAACTATATAATTTATATAAAAAATATACTTCGTACTTGTATTAAGTGCTATCAATTTTTCGCATTTAAGGGTTGTATTTTAGGGTAGGTTTACAAATACGGGTTTTTATGCATAATTTCAGATTCAGCATACCCAAAAACATAAACTTACTCAACTTTTAATGTAAAATTTGTTAAAACTAAGGAGTAAACAATTTCGATCGCGTTTTTCACGTTCTGAATCACTGTGCGCCTCCTCCATCTTATCAGCAAGACTATGAATATCCTTGTTACTCGCTAGCAGATTTGTGTCATCAGCGTATAATATGAACTTTACATTAGAGGAGCGTCAACAAAAGCTGAGCCTTGCGGCATACCATGGTTAATACTTGTTAAATTTGGAGAGATGTCGTTCACAGTAACACATTGCGACCTGTCAGAAAGATATGAGCCAACCAGGGTCACCACCTGCGGCGAGAATCTGTAATAGCGAAATTTATCCAATAAAATGGAGGAGGAGACACAGTCAAAGGCCTGTGACGGGTCACAAAAAACAGCCTGAATATACTCCTTCGACTCAAAACCACCCTGAATGAAGGAAATCAAATCATTTATCGCGTCCATACCTGATAGAGACTCTCTAAATCCATAGTGTGTCCCACTCAATATATTATTATCATTGAGATATTTAATAAAGTGTGATTTAATAATTTTCTCAAGAATTTTACCCAATGTAGGAACAATTGCAATAGGATATGTATATCAGGAAAGACTGTAACAATTTATTGAATCTGAAACATGCCCCTCTACACCATGTGGAGTTGATTGATTAATTGCGGTAAACATATTTTTCTAATTGGATGTTGTAATAAAGCTAAAACAAAAGACGACGCAGTGCTGATATGGCTATTACAGCATACTGTGTTGTAATGAGATATTAACGTGGTGGGGGGACTCTTGCCGGAACGTAATATAGGCGATTAATGTGCAAATTAGAAAAAATACTGTAAAAAACGTGTGCCACAATGACATGTAATGCTCGTACTTTGAATCTCTCTTGTACTCGCATTACATAAACGTCATTGTGACACTTGTGTCTGACTATTCCTTCTTGGTTACATACTTCTTGTAGTTTCTGGTATTTAGCAGGTCAGAGTATGCGTTGAAGAAAAGCACTTGTACATGTAGGTTTAGGGTAGGGATAACGGATATCTTGTTTTAATTCATTCGGCCTTCGGTTGAAAATGGAAATCCACGAATTTCCGAAACAATTGCTCCGGAAAAAAAAATATGTTAATTTCAAAAACGTTTTATTCGAATATTTTATCATAATTGTATTTTAATAAGTACTGAAAAATATTGAATCTTTGCTAACTTAACTTAATCTGTAGTTTATAAATAATTACGTTAGTAATAGTGCGACGAAACCTTTGAACAAGCTGTATACTACTATTGTGAGGCATCATCTTTACCATACACTATTTTTGCAGATTCTATTTGGGCAGTTACAGAAAATCATCTTTTTAAATTTGTAATTACGAAAGAGGAGAGACATGTTTGGCAATTCTACTGCGATAACGGAGAATTCGAATTAGCGAAGAAGTTCTCAATGGATAACGAATTTCACTACAATCAAGTATTAATCAAAGAAGCGGATATGTTATTTAACCAGAAACAATACATGCTGAGTGCTGAAAGATATGCCGCGACACAATCGAGTTTTGAAGATATATGCCTGAAATTTATTCAAGTTGAAGAGCTAGAAGCTCTGAAAGTGTTTCTATGCAAGAAGCTGGAGAAACTCACCCCTCACGATCAAGCTCAAATTACGATGATTGTTTTATGTGTTGTTGAACTATTTCTTGATCAATTAGAGTATATGAGATTGCACAATCAGGAACAACTTCCTGCCTATCATGAATTACAGAAGCAATTTGAGTCATTTCTGACTTTAAAACAAGTTTCTGATTGTGTGAAAACGAATAAAAGGTCGATATACAATTTAATTGCTAGTCACGGTGGTAAAGATAACTTGACTAAATTAACTATAGTCAATAAAGATTTTGAACAGGTAATTTTTTTGTGACTTCAATATTATTTGTTAAGATTTAGCGTTTTAGCTGATCAAACAACATATTTACAACAACGATTACTGTGAAGCACTAGATGTCCTGAAGGGTCAAAATAATATAGAGCTTTATTATCAATTTACCCCAATACTGATACAAGAAATTCCCAAACTCATGGTGAAGGCACTGATAGAACAAAAACGCCATCTTGTGCCAGTTAAATTATTACCAGCTTTTGTCAGTTGTGATCAAGAGCATCAGTGTATACAAGTTATAAAGTATCTGGAGTTTTGTAAAGATCATCTGAAGACTTCAGAGAAAGCAATTCATAATTTATTGTTAACGCTTTATGCGAATTATGATCCGGAAAAATTGATGGAGTATCTAGACTCACAAGGTCAAAATATTTTAATGGCAAGTTCTAAAAATCTTTTAAAATTTTCTTTATAGAAATATTTTGATTAAATTTTAGGTGCAATATGATGTTTACTTTGCATTACGATTATGTCGAGAGAGGAATTTAACAATGGCTTGTGTTCAGTTATCTGCGCTCTTGGGTTTGTGGGAATCAGCAGTTGATTTAGCCCTAACTATTGATCAAAAGAAAGCGAAAGAAATAGCCAATATGTCCCCACAGAATGATACTGAATTAAGAAAAAAACTATGGCTAAAAATAGGTACGATAGTTACATACATTTAAAATTGAACTAGAGTGTATTACATTTGCAGCACAATTCGTAATAAGTAATAAAGATGAACAGCCTCCAGAAGCAGAAGACCGAATTGCAAAAGACGGGAAATTGAACGACATAGAAAAGGCTATGAGTCTGTTACAAGAATGTGATCTGTTACGAATCGAAGATATTTTACCTTATTTCTCCGATTTTGAAACCATAGATCATTTTAAAAACGCAATTTGCAATTCTTTAAAGGTATGCAGGCCTTCTTTCAATTTTCAATCAGCTTACATTTATTAAATACGCTCACCTTGAATTTTAGGAATATAATCAACACATACAAGACCTGAAAGACGAAATGGATGAGGCTACGAAATCCGCTGAACTGATTAGAAAGGAAATTCAATCATTCCGAAACCGCTACACTGTAATAAATCACAAAGACGTATGCGATATATGCGAGAAGACCCTGATGGTTCGACCGTTTTACGCATTCCCATGTCAACACAGATTTCACAGCGATTGCCTTCTCAAAGAGTTAAACCCTTTGCTAGGTCCAGCGAGGAAAAACAAACTGGCCGACTTGCATAGGCAATTAAATATTTTAAGTACACAGAATGTAGACAGTGTTAGTACAGGATCAAGTGGAATTTCTGCGCGAGATACTGTTAAAGCAGATATAGACAATATTGTAGCTTCAGAGTGTTTATATTGCGGTGAAAATATGATTAGAAATATTGATATGCCTTTCGTGGATGATAATGATTATGATAGAATCATGAAAGAGTGGGAGTAAAGTAATATATTGTAAGTATAACCTGTTTTTGAAGTTGCTGTATTATATTGTATGTATTTAGTATCCTTGCAAATGTTTATACGTTCCTTTATTTATACAGTAAGATTATGCACATATATAAAAGATTACCAATTGGAAATGTGTGGATGTTACATATTCTTTTTTTTTAAGTATGCATGAAATAGATCCCATTTTTGTTCAAAGTGTTGGCTGCTGGTAATCTTCAAAAATAACGGGATTGCCGAACCAGGACGAATTTACGCAAGTGCAGAGTGGCTGGATCGCTGGAGAAAAGAAAAACGGTATGGGGTCCGTTAGTCGAGCATTTACGGTGAGAAGTTATCCGCAGGGTTTTATAAGTTGATTGAAAATGGTAATTATACTCATGACCAAATTTATAATTGCGATAAGAGCGGGTTTAATTACAAAATGCTGCCCACAAAAACTTTGACTTGGAATTTAGAACCTGCAGCACCAGGATATAAACGTATTAAAGACAGAGTTTCGATCATGGCATGCTGTAATGCTTTTCGAAAAACACAAATTTCCTTTAATGTTAATCGGAAAATTTGCCGAGCCGGGAGCATTAAAAGATATAGCGCGAAAGCTTTACTAATCTATTACAAAAATCAAAAAAGCGCATAGATGGACGCTTTTTTATTCAAGAATTGGTTTTTCGATGAGTTTTTTCTGCGTGTGGCGAAATATCTCAAGAAAAACCGGCTTGCCCATAAAACCTGTTGTATTACTTGATAATGCTCCTTCGCATCCAAATGAACAACAGCTTGTAAAGGACATCATTGTTAAAGTTTTTCCACCTAACGTCACAAGCATATTACAACCAACGGGCCAGGGTGTTTTGGAGAAAATCAAGAAGAATTACAGAACAGAATTACTGGAACATGTCTTGCAACTTACTGAAACTGATGATCACATAAGTGTTGTGCACAAAATAAACTTGAAGGATGTAGAGTACCGGATTTCTGCAGCATCGAATAAGGTTTACTTGTCAACTGTCCACAATACAAAAATCTTTTTTTTTTTATTTCTCTTTTTCTTGGTTTTTAGGTCCCAAATAATAAAAGTATGAATGACTAACGACGTTTCGCTTTATTAAAAGCGATGACAAATTAAATGACAATTTAATTGTCATTTATTAAACAAAAACATTTTATTTATCAAACTTTATACATTTATTTATAACTTGAAAAAGCTTTTAATAAAGCGAAACGTCGTTAGTCATTCATACTTTTATTATTTGGGACCTAAAAACCAAGAAAAAGAGAAATAAAAAATATATACATGGTCAAGATCCAAAGATTTAAAAATACAAAAATCGTGGTCGAGAATTATTGCCGCAGTTGATGAAAATGAAGGTGATGAAGATGGCGACACAAGTTGGGAAAAAGAGGATTGTATTAGTTTGCAAGAGCTGCCGATGCGAATAAAAGGTCTTGAAAATATTTAAGCAAAAGAAATTGCGGAGTGATCTGTTGATAATGATAATGATGTAGACCAAGTATTGAATTATGATGAAATAATAAGCCTCGTTGTGCCAGCTAATAAGAAAATGAAGACATCTAACATCATGTTTAAATTTCACGTCATCAAGATCTTGCAGCTTTAGAAACTGTATTATTGTACGTAGAGCAGCAACCGGAAACGTATCCGTCAAATGTCTTACTCCTAAGGCGTTGGAGGGACATAGCAGCGAAGAGGCGCTACAAAACGTTGAAACAAACAAAAATTGATAGTTTTGTTTTTGTAAGATAAACGTTAATAAAAAAATCCGTATTATTCGATTTTTTGATTATCCGAGTTACGTTCTCCCTCGAGAGGCTTGGATAACCGCGATTCTATTGCAATAAAAAGTATGCATCGCGATCGTGCTTTGTTTGCGTTAACAACATAATAATTAAAGGAATAAATACATATATATATATATATATATATTGTAGATAAAATGTCTGGCATTGATTTATATGTAGGAGCATACTAGATTTTAAAACACTAATTAACTACTTGTTAATAAAATTGAGACGCATCGATGATTTAACGGTTTGCATGTTTGCGTCTCACGCCTTAGGTATTGGTTGGATTTCAGGCCAAAGGTGAATTTTTAATTGTGCATAAAAATCATGTCTTGCGCTCGGATAGGAAGTAAAGCCGTAGATTTCATGTCAATGCGATGTTTGGCAGGTAAAAAATCTTCGGTTCGTTCTTTGGTTCGGCAAAACTTTAGTGAGGATGGTAAAACACTATCTCAAGGCGTATTCCACAAGCCAAAGCTTCGTCTAGGAACAACTAATGTGATACAATAAATGGGACGATTTCTGAGGTGTACTATTTCCCTCTAAAAAATATAGAGAATAAATATTTTACAAAGTAATATTTTATGTAATTGTGCTTTATAGTAGCTATAGATAGTTATTGTTCCCTTTTTTTTATTTTTACAATATAAGAACGATATAAGCATAAATGATAATTGATTTAAATTTAACTATTATCTGTGATGTTTTAATAAAGCAAATTTGTTTGATTTGCAAATATAATATTGTATATTATAATACGAGCAAGTAAATAAATTAAATAAATAAAAATAAAATCTAAAACACTGTGACTGATTTTGGTGATCAAAATGTACCATTCATTCATTTTATATTTCTATATTTTTTCCTTTGAATGAAGTAGCTTTACCTTACAATAGTGAAAATATATTAATTTACTCTTCACGAAAAGTTTTCGCTAATTTAGTATAATCTAATTTTTAATTTTTCAGTCGCTTTACAAATAGATTATGCGTTGGCAAAAGGAAATAAAAAAAATACTTCTATCGACTAGGACTTTATTTCCCAAGTTTTTCACTAAAAATCCAAGAGATACATATTGTTAATATTTATTTAGTATAAATTCATTTATAAGATTATATACATGGAAAATGCATAATAAACAGTCCACATGATTGACTAAAATCACAATTATGAACACAATTAAAATGTTAGGAAATGTTTCCTAATACATGGTTGTATCTTACAGGCAACACCACTTCTTATATGTCTTATAATACTACAAAATGACATAACCCATGTATCTGTGTTTTAAAAAGTAAATACAATATATCGACATTACACTACACCGCAGTAAACTGAAATGTATATCAATACAGAAATAGTTGCTTTTTACAGGAGCAGATCGGTTTATTCACATTCTTTATGGGAAAATGCTGTCTTAGAAAAATATATCGCTATAGAGATCTGTCTTTACAAAAAAATAACGAAACGAGAGTTATATTTTTGTGTGAATGTATCTGACTAGCAGTTTGATTGCTTGGGTATGTAAAAGGCGCTTTTTTAAATTTAGAAAGGCGAATTCATTCCTAACTTTGTTCCAAAATCTAATCTTGCTCTTCGTTGATATCTTAAGTTAACTCTGGAATAGAAAAACAAAATGAATTGCTAATATAAAATGCAGAATACAATATTTTTAGATTTTATAAAGTATGTACGAGCTCTGACATTAATGGGACTGTCCTCAGCATCGATGATCTACAATTTATCATTTATACGACAAAAATTTATGCCAATTTGTTATTTACAAAAACAAAATGAGGTTCTCAAGCATTCAACTAAAGCAGTATTACACATATCAAATCATTATAACGTATCGAAAATATCAAACATTGCTACTTTTTCTTTAAGAACATGGTAGTTAGTGGTTTTATAGACTTTTTTTCTTTATTTTCAAACAATTTATAGAAGATTGGAAGCATTAACAGGTAAATTCGTTATCGTATAATAATGCTGGCTTCCTAATATCTTATAATTAATGTAAATTCTCAAGAATTAAATTAAATTTACTAATGCATAGGTCATTGAAACACTGCTAATGATAAATATCTTAAATATAAATATCAATAAATCTAAAGTAAATATTTCAAAAATAATAATATACAGAATGTCTTGTAAGATAAAAGATACCTAATACTTTTATTTGCTGAAACTAAGAATTTTGACATACTTTACGTAATTTTATACTTCACAAACTAGATAGAATTTTGTGCTGCATTTAATATTGCAATAAATACGTGACATACACATGTGACAAAGAATCATGAATTATCACGAATCGGTACGAATCCTTTACGATCTTTCGGTACGAATCGTATTATACAAATCTTTAATTTTAGGAGTCATTAGGATTCAAATCATCGATCGCTAGGCTCCAAATGTTGAAGATTCAATAAAATTGTAATTATTATTAATATATAATAATTATTAATTTATGTATTACTTACCTAATCTCTTCTCTCTTGACTAATTCGTTGCAAATGATGGTAATTAACGGTGATAGGCACGCAAATATTCTGAATGCATGAACTGTAGTAAATGATTTGTATTCCTCCAGTGTGTCTAGGGTCAATGATGACAGAATAGCTAGACAATATACACAACTAAAACAAACACATAAGCTATTAAATTTAATCATAATTTTTATATAAAAATTTCACTTTCAAATAAATATTACTGAACTTACATTAAAATTACTACTATTAACCATACTACATTGTGATGAGGGCTTCTCTTCCAAAATAAATGCTGTCTATAAACGAAGCAGGCCGATATGCACACTAAAATAATGATTATTGATCATTATTTTCGTTTTTCTTACTACATAAATAATGAAATTAAATACTTACGAAAATGTAAAACTATTATTAGAACAGTGAATTGTTGGGCGTTAAATAGTGTATCACTGTGTTCTAGATCAGTCCAATTGCTATTAGTGGTAAGGTTTTCGAAATTCGGAAGATAAAAGAGAATACATGTGCAATTTTCGACTGCACAAAAATCGGCACAATAGCCTGATAACGTTCCAGCGAATGTTAAAATAACTACTAACACTAAAATCAAAAATTTAAAACCGTAACACCACAACACAAAGAATGTGATCTGAAATCAAAAAAACGTTAAAAAATGTTAATTAGAATGTCTACCAATATGGTTTGTTATAGTGATATTTTTCTTTAAAAGTATAAATGTAGATAATATAATTTATTACCTCTTTGTCAAATGCTACTTGTAATTTCGCCTGTGGCCTTTTCATAGTATCAGAGTCTATAGGGTCTCCCATCAGAGATAAACTTAATATAGGCACCACGACAAATAACAGCCATAACACTTGTCCAGGATTTAATAGCGCTGGTAGCATGAATATTGCCGCAACAACTTGCATTAAACTTATACTCACGCAACAGCACAACCAAAATTGAGCTAAAGATATGAAAATAATCAAAATATGATAAATTATCTTAATATAAATATTGAATAATACCTGAATTCCGAAAACAACAAACGTAATGTCTTGATTCTCTGATTAGCTGATATATAGAAATTGGTTGCTCTCTTCTAATTGACAAAGAGCACGCTATAGAACTTAAATTCCTGGCAAGATCTATAGGAGATATTTTTCCTTCACCACTTATATGTTTATAAGCAGGTACCAGTTGACACACTTGCGGATATAGCGGTTCTACTGCAATGCTAGGGGAAAAAAGGATGGGACTATGTTGATGCAAAAATGTTAGATGTGTTACCTTGCATCAGCTTGCATAAAATTACCCATATTTTCATTATTCGCTGAAGAACCCAAAACGCAAACAACTTCCCCATAATCTTGCATGATATGCAACATTTCCCTCGTTACAGAAGCTGTACAATCAGTAAACAATGAGACTAGGAGAGGCACATTATCAATTTGTTCTATGTGAGGTCTGATTTTATCAATGCCACGTGGCAACTTCGCCTACAATGTAACTCGAGGTAAAAATTCTACTACCAGTAATATTCACAAGAAAATGAAATTTATTATACAAGGCGGCGCAAAATGTATCATCTGATTTTCTTTGGCTGTATTTCCAAGAAATAATAAAAAATGTTATTTTTTTTTAACGTCACATGTTTATTTGAAGTAATAAATTACATTTTTTCATGTTTGGAAAATAATATCCGATAGATGGTCGTCACCAGAGTTTATGCAAATTTCGGCTCCTTTTATGGCGTTTTGCATTACATTCGTCAAGATACCCGACGTTAGATTGTCGATTTCTTGGCGAATGTTGTTTTTGAGAGCTTGAACGGTCTGCGGTTTGTTTACGTAGACTAGTAACCCCACAAAAGGTAGTCTGGGGCAGTCAGATCGCCCGATCTTGCTGGCCAACCAAAATCCCCTAATAGAGAAATCAAATGGTCTGGAAAAATGTTCCTCAAAATCTCAATGGTGTCGCGTGCTGTGTGGGCGGTAGCACCGTCTTGTTGGGACCACATATTCTCCAACTCCAAATCATCCGGTTTCGGTATTAAGAACTCGTTCAATAAGTTCCGCTACCGTTCGCCAGTGACGGTTACCGCGTTTCTATTGTAGTCATAAAAAACTATTGACCAATCACATGTTCTGAGTAAACAGCGTACCATACGGTCACTTTTTGTTTGTGGAGTGGTGTCTCATGGAGAATACGATTGTTGCTTGCCTAAAACGGAGTGCACCGGGTGTTTTGTTTGTTTACATGTCCAGAGAGGTGGAAATGCGCCGTCATCAATTCTTGAAAAAATCAGGCATTTCGTTATTCAGCTATAACAACCTCTGACTGTATGCCATACGAATTTGGCGGTCGGCTGGCACCAGTTGTTGAACAATCTGAGAATTTTGTATGGAAACATCTTCAAATCTTTGGTCAAAATTCTTTGAAGGGATCGCCGAGAAATAGCCAATTGTGTTGTGCGTTTTCGCGTCGATGTTGATGGCTCCTCCTCAACACTACCTCTCATAGCTTAGATGTTCTCAAGTGCCGGTCACTTGTCCGAGACCGTACAGATGATTTCCGATCTCGGATTGACTCAGTCTCTTCAAATTGAGCCACCAGACGTCGAATTGTTTGAGCAGTAGACGCCATACGGTTCGGATATTCGTTCCGAAATTCACGTTGAGTTAAAACCATTGACGAATTATTCCGCAAAAACATTGTGTTAGGGATTCTTTTATTGTTGTATTTTTGTTAAGTTTGTTATTTTGTTAGTAAATGGAAATGTATTAAAATGGCGAGGGTTTTTTTTACTTTTTAATAAAAGTTTGAAGTAGGCCTATGATATATACATATAGGTGACAGGGACAACAAAAAAAAAAAGAGTGCAGGTAAGTGAGCGCTGTCACGACGTCTGCACGCGTGCAATTTTAAAAGAAAAATAATTAGTGTCGCCACCAAGAGTGTGAGCTATTTGGAGAAGAGAACAAGTAAGTACGTTTGCATTGCTGACAATCACTGCTGGGTTTCTAATTATTCAATATTGTCCAGTAATTGGGTTTTGGAACCTTTGGTGTAACAATAACTATCACACTGACAAAAGTCAATGCTAGGTTTTCCACTATCACCAAACAACAATTCACAATCTCTCGACGCGCGTTTCGCTAACCAAGTTAGCATCATCAGGAGATGATTAACAGTAAAGTAAAATTATTAAAACTACGATAATATATACAACAACGTTCCTGTACAGGCGCATTTTTAACGGGGAGGGGATGCGAGCCAACCCTCCGTTAAAAATTCGTCGGTTCCAAGAGTTACTCTAATTACCGATGTCGTAAAAGTATACGATCTTTAGAAAGGTCGGTGTGTGCCTAGTATAACACTTGTTTGCACAGATGTTTGGTGATAGTGGAAAACCTAGCATTGACTTTTGTCAGTGTGATAGTTATTCAATATTGTATATATGAATTGTTGCATGTTGTAGGCGCATCTTTTAGTTGAATGTGTGTTTCATTAAATATTGGTGTATTTATTTAGTATTTAAGGCGGTGTGTATCAAACAGTATACATTGGACGATCTGGCATGCGTTAGTAGATTTTTAATAATTATGTTGACGAGATGGCTTTCTGACACTCCTGCTTGACAAGTCATAAATTATTATGCAATTGTTTTTCATGAATATACCTACTTAAATATTTACGAACATCTTAGGTGTGCACCATATAACTCATATTGAAAGTATAATTCATTACATATTGGTTGTGTTCCATAATGGTTGTATTCCATATTGGTTGTGTTCCATATTGGCTGTGTACCATCATATTATTCAATATATTAAAAGTATAAATTATTACTTAATGGTTGTGTTCCAAATTATTCAATATATTAAAAGTAAAGGTTCTTACATATTGGTTGTGTTACTTATTACTCAAAATTCTGGGTACATTAATTATTATTTAATATTATTGGTTGAGTATCATAATATTTACTACACCGAGTGTTTGGTGTAAAAACGCTCAGATTGTATCCTGCTGGCGTAATTTTCAAAGATGGAACCGGTACTGGCGATGAGCAGTCGATGAAGGATCGTGGGTTCTGATTAGAGAAGTTGTGGCAGCCCAGCAGCCCACAAGCGTAGAAGGACATATAGGTGGCACGCCGGTACTGTGCCGGTACCGTCAAGTATGAGGCTGTGCCGACGTTTGGACGATGTGGAGCAGTCATCATCCAGAGTTTGAATTGTTTAAGTATTTTAATTAGTGTATTTTTATCGGACACTTGCGAATGTAGTTTCATTATTCAAAAAGAAAGAAAAGTAAAACTATTAACTAACTTGTTTTATTACAATTGAAACAATTTAGTCAACTGTCACATGTCAAATGTAAAAAAAGCCAATTATACTAACCGTTAGCGTCTTCAAATAGGGTGATACTTTTTGCGCCACCTAATATGAATCACTGAATTAAAAATCTTAATGTGAAAATGTCGTATCATACTTTGTATGTGTTCAGGAACGAAGGAAACATAAATTTGGCAATACTGTAACCGCATTCTATTCTAATTGTAGATACCGTAATTTTACTCGTTATTTTAGAGCTAATTGGGCACAAACTGTGAAACAGATTTTTCAATTTAAAGCGCGTTCAACCCGATTTGCATAATTGTGAAGCGATTTACAACTCTACCCCAATACACCTTTTACCTGGAAAAGTCCGAACGCGCGACTGTCCTAATGGTGAGTATTTTTGGTAATCACAACGTTTTAGACGAGGATATTACTAAAGTTGAGAGCTGTACATACCGGCATATAAATTAATTGTAAAAACTATTAAGGAAGTATAAAATGGAAAGGGAGGATAAAACACAGACGCACAACAACTAAACAAAACAATACAAATAACCACGAAGAAAGCAGAGTTTACGTAAAATTAAACACGATGTCGGATTAAATACATAAGTAAATGTCAAAATTTAACGGCAATAATTTTGATTGAAATCACTTTAAAAACTCATTGTTCTACAATGTTGTCAAATGTGTTATTCGTAAAAGTACGAAGAAATGTTAAAAACAAACTTTTAAATAAAAAAGAACACGAAATAATACTAGTAAAAATTCTCCTTTAAATTAAATTGCAGCTATCTCGAAGAGCAAGGCTTAATTACGAATTAAAAGTTTGAAATTTAAGAATACTACGCATTCTTTCAAGAAACCCGTGAAAATAAAAAAAAACACGAAGTATGATACGACATTTTAACACTAAGATTTTTTATTCAGAACCGAAAGTAGAATATCGCTGCTTGTAGCTCTTGCGACAATAAGTACACACATTGTATATTATACTTACACGATTGCTCATGTCAAAATTAATAGGCGCACTGTGCTCCGTACTATCAGTAAGGCAACTAAGAGACTGCCAATCATGTTGCATGGCGCAAGTTTCCTGCAGCTGAATACTATCTTGGCTTTTACGATTTTCAGGATTGCCTGTATTATTTTGTCGTTTCATCAAAGGCACACATTCAGCTTCAAATTTAACCGTTGCATGATCCATGTTTATAGCACAAGGGGCAGAGAAACTCATTGTCCTTGAAGTTTCTAAATTGCTACAAAAGGTACAATATGGTCACATCCACATGGATATTTTAGTGTTCTTATTATATTCTAGGTAAATGTGTTCTTCTAAAAGCGTATATTTTGTTAGAGTACCATATTAGATTGTCAATTTGAAAGGAACAGGTATTGTCTTGTTTATATAGAGTATGTCGCAGGATTGACGTTAAAAAAGGTGTGCCTAATGGAGTAAAACCTTTGAATTTTTATTTAAAACTGCGGTATTTACTTATGCTTGATGTGAACAGAATTTTCAGTTCTTGAAAAACGAGTTGGCCTTGACAGTGAAACGGAAACTATTTTGTTTTTGGTTAAAATAAAATTTTTGTTCATAATACGCAAAACTCTCTTTTCCATTCTCAAATTACAATTATGGATCCTGACAAGTACGATTAGTAATGGCAGTACTTCTAGCTATGTAACTTCAGCATTTTTAGTTCCCTACACCTCTGATACATCAATACTGAAACCACACTCTATAAACGATACAGTCAGCGACAGAATTGAGTGGACACTAAGCGATTTTTATTTAAACTATAAATTTTACTCATACTAATTTAATGATATACAACATGATATGATATTCTAGCAGATCAAATAGTTAAACATAAATAATATTCAGAAACATACTAACATTACAAAACAAATAATTAATAATAAAATATAATACTGTGTCCACTCGATTCTGTCGCTGACTGTATAAGTTTTAAATACTTCCATAAGAAAATTTCCAAGTCAAAATCTAAGAAAACAGATTTAACTGTTTCGCTACAGTGGTGGGGGAAAAACTCCCTTAATCGCAACGTTTCAACTACATAATTATTCTGTTAGTGAGTTATTTTTCATTTTGGGGTAACTGCCCTAGTAATGGACACCGGAGAGAAAATCTTTAAAAATATTCAAAAAAATGTGATTTAGAGGGGAGGAATTGCAACCAACCATAATTTACAAATGCCATAGAAATCCCATTAGACTTGACGTGCCACCTATACGTCAGATCCTGTAGACTACGTACGGTTGCGTTTCTCTACAATTCCTTCACTCAATAATCACAGCATCCATCCGTACAAGGCACAAGTCAACTGCGCACACTGTGACACGAGTAACTAATAAAGCTTATTGAATTATGGGAGTTAAAAAAACGAATTAGATTTATTGTTTCAAACTACAAAGAAATATTCAGAACGATTTTAGACGACAAAAAGAAATAATGCCCGTCAAAAGAATAGGTTATCAGACGACAAAAGTTTATATTACACGTATTCTGTTTTGTAAAAAAAAAATCAGAGGTAATGAAGGGGTGGGGGACAGGATCAATTTTATCTGCAAGAGTGAAAGCGCAGCAGACTTTAGCTTTATTTTTAAAGCTTTCCAGTTTTCTTTTTTTTTTCTGTGGTGCTTTGTCTCATTTTGTCGTGCATTCACATTTTATAGCGGTCTGAAACCTTTTATTTATTATTAGTTCGTTTTGTCCTGTGATTGCTGGCGTAAATAAAATTATAGTTGTCGTGATTTTGTACTATTGTATGTATGTATGATTTCTTGTCATGCAAAAAAAAAACCTATTCTGACGTGCCAGTATATATTCCCCTTAAAAAGCAAACATTTTGGCTGTTATTTTAATAGTTATTACATTGGCTCAGTGTCCACTACTGGAGCAATTATCCTACACAGATAATAACACAAGTATATCTTGTTGCCGATTTGGTTAGATATTGAGAAATATATCTAATAAACATGTAAAACAATCACAGTCAACAATCAACCAAAAACATCAATAGATTCGCTCTATATTACTTCATGGCCAATTAATTAATAACGTTTAAAGCGATGTATATTTTGTCCATTAAATTGTTATTTTTGCTTGTACATAGCGGGTGCCCAGCCTAAGATGCATCGGTCCCTAGCCGATTTATTATCGTCTTTTTGAAAAAATGTTTCAAATAAATGTTGCATCGAATCATATTCTACACATGTTAAAATTAGTTTCAGAAATGGCGGACTTCCGGTTGTACCGGAAGTAGATACTAACTTTATTATTTTAAATGGAACACCTTGTATATTATTGCAGTTTTGGATTCCTTGTTAAATTTAAATAACAATACGTTAGGGATACATTGGGGCTAAGTTGTACCGTTTCCGAATTACATTACGTTTTTCGAAAAAAAAAAATGACATTTGCAGTGTCTTCGGTATTTGGAAATAGCTCAGGAAATACAACAGTTAGAAAGATGCGGTTTTCGGTTTTCGCTTAACAATAAAACAGCACATGTCTTTTATTTTAAAATTTTTGCATTTAAATTACAGCGTTATTAAATAGGGATCTGTAATTTTCGAACTCTAAAATCATGGAAAATGTAAGCAATTTTTACATAAATGGATGCAAAATTTAATTTTCTTTCGATTTTATATTGGTATCATTGTGTCTATCTCCAACGGTTTTGGAGATATTTGCAATTTTTCAGTTTCTCACGATAGATGCGTATTGCGAAGCGCCGCCGCCGGCCACTCCTCGCATTTCACCAGGTTTGGGACTGGCAGCAATAATACTGGCATGCTTAGAAAGTGGCCAACAGAACACAATAGGACCACTAGAAACAAGCAAACATAGCAAAGATAAAAGAAAACATATAACATTACTGGAATATCAATAAATCAGCACATTTTTCAAACTACATTACTCTATCCAATGTATGGCGTATGTACACTTCGAGCGTCTTGCTCGCAACAGGCTACACTTTAAACGCTAGTGTTGTCATTGTACAAAGAATTTGTACAACACTATTATATTAAATGTTCAAAATGCTGTCCGTTTTGGGCACTACATAATCGAAATCGCTTTTGCAAACACTTTTGAGCATTTCTGAGTATTTTTGGTGTGTCTTCTTGACACGCTGTTAAAATACGATGGCGCATATCATCAAGGGTTGTTGGTGGCGTCTCATAAACCTTATTTTTAATGAAACCCCATGAGAAGAAATCGCAGCTTGCAACTGATTTTCATCCATAAGTACGGAGTTATTGCGGTTCCGTTTTGTACGTGCTACGGATCCAGTACTTACAAATCTACCCAGTAGAGATAGAAATGCCCTCCTATCTGGATGCTTTCTACATGGGTATAATAATAATACTGTGCGTAAACTCTTGACGCTAACAAAGCGTTTCTGTAACATTCACGGAGAACGAAAACCATGTCTACTAATTCTTCTCGAGTAAGCGACATCTTTAATTATTATGTTACCAAACAGTACTCTGAATGTAAATTCTGACCTTTGGAACACTAATAACGGTTAGATACCTAGTTTGTCTTTCAAGCTTATGTTGACTTTAAAGATGCCGCTTTAAACATGTCAAGTATCTTTTAGACAATTTTGTTTGTTTCTGTGGCCCTATTGTGTTCTGTTGGCCACTTTCTAAGCATGCCAGTCCCAAGCCCGGTGAAATGCGAGGGGAAGGTGGCCGACGGCCGCGCTTCGCAATACGTATCTATCGTGAGAAACTAAAAAATTGCGAATATCTCCAAAACCGTTGGAGATAGACACAATGATACCCATTTAAAATCGAAATAAAATTAAATTTTACATCCATTTATGTAGAAATTGCTACACCGTTCAATTTAAAAAAATCAAGTTATCCATAATTTTAGAGTTCGAAAATTACAGATCCCTATTTAATAACGCTGTAATTTAAACGCAACAATTTTAAAATAAAAGACGTGTGCTGTTCCATGGTTAAGCGAAAACCGAAAACCGCATCTTTCTAACTGTCGTATTTCCTGAGGTATTTCCAAATACCGAAGACACTGCAAATGTCATTTTTTTTTTCGAAAAACGTCATGTAATTCCGAAACGGTACAACTTAGCCCCAATGTATTCCTAACGTATTGTTATTTAAATTTAACAAGGAATCCAAAAGTGCAATAATATACAGGGTGTTCCATTTAAAATAATAAAGTTAGTATCTACTTCCGGTACAGCCGGAAGTCCGCCATTACTGAAACTAATTTTAGCATATGTAGAATATGATTCGAGGCAACATTATTTGAAATTTTTTTTCAAAAAGGCAATAATAAATTAGCTAGGAACCGTTGCATCTTAGGTTGGACACCCGGTAAATGATCCTTAATGACAATTTATACATTGCAGGCTATAATACATAGTGATAAGGCTAACTACTAACTATGCTACTTTTAAATACTACAGCCGACTATAGAAATAAAGACACCATTTTACTACCTATTTCTATTAGAGTAAGGAGGGGAACCATCTGAGTTCAGTTTTCGAACGCTTTGTGAAACGCTACTCCTCTCAGTTACACCACCTTGTCGACCACTATCATCGCTGTGAATCGCTTCGGTTCTGCATTTCCACATTAGTAGGGTGAAGTTTTAATTAGTAGAGAAAGAAAAACACAACATGAAAACAAGCTAAGTAACAAAAATTAGTGACACTTTACAACGCACATTTAAAAATTACAGTCACAGGGAAACATCCATTATCTTAAACAAGCAAACGACACAAATAAGTTACGCAACCTGTTGCGGTCACTGAGAAGGGATATGTGACAGTTCCAGCCACTTTCAAGGCCCATTTTCTCGCTGAAAACCCTGGATCTGAGTTCGTTCTCCTTACTGAAGTGGACGAAGCGTATACAAGATCTCTCTAATTGTTCAATCAGATGCACCTAAAATATTCGGTAGCTACAATACGATCGAAGAGAAGGACTAACTAGTTGCTATTGTAACTATTACTTCATTTAAAGTCGCACTTATATATATATAATATATCCTATTGAGTTCTTATACCCACAATCAGTCTTATTACTGTTAGAATTACAGCTTAAAACATTATTTTCATACCATATCTGATTGGACTTGGTACTGCATTGTTACCATTCCAATAAATATTTGATTGCACTGCATGTTAAAACAGCTTTCAGCATCGCATACTTCTACGCACGGAGTGTCATTATATAGCAAAGAATCTGAAAACAAATTATACCATAACAAATGTACAAGTAGCATTATAACTGAACAAAAAAAAATTTATTAAATTATGGCAATGGGACATGTGCCCAAGCCTTGAGTAGTAAACTTTTGTTATTGTTAGTGACCATTTTCAGAGCCATGCCGCCGGGCCATTAGGCAGATTGTCCAGAGCACCAGGGTGTCTGAATATGAGCGGCGCATAGTGGTCAATGTTAATATTCTAGCTTGACAAAATCTAAAATTTTGAGAATATAAATATCGCATTATTTTAATAATTTCCTAGAGTAAATATAAGCAGCCTATCTTCCCACGAGTATTTGCTATTACCAGAATTTCTAAACACTGGAAAGTGTTGTTAAAGTTCGTTTAATGGCACGTGTACGAACAGCCGTCAATTATTACTTTTGTGAAGCTTGAAGGTAGGTTTTATTAGAAGTCAAGTGCGTTTTTTGCGTAAATGAAGGTATGTACTTTAATTGAAAGTGCTGTATGATGTATATACAGTATTTATTATATTAAAATAAAACGCCTGAATATATAAACGCGCGCAAATCGGAATTTTGAGTAAACAAAGTTTGTGTAGGAATACAATTTGCGTTCTGCCGTATTCCGTTATACCGGGTTCGCCATTAATGTGTCGGCGAAATTTAGCACAAAAACTACTAAAGATAGGAAAGTGAGATTTTCTGTATATATATAGTTGATCAATGCGCATATGGTAAAAATATTTTCAAATATACAGGGTGTTACAAATTCCCAGAGCTACTTTCAACTTTTTTATTTTAAATGGATTGCTATATTTTTTGGTAATTATTTCGATAGCTACCTAAAACACCTTTACAGTGATATATAGTTATGTGCACTTCTGACAATTGGTTTAGGCTATATTGCAAATTTTGTCATAATTTTGACAGTTGCGACTTCTGAGATTGTAAGTTTTATCTTTAAAACGGTTATAGTGTCGCGCGTTATTCTTTGGTTATGAATTTGGTGGCCAGCGATTTATATGTTTCAAGGTGGCGCAACGTCAAAATATATACAGGGTGTTAAATATGTCATAGCACATTTATCGAAATTCAAACGCGTTTCTTTTGATTTTTTTAAATGGAACTTATAATTTTCAATTTCAGCAGCAAATTCCACGTAAAATTCCCTTTAAAATGGTACCAATAACGTAACACTGATTTTCAGTATTTTCGAAGATATTACAAATTTATGGAAAATATGTTGACAATATTCAATATATGGGGCACCAAATATGGTTAGATAGCCATGATTTTCAAACAAAAGCTAAGAATATAACGAAACATCAAATCTCTGCTTAAATGTCCACATAATGTTGTTTCTTGTAGTTTATTTTTGGTGTCATAGCGTTTTACAATGTTTTATGATTATATTGTAATATTTGAATTATTTATTTGTGGATTATTAGTTAATACGTATTACTTTAATCTGGTTGTTAATTATATCACCTTGTTCCTGTTTTTTTACCTAAATTCATTTATTAAAGATAAATTTCTCCAAGGAGGAACTCATAGACATGATATTTGTTCTTGGTGCTTGCAACAGAAATCCACTATCAGCATCAAGAATGTATGCAGCGGATTATCCTTCCTGTAGAGCGTCAGATAGTAAGCTTTGAGAATTTGTTGGTAAGGTTTCTTTGGTGGGCTTATGTGAATTATGATAAACATTGAAGGACAAAAACTATGGTTATAGAAAATCGTTGTTGAAAATTCGCCTATCTCTACAAGGACAATTTCGAAACATCATGGAATTGCATCCACTATCACGAGGAGAATTGTAAAGAAACATAAGTTTCACCATTATAAAATTTATATTCACCATGGCTTACTACACACAGATTTTGAAAAGAAATTTGTGTATCGGTGAAAATATTCTAGATTCTTGTGCTTTTCACAGATGAAGCAACATTTGTCAATTCTGGAATAATGAACAGAAAAACTTCACACTACTATGATACACAAAACTCATTTAGTATCAACACAAACGTGGGGGGAGGGGGGGGCATCAGAGAACACCGTTGTGGATCCATTCATCTTTGACAATGCCTTAAATTGTGAGATTTATAGAAACTTTTTTTAAAATAACTTACCAATACTGCTAGAAGGCCTCCACAGGAACTTTATGGAGAGATTGTGGTACCAACACGATTGTGCATTCACACATTACGGTGCTGCTGTAAAAGCGCACCCTATAAGGTATTTATTAATAGAGGGATTGGGATTCATTAAGTTGGTCACCGCATCACCAGATTGACCCCTTGTGATTTTTTTCTACGGCCTACTTTAAAAACCCATCATATGCATGACCCCCGATGCAACGGCAGACAACATGCACAAACGCATAAGAAATGCTTCTCTTCAGTTAAATGTGGATAATATGATATGTCTATTTTAAAATGTAAGGCAGACCATACACACGGAGCTGAATAGAGACATATTTAAGCATCTTTTGATAAAATTATTATATGTATCTAAAAGTGTAACAAATAAAATAATTTTGTGTCACGTACGGTTTGTTTTTGTTACGTTATAAATAACCTAAATAACTTTAAAAAAAGAACAAATGAATAGGGGTAAATTGCTATTATTAAACATATTTTCCATAATATCTTCGGAAATACTGAAAATAAGTATTGCGTTATTGGTACCATTTTTTTTTACGAGGAATTTGCTGATACATATTGGAAAATACAGGTTCCATTTAAAAAAATCGAAAGAAAAGCGTTTGAATTTCGAAAAATGTTCCATAAAATATTTAACACGCTGTATATATTTCCAAGTTATACCACCTTGAAACATGCTAACTGTTAGCCCCCAAATCTATAACAAAAGATTCACGCGGGACATTAAAACAGTTTTTAAGATAAAAGTTAAAATCTCAAAAGTCGCAACTGTCAACATTTTGACAAAATTTGCAATATAGCCTAAACTAACAGTCAGAGGCGCACATAACCATATATCACTGCAAAGGTGTTTTAGGGCTATCGAAATAATAACTAAAAAATATAGCAATCCATTTAAAATAAAAAAGTTGAAAGTGGCTCTGGGAATTTGTAACACCCTGTATATTTAACAGTAATTTTACCATATGGGCATTGATCAACTATATACATACAGAAAATCTCACTCTTATCTTTCGTAGGTTTCGTGCTAATTTCCGCCGACACACTAATGGCGCACCCTGTATATATATTTTTATTTAGTGCAGTATTTATCACTACATTACACATATACCTCTTTACCTGCCCCTGACTTTTATATTTTTGTTTTTAGAGAAGTACGCTGCGACTAGTAGACATTTATTTGCACAGAAATCAACGCATAAAGATAATTAAAAAGTATAGAGAAACCAGCACGAGAAAGTTTTGTAGAAAAGCTACAATGGAAGATGTTCTTCATGTTCTGTTAGTATCTTCAGACCCATTAATTAATGGTTACAGAAGAAAGCCAACAAAATCAGTGAGAGAGATGCTACCTGAAGTACATTCACTTTTACGAAATGTCGGACATCCAAGGGAGTTGCGGCGAAGACGATGATAATACTGACAGTGCTTAAGGCTCTTATGCTTGTATATTATTATTGTTAATTATTATTAATTAAAGAGGTTTTGCTAGAAATACTATTTTTTCAAACGAATTCTCATGCTATATTTAGTTTTAACTTTGTACATGACCGATAATGCATATAGAAATCACTCTTATAAATGGTAAAAAAATGTCGATTTAGTTTATCATTTATTGGGGTTTAACCCCGCTTGGTTAAAGACTAATTTCTAACATATTTTGATTTTTTGAGAAACAAGTCGGCTTTGACAGTGACGCAAAAACTATTTTCGTTGCCGGTAAAACACCTCTTCCGTTCATAGTACGCCAAAATAAAGTTGTTCAGAATGAAAAACTATGGCCATATGCACATTTTTAGAATAAATAATATAGGTGTTTCGACGTACCTGTACTAAAAAATTGTCCTAATGATGTTTTTATCTTCGGTTCTAGGACATTTCGGCTACATTCCCAATGGACCGGAGTTGGACTCCTATGAGTGTGATAGAGATGACGGCTGTCGCTTGGTAATTCTAAGTAAGCTTGACTCAATTTGCTGCTTATACCTTTCGACAGAGGCCTATAAATAAAATCCTGGTATATCATCCTGATTTATTGCGAAAATGTAATATTTGATGAAAACTTTAGGCTAATCGATTTACGCTCATTTATACAAGTTAATATAAAAGACATATACAAGTTAATATGAAAGACATATATGTACTTGAGAATGCTGACGCTTTACCAGCGGGGTATAAAAAAATGTTCAAAATGTTTCAATAATTTTATCCTTACTCTTTTACATAAATACTCCAAAATTATTTCAACGCCATCCATCAAGAATCGAAAAAAATATTTCAGGCAAAACTTTAATATACATTATCCAGAAAAACTGGGATTTCCATTTAAGATTTCAAAATTGCTCCATTCCACTCCCTGTGGACGGGCATGGAGGGTCGTGATGTGATTAAGGCGTTTTTTCTTTTTTTTTTTGCTTTTCGATTCGATGTGTATTTATGAGATATTGTGTGATATTACCAATTAGGTAATATCGAAGGTCGGAACTTCTCATCTAGGGTGGGAACCCTGGGGTCCTGTACCCTTTCATCTCTGATAGAGCGGTACGATCAAGCCGCGGGGTGTGAAAAGAAAAGTTTGTAATTAAATTACACTGATCGTTGGGTGATCGTTTAAGTTCGAAAAATTCAAATTGATGAATAATTTCGTCTCAGGAAGCAGTCAGAGTCTGTTTTATGAATTTGCAGATCGCGATGAATCTGCGCGTTCCAAACGAACCAAGGGGCTCTCAAGATTAGCCTGAGTGTCCTGTTTTAATTGGGTAATATCACACACTTTTCATAACATTCCAAAAGTTTATAAATACCTGTATGCAAATGCTGTACAGTATGCAGTTAAGCTACTTCTTTGATAAAAATCTTGTATCTTTTTCCTGTCAGAAGGAGTTAGTGGGCATAAATCATGGCCATCCCAATAATCGACACACGAATCTAAAATTATATCAGCTGTCCCTTGCGATAGAAGTTGCATCGAACCGCTGCTTAACTCTTTAACAATAACAGCGAACATATGAGGAAATGGAAATTTCAGTTTTGTAGACATGTTCAACGATCTAGCATATTTATTGTCACGTCTAACCATTTCGGGTTGCTAAAAAAAATGCCGTTATTTACTCATACGGCAAATATGAATTGAACTAACCAGATGTCGGAAAGTGGATAATTGCTGCTCCAAATTAAATATTTTTTGGGCCTGTTCAACAAAGCCGATCTCTTTTGCTAATTGACAAAGACACCTCCTATTTGTGACAGGCACTAGATGTTCGTTATATATCGCTTCGCAAGTGATGTGTGAGCAGAATTGAGTGTAGTATTCCTGCGGTATGGATATTTTTTATCAATGTTAGAAAGAATTGTAACAAACAATACAATAATACTTGAGTATCCAAATTGCAAGTATTCAATAAAATGGAAAGACCCAGTGGCTTCAAAGATGGTAAGTGCTTTTGCCAGTTTGTATCATCGAAATGGAGTTTAAACGGATCTAATTGATTGTGTGTTAAATCTAATACTTCGCCTATTGTAGTTGATATACCCTCTTCCATATTACCAGCCTTTAGACTGTCACCGTCATTGTGGAAGTCCCCCAAGTTTGCTAAACTAAAATAATAAAAAAATACATACATAATACCGTTTCCTCAAGGAAGTGTTTAAGTTACCTGGAATTATTGGATAAATTGTCAATATTATGAAGGAAGAACACCTTTTCAGATGTAGGATTTGGCCAAGATAGAATTCCTTTTTTATCAATGCAACATAAGGCCTACAATACACTTAGCACAATATCAACCATAAGAATTTTATGTAACAGTATCTTACAGTAAGTGAGCCAAACACATGAACAATATTAGCTGTTCTTGCAATGGTATCATCCTTTCCCAGAACTATTCCTAAGAAATTACACCACACCTTCTTGAATAAAGGTTTAAGATCGATTTGAGCAACTTGTTCAATTTCTTGTTCTTCTAATATATTTGCTTCTACTTTTTCTTTATTATTACATTCATCAAACAGAGTCTTAAACCTCGCTAAACCATAATAGTCACACAATGTCCAGACCAATGGAAATGTCAGTGGCATTAGTGGTAAGATTGTAGATATAGGGATAAAAACAAAAAGATCTATTGGCGATGCTTTACCTATATAGCTTTCTAAGTATATTAACCTGATTAAATTGACTACTAATACTGAAACTAAAAATGCTGGGAGCATTACCCTTTCTAGCAATTTGACCACCAAGAAATGTTTTTCTTGATTTAGTTGATTAATTGGTCTATCCAACGCTTGCTCTAAGGCGATCCTTAAATTATTTAAATACGGGGTTTCTAGCAATCTATACTTTTTATATTCCAGGGGTTTCCTTGATTTTGGAATACTAAAAATTTCATTAGGAGCCTGTAATGTAGGGCCATACACCTCTTTGGCGTGGAGGAGTGGATACTCGCTGGATTTATCCAATGATTCACAGTATCCAGGGCTCAATTGCCCAGGTTTGACTAATAGAATGTCCCCTTTAACCAATAGCGCCCATGGTAAGTTAACTAAGGTATTGTCCCGATAGGTCCATTGCAGTGTTATACAAGGGGACAATGGGGAGTACAGATGTGGATAATTTTCTGAATTCCACTTTAATTCTTTACATTGATGTTCCATAACATCTAATAGACGTCGTACTCTGTTTGGGATTTCATTGTGGCGCATTTTCTTATCACATAGTTGAAAACCGATATTTAATGTGAGCATTAAAATTATAAAAAGAGATTCTACCAAATGAATGGGTGACTCATCTATAGCCACATAACTTATTATTAATAAAATTGCTGATATTAAGGTGAATAAAGATGATATCCAACTAATTGTGGTATGTCCATTATTGTGATGTAATGCTTCTTTAATCCAAGATTTTGATTTCCTACAATTGAAACATTGTTAGCTTTTAATATGATATCAAAAATAGTTTTCTGCTTTAATAAATGAATATGATTTCTTAGAAATAAGTGGAGCTCGTTTCAATAGTAAAGAATACATTTCGTCACCAAAACTTGCGCGAAGTTAATCGAGATGGGATTATTACCTATTGGCTAACAACAAAGAACCAGTTAATAATATTCGTTCATTGCGCATATGTCATGTACCTACTGTTTACTATTGAAGCGAGTTCTACATAAATAAAATTAAAAAAAAAATAGAATCAGAAAGATGTATCGGCATATAACATCATTTCGTCTAAAATATGTTTAATACGTTGCACTTTGTTTTGCAAAACTCTAAATCGACTTTAATTTTTCATAAAATAAACAAAAATTGAAAATATAAACCTCCAAAGGGATGATTGAATACGAGATAGGGCGCTGCCGTGAATGACGGTTTTTCTTAAAATACTGCAACAACTGAAAAGTGTTTATTAATATCAGAATTCAAATTACAGAATAGACAAAAAAAATTTTGAGATTTGACTGTATTTGAAATCAGATATTATTATTAAACACTTTTTAGTTATTGCTGTAAAGTAAAAGCACAAAGCAAATTTTTCCACGACACTGTTAATATGAATGATTAGTTCAATGTACACATTTATTACTACATGAAAAACAAAAAAAAGCTATTTACACTTATATAGTAAGTAGTACAGTTATTTATAGAGTATCCAGGTCCCACCAGTGAAAACTGAATTTCTGATTGTAGCTCTATTTTTTATTTTAGTAAAAAAGTGTTTTCTACAAAGTTTTAATAATTTCAATGCTACACAATCTAATCAAATATATTCTACTGTACATGATGTCCATTATTTTAAATATAACAATAATAAGAGTTTATATAAATTAGAGTGTCATATATCTATTCTCAATAATAACATTGATATTAGTTTTCTTTAAAAAATACTTCTGCAAATAAGGTTTTTTTGCTTTTGAATTTGTTGTAGATCTTAAAATTTTAAATACTGTAAATACTGATGTAGACTTATATTGATGAACAGTTAGTGCCTAACTAAACTAATGCTAATTGATTTGCTATTGCTAATGAAATGTCCCTTATATTTTTGTTTATGCCAGATTAGTATACAAAATTTATATGAAATATTAATGGTAATTCATAGATTTTGTGGAAATTTTTTTACATAGATTTTAGTATACATATACAAAGTAGTATATAAATAAAACTGAGTAAAAATAATATAACACAAATTCAAAACATAAAAAAATAGTTAGTTCTGCTGTATCTATTATCTGGATGTATCACACCTATCATTCAAAATTATAAGGTCATTAATCATTAGGAAAACAAATGTTATATTTACCTATTTCTTTGAGAGGCGTAGAACTGATTCAGAACCTGTTCTATATCTTGTCTTAACCTTATCAAGGCCTCTTCTGTGCTCAATCCTTTATCTTCAATGTTTTGATCCATTTCTGGCAATACATAAATTCATAGGTTATGTTTTTACTTATCTCCTTATTAACATTCTAATTCGAATTGCAATAACTTAACAGGAACTCAGTACGGTATTCATTGAGTGATATATGTACATCTTTGTGTGTAAGCATTCATTTAAATGTAATAATTACATAAATTCCATAAAATTATTCCACTATTCCTTCATTGTACATTGGGCTGTGACCGCAGTGACTGGTGATGGTGATTTTGATCATGATACAACTCACGGATAATTGCCATCCCTGTGACACACATGTGCCAATTTGTATTGGTGACATCTCATTTTATGTCTGTAACTAAATAACAGTAGCGACCTGATAGTGAGAAAGTTGATTAAACGATCCAATTTTTTGATTCTGCATTTTTATCAACAATCAACATGCTGGCAAATTTTCATTTGTGCCGGGGGAACCTAATGATACCCGATTCAAGACGGGACATTTTCACACTGTTGTATAGTGGCGTCCTCTGATAACAAATAGGGATAGATTATTTGTGAATCGTATAATATAGATTCAATATTTGCCTATAGCGGCAAAGATATTCATTTTCATTATATGCATCAAGCTTCTCTTTGCCGCTAGTTATGGATCTACACATGGGAATATAGTAATTTTTGTTGATAATTAGGTATATATTTGTTTTGCTAGTTTAATTGCCATACTTATTCCAATGTAAGATGGATGGATTTCTGTCGCAATATGAAGTAAAGTTTAAGAAATTGCTAGAAAAATTTTTAGATCCCGATTTTCAAATTAGAAACGACGTCTACATAAATACTTTGCTTTCGCATTTGTCAGGAAAACATGATGAAGGTTAGAAAGATATCTTTTGGGTTGACATTTTTATATTTTATATTTTACCCAAAATTTGTTTATTTTTCAGAATTAAGTGACAAGTTGCTGAAATTGTCAATATTTCCAGAATGGTTGTTGAAAGCATGTGCATACTGGGAAAAGCATTCGATACAACCATCACCATGTACCTCTGCATTTGTATTACATTTAATAAGCCTTTTGTCAAAAGATGAAAAAAGGTTTACTTACTTTAAAACCTATAATTTATATAATACGATGTGCACGATTTTAAAAGTTAGAGCTTCGGAGACATCACCTTCTATTAAATTAGCATATCTAAAAATGTTAATGTCATTCCTTGAGCACAGATCTGGATTGGATTGGTTGATTTCAACAGATAATTGGCGCAATGGATTGGTATATAGTTTGGAAGGCCAAACGATTTATTTGGTCCGTGAGGCAAAAGAGTTTATGTGCAATTTGTTGCAACAAAGCATTGATTATAATAACATTTTCTGTGATTTGGTGATAAAACGAATAATACATAAGTTAAATGACTTTCAGTGCCATAATGGTTCAGGTTTTCCAGAAATAAGAGAGGAATCTTTATTGAAGCACACTTCATTTGTTTTAAAACTAATTTTATATATATTAGAAAAATATATAGAGAAAAAATATAGCGACTATAGAGTTCCTATGATTTTTATATCAAATTATCAGTTGGAGCAAGGTATATGGAAAATAGGTGCCGCTACTCAAATTCCAGAAATTACTCTAGATTGTGATAAGATTTTGACGTGCATTTATTTCCTTCAGTTGTTCGGATTGAAGCTGGAGCCCATACCACTTCAGGAAGTTAAAAAATTGGGGAATTCAATGCTTAAGTTAATAAGTCATAGGATGACTGGAAAACAACATGTATCATTTTTAAAATTATGTCATTATGCTGATTATATGTGGACTTCTGTTATTGCAAATGTCGAACAACCATTAAGCGAAAGTAGTTTGTCGAAATTGGAACATCAACTGCTGCCAATACAAATTCTGCCCATAGTAATAGTTACGTTTAAACATTGTTCAGAAATTTGCAAAGACTTTGATAACGATGATGTAAGAGATATTTTCGTTACAAAGCTATTTAAAACTATGGACGAACAAACTACAAGATTGGCATATCAATGGAAAAACACAGTGATGGCAGAAGAAGAAGTATTTTGTCTAGCACAACAAACACTCTTGTTGATAATGAGTTATAGGAAACACTATACAAGAACAAGAGCTATTATAATCTTTCAATCTTGTATTTATTCATATAAAGACATTATTCATTTTTTGAAGAATGCCAGGACAAACTCCGAAGTTTTTATTCAGAACCAAACTTATTTGATATCTCTTATTAACTGTCTGTCTACTTTTATAAATGAACATGAAATTACCTGGTCTGAGAGTGTTGAAACTATATGTGTGTTGAATGCTGCCTTGGATTTCTTAACATTATCTGGATGGTCGACAAGGGTAAGATAATTTTAATATATATATATATATTGGATATGAAGAATTAAATCACGAATATTCCCTATAAATACATAAAGAACTATCAAACTAAACACTGGTCGCTATTTAAGTGGCAGTATAATATACATGTAAAATATACAGTGTGCGTGCGGTCGATCTTTCGATAGATGTATTAGTACTAGCTGGTCCACTGTAAGTAGGAGGAACTACGTTAAACTTCCAATCCGTCCATTTAATTATGCTCCTCTGAAAGATATTTAAAAACGTCCGCAATAAATACTTATTGGATTGATAGGGGTTAGCTATTGTCGTCTCCAAGAATAAATAATAGCCCATTTATGAAAAGGTAGATATATTTCTACCAAATACAATTTGAATTTCTTATTCTAAACAATTTTGTTTTTACTATTTATTATGCCGAATCATGTTACTAATAGAACTTGGACTAGGAATATGGAATATGGAATATTATCATAAATAGTTTTTGCTTCGGCGAGTAATAATCAATTTTTAAGTTGCCGTTGCTGTTATTCTCCCTGGACGCACTTTTTTTTTTAAATGTAAATTCAGTTGAAATGTGCATGCTAATATGCTAGGACGATAGTTTGTTACTGTTGCACTTGTACATTGCGCAATATGTATCGCATATATTAACGTGTACAGATTCAATAAGCTTAGAAATTCGCCAGCTTTGGCACAATAAAATAATACGCATTCATCTCTTCTTGTTGAAACAGCCGAAAGCATTTAGCCTTTCTATGGTTCTTTACCCATCGCCACATCGCGTGCGTTCACTCGGTATATCCTGTAACGTTTTATAGTTGCATAATGCATATTTTTTGCTTTACGTTGTCGTCGTCCAAGAATGTTTGTGGATAACCCTCAACTAGTCTACGTTACAACATTGTTTACGTTTATGAGTAATATGCTGTTTTTTTTTTAGAGTATCTTTAAATTGGTTTCACATGTTTGACATTTGTTGTTTAAAGATCAATTGATTAAATAATATACTATAAATTTAAATTCCCGAAAGCTTTAACAATACCCTTTAACCCTATTTAAATGTACATTACAGTTTATGTAAGGTACTGTCATGTTGACTAAATACTCCACAGTTTTATAAGAAGCTTTGCATTCCATAATTAAAAAGCATCAAGACCTCATGCAATGAAATCTCCACAGCAGACAATTACCCACCCGACGAATTTATTGGTTGCAGATGAACGTACCAAAAAATTTACTAAATTGCCTGCATTTAAAAACAGGAAATAAACTTAAACAGAATCTACAAACCAACAATATATTTATATATATTGTTTTATTATTATTTATATTTACAGCTCTACGGTACGGAATATTGTGGCTAAAATACGTGACGTTCAAAAAGATTCATTTTTTGGACTATGGTTACTTTTTAAAATTATTTTCCTATTACACAGGCTGTCCCGAAAGCCGTACAAGTATCAAAGTTGTGGTTTTTTAAATAGAACACACATTTTTGGTTTCTCCGATGAAAATAATGTTTTAATAAGGTTTATAATACCCAAGCCTTAAGGTTTTTTAAATAATTTGAATTTTGTGAAAATCTAACCTAATTTTTTTATATAGAATAGAATAGATCATATTTTATAACCCAATTAAAATAAATTTGCCGTCTTATATACAGAGTGTACAAAAATTAAACCTAATCATTATATAAATTCATTAATTTAAATAGAACGCCATACTTTTTAATTAGCTATATATTATATAGCTATATATATATTCCTTCCTTTTTGATCCGTGACTGTGCGCCACTTCTTTACAAACCTCTTGCTGTTTTGTTTAAGCTCGCTTTACGTACTGCAACGTTTCCATACTCTTGGAAGATATGCAGAATTAGTCCAATTTTAAAAAAAGGCGATCGCTCTGTCATGACTAATTATAGGCCGATAAGTATACTACCCAACTTTGCTAAAGTCTTCGAACTTTTATTATATGACAAATTATACAGCTGTGTCAAACCACATCTCTCACCCAACCAACATGGTTTTATTCCTAACATCCACCATTTCCAACCGGGTGGAAATCACACAGTTCATCAGCGAACATCTTGATAACCGTACTCAGGTCGATGTGATTTACACTGACTTTAGTAAAGCGTTTGATACGTTAAATCACAATGTCCTAATTGACAAACTTAATTCCTTCGACTTCTCGCCAAATGTAACTGCGTTTTTTAAGTCGTATCTCCAAGATCGCTCTAGTTTTGTTTATTATAATGGGTTTTGTTCTAACACTTTTATTTAGTTAATTTATTTTATTGACAATTTCTGTAATGGTTTAATACAAAAATAAATGCTACTACTAAGAGTTTGCTCTATTTACTTTGATGGAAATAAAAGAACGCGTCAGAGCTAAAAGACTTAATAGATTGGATATATTAATATATTCTATTAGAATATATTAATATATTCTATTTACTCTTCATATTTGTTAAAGGAACTAAAAGTTTGTAGGTATCATATGTACGCTGATGATATCCAGCTTTATCATTCGTTCGATGCTGATCAGGTTGATGCTAGTATTACTCAAATAAATGATGACCTTCAAACGGTCTTTGGCACATCTTTAGCACACGGTCTTACAATTAATGCAAGTAAAACGGCGGCCGTCGTATTTGGTCGGCCGAAGGCGCGTCAAAAAATATTCAATAAGATTAAATTGACTGTGAATGGGGAGAAATTGGATGTTGTGGAAGTAATTAAGAATTTAGGTCTTACAATCGACTGCGATTTAAGATTTAAACAGCATGTGGTGGGAGTGACAAGTTGTTCTTTTGGGAAACTTAAAGTGCTGTATGGTAGTAGGGATTCTCTGACAGTGGAATTGCGAAAAATCCTATGTGAGTCGCTTATTTAATCCAGGTTTAATTACTGTGATGTTATTTATGGTTCCTGTTTGGATTCGGAAGATATTCGCCGAGTACAAAAAGTTCAAAATGCCTGTTTAAGATTTATCTATGGTATCAGGAGAAGGCAACATATCTCCCATACACTAGCTTGGGTGGGTTGGCGTAATATGATATCAAGAAGAAAGTTTCACCTTGCTTGCTTCTGTTACAAATTGATTTCATTTAGAATTCCCCCCTACTTGCACCGAAGACTGACCTTTAGAACCGACGATACAAGGGCACCCTTACCCCGCCGTTTTTTAGTACTATTTTTTTCAAGCGATCTTTTACTTACAACATCGCTATTGTTTATAACTCTATCCCACTGTATCTTAAATCTTTGTCCCTGACTGTGTTTAAGAATAAGTATAGGGAACATCTTTTTCTTGAGCAAAAATAATTTCATACGAGGCTGCTGCCTCTTTCTTGTTGTTTTTATAGGTTTTTTTCATCCTCAATTTTTGTATGATTACTGTATTTAATCTCAAGCAAATTGCTTTGTATGTATTTTATCGTCAGATGTAAACAAAAATATAAAAAAGTGCACTTTTTTGCTAACATGAGGGCAATATGTACGTGGAGCCTTGTTGGGTTTTAAATATATTTATTTTCTATACTTGCGGACCGCAACATTTTCAAAATTGCCTATAAAGAAAAGTGTCCGTTAGAAGAGGTATGGTTTTTACTGGGTCGGGAACATTGTGGAATAATTTGGAATAGAGTACTTTTGCCGAATCCTATCTGAAAAACTTACGGTCACCCTAAAATTTAACTTCGAATTTTCCGGTTTACGATGTGTCCGATCTTTTACGTTTCATACTTTGCACGGTCAATATTAATTTTTGACTATTTGTAACTAATAAATTGCATATCATTAAATCATACAAGTTTCCTCACTCCAGTTTGGTGAATGATTTAATTAAATAGAAAAGTAAGATCCTTTCCAAGTTAATGCATTTCTAAGAGCAAGTACCTATTTATCAATGTTCTCATATTTTAAAAGCGAAAACAATATTATTTAAGTTACTTGTTAAGACCAATTTAAGTTTTTTGTCTATATCATGTAAATATTTTGTTTTTTTGTTTTAGGTCATCATTGAAGCTTTAAAATTAGTAAATTTATCAATATCGAAATACATGTCACCAAACTTAGCTTTACTTATTGATAAGACACAAGATTCTGCATTAGATCAGATTGGACCTTTATTAATCAACAAACTGCATGATATGAACTGGGAAATTCGAGATAGTGCATTGGAAATATTGCTTACAATATCAACATTTGCTTGTTCGAAATTTCCATCATTTCAAAGAGTTATTATCGATTCTGGCTTGTTAACATTAGTTGTAACCATGGCCGAATCAGATTCAGAGAGTTTTGTAAGAGCATCAGCCATCAAATGCCTACAAGAGATGATTAAGGTGTCTGAGTTTTGGAATCCCATTCTTATAGAGCTGGGTTTACCTCAGAAAATGATAAAAATCTTAAATGATGAAACTGAAGCTATTGTCAGAACGGAGGCAGCTTGTTTGGTAAAGTGTATATATGAGCATCAGTCTTTCCCAGTTGCAATGATGGATGACGTTTATAAAACAATGGTCTTTGCTGCAACTACTGACTTACATTGGGAAGTTAAATCAAACGCTATAGATTTTTGGGGTAAAGTGGTTTTGAACCATTTGCAAAATCAAGGAATGATAGATGGGAAGTTTCCTGATGTTACATTTTCAAAAGAGCACAAGAAAATTGTAACTTTAACAGAAAAAGAAGTTAAGCACAGGTTAAGTAAGGTACTACACCAATTAAGTCAGTCTGGTTGCTTGGGCGTTTTTGTCGCAGCTGTACAGGATGATTGTGATCTTGAAGTTATGAAAAAAGCTACAGAGAAATTAAAGAAAATATCTTGCTTGTTCTCGATGTACAATGTGGATAAGATATACGCTTGCCCTGATAGCCCGTCTTCATCTTCATCATTTGCGAGCAGCCCTAAATTTAGTCCATCCATTCAGTCTTCACTGAACACACCTCCAATAACACCTAGAATGGATTACTCGGAGGAAGTTATTGATCAGATCATAAATTCGACAGATATGAATTTGTTAACTAATGTCTATAATCCTAATCATGAAATTCCCAAAAAATTAAGAACTGATAGTAATAATTTAAATGTAACACCTGAAGCTTTTCTCGCCATACTTCAAAGTGATTTGGATGCAATGGTTAATGAAAAGACGAAATGGCTACAAAACATAGACGATTTAAATTCGTTGTTAGATGACATGTTAAAAAGCTACAACGACGATGTAAATAGTATGGATTGTTATTGAGGAAATTTTTTCTAATGACTGTATTATACTTAGGCTTATTTTTGTAGTTGTTTTGTATTTTACATTGAACATATTTTATTGTATCACCTCTATGTGATAGTACTGCAACTTTCCGAATGTAATCAGAATTAAATAAATTGTTTTATTTTACATATTAGAGAATTTCATTTTTCACAACCAAGCAAAAATATAACATTTTCATATTCAATGTGAATATTTCCTATGAATCAATATTCTTTAAACTGACTGTTCGTTGATAAATGATGAATATTAGAGTGATTGTTGATAGTGGCAATTAATAAGTTTAAAGCAAAGTTGGTCGTCTCTTGGCTAATTATTATTACCATTTTGAAAAACTATAAGAACTTATAAGGCAATAAGGTATTCAAAGGTGTGGGCAATTTTTGTGTTTAAATTGGTGGCTGGATTGTTGGCGGTTTTTGGAATATTACTACATTGATAACATAAAGTTATTAAGAAAACAAAAGGTACCTATTGTATAGTTTATTATGATTGTAATCATAAGCATAAGTAATTAGTTATAAATGTAACAAAACAGCATTATATGTACATATTCAGTCAAAAATAAAGGTATTTTATAAAAAAAAAAACGTCATTGCATGCTGATTATAAGATCAGATAATTTTGCATTTCACTAATCTTGGAATGAATTCTTTACAAAACTCATTAAGAAAATTATGTAAAAATAAAACCTGACAGTGTTACAAGAGTGGTAAATTATGAACAATAATATGCATAATATTTATCCTAGATATCTAATAAATTTTTAAATCTAACTTAATTTTTATAGAAAATTCATCTAACCTCTAGCTACATATTTTCGTCATTTAAATATGATGTCGCTATCCTTTCCAGATCATCCAAACTCAAACTGTCTACCTTTGCTTGGAAATCTTTCATAAATTGATCCAATATAAGCTTCGTTTGTTCCTCTGAATAATAAGTCTTTAAGAAACGAGTCAGAACTGTATTAAGTGATTCGGGTTTCTTTATGACTAAATGCAGTTTTGTCCCATCTTTAATTTTAGGATAAAAGCCTATAGTTTTATCATCTAATAAAGTTTTTCCAAGAAGCACTAGGGTTTGTTGTGTGACTGGAACTTTGAGGTCTGTTTCAATTTGTCTTTTAACTTCTATTATCTTCGTAGTTTTTTCAACATCCATAATACAACCATCTCCTCTTAACACTTTAATAAATATCTTCATCTTATTTTGATAATAAAATATTTCACTGATAAATAAGAGTGTGATGTGTATTTAATCAGCATGAATCAAACGTAAAATCCGTAAATTCAATTACTGTCAAACTTGAAATTGTGTGTAAAAATATTTTGGTTATAATATTATACTAATGGTACCCCTGTATGTCATAATTTAAATCCATGGTAACAAACTACAAGCTAGACACAGAAAATCCCTATACTGATCGATTGACACTTGATTGACAGTTGTTAGTATTATTATGATCATAGAACAACATAGGTTTATCATGATCAGGTGTTTCAATCATTCTAACCTTACTTTAATGAAATAAATTGATATGTAAATTTGACTAAATAATATGATTAAATAATGGATAGTAAAATAAATGGAGGCTATAGATTGTTCAGCATATATTTTAAATTGAATAAAAAAATCATTCCATCACAGTTGAAAGGCAAAAGTGTTAGCTCACAGCAATGGCTTACAAGACAATTAAATGATCCTTATGTGGAAAAAGCTAAACTCATGAATTATCGGTATTTACTCCTATATTTTTATTGCTTACTTGCATTAGGATACACTATAGTTGTAGGAGTGCTTTCAAGTTATTGGAAATAGATAATAGATGCAGATTTTTGCTGCCCGGTTGCGTAGTTATTGATTGTGGTGCTGCTCCAGGCTCATGGACACAGGTGGCTGTAAGCCGAATATTTGAAAAATCAATATGTGAAAATCAAGGGCTTGTTATAGCTGTTGATAAACAATATATTCATCCCATAGAGGTATGTTGAAATTATTAAAGTTTTTATATATAGCATTACAGTATTGATTTCACAGGGGGCAATTACATTAAGTAATTCAGATTTCACACAGAAGGAAGTGCAAGACAAAATATATGAACTACTTGCTAAAAATAAAGCTGATGTTGTTTTGTCTGACATGGCCCCGAGTGCTACAGGAATAAAAGAAGTAGATAATGAAAATATGTTACAGTTATGCTATACTGCTTTAAGATTTGCAGTTCAGGTGTCTAAGGTTAACGCGACTTTTCTAGTAAAATTATGGAGCTGCAAAGAGCTACAAGCATTACAAAAGGACATCAAATTCTTTTATGATGATGTTAAAATTGTCAAACCTGAAGCTAGTCGTAGTAATTCTGCTGAAATATTTCTGTTAGGCAGACACTTTAAAGGGTTAATGAAAACTACCTAGGAATAGTATATTCTTCGATGAGCGCATAATGACGCTTATTATTCACGAAGGTGAAAATTCCAACACGAGTCGTTATTATTATTATAAGCGAGTTTTCTCCACGCCTATTAAGAAAAACTTAATACATTCGAGTTATACAAAAATAATTTTAAACGTCAAAACGTTTCAAATTTTGACGTACATTCTGTTGCGTTTAATGGTGCTTTCTATAGGATAGGTGTCTGGAATTTAGAATTTTATATCTACAATTTTCTAGTACTTTACTATTTGTAAATAACAATATTTCCATCAATTTTGATGAAAAAAGAATATTTACTCTAAAATTTGTAATTGAAAATATTGGAGCAACTTGAAAACGCTATCCATTGCCAAACGAGATTATGACGTATAAACTTAGTAAAGAAATTTTAAATTTTACTGTAAACAGTGATTTTAAATGATTGAGGATGTTTTGAATTTCCCGCTCTAGATTTTAGGGTATTTCATGTTCAAAATGGCTACAGTGCTAAAATAGCAATCAGCTGTCAGCATTGTGGGTGACTCGTTAGCAGTTATTAAAATTATTTTATTTAAAATTCGTGTTTCAATGTCAGAAAACTGACGAAACAATTATTGAATTAATTCAAAACGTAATTAAAGCATATGTATTTAATTTTATTCTTATATCCCAAGCACCACAATATTTATTAGATCATATCACTACAGTATTAATCGCCTAATTGGCACACCACTGATAAGAAACTTCAAGTAACCAACCTGAAAATTTGGGCAGCGGGAAATTCAAACCATCCTCAATCATTTACAATCACTGTATGTCAATTTATGTTAGTTTACACCAGGGATAAATACCCAAGTTTACACTGTTTTACACTGAAATGTCAGTACAACATTAATTTGACACATACGCACAACTTAACATATAAGTTTCAAGAATTTGTTTACTAAGTTTTAGTACAGTGGCGGCCATTAATTTGGAAACACCGGCCTTATCTCGTTCACTTTCATTGGATATTTCTAATATTTAATAGTGTAAGCGTTATGTCATGACATGAACGCATTCAGCAGACTGTCGCAGCCGACGCGGTTTCGCTTCACTTTGCTCCGTTTATCACAGTATACAGATCACAATAAAACATCGAGTTATCAATTCATGTTAATAATATTTTAATTACATGTCCTAACCTTTCGAACAATGTTACGAGTACTTTCATTATTAAAATAGAGAAAATTGTCTTAATAGTTTTTAATATTTAATGGCACCATTCATTTCTATTACGTTTATCATATTTCTATTCATTGATACAACTGCATTTCTTACGTGTTCTTCAAGCCTGCCTTAACATTTAAATGCAAATCCATCATCTCGTCATGTCAGCACGGTTTCGTTCCTCGAAGATCAACGACGACTAACTTATGCACCATTAGTCAAAAAATAGCAGAAACTCGTGATGATGGTGGACAGATGGACGTTATTTACACAGATTTTAGTCGTGCGTTCGACACCATTGACCATTCATTACTGTTGAATAAACTGTCATTACTCGGATTTGGTAACTCTGTGATTCACTTCCTAAACTCTTATTTGAGGGACAGACAAAACTTCGTCTACTTTAACGGATACGAATCGTATAGCTTTGTGTCAACCTCAGGAGTCCCACAAGGATCCAACCTAGGACCACTACTATTCATTTTATTCATAAATGATTTACTTACTACCCTGGACTGTCCAGTGTTGGCATACGCTGATGATTTAAAGATCTTTCAAACCGTGTCCTCAAATCGACTTTCTGCAACAGAATTTAAATAAAATTTATGATGGTGTACTACAAACAAATTAAGACTCAACATACCTAAATGTTGCTGCGTGTCTTTCACTCGACGATAAAATTACTGGCACTCATATAATATTGACGGGGTTTCCCTCTTAAAACTCACATCCGTGAAAGACCTTGGTGTAGTTTTTGATGATAAACTCACCTTCGCAGAGCATGTTCAAAATGCTACCAACTCTGCATATAAGTCGCTCGGATTTATTATAAGAACCGCCCGAGACTTTTACAATATATCAGCCATCAAGAGTCTTTTTTGGGCTTATGTTGTTAGTAAGCTGGAATATGCTTCTAGTGTTTGGTACCCGATATACAACACACAAATAAACCGAATTGAGCGTGTGCAAAGGAAATTCTTGAAGTATTTAAGTTTTAAGGTAGATGGCAGATATCCTGAGCGCAACGTACCATATATAGAACTATTAGCAAGGCATACATTTTCATCTCTCTCCGAAAGGCGACAACAAAGCAGTGCATCACTGGTCATCAACCTTGTTAATAACCGCATCGACGCTCCGGATCTTCTCGCTGAGCTTCAGTTTTCAGTGCCCAGACTAGCGTCAAGAGCAAGCAGCACTTTTTACCTGCCCACACCTAGAACTAATATATTGTTGAGAGCCCCCCTTCTTCATGGTGCACGGAATGCAGACCTTCGTTGCGATGATCTTTTCTGTGGTGTATAATATGTATTAACTTTTTGGTATATTTTCTTTTGTCGTTATTATTCTTTAGTTAATATGTAAGTGTATTATGTGTATTATTATCAATGTTGCTGTTAAATGTCCACTTGGATTTATATCTGTTGGGCTTAAATACATATTATTATTATTAAGCCTGCTGAATCGCACGTCATAATTCTTCTCTATTTCTGGGAACCATATTCAATGAACGAATTTCTTCCACCATTAAACTCAATACATTTTCAAAAGGATTTAGGTTTGGGCTACGCGAAGACCACTCCAACACGACAATATTATTGACCCTTAACCAATACTGCATTATTCTGCTAGTATGAATAGGACAATTGTACTGCTGAAAGGCGAAATTTCCATCGATAAACCTTTCTGTTACGGGTGGTGACATTATGTTTTCTAAAGTGTCTCTATGAACTATACCATTCAGCCTTTCGTTAATTTTGAAGCATGTGCTCTGAACATCCATGCTAATCCAGGCCCATACGTTTCCTCAGAACATCCGACTGGTGTGCAATTTGTGTGTAGGTATATCATTCACTATATCTTTCATTTCTTGGTACATACATACGGATTCTGCCATCATAAGAAGACTTGGAGATTTTTTCGTCAGAAAACAAAAAAATTTTGTTCCAAAAAGTCGGGACCTATAATCAAATGTTGAAGTGCAAATCCAACCCCTAGCAGCACTCCTGCTAGGCAAGCCGGCTGCTCTTATTTTTTTTTTGGTCAGTTCTCAGTGAACCAAGGAAATTTTCAATTTAGCGAGCCTCCACAGCGTTCGAAAACAGATTTTGGATGATGTGGTTAACCAAAGCTGCATCTTCTTCGTCATTTGTTACTTAGGGCGCCCTGATCTAACAGCGCGTGCAACTAGGAGGTAGAGTGTCTACTTCTTCTTTTACTTTGGGAATATCATGGCTCACATTTAGGTTTGACGAAACGCGCCTCAGGATCCAACCTTCTCTTCCAGTTTGCTGATGGTTCGAATTTTTTGATCTTCTGTTAGATTTTTCGGTATTTTTAAGTTTACTAATCGATAGTGACATAAAATTGAAACAGTAACTGTCAAAATTGTTTTGTCAATAACATGGTCAAAGTGACTAGCAATTTGCAATAGAAAAATCTTTGTTTCCAACACGCCTGTTTATCTTGTATTGTATTTTGTAGGCCCCGTTTAGTATTTGTGAATATCCGTATTTGCAATAATGGGTGGCTTAAGAAAATGCTGTGCGCCAGGATATTCTGATACAAAAGTGTTCCAAGGAAATTTCCAATTTACAATGAATTATTGATAATAATTACAAATAAAACAGGTGCCAAAGCAGTTATCGAACACATATATATATATATTTATTATCTGTGGTTTCCAAATTAATGGCCGCCGCGGTACGTCACGCTCTTAGCAGCTTGGTTTTTTTGACGGGAATTTTTACACTTTTTTTTTTTTTGTTATTGTTATAGATTTTAAAACAAAAACAAATTTGCTGCTAACATTTAACACTTATATCTACCTGACAAAAATATTTTAAAAAATTGGAATGCACTTTATTCTGCCCGTGTATTCCGAAAATATACGTGATGTGATTAATCAATAGGCCGTGTGGTATTCACGGGCGTGAGGAATTATTGTCAGTTGTCAAATGAATTGACAAAAAGAATAGACATATTATTTAACAGGCGTGGAGAAAAATAGTTTTTATTATTCTTATGATCATATCCATTCACACATACAGTTGAATACAAGAGTAAAGCCTGTAGTGTAATCCTGTAGAATGCTTCCTGAATCCAAAGAGTATTGGAGAATTAAAATATATAACCACCTCTTAATATAAATAGAAGAACTGCCTGTGATATTGGTCCAGGGAGTGAAGAAACTGGAGAGGGAGACATACTTGTTAACTGAATTCTTACTTTTTGTGTTCATTGATGTGCTTTGTTTGTAATATACGTAATTTCTAGTAATTTATACAATATATTTAATATTTTTGTGTTTTGTATTTTTTTACTCTTGCACAATATACCAGTATGTATGTATTTTTTTGGACAATCAATGGTGTTTTCCGGGTTTGTTGGCCGTAGTCGGTAAGTTCTTCTTAGAGCCGACATCACGCCGGAAATGTGTGGTAGAGGTCGCAGTTGTATCGTTAAAAGAGTACTGGTTACGACTGTCGACTGATAGGCATCGTCGGTCAGTGCCTGAATGGTGTGCTGTGATTGGTCGCATCGTATGACCTGTGGTATGACTAATGGCCGCATTTGTTGAAATTGTGCGGGTGTCGATGGCTTCCCAGTGGAGTCTTGGGTAGTAATGTGCCGTAGTGGCCAGGACATCCGTATGCTCGTACTGAATTTGGTGATCTCTGTATATTACAGCGTGTTCAACGATTGCTGATTTCTTGGTTTGCTCACTGCGACAGTTTCTTTGGTGTTCTTTTATTCCGGTATTTAAAACTACGTTTTGTTGTTCCGATGGAAACTTGTCTGCAGCTATAAGGTATCCCCGGTTGTGGATAGGGGTGTCGGCGGTCCTTAGTAGAAACGAGCACCTGCTGAATCTTCCTTGTTGGACAGTAGACGGTTTTTATTGGATGTGTCTTCAGTATTTTACCAATTCTGACCGTGATGTCTCGCACGGGGAGAAAGGACTTGTTGACGTCGACTAGGTAGTGACCGGTTGTAACACATGCCGTTTATGTCCGATGGCTTACTTTATATCTCCATTTGAGTAACTGTTGATTTCATGAATCAGTTGGAGATGATCATGCTCTTTGTCGATATACTGTATCTGGCAAATACGTTTCACTCGTTCAATTAGGGTCTTGATAAACCCTTGCTTTTGTCGGTAATGGTGGCGGTCGTCGGCACTATCACATGATGTTTTATCGCCCAAAGGAGAGTTATAAGATGTTTAGTAAGCATCAAAAGTTACGAATCCTGTCTGCATTTTCAGAGACTGGTTATTCTAACTTTTGCCTGATATTTATGTACACCATGGAGTTCTTCTGCTATATATTTGTATATCAACCTATTTTTTTAACATATTCTGATGTTTATACCTAATAGAAGCGCAAAAGATAAATATAAAGAGCCATTAAATGGACTAGAAATGGCCAAACGATCCCTTGCTTCGATGGGAATCAATTTTAATTTGCTGCAAAATAATTGAAAGTTCCTTAGTAGTGTGCGACTACTTAAGCGTCGACTAAAGGTGTTGCTTCTTGAACATTGCACGTATTCCTAATGTCAAATGTAGTTGGCTTAAGTTTTATAAATACCTATTGTATTATATTTTGTAATGAAAATTGACAAAGTGTCTCCAGTACTGTATACTGGCGTACACAATAAAGTTCTATCATTGTGCAACAGAAATCAATCAGAGGGGTTATAAAAAGAAGCGGATCTGTATTGTAACCGACAGCCAGGGGTTAGTGTGGGCATTAGTGAAATCCAGGATACAATCAAGGCTGGTTCGAGAATGCATTCGAGAACTGAATAGCCCGGCAAACCTCAATGAAGTTGCTTTACTGTGGGTGCTCGGACATTCGGGAATCGAAGGAAACGAAAAAGCCGACGAGTCGACAAGAAAGGGAACATTGGTTTCATTTACAGGCCCAGAGCCTGTTTTATGCGCACAACTCAGTCGGTTCCTCAGGATTCCTCACCTTTCTTGGTGGCTTCGTCGACAGTCAACAATAATTATCCGCTTGTGAATGTTCCTAGAATTTCAGAACTGGAAGTACTGGCAGTTTTGAAAAGTATGAAAAACAAAATGATATCAGGCTCTGATCAAATTCCTAGTTTTTTATTAGGTGATTGTGCTATCATATTCGCTAAGCCGCTATGTACTATATTTAACCTGCGCATTGCTAGTTCCAGTTTTCCTGATTGTTGGAAGGTCGCCAAGGTTTCTCCAGTGTTCAAATCTGGTAGCGCTTCTGATATTGGTAATTATCGGTCAATTTCATTGTTGTCAAATTTTTCCAAGGTCTTTGAAATGATCTTGTACAAACATATATATACGACAGTTAAGGTTTGTATTTCTCCACATCAACACGGTTTTGTCTTAAGGGCTTATAGTTTGGGGCGTACGGGTGCTATCCTTCCATTGGCTTCCCGCATGATGTTTTGTTGAAGACATTTGGGTTGGATTCCCTGGATTTGCGAAGGAGTACAGCTGGTATGGTATTCCCAAGTAGCACATAACGTTTTTAAAACGTTACTGGAAGGTCTCTCAAGCGTCAGCAAAAACGTTCCTATTACGTTTGAGAGACGTCTTAATGTCACAAAAATAAAACGTTTTAATTTGACGTTCTGATAACGTTTTAGTTAACGTTCAAAGAACGTTGTAATTTAACGTTCTGATAACGTTCTAGTTAACGTTCAAAGAACGTTGTAATTTAACGTTCTGATAACGTTTTAGTTAACGTTCAAAGAACGTTGTAATTTAACGTTCTGATAACGTTCTAGTTAACGTTCAAAGAACGTTGTAATTTAACGTTCTGATAACGTTTTAGTTAACGTTCAAAGAACGTTGTAAGATAATGGTTTAAAAACGTTGTATAGGATGTTTTAGGCGGAATAGTAACCATTGTAGCCGGTGGTAATATGTACTATTTTAAATGAAAAGTCAGAAACATGTGTCGAATTTGTAATGGTTAGGTAAAGAGACCCGCTGTTTGAAGGTTAAGCAAAGAATCACCATCTGTAGGTCTTTGTAGGGGTACAATTGTAGCAGGTGTGTCTCTGATGTAACCACTAACAATTGGACAAATGCTTATATAGATCTTTTTTTATTCCAAATAATTCATACCACCACCTTAACTATTTACTATTCCACCTGCAGCAACCTGTAATAAAACTTTTATTATTCTTGAAAAAAAAAAACACTTACCTACCGATTATTCTAAAATCAATGCACCAGAAATTGTTTAAAAGATGTATAACAAAACTTTGGAAAGCTTTCAGTGTGTCTGTTCTGAAAGTTACAAATTAATATTATACAACAAAATAATTAGATGTTTGCAATTTTTAATTCTAGAAAAAGGCGATTTGACTGTCCATGTGTATATGATATAAATAAAACAGTAATAGTATAGGGAATATCATTTATATTTTGACAAATTTAAAAACATTTTTTTATAGATACAAAACGACATATTTACAATGAAGCTAGAACTATTTTAGTTATGAAGTAGTGGAAAAGAGACATAACTATTTTGCCAAGGGAATACAATACATTTAGTTTTGACATCACATAGTTGCCATACATTCATGTCGGATAATTTTGAAACTATAAAAATTTGCAAAGCTTCTGATTTCAAAGGGTAGGAGTAAAGTGAAGAATATAAAATAAATGCTTTGCCAACAAAAAAAATTGTTTCATCATGAGTTACAATTATATTAATTATTTGTACTACACGATCATCTTTTGTAAGAAAAAAGGAATTCTTTGGTGAGTGAGAATGTATACAAAATTGAAATTGCTTACAGGCAATCTTTTTAAATTGTTTACAGTTAGGGTGAAATGGTGTAGGACCATTACGATGTTCTTCATAATATTGTATATCGGCGTGATTTTTTAGTGTCATGTTTTTATAATTCAGCTCCTGTAAACGGTTATATAGTTGTTGTAAAGGTAATTTTGGTGATCTTACAAGAGCTTTTAATTGCCCTAAAAAATTTTCAAACGGAAACGCAGATATGTTGTTGAGAGAACCATACAATTTCGCGTCATCTGCTAAATGGGTCAAAGAATGAATATTATACACAAGAAAATCAATGCCATATATGTGCTGACAATGAGATACAAAAGTAGATAATAACTTCCGTGCCAATTCATGCCCTAAACTAACCAAATGTCTCTCGCTTAACAAAATAGAACATCCGAAATGCAAGAGCAAAAAATGTTCATAAACTGCTTTGTTGATTTTACCTTTTAAGACCACAGGGCCCATGTATAATAAAAACGTTCGAAACTGAGTAGCTTTCCAATATCCAATGTCTGACAGTTTCTCAGGCTTCCGATTAAATTCAGTTGGTAAAGCAATATTAAGGGAGCTTAAACATAGTGATATTTCATTAACGAGTCTACTTCCTAAACGCACATCATAGATCCTACCACTAGTCCAACTAATTAATAATTTTTTGACTACTCCTAAGCATACACAATGCATATAATCAATGGGAAATTTCTCAACAAAGTTAATGTTTAACTTACATAGAGGAGAGATTCCCATGTGATGATCTGCATCACTTTGTTGAAGAAAAGCCTCGTTTTTCCGTTTTGGACATGAAGTTCCCTTAAATATAACTTTATCATTTACATATTCACCGACTATTGTACATTTATCGCAAGATGAGTAGCCACTGTGAGATTTTATACACTTCACAAATGCTTTAGCGGGAGCGTCACAAACAAAACTGTGAACTTCGATACTGTACATTTTACATTTAAAAACAAATCCTTCATTTAACAGTTTATTAAGTTCATTGACGAAATCTTCCAAATATGAAGACAATGGTAACGGTTTCGATTTCCCACAAAAAACCCCTATTACGAAACATTTATCTGTAGGACTTTGAGAAGTTTTAATTAAGCCTAAAATTGGCCAGAAGTTAATCGCAGAATTGGAAAACACCGGAAGGCCATCTATATTAAAAGATATTCTAATAATGGTGGACGTAAATTTTGGAAAATTTAAAAGAAAAGATTTTATATTGTCGGTCAAACCTATGTGAACGTATTCACCGTTTTCCAACTGCTTATAATTTGGCCGTACTTTTGGTGTTTTTAAAAGAGTCCGTGAATCTACTGCTAAATCAGTAAAATGTGGCGACAGAATATGTAAAAGCTCTGAAAAAGCTTTATGAGATACTTTATTTGCAAGAGCCCATTGTCGTAAGTCATTTGGCAAGTTATTTCTAGAATCATTTAAGTTGGATATAGGGTTGAATTCTTGATTTTCACTTTGATCAAGTTGTATACAATTATCATTACCGCTTGTATCAGTAGAACTATTGCAGTGAGATATGTTTTCTTCGAAATATTCACAAACATCATGATCTTTATGTTGTTCATTTATTTCAGTCCTGGTTTGTGAAGACGTAACCGAATTTAGTATGGTTGTATGGTTTTCTAAATACTCTATACTTTCCTTAAATTCTTGGGCAACCCGTCTATATACCTGACGCTTGCCTACAATTTCCTTGCATTTTCTTTTTGACATTTTAATGCAAAATCTAGTGAAAAACTTAAAATTTCATTCAGATGGTTTCTATAGATTTTTTTGTCTAATTCTCTTTACACGAAAAGGTGCTTGCTTCAGCCAAATTTTTATGACATCCTCCACTTCTTTTGAAGTGCTTGCGCAACTTGCCTTGACTGATTCTGTAAGAAAGTAATTATATCAGTAATTGTTATAGAGTATTGGGTGTTCAGCTCTAATTAGAACATTTCAAAAACAACCCCCATAATGCAGCAATTATTTCATATTGTTTTAAAATATCAGTAACAGTAATAGCGTAAACACTAAAAAACACCTTACCACACAAACTGAACGCACGTTTCGATAGTGAGGCTATCATTATCAGCAGAAATACTTTACAGTTCAGTATTTCTGCGGATAATGGTAGCTACGCTATCGAAACGTGCGTTATCAGTATCACAGTTTAGAGTATTTTTATCGACAGTAATAAGGTACGTACCTACAACAAGAGAACTCAGCTTCAATTTTGAAAAAGCTTGTTTTCCATTTCTTCCTTGAAAATTGAATTCTGCAGCTACAGTATCTGAAAATGTTTCCTTCAAAATTCTGTTTGTACTGGAGACAAGGTCCTTTCCTCCTAATGTGGTGATATATGCAACCTAAAAAATACAAAAAAAATACAATTTCTAAAAGTTTAAATTTTAAAGTATCTTCATTACTGAACAGATATATTTTTTGCTAGATACAAACAACACACTATTTAACTTACAAATGATTTCGAATTATATTCGGTGGTGATATACTCCTCAAGCATATAAAGATCTTGCATAGATGACAGAGGTAATTCAACTGGAAAATTATCTTTTACTCCTGGGTGTATGTGATTTTCTTTTGATACAAGCTTTAGTATCTTTTTAATATCTTGCTTAACCTCTAGCAAATGCCTTAAGACGATTTCAAATTCTGATAAAAAGAACATTGTAGATTAGATGGTTTTCAACATTTTCATATTTAACGTTTTGAATTTTTATACCTGATTTGTTAACAACAGAAGTGGAAGGCGTCTCAGCAGCAACTAAGAAATAAAGAAAGGTAGATGTAATGAAATTGCAGACAGTTCAAGATAACTGCATTTAAAATTCAAATATTTACCTATTTTATCCTTCACACTAGTACTGCTCGCTAGCCTTCTTGAAGGTGTATATAAAAGTAATTCATCATCAGCGGCTACAAATATCAACGTCATATTCACATATAAAGTATTAATATTAATTATACAATACTTACTGGTAAAGTTTATTGCGCTTGTATTTATTTTTGGAGGCCTTGGTATATTACTCAAATCCTCATCATCACTCACATCTGACTCTTCAAACCTTAATGGACGTTTTATTTGCCTGCACAATCTTCTTGATTGTGATAAATCTTCTTCTTCAGTCTGCAAATCTGAAGTTTCCTCAGCTCTCTTCAGTTTTTTATAAGCTTTTCCATAATCATCTAAAAGAAACATATAAAAATTGTATGCATGTTATATTATTCCAATGAACTTTTAGTAATAAGTACATGACTTTATTACATCACAAATGTACTCACTAACAGACAAGTTGTTAAAGAGATTTTCTTGCAGAACTCACCTGATTCATAGAAGACACGAGTGATATTATAAAGAACCCAGGTGTCTTTATTTACTTCTTCTGATTTTTTAACGGAACGTTCGAATTGTTGTTGTTGCTTGTATGGAGGCCAAAATACCCGCCCTTTTCTTGGTGTTAACCATTCCCTGTTTACTATACTTAAACCCCCTCCTTTTGTCGGCGAAAATTCTACAAGGGCGAACATCCTATAATAACAATGTACTACAGTCATATCTTTTATCTCTGACTACATCATATAGTATAACAAAGAAAATTCTTACATTACCTAAGTTTAGTTTACTCGCTGGCACGAACGTCACAAACCAACATGTCACCCTGATGCACTGATCAGCACTGATGTCAGACGCGACGCATCTACAATTGTGACCAACCTAACGTGAGTAATGACCGGTATATACGCATTTTAACGAAGACAGAATTCGTTAATTATACCGATATACTTATAACTTATAACAAATATTGCAATAAAAAGACTGCACAATTTACATTATCGCACAGAGAAAAAAACAGAAAATATGTTAGTATAGTTGGTATGTTGGTATCTCATACATAAAGTTGGATTATTTGTTTACAAAATTAAAGAAAAAGATAAGTAGGTATGTACATTGAAACAAAAAACATAGTTTTACACAGGAATAAAAAAGGACAATGAAAACAAAATAAAAATACACTAATTAAACAAAGTGTCAAGCTATAGAGTTGTATGATACATTATCAAACGTTATATTTTTACCACTAAAATAACGTTAGTAAACGATATCTTCTTAACGTTACAGTGACGTTAACTATGTAACGTTCGGGGAACGTTATTTTAACGTTTGAAAACGTTGAACGTTAAAAATAACCTTATTTTAACCCTTTATAAACGTTGCCGTGCTACCTGGGTTTCTGTATAAATTAATTAATAATAAGATAGATTGTCCATATTTGCTGCAGAAACTAAATTTTCTTGTCCCTAGACAATCCCGCAGGTCTATATCTACGTTTTATGTTGGTTGCCCCAGGTCGAGTGCCTCGGTAAGGTCTCCTGTTTACAGTATGTGTAACGCTTACAATCGGATTAACAATTATGTAGATATCTTTGGTTGTACGTTGCGCGATCTTTTGAGGCAAGGAAGAGGATAATTAATGTAAATGTTTATTATTGTTAGTGTGCATACCGTATGATTATTGTATTCCGTTATATACTATTTAATCATTTTTTTTATTGTTTATTATATATATATTGTCCTATTATTGGATAAACTGTTGGGCAATAAACTCTATATTATTATTATTATGAGTGTCCAAAACACAAAGAACACTGGAACATCACTAGGCAAACTCATAAGGACCTTTATCCGCGGGGATTATCAAAGAAGAACCGTCAAGAACTACTAAGGTTAGTAGAATTAAATCATTTTTGCATACTAGCAGGAATAAACATCGCAGATATCCAATACAGACTGTGTAATAGAATGACAGAGATCGCATACCGCATTTTAATAATTAAGCAAGCGAATAATTAACCCAAAGAATTATTTCGTTCGATGAGTCAGAGATCTGTACAGACTAGTACAGCGCACCAGAATATTAGAATGGCTGGCATAATGGGTATAGGAAATGGGAGATATAATACAAAAAGCGAGGAGGCTGTAGTGTTTCCAGGGACTTTGTGTCAGGTGGCTCCAAGAAAAAAAAATCCTCAAACATTTTCAGGACGCGGTTTCAACCCGGAAAACAAGCAATGTATGGTATGAACAATCACCGTGAAAGTTAATACGAAAGTTTAACTGCCTGTATCTTTAATATCGCACTATATCCTCGTAACTAAATTATTCTATAATATTAAATTTATAAGTCAAAACTTATTTCTTCCTTTAGTGTTACTATTTATAGATGCTGATTTAAAAAAAAAGACATCTTAATCATATTCATCACGTTTATATTATTTTGTGTCAATATACATTTATTAATACTACATAATTAATATTAAATATCATAAATGACTTATGTGTTACATTTTTTACGGTTAGTTAATATGTACAATAATATAATTATATTTACTAAATAAATAGAAGAATAGATCTTATCATATAACAAATTAAAACATTTGTAACTTGGAATAAGTATATTTACATATACAAATACTTGGAAGTTATAGTTAGTATTAACAGCAAGAGTAATAATTGAGACGGATTAATAATAGTGCTTTCGGAATTCGACAATTCGCGGTACTTAAAATTTAATATATTGTTTCAGTTTGTCGTAAAGTATGTGATGTTAAAATTTAATCAGTTGTGAATTGTTCCTACTGCTAATAACAACTATAAGAAACTGTAAACAATTAATTTGCGATTATAGTTAGCGAAAATGCAAGACATTTAATTGAAGTGCACCGCAGCGGAAACTTATAAGTTATTCGATTCAGATTATTGTCGAAAATTTCCGTTATTGTACGTATGCATGTATCTATAATTAATGGGGAATGCATATTTTTAAATAAATTAATAAATTTTACATGTGTCGATAAATTTATGTGAAAATCTTTCTGATGCGTCTTCCATTTTCGAAGATTAAGAGGTCTGAATTCGTTTCTGCGTACTTAGGCGTAATTCTACAGCTAATGATTTAATTCAAATTTGTACTATGTTGTGTCGATGGCTCATCGTTACATAAATGTATCGTCTTTACACCGAATACAGGAACTTAACATTAAGTGACTAGATTATTCACTTTCTTGTGTCGCTGGAAGCCTGAAAAATATTGCTTGACGGTATTCTTCCGTTGTTGGCACTGTCGTTTCTGCCGCAGTAATAGTGGTAACAGCTGTAAGAGTTGTCTTTTCGTCATTTGCGGATTCTGTTACAACGGTGGCATCCTCCACGTCCTCACTTTCAAAATTTAAGACTGTCGAAACAACTTGTTCTGTCGTTGTAGATTCAGTATTCGAAGTCTCAGTGGTTAAGGTGGTAGTTTCCAGGACCTGTAATGGAAAATCGCGACATTATACACATAATCGTACATAAGATTTCGAATTAAATTGTAGCTAACTACAGCAGAATTACTTTCAGTTGGCGGAAACTGCGCCCTCACGCGCAGAACACGTCACGAGCTTGATGAGGCTGAACCACTTGAATGAACAGCGTACAGTACTGCAGATTCATATTACAATAAAAACCGAATTACGAATTTTGCACGAATAGCCAAGATATTTTTTTACGTGCGAATTATAATGATTCTGCATACTCTTTTGGGTGTTTCACTCCATTGAGCGCGCCCTCTTGTTCTCGCGCATCCGCCAGTTGAAAATCATTCTGCTGTAAATTCGACTTTGTTTCGCGTTTGCTCAAAGATGTCTTATATTTTTAAACTCTTCCACATTTCCAGCAATGATGTAAATTGTAATACCAAAACTAAGAAAACTCGTTTGATCGCTATAATGTTTAAAATGCGGACATTTAAGTATTAAATGTATTATGTAAATGTAAGACATATCAGACAAAGGTGTCACTGCAATATTGCTCAACAATTTATTCCGAAACTGAAGATTTGTAGTAAACATAATAAGGCAAGAACAATTACTAAGGGAGCCACGTAATTTACTTCAATATCATCGAAGTAACAACTAGAAGAATTTTTCTTCCGGCAGTAGGAAACGAATTGCTGAAGTAATGTCTTCGTAACGGAAAATAATTGCCAAGCAATATTTTTTTGACATGCAACGACATTAGAAATTGAAAAATTTTCTATTAAGTTCCTGTATTATAGATTTAGCAACAATATACCTCAATTATTAACAATTTTGGGCAATAATTTATACACAATAGTTAGATGGTGGTATAGGAACTAACCACCAAAACTATAAGATTTACTTGCAATCGCCAGCTTTGTATTTTTTGAGCGCATTCTAATTAGTGTAGTAATGTATGCCATAATAAGATTTTATTATTTTACGTTTGAACAAGCATTACTACATATTACTTGTTTACTTTCTTCTGTTATGGTTTTGCATTTGTCTCATTGCACAGTTAAGTGTGCAGGTTCGGTTGTTTAGTGGGTAATCTTTTACAGGAATTTTGTCAAATTCACAAAAAGTGTCTTCTTGGCATTTAAGACTCTACTAATCAGGTTGGCTTTGGATAGTCATCTGGTTCTACTTTGGGCCCATTTTTCATTTGGAATTTATCGAAAGAAATCAGGAGACTTTTTTAGAAATCGGCAAATGATTTTGCCGTGTACAGAGGAACGTTTTGGACTGGTAAACTTTCCATAGGTTTTTCGTTAGAATGGTTTTCATGTAGCCCGTAATAATTATGTAAGTTCCCTTCAGGACATGACGACAATCTTAGAAACGTAAAGGTGAAAGTCCAGATGATATGTTAGAGTTCCTACTAGGTATTTAATATAGGTACAAAATATTTTATTGGAGTAATTGTTAGCATAAAGATGGACTGTGTTTGTCCTTTCACTTGCAAATTGTAGTGGTATTTTTTGTTGTGTACTTTTTGCAGATTTTCAAGTAGTTTCATATTGACCATCATCCTTTTGTTTTTTATTTTTTAAGCAACCAAAGATCAAAATTAATTTCTTGAATGAAAATTTTAATTATTTCTGTAATTAAATTCTTCTCCAAACGTTGACAAAGTCAAAATATTAACCGATAACATGCTTATCATGTTATCGGTTAATATTTTGACTCTACTGCTTGCTTTTTGATTCATAAATTAAAGAATAAAATGTTTGATGTGTTATTTTTGATTATAGAATAGTCGGAGTGGTACGAACACCGCTAAGAAACATATTTAAAATTATAAAAAAAAAAAAAACAGATTGATCTGCGTAAATGTTTACTGTATTCTATTTAGGTAAGAAGAAACAGTTTCTGATACACTAACGATTAAACTATTAATTAGGATGGTAGAAAACACAAAAGAAAGAATTCAACTGTAGGTAGTTTTCAAAATATTTTACCTTTTATATTAGATTAGACATTGTTTATTTACTAACCGAATTAAGGAAGTACGTTTTGATTTAAGGTTCCTGTTCGGAATAATTTTTTTTGTTAGGCAAATAAAAGTACAAAAAAAAACTGTAAATAATTGGAAATAGATTAGGAATTCAAATAATTGTTCTTAGTTTAAACAGGAAATCTATAGCGGTATTTTTAGGTATGGTTGAATGGATGAAATGTATATTGCTGATTGTGCAGTTACGTGAAAATTAGGAATATTTTATAGAATTGTATTGAACATTGTGCATTACACACTAGATACTGAGTTTCTGTGAACCAGGATAATTCATTATACATAAATGAGTGAAAGGAGTACTTACACAATAATAGCACATATGTATTTGATCTTTTTAGTCATTTTCAAAAGAAGATTAAAAAAATACTTTTTTTTCATCAACGTCTTGGTTATTAAACAACACTCCGCCTTCACAATTTTATTAATTGGAGACAATTGTTTCGGAAATTGGTGGATTTTTCTATTAAACAATATTCATTCTATTCATGGCTTCGCAAAATATGGTATATTCCACTTTAAAATTGAAGTATTTTCAATACATCTATGAACTTGAATATAAACTTTATTTAAGCATTTTATGTTTCTGAAGAAATTAGATTCTCATGCAATCGTGCAAGCTGTACTTCATTATTTTAGTTAAAATATATTTGTTTTCAGTATTTCCTTAAAGGTTTATTTTTATAATTAATTAGAATTCATGCAATTACCATATATTTATAAATTTTAAATTTCAAAGTCCAATCATATTACTGCTTGATATTCTACAATATTTTTGAGTGTCTTTCATGAGCTCATTAAAGGTTCCATATTTTAAACAGAATTTCTGTAATACGATTATTGAAATATTGATTTATTTAATATATAAGAATTGTATATTATTTTATTTTAACGCGGAGTCTTTGTTTTCTTTTTAATGTAATACCTACCTGCGCACTGGTGATAACTCACCTTGGCTAGTGATTTGTAAGGCTAGAAGTATCATGTGTTTTCTACCATTTAATGAGATTTTTTTCTTATTTAAACGAATAGAGAAATTCCAGGAAACGTATGTTTATAAAGGAACGGTAAACATTTATTCAGTACACTTACATTGTTTTAAGACGATATACAACAAATTGTTAAATACTGTGAATACTTCTTTGTTTGACGATTAATTGGTACATTTAATACTTATTTTATCAAATAAATAGAAGAATATATTTTATTGTACAACAAATTAAAACATTTGCAACTAGGAATATGTATATATACATATACAAATATATAAATATTGTAGTTAATATTAAGAGCAAGAGAAGTAGAGGAATTTATTAGTAGTTCAATTTTGAGATAAATTTAATATGAAGGTTAAATCCATGTACTATTAAGAGAATTATTTCAAACTACCCATCTCGCTAGTAATAGCAACTATAATAAATCACAAAGTTAATATCAATTCATGATATTATCATTGGTACTTCTGCCCAAAATGTATGTTATAGTAACAAAAGGCGAATTGCTATTTTGAAAGAAATATACCTACTTAAGTAAAGTTCGTATTGAAAAACTTTAAGAAAAGTAGATGAGGTCCATTCGGTGTTTGAAAAATTATTGACGCGTCACATTTTCTCAGTTAAAAAAACTAATTCCATTACATTAGCATTATCTAAATTCGTACTCAATGCTTTTGCCTGTTTGTATGTCTTTAAAGCAAATACAGGAACTTAACTAGAGATGACTAGATTATTCACTTTCTCGTGTCGTTGGAAGCCTAAAAATATTGCTTGGCGATTATCTTCATTTACGAGCGTTAATTGGCACTATATCAGTAGTAGTTTCCTCCAATAGTTATTTGTCTTCCTTTTTTGTGTGTTTTTTTTTTGGAGCGCCGTCCATTTACTCCTCAACTCCAAAGTTTGAGGCAATCGGAGAAATTTCTAGTTGTTACTTCAATTATTGACGTCGCAGGACTTGAGGTCGTAGCTTCCATGGCTTCCTCTGCAATAAAAGTTCATACTTGGTCTTAATGTTTAACGATTGAGTCAAATCATCAAAATTGCAATTTTATTGTTGACGCAAGATCCTTTCAATCGACGATGACAGTTTTAAATAATTTCCTAGCGAAGGGTAGTCATTAAACTCTGGCTTTTACATGCCCATCTCTTGAAGCATACTTATACCACCACTGTGCATACAGTATATAATTGATGTGGTATCTATTTTATTTTTTATTTATAATCCTAGAAGTTTGCTTCTTTACAATGTATTCACAATGTATAAAAACTAAATATTACAACTGGGTAAATAATACCAGTTGACGGTTTGAAGAAATAGCAAACGTAAAACGTGATTTTTTAGCGTTGAATGATTAATTCTAGCAACACCTTTATAATATTTACGCGTCATTTATATCAAACCACAATATTTTGACCCTATCTTGTTGAAAATCGGTTAAAAGCACGATTCAAAATTGCGTTGCATAATAAATCAAATGCTGAAAGAATCCAGTCGACTAAAATAACTGCCAATGTCGATTGGAAGGTCCTGCATATTAAGTTCGATTTTCCTACACTTATTCGACTCTTTTACTGCGAAACCGACTTTGGAAATAATGCATGGCTGCTAAATATATTTAAAGAATTTTGGAATTTTGTTATCTTTCTTGAAATATTTTTGTATTACAATATTTTAAAATTTAGCTATGGGCAACGAAAAAACAAGGTTATGGGATTAATGTTAATCCTGATAATTTTATGTGGATAATCGCATACATGTTTTATCTTTATCGATTAATTTTAAGTTTTTGTTCGCAACTTTATGGTAAAAAATAAATTGTAAACATTATATTTACAATCAAATACGACACAATGGGGCGGATTAATTTGAAATTTACAATAAAGATGTATATGTATACATAGATATTCTTCTAGTTAAATAATAAATAAATAGATTTATAAATATTTTTTTGATTAAGCAAATTTGGCGCTTTTTTTGTATTGTTTTAAACGCTATAATGATTCTCTTCTAGTGAAAATTAATATAAAAATACGAATAATTATATCCTAATGAATAGATACATATTTATATGTTATTATTCCTATCCTTCATCTTACAATGATTATTGAAGCACTTTAGTATTTCGAATTAAAATGAACAGAAATGATAAAAAGTATATCTCCAATAACGTGTATTAATTTTACACAAGCAAATACATTTTATGTTAGATATAATTTAAAATGAAATATCATATAAGCAACTTACCAGAATATCTGTTCTCTGCCTTTACATTAAGCAAAATGTGGCTTCCATTGAAAGCTAACTACCATGTTGTTGTTGGCGTCCTTTTCGTCCTGCGACTTCGAATCCGGACTCAATACGAAAGAGGCACTGGCGTCGTCGTTTGAGCCGTCGTTTTGCGGAATCTCGATGGTGAACTTCTCCGGTCCGCTGGACGTCTTCTGACTGCTCTCCAGATGACTCTGAAGCTTGCTGAAGAGGAATTGTAACTGCATGTCCGGATCCACTTGGATTACTTGCACACATCTTCCCGAATTTTTGGAAGGAACGGTTCCTTCGCCGCATTTTTCGGGACTGAACGTCGGCACTATGAAGACCGATTTGGCGATTACTTTTTTCTTCATATTGCCGCCTTCGTCGCTTAGTTTTGTTTGATTTTGGTCGTCGACCAGCAACCAGGCCTGCCAGGTTAGCTCGGTCGATCTTTCGTCCAAAGGTTTCAAGGGATAACTGAAGGTAAACGACACAAAAAGAAATATCGTGACAACAATCAGGGTCCTCATTTTCTGCACGTTACTCTTTTACGCTGCACTGTCTATGTATAAATTGGATAACATCTGTCATATATCGCGTGTATGTTTTCAATAATAGTCGCGCGGCTGCTGCTTCTTCTCCGAGTAACAATGGTACACTGATCGGCTGCCGTGTAATTCTGTAAAACATATAACCATATTAAAAATAACAATTCATTTTTTTCCTTCACTTTTATACGAGAGCGTGTTTCCATTTTGGCCACGCGCCAAGTTCCGAAATTGTTAATTTTCCGTACGGGGATTCTATTTGTCTCTATTCAGCTTTTATACGGTAATAATACTCTTTCCCCCCGCAACGGCTAACGTTATTTAGCTCCGTACGCGATCACACCGAACTACACACCAGACTGCATGTAGTCTGTTAACATTCGTACGCCGATGTTTAATCATTTATCTCTGTATTGATTTACGCTTTGTTTTCGTTTTAATGCATCAAGGCGAGCGTTGAAGAACGGATCTCGCGCTTCAAAATATTTGCGTTGATGTCTATACGATGATGGGTGGAAATGCTTCCAGAGTAACTAGGCGAAAAAACTATTGAGTACAGATAAAAGCTATATTAGCTATTAGCGGAAATCTTTATCGAGGCAGTAATTTGTCAGATAGGCTATTATAGCCAATATTAGTTAATGATGATCTTCATACACGAGAGTCTAAGAGATGAAAATTTGTTCCAAATTTCTAGAATTTATTTCTACAGTATATCGACGCAAACCACTAAATTTGCGCTAATTAACGTTAATTAATCAATGATGACTGGAATAATGTGCAGAATCAATTTCACATTACCAGACGTGTTTCGCTTTACTAAGAGTCATTAGTGCTACTAGGTGATGATTGCATTCTATGATGAAAGTCGGATATAGCTAGTGAACCATGGCAGGGCTGTGCCGCGGATACCACATCAACCTTTTTAAGCAATATTTAATAATAATAATTTTTATTAACCACTCGATCTAAAGAGATATGGGCTGCGTCAAGAAAAATATACAATAAAAATACAAACAATACACTAGGTTGAAACATATACATAATCAGTGGCGGCGCGTGGACTTTTATTTTGGGAGTGCACATGTGGGTAGGTACCAGGGAGTCCGGTTTTGAAAATGAACCTTCAAAACTCGCATTTTAGAGCAGTTTGCGACGTTCTTTCGCCTTATCTTGGGATAATATTCAGAAAAGGGCTTAGCGCAAAAATCCGAAATTGTTAGTTCTTCTTTTTATACAGAACAGTCACATCATAAACGAACAAAAATGACTTAAACTAAAAATTGTTTGAAAAATTGATAAGACCTTTAAATATACCAGGATTTATTGAATCATTTCCTTCGTAATGGCCACGTAATGCTAACTCGAAAGCACCACAAAATTTAATACAGTTTATAATTTTCGATAAAATGTATCTATTCTTTTTTACTTGCTCATTATGTTTCTCGATATTCAGTCGGTACGCACTGTTTAATTGTTGTCGAATATCTTGTTTACCTAATAAATTAAAACCTAATTTAGCAGAGAGGTGTGTCTTGGCACTTTGATGTTTTTTAATTTTTTCTTTTAAATGGATTAAATCCTTGACACCGGATGTGGTCCATTCTGTTTGAACATCACCAGCAAATAATAAACACGGAAAACAATAAAGACTGTTACTAATTTCACAACCACATAACCAGGCGGCTTTTTCATAAGTGTCTATCTTAAAGGTTCTTTTATAACCGCGTGTTTTACATTTTCTTACATGCGTGATCGATAAATTCGGTTTTGGGCGACCGGCACTTTTGATTTTTTCTTTTTCTTCTAATGTCAGCGAAGAAAAACGAATTGTTTTTAAATATTGTACGCTAGCGCAAATCGGATTCTCCAAATTATCCGCCATAATTGCGCGCGAATACAACAAAAGTAATTTCCCGGTTCACGGTATACAACACCACACTAACAGACGACCGTACACAAACTAAATGTGTACATATGGTAGCTAAATACTGAGGTGTGGGTGTGCGAGGGGTAGCTGCTGCTCCAATCACGGGCCAGTTCGAGAGAGCAGTGTACGAGCCGCATTACGCATGTTCGCGCCTGGAGTCTGAACCGAACATCGGAAATGAAAAATAAAAGTAAATACCCAATAGAAAACGTTACGGTTTACGTCCAACACAAAATAAATTCCTTTAGATGAAGATATTAGTTGGGGGTACACGTGCACATGTGCACTTATTGAGAAGCCGTCACTGATACATATGTACAAAACATATAAGCTCAACAGTCCCAGATTGACCGCTCCAGAAACTCTTCTACGATGTAAGAATTTTCAATTGCTCTTTGCATACATTTCGTATGCCTACCGTTGTAGTCCGTATAAATAACTGATATCTCACAGCGAAGTTTCGATCAGAAATGGATTTGGTCGACTGGGGCGATCAGAATCAGATAAACAGACTTACTCGACCGTATAACACGTGCAGCTAAAATACATCGGCGTAGCGATAAAATTACTATTTTACATCATACTGAATAGTAACGCGCGCGCATTCTCGAACGAAGAGCCTATGAAATTCGTTTTTTACCCAAACATTAAGAACACGCTCTTCGTTATCAATGTCATTACATGTTATGTGTTCTAACACCTGCCTTTTTTCAAATATTACCAATGATTTCGGCCAGATTTTAAAAGTGATTTTTTTTTTGTTTGGTTAGTGTTTGTGGTTTTATAAATATGTTGCAATAATAAAACATGTGATAAATAATTGATTTACTGGATATTTATAGCTAAATCTGTTTTACGAACGCAGGTATCCGAAGACTCAGACAGAACGGAAGAGGAAGAAATGGAGGAACCTAGAAGAGAAGAAATAAGAGAAATAATAAAAGAATTAAAAAGCAATAAAAGCGCCGGAGCAAACGGAATTCCAGCAGAAATTATTAAACAAGGAGGCGAGGAGTTAGAAGAAAAAGTATACAATTTGATAAGAAGAGTATGGAAAGAAGAGGTAATGCCGGAGCAATGGAGAAATGCCGTTATATGTCTGATTCCGAAGAAAGGAGATTTAACTCAGTGTGAGAACTACAGAGGAATAGCATTATTAGATGTTGTATACAAGATAGTGGCCATACTTATACGTAGAAGATTAAAAAAATACGAGAATAAGATAGTAGGAGAGTATCAAGGAGGGTTTAGGGAAGGAAGATCGACAGTGGACCAAATATTCATGCTGAAAACAATACAACATAATAGCTACGAACGAAACCTAGATTTACATATGTTGTTTATAGATTTTAAACAAGCGTACGACACGATCTCGAGAACTGGTATGATTAAGGCCCTTGGAAAGCTGGGTATACCAAGGAAATTGATAAGACTAGTAGAAATGACTCTAACACAAACAAACAACAAAGTCTTAATAGAAGAAAGTTTTTCAAAGCATTTTAAAGTAAGCAAAGGACTAAGACAAGGTGACCCGCTCTCAACGAATTTATTTAATTTAGTTTTGGAAGCAATTATAAGAGAAAGTAAGATACAAACATCAGGACTAGTTTACCACCACAAGGAACAATGTATCGCGTACGCTGACGATGTAGTATTGCTTACAAGATCAAAGAAAGAACTACAAAAGGCTTTTCAAAGGTTGATTGAACGAGCAAACTTATATGGATTACGAATAAATGAAAAGAAAACAAAGTATATGGCAATGAGAGGAGAAATAGCAGTGAACAACAACGACACAATTTTTAAGGCAGAAGGAAAGGAGTATAACATCGAAAGAGTACAGCAGTTTGAATATTTGGGGACGATTGTCACGAACAAAGGCCAGGAGGACAAGGAAATAGGTCAAAGAATATTAAAAGGAAATAGAGCAGTGTGGTCACTGTCAAAAATGTTAAAGGCGAAAAATATATCTAGAGCAGCGAAAATACGTTTGTACAACACAGTTATTCGCCCAGTGGTTTTATACGCTTGTGAAACCTGGACAATGACCAAAGCGACTGAAAGGAAACTGGAAATTTGGGAGAGGAAGGTCCTGAGGAAGATGTTTGGAGGGAGCAGAGATGGAGAAGGACAGTGGAGAAGACAAACAAACAAAGAAGTATGGGCCATGTACGCAAACCCGACAATTGTTTTTAAAATCAAGGCGCAGAGAAGTAGATGGCTAGGACATATCATAAGAATGCCGGAAAATAGAGTGGTAAAAAAAGCCCTATATGGGGGAGAAGGCGGTAGGAGGAGAATAGGACGCCCAAAGGAAGGATGGTACCAACAGGTGAAGGAGGATGTGGAGAAGATGGGAGTTCGGGACTGGCGGCGGCGAGCGATGGACCGGAAGAGATGGAGGGAGGTAGTGAAGAGGATGGAAGCCAAGGGCCTGCATGGCCTGTAGCGCTGTTATATATATATAAATCTGCTTTGTGTTCTTAGAGAAATACTTTGACATGTAGAAAAAAAAATACTACATAATGATAATGTAAATAAATATGTATGTAATAAATAATAATGTAATAAATTAGATTCTGTTTTCACATGAGAAATGTTCCTGAAAAAATCAAATATATAAGAGGCTATTAGACTTGTTAATTTGTGGCATCAAAGGCAGCTATTAATTTACCAATTTTTTTAACAATTACATATTTAGGAAGAATTTAAGTGAAGGTGGCGGAGCAAAACTCATTTGGCACTGCTCTTGAAGAGGCAAAGAATATGGTGCCCTAAAATTTTGGTGGACTTTTCATAAAAAATACTATAAATTCTTCTAGATTTAATATTATTTGTATCTTTTTTTAAATGTAAAAAAATACTTTTTTAAATTGTTAAGCAGCGCAATGCATGTATGTTTCTTTTCGCAAGTTTCAAAAATGTTAAGAAATGTTATTAATTTCATGTGATACCTGTAAAAAGTGTATAATATAATTCAGCTTAATACTTATAATTCCAAACAGGAAGAAAGTACTATCTTGCTGACTGCCAGCATATATTAATTAGAAGCTCAAGATCTGCAAGAGAGAACTTTTTAATATAGTGTCAAAAAACAATTAAAGAATTCATCCGCGACAATGGTGAATTTACTTATAGCGTTGTTTTCCATAATTTATGTGACTGTTTAATTATAGTAAATAAACCAAATCTGATTAAAATTGATTATCATAAATTCAATTACAGAGTCAAATTTATTCAAATTGTGTCGCATGTAGTGATATTTGACAATATTGACAGGTCCCGCCACATCCAACAAGTACAGTTTTATCATAAAAATCGTATCATTTACTTTTCCGCTCTAGAGCACTAGTAAATAAAGTTTTTTGACTAGCACAGCCGAAAGTACAACGTTACTCACTTATTCGAGTATATATAGAAAGCGCAACTTTACCCAATTGAACTACCGACGGGTCATTACGGTTAGCTGTCAAACAGTCTGCCATTCTAGACACTACAAATACAAGTAAATTTATTTTAGTAACTGGTAATCATGTGATAGTCGAAAAAATATTGTACGCACCACGGCTGGAAAGTGTTTTCATCGAACTCGTTTGGTTACACGCCTCGGCTCGCAATCTCCAAACTCGTTCGATAAAGCATCACTTTACAGTCTTGACATGTGAATAATTATTTTATCCTACAAGCAACGTACTATGATGTATGGAAAATGCAAAAGTTGGAAAAGTTGTTTTTTGTTTTCGAAATACATTTTCCAAAAACTCCTCACAAATTCTTCAATAATTTAATAATAAATCGACCGGTTTCGTCCTTCAATTGAACATTATCAGGCCCGATCTTATAGCAGTTAATATGGTGTACGGTTATAAATTCTGGCCTGATAATGTCCCGATGTTTTTTAATGGTATATCAACCAAATTTTTAGTATTTTGGCTGTATGTAATGTTTTTTTATTAATATGAGCTTATTAAAAAATGCATATTCTGCATATTTTTATTACTTCATGCATATTTCATGAATTATTGCATATTTGTGCATATTTTCGTCAAATTACGAATTTCCTCCAAAAAAATCCATTGAATGTTAAAGATTGGAAATTTCAGGGAAAAGTAAACCTGAAATTCCTTAATTGAAAAATGAACACGTGAAAAAATAATATTAATGTTGTCGGATGCTGTTGCTTACATGTGTAAAGCCTCAGTTAATTTAAAAATATTTTTTCCTAATTTAATCCATACTACTTGTTTGGCTCACGGTATTAATAGAGTTGCAGAAGAAGTAAGAAACTAATTCTCTCTTGTGAATGAGTTAATTAGTAACATAAAAAAGATTTTTGTAAAAGTGCCATTGCGGGTTCAATTTTACAAGAACTCGTTTGCCGATTTACCGTTACCACCACAACCAGTAACTACTAGGTGGGGTACATGGCTAAATGCCGCAATTTTTTATTCAAAAATTATCAAAATATTAAAAACTTTATTTTTGAATTATCTGATGGTTCAAATGCTATAAGAGAAGCTAAAAAGACCTTAGAAAATAATATAATATCAAATCAGTTAGCATTTATTGCAACACATTTCTATAATATCAGAAACAATTTTGACATTAGACAAGAGAACTGCTCTTGACTGACTCTGTAAATTTAGTAAACAAATGTCACGAAGCACTCTCAACTGCTAGAGGAAACGAAGAAATAATTTTTAAAAAGCTAAATTCAGTATTGGAGAAAAATCAATCATTTAAATGGGGAATTTGTGGAGGACATTGAATTAGACCCTAATATTGTAGGCAATTTAAAACATGCTCCAATTACTTCTGTCGCTGTAGAACGATCTTTTTCGACGTTCAAACACTTGTTAGATGACAGACGTCATTCATTTAAAATAGAAAATTTAGAAAAGCACCTAATTGTCAATTTGAATAATAAATAATAGCAGTTTAAGTAGCTAGATAGACCAAGAGCAAATAGTTAGATAGTACATATATAGGTGTTTAGGTGGATATTATATTACTAGTTAAATAATTAAATATTTATTAAATGAAGTTATTTTTTTAAAATAGTACATTATTCTTAATATAAGTATTATAACGTCACAGAACCTCTAAGTTTTTGTATATTGTTAATAAGGAATAATGTTGTACGAGCATTATATTGTAAGATACATACTTAAAATGTAAAATAAACTTAAGTTGAAATAGTGCATACTGATGCATATTTCGCATATGGCAGAGCATATTTGTCAATAATTTCTGCATATTGTTGTCAAAATATGTGTATATAAATGCGCATATTTTGTTGTTTTTCTGGTGCATATAATCCGAGCTTTACTCATCAGACAGAGTCGGAAACAGATTATACGTTTCTTTAGCTAGGATGTTAGTATGTATGTCTCATACTGAACATGAAATGCTAAAGTCCATGTATTAGATCCTGAGAAATTTGTTTCCGAAAAATAGTCACTTTTGGTGTTGGTCCACGAGCTCATTCGTTTTGTCGTTTGCTCTAATTAACTTTGTTCTTTGTTATGTGCTAAATGCGTTTTTGAACGAAATGGGTTAATCAAAATAAAAACCTATTGAATAGAAGCCGAACAATTATGGTTCGAAAGGGTCAATCACTGTGAAAACGGTATTATACGCCATTTAAACGTATCTTTACAACTTCCATATCTAAAATATGAATTCTTACTGTTACGAAATTATTTAGAACTGTGAATTTTACGAAAAATATACAATACATAGATTTTTTTGAGATCTTCGAGGAATAAGACTGGTTTATAAGGAGATGCTACAGAGAAATGATATTTATAAAAATCAATGTCAATCTCTATATTTTTATTTTGTTCTGCCTTGTTTATTATACAACAACGAAGCCAGTGAGGTTAAACATGTCAAGTATTACTCATACGTAGTGATAAATTTGAATCCACTGGACTGCGCATAAGTGCAAATAACCAATATCCGGTTAATAATACAACACAGATGTTTGGATTAACTTTAAATTGCCGATAATTAATTTTCTTGCCTTAATTAATTACTTAAGTTAATGATAATTGAAATTTAACGTACCTGCTTTAATTATAGCATGTTGAGATAAACATTCAATAATTTATGCTTCAATTATTATATTTTTTAAGAATATTCTGATGAAACCTGTGTTTCTAAACACACAATATTTGGAGGTTTAATTTTTTTAACAGTACCTAGATACTTATTGATTAGCAACCGATAAATACTGTCTTGTGTATCCTAATTTCATATAATAAAAATAAGAAAAAGTATGTAGTGTGTTTGTATAATTTGTTAGTAATAAGATGTATAAGATCTATTAAATAGGTTCATACTAAAATCACCTAAAATTTACTGCTAAATTTACACGAAAAACTTCTACCCTACTGGTATGACTCATTTGGGTGCTAGGAAAATTTAATACATTTTATGGGTAATTGCTGGGCGTATCAAAATATTCATGGAATAAATGATTAAACTTCACGTACTAATTAGAACTTAATGCCTAATCGTATAACTTGTCAAATTAGATTTTTTGATAGAACTACCATTATTTTGGCTTTTTACTTATTTTGTTTGAACACATCTTTATCGCAATTGTTGATATTTGTTATGTAAATTATATCAATACATTCAGGTTAGTAGTAATAAATTACAAATGCAGAACTTAGATACGTACGTATGTATACACAGATGCCCTCTGAACAATAATAAACAATGAGGTTAATATTTATTCAACGTTCACTATGCAATTTGTAGTAAAATTACTGTTATGTTACATTCACTTGTACGCACGTTACATATATTATTGTACATTACAATTAATACATACTTTCGGATTATATTAACGCAAATAGTTTTCACAATATACGCTACCATTATTTATTATTATAACGAGTAATCAAGGTTACTGAAATGTGAACCGTTATTTACAAACTTTAATTTCTACATGGCTAAATGAGATATTGTTCACAGTCGCAATAAAAAAAAACAGTTTAGCATATTTCCGCCCCAATGCGATTTGATTCACGTAAAAGCAATGCCCTAAAAAAAAATTAATTCTGACAACATATCAAAGTATCAAGGTTGGTGGAATCAATATCTCAAGTAAGTGCCTGTAGACGTAATCAAACTTCTGCAGGTATAAAAAAAAAAGAGTAAGTTAGAAATGTAACGATTGATTTATATCGCTATTAATCAATACTGCTAAGTATAAACAGTAACTCCGTCTGATTCACGCGTTTATACATTAACCAGGGTCTGGCAGCTAATGCGAAATTGAACTGCCCAAAGTTGAAAGCAAGGTTGCTTTAAAAATGAACTAAAATTGACATGCGGAAGAAGAAAATAATTTAAATATTTGTGTTACGTACTTATTCTATGTTAAAAACGTGAAAAATAGTATTAAACAATACGCTTCTCGAAAACATGAAAAATGTACAAATTTCTCGTAGAATATTACAAACTGGTAGATGTACATTGACATGAGATAAGAATTAAACGTGCAATGAATACTCCATCTCACTTGCACGCGGTGCTTAGGTATGTACCCAAATTAAAAAAAATCTGCTTTAATTATAAAGAACAAAGAACATAGAATTAGCAGGTTTCTCATTATTTTATCTACTCCAGCATGCACATGCATGTAGTGAACCTTGTATACACCTGCAGGTGCAGCATGTAATGCAACGTGGCGGTCTCCATTCTACACTCCGCCAAAAAAGTATCGCATAATTTAGTTTTGAATCATAAAAGTATCGCATAATCTTTGTTTGTAGCATAAAGTTGTAAATATACTTTAATGCGCTCTAAGATATAATTTCTATGATTGTTTAAATAAAATACAGGCCAAATAAAAACAAGAACTCATACTTGAGATTTTTATTAAAACAAGAAATTATAATTTTGGAAAGAAAAATGTCATAACAGTAGCTTTTAATACTGAGTATTGCCACCTCTGGCTCTTATGACCGCTCGCATACGGTTTGGCAGAGATTCGATTAACCTCCGTATATAAGCCTGATCCAAATTCTCCCACTCGCCACGGAGAGCATTTGCTAGTCCATGCAGGTCCGCTGGGGCAACATTTTGGGTTCGTATCCGTCTGTGAAGGAGGTCCCACACGTGCTTGATAGGGTTCATGTCCGGACTTACCGCAGGCCGGTATTCCTGGACGATTATTGCAACATGCGGTCGTGCATTATCGTGCATTAACATGAATTCGTTTCCTATAATTGGCGCATATGGTACTACATGTTCTTCTAAAATGTCCGTTATATACCTGTGGGCAGTCAGTGTACCTCTGTCTACTGGTACTAACTCTGTACGACCTGTTAAACAGATGCCTCCCCAAACCATAATAGAGCCACCAGCGAAATTAGGTCTAGGTCTGATATTACACTGCGAATAGCGCTCACCGTCTCGTCTATACACTGAGATACGCCTATCTGAGGTGTAAAGACCAAATCTTGACTCATCTGTGAAGAGTATATTGGCCCAGTCATTAATGTTCCAATTTACATGTTCTCTGGCAAACCTTAAGCGAGCCACTCGGTGGTTCCTATAGTGAGACGAGGGGCTGTTACAGCTACTCTAGCTATTAATCCACTCTGTCGTAACCTATTCCGAATAGTTTGAGTACTCACACGAGTATTTCTGATTCTAGCCAAGTCGTTCTGCAATTGTCTCGCAGTTACATGTCTTCGACGTAATGCTTGTAGTAGTAAATAGCGGTCATCTTGGCGAGTAGAACATCTTGGACGACCTGGTACAGGTCTTCTACTGTAAATGCCTGTTTCCCTATATCTGGCTACGGCTCTAGAAACACTTGACTGATTGATGTTCATCAAATTAGCAACGTATGCTTGAGATCGTCCATCTTCGATTAAAGCAACTATAGCAGCCACTTGTTCTGAAGTTAAATTGCTCATTTTAGTTTTAAAAGCGTTGGTACAGAACTCTGACTTCGCACTTTAAAATTTGTCCGTATAGGAAGATTTTCAATAAACAACTGAACAAACCTTACACATATGCATTTTTCTAAATGTGTTCTTTTAGGAAAAAAATAAAGTAAAAACGCTAAGTTCCATTATTTTGTTAGTGTTTTTATAGTTCACATACACGAGGCAAACTTTTTGTGAACGTATAAAAATATCTTGGTTCATAAATGCCCTTTTTTAGTTTATGCGATACTTTTTTGGCGGAGTGTATATGGCAATAAATAATTTCCATTTTGTTTCTGTAGTTGTTCTGTAGTATTTCTCGAGCATGAATACCCAACTGGAAGCATTTTTTACTTCGTTTTAGTGTATGCAACAGTAATGCTAACGCAAAAGTTAGTGATTAATTGTTTGTTTGTTGCTGGGCGAAGCTTCAGACTGTGGAATACACCTTGACACTTCTAGGCACCAACATCTATTGACATATTGTCCCAACTCCACTGAACCCGATGGAGTTTCAACCTCCGGTAGGCGTTTTTTACGCGCAAACATCGCATTGATACAGGACCTACAGCTGTACTTTCTATCTGAGAAGAAGTCATATTCTGGATTCTGAATTCTAGGTCGGGTAAGGTGGTAACCACGTGCACTGAGGCTACTCTTACCGGGCCCATTATTATACTACCTCCCCTAGGTGGGGTCGCTCGGCTACAGCCGACCTGGGCCAGCCCAAACTGAGCGTGAGTTCGAGTAGAGCAGCAGACAAGGCGCCACCAAAATCGGCCATGCTGGGCCAGTACTCCTAGTCATGCAGTGCATGTGTTTGTTTAGCTTGCAGTGGCCGCTTAAAAGCCCCACAACTTGACGTAGGTTACTGCGAGAAAGCTGCAGGCAATATCTTGCTGTCTTCGGTGATAGCCTGGGGATAGCTTAACGCGCTTGATGGTTATGGACTTCCACCTATTCTCGTGAAGAGTGGTAGAAAAATTAAACTTTTACATGCCCCGCTTTAACTAAGCAAATACTGATGTTACATAATGTAAACTACCTACTCTTATATCGACTTAAGAAGTAAGAAGCTAGGCTGGTTTAGAGAAGTAGCTTAAGAAAAACTGAAAATATTTACTTTTACCCTTGTTGTTTTGTAAGTGTTTTCGTGTTCTATTTGCAACATGTAAAATTTTGATGCCTCTGGGTTTACAAAATAGCGCGATATATTTTGGTTATTTATTTAATTTTCACTAAGTTTCACATTTCTTTGACAGTTTAACCATATCCTATCAACAGGGGTCTTAAATAGAATATACCGATTTATGAACATCCTGCACTAATAGAAAAGAATTCTTTAAACTAAAAACAAACGTCTTTTAAACGTATTTCCTTCCTTTTATAAATATTGTTTAGACTGGAGAAACAGTTTTTTGAAATTAATATTTTTTTTTATTTCTTAGAAAAATATTTACCTATTAGACTTTGATGTAAAGAATATTTGTTTGGATGAAAACTTTCTATTAGTGTAGATCATACGCTTTTATTTATATTGTATAAGACAAAAATTATTATAAAAATACGTACGTATATGAATTTACATAGTCAATAAAGTTAGTATTATAATCAGCAAGATGTTCACGCTGTTGCAACCAGGTAATTTTGGAAAATATAACGAATTTTTGGGTCGAAAATGATGGGAACGCATCAGGATTAGGTTAGTTTTCGTTTTCTTTTTACGTTTTCGAATACTTACTTATCGTTTAATATTAATTAATGTGTGCCTTTTAGTGATCAAGCGAATTCAAGCAAAAAGTATTTATAATCACTACTGGAGAGCCGAGTAGCTAATGAGCAAAGTATTTTTTATCACATTGATAGTTTACTGCACTTAAACAAACATGTTAAAATTGCCAGAATGGTCGCTAATGATTAGTACTTTATATGTTATATGTAAACATCCGATTTTCATTCAACAGTTTTGTTTTTATACAACGTTTTATTTTGGAGAAACAATTGATAGCTTTATTTTCTTCAATAAAGGATAAATAGGTGAATGTTATTACATACCTAATTGAATTCAATCATGACAAAAAAGTAGAAATAACTCTTAATTTTATATTTTCTTTGAATTATTTTCAGTTTATGCTTATTCTTTTGCCACGTGATTTTCTTGGCCTTTCTCTATTTTGTTTCTGCTTGAGATTCAACAATTCATGGTTTCGTACACTAACAATTGTTATCATAAAGTCAAGTTTCATACATCGGACTCGCAGTTTCGTACAAGCCAACAGAAATCTATAACTTTGTATATTACTGCCATGCACATAGCGCCTTACGTTATTAGCTGTGCTTCCAGTATAATTTATGAAAGAAGACACCAAGTTACACCAATAATTCTCTAGATATTTGATTTATTAACAGAACTCATTTCTAATTAATGTGGTACGCTAGTTTGTGGATGCATCAAAGACGCCGAATGGCACAGGCATTGGGATCTGGAGAGATGGAGAACCGAATGGCGAAGCCATTAGTTTAGGGGACTCCAGCTCCATTTTCCAGGATGAAGCAATAGACATTCAGACCTCCGCAGAGGGCATCTTAAACTGCCCGCATGAGAATGGATCGGTCGAATATTTTCTGACAGCCAAGCTGCCCTCAGGGCACTGCAGGCTGTCAAATTCGCTTCCGAAGTGGCACTGGGGTGCCACAGGAAGCTCGAAGAATTGGCGTAACATCGCAGCATTACGTTGAGATGGGTGCTTAGGTACTTTGGGATGAGAAGCAACGAAATTGCTGATAAACTAGCTAGAGGCGCCAGTGAACAATCATTCACTGGCCTATAGGCACTGAATAAGCACTTGCACCGCATGGGACGAGTGCACTCGCCCCTGTGCAGAAAGGCAGAAGAGGGAGAGCAGAATGAACTAAAAACTAAAAAAAAACTTGTAAAAAGTGATAAAAGGCTAGACCCTGCAATTTTAAACTTTCAATTCATGTAGACGTTAAGGCCGCAGGTACGCAAGAAGTTTTTATGCAGACATGTTGAGGATGCTAGGTTCTTACCAGAATATAAAGTTTGACTGCTACACTTTAATACCGGACGGAGAAAAAGAAATATAATTGATTTTCTTCCATACATTTTTTTCTTTAATATTGTTTTAGACGTGAAAGACTCATTTTTATAAAAAATGCATATAACAAATGTTGATCAGTGTGTAATTTGTTATTGCAAACAATTTTTTGCTGAGTAAAATTGCTACTTTTGATCCCATGTCCACCTTTCTTCAAAATCGGACCACTATGTGCCATGGTAAAGTAAGCAACAATCGCGACAACGACTTCATGTTGTGCATTTGTTATTGGCAATTGTTAATAATTATTTTTCTCTGTATAATGTTATTAAATTAAAATTTATTATTACTGGTTTTTAATGTTAGATTGGTAGAATTTACAAAAATTATGGAGTCGTCGGAATCTGCTAGTCATTAGTAAAATGTTAACAAAGAAAGTGTTACTTAATTGTATGTTGTTAGTAAGAACTTATTATAAAGCTATTAATAAATTAGCAATTCGATTAATTAGGATTCATTTTGGTTGATAACGAATTTGATTCTTTTTAAACTATGTAGATAGTTTGATGTTTGCTTAACGTTTCAATTTTTATGTGTGATAATTCACTTTTGCTGTCTTTCAACAAGTAAGTAGTCTAGTGTAAGAAGTAACAGTATTTAGAAGATCCATTATTATTTTCGTTTCTTAGTATTATGACTGTGTATGTATGTTTTAAGTGAGCGTGAAACATTAACAACGTCAGGTGGTACATCGGAGATTCATGGTCAGCAAAGGTTATTTTCGGGTTATAAAATATCGGTAAACTTTACATCATTATAGGAAAAATAAATATATCTGTCGATTAATGGACCTAGGACTCACTAAAAATCAGTTTGATCTAGTTTCATATTGGATGTTGTTTAGGAGAGAAACTTTAAACTTCTTCAAATATTTATATTACAGCGATTTGGTAAGTTGTGGTCGAGTCGGTAATTCAGTCTCGTAGTGCAAAAAATGAAATGCATATGTAAGTATACCTAGTACATATTATCATTTACTACTAATTGAATTTTAAATTAGCGCTGTATTAATTCAGATACAATTAAATTATTTATCATATTGTTTTAATGTGGTTAGATATTAAATATTTATATAGCATATGATCTCTTTATATCGCAATAAAAAAATAAAAAATGAAAAAAGTTGGGAAAATGGAAAATTAATTGACTATTAAATGCATTTGTGCAGTTTCACCGTCTCTGTCGACCTGTCAATCTTTTGTCGTTGTTGGTTTTGTCGTGTAAAGGTTGTGATCAATTTTCCAGCGTCTGTACTGCAGCAGGTTGTTATCATCCATTTACATTTTCAATTTAATCACAGCGCAGCAATAACATATGTTCTCTTCATTCTCATCGTTAGTTAATAAAAGATACGTAACACGTAAACATGTTTTGCGTAGCGATTGCCACTTGTCGACATCTGCGCTATGGCAAACGCACGTTAGCATATAATTAATAACTAATAAGCTGCACTTAAAGTATATGAATGATAAAGAAAAGAAAAATATTTACGGTAAAAATGAGTTCTAACAGTATTATTGGCGACAACAACTTTTATTCGCATTAAAAGTGTGCTATAATAAACAGAGATCCACTGAATAAAGCGTGTTAATGGTGTAAATTATAATAAACTTGAAAAGTCTGCTTATAATTAATATTATATTGATAAAATTGTGCGCTGGTACAATGCATCCTTTAAACCAAAGAAATTGATTTTTAAACATACTTCTTTGCTTCAAATCAATTTTTCTTGCATTTAAGACATTTTTTTCAATTATTTTTTTAATTTAAAGCAGGGAAAGGTACCCGAATATCGAATGGTTTCCTAACATCCTATCCACATTCTAGAAAAAGTGTTAACTTACTTTAATTACATGGTTTTAGTATTCAGAGCATTTAATTACTATTTCTTTAATTTAATTAAGAATATGTTAGTCATTTAGATAAACATATGAAATTGAGAATTTTTGGGGTAAAGCCAAGAAAAACAGTCGCAGGATTTTGATGGCCATATTCTCTGTGTGTTTGGACTGACAACCATGTAATTACCTAGTTATTTTGTTGGTTCAATAAATACTAACTTCGCATTATTGAAAATACGCCTGTTACAATTCATCATCGTGCAAAATTTTCGTAGAAGTTCTTAGAATGTTTGTTCTATACCTCTTCGCATTTACAATTTGGTTAAAAAAAGTGGTCTGCAATTCTTTTTGCAACTCTTGCTGTTCATATTTCAATTTTTGACAGGTGTACTGGAGTTTCAATGAAGTAATGCATTGATAATCTCACATTTTCTGAATTGACAATCAAATAAATAGCAAATTCTACAGTAATTTTTTCTTTCTCAAAGCCTGTATCTTTCTTAATTAGATATTCAATAAACAATTGACAGAATTATAATTTTAGAGATATATCTAGAAATAAAGTTCGGTTTAAAAAAAGGGGAAGTTGTATCGCCCAAGAACCGAACGTAACTATTTGCATTTTATTTATTTATTTATTTATTTATTTATTCTTGGAGATGTAAATAATTACATATAGAAATTAGAAAAATCATATAATATCTGCATTTCTACGAAACCTTATTGAAATTGAAAAATTACATTATTATGCGATTTATCTATTATATAAGTGACTCATTGTGAACACTTGATGCTTGTATGTGGTCATGTAGGTAGGTACACAAAAATAAATTGAATATCTATTATTATTAATTATTTATTATTACTTTTTGAAATTTATTATACACCATCGTTTTCTACACAAATACGACCTATTTTTGGTGAACAAGTCATGAAAAGAATGGGGGGTATAGGGGGCTGGTGGTCCTCCGTGATTAACGTTTTGCGGAGATAGATGGCATTATCCTTGGTATCATGTAATATGCTGCAAATTGTGTTAAAAGAATCTTTTAATATTTGTTATAATCCCGGAGATATTAATAAAAATTGAAAAATGCTCGAACTTTGGAGGGGCGTGGAGCATACTTCTTATTTTAAGGTACTTTTCCAGTCTGTGAACTTTCATCGAAATCGGAATTTATCACTTGCCGGTGTTCCCTGTTAGTCATACGCCTTCTATTTACTTTAGCATAGATATCATTTCATTGTACGTATTGTTACGATCAGGTGTGCGTGGCGTGCGGAAGCAGTGTGTGCTCCACCTGATGCACCTTAGTAAGAAAAGCGGTACACACGAGTATTACGCTTGTAGTCGCTGTAATGATTAATAAACAAAAAAAGGAACCAAAACGTAGCGATAACTTTATTGTAATGATAAAAAAAAAGAAAAAAGAAAAAACTGGCCACGTGGTTGCTGATTTCTGATGTTAAGATTAATGTAAAAAGGAACAGCACGTGGTTGCTGTATTCTGATATTAAAAGTAAGGCGAAAAGAAGGAATAGCACGTGGTAGCCGAATTCCTGAGATTAATTTACAAGTGACGCAATTAATCCGTTTCTATAAGTGAATAGTAAATGACTGCTAGTGAGAGCAAAGTTACTGGCAATTACAAGTTAAAAGAATATAAATAGCAACAGTAATGAAACAAAATAAAAGAGAGCGATAGATACGTTTTAAATAGGATTACTTAGCTGTAGCTTGAAGTTGAGTTCGAAGCTTTTGTGTATGCTGGAGGGCAGCACGTGGTTTCTGTGTTTCGAGTTAAAAAAAGGTCTTTGCGACGGCAAAATTAACTGAAGAGAACAGAGATTACTTAGCTGTAGCTTGAAACAAGGAGCTTCGAAGCTGAAGGGACAGCACGTGGTTTCTGTGTTTTCGAGTCAAAACGAGTCCGTCACAACGGCAAATTAACTGAACTGGAACAGAGAGCGCGCTTAGCGTGCAAAGCCCTTATAAAGGCTCGGTAAGTAGGTACAAAAAAAAGGATGAACCAATAGCAACGTCCAGAGATGCACAAAGGATCATAAGAAAACGAAGCGTCTAAGAGTTTGGCGCTTAAATGAATAAATTTAAAATAAGCGAGTTTAAATTTCGTGGCGCGTAAGTTAAATATTCCCGCGCGAAAAGGAACCGCTAAGTGACGTAACGGTTTTTCTAAAGTCGTAATTGCAATTGCCAGATTAAAAGTAAAGAGAATGAATTTAAAATTGCCTTCAAAATAACGTTTATATCGGTGATGTTGTCTATAATTAAGAAAAGCGAAATGAATTATTGAAATCAATGTCATTTTCGATTCAATACACAGTGTAATAGTATCTTAATTAATACTTCATTTTATATACCATTGATAATAAGATGTCAAAAACATCAAAATCATTCTTCTTTTTCAAAACGCAACAAGTTCTATCAATTATCTACTAAACGGTATTATAATTATTTAATGAAATAAATAGCAATAGTCCAGAACAGTTACCTGCCGATTCTGATAAGTTGTTAAATGGACTTGTTGGTCCCACTCACCCGTTGAGACCAAACAGGATCGTTAGAGAGTCCATCGATTTTGCACCATTTAATGAAAATGAATTGAAGGCGGCAGTTAGCTCACTACCCACGAAGGAAGCACCAAGTCCTGATAAAATCCCAAACGAACTTTGAAAATGATTTTGGAGCTTTGACCGGATCTATTATTGGATATGTTTAATCAAGATTGCCAGACTGGTTTTAGTTACCAAGAAAGAGGGGGACGAAGATAATCTATCGATATACCGCCCACTATGTCATAGAGCTCTCGCACAGATCTCTGTAAGAAATAAAGTCACGATTAGTTGAACTAAAGGACACGACGGCAATCTGGGCAATGACGAGGCTGATAAGGCTGGCCAGACGCGGGTCCGGGACAGTTCTGTACGGTCCTGGACCGTTTATAAGGCCTACCATATCTGCCTTGTGCGACCAGATCAAAATTATCACCCATAAGCAATGGGAGCAATTCATTAAAGCCTGCGATGAGAATTGCGCGTGCTGTTTTGCCAGGGGCACTTTATCTTACTCTGATAGACAAACGGCATCAAACTATCTGAAGATGTCCAGGGAGAATCTTCGCTTAGTGATGAATTCTAACCGGACACTGTCAGTTAAAAGCGTACCTTTTTAGGCTGCGATTAGAGACCAGTCCAATTTGTAGGGGCTGTCAATTATAGGATGAGACGGCTGAGCATGTTCTCTGTGACTGCCCTGCACTATCATCCATTAGAAAAACCATACTTGGGGACGTTCGGCTTGACATCGCCAGCGTCAGGAAAGCTCCCCTGGGGAATGTCCTAGCGTTTGTGAAGACAATAGACTGGTTGACAACCTAGGCGGGACAACGTAAACGTAGGAAGCATAATGGGCCTGATGAGGCCTAAATGCAGTGGCAGTAGTCACCCTCCAACTTATCCAGAATCCAGAATCCGTCCACTATGCATACTAGACACTGCAGGTAAGCTTTTGGAAAAGCTAGATCGAGTTAGGCTACATATGGCAGTAGAGAATGCCGGAGGTCTATCACCTCGTCAATTTGGATTTCGACAAGGCATATCGACCATTGATGCTCTATGAGAAGTTTCGGAAGCCATAATCAGAGCACCACTTTTCACATTGGATTGTTCTCCTTGTAACACTTGATGTAAAAAGGGTCTTTTTCGGCTAGATGGGTCGATATTTTGGAAGTGCTAGAAAATTCCTTTCATGTTGCGCAACATCTTTTACGACTCTTAAAAGACGATTTATGGGACCGCTCCATTATATATGGCAGAATGTAACTAGTGAGAACTGAAATGCCTGAGGAAGTATTGCTGGTTGGGTATGCTGATGACATCGCTGCACGAGATGTTGAGCTAGCCCAATTGAAATTAAACCAGACTATGAAGAAGGTAGATTCTTGGATGGGGCAACATGGCCTACCTTTGGCGCAGAATAAAACAGAAGTAGTAATTCTCTCCAAAAAGAGGATCACCTCTATCATACCCCTGCGAGTTGGAAAAGTGGAGGTAATCACGACTTCTGCGGTTAAATATTTAGGTGTTGTGGATACTAAATTGACCTTTTGGCCTTAGATTTTTCGTACTGCAGCGAAAGCGGCAAAAATGACTGCAGATTTAAGTCGATTGATGGCCAACACTGGAGGTTCCCTTTCCAGTAGAAGGAGATTGTTTTTGACGGTTGTACAATCGCTGCTGTTGTACGGGTCAGAAGTGTGGGCGGACGCGCTTGGTAAACATTTATACCGAAAGAGGTTTGCCCACGTTCAACGGAGGACTGCGCTGCGGGTGACTTCATCTTACTGTACTGTTTCGGAATCTGTAGTTCTGGTGGTTGCAGGAATTATTTCTGTGGCTTAGCTTGCCAGCGAAAGAAATAGAGTGTTCCTCAAGAAGCGCAAACTCGAAGATGTAAGGGTAGCTCCCGAAATACATACCACACTGGCGACATGGCAGCTATTGTGGGAAGAGGATACAAATTGACGTTGGACAGCGAGATTAATTATGCGCATTTGTCCCTCGATTTTGCCATGGCGAAGTGGATTTCTTTCTAACACAATTTTTAACTGGCCATTTTTAACTGGCTTCAGATCATATCTGCACCGAATATGTAAGATATAATCTGATACATGCCTATACCGCCCTAGGGAAGGAGATGACGTCCACTACACTTTGTTTAGTTGCCAGAGATGGACGCAATGGAGAAATAATTTAGAGATGAAGATTGGAGAAATCTCTCCAGAGAGCAAGGATACCTGGACAAGCGTAACATAATATGTGCATAGTGTATTACGTACGAAAAAGTATGATTTAGATCGCGATCAGATGCGGAAGCTAAAGGCATCTATTTGAAACAGACCCAGTTCGAAGCTATGTGCTAAATGGTTCAGGCCTGGTGTTCTGGGAGAAGACAGAGGTTAGTTGGTAGTTCTCTATGAGGGAGTCCAGCACGTAGCGCGTAAATGCATTTTACCTCAAAAAAATATTCATTAGAACAATTATTATTTGATCATACTAATAATTGTAAAGTTTTTATGATTTTTGTTATCTATTTTTTGTGTAGAGCCGATCAAATGTTTTCTGGATGCCACGTTATTGGTGTATACTACACACAAGTTGCTCTCTCTTACCATGACATTGTAAAAACCTTTAAAGTAATTACGTTGTCACTTCTCAGAATATATGGACAGTAAGTCTTTGCAGTAATAAGTATAAAGCGGATCTTAGTTTTTAGTATATTTAATCTCTGGACGACTTGTATTAGGAGCCATAGGAACGGTTATTATAGAGGAAGCGGGAGCGAGTTCTTTGACATCGCTAATATCTAATGTTGCTGCTGCTTTAATGAAACAGTAAATGTGGACGCGGGTGAATTTTCTGGCGCCAACAGCTTCCTCGCATTGTAAATTATCTAAACGTCACGAGGGTACCGGCGAATCACGTGTTTCGATTAATTAAGCAGTTGCTGATGATATCCGACAGAGGTGCGTCGTGCCACCTCTTTGGCGCGGTGGTTATCATGATAAGCCGGATTTAATGGCGCCTCGGCGGACGTGAAGGATAAACATAAGAAACCTGATTTATACTCGGCCGTTAAACCAATAATTGAAATGCGCTTTCATGTATAAAGTTCCATCAAGGTGCCTGTGCTAGGTGCTAGTATCATTATAGTTAATAAATTAAACAGTCATGCTGCATTATGTTATTTACATGCCTTTCATGATTTTAATCATTTTGTTTGCGAAGTAATCGCCAAGATTCTAAGATTTCGTACTCGAAAATAATCTAAGCTATGATCTTCAAAGAAATCTCTTTTTTATTTAACCAATTACCGTAAGTTTCACTCACTTCATTCTATGTTTATTGATATGTTTTCTTCTCACTGTTCTTAACGTAATTTTGTTTATATTTCTCCTGTTCTTTTTAGTTTGTTTTATTAAAAGAACCTGGGCGGTACACAGCATACAAGTGAAGGTTTACTGGCTGAATGCACCTGAAAAACAGTAAAATATATAGTACCTACATTTAACCAAAAATGGGTCCCGAAACAATGAAAAAATTAATTGTTCACACGAAAAGATTTTACCAAATGACGAAGGAATATATTGAGTAATAAATTATTGTAGTAATGAAACCAAAATCATTGAAAATTAAATGATGGCTTGATTGGTTCAATGAAATACGTTATTGTAAAGAACACCAGTTTTGTTTTAATAATTTTATCTGGTTTACTGAATAACCGCGAGTTATAATATTATGTAGGTACGAATTTCAGCGATAGAATGAAGAAACGCAGCAATACAATGAATATTATTTGTTGATGTGTTGATCTTAGGTGGTTGATTTAATGTGTGTTGTTCATAATGGATTTTAGTTATTGTTATATAGTACACTGAGAAAAATGGCGGTATTTTTACAGAATTTATACTGTATATCTTACAGAATAAATTATGTAACATTAAAACTACATAATATACTATGCTTTGCTGTTTAACATTGTATGATTATCACTGAATTATACATAACTTGTACTGAAACTTCAATTTTTCAATAATAAGATGTGTAATTTACGCGCAGACTCATATCAAATCAACGAAAGTATACTTGTCGCGCACGCGCATGCTTTCTATTTCACATGATTTCATCCAAAGTTAGGTTAGCGTCTTTGCGTCTTGTATAGTGTTCGTTTCTTCGGTACATACATATTTAGTGTTCAACCAGATTATACATCAGGGAAGTGCCGATAAATAATGAAAAAATAAATAATGAACTTTAAGAATATATGATTATATGTGCCCCATATGTTACAAATATTTGGTGCTGCTTGGGGTACTTCAATAAGTAACTTTTACAGATACTGCCTCTGAATAGTAATTTTAAGTTGAGAATACATCTGATTCGCACTGCCGTGGATTTCCTTTCACACATGGAAGCAAAAAGTGTAGTACGACCCTTTACACTCGCACGCGTTCAGATGTATTCTCGGCTTTAGATATACCATCTCTATAACTAAAGCCGAGAATACTTACTTTTTATTATGTAAGTATAGGTTTAGTGTAAAATAAAATATAGTATTATCTCCGTAATTGGGTTATTCTTTGTAAAATAATAGACGATTTTGTGAACTTGTACTTCCTAATTCTTTATTATACATACTACAATAGTCACTATCGGTTTTGACCGGTATTTTAACCTTCTTCAGGTTATTAAAAACTTATAATAGTCAAATATAAACGAAAATGAAGATCTACTTGTACAGCACTGTATACTTGACTACCAGAAGTACAGCGTCGGTGAGGGTTCGCCCGCGGCGCTGGACAAGTATTCCTTCATTTATCTTTGACTATTACAATAGTATTTTAAAACACAAGTGTCACAATGACGTTTTTCTATTTTGCGTTCATAAAAACGCAATTGTAACACGCTTTTGCGTATCGAAAAGTGCTTCATTGTGATACGCCTTTTTTCATTTCTATAGGTTGGCTGTATTGAATACATTATGACAGAAAGCAAAATTGACGTTCAATGCATGTAAATTGTAAATACTTTAATCAAAAATTCTATACAAATTTAGTTTACATTGTTATTGTTATGAAACGTGGAATTACTGTATACATTTACACTGACGGAACAAGTATCTTGAGCATGTATTGTTATGCCAGGCAAATTCTTCGTAACAAAGTTTTGCTGAGTTATGTTATTGGCTTTAATGGTAGACTCTTGTGATTGAGAATCATTCGATGATATAACTCTAGAATGACCAGATGTACTTGGCCCTGATAAGTTGTGCGCTACAGCCACTTTACTTTTCATAGATGTTTCGATGTAACCCTCAGCTACCGCAGATGACTTCCATCCACCATGACGTTTTATAGTCAGCAAATCACTGCCTGCGTCTGCTAAGTGTGTAGCACTAGAACGTCTGAAGCAATGTCCAGTATAAAGCTCTGAATTGGGCAATTTTAGAAAATCAGCTATTAATTTAGGCATTTTGCCAATCGTATTAATTCCAATCGGGCACGATATACAATAACCATTGCGATATGTAAGGAAGAATCTTGAATGATTAATATTTTTTGGTCGCAGGGCGACATATTTTTTAATTAAAGTAATCCATCTTTCATCCGTAATTGGAAAAACTCTTACGATATTATTTTTTGTTTTAGGTACTGTCACCAAAATAATATCACTCTTAAATTCTAAATCATGTATGGACATATTTGTTAATTCATCTCGTCTACAGGCACCTGTGTAACCCATTATTAAAACGATCTAAAATTAAATCCATTACATAAAAAATTACATTTTGCAAATAATATCGTACCTTTATTGCTAAATACAATGCGTCAGAACCTTCTTCTATAAATTTATTAATACATATCTTCAATGCATAAAATTTTAGATTTCTTAGCCTCGTATCCCTCAGAGAATCGTTTTAAATAGGCTTGTAATTTCATATATTTTGATATGTCTGTATTTTTATAAATGGAAAAGCAAGAACGAAGCATGGAATACATAGACCATAAGGTAAAAGATTTCTTATTTTTACCTTGTAATTCAAAATATGCCAATAAAATGTTTTCAGATATTGTGTTGACATTATTCTGTACAGCCCATAGTTCAAATTGATGGTAGCATTTTTCATATACTGCTTTTGATTTTTTCGGTAATAAATTTATGACGGCGTTATCCGCAATTTCACGCAGTTGTGGTGGCGTACAAGATAAATTTGTCTCAGTATCACTCATTTTTTACAGTTTACAGAGACTATATTATGAAATATATTGTTTAAACAATTTAAATAGCCGAATTTGAATTTTGAATTCGTCAAATGTCAATCGTATGTCAATGTGACCAACTTCATATAAAAATAAAACTCAACATTTTTAATGAGATTTTTATTAAGTATTTATTATCAATTTATAATGCAAAATAGAAAAAATAGTATAAAGGACTTGTTTCATAAGGCTTTTTGTCACACTCGTTCATTAGAAAACTCGCCTGCGGCTCGTTTTCTAAACTTGAACTCGTGCGACAAAATCATGCCTTATGAAACTCGTACTTTAATATACTATTATGTAATGCGGGTACAAGTTTGAATCTCGAGCCGCGTAGCGGCGAGAGATTCAAAGTACGAGCATTACAAGTCATTGTTGCATACGTTTTTTATAGTATTTTTTCTAATTTGCACATTAATCGCCTATATTAATAATAATAATAATAATAATACTGGTATATTTGTAATAAAACCATTACAAGAATTTGTCGTAATTACATTAATGTGTGTAAAGGGCACAACAGTCAATTAATTAAAAAATTAAAGAAAAAATATAATATTTAAAATGTAAGGTACAGCGGACAAATAATAAATAATAACAAACAGGACATTGAAGTAAATACACATTAAAAGACTAGATCATCGATACTGTACAGCTCCCTTTTCAATAACATTGCCTTAGCTTTCGCCTTAAATTTGTGGAGAGGTAGGTCCTTCAATTCCTTCGGCAAGATGTTGTACAACTTGCGCCCTTCGTCGTTGACCATGTCGTTATTTTCTTTTTTATTTGCATGTCTTATTTTCTTTTCAGGGAAACTGCTATTAAATATTGCGACGAATTTGTCATGGAAGCAGCGAAACAATTTTTCAGCATCGATAACGTTTTGAGGTAAGTATATGTTCGCATTTAGTAGTTCTTGAAAAGTATTTAAACTATCTGCATTTATCTTTCTAATCGTTTTTATTGTACTTTCAGGCCTTTCAAATGTGGATATCGAATATTTTAAGGTTTGTGCCATATGATTCGATAAGTGCCAGTCGATGGTTTGTTTTTCCAAATTTGATGGATCTGCGTTTGTGAAGACGTTATCAATTGTTGAAGCTGTGGTATCTGTTTGTCTTGAATAGTCATAAAATACGTTCCGGCAAGAGTCCCCTGCTAGTGCGTTAATATCTCATTACAGCCCAGTGTGCTGTAATATTCATATCAGCACTGCGTCGTCTTTTGTTTTAGCTTTATTGCAACATCCAATTAGAAAAAAGTTTTTAAACATCTGAAGAAGGCTAAAATATTTTAGCCGCAACCGGTGGTGACTATTGTAGTATATAATAAAGAATGAAATATAATAAAATGGCTTATTGTTTTAAATGAGATATTGAGATGTTGTTTAAATGTAATTCTATAGCTGAGAGGTAAACAATCGTAAGTCCAAAATTAAACTACAGGTAAATATTTAGCAATAATATAAAATGGCTATCAAAAGAACTCATAGGGTTAACTAAAATACTCATAGGGTTAATTAAAATACTATAATAATGGGTCAGTTATGGGAAGTTTCTTAAATTTTATAATTAATTTATTAGCATTTCTACTTGCTTTGCTCATTACTGAAAATTTCCTTTTACGGACTTACGATTGTTTACCTCTCAGCTATAGAATTATAATATACGTCATTATCATAAAAAGTAAGTGTTTGTTTGGTGATCGTTCCCTACCTAACAGCAGACTATCGACACATTTTTAATGCACATCAACATCTAGAGAACTACGTGCCGCTGGCGCACTAAAAGGTACGACGGACACAGTAGAAAATTTATCTAGCAAAGAAGACTGAAAATGAGCCAATAGAATAAGGGTTTAATATGTATATTATCATAATAATAAATAATAGTTCCTTGCAAAGTAAAGTTCTTATTACCAATAACAACCTATACAAATCCAAATGGACACTTGTTAGGCTTAGTAAAAGTTAGGTATGTATGCATTCAAACATTCAGATTTCTACACACAAAGAAATACGGTGTTGGATTCAACACCGATTTCTCACCGTCTGGTAGTTCCCTCGCGACCAAATGCACCAGTAGTTAAACGTGACGGAGTTGTGTAATTTAATAATCATATCCGTGCTTCGGAGTTGGTTGATTTCCTAATGGTGTTGGCAGAACTCCGTGTCGGAGTTACGTGGACTCCGTGGCGGAGTTACGTGAACTCCGTGTCGGAGTTACGTGAACTCCGTGTCGGAGTTACGTGAACTCCGTGGCGGAGTTACGTGAACTCCGTGTCGGAGTTACGTGAACTCCGTGTCGGAGTTACATGAACTCCGTGTCGGGGTTACATGAACCCAGTTGCGGTGCTGCGCCAACACCTTCACAGTGTTAGGTTACGGAGTTAGATGTACTCGGCTTCGGTGTTAACTAAATTCCGCTACGGAATTCGTACTACTGTTTTATGGAGCGAGGATCACTATTTTATGTAATCCAAAAAGATTAATAAAAAATTGACTTTATAAACTGAAAAAAAAATTCTTAAAATGGGAAAGGTAAGGTAGAGCAGAAGAAAACAAAGTTTCTACTAGACATAAACATGTATTGTAATACATACTTAAAATGCAAAACAAATTTTAGTTTATATACATATAAATGCATGGTAATAGTATTTTAAAACACAAGTGTCACAATGACGTTTATGTAATGCGAGTACAAGTATATAATAATATAATAACGAGCTGCGGAGCGGCGAGTGATCCAATGAAGAAGCATTACAAAGTCATTGTGACACGAGTTTCTTACAGTGTTTTTTCTAATTTGGACATTAATCGTCCATATAACATTCCGGTAAGCGTCTCACCAGTACGTTAATATCTCATTACAGCATAGCGTGCGGTAATAACCATTTCAGCACTGCGTCGTCGTTTGTTTTAGTTTTATTGTAACATCCGATTAGAAAAAAATAGTTAATGGCATCAAATTGGCAACTTCTTCTCCCTCTAATTTTACAACTAATGTAACGCCACGTTGACTAAACCATATAAAATGGACTATAAGTAACAAGCTTAAAAAAAAAAATTTTATCATCAGATATGCCAAATTTATTAGCCTCTACAAGAAACATACACTACAAATTACTAAGCTAACTAATAAGCAATTATAAATTCTGAAATTAAACCTTTGCGCTACAAACAATCTCAATTTCTTTGTGCTTTTGGATGTTGCTGCAGCTCGAAGGAAAATCCAGCTTAAGAGCAGGTTTTATGCGTTGCGTACAACACAAAACGCTTAGAGTAGTATACTGTCCAGTCAGCCCAACTATTTTGTTGAATTGGGTGCACGGCGCAAAGCACTAGGCGTTTTGCGTTGTACCCGACGCATAAAACCTGCTCCTGGGAAAATACAACTTTAGGTCACATCATCGTGAGTCTACTGTATAGATAATAACGAAGAAGCGTCTATTGATCCTGAAGTTTTGCATACTTACATTTAAAAATTGTTATTAAATTCTGCATAAATAACAAATGTTTTAGAAATATCTAATTATCTTATATTTTATGATATGCAATATACAATGACACTTTCTCTAGTAATTCTTTCAAGGTTATCTTATACTTATTGCCCAACCTTGTGAATTATAAAGGCATGCATATGTGCAGCATATTTCCTAATACCATAAAGATACTATAACAGTTAGAGAACACTTACCTATTTTGTTAATAGTATTAACATTTATGTTTACGTCTATTATCTTCATCCATTTTCTCAAGTTTTGGTATTTCACCCTCACAAATAATGTATTTTCCATTGTTACTTAGTACGTCACGTATGTAAATACATTCTACACTGACTACTGCGGCCAAATACAAGGCGCTTGCGCTAGCTGCGATCCTGCCCCACCTGCACTGAAACACAACTAAAACAACCGAACACCCCCCAATTCTACCTTACATAGCATTTTCCGTTTTTAACAACTTTAGGGAATTAACCTTCACTTTTCGGAATTCTTCTAACAACCTTACGAAGTTAACATTTCAATATAATAATTTATTAATTCACATTTTGGTGTTGCCTCAATTCCCTACCGTTGCTAAACTCTATATCAACACCACAAGTTGGTAAATTGTTTTCCGATTGGTGTTATTATTATCCGAGTCGGATGTTAAAGAATGAGTAACACCGTCGACGGATATTATAATTCTCCTTTTTGGAGTTGGAAATTTATAATATGTTCAAACAACTGCATGTAGTGTTTGGACCGTTGCTGTTTTTGATTTTTGTGGATGATGTCGCAAAATTTATATCAAGATCAAATTGTTTACCGTACGCTGATGATTTGAAAATATTTTGGCATGTCGACGCCTTAGCTGACTGCAATGCGCTACAGAATGATTTAACAGCGCTTTGCGGATGGAGAGATCGTAACTATTTGTCGCTGAATATTAACAAATGCATGATGCATGAATGTCATGATTTTCAGTAGGGGGCAAACTGTAATTACATTTCCTTACAAGATAAATGGAACCGCTATTGAACACTGTAAACATTTTAAAGATCTGGGTATTCTTTTGGATTCCAAACTTACATTTAATGACCACGTATTGAAAATATGTATGCAAGCAACTAAACCGCTAAGCGTTATAACTAGAAATACCAGACAATTGAGCAGTTCTGCTCTAGTTTCAATTTATAACACTTTTGTTCCTATAATAAGTATTTTGTTACTGTTGGGTAAATAAATTATTATTATTATATTGCATTTTTCAAAATTAATGTGTCATAGAACTCATTTAAGGCTGAATACAAGAGCGGTATTTAAATACTATCTTTATAAGGATTATATTTATCAGAGAATAGCCATCTCAGACCGGAGGAAGGCGGAGTTTTTTTTGTAGGCGTTAAAATCTGAAAAATTTAAGCATTCAAAATATCACCGTCCTTCTAATTTTTTTTCTTTTTAATTTTCGATTAATACAATTATTTGAAATTTTTTCTAAACAAGGTATTAATAAACAAGAGACCCTGAATTTTTTTTATAAGTTTATCTACTAGGATAAAAGGATATGAACAAAAAGAAGTGATTAAAGAACATCGTTAATGTCACGACTTCCAAGAATACCCAATTAGGAACATATCTGGTTACGCAAGGACTTTTTTTATCAAAATGACTTACGTACTTTTATTCTACAATTTATCAACTACAATGTTAATATTTTTTGAATATTTTAAATTCAAATTTTGAGGTCTTTTCCGTCTCGCTCGCACTGTGCACTGATCCGTTTCTAAGATTTGTGGCTGCAGCAGTAAAAATTCATCAGGCGAAAGTGACAGTGGTATCCTGTTTCACTTTCACCTATTACACCGATGCACGTAATGATAGGACAGTTTCTTAACAAAGGGAATACCACAGCATTAAAATGCTTGGAGGTTTCAACATTTCGTAATTGCTGCGGTTCCCGATCGGAGAAGAATTTCGTGTGTCTTCGAAGTGTATCCGTAGAAAATTTCCATTTATTATCGCTATGACACACGTTTACGTGTCGAAGGAATTACATTTTTACTATAGATATACGTGTGCATATAGTTTTAAACGTCTGGCGCCAAGACTATATGACCTAATTCTCTTTGATTATATGAATATTTACGGCTTCGTCATTTAACAAAGACGAATCCCGCGATTAGTGGCAGGTGAAGTTAGTATTAAAAGAAGGGACAAATACAAGTTGACTTGTTATTGTATAAATTCTGAACGAGTATTGTTAAGTATATTTATAGGAGAAAGTGTATCTAATGCGTACTTAATTCTTTTCGCTTTGAATTTTATTTAACGAACTTAATTACATGGCAGCTAATAAATATATCGACATAAATACAAACAGATTACATTAGTGACCTTAAAATTTAATTACAAAGATACTATGGTTTCCGTAGACTGTGGCAAGTAAATTTATGAACGGGTTGAATGGGTATGAAATTACTTTGCCAGCGCGAATAGAAACAAGTTATAAAAGCATTTTCTAATCGCGCTTACATAATCAAGCGATTTCCTTTCGCGTGTAATTGTTTTTGTTATATTGATGAATGCGTTATAGACACTGATTGAGTATTTGCAAACGCTATTGATTAAATTAAATAATCAAGTAAATTGCCATTAGGCTAAAATACAGTTTAATACTACAACTTATTAAAACGTAAAAAAAAACACAAGAATGTTAAGGAGTAAAAAATATATTGAAATAGTAGTCCACTACAATATTATTTCACCACACAGTGGCTTCATCAGGTGGATGAAATTAACTAGCTGATGATGAAGCTACAACTTATTGTTAGTAATAGCAGTGGAATGTCGGCTATATTTTAAAGACTGCAGTATTGTCTATACGAAAATATTTGATTTTAATTAAACTAATTTATTTACTTCAAAAACGTGAAAAGACAAACAGGTAATCAATTCTTAAAAATATGTGTTTAATTTTTTTGGAGTCAAGAGGAAATTTCTCTATCCATTTATTATTTGAGTGTACTTTAGACTACAGTTCTTAGTTGTTAAATCATACACTGAGAAAAATAAATTGCAGAAATTAGATTATAAGTCTCCTAATATTGATCATTATAATATTTATTGCCAAGAGAGGATATGTTATTCATTATTACTAAAAAAAATTAGATTTTATCAGGCTTGTACAAAAATGGTTTATATCACCTACAATCAATGGATGAATAGAATAATAGCTAACAAAATAAGTTTGTTTGGACAGTGGCTTTGTAGTGTGAGATATTATCTAGTATTATAGAAATATAGGTATCTACAATTTCATGTAATATCCGTAACGTTAATTTGAACATACGGTCAATTTGCCTTGGTTTCTCCTTAAAAAAGTTCAACAGATCACCTCTGAAAGCACGTTAAATATATTTTATTACGGAAATTGTTGTAAAGATGGCGCTTTCCCCATTTCACTATTTATGTAATGCAAATTATTATTATTTAATGTATTACACCAAATAAGTATTCTATAGGAGTCGACCACATCCAACGTCTTGGGGACCCGTCTTGGCTCCCCACAAAATATGCGTTCTCCCAGCGTATCGCGGCTGAACTGAGCCCCGCGATCACCCCCCAATGACGACAATGCACGTAATCAGCTTATATAATATCCTGTCTCGAAGATCCCATTTATATTTTATATTATATCGCGTGTCCCAAAAGTTGCCTGCTACAGGAGGTAAATGATTTTACACAAATACCCCAAAATATCTCAAAATTCACAAAAATAACTTCTTGCAAATTTCCGCATCATTTAACAAGAATCGAAAAGGATGTGCCAGACAAAATTTTCGTATTTTGATACGTAGAATCCGAATTGGCAATAAAAAAATGGGAGTTTCTATTTAAGATTTCAAAGTTGCTGCTCGTCCCACCCCCTGGGGGTGTTTGGTGTCCTTGGATAGATTTTTGGAAATGATTAAAGACGTGTTGTTTTGTTGTTCGATTCGATATGTATTTCTCGAGATATTTGACCCTAAACTTTTGCGTCACCCAGTATAATATCCTCTCCCAAAGATGTTACAGTATGACCTGTTTAACCCGAACATGCCTTAATCCGAACCTCCAATAATCCGAACAACAGATATTTGAATTTATAGTCCGAACAACGCCCCTTTAATTCGAACATCGAGGTAATTCCTGTTGCGTAAATAGGGAAATCACCGGTATTAATGTTTTCTAAGATTTTCTTTGTTTAGGTTTTTTATTTACGATTTGCGACGTCAAAAACAACAAAGAAAAAATGTTATCATGTGCGGTGTTACATCCAGTGCTTTATCCAATAAGCGTAACATAAGTGAGTGCATAACCCAACGTTAATAAAGTGGTTTGTACCTGGCTTATCCAGGAAATATCTAGAGCTATGTAACTAAATAAATGACTTGTATCTATGTACGTAAAACTGACATTTTCTAGGAGTCCCAATATCGGGAGAAATACGTGAAAAGGCCAAATTCTTCTATGACCAAACTCACAACAATGATAATTTTAAAGCTAGTTCCGGAGGGCTTGATAAATTTAAACAGAGGTATGGAATTCGACAATTATCAATTACAGGAGAAAAATTGTCTAGTGATGACGCAGCTGGAGAGCCATTAAAAAATTTTCTTCGAAATAAAATCGAGGAAATGCAATTGTGTCAAGACCAAATTTACAATGCAGACAAAAGCGGACTTTTCTATAAATTACTTCCTCAAAAAACACTTGCTCACCAGGCGGAAGCATCAGCTCCAGGCAGAAAAATGAGTAAGCAACGAATAACATTTATGTCTTGCTCTAACGCCTCTGGAACGCATAAAATGATATTGTTAGTTCTGGATAAATCGCAAAAACCAAGAGCTTTCGGGATTGAGTCACTATGTACAAAGGACATAAGAAGGCCTGGGTTACCAAAGAAATGTTTAAGAATTGGTTTTATAAAGATTTTGTTCCCGCAGTTCGGAAAAGAATGCATCAGCTGAATTTAGACGCGAAAGCACTGTTAATTTTAAACAACGCACCAGGACACCCAGAAGATTTATGTTAGCACCGCTAGTGCAACCAATGGACCAAAATATGATTCAAGTAATCAAGTTGTATTATAGAAAAGACCTTTTAAAACGGATTGTTTCTTCTGAAGAAGTAGATCTTTCTGCAGAACTTAAAAAACTTAACCTAAAAGATGTTGTGTGGAATAAGAAAAAAAGCTGGGAAAATGTAAGACCAGAACTTATTAGGAAATCTTGGACTTTGTCCATACCGTCCACGATTAGTGCTTCCTTTGACTGTGGACCAGTGTCGTCAGCGTTTGAACTGGTGCGGAGAACGGCAGCATTGGGAGGTAGAATGGCACAATATCGTCTTCAGCGACGAATCGCGATTTTGTCTAGGTATGCACAATGGCCGTGAAGTGTAAGACGCCGCCGTGGAGAGTGACGTGATGTTGAGTTTGCTGTTGAGAGGCATGTACACAGGACTGTTGGAGTAATGGTTTGGGGAGCTACTGACCATGGTAGCCGATCACTACTGATTTTTGTTCGAGGCAGTATGACAGCTGCGCGTTATGTTGATGATGTCCTACAAACCACTTTTCTGCCTTGTCTATATGGCCGTCTACACGTCCTTTCTCAGCAAGACAATGCACGTCCCCATTTTGCTCGTCGAGCTATGGACTTTCTTCAAGAAGCAGGCGTTAATGTTTTGCCGTGGCCACCCCGTTCACCATATTTAAATCCCATTGAATATGTGTGGGATATGATGGGGAGGAGACGTTGGACCATCCTCCGCAGACTCTGGCACAGAATTCACGAAGTTCAACTTGCTTGGAACGTGGTGCCACAAGCAGACATCGACTATCTCATTCTGTCGATGCCTAGACGTGTACAGGAGTGTACTCAGCTACGGGGTCGCTAAACATTATTAATTTTTTTTTGATTACATGTTAATCAAATTTCCTGCAAATGTACTCGTTTCAGTTTTGATGTAAAATTACCAGATTGCCAAGAAATCAAGTTGAAGAAATTATTCTTTCTGGATATAACACTTCTAATGTCACGGAGCATATTTATGAAACAACTATGTTCAGTTCGTCGAAATCTTAAATTTACAAGGGTTGTCCAAATCTGTAGGCTATATTAATAATTGTTTAAACTTGAAGTTGTCACATGATTTAATGGTATTAACTAAACTTTCTTGGTATATACTACAAATATCCGTGTCAAGGAATTCCTAATTATCTCATAAGTAATAATAAATCCAGTTACCTGCTGTTATCAGTCATTACTTTAACAAGGTTATTGTGGACCGTCTTAAAGAGTTCAATAAATTAACGACTCTATTGTTAATCCTCGCTCAATTACGCATTTTCTCACTTTTGTGTCATAAGTGAGCAACGTCTTAATTGTTTTTGCACATTTTGTTTTGTATTTTCGTAGTTATTTGTGTCAATTTACGAAGGACTAAGTTAAATGTTTTTAAAGATTGTGGCAAGTAAAGCAATTAATGTGAAAATACTAATTCCTGTAACAACTATACAGGCTACGATAAATTGTACCAAAAAGAATGACCTGAATGCAGACTAGTTTAATATAATCTTTACCATCAACGCTTCATAATCATAGTTATCAAGTAAATTGAGGTTTTATTTGTGAAAGTGTCCGTGGAAATGCGGATTTGCATAGTTCAGCATTTACACTGCTTTTGTAAATCTATCCTCAGATTTGTGTTAAAATCGCTTGCTATTTGCGTGGAACTTGTTATTCGTATAAGCGAAAACAACCATTTACTTACATTATCTTTAGAGAGTATGTATTTACAAAAATAAAACTTTGGGTATTTTGTATTAACTGTTGTCTTTTAAAAGAAACTTAACGATCCAGCAAATAGTCAGTATATAAATATATTTAAATTCTTCATTTAAAGGAAATATTATTGCAACCTAGTTATTTTATTTATAAATTTGATCAAATATGAGATAGTAAACTACAAGAAAACAAACAAAAACACTCCAAATATGTTATTCTCTTTCTCTAAAGTATAACCAAACAATATTTCAATTATTGCAATTTTGAATGCTGATCCAGTTTTCTTAAATGTCGACTTTGTGTGCCTTAATACTGTTATATGTCTATCACGAAACATATGCTAATGTATGCTTTCAAATTAGTTTGCCGTCAGTATAAGATTGTTGCGGTATTAACACATCTGAGTCCATTGCTTAACAAGTTAAGTTTGTTTTTGCTAATAATGACGGTTGTTCATCTATAAGCTGAAACGTGTTTTAGGCGCAAAACGATGGCCGGAATACCAGGAGCATTTATAAAAAGCGTGTATCAACACATACAATTCCTAGTTCTACAATGTAAAAATTTTCGATTGCTCTTTGTATATATTTCGTATGCCTACCGCTGTAACCCGTAGAAATAACTAATATTTCACAGCGAAGTTTCGATCAGAAATAGATTTTGCCGATTGGGTGATAAGAATCAGATAAACAGACTTACTCGACCGTATAACACGTGCAGCTAAAATACATCGGCGTAGCGATAAAATTACTATTTTACATCATACTGAATAGTAACGCGTGCGCATTCTCGAACGAAGAGCCTATGAAATTCGTTTCTTACCCAAACATTAAGAACACGCTCTTCGTTATCAATGTCATTACATGTTATGTGTTCTAACACTTGCCTTTTTTCAAATATTACCAATGATTTCGGCCAGATTTTAAAAGTGATTTTTTTTGTTTGGTTAGTGTTTGTGGTTTTATAAATATGTTGCAATAATAAAACATGTGATAAATAATTGATTTACAGGATATTTATAGCTAAATCTGTTTTGTGTTCTTAGAGAAATACTTTGACATGTAGAAAAAAAAATACTACATAATGGTAATGTAACTAAATATCTATGTAATAAATAATAATGTAATAAATTAGATTCTGTTTTCACATGAGAAAGGTTCCTGAAAAAATCAAATATTTAAGAGGCTATCAGACTTGTTAATTTGTGGCATCAAAGTCAGCTATTAATTTACCCAATTTTTTAACAATTACATATTTAGGAAGAATTTAAGTGAAGGTGGCGGAGCAAAACTCATTTGGCACTATTCTTGAAGAGGCAAAGAATATGGTGGCCTAAAATTTTGGTGTAGTTTTCATAAAAAATACTATAAATTCTTCTAGATTTAATATTATTTATATCTTTTTTTAAATGTAAAAAAATACTTTTTTAAATTGTTAAGCAGCGCAATGCATGTATGTTTCTTTTCGCAAGTTTCAAAAATGTTAAGAAATGTTATTAATTTCATGTGATACTAAAAAGTGTATAATATAATTCAGCTTAATATTTATAATTCAAAACAGGAAGAAAGTACTATCTTGCTGACTGCCAGCATATATTGATTAGTTGCTCCAGATCTGCAAGAGAGAACTTTTTAATATAGTGTCAAAAAACAATTAAAGAATTCATCCGCGACAATGGTGAATTTACTTATAGCGTTGTTGACCGTATAACACGTGCAGCTAAAATACATCGGCGTAGCGAGAAAATTACTGTTTTACATCGTACTGAATAGTAACGCGCGCGCTTTCCTGAACGAAGAACCTATGAAGTAGGCATGAAAAAATCCGTTTTTTGCCCAAACGCCTAAACCACGCTCTTCTTCTACTTATCACGCTTTTAATTTAATGAATTAGCGTTGTTTTATTAACGCAAATTTAGTGGCTTACCGTCGACCTACACTATCGTGTTCGTTTAATGAATTTAATTCTGATGTATAAACCTGTTACCAGTAGGTATACATATATACGACTTCCCTTGCATAATACAACATGTCATCTAGTAGCACGGATGTGCCTTGAAAAGGCGAAACGCGGCGTCTGCTAATAATGACTACTGCTTATCAAACTTTTAATAGTTTCGTGTTTTAAAATAAAGACCACATCGTATACGTGCAAAATATCTTTTACAAACAACGCCACTTTTGTGTAAGCATATTGTCCAGGTTTACTTCTGTGTCATAGTCCATACTAACGATATATACAATAGCCTGAGGAATTGGAGATAGATAATGCTGCATTGATACAACGCGCGACGTTTAGAGAACAATGATATGTTATTAAAAGTGAAATTAGTATATCGCTGTTGTTTGAAAAAGTATTATAGGTACCCTAGTTTTGTTACGTAATAAACCCATACCAGACAATTATGGTTAAAACTATGTTGCGCTTAGTTTCGTAATTGAAATGCAGCGATACAACATACAACGGTAGATTGCGGTTGAAATGGTTTTATTAGGTAGGTAGCCGATTAAAATTCAACGAGTACTTACACCAAATGAACGTAAACAAAAAAATCTAAACGTAAAATTTGCAGTGCGAAGCTATTATAGGTAGGTAGTAGGTAGGTTAACTGTATTATTTTATTTTTTTTTACATATGTATAAGCACATACACGTATGTTTACATGTTATTGGCGAATATTATTAGGCAACCTGACAATGATAATAATAGAAAAACATGACTTTGGTTAATTTTTACTTAAAACTCTAGATATTTGGATGTGTAGTTGATGAAAGACTGATATTACTGATTACAAATAAAAAAAATCATCTATTAAGCCGATTACAAAGTGTAAATATCTAAAAAAAAAATTAGGTTTACGGATAGAGAACATTAATATAAACTGATCACAATTGATCCAAGAAAAATACTGGATACATAAAAACTGCACCATTCCATTTAAAATAAGAAGGTTGATATCAACACTTTGTATAATGGATGGACTATAAAGCTTAAAATATTTTTTTTTAAATAGATCATGGTCGACCATGCAAGTCGGATCTGCAAGTTTCAAATTTAAATTTCTATGAGTCGATTCTATGCGACACCTGTATATGTATAGTCTGTCCATCGGTATAACGATTTGACTTTTAAGGATTATTGGGGATTATACACTACCTGGTGCCGCAGGTACCGAGTGATTATGTAAATGAGGTAATGGGCCGTATTAGGAGAAATTTTCTTAAGTAGAGAAGTAATTATGTAATTTATAATTACCATTTTCAATTTAAACTTTATTATTCTAAAGTAAACAATTCAAATTGAAGACAAGATAATTATTTGTATATTAACCCGTAACTGGTGACGTCCGATTTTTATCACATAAAGAGTGACTTGGAGTCTGAGAGACTCATCTTATTTAAACCGTTGTTTTAAGCCCAATGTGTTTTTGTAACGTAAACAAAAATATTAAAGTTTTTTGTATTCATTTATAAAGATGTTTCAGCATATTTGTGTCCAAAATACTAAAAGTTGTCGTTACGACACCTTATATTGAGAGATAACTACATTTAGAATATAAACAAAATGTATTCGTACAAATATAATTTTATTTAAAAACTATTCAAATTGCACTATATTTTTTGGTTACAGCAACAAATAAACATCGTATTCCTAAAAAAAACAAACCAGTACCTCAAATATAAAAAAAAAACTGCAACGCATAAAAATTGTATAGGAAAATCAGAGAAAAAATGAAATAAAATTTTAATTTTTTCTCGTACCGCACTCTTTACATATTTTGTGACTACAAGCTAGGCAAATGGGTTTTTTACATTCATAGCACACATAAGACGTCTTCCTGTGTAAATTGGATGGACACAAATAACAATATTTGCGCACCTCAAGCCGTTCTCCTGTAGGAGTAGGAGGTGTATCTTCTATACGGATAATACGCTTTATTACTTCTCTGATTTCTTTTGGAGTCCTAGGGTTGTCATATCTTCGTCTCATGTGTGGACTTGTCAAACTTTGGGCTAATTGCTTCATGAAATCCTTCCTTCCTAAATTTTGGTTGTCTCTGTAACACCTGTACATAATGTATGCGTTGACGGTACTCATGTCTAATAGTTTATGGAAAATAGCCATGGGCCAACGTCGTGTTCTTCGAGACGAACTGTAAACGGTACATTTTTCGTCGAGGGCATCTACACCCCCTTTTGTCGAATTATAGAAGGTGATGATTTCAGGTTTTTGAGTTTCTGGATCAGTATTACTGGTATGATGCATTGACGAAACCAATATAACCGCTTTATTTTTCTTCGGAACAAATGAGACTAGCGTGATATTCTTTGTAAAACCAAATATGGACGAGCCCACTGCTCTGCCATTTTGGGGAAGAAATTCAGGTGGAATGTGCCGTTTCACTTTTCTCAATGTTCCAACGTAAGTTATACCGTTTGACTTTAGTAACTCCACTAATTCCACAGACGAGAACCAGTTGTCGGCAGTCAAGTTTCTGTTAGTCCCGAATAGTGGTCTGGTGAGACGAATCACTGACTGAGTAGGCTTAGGTAGTCTATTTTGATCCGCAGAAAGTCCTAGTCCATCGGAATCTTTTCCCGTGTATACATATGCGTTATAAACATAGTTGGTTCTGGCATCTACCAGCAGCATAATTTTTATTCCGTATTTTCGTGGTTTGCTTGGTATATACATCCTGAAACTACATCTTCCTCTGAAACCAACCAACATTTCATCGACGCATATATATTCACCAACAGAAAATTCATTCTGGCAATTTTTAATAAATAAATCGAAAACTTCTGCCACAGGTGCTAGTGCGTTTATACTTTTTCGCTGTGCTCTTGTGGCAGGATCATCAAAACGTAGACACACTTGTAAAATAGCAAATCTTTTTCCACTCATTACCGCTCTAAAAATGTCTCTGCCCGTACCATCTGTGGCAAACAAACACTCAATATCTTCGTCATTCGACTTGAATACGGCAGAATAAATCAGTAAACCTAAATATGCTCTAATTTCTATTGTGTCAGTGTTTTTCAGATCGGCTCTATTTTCATTTTTATATTTTGTTCTTACACTTGCAAGTTTTACATTTGTCCACGCGACTATAGTATCTATCAGTTCGTGTGTAAATAAACAGTTCCATATTGTTTCGGGGTCCGCTGAGTGTCCCATTGTACGAGATTTTCCTCGAAGTCCAGGTAAATGGATAATTATATTGTCCTTTTCAACGCGAACATTTCTGGTGGGCGCGTCAGCCGACCACTTATATCGGTTTTTTCCGTAGAAATTTTTTCTGCGCCGTGTAATGTGAGCTTCATTGTCAGGAGTGAAGTCTTCATGGGCCTCATCTTCTTCAATTTCATGTTGGTCACTAGGTTCATTTGAAATATCATCATCTTCAGACTGTTCAGATTCCGAATCATGATTGCTTACAATTTCAAAATCTGAGTCCACGTCTTCTATATCGCTATTGTCAAGTTCAAAGTTAGGATCAGTCGCACGAACAGTGTGTGACGAACTAGCGCGATTGTCCATCTGATATAACCAAAAATTGCAGTAAAATTCAACTTCACCGTAATGCAATTTACTTACGTTAACGGTGACGTGGAGTCTCGCAGACTCTGAAGACCTCTTTGCACACAAACGGCTGATTGAACACTGCCGCGTGCAGCATGCAAGTCGACCCCCTCCACTTTTAGGAAGGTACTGAGAACAGCATGATCAAACGTTATCCCGTTTAAAAGTTACACACAGAAAATGTTCCGTAGGAGTCTCTCAGACTCCACGTCACCGGTTACGGGTTAAATTTGTGATAATCTGTCACTGCATTTTAACAGTTTATCAGCCTGTATGTAGTAATCTTTCTGAATACGTCGCTGTAAACCACCCGTGCTCGAAAAGTAAAGGGTTCTCCAATAAGAGGTGTTATTTTGAATAGCCCGCTATTTCGGTAGATGTCACTTTTGAAGCTGTCATTTTTTGACATTTGACAAGTAGAAACTACGCCATTAATAAAAATGTAACGTTACACGCTTCAACAACGCATTGAAATTATTAAAATTCACTATACATATGGTGAAAATTTGGCAGAGACGGTTCGTAAAACTCGAACATTTTTGGGTCGTCGTGAAGCACCTTGTCGGACCGCAATACAGAAATTGGTGGAAAAATTCGAGCTGTCGGGACAACTTAGTGATGTGAAGAATAAAACCACGTGCACGGGTTTTAAGAACAGCCGAGAATATTGCTGCTGTAGCCGAAAGTGTTGAAGAAAACCCAGGTTTGTCCATTCCTCGTCGTTCTTTGGAATTACGCATTCCAGAAACGTCATTACACCGTATTTTGCAAAAAGATTTGGGTCTTAAGGCTTATAAAGTTCAGTTAACACAAGAACTCAAGCCGGCCGATCATCAACAACGTCGTGTCTTTGCTGATTGGGTCGTTGAAATGCATGAAAATGATCCGGCATTCCGTCGAAAAATCATCTTTAGTGATGAGGCCCATTTCCACCTCGGTGGCTTCGTCAACAAGCAAAATTGTCGCATCTGGGGCTCGGAAAACCCAAGAGTTATTGTTGAAAAACCTCTCTATCCTCAACGTGTGACTGTTTGGTGCGGTTTATGGTCCGGCGGAGTCATTGGACCTTACTTTTTCGAAAATGAGGCTGGAGCAACAGTTACGGTGACTGGATTGCGCTATCGAGAGATGATTAATGATTTTTTATGGCCGGAATTGGATGGTATTGATCTGGACAACGTTTACTTTCAACAAGACGGCGCTACGTGCCACACAAGCAACGAAACCATTGATCTTTTACGGGAAAAGTTTCCGGACCGTGTTATCTCTCGAAGAGGTGATCACAATTGGCCACCGAGATCTAGTGATTTAACACCTTGCGACTTCTTCCTTTGGGGCCAAGTGAAAGAGAAGGTCTACGCCAACAGCCCAGCGTCGATTCAAGACCTCAAAGATGGAATTCGTGAGGCTATCGAGAACATAGGGCAGCCACTTTGCGATTTGGTTATGGAAAATTTCATGAAAAGGATATGGTCCTGTAGGCGTGGTCGTGGTGGTCATTTGTCTGATGTTATTTTCCACTATTAACGGCATACGTTCCTCTTTATAATGAAATAAACATCCGAACATTTATATTAAAAAACGGCATTTTTCTTTGAATATCAAAATAACACCTCTTATTGGAAAACCCTTTATTATAGCGGTTGGGTAGCATTTATTTTCTGCAAATTGGGTGCTAATAAATAAGTCAAATCGTTATATCTATGGACAGACTATACCTACACACAAAAAAATATTTGCAATTTCTACGGAAATATACCTAAAGTTTTCTAGTAAATTTCCCAATTTTTGGCAATTTTACCTTATACGTTACTGGAATTTTCCGTAGGAATTGCATATATTTTTTAGTGTGTACATATATGAAGTAAATTCTTCTAGACTTTGTTAGGTAGAAATGTAGAGAGATGTCCATACCTCCATGGAGGTGCTAGTTCCTCCACGACGGATCTAAGGAGAGGCAGTGTTACGCGTAAATTGTGCTTGAGATTGCTAAAAAGACTAGAAGTGAGTTGGTGTACCGTTACAGGATAAAAATCGTCGTTGATGGTAGAAGTATTCCATTAAAAAGTACTATTAAAAATTTAGATGTTTTACTCGATGGTAATCTAGATTTTGCTGATCATGTTAGTGAATGTGTTAAGAGATCATATGCTGAAGATGATTTACGCTAATAGAGATTCACTGTGTGAATCGTTAGTCTTGTCCCATGCGAATTATTGTGATTCTTTATAATTATATCATCCTTTGTATTACGTCAAATAGTATTCGTAAAATACAAAAAGTACACAATTCTTGTTTCAAATTAATTTTTGGTATTAGACGTCGCTTCTTTTTAATTTTATTCCAGTGGATATAAAGAATGAATGCTCCTTAAATTCATTTAAAAAGAAATTACGTCAGCACTTATTTACTAAAGAGATGGGTAGATGGCTTACATGGCCTTTACATCCTTTCTGAATTTGCCGTTTACCTCTGCATTTAGCTCTACTTACTTCCTAGGTTTAATTTAGTTTTACGTTATTTGCTGTATGCATATATTTTAATTATTTAATTGGGTTGAGTGGAGTAAAATTATATTTTTTTTTGTTCTTTTTGAATAGTGATTTTTTTTCTACACTCCGCCAAAAAAGTATCGCATAAACTAAAAAAGGGCATTTATGAACCAAGATATTTTTATACGTTCACAAAAAGTTTGCCTCGTGTATGTGAACTATAGACATAGATATAGACATATTTTTTATTCATCGTAATAAAAACATTACAAGAAACGCATTTACAGTAGAAGACCTGTACCAGGTCGTCCAAGATGTTCTACTCGCCAAGATGACCGCTATTTACTACTACAAGCATTACGTCGAAGACATGTAACTGCGAGACAATTGCAGAACGACTTGGCTAGAGTCAGAAATACTCGTGTGAGTACTCAAACTATTCGGAATAGGTTACGACAGAGTGGATTAAGAGCTAGAGTAGCTGTAACAGCCCCTCGTCTCACTAGGAACCACCGAGTGGCCCGCTTAAGGTTTGCCAGAGAACATGTAAATTGGAACATTAATGACTGGGCCAATATACTCTTCACAGATGAGTCAAGATTTGGTCTTTACACCTCAGATAGGCGTATCTCAGTGTACAGACGAGACAGTGAGCGCTATTCGCAGTGTAATATCAGACCTAGACCTAATTTCGCTGGTGGCTCTATTATGGTTTGGGGAGGCATCTGTTTAACAGGTCGTACAGAGTTAGTACCAGTAGACAGAGGTACACTGACTGCCCACAGGTATATAACGGACATTTTAGAAGAACATGTAGTACCATATGCGCCAATTATAGGAAACGAATTCATGTTAATGCACGACCGCATGTTGCAATAATCGTCCAGGAATACCTTAACGATGTTGGTATTCCAGTTTTAGATTGGCCTGCGGTAAGTCCGGACATGAACCCTATCGAGCACGTGTGGGACCTCCTTCACAGACGGATACGAACCCAAAATGTTGCCCCAGCGGACCTGCATGGACTAGCAAATGCTCTCCGTGACGAGTGGGAGAATTTGGATCAGGCTTATATACGGAGGTTAATCGAATCTCTGCCAAACCGTATGCGAGCGGTCATAAGAGCCAGAGGTGGCAATACTCAGTATTAAAAGCTACTGTTATGACATTTTTCTTTCCAAAATTATAATTTCTTGTTTTAATAAAAATCTCAAGTATGAGTTCTTGTTTTTATTTGGCCTGTATTTTATTTAAACAATCATAGAAATTATATCTTAGAGCGCATTAAAGTATATTTACAACTTTATGCTACAAACAAAGATTATGCGATACTTTTATGATTCAAAACTAAATTATGCGATACTTTTTTGGCGGAGTGTAATTCATATGCGCAATCTTAGAATGTATGCAAATTTGTTTACTTTCAATGCTTAATTATTTTAGTCTAACGAGCACCGTCAAAGCATCTTTATTTTTAATAAGTAAAAAGGAACTTTCAAAAATAAGGAATTATATGTTACTTCTCATACCCTCTACACCTAACGGTACAGAGAGGGATAGATTATATATATATGTTACTTCTCATAAATAAAATGAATTATAAAGAAGTTCGTTGGTGTTGGTGTTCGATTTCAAGTGCACAGCTAAGAAAGAATGAATGAAGAAATAGACAAAAAAATAATAATGTCTAAGGAAAATCTGTTTAACAAAATTAAGAACTAATTCTGTAAAAAAAAGGAAATACCAAAAGATATATAACCAAGTAGAAATATCAAAATAAAAATAGTAACATTGATATTGTTGTAAGTAAATAATAGAAGTATGAATGATGACAGAAAGATATAAAAGTTGGATAACATCCATATAAGTTTTGAGAAAAGAATCGAAAAGAAAACATTGACCATACCAGAAATGCAGCGTTTAGACAAAATTTTAAAATGAAAATGCAACAAACCACGCATCATATTCTTCTATATAAAATTAAATTTACAAAAACCTGCAACATATTAACATTGACTTAAATTAAAAAGTAATAATAAAAGTTATAGAAACCATTGCGACTCTGTGTGAGTAGATGTAGTAGGCAAAGATGATAAGAAACCTTTCATTTACCATATAACAAGAAAATTTAAAAATAAAAGAAAGTGTGAAACTTTATTATACAGAGCAGAAATGTTGTAAGAATTGCTATTCTGCATTCGTCATATTCTGCTCAAAATATTTAGTTTAGTGTTAATTAAGCGCGCTAATACCATATTCATGACTATGTGTTAAGAATTTCTGAATAGCCCGATCGTAAATTCTATCTGTGCGGGGAAAATGGGAAAAAGATTATATCAAATATCATAAAAATAATTATTATAAAAGTCGATATAGTGAAGCTAAAACCAGACAATAAAAATCGGATAAATAATTCGCACAACCATAATATATATCTTTCTCAAAGAAGGTCAATAAGAGAACACGATTTCTCGTCGAATTAAATCAATGGATTCGCTCGTGTTCGTAGAATATTGAAAACACTTTCCAAAACATAATGCAACGTTAATGGAGATCAGTTGGTCGGCGCACCAATTTGAAGGAAGCTATCTTATTACAATTTTATTTTATGTTCTTGTTCTTTTAGTCTTATTGTTGGTTTAATATTGATAATATGTAATAATAAATTAGTTTTCTTATTATATTTCACGGTAAAATTGTATAAAAGTGAAGTGTGTATAATTTTCAAATATTCATAAGAGGCATTAATTTTCTACTTACATTTTTTCTCATGTATGCATTTGGGATGTTTTGGTCACATTGAATCTGCAAATAAAAAGGAAGTGTTAGCACAAGTAGGTATGTACGTATGTATGGAAATAATTTTAAGTATCAAGATTGCTTTATAACAAAGTGATATGCTTAAAAAATATTAAGTTTTCGGTTTAAAGAATTTTTTCTACGAAAATTGATTGATTACGCAGATAAAAGTCTACGTAATTTGAAAGGTTCTTCCTGACTTTTGCGGTCAGTCCATTCTACACACTGTAGAGTTTCTATAATACTTATTAGCCAGAACATTCGCATAACAATAAGTTCTTAAGTACTTATTAACAATATTGCAGCAGTCATTTTTAACCTTTCAGAAGATTTATTTTTCTAAGAAACACTTCCTGAACCAAAGGAAATGTAAATAAATTAACATGAAAATATGAGTCATTAAAATCGCCGTAAAATAGTTTTAATAACCTCAATTTTTCAATACGCACGTTAACGTGTTAACGTTATATTACAGGCACCCGAGAGTAGCGTATGTTTTCATTAGTTTGGCACAAGTTTTAAAAATTTGTTAGAATATGATTCTATCAACATCCGCATATAATTAATAGATTGAAAAATATACAGGTAGACTGTTTATTTCGTAATATTTTCTCCCGAGAGCCTTTTAAATGCGAATTAAGTGAAGTGGTTTATAAAAGTAAAAAAAAAACTTTACAAATGAATCGATTCTTTCGAGTACTTTCTATCGGTTGCAATGCTATTAATGCCCAATCACGTTTTACAAATTGCTTGGTATGGATTGGTATTGGATTGTTTTTTAAAGCCAGAGTTAAGTTTGTAGCAATAAATATCAATTACCTTGCTGACTTCTGGTCATGATTGAGTAAAATGTCGGATCGCCCTTGAATATTTGTGTAGGTTTTTCTCTATACGTGATGTCGCCATAATACTCGTCGACCTTTAAATCACCTTTTACACTAGTTGAATTGTTTATAAAAACACGAAGCATTAAGGAAGAATTAAAGAAAAAATCAATTATTATTATAATACCTATATTTCTCTTTGCAACACCGAAGAATTAAAGAAAAAATCAATTATTATTATACCTATATTTCCCTTTGCAACACCGCCTAATCATTAATTTGCTTCAAGAAATTTATCACTTTGATGCATACCTACTTTAGTTTGTACTAGTAATTTAGCGATTTTTAGCAACAATATTTACATTACAAATGCAACTATAATATGAATGCAACGCTTTAAGAGAAACATATTTTAGGAAAGCTTCTATTAGCTCAATTTCCTTGGTTTTCAGACCAGAACAGATACATCGCCAGTACCAAAAACCTTGAAGATGTCTTGTAACCTCACGCCTAATTATATAGCGGAAACTGTGGACGCACTACATTTAATTTATTAGCAATTATATTCAGGTATGCTGTATTCCATAAAAATGCGGTCTTTCATATGATACTATGAATACTTTTTAGGAATAAAATGAGAATATTTAGGAGTCCATGGTATGAAAACACGCTAAATATGTTTATTTTTTATTTTGAATAGGAAATCTTGCATTGTGTAGTAATAGGAAATCGAAATGATATCAATTGCAAAAAGTACCACAATAAATTTTCAGCCCAGAAATGTATTTTTAATTTCTCCTATTACTATTATTAATCACTAAAAAGCAATTCCATTATCTTATTTGAAATTAAATTGTGTAATTGTGATTATACATGGCTTATCTTGGGTTTAAATTATGGCCAATTTAAAAATGCGAAATATTATAAAAAATTGTGTCTGACATGCAATGTACAAATTTGCAAATATTATTTCATCCACAACATTTTGGATACCTTTAAACAAATAGTTTCGAAAATCTTTTCTAGATTTGTCTACTTGCTACTTAGATTCAAATGCATCTCTTTTTGTCATATATGTATATTAGTTTTACATTAAGATTAGGATTCGGGCGGGATAGCGTGTATTTGGTTTTGGGTCCATCTTCAGTTCCCTTTGCCTTTTTGGAGCCATCCAGGTACCATTTGATGGCATTTCTGGTGAGTTTCAAGATGATGTCTTTATCTCATTAGTTTTTTATGCTAAGGTTTGTAGTGAATTCTTTCACACAGTTGAACTTTTTCGGCATATCGTTCAGGAGCATGCCCCAGGTTTGGTTATTTTGGTATGGCCCAGGTTTGGTTAGTTTCAGCAGGCTGAGACCTATGCCTAACCATTCTTTCCTTGATCATTCTGCGTGCGGTCCTTTTGGCTATGCTCTCCAGCAAAATGTGGAGAGGTTTAGTACTTACCTCAATAACTGCTGTTGGGCAGATTCTCATTGCCCCACTTATAAATAAATATTCTAATTTTTGCACTTTAGAGAGATTAGCTCTCGCGGTGGCTAGAATAGTTATTTAGCTCCAAGCCACTACCCCATAAGTGATTCTTGATTTCACTATTGCTGGATATATCTAGAGCAATATTTTTGGGCTGCATCTCCAATTATTACCTGCAAAGTTTCTACAAACCACTAGGTCCTTTTTTGTCTTGTTGGTTACTTCAAGCTCATGCTTATTCCACAGAAGTTTATTGTCTAGGGTAAGACTTAGGTTCGAATCTATGTATTGTTCGTCTATTTGTATGATCTTGAGATTGTTTTTTGTTGTTGCGAGTGCTAGTAAGGTAGTCTTAATGAGGCTGATGTTAAGTCCCACTGATTGACGCCACTTCTTCGTAATACTATCTTTGTACTTTATCACAGAGAGTATTCTCAATTTTGCGTCTTTCTAATTCCTGAATTAGATCATTGTTTGCTACTCGTAGTAGCGTACCATCCGGCAATAGATTAATTTCCTTAATGACACCTACCATATCATTCATGTATATGATTAATAGAAGAGACACCAGAACAGATCCCTGTGGAAATATGTATAGGCACTGACTCCACATTATAACATCTAGTTTTTTACTACCTGCCTGTTAAGTATACTTTTATCCATTCCAATGCCATATCTCTTATCTAACGTTATTTACCCTTTTTATTAGGTTCTTCAGGACTCAAAAGTCATTCTAAGGTGAAGAAAACCCGCAACAATTTTGTTGTCATGGTCTACTTCTTTCTTCCAGGTTCCTAATACCAAATTTGATGCTCCCCCACATGAATAGCATGCTTGTTAAATTAACTATGTCAAAAAAGAAAATATTACGACATTTTTAAATTACCTATAAATAAATTAAATAAAATATCTTGCTTCAGCTTAATTTGAAAAATTAAAACAAATAAATAAACCCATAATTCAGTTTCCAAACAGCTCAATTTGTATTAATAATATTTATGAATTGGGTTGCAATCCAATAAAAACAACCTTTCTATTTTCAACTGTTGTGGAATTCCTTTTTCTGTCTTCGTAACAAATAATGTTGTGTGTGACGTACATGTTTGGGTAATTACGTTTGAGAGAAATTAAACAATCGTTACTGACAAACAAGTAAATAACCTATTTTTCCACATTTTGAAAGAATAATGAGCTAGGGATGTATATAATAAGTTATTAGTGTTTTCCTTCATTACTTATTTTGTGTGCTGACGCATATAATCAAGGCAATCATTTTATGACACTTAAGCTTCACAACAAGTTAATACAAATTGCCTCTCAAATCCTAACTTATATTTACACGATTTATCTTTATATGCTACCTAATAATAACGAAACAGAATTGGCTTCACATTTCGCTAAGTATGTTAGTTACCACGTCTATATCCGCATAAAATGATTTGCAGGAAAGCTATATCGTTTACAGACGTTAATTATTCGATTGTACAGCGTTCACCGGCTAAAAATGGTTTGTTCACCGTTACTGACTAAAAACAGAGAATGACAGAAGAACGTTTTGTTTAACGACGAACCCTAATTTAATTTAATGCTTGCAAACGGGATCTGTTACGTAAGACGTCTTGATAGTAACTAGTGTGTCTACCGTAACGCACAGAACGTTGTAAAATATATATTTAATAGCCCGTTTGTCTATAATACGATGGTTTCCTGCAAACAATAATATCCGTTACTTGCATGTAATACGTAGTTTTACTTAATAGGATGTATGCATGTGTGTATTTGTTACGCTCAAACATCTGAATTGATCCTTTAATGATAAAAGTAGTCACATGTTGTAGACTGAGAAAAGAGATTTGCTGATTCAGCCAATAACTGGCTCACTCGACAAGTTTTAGTAGGTACTTAAATGCGCTCAAACCACCCGAATATTTAAATCCATTACGCAGGATTGCTTGCCCTAATATTGTATATTTAATCGGTAATGGTAGTTCATCCAATAATAACATTTTAATTGTTGTATTTACTTCCACGAAAATGTCCAATACACATTTTGGATTACTTAAAATTCTTAAAACGTGATTTAAGTGAAGAATAATTATAGGTATTCTTTTAACAGTGGTTTTTTTTATCACAGTTATATAACAGATCTTAATAGTATTGATTGTTATATATACAGGGACAATATCATAAGAAATAATATTGATAACCAAGTCATTATTTGCACTAACAAGTTTTAATTTTAAATCAAATTCCTCAAGCTTTCCTCAAGCACATTTTCTACACATTGTAATAATTTTATCAAATAATTGTAAGCTATTTTGACTACACTGAGAAGAAAAATTCTTTAAGTCAAAGAAATATTTCTTTGCCGCTATTTAAAAGAATCATTTCTTTCACCTAATATTTATAACTTATACTGGAAATAATATTATTTCAATGAGAGAAATGATTCTTTTAAATAGTGGCGAAGAAATATTTCTTTGTTTTAAAGAATGTTTTTCTCAGTGTATAAATACCGTATTTAACAACTTCCAGCAACATTATTTTCTTATAAAATGTAATTTGTTACACCTCTCGTGCATTGTTTAGGATTTCTTTAAGGAAGACAGTGTTAAAGTTTAACATTTAATACTAAACATTCTCTGTTCTTTCATACCTGCTTATGTAAATCACATAAATCGTATTTTCTGTATTTTTAGCTCTTCAGAACGCACCCTGCAGATGTTCGATTTGCGCACAACGAGAAAGTCAGACAAGTATTCTTATGTGTAACTCAGGTGATTGAAAATTAGGTCTTCTGAAATGCATGGTCTGTATGTTACTGCTTCATACTGTATCATCTTAATATATCTAGCCATGTTAACTAGGCCGATATACATATGATTTTGGTATAAAGGTATGCTTCTCTTACAATTAGTTACCGACTAGACTGTTTACTAACCTTGATTCTCGTGGATAACGTATATATAAGTTGGTCAAATTCTATTCCATGAAATTAGATGTATTATATACGGTTGACCTCATCCAATTGACAAAGGTTATGTTAATATACAATATCAGCTGCTGTTTAGTTCAACTGGTAAAATAAAGGTTAGCGTAAAATATTCCAATTTGTCGTAAGGTTTTCAATCAATAACATGAAGGATATTGTGAGACAGTTGAAATCACCTCAGCTAACAAAACAAGTACATATATAAGGTGTCTGTAAAAAGTCTTTACACACGCCTACCACATATTCCTTAGACCAAAAGAAGCCGATTTAAGTAAACTTACCTTAGTCTAAAGTCGCTTAGTTTGGGCGCTATGCGTCCTTGAAGTTAAAATTTTGAAATCGTTATTTTATTATAAATTCAAAACGGCTTATGCAATTTTAATAAGATTAGAGATGGTCAGTTAGTATTATTGGACGAATGTTTTGAGAAAATTTCAAGAAAATACTAATACCGGAAGTGAATGAAACACGCCTGACCATTATGAAAATTTACATAATTTTTTTTGCTGTCTATAGTAGAGACACGAAATAATTTTTATTCGATAGAGTATTCAAAAGCGATCAAATTATGTCTGTTGTAAAATTTTCTTATTTTTATTCGTTTTCGAGAAAAACCAAAAAAAATTGCTTATGGTCGTGCGTTCGAAAAAAGCAAAAAGTAATCCAGTCGCCTATGATTTCTATCATAAACAAATGAATTTCGCATGGCTAAATAATAATAGTGTCAAATCTAAAATACCTTAAAGCTTAACTTTTCGTGATTTATCATGGCCTTATACACCAATGCAGAATATACCCATATGCTATTGGTATTTGAATTTTGTGAAGGAAATACTCGAGAGTGTGTTAGGGTGTATTCTGAAAGGTTTCCAAATTGTGGAGTACCAAGTCACCCAACGTTTGCTGCCATTGGGTGACGTCTTCGGGAGACCGGTCGCTTTGCTCCTGCAACCGCTGATTATGGAAGGCAGCATTTTGTAAGGGTTCCTGAGGTTGAAGAAGCAATTTTAGAACGTGTTGAAGAAGATCCAGAAATATGTACTAGACGAATAGGTAGGGCAGTAGGAGTATGTAAGGATGCCGTTCACGCAGTAATTAGAGAACAGTTGCTATATCCATACCATAAAGTAGCAGTTCAAGATCTTTTAGAATATGATCCCGAAATGCGCCTGGGTTTTTGTCGCTTTGTTAATGGGCAAAGAGAAGCAGATTTAAACTTTGGCAACACTATTTTGTTTACGGATGAAGCTTGTTTCACAAGAAGAGGGGTAACTATTTTCCATAAGGAACACGTTTATGCAGTTGAAAACCCGCATGCCATAAAGATAAATCATTTTCAACACGAATTTAAACTAAATGTGTGGATTGGAATAATTGGCAATTTTATTGTTGTTCCTGTTATTCTTCCACAAAGATTTACGGGAGACATCTACTTGCAATTTTTACAAAATAGATTGTCAGATTTGTTAGAAGATTTACCTCTACAACTTCGGAGAGATATGTGGTACATGCACGATGGAGCTGCACTACATTTTTCAGTAGATGTTCGAAACTACCTAAATCAAGTATACCCAAACAAATGGATAGGAAGAGGTTATGACGCTCCAGGCTTAACTCCAGCTGATTTTTTTGTATGGGGACATCTTAAGTCCGTGTTTTACAAGACACCTGTGGCTAATGAAGCACAACTATGGCAACGTATTCAATATGCTATAAATGACCTTAGAGGTGATGGAGAAATTTTGCAAAGAGTACAGTTTAATTTCCTTCATTTCCTACTTTTTGCTTTTTTTCGAACGCACGACCATAAGCACTTTTTTTCGTTTTTCTCGAAAACGAATAAAAATAAGAAAATTTTACAAGAGACATAATGTGATCGGTTTTGAATACTCTATCGAATAAAAGTTATTTTGTGTCTCTACTATAGACAGCAAAAAAAATTATGTTAATTTTCATAATGGTCATGCGTGTTTCATTCAGTTCCGGTATTAGTATTTTCTTGAAATTTCCTCAAAACATTCCTCCAATAATACTAACTGACCATGCCAAATCTTATTAAAATCGCATAAGCCGTTTTGAATTTATAATAAAAAAACGATTTCAAAATTTTAACTTCAAGGCATAGCGCCCAAACTAAGCGACTTTGGACGAAGGTAAGTTTACTTAAATCGGCTTATTATGGTCCAAGGAATATGTGGTAGGCGTGTGTAAAGACCTTTTACAGATATCCTGTATATATACCATCTACAACGTGTTGGAGAATTATTGTTTCAGTGTCGACAAAATTCTAATGCATTTCATGAAGTGCATTTGCAGAATATCATATTATTTAACAACTGTATTATGAATGGAAATATTCTAACAATAAGTTACAAAATCTTTTACCTTATCTTAAAAGAAAGAAACATAAGGGATTGGGTCTTGCAAAAATGGCGGAGGCGCCGGGCAAAAGTGCAAATTCTGGAATCCATGCCGAAATGAAAAATAAATAAGAATGAAATATAAGAAAATGACTTTGTAACTACTTCAAGATAATACAATAATTATATAATAATATCCATATTCAATCATTTAGGTTAGAATTGGATGTAGCATATGTCATTGGATATTTGCAGAAATAAACTATTAAGTTAAAATGAAAGATATCTAATAATGAAACACTTCAAAATTAAGCTATTGAAATCTAATTAGTCACAAATAAAAATAAATTTAAATCGATTCTTTAAAATTACTTATGTATTTTGGAAAGCAACCATTGAGGGTCTTACAGTAAAAGAGGTATAAGTCCACTATTTTCATATTCGAATAAAATACAGATTTTAAAGAATTTTAAAAAGTTATATAAGTGCAAATATCTTTATTCTAGGACCCTCAATTATGTCGTTTAAATAAGAGCGATTTTTTTATATTGTAAATATTCTGTTTTGTTGAGTTGGAGCACCCATAGCAACAATTTATGTATAATTGATGAATGGAAGTAATGGAACTAATGTTTTTCAATTGCTTTATTTGAATAAAACTATCAGCATTCGAAGTAACTACTTTGATAAACGACATTGTGTTAAAGACGGTTCGTCCATTCCTCATAACAGTGTTGATGGAATGTTTTCCAGTAGTACATTAAAATTTTCAATCCCGGGAAGAAGAAAAAGTCACAAGGATTGAAGTTGGGCGAAAAAAGAGACTGAGCAGCCTCAGGAATTTTCTTACTAACCAAGTATTTGTAAATTGAAAGTGTTGGGTAACCTGGCAGGTTGTCGTGATGCAAAAACCAAATCAATGCTCATTTGACCTTGGACTTGTTCATCCTTGCTTTTTCTGATCTTAAAGAGTTTGAAGTAGAATTTATATTGGTTTCCGGGTTATAATAATAATAATAATTTGTAATTTTGTAATTTGTCTCTCAGCATTTGCCAAGGAGTGAGGAAAACCACGAAAACCTCATTCTGAGAGCAGGCCCTGGAATTCGAACCCCGGACCCGGACCTTATGTTATGTTACGTTGTTATGCTCAACAATAATAAATGCTCGTCACCAGAAAGATTTGGCTCATTGGCAATCGAATCAAAGAACTAACTGCACCTTTCTCTCCTGATGGGCTTCTGATTGTGCGAAGAATGTTTCAGAATTATTCTAGTGCAGCATTTTTCCCATTCTTAATTCATTGGTCAAAATCAGATGAACCGAGGTGTAAGTCAAATTCAGTTTTCATCGGGTTTTGAAGTTGGCGACCTCACATTACGTGATTCATCTTCAATCAACTCTCGCCATTCTGAAAATGCCTTTGACCTGAGCGTTTGACAAAACACTATTTCCGTAAGCTTCCTCAAATTTTGTAAATGTTACTTATTCGAATTGGTGTCACACACGTTTGGAAAATATTGCTATTGAATAAGAATTACCGCAAACTTCTACCACAACTTTGGCACTAAACCATTGTATCAGTCGTCGTTTTGGTGGAAAAATATTGAAAAGTATATCCATTAGTATAAAGTGCATTTGATTCAAGAATGGTCAGATGATGATTTTGACCAACGCCTGGAGTTTTGCGAAAGAACGATGGAAATTGTAATGCAGATGAAAATTTTGCAACTAATGTGGTATTTTCAGTATTAATTATTCGCCATAATTAAATGTACTGGTCGAATGAGAATGCTCACTGGTTTCATGTAACCTATATTCAACATCCTAAAAAGTTGAATATTTGGATGGGAATTGTAGAAAACAGGCTTGTAGGCCCATTTTTTATAGAAGAAAACTTGAATGGGGAAAATTATTTGGATCTTTGCGTAATCAAAGTATTCCTGAACTTTTTAAGATTGGATGCTACTTTTACCAAAACTTTTACCAAATCGATGGATAGACGTAGAAGATTCATTCAGACCTGCACGTTCTTCAGACGTTAGTCTATTAGAATTTTATCTTTGGGGTCTTCTCAAATCACGTGTTTACGTTAGACGACTATTGAGACAAAGAATAGTCAAAGAATGTGATTTAATTCGTAGAGAAGTCTTGGAAAAGGTAACTTAGGAATCTCGTAGAAGACTTGCATATTTTCAGGAAGTAAACGGCATTTTAAATGACCTCATTTATGTCATGACTCTCATTCTGTCAATAATTATAATTTACAATAACTAAAATTAATTGTTCGGAAAAGGTGAAGTGCTATCTCTCCATTATTAGCCAGTGTTGCCACCGCTATTTCGTAACAGATCTGTTACAATTGGCTCCACGCTATTACCATGTTACATTAAGCGAAAAACTTATTGCGTTTTTCATATCGGAGTAGCGTTTTTACCGAAGTAAGAAAACAAATTAACTACCCTTATTTATATATCTATCTGTAGTTACAAAGCATGTATTATAATAAGCCACTAAGCCGCAGTGTACCATAATGGTCTCAAAAAATTCACCGCGGGGTACATTTAAACTAAAAGAAGGGAACTGTGCTTTTACTATACGATAGCACAATGTTTGTAGTTATTCAACCGTTTGGTACTTTTGAGTGTCACTTATATGGCGTACGATGTAAATGGCATTTTACATTGGCGCCGCGCGTCATCTAAGAGATACCCAAAGGTACTTCTAAATGGTTGCTTGAATAACTGTGAAGTAATACCATGTATTACTATGTATTCTATGAATAAATAAGGCCACAAAGTTTGTGTTACGTTTGGATGTTCTTTTATTTTGACCTCAAAAAATTATGGTTACGCTGGGAAGAAAATCTATTATGGTTTGGACGCAAGTTCCAGTACGTAAAATTTCTCAGCGGCGGCAACACTGTTATTAGCAGATAGTGGTGCTGAAGCCAGTTAGGACGAATTCTGAAAAACAAGGTCTATTGTAATCTGCAAAAATATACAAGTGTCCCATATTTGCAAAGTTTCATCAATACCATCGTTACCGTTTTAAAAATATTTGCTTGGGTTCATACTTTACCCAACCCTGTATATTTCACACACAGAAAATAAATCAAACTGTTTGATTAGTGTAGAAGACCTCAAAGCGGCATCCATTGCCTTTTTGCGCAGTTAGTTCTGCACATCATATTCACATCCAGAGCACGCAGCTCTTGATCTACATAAACGTCCGTTTGTGTATGAGTTACATAATGAAAATGTTCATTCATACTGCGAACGATTAGTTGGCGACAAGAATTAATGTTGCAAGTCCTCTTTTCCTGCACATATGCAAGGCGTTATTCCTGTCGCCGACGTTGAATCGATTGGTTCATATTTGTAATCAGTGCGTGTCTCTGTGTTTGGTCGCCGTACTAATTTTTCTCTTTTTCAATTAATGTTTTCCCATGTTAATCAATGCGAGGAGTACAGCTACTGTATGCCCCGTGTTTTTAAAGTACAGTAATTGGTAGTGTGCAGTGTCTTGGATCTAGAAAAATTCTTGGTAGTTACAATGTGGCGTTTGTATCAAGCCTGTTTTAATTAATTACCATGACATGCACGCACCGACGTATAAATTTTAAAGAGCATGGGAGAAAGTTTTGATTTTGCGAACAAGCAGTAACTGGTAACCGAGATCCCTGACTGATATTTTAGAGGTTATGTTTAAGGTCATCCACTTATTTATATGCCGATAGAATAATATAATATAATGCCCAGCCAATACAAATAAGCAGACATATGATTTTTGTTACAGAATTGTGTATGAGTCGACTCTTAAAGGATGCCCCCGATTTCCATATTTCGGCTGCCTATGTAAACACTATATACTATTAGTGTTGATATTATTAGGTATGCTAATTTACCGATTCTGATAACTGTGAATCTGTTGTTAAAATACTCCTTTCACACAATGGCAATAGTCTAGGTTCGCGGACTTTCTGTCTGTCTGGTAGGTGTATTTTTGTGTACACATACGTTATGTAAATATTTGGATAGAGTTACACATGCACGTCCAACACTTTAAACGTTATGCGTAGCCCGAGCTACATATTAATTAATTCAATATTTACAGAAGAGTTTCGTGTTAAACAAAATAAATGGTTCGCCCGTGATTTTTCAAGAACGTTTTAATTACCCTCTAATGATTTTCGTAGCGATCCGAAAAAGAAACACCTAGCCGTCCGCACAACGGAGGTTATTTCCAGAACAGTAAACATATGTGTTGTGTTTCTGACAGATGTGTGTAATGAAATCGCTGCGCTATTACGGATTTTAACAGCTCTCCTGATTTATTTGATAGATAGCATATACTGGAATACATTATGATTCAAATAAAAAGTATATTACACAGTTTCATTGGTGAAGTAGAAAAGCTAATATTTTAACTATTTGCCGTAGAATAGATTAAACTGTAATGGTGAGAAAGAAAATAAAACATTACTCCGGTATTTAGAAATTTTGCATCTTTCTTTCCTATAAGACATTACTTGTTTTATGTCTTAAATTCCAATTTGTTTATTTATAATAAGCCGCACAAGTTAATACAGTGGAGTACTTGATTTACTCGAATTCGACGTTATGCGAGTAAAGTATTTTAGATGGACATGTGGACATAACGTATATATTAAAGAAGCATAACATATACGTCAATTGTTGGAAATAGTACGTTTATCCCAGTAAAAATTGCAACCAATTAACTAAAATATTATAAACTATTGTATAAATTTTGCAACAAGATTTTGCATACAAATCAACTACGTTATAACGTTATTGCAATAACTGGAAGAATAACTAACATAGTTGCATATAATTTCATTAGTGCGTGACTACGCGCGAATTGTCGTCGCATTGAGCGTGACTGCGGATTTCAAACTGGCCGTTAACTGCGGAGTACCGGTGTGGAAGTATCTCGTAATTCTCGTACTGTGGGCGATTGTCAACCACAGTACCTCTTATACGATATTAGCCGCGTTTACCGAACACAATTTACATAGAATAACAATTCCAACAGTTATGAAACAAGCGTAGCGCCTTCTTTACGACAATTTCTGTAGTACCACATATTTATGTAGCTAAACCAACTATAAGTACCATGGAATTCCTGCTATATCGATATAAAACTTTCCTATGATACAGTTTCAGATAATCAACAAACATTTGCATTTTTAATTGCTGATCCCCTACCACATCGATCCAAAGACAAGATGGGTAAGTGGTACTAATAATTATTTTGCCCGTCCATCACCCACCGAAGCATGCTGCGCGTACTCAGGAGAACAGACTTCTGGATCCGAAGATGGATTTTCTTTTCAATTCCTAACGTTGTCAAAGACTGATGCATTTTCACAGGTATCTCTCCCCCAAAGGGCTCCCCAAGGGGCATCTTGAGTTTCACATACTTGTGCGGGTTCATATGTGTAGTAAGGCGTATCATGTTCTTGATTTAAATATGGGGCTTTCAATTTCACGTGTATAATCGTCGCAACTCTATTATGCCGATCCAGATATTGCTTTGGTGCCAACACAGAACAATTGGCCATTAGATGGCCTAGTGTTTCCTTTTTATTACCGCACATATAGCATTATGTGTTACTTATATTTTCAGCAAGAATTCTTTTCCTAAAAGCTTTTGTTGCAATTACCTGAGTTTGAATAGCCGCTATAGATCCCTCTGTTTCAACGAAAATATTGCCAGAACAAAGCCATGCTTGCGATGCGACGGTATCAATATCAGGTCTTTCAATGAAGTTGATGTATTTCCCATGCAGCGATTTACTTTTCCACTGTGCTTTCATGTCTTCTACGTTCCGTATCTTTACTGATGGATCGTAATTATTGTCTGCCAGTAGTAACGGTGTTATACCTTTATCACATTGCATGATGGTTCTATGTAGAGGACTAGGAATTGATTTCTCAAGGAAATACTTTCTCAGATTTCTTACTTGCGCATAATGTCTGGAATAGGCGCTCGGAATACCTCTTCCTCCTTGCTATCGTGGAATATGAAATCGCTCAATAGCACTGCGCGGATGATGAGCTCTATGTTGGCTAGCCTCTACCCTTGACTTAATATAAATATTATTAAGCTCCGTGTCAGTTCACCTGAGTGCTGAGGTGGACTGACACGGAGCTTATATTCAAAATAAAGCCAGAAATTCCATCAGCTTAGGGGGCTCCACTTCCATCTTCCATGCTGAAGTTATAGCCATCCAGACCTGTGCAGAGAGCATCTTAAACTGTCCGCATGGGAATGGATCGGTCGAAATTTTTTCCGACAGCCAAGCTGCCCTCAGGGCACTACAGGCTGTCAAATTTGCTTCCGAAGTGGTACTGAGGTGCCATAGGAAGCTTGAAGAATTGGCGGAGCATCACAGCATTACGCTGAGATGGGTGCCTAGTCACTCTGGGATTAGAGGCAACGAAATTGCTGACAAACTAGCTAGAGGCGCCAGTGGTCTACCGTTCACTGGTCCAGAACCGTTGTGCGGGAGTTCCTATGGCGGTATCAAAGCCTTTGTCAGATCTCAACTCGCTGCTAGTCACCGCTCCTATTGGAATGGACTAGTCGGCGTGAGACACTGTAAAATCCTCGGTTTTTATCCGGGCGACGAAAGACTCCGCAAGGCAGTCTCTATGAGCAGGGCCAGACTGAGACTTCTTACGGGAGTCCTAACCGGCCACTGCTCATTAAACAAGCATTTGCACCGAATGGGGCGAGTGTACTCTCCCCTGTGTAGAAACTGTGGGAGAGCAGAAGAAACTCCTGTGCACCTCCTTGCCGACTGCCCGGCAGTGGACAGGGAGAGACGGAGCTGTCTAGGGGTCGCTCGATTGGACGAACCCAGTATAAGAAAATTAACTCTCGACCAACTTGCGGACCTGTTTGTTCGAGTACAACCAGGTCGAGAGGGTTAAGACATCATGGGGGCACAATAGGTCTTAAGGCCGAGCTGCCTCACGGGGTGAAACCTGCCCATGAAAGCAAAAAAAAAAAAAAAAAAAAAAAAAAAAGCCAGAAATTCCACGAACTGTTGTTTTGTTTTAATAATAATATTGAACTGCCCTACCCTTGTTTCCTTAATTTTTTTTTTCCGTGTTTCTTTCAGTCATAACCGTAACGATGTTTTATTCCACCTGCCTTTGTGTCATACCAACTGTTTTCAGAACTCTCCTATTAACAGGTTTATGCGCACTTACAACAAGCACCTCGGTATTTTCAGCTAAATCGATATATTTTATTGTAGTTTAAGTTGTTTTAAATTTTATTTTTTTTAGTTTATTTGATCAACTTTTGTAAAATAAATTTTTCTCCATAATATATCATTTCCTTCAATATTACTTTCTATAACATGTTAGTTGCATATTGAATGATGTGTGTAGTCTTTATCATTTTCCTTTTTTTGCACTTATGCTACAACTTTTCTGGGTTTGTCCCGTTGTTCTAGAACTCTAAGTAAATAAATAAATTATCATTTTTGTTTGGTGTTTATAATGCTTGTATGGAATATTGGGCCAAACGTATTTCCATTATTATTAGATCCAGATGTAATAAGTCTAACACAACTGAACTACATATAATAAATCAGTATTTTCTTCAATATCATTGGCTGTCGCATAGTAGAGATGTGCAATTATTTTTGCTTAGAATTATGTCCTACTGATTGAGTAAAAAGATGTGTAATGCTGCCTTTATTATTGTTGGTGTTACTAAATGAATAATAACAACCATAGATGCGTATAACGTTTACATAAACGTTTTCGATAGTGTTTGGTATACTCGGAAATCAGGATTATAGGTCAGTAGTTTAAATTAGTTTATGAATCTGCGCATACACTGTTTGAAAGAGAAAACAAATTATTTGGTAATTTGATGTAATGCAAAAGTCAATATTTACTAAAAGATAATAATGTACATATAACAAATTGACCAATATCAAAAATGTTTTATGAACGATAAGAAATTAAGTTAGAGAAAATATATATACATTATACTCAACTTCACGCAATTTCAGCTTATATTAGCCTATGACGGTTATGTATGCTGACAAAATGAGAGAGAAATAAAATTGCACCGGTAGAACATTTAAGAAAGAATAGAAGAGTGAAGAAACAAAAAAGCAATTCAATACAATTTGAACGGCGAACCGTCTGCGAAAATACAAACTTACGTGGAAGGTAAAAGTTTCAAGAGAAATCTGGTACAGATCAATTAAATTCGCGGGAGCAATGAAAAACGTGGAAAGAAACATTAATCCTCGCAAGAATCAGAGAAGTTCGTAAAATATTTATTAGTCTCAGTACTTGGAGGGAAGGAATGAAGGCGCGGATTTACGTTATAATCGCACAAGATAAATTAAACATTACCAGAAGAAGAATACTTGTTTATTCGCCTAAATTGCACACAGCTGTAACTAAACAATAAAAATGTGGAAAACGTTTTTTATTTCATGAATATCAATGGAAGTGTAGACAGGATTGTTCGTGAGATTTTTTTAAATGGCGGAATCGTTACATTACGGGACACAAAGAATTTCTGCAGAAGCTTTGTAAAGCATTCTGACTGCTAGTAAGTGTGACATTCCTTTGCTTTTTGTGAAATGGGTAGATAATAAAAACATTGGCTATAACTGAGAAAAATGGATTCTAGCAATTAGATTACATATAAGTTTCTTCATATTTATCGTTATAATAATAAATAATTATTATCAAATGCTGTTTATTAACAATAAGATGATAAGATCCTATAATGGTTGTGTCAAGAAGTATGATTTTGGATAATATCATCTACAAAATTTTTGGATGTGCAATGAGTTCACCAATATCTAGAATCATTGCACAAATTGTTTTAGAATAAATTGAAGAAGAAATTTTAAGTAAAATAGATTTTGAAGTAATTTTTTTCAAAAGATATGTTGATGATTGTATAACAGCATTAGAGAAAAAAAACATACCAATTTTATCATCCTAGATTAAAATTTACAATTGAAATAGAAGACAACAACAGCATTAACTTTTTAAACCTCAAACTCATAAAAAATAGTAACAAAATTTTAACAAAATGGTATACTAAACCTACATGGTCTGGGCGTTATTAAAATTTTAAATCATTACAACCACTTAACTAAAAATTAGTGTCATCATTAGTCTAGCTGACATAACTGTAACAATAACAAAAATCCAAAAGAAAAAGTGAAAAAATCCCTTACCACAAAAATTAAAGATACAAATCTAAATACGTATTTCGGCAACTAAGTGGAATAACACTTAGTGTTATTCCACTAGTGATTTGGTGAAGAGCATATCTTCCAAGGTTTGCCTTAGCCGAAAACACTACGTTTAACACTGCTTTTCACTTGTTTTCTACTGAAGATGGCAACTTAGTTGCCGAAATACGTATTTAGATTTGTATCTTTTAATTTTTGTGGTAAGGGATCTTTTCACTTTTTCTTTTGGATTTTTGTTATAGTTTTCAAGCCACATTCTCCACCCATCACGGGAACTGTAACAAGTCCAATTTTTCGGTGCGACGCTATTAATAAAGCAAAAGATATTTTAAAACAAAATAATTAGCCAAATTATATAATAAATAAACTTTTCAAACAAAGAATTTTCCTATATTAATAAATCAACACGAAGTACGGAAAATAATCAAATAAACACAAAATATATAAAAACATTTATCCGAAAAATAAATGAAATTTTTAAGCCATATAATTTAAAAATCGAAAATCAAAATAATTACAAATTGCAAAAACTAAAACTATACAAAATTAAAGTAAAAATTGAAAAAATAAAACGTCACACGTTGTATATAAAATTGACTGTAAAAATTGTAATGATGTATGTATTGGTGAAACCATGCTATTGCATCTATTTAGAAAACAGAATGAAAGGACATAAATATAACAAAAATCTTCCAGCACCAAAAAAACACGAAATAACTCAAAATCATTCGCTTGATTTTGACAATTCTAAATAAAGAACAAAATTTAAAAGCACGTAATATAGGTACTTGAAATAAACCAAATTTATAAACATAAAAATGCAGTTTATGATAAAACAGATACATAATATTTTACCAAATTATATAATTTAATTTTATAATTAAACGCAACAAAACTTTTCAGAAATCTATTTATATAACTTAAAACGTTTTTCATTTTTGCAAAAAAAAAGACTCGAACTACACATACTGGGCTTCAACGGATATAAGATAATCCCAAGTTTTTTGCTAGAGTATTATTTTTGACGAGGCGACATTCACGAATCACGGTACGGTAAATCCGCACAACATGTATACTGGAGTATCGAAAATCCCCACTGGTTGCGCCAAGTTGAACATCAATATCCTTGGAACGTAAATGTTTGGTGTGGAATAATTGGCAATAAGCTAATTGGTCCATATTTCTTCGATGGAAACTTAAATGGTGAAAAATTCTTGCAACATCTTGCAGAATGAACTTCCAGTGTTACTTGAAGACCTTTGCTTGGACGTACGACAAACAATGTGATTCCAACATGTCGGTTGTCCAGCACATTATTCAAGAGTAGACTACAATCGTCATTAGATCGGAAGAGGTGATCCAGTGTCTTGGCCTGCAAGATCGCCAGATCTTACTTCCCATGACTTCTTTTTGTGGGGCCACTTAAAGTCTGAAGTTTATACAGAAGTGCCAACCACGAGGAAAAACATGATTGAGCGAATCACCAACACTTGTTCAAGGATTACGCCGGAAACACTTCTCAGTTGTGTGCAATCATTCCAATTGCGAATAAATAAATGTATCGAAGCGGAAGGGCACATTTTCGAACACATTTTCTGAAATGGGTATGATAAAGTAAAGTTCTTCGTTGTTGAATGGCTTTTTGAAATGTTATTTAATGTTAAAATAAAAAAAAAAAACAAAATCATGTTTGCTTGCTTGTCTTTTTCGTGTATTTTTTCTAGACGTTCACAATCATGTTTTTTGCGATTACAGCGCAATCTGTTACGAATCGAAAAAAATGTGTGAAACAAAAACTACATACTTGATGGCGTAGAATCCGAATCTGCAATACAAAATCGGAATTCCCATCGAACCAGATCGAGTTCGGCACCATTCAGTGAGCCCCCTACATTATAACAAATCTTATTAAGATCTTTTTTTGTTTTAGAGATATTCCGTTGTCTCAAGATAAAAAACTCACCCAGTATATTTTACAACGCAGTCTTTATGTAAAGCACATTTTTCAAAATTTCTATAATAAAAACAAAAAAAAATAATGATTTCATCATTTTTAAAACAAAAAAGTTTATTTACAATTTAGCATTGTCATTTTATATTTAAATATATTATAATTTTTATACCATGGACTTGATAAAGGTTAAAATATAACCGAAACGTTGTATGTATGAAGTGTTTTTTATTATTAATCGACCTAAAAATCAAGAAAAAAATTCCAAAATAATTCTTATTGTTGAAAGGAATCATAAGTTTAATTAGCCAGTAGTTTACTATCAGTGAGACACAGTTTGTGGAATTTTGGCTTTATTATGAAAATTATGTGATCTTCAAATTGTCAGTTGAATTTGTACGTTTCGACTAACAAAATAGTCTTCCTCGGCAATTCAGCCTGATTCAATAAATTGCATCAAATGTGATGCAATAGTCGATGAAAGATAAAAAATTTATTTTGTTAAAACAAACAAGACAATCAGTAATAGTACAATCACGCAGCACACATATTTTAAAATAAAACTACGGAATGAGTAGTTTCGTAAACGGAATGAGTAGATTTATTTTAAAATATATGGCCCTCGTGATTGTACTGCTACTGGTTGTTTTGTTTGTTTAATTTTTTGTCTTTCATTGTATCACATTTGATGCAATTTATTGAAGGTACAATGTTGTATCAATCACGAATACTTTAAGTATATCAGATGTAAATGTGGAATGCATAAATCTATGCAATCCAGAAATAATGTATTGTGTGATTTCAGGGTATTTTCCTGTTCACTTTATTCAATTTTAAATGGTTATATTCTGTATACCTACCATAGAATAAGTTTTTGTTCAACGGGTTTTAGGTTGATTTTAAACGGTGCCCGAATTTTCTGTGTTATTGCAATTTTATAAAAGCTCATAACAAAAGAAAATTTTATATGGTACGTACTTTTGGCACATATTGTATAATGCTGATATTAATTCTGATGATATCAATAAACAATTAATTTATTAAATGTGAAGAACTTCTCTTATAGGGGGCAAGGTTATCATAAAGTAAGGACATATTTCAGCTTATTATGTATTTTTAACAAAGTTTTTTTAAGTTTACAATAGCATGTGAAAGAAATTCGATTGCCTGAATAATGGGATTTCTTATTTCCAACAGTGGTTAACGCAAATGTTCGATATGTTGTCCATTTTGCTGCACACATTATACACAGTATTATTCAGCATTTCTGGTTGAATTGTAGCAATTTGATCTCAAATAGAGTCCTTTAATTCTTCCAGCATTGTTGGTCGTGTTCTAAACACCAAACTTTTTAAATAACCCCTCAGCCAATAATCCGCTGGGTTTAGATCTTGGAGGTCATGAATTTACAAAATGTCTGCTTATAATACGATCTTGAAAAGCAGCAGTTAACAATTCTTTAACTGGTCGATAAATGTGCTGGGAAGTTCCATCATGCATAAAAATGGTGCTCGTTTTGTATCCGTGGAATGGTGGTGGTCCGTAACATTTGCAGTATCGTTCACCAATAACAGTTACAGATAGATACCTTCTTGCCAACGGATTAGTGTTGGCTACGTTTCGATTTTCCTGAAGAATTTATGCAACTTGGACATCACTAATTCGTGGTTTTCCTGATCTTGGTAGATCAGTTTACAGACCCTATTCTTTCAAATTTGCTAATCAAATTACGATACGCTTTCATACCACAGGGTCCTAATCTTAAACCCATTTTTTTACGAAATCTTCGTAATCCAGCAATCTGATTTCTATCGCATTCGTAATAACATTGAACTAAACCAAATCTTGTTTGTAGATTCATGTTCTGAAAGTTTAAATCGTTTCAATGGATGTTTAAGGGAGTTTTATTTTAAAAACAATTTCCCTATATCGCGATGATTTATGTGACACTATTATCAGCAGTTGATACGACAATTCCTATGTTTTCCATACATACAGTAAAATCCCAATCCGAAAGCAATTAGATTCCATTTACTTCCTTGATTTCTTAAAATTATATAAGACTTTAAAGTATATGATGACCCCATAGAAAAATAATATTAACAGTATAATACGTTATTATAACTTATATAAGCGTATTAAATCCGTTTAATATAAGAGTAACAATGTGATTGCATCTATAGGAATCATAACATGTATTATAGTATAATATACATATTTCTATTAAAGAATACAATCTATATTTTTACGCGTAGTCTTTGTAGACCTTTAGGCGAACCTAATGCTTCTTCTTTGAAAAGCAAGTAATGTTTCCTCGGAATTAGCTGGCTTTCCAAATAAAAAAAGAACATAAAGGAAGTATTCAACTACAGGACTGCGCATTGTTTTAAGTACCTGTAACCATATATCTTCATGCGCCTACATATGTGTAGTTGTGTGTGTACATTTTAAATGCTGTACCGAAATTCCTAGAATTTTGGCAAAATCGCGATAGATATAGGAATTTGTACATCCTCACACGAACATCCGTTTCCGTTCCTCATGGCATCCTTACGACGAAATTTACCGATAGGATGAACTTACTACGCATAAAAATATTTACTAACCTAGCTAATTAAATAAGTAAACCTTGCGCTTTACACATTTACCAACACGTATTCGTTGCATAAGTTTATGTTCTCACGCATCTTAACATATCTTGTCTAATTTTTAGTTCTTATTTGGCGTGATATATACTTACAGAACATATATTAGTCAACGAATACAAGTACAATATACACAATACATAAACGTTTAAAATCAATAATTTTTTTGAATTAATGATGATTAGCATTTACTAATAGAAGATTCATTAATAGTCATTTGTAAAATAACAAGTAAGGTATTATAGAAAGAGTCCTTTTTCGTAATTGTATGACTAAGAATGTATGTCATTAAGCGTCGTTAGGTTTTTTTTTCATAAATTTATTTATTTATGTGCGATATGTTTTGCACATTTTTTTGAATGAATTTATCCTATTTTGGAGGAAGGTTACGAATATTGCACTTAGGGGTTAACGACCTTTCAAAAGTAAGCAAGAGGACAACCACTTTTAGAACGGTCACCCTTCCTTGTTAAAACGTCATGTTTATTATTCCACTTCACTGGCATTCCCAACTTCCTAGCAGTTTATAAACACTAAAAGTGTTTAAATGGCGGAAAATAATCGCCATGTCCTTGTAGTTAGTTATTCAGTCGTATTTATATTCTACATATATCTTTATAAAGGAAGAATGTGCATAATATACATTATCAAAAAACCTAATTTAAAGTCGAAAAAATAAACTACAACATGTGGACGGTAGAAACAGAGAGTTTTGAAAAGAAAATGGAAATAATGAGAAAGAAAAGCAAACTAAGATATAGAGCGAACAAAAAGGTGTTTATTAACAGTGATTTGACAGAAAGTGAAAGGAGGATTCAAAATAAAATTAAAGAAATAGCCAACGATGAGAAAAAGAAAAATAAAAAGGTAAAAGTAGGTTATCAGAAGATAATAATAGATGGAGCAGTATGGTTATGGGATGATAACAAATTCGAACTTAAACAAATCAAGTCCGGACATGAACCCTATCGAGCACGTGTGGGACCTCCTTCACAGACGGATACGAACCCAAAATGTTGCCCCAGCGGACCTGCATGGACTAGCAAATGCTCTCCGTGACGAGTGGGAGAATTTGGATCAGGCTTATATACGGAGGTTAATCGAATCTCTGCCAAACCGTATGCGAGCGGTCATAAGAGCCAGAGGTGGCAATACTCAGTATTAAAAGCTACTGTTATGACATTTTTCTTTCCAAAATTATAATTTCTTGTTTTAATAAAAATCTCAAGTATGAGTTCTTGTTTTTATTTGGCCTGTATTTTATTTAAACAATCATAGAAATTATATCTTAGAGCGCATTAAAGTATATTTACAACTTTATGCTACAAACAAAGATTATGCGATACTTTTATGATTCAAAACTAAATTATGCGATACTTTTTTGGCGGAGTGTATAATCAATAGCAAACTGGCAAAAAACATTCGTACATGGGAGGCCTATTCCGAAAGAATCCTTAGTGTGGAATTAAATATTGATGGAGAAATTGTGGCAATAATAGCTGTATATGGACCGAATAATGATGAAAAAGCTGAAACGAAAGATAAATTTTAGTGCCAACTAAACCAAGTAACTGGAACCTGTAATGGAAATATTTTTGTAGCAGGAGACTTAAACTGTAGAGTCGGTAGAAAAGATTTAGGTACAGGAGTTATTGGTAGATATGGTGAGGAAGCTGAGAACAATAATGGAGAAAGATTAATGGAATACTGTCAACTAAACAACTTTGTAATAACAAACACATTCTACAAGCACAGAGAAATACACAAGTACACAAGAGTAGGGCCCAACAATGAAAAATCAATCATAGACTATATCTTAATGGAAAGGGATAGGATAAGAGAAGTAAAGGATGTGTGAGTGATGCGAGGACCTGAGATAAATTCGGACCACTATCTAGTACTGGCAAAAATTCAAATAAAAAACAGGGTATGGGATAATCCCAAAGTTTGATAAGAAAATGGAATTTGACCTAATCAGAGCGTATAAACTAAGAGATGAAGAAACAGCCAAAACATATGCAAATGCTCTAGAAGACAAATTTAAAAAATTGGAAAACCAAAATATCATGCAATTAGAAGAAAGCTGGTAGATATTCAGAAAAACATTACTAGAAGTAGCGATAGAAGTATCTGGGATAACAAAAGTAAATAATAAGTTTAAACAAACAGCATGGTGGAGCGAAGATATTAAACAAGAAATTAAAATGAAGAAGAACAAATGGAAGGACTATCTTAGCAACAGATCAGAAAATAAATATAAAGCCTACAAGGAACAAAGAAGAAAAGTCACAAAGATGGTAAAAGAAGCAAAGGAACAAAACTGGATTAAGTTTGGCGAGCAAATGGAGAAAAACAGCAAAGAAAACCAAAAATTATTTTACAAGGCACTCAAGAACTGTAGAACTGAAAAGCAGAGTAAATACGCAACCATTATGAATAAAGATGGAAACATTGTAACAGACGACAAGCAAGTAATGGGCAGATGGAAGCAATATATCCAAATCTTGTTGACCTTTAAGAGTGACGGAAACAATACAGATGACAACTGTTACGTTTGTATTTTGTGTATCGAGAAAATAGATTGCATTTATAAAGGAATTTATCTATTTCATGAGTTTATCTATGAACATTTTGAAATTATAAAATAATTATCTTATAAATAATTTTAAAACATTCGCTTTGAAAAAAATGGCATCTACGTACACTATTTTTATTTATCTTAATCATGTGGTAACTTATAGACAAAGACTTCTTGAGCATTTTCTATAGCGATCGGTGGTGTAATTTTTTAAAATAATTTCATGAACGATTTTGAATGTGATTGTAGATCCGATAGGTTGTTAAGCTACTTGTGAACGTTCTTTATTTAATAAAATAAAACTTGTTAAACACAATTCTTTCCACTCTCGACTCTGCTAAATTACTTTGTAACAAAGGCTTGAATGTTAAAAACTTCTGAAATGCTACCAGGATGTATTAACATATAAACAAGCAGAAACATTATGTTTTATTACTTGTGTCTGCATCACCATCAAAGGATTAATTCAATTACTTTGAAGGCTCTTGATAAATATATTTTCAAAGAAGTTCAAAGAGTGTAAAAAGTTATGGTATTTTTCACAATTTGTTAAATTGCTCTTAAATACATATGTAAACTTCAAAATATGTTTATATTTTATCTAATTTTAAGCATGTGGTTCTTACAGATTGCGATTTTGATAATCACCTGTGTACACACAGAGTTGGGCAAAATTTATTCAGAATAATAAAAATAAATGGGTAGCTTCGCTATTCCTAATCAGAAATCTATATTCAACATTCATTATTCAATAATAAATTATAGCATTCATTTCGTTCATTACACAAATAATTCGAATAATTGTTTTTATCAAAGGACCATTATCATTCAAATAACTAAGTACTTTCATTTATCATAATTTTCTGATTAGAATAGTACCTTCATCAATAATTTATACTAACAATAAATGGAGATTGGGTGAGTTTGTTTGTGCACGTATGTGTTTCATTGTTTGTATACGAAGTAAACTACTGGATCGTTTTAAAAAATACTTGTATTTTTAACGTACATTCTAAAAGCTACATTATTGCGGATGGACATGTACTATGTCTTATTTTAACAGATTTACGGGAGAGGGATTGGTGGAGGCAAGTTTTATTCTGTAGCTTGAGAGAGATAACCACTTGGAAATGGAGAGTTGATAGAGGGATAGCATTACTTCCTTTTATGATGGAATCTATATTTTAGCAATACCGAGATGGGAGGGGAAAATTTGTTGGGGGTAGGGGTCGCAAATTTTTTTATTGGTGGGGGGGGGGGGGGGCAATTTTTTGAATTCTGAAATTTATTTCTTAACAAGCTCGGGAAAAAAGAATATTTTTTTTCAATATCGGGGGGTTTAGGCTGTTGGAGAAGGCGCATTAATTTTTTAGTAATGCCGGGAAGAGATAGCAATATTTTTTTCTACATTAGAGGGGTTGCACTAAAATTTTGGTATAACGAAATTTATGTTTCAGGACGTCAGAAAGCGAAAGGGATAAAGGTTTGTCAACATTAGAGGTGGAGTTTATATTGTATGGTAGTAATTGTTTAGATTTTTCGTATAATGTCTTTATTTAAGGAGATTTGAATTTAGGGAAAAAAAGCTTTGTAGCATGTTTAACATAATTCTTCAACTGTGCTGTTAGTTAAAAAGTCAATGTAACATCTGTTGCATAAGTTTTGGGAAAAATATTAATGCTCTCTGTAGTATAGGAAAACTAATAGATTTAAATCAGCCATGAAGAAAGTTGTGATCGGTGTCTTATTAATTTATTTAACATTTCACATTAGTGTCTGTCAGTTCTATATACTATCGTATAAATTAAATATTCGTAAGTCCATTTACGACCTGGCTGGACAGGTGTCCAAATGAGATATAGTTAAGACTGTTTATTGAACAAAACATATCAAAAACCACATATATATCGTACAATTTTACAATGGGAACCGGGAATACCGTGCGTCAACCATCGAATAATAGGCGTCCACGCAAGTTAACTGGAGTTCAAGTCAACAGATTATCTGGTGTGCCATTGGGAATATCTAGACCTTATGTAGGCCGTGTGGACGCTGAATGAATGAAACGCTAATGAATTTCATTAATGTGCATCACTTTAATAATAATTACATGTTTTGGCCTGAGCTTCCATCGGCGCATTATGCTAGAATAACCCTAGACTAGTTAGCAGATCAAGTAGTACCATATGTTTCCAGAATCGATAATCCTCCAAATGTCCCGCAGGCAAGACCAAGTGAAATTTTTGGGTCCTATTGGCTAAAAAGGAATATGACAATGGGTGGGAAGCACGAAATGAGCAACTGTTACGACAGAGAATATTCCAAAAAATTAGAGAATTGGATTTCGAAACCATTCAAATATTAATGCGAGCTGTGAGAAGAAAACTTCGGATAATTCAAGATAGAGGGTCCCTAGCGGCAGTATAATATTGAAATATTTAAGGTCTAAGTTCGTTTCTGGCAATATAAGCGCGGTTAGTCAGCACTTGATTTTTGCGACTCTTGCTCTGTTGCCCTAAAAATGTTTATGTTCCTGCTGATATATTTTATTTTTACTTTAAAGAAGAGACTATTCGATGTAGAATTAGTCAAGAAGTAAGAAAATTTAAGTTTTAAATAAAATATTGATTTTCAAAAACGGTGTTATGTAATACATATAATTAGAAAAAATATGTGATTAGATAAAAGAAATAACATAGAGATTACCGATAGACGATGGAAAGTGCAGTTAATAGAGATTGATAATCGGTAAATTACAGTTATAAATGTCATATTAAATATAATTTTTGTCTTTCAGAATTGAACCTTGAAATTCATAAAATGTATTTTCTTTTACAAGCAAGAAGTGTTGTTTATTTTAAAAGACGGTAATACTCTTGGAAGACAATAAGATATTTTATTTTAGGTTCGATTACTCTAATTAACGATTATTTTAAAACCTTTCGTTCCGGAAATTAACCAATGAATTTCATAAATTTAACCAAAATTCTTCATGTCCAAATAAAGGAAAGTTTGGTAGAAATAACCAAATAAGCGGTATCAGATACTAACAGCGCCAACTGAATTTATTCAAATTACATTTTAGCTCGTATAGCGACGAGATATAATCTCACAATGAACGTAAATAGAACGGGGAGAAAAACAAAAAAAAATAATGATTTTTGCCGTCACCTAATTGATTTTTTTTTTGAAAAATATAATATTTTCAGTTTTGCATTCAATTTAGATATAGGTAAGTTTCTATATTATAAGGACCAAGAATGTTGTAAGTCGTTGTTGTGGCAGTAATTATTGGTGTCGCAAAAGTATTTTATAATTTTTTAAATTTTAAGTGCCAGTGCACGTTTTTAACATAGACCTGCTTACAGTGGATTATTATGCCTATTTCTTTGAAACAACGGCTCCAAAACGCCACTAGGATGTCGTTATATTTATGTATAAACAAATAGAACCATTACGTTTTATTGAATAGGCTTGTATAATCATCAAAAGATTAATAAATTTTTATTGAAGGTGCTATTGATGTGATGTTTCTAAAGAAGTTCAAAGCGTCGAAAAAAAGTAATATTATCCGCCACAATTTGTTAAATTGCTATTCAACATGTAAACTTGAAAACGTGTTTATGTAATTTTATCTAATTTTAAGCATGTGGTCGTTAGAGTTTGCGAATCTTATAATCAGCAATGTACGCAGGTACATAGATCCGGTATATTTATAAATCTGTAAGTACGAAATGATTTAGTTTTGCAAAGGAAAATATACTAATTGTTAGAATATCCTGGAATTTATGTATTTAGAGGGAGTAAGTGGAATATATCGTTACTAATACTGAAGTAAAAGCCACTCACAATTAGTCAATCAATAAGAATTTGTGTGAAGTGAAACTTTTTTAATTTGATTCATCGTGTTTTTGTTTTGGTTCCTGAACTTTCTTATTTAGTTCGCCCCTGAGTGATTCATTCATAATTCATCGCAGATCATTCATTATTACTCATCTCTGGGCTTATTTATACGCATCTCTTTGTCATCTTCATCAATTTAATAGCCATAACACTAATTCAAATCTTATATAGCTGCGAATGTATTTTTCTTACCACGCCAATTACTTTTAAATGTACGATCTCATAAAATCTAGCAATTAATGCGATGTCAATATTCAATTAAGATCTTTTAAATATCTACGTGAGGTAATGGAACATAAGAAATAAATACGTACCGATTAGATATTCGGTAGATGCGTTCTTGCTCACGTATGTACCAATAAATGGCAATGTCGTCGTTACACTCAATTTACGTACTTATAAGGATTGTATACGCTTCAGCAGATGATATTGAGAAACGATTAAACAGAACCAATCCGTTTGATACTGAATCCTGCTCCATTTGCCTTCGAATCAACAAACTTCGTTCTGAATATGGTGCAACAATATGTGAGTTTCGCAAGCGAATGAGTAACGATGCACATTGGATGAAGTCAGTAATGTTCACACAATTTACGTTCGGTATTGTTAAGTTAATGTTCAGTAAAGGTTACTGTGCTATTTGTAGTTAGAACATTTTACCTTGACTTATGGAATTCTTACGATTATTACAGGAGAAATAGTAAATTGCCAAGTACTGATTGCACCTCTCAGGGAGTAATATATATACCCACTTATCTTGCGAAGTTCTTGAATGCCTCCGATAATTGTTGCTTACAATTAGATTGGTAATTGTGTAGCGATTATAAACTATCAAATTAACAGTTTCGAAATCAAACTTCTTTGATAATATAGTTTATATATAGGTATCAATATTAGCAGAGATAATGATATAGTTGTAAAATTTCCGTGTGGCTAAGTATTAAGTAAATACCATCATTTATTACATTATGTATATGTAAATTCTTGAACTCTCAAACTATTACAAGATAATTCAACGAGAAAATATGATGCATAGATGTAAGTTGTGGATGATGCTGATATCATTGTATTGTCATAAAAACAGATCACAATATAGACTTGTATATGATGATTCAAACTTATCGTCTTTATGTGAAAATTTTTTTATCTCAAGAGAAACAATACTTAATTTTTGCTTTTACCTTTAAATAAATGTTCTTAATAGGTACTTTTTGCTAACAAAAGAAAACAATCGTTGTCTGTTTTTTCTTAAATTAATTCACTTAAAATTTATGTCAAAATAGAAAGCAATTGAATTTTGATTAAGCTGGATTGTTGTAGAAACCGCTGAAACTAGGTATAAGGAAACCTAATATGGATTGAAGCAAAGTATAATTTTGCAGGCTGTTTCATTTAAGAAATACTAAAAAAATCATTTTGAAAATGGTAAAGTAAATACTTTCCTGATTACTACCCTGTATATCTTAAAGGTGCATAATTAACATCATAAAGGTAACAGAAAAAGTGCTGAGGGAAAAAAAGAGAAAATATGTAGAGGAGGTGCTTAAAGATATAGAGGAAAACTACAGAAACAATGAGATCAGGAATTTGTATCAGGGGGTGAAAACGGAAAGACGGGGATATCAGCCAAAGCCATTGGTCTACAAAAGTAAGGATGGAAAAATCATAGGCGGCGATATGGAGATATTGGACAGCTGGAAGGATTATTTCGAGGAGCTATTAAATGATGAAGGTGGACCAAAATAAAAAAGGAAGAAAGCACAGCTGATAATATTAAGCCATTACTAAGGGAAGTGGAGGAGATGATACCAAGTGAGGTGGACATTCAAGAAATAATACTAAGTCTGAAAAATAATAAAAGCCCAGTAATTGACGGTGTAACAGCGGAAATGTTCAAATATGGAAGGAAATTAATGATGAAATGTATGCACGGGCTGATAGGAAAAATATGGATACAAGAAAAGATCCCCGAGACTGGTCACAAGCAGTTATATGTCCTATACATAAAAAAGGGGACAGAAAAAAATTTCAGAATTATAGGGGAATAGCACTACTCAATGTGTCGTATTCCTTGCGAAAATATAAAAGATAAGCTGGCAGAGATTATGGAAATGGTCGTGGGAGAGTATCAGTGCGGTTTTAGGAAGGGGAGAAAAGTACGATGGACCAAATACAATACATTGTAAGAAATACAAGCGGAGAGCTACGAATATAATAACCAGGCATGGATACTGTTTATAGACTTCCGACAGGCTTACGACAGAATAAAAAGGAGTGAATTGTACAAGGCATTAGAAGATTTAGAAATTAGCCCAAAACTAATACGAATGATAAGGATGACCCTACATCAGACTGAGAACAAAGTTAAAGTAAATAACAAAACATCAGATATGTTTGAAGTCCACGAAGGAGTTAGACAGGGGGACCCTCTCTCTTCTATACTATTTAGTCTCATTTTGGAAAGTACTATAAGAAAGGCCAATATAAACAGAGAAGGTTTGGTCTACCACAAAAAGCATCGATGCCTAGCCTTTGCAGATGATTTAGTAATCCTAACTAGAAATAAACAAGAACTTATAGAAGTGGTTAAAAGACTAGAAGAAGAGGGTAAGAAGGTGGGACTTTACATCAATGAACATAAAACCAAATGCATGACTTGGACAAACGAAGATTTCAGAAAGGGACGGATGCTTCATATAACATCGAATTCTGGGAAAGTTTATAAGTTTGAGGAGGTGGAAACATTCACATACCTAGGAAGAACGTTCACGAGAAAACCAGAAATTAGAACAGAGACACAGAAAAGAATAATGTCAGGGAATAGATGCATCCATGCATTTAACAGAATATTGAAGTCCAAAAGTCATCTCCAAGGCGGCAAAAATAAGGCTATATAAGACGGTAATCAGACCAACGGTTACGTACGGTAGTGAAGCATGGGTATTAACTAAAGCAGAAGAGAAAATGTTAGAAGTCTGGGAAAGGAAGGTCTTAAGGAAGATCTATGGAGGTAAACAGATGGGGACAATATGGTTGAGAAGAACGAATCAGGAAATTAAAGATCTCTTTAAGGAACCAACCATCATAAGAGTAGTGAAAGGGTAAAGGATGGGATGGCGAGGGCATGTTGAGCGAATGTCAGAAGATCGGACACCAAAAATAATAACGCCTCTTTCCGTTGGGAGGAAAGGAAAAGAAAAGGAAGACCAAAGATGCGATGGAAGACCGAAGTAGAAAAAGACTTAAGGACAATGAAGATCGTGAAATGGAGGGAAAAAGCCAAGGATAGAAAGACCTGGAAAATAATAATCACTCAAGCCATGGGTCTGCTAGGCTCGTAGGGCTAATATATATATATATATATATAATAATTAACATGATATTCATGACGGACGTACTATTGCTACCTGCACCTTGTATAATAAATAAATTAGTAAAATAAATAAATAATTGCAACTTATTACAAATATTTAAGGTAAGTAATCTGCATTTTATTAAACTGGATATATTATTAACTAAGGATGAACGTAGGCAAATCACAATCGATACTTCGATACACGTAGTGTTTGTATATTCAAATAAACACCGACAAATTATACATGATAGACTGCAGATAAACGTAAACGGTGGCGCCGACATTTTCTAGCATATTTACTGGTTATAATATACCGTATTGACTGATGGATGCAAATAGCGTGTCTTATTATTTAACGTTCTTCATACTTGATAGTGTTGCTTGGGATCATTAATGATTCAAAATAGTTTATTAATTTAATTGGCAGTAAGCAAGTAGAAAAATGACTTAAGATAACATAGTTATATAATATGCCTTCCAATACTCCTGTCCCTAGGTGCCAGAGTAGTTCGGCTAACCAATGTTTTTAAATAGATATACTATACAGTCCGCGGAAGTTCAGATAAAACGCCACACTTAGTTTTTGTCTTATTGTGTACGTTAGTTTACATAAATCTATACGTTTATCTAAACGCCACCTGGTATTAAAACAGTATCAGCAAAAGCTTAAACATCATAAGAGAGTTGAATGTGTTGAAGGCGTCCGCTCCCAGAACAAGTACCTCTTCAATCGACTACAAATTAATAACTATTCAATATCATTTAAGTCCATAAATAGGTGTTTAAGTATATAAAATAAGAAACCAATAAAGTGCTTCCTTTTCATTTATTTCCACATACTATATAACACTGAGTATATGCAATAATAATAATAACTATTTCTCAAATACTGGAGGAAAAAATTCAAAGACTCGTAGTTTCCATAAGGGGTCGAAAACAAGTAGATTTCATTAAAAAACGCAGAAATAGAACAGTATATAATAATGATAGTTTGTATGAATCCAACTGGAAACTGTATTCTACCGGCGCGGCGCTTATGTTTCCAGGAAGAAATTCGATAAAATAATTAACAGGCGAAGCACCATTAGAATGACTGGCGAAGTGTTTGCCAAGGATGCGACATGTTATTGGATATTCGAACACTTCCGGAGAACAAAGTCTTCCTTCTGATTGATGGACTGACGAACATGGAAGTCATAAAAATCTCAAAGTATTTACTTTTGCTAAGCAGAATGGTATTGCAATGCCATGTTGCCCACCCCGCTGTACACATCGGCTGCAACCTTTATATCTGTGCTTCTTTCGTCCTATGAAAACATAACCAAGAGGTTACTAATTGGTTAAGAAGTCATCTGGGTTTAATTGTTTCTCGGTATCAAGCTGAAAAGATTACTTGCTACTGCTTAAGGGAAAGCAGCTACATATGACAATGCTGTTAGTAGGGATTTAAACACCAGCAAAGTACACATAGAACAAACACCTAAAGCAGAAGAAAGCGAAGAACATTCAGTTTCCCAATATAAAAAAAAGCCAAGCAGTTTATCTGCGTTCCAAACTTGATTCTTTGCCTTAATCGAAAAATTCTTCATCGGTTGAAGATTCATATATCATTCGCCCCGATGAAATTTTTCCTACTTCATCAATTTCTTGCAGTCAGCACAAATCTAAAATAAAAAGAGCAGAAAGAATAAGTGTTTTCACAACTTCTCCCAATTTTAAGTCTATAAAGAGAAATGCAAAAGCTTGCTACTGAAACTTGCAAAAGAAAAAAAAGAAGAGAACGATGAATTAGCTTGCGATGACGACCAAACTGATAGTCCATTTTTATACCGAAATAGGTTATATTCACAATCAAAACGCAAAGAAACATGGATCAAATGTACAATGATTGTACTGGTGTCTCTAAATCTCGTAAAATTAATGCAAGACATAATATGTCGTTGTTAGTAGCTGTGCTATTTTAACCAAATGTGCTAGGATTAAATTCTTCTGTTGCGAAGAGTATTACCTTTTTTGTTTTTTTTTTAATCGACACTTTCTCTATAGAGAACTGTGTCGATTGTATGCTGGCAGTTTATGGTCTTGTGATTTTATTTTCAAGAGGTGATTAAATAAAGCCATTAACATAAAAATTACTTAACAAAACTTACATAATAAGAGAGATATTAATGCTAAAAGAATATTTGTAGTTTATTTTTTTTTAAGTGATGATTAAGCATATTAAATTAAACAATTTTTTTGTTTTTCATAGAATCCACTTTACACTAGTGGTTCAAAGTTATCGCTCGACGTATCCATGAATTGATATAATTTACTAAGCCTTGGTTTTGTCGTCGAATTGTCGCCACAGCTGCCTCAACGCGGTTACGAAGATCATCTAAATCAATTATGTCATAGTCTTTATAACGCCCAATAAGTAGAAATTTAGGAAGTTAAGGTCGAGTGGCCGACGAGGCCATGGGGAGGCACAGGACCACCTCGACCAATCCACTTATTTTGAAACACATTATCTAAATTTTGGGGAACTGAACGATTAAAATGCGGTGGTGCGCCATAGTGAAGAAACCACATCTGTTGAAGTACATTGAAAGGTACTTCTTCCAACAGTTCAATCAAATGTTTTTGCAAAAACAACGGATAATCATATCCATTCAATCGATCCTGCAACGCAAATGGGTCAATAAGTTGTCCGTTGTCCAGTCCGCCCCAAACGCTTATCGAAAATCTGTGCTGGAAGTGATTGCGATGAACAGCATGTGGATTTCCACAGCCCAAATATGAGTATTACGACAGTTATTTATGTTGTTACGTGTAAATGCTGCTTCATCAGCCGCCAATACAATGGAAGAAAAGTTTGGAATTTCCGCAAGTTTTTGTAGAAACCATCGACATAATTGTAAACGTATAGAATGGTCTTCAAGTTGCAAAATCTGTAGTTTTTGTACATGGAAAGGATGCAATTGATTCTCGCGCACTGTTCGCCAGACAATTCGACTTGTGACATTTACTTGGCGAGATATTTTTCGAGGACTACTACAAGGATCATCTTCGACAAGATTTAATACTTTATACTTCTTCGGCATTCTAAATGCGTTGGTGTCGGCCAAGTTCATCAGCTTGACCTTGACGTGTTTGTAGAACACCAGTTTCTCGTGCGCGGATTATTGGAGCCGTGGATTTTGGTGGAATATGGCTTCCAGCAGCAGAATTCTGGCGTACTTCATCATAAATTAACATGTTAACGTATTCACTGTAGGTACGATGGACCATTTTTACTTTTCTTAGGATTTATTCGGAAAAATTTACGTCACACCAGCAATGCAATGGCAGCTAATGAAATAGTTTAACAGATGGGAAAAGTTACCGACATCAGCCTACTTAGCAAAAAATTACTAATAACCTATCGATTACATTTACTTTGCACAAGTTGTTGATCAATCGTTGAGAACCTCTTTTTTTGTAGTGCTTAATCACTACTTAAATATAAGAAAATAAAAACTTCAAAATTTTTTTTCTTATGATGCAAGTTTTGTTAAGATATTTTTACGTTAATGACGTTTATTTTAAAATGTTTAATAACCCATTGAAAATAAAAACACGCCGTAAACACCCTGTATATATACATAACATAAAAATATATAAAAAATTATAAAGTGATGTGTTATTTAGGCCATAGTGACATTTTGGGTTCGCGAATTTTTCCTGATTAGACTGTTATAAAGAAAAAAACAAATACTATCGGTTTTCAATGGTTCAACCCTGTAGTTTATGAAAAAAATTTTTGGGTGGCTTTTCTGTCATGTTTGTCTTAGGTAGAACGTGAAATATCTGACCATGTCTCGTGTCACGAATTACCCCGATACCGGAGTAAATCGTGACAGAGCCCGGGGCAATTCGTGACACTGTATTTAAACAATTGGTATATCCAAATCTAGCATGTTTCAATGGCTTCATAAATGTTATCAAATACTTGCAACAGCAATCTACTGGAAAAAAATTTTTATTGACCGAATGTTACATAAATCAAAATGAAAAGAACAAAAAAATGATCCAGAAGTACTTGAGTCATCATCAGAACTGTTGCGGACCACTTTTCTTAGGCGCCCACGTTGTTTCCGAACTGGCTGATTTGTGGAAGACTCCTTCCTTACATTCTTCTTGGTTTTTTGGTTTTTTGTTTTTCATCTTCTACCAGTGCGTTCATTTCAGTGACGTCAGTCAGAATTCCAGCCTTTCTGCGTTTTCGACCTTTTTTGGTTAGTACTTTCCTTTCACCTGCTTTTGGAAACGATCGAATGGATTGGAGAACTTGGGCGAGGGGAATGTCATCGTCGATCAGGTTCGACCCTGAGGCTTCGGACACATTGCTTTCGGTTGACGCCCTTGGCCGTGATTGTTCTTCTCCGCCCCATGCTCTATCAGTGACCTGACCGGGCAAGAAATCAATTTCACTGAAAACGTCCGGATTCAGGGGAAAGATTCCTGCCGCTCGAAATCCAGATGTTCTCAGATGACTCGGTGTCTGGGGCACTGCTGATATATAACAGCAGTGCCCCAGACACCTAGTCATTCGACGACGAGCAACCAAGAAGAACACTTCGACCTCCCCGCTGAAGATGTTTACCGTAGCAGTAAACGAAACGTCCGGAAGGAATTCCCACCTACCACGGCCCAATAGCCCGGAAAATACCTTCTCATATGACACCGGCCGTGAAAGCCTACATTCTCTGATAAATATTGAATTAAAATCAGAATTGACGGAAAGCAATTTGTCACGAAATACCCCGGGTGTTCATGTCACGAAATGCCCCAGCGTCATATGTCATGTTTACATTTGCAAAACATACACATATCATAGTGGTGCATGACTTTTGTGTTTTGAATATATGCATAGCAATGCAATGTGGAGAACTAGTAAAACTTACCGAATGGTATATACAACCTACAAATTTGTTATGAAAACGAAAAATCGGAGATTTGAAAATTTTACTTCTGACACACGAAAACACTTTTCATGCCAATAACAACAAACAACGGCAGATACGCGCGTCAAACTTCGTTATAACCTAAGATGCCACAAACGCCACTTACACTATTTTTTTCAGATTTTTAAATCCACATAGGTATTTTTGGCGCCCATTTCAAATTTCTCGCGTTGTCACGAATTGCCCCGGTCTCCCCTACTTCATCAAAAACACACCTGCGACTTAAATAAACAAAGTACTAGGCACAGAAACTTTAATTAAATATTTATGACCCGGAACACAGAACCGCATTTGCATCGGGTTATCTTAATCTGTTTATTAGACACGTCTTATCGATGGGATTAAGCAGGTGACGATTTTATGGCATCTGTTTTCTTTTTTAAGTCCCTTAAGAGCGCATCCCTACTTCTGTTTGAATAGTATTGTGGCAAATCGTAAAATAAGTGAATGAGAGTGACCGAAATGCCCCGTGGTAAATATATATAGGTGTTGATAAATGATCCAGCATGATAACTTTGTATGAAGAAGGCATGCCAGCAAATCGATGAAAGATTAAATCTAGCGAAGTCGACAGTAAAATATACCATTCGCCGATATTAAAAGGCAGGCGCCTTGGAAGATCGTGACCGTCCAGCTTCGTCAGGAATAGCAACTCCAACAGCTGATCGTCTTCTACAATTAATAAGCAAACAAAATCATAGAAGAACAGCACCAGAAATATTTTCACGGTCACGTGGCAACTCGTAAACCATTGCTACGTCGGGATACCCGATTAAAAAGGCTACAGTAGGCCCGAGAACATCGAGACTAGATGGTGGAACAGTGATAGAATATGTTACGCAGCGATGAATCGATGTTTAAAGTGTTTGGTCAAAATAGGAAGGTATTTATGAAACCCTTCGGTAACGAAAGAATGCTTTCCGAATGTGTTATAACAACAGCAAATTGCGGTGGCGATTCAATTACAATTTCGGGTTGTTTTTCGTGCTCGGGAATTCGAATCGAAGGAATAATGCGGGAAGAGCACACAATAATCGGTGAAAATTATATCTTTATGCATGACAACGATCTAAATTCTAAAGCATAGAGTCCGAATATGCAAACAATGTTTGTCAATTTAAAATCAAGCGAATATTTTAGAAATAATTACATGGCCACGCATATTCCTGATCTCAACAACAAATGGAACATAATAAAGAGAGAAACATACAAATGCAACATAATAAAGAGAGAAACATACAAATGCAAAGATGACAAAAGCTCCATCACCTTACATCCTGATGTACTTAATACATATTTTGCGACAATTGGCAGTAAACTAGCAAATGTAATTTCCGGTCCAATTCAAGATGCGTATGAATTATTAAAGAAAACAAATAAAGGTTCGTCGAATACCATATATTTAGAACCCGTTACGCCAGAAGAAATAAAACGAATAACAAATGAATTGAAGAAGAAGCACACTCGGGACGTATAGAGACTGTCGGTGGAGGTTTTAGGGTGCGTGATGGACGAGGTGGCACAGCTTTTGGCAAATGCGTTCAACATATGTATAGAGGAGGGTACATATCTTCACGAACTGAAGATGTCAAAAGTAATCCCCTTCATAAGAAAGGAGAAAAGATTGACCCGAGCAATTACAGATCAATCGCTATAATACCAACAATATCCAAGATCTTTGAGGTGGCACTGAGAACCAGGCTCGTAAATTTCTTCGAGCACAATAATATACTCAGCAGTGATCAACATGGGTATCGTTAAGGAAGATCAACGACTTCAGCAATCATTGATCTGATCGACCAGGTGACGACTGCATTCAACGAAAGGGAGGACCTAGTCTTAACCTGTTACTCTTAGAAAAATTGCAAGTTTATGGAATACGGGGAGCTCCATACAGCTTATTAAGGTCGTATTTGACGGAAAGAGGACATATCACCATTGCGGAAAACAATAAATCGAAATACGCGACAGCAAATAAGGGAATACCACAGGGATCTGTATTAGAACCACTTCTTTTCTTAATATACATCAACGATATCCCTGCAAACGTTGGTTGCACTAACATCTGCACTGACCACCAAACAAATTTCTGGGGGACATAGTGGTATGGTGAAGTTCTTGGGTCTCCGCGTGTCATCCGATTTAAGTTTTAGAGATCACATCACGGATTTAACTACAAAACTGGTTGCAGCTACTTATGCAGTGAGACGAATGAAAGAAATAGCAGCACATGAAGCGGCTAGAATAACTTATTTCTCGCTGTATCATTCCAGAGCAGTGTACGGAATCCTACTTTGGGGACACACGCCACAAGCCAATGAAGTTTTTCTAAAACAAAAGGCCGCCATAAGGGTATTATGCAACGCACGCTATCGTGCCCATTGTAAAGATTTATTTAAACAACAGCAAATAATGACCATCCCATCGGTATATACCAATTGTCAGCCTGCGTCCGCATTATAGCGATCCTGTAGTGTAAGCGAAATACACAGAGGTATCCGTGCATTAGAATGGTAAAGAAGTATACGGAATATTCGACTGGATTACATTACCATATTGCTATGATGCACTCGTATTTGCGAAGAAATCCACATTTCTACGCTGTCGCCGCACAGGCGCAAGAGTCGTCGCTCGCACACGTGCGTGTCAGATGCATTTTATATTTCGTCGGGAGAACTACTCGCTCGTACTATTTAATAAAACGCGTTGTTGGTAGGTAGATAACGGTTATTTTAAAAATGGAGTACTATACGCCGGAGCAAAAACTCTTCATGATTAAACACTTTTATGGTTGTAATTCCGCGGAAGTAACTGGGGATTTATTTGCAGCTAATTTCCCCGAAAGTCAAATTCCCAATGCAAGCACAATTCGTAGGACCGTTAATCGATTTGAAACTACATTTTCTTTAGTAAATAATAAAAATAAAGTTGTTCCGGATAAGAAGCGAATGTAAGCGATATAGAAATTCGAGTATGTGCTTTAGTTGAAGTAAATCCCACTATGTCATCTCGACAAATTGCTCGCGAATTAGGTATCTCTAAAACAACGGTTCATAAGATTTTACGTACTAATAAATATCGTTCATACAAATTTACAAGTTCACAAGTACTTCTTCCCGATGATTATTATCGCCGAATGGAATTTTGCGAAAGAATGATAAATAAATATCACGATAACCGCGCAGTTTGTCGTTACTGGTCGCGTAAAAATCTACATTTAAATATACCAACGCGAACGCAGTATCCACAGAAGCTAAATGTATGGGCAGGTATCATTGGAAATCATATAATTGGGCCTTTTTTCATTGACGGTAATTTAAACGGAAATAGATACCTACAGTTACTTGAAAATAATATTATTCCGGCAATACGGGAGTGATTTAATATAAATGAAGTTTGGTTTCAGCAAGATGGTTGCCTAGCACACAATACACGCATTGTAACAAACTTTATAAACGCGGTTTTTGAAAACAGATGGATCGGTAACTCGGGTCCTATTAAATGGCCAGCGCGGTCCCCTGATCTAGCTCCAATCGATTTCTTTTTATGGCCCTTTTTACATAATACAATATACGGATACGGTGATCAACGGCCATCAAACCTAGAGGAACTGCGCGCGAGAATTATTGAAATCAGTAATACTGTCACAGCAGATATGTCAACAAATGTTCGTCGGAATTTTTATGATCGGTTGGGTTACTGTTCTTATCAAGAGGGAGGTTTACGTGAACACTTAATAAATTAAGTTACTTCAAATTTTATTATTGTTTAAGAATAATATTCTCTTTTAGCTAATTGCAGGTTTATTGCAATGTTGAATACAATTCTGTTTTAAGAATTAAATATTTTATTTTCCATTATTTTATTATAGTTGCGTTTTTAGATTTTATACTTGTTGAACAATATTATTTTAGTTTTTATTTTAAAGTTTAGGAGTTCTGATTATTTATTTTTGATTTTTTATGTTGTTTATGAGGCTGTGATGAATTACTTCACTGACATGTTATCAGTAATTATCTGATGCTTCAAACAACTAAAAATATTTACTTACATCGGGAACACACTACCTCTAACAGTGCTTTTTATTTTTCAGGAATAGTATTTTCTACCACATGTAATGTTATTAATCACTTATGCTATAACATAGAACTCTAAAAGACTTCGATTTGCCTATATGCCCCAATACATTTATACGTGTAACTTATAATACGTCCGCTATCGTTTGTAAATGCCATCCGCGTGCCGCTAAGTAGGCGTGGCAATTCGAGGTGGCACGCCCATTTATAGTCGACCAGTAGTTACTAATACATGCATCGTGCTATGAACGGTTGCCACACTGTATATTGGCGCGCGTGGAATACATACATAACACGGAAAATAAGTACACTGCTCGAAGTGATCTGCATCGTTATGACACGCGTCGAAAAAAATGAATATGTTATACCATACCATCGGGTCGGAAAAGCAAGATATTCGGTAAACTACCATGTATTAACGTTCTATAACCGGCTGCCACAAATTAATCGCAAGGATGTCAACAACGCAGAGTTTTTTTGATGAAAAAATATTTAAGAAAAAGAAAATGAAAAATACAATTTTTGTTAGATTATAATAGTTTTTATTCTTTAGAGTAATAAATTTATTTTTTCTTGCCTTTTATTTATTGATTTTTTAAACATTTGTTACTTGGCCAAACTTGCGTAGACGGTAGCGTACGTTGAGGTGACTGTAATTTGCAATTTGATAGTAAATGATATTCCGTTGCATTTGTACCATGCAGGTGTTCCTGTACATTTGATATACATATATGTAGGTATCAACATATGTACATTTATACATTTACGTTGTATCAAACAGAAATATGGTGTGAGTGTGTACGAGTGTATGTTGATACGTTAAACATGTTGAAATGAAAATAAAATAGTTGCCATTTCTTGCATGCGATGATATTTTAAAGCATTTTCAAAATACTACAGATATATTGTGGTTCGCCGCGCGATAGTATTATACGTCGAGCTTATCAAATTATCTAAATACTTTGAATATTTACTTGGAATATTCCCGAAATATTCTTTTACCATAATGTACCAATATTCTTTATAAAAAATATTGCGTAATGTTTATGTATGTAGGCACCATGTAATACAGAAACCAGAATACATTCATTGTACACTAATTAACGTTCTCGTCAAGCTGCGTATTCTATTTCTGTGCGCAATTCAATTTAAAATTCGTCTGCCGCAGGCCAGCGCACTTAACGAAAGTTAAACCTTTCGGAGAACGTTACGCTTGCCCGATCACTTAAAACAGTAAGGCACAATTAAGGTATAACGGAACGTTGCGTTATTTACACGTTTTACAGTTTTTTATGGTCGTTAACTATTTAATAACAATGGATGCTGTCTCTATTTTTGTTTCTACGGATTGAATGCTGAATACTAACGTCACCGTACGAACAGTTATAGCTCATTCTTTTTCACGATTCATCGTCATTCTTAATCGCATATTAAAACTGAATTGTATCGGACATAGATCGGTTTTGGAATCGACATTTATTTGTGCATTGTTTGATCATTTGGAACAAGCCATAATTTACATTTTCAATTTAAAATAGACCAGTGATACTCTAAAAAAATTATTTTAATGATGTGTCGCTGATTTGCATATATTAGGAGCAGGAGCGATAATTTCAAAAATCGGAGAGTTCATCTTACAGAGTTTCTCAAGTTCTTGTTTATTTTGTACTTTACAGTGAGTGCATATTTATTTACTTACGTGTGGGCATTTTATTTATTATTATTTTGGTTTCTAGAGAGACACAGAGAACACTGGAAAAATACAATAATAGGCAAATTCATGGAAAGACTACCAAAGAAGAGGACTGAAGAACTAGTCAATCACAGTAGGAATTATCCAACAGGACATTGTGCACTGAAAAGACCTACAGAAAATTGGGGTAAATACTGAAAACATCCACTGCAGACTGTATAATACGATGACAGACACCGCATACCACATCTTGTGTGAATGTGAGGCTCTGAGAACGCAAAAAAAAACAGCAAAAAATTGGCTAACCAAAAATGAATCCAAATGATTATTTCGATCGTATCTCATCATCTGTACGGACTCCTGTACTAGTCCGTACAGATGATGAAAAATTAACAAATTATGACAACTGCTTATTTGCTATTGACAATATTTCCTGCAGAGGTGTAAAATGTATGTCACAGAGAGATGATATTAAATTAAAGTTACGTGACATTGATACTATAGGAGAATTCAGGGAAGAGTTTAGTCGTGCATATGGTACATAGAACGTGCTTGTGTATCTAGTGGAACCGCGAGGAACAAAGAATTGTAGGCGTGATAAAAGGAAAGGAGCATCAATATTGTTATTTACTAGATTATAGACAAATTTAATTGATTGTAATTGTCGTCTAACTTCCAACGACTTAACATGGAATTGCTGAAGTAGAAGCTGGTGGTCATAACCAATCTCAGGGTAAGAGCCTTCTTTTCTTGTTTAAAGTATAAATATTTTAGAAGTTTTCTTTGAACTTTCTCCAGTGCTTCTTAATGCGAAGAGTAGAATGGATTCCAGATCAAAGACCCATATTCCAACTTATCTGACAAATGAGTAGTAAAGATATTATACGACACTTATGATATTATTAGTATAACTACATTGACATATTGACATAGTCTCCGAACGTCTTATTTTTTATATATATAACATACTGCTGTGGTCTGGCACCCCGGGTTTTTGTAAATTCAGTTTTTTTTCTTGTTCATTCCGATAAGCCTTTGTCAATGTTGCGAGAAATTTCAAATTGTTTTATTTATTTATTTAATTGTTCAGTTGTTTATATTAATTTCATTCAGTTGTACATTTTGCGTTCACTTGTACTGTATATGTTGTTTTGTTTTGCGATTTCGTCCGTTGGCGGACAGATCTTTGTGCGTTGCAGCGCACGCAGCTGTTATTTGATATGTATACGATTGTTTAACCTTGTAAGTTCAGTTCCGTTATAGACACGAGCCTGTAAGTATATGTAAAATTGTATTTCATTGCTGACATTTTGTGATTTTTGATTTCAAGTTTTGAATTCACGTTTTTGATTTTATATTGTCCATCACGGAACTCATTTTATAATAATTGGTATTATATTCTTGGGTACACAATTTAGATGTAAGATCTTTTATTATTTTTCGTGCAGGAAGATATATTAATGTTTTAGAGTTTAAATTTTCCGTTTTCTAGTTTACTGTTTTGTATTTAATAATTAATCACCTCGGGTTGGGTGAATAGAAGCATTGTGCTTGCTTTTAGTTTTCATTTATGTAAATTACTTGAATTGTCCACGTTCAATTTAGTTGTTTAAATATTGAGACCACGCGGATTGAATTGATATAAAAAGGATTATCTTCCTGAACTATTTGTTATCTTTTGCTTTGATAAAGGATTTAGCTTTGTCCTTTTTCAATTTAGAGTCAAATGCAATTTTGATTTCGACCAGGACCGTTTGTCCAAGGTTTTTTTTCTGCAAAATTTGTAATTAACATTTTTTTTTCTTTTTTTTTTAATAAAAATTTTGATTATTTACGTCATTCAAAATACTGTTCTTTTATTTTTGATTAAACCTTTTAAATTTTTGGAGTATTAGAGAAAGTCAGATTTCTTTCACCCACATTTTGCTTTTCATGATAAGTTTAATTGTGAGAGTAACCCTGAGTTTAATTGTTCTTTTGCGCCCTTTTAAATTTTTATCTTGTGAGCTAGCTAATTTAATTTTTCATTTTTAATTTCATTTTACATTTTTGTTGGTACCTTCAGTACACAGCAATACGTTGATCTGATATTTCTAAATTAACGTTTATTTCTTCTTTTTATCACAACACATATCATTCAAACAAAGTTTCCCTCAAACCTTTTGCTAATTAATGCCTCAAACTAACTTAAATGTTTAGTTATCCTCCGATTTTTTGAACCTAATGAGACATGCACAGAAATATTTAAAGACTTAATCGAAATATTTTCTTGTAATATGAACCAAAAGTTGCAACAATTGAAGTAATAAAAACAGGCTTGTAATTTAACCTGTTAAATGTTATCGAAAAAAAAAATATTTGTTCATGTATTACTACATATAGTTTGTAGAAGCTGTCAAGGTTACGATATGAAAACTGTGAATTTATATTACAGTCTGCATTAATAATCAAGTAATATTACAGTATCAGCTATGTAAAACAGTTGTAACTTTACACGTAATTTTATTTTAATTTTTTTTTTTTTTAATTTACATCAATGACATAGATCGTTGTGATATTAACACTGATTTCTTTCTATTTGCTGATGATACCACAGCTGTTAACTCAGACTTCTCAGAATGTGGCCTCAGTGCCAGTACTGAGAACATGGTGTTTAGGCACAATTTATTAGTTAAAAACCAAAAAGCTGCAGAGTCAGATACTGTCACTGATGAGACCCACTGAGAACCATCTAGTTGAACCTGTGACACTACTCGGTGTATTGTTAGATTCGAAGTTGACATGGGAGGGTCATATCAGTCACCTGTGTTCAAGACTCACAAGCAAAATTTTCTTAATCAGATCTTTAATAAATAAATTATCCCCTAATTATGTAACAACTATACACTTCGCATTTTTTCATTTTGTTATGAGTTATGGCATCTTAGTTTGGGGCCATTCCACTCATCTATCTGAAGTATTTAAACTGCAAAGAAGATGTATCAGCTTGGTTGTGAATCTGGGTTATAGGGCTGATTGTAGAGAAACTTTTGTTAAACTTAAAATCTTAACTACACCCTGTACATACATCTTAGAATGTGTCTCTTTTATAAAAGAAAATTTGGATAACTATACCTTCAATAGCGATATTCACAATTACCCTACCAGATATAAAGATGATATTCGATTGCGACAATTAAGATTAAAAAAAGTCATAATAGCATCAATTATTTTGCCATAAAATTTTTTAATATCATACCCAGCTCCATCAAACATTTACCGTTTAATCCATTTAGAAATGTTATGAAAAAATATTTAAAAAGCGAAAACCTTTTATTCACTTGAAGAATATCTGAATTGTAATTTTAGGAATATGATTCAATTCCATGTGTACCTATTAATATTTTATTTGTTTCTTTGTTTTGACGTGTGTAAACACTGTTTCTGTGTATTGGCATTAATAAATTTACTTACTTACTACTTAATGTGTATCTATAAATACATGTAATACCAATAATGGTGTCGCATAATGCAATGGGCTTAATAAATTAAATTTACTTCACACCGAGCAACAGCATAACGGATTATTTGTATTCTTTCCTCCCCTTGTTAAACGCGTTCAGTGGATACGAACGGTGAGTCACTACTTTCCCCCAAACAACGCATTCCTATCGTTCCGGACCGCACCTAAATTGAATTGAATTCGCATGGGCGTTTATTCGTTGGGAAAACAACATAAATAAAAGAAGTAACCGCAGCGTGAGGGGTGACAATTGTGTTTTCGTTGGTTATTACCATCGTCTGGAACCATACAATTTAATTAAAGCAATGGCTATTTCCTATCCGGCATCCAGACAAGGCGTTTTGACTTATTTGTAGTCGTATTTCTTTTTTCCAATTTCTAATTTGTTGTCTAAGTTATGTTGTATATCAAAGCACATATTAAGACTATAAAAGTTTCGTCTGAATTTAAAAAAAGTGAGAGATTAATAAATTACAGATATTTTCGTTTAGTCCAATATGCAGTTGGATCAAAATAAAAAATATTTGACATGATGTTAATAGTGAATAAATTTTAGGACTAGTTTAAAATGTTGAATACAATTATAATTAATATGTAAATCGATGGCGGAAGCTTGGAACGTTTATATTAGATATTAGGAAGCGGAGGATAAAATTTTAAATTGCTAGAAAGTTCAAAGAACTATTAATTCCTTCTTCCTGAAAACTTGATGATTTCGACAAGTATAGTTTTTAAAAGAATTAGCCATTCGCAATACACTGTATTGACGGCGATTTAAATAATAAATACATGTCTAGAAAAAGTATCTTGCAACTAAATGGAATGACTTCTTCAATAAAATGTTTCATACTCAAGTCATTTTTCTGATTACAACTGGAACATTTAGTCACTTTTGACATACCTACTACACTACAGCAAATCCGTTTATTAAATCCTTAATCCATAATATATTACCACTCTCTTAAGTAGTCGCTATTCGTTATTAGTTCTGTTCTAAATTCGTTTTTGGCGCGATAATAATAATCTTTATTGCAATAGTGCAATTTTTCTTATAGTGTGAAATCATTAAATGAATGCTTTTGTGCTTTAACTGTAATTTTTATTTATTCAAATACGACACGAGGTAAAATTTTTAACATAGAAAATTTCCTCATACTAAAATCGAGTTAATATAAAATTGTTACGCAAATATTAACACAAAAGGTTTTGACGATTTTATATTAATTCGATAACCTGAGAAAGACCAAGTTCAGGTCGAAACGAAGCTGCATAGATTTTGCAATATAAAAATAAAAAAGTATTCAGCTTGAAATAGCTGTTTTCTTTTGTATTGAATTATTATTATCATTTCCTTTTTCTATTTTCTTGTCAGTTTACTTTTGATTGCGTTTTTATCTTTTATCAGTTTGTATAAATATTGTAGTTGCGTTTCTAAATATACAATTACATAATGGGTCTAAGTACCTTTTTAATATGCGGTTGTTATTAACTTTGTCAGGGTTCCGTTTACTCCAATTTTTTTGTGGGATCGACCACATATCCGGTCAAAATCAAGTCGGATTTGCGAAGTTCTATTGTATTTGTATTTTAAGTAACAAAAGAAAATCGAGAAATTGCTAATACATAAGTTTTATACCCATATACTAGCAAATACGTTAAATATATTGCATTATGGAAATTGTTGTAAAGATGGCAGTTCTTCTATTCGACATAAATTATAGCAGACATCGCTAAATATTTGTATATTGACCAGGTGAATATCTCATAGAAACCATGATCATTAAAACGGCGACTTCCACCGATAGAGCTGAATTAAGCGAATCAATCCCAATGCGACAAGCAAATAGCGCACGCGTGGTAGTGACGTTGAAGAGCGCTATTTTTTAGCGTACATAATATTCTATCTTAAAGGTTTTGCACACTTAAAATATAGGTGATAAATATGATTATGGAAGCAATATGTCTCACTCTGTTCTCGCAATGGCAGTATTAACTCGGGGACGTTGGCAACCAGCACGAGTGTTCCACAAGCTTCAATCATGGGTCCTATTCTTTTCATTCTGTAGGTTTAATGACCTAGATCTTTACCTACACCGTTTGTATCCTATGCGGATGATTTTGTTCTGATAGTCCTTTTTAGAAGTAACATTAATTATCGGTAAGCTAGTTTGGAAAGCAATATCACAATCACTGACATCAAAGATCATAGTTTACATTTTAATAGTAGTAAAAGGTACAGTCCCTGGCCATACTATTAGACGCACTTGAATTTTTTCAGTTATTTCGACTGTTGACTTTATAACAATCATTATTTTGTTATAAAAATGTTTTATTTTTTTAATTTGTAATCTTAGTAGCTAAAAAAAACGGAATAGTACACCCCAAAAGAATTAATTAACTAGTTTTATGTGTAGGTCTAGTCATTAGCTTTAAGTATTTAATTGATTCATTTGATTCATATATATGTAATTATTTACATCTCCAGGAATAAATAAATAAATATACTACTCTCATTATTGGGCTAAATGTGACCTGTTACATGAAATATTGCACTTTATTTACTTGTTTGCATGGCTAGTACAACAAAATAGGTGTAAAGGCTGATCGTAATAATTCCCTATTTGTATCCAAAGCAGTTACATAGTACCATAGATTTGAGATTGTTTACTGCAACAATGTAATATTTATTATTAGTTAAAAAGCGATTCTACGTCTGGTTCAACATAATTTACTCTTTAGCACAAATAGTTGAAATAAATTGAAAGACGAAATGAGCAAGTGTTATACTTGGTCATTCTATCTTAAAACGTTCATTAATCTAAACTAATGAAAATAGCTTTCTTCAGGTAACAAAACCTGAACAAAATTATATTCATTTTCAGAGTGTAACATTATCTACGAACAATTGTTTGCCGTCGTCATATTTTGAAAGTTTAATGAATTTAATTTAAGAAAAAACGTATTTTATGCCTCAGTAATTGGATTCTCACATATACATTCTAAAATTATGTGGTAATCAAATTAAATTTTAACATTAACAGCAAAGCACTGCGAATCTTTTGCAATATTTATAATTACAGCATCTATTGCCACTGTATATAAATATATGCACTTTGTTTTATATTAATTGAGTATTACGTATGACAAGATGACACACAATCTTACTGACACACTTTATGTTAAAATAGAACTACGTAGGTGTCTTTCCAAACGAAATTGCAACAAAAGTAGTATATCATTTATCAGAATATTGCGAGCTTTCGAGTAAACGAAAATCGTGAAATCTATGCGCCACACTTATGCAGTGTTTGTGAAATTTGTGTTTTGGGCTCAAACATTAAAAGTGTAACCTGGATAATATAATTTGTCTGTGTGTCTTGCTTGGTTTTTATAATTGGGGATTATTTTTTGGGGAAAGCAAATTTTTAGTTCATTTGTTTTCACCTACATTGTGACAATAACAAAACGATTATGTTTAAAAAGAATTTAAAGAAACTATTATTTCTAATTCAAATTAGTTGATTCATAATTGCTAACAAATAGTGTTTACTTATTTTTTTATATAGCTTAAAATGGTGCTAATAATACCAAGTATTGGTGTCCCACACATCGGGGTTCACTTACCTATTACGTGTTCCAATTCATAACAGTCATATAGAAACTGTTCTGTTTAGAATACTATGCATATACTACTCAAGGTCGACTATTCCAATGTAAATATTTAAATTTGATAAACATGAGTGCCACTGGTACTGTTACTACTGTAATAATAACAAATTATTGCTACCAAATAAAACAAACTTAATGAAAAAGTATTAAATATCAAGTACTAAAGGTTTCAGTGAACTTTTATGTTGTTTACATGTTTTAAAAGCATCAAAGATAACACGTTAACACCATGGTTCTCAATTTATAAGATCCCCGTGTTCGTTTAAACGCGTGCTTGTTAATATTTAAATGCAATAAGCTGCAGAACATTTAATAGCCGTATTTTTTAGAACTTTTAGAGCTCATAAATCTTAGAAACTTTGGCAAAATAAGCATATGTTTTTGAAGGTGGAGAATTTTAACTATATAGTTGGCAATCAAAACAATGAGATATGGTATTTATGGCCACGTATCTAAAATACTAATTTGGCACACTTTTGCAAACGTTAAAATTTAATGATAATATTTGTAGGTAATATGTTTTGGGTTGCCATTCAGCAAGGTCGTAGAAATGGAAAGTGGAGTCAATTCATTCTTTGTCAATTTTCCGTAATCTTCATATATCATCTTACTATAAAGTTAAGTCACAGCTAACAAAATTTCGTGAATTAAATACTGGGAAAAATATTTCTACTTTTGATATTATCCGCAGTATTTGTAAACTTTGTAACTTAGCTTCGTAGTAAGATGATGTATGGAGATTACGGAAAATTTACAAAGAATAAATTATGTCTATACAAAAAAAAACAATTGTACTTCTTCCTAACAAGTTTTCAGATGTTACTTTTTTGTTCGTGAGGAAGCGGCATTATTTCTTATTAATATTAATAATAATATTCATTTATTTTCCAACAGGCAAGGAGCCCAAGTACAGGAAATATACAATACAGCTTATAAATTATATTACAAGTACCTCAATATTCGGCAAAAACGGGTTTTTTTTATTAAACTGAAAAATTTCGTCAAATCGATGCTAATAAACAGATTTATTGGTAAAAGAAAATACTGAAATAAAAAAACACGATATACAATCTTAGAAAAACCGTTTATTGAATATGATATTAATGATATTAATTTATGAAATTATTACTCAAAATTAACTAATGGCAAATTATGGTGTATGAACACTAGTTTTTCTGCATTTAGTGGCAATAAGCGATTGCGCTTATTCTAGTCTTTTGCTATATACACTGCTAGATGGAGCTGAAAGGTAAATTATGCCAAACTTTAACAAATTGGGGAACTGTTCCTCATTAGTTGCCCACCAAATGTAAGGGTTGTGATTACGATCGATTCGATCTGTCTTCAAATAATAGTGAATTTCGCTGGCAACAGAGTTCTTTTTTTCTTGAGATTGACTATTATGTAAATTTTTATCTGTTACTTCGTTGAGACATTTCCAAAAGGTGTTGTGAGCTTCGCTAGTGACAGTTGAAGTTGATACTGTCTCGTCATGTCTGGTTCTTTTAGCAGGCGTTGGAGGTGAATTGCCACTGTTGGAAGATTCATCGCAAGTCATTTCTATATATTCCAACAAGATTTTCTGTTATAGAAGGTAGAATTCCACCTAGTGTTAATATCTTCAACGAGTTGATGTGTCGGTAAATTTAGTTCCTTTTGAATCGAAAATTTAGTTCCTTTTGAATCGACAACAATTTTTCCTGAGCTAAGCCCGAATGATTAAAGCGAGTTATGAGACGTCTACCAGTGGCGATCATATCTACTACTTCAGTTTGCATTTTCAATGACTGACTTACAACTCTCTGGAGGGAATGGATGAAACGTCTAGTAGAATCATACTCGGCCACCCGAACACCTTTCGCCATGTTAGCACCACTGTCATGAATGAGTAAATGTATTTTTCTTTGGTTAATATTTCAGCATGCTGCGATCGTGTTCATAGCAAGAACTCCATGTTGCAGCTGAAAGCCAAGAGACTCCTGATTTCAAAATATTGCCAAATGTGAGACCTTTTTTTCACCGTCAACATTTTTCTTTTGATATCTTGCAAATTCCAGCCTAAGATAGCAACAAATCAAAACGTCACTGCGTATCATTAGTCGACGACTGATCTTGCTAACCTCAGCCTCAGGCCATAACACGCCCCGACATGTTCGCGGCAACGGGCACGACGCCCAAGTATCCGGCGACCGAATATCCGGCTATCCGGCTTAACGTATCACCGGATATCTGGTATCCGGTATCCGGCCAAAGCACTATCCGTTTCATCATATTCCATCCACGATAAACATTAGGTACTTTAGAAATCTCCTTTGTACAATTTTGATATTTTGTATGTGTACGTTATAAAGTGAGTACCAGATTATTAACCCTCCAGCGGGCGCGCCCGCGGCAAAATGCCGCATATTGTAAATTTTTATTTGTAAATGCTGTACATTAAAACTGACGCCGCCGTTCTTCCAGGTATTCGTACTAGATACATTTGTCACCCCACTTCAATACCCAACAGCCATTATTTCGGTCGGCATTAGTTGCAGTGTTGCGTTTAAGTTAGAGTGTGCAATTTTTGCGGCTGATTTACCGCGACGCGCGCGGTCATGTAAGTATAATATGTTTATGGAGTATTTGTTTTTTCGAATTGAGCATGCGTTGATGCTTATTTATTGTGTTTGATATTTATATCTTTACGTACGTATGCGTTTATATATGTCGTTTTAGCTCAAATTTTTTATAGATTTTTTAATTTTTTGTTGCAGGTGGAAAAAAATTTGAGCCCGGACGAATTAGAAAAAGCGTTGCAACAGGTGGTAAGTGAATTAGAAGAAGAAAGATCTACGATAATGAACGTGTAGGATATTGTAACGTAATTGATGATGATTTTGACAGCGACTCAGACCAGGAGCTAGAAATTATTGAAAGGAACGACTACAGCAGTGATTCTGAACAATCAGCAGATGAAGAAAAAGCAGAATTTGAATCACGCGCTCAAGACGAAGATTATCAGTTTTTTATTGGAAAAGACAATGAGACTCTTTGGATTAGTCAGCCTGTTTCTTCAGGTAAAATGCAAGCAAAGAACATCATAAAAATTCTACCCGGTCCAAAAGGAAATGCTAAACAAGCGAAAAGCGAAATTGATGCATTTAGTTTGTACATTACTGATGAAATGATTGATGATATCGTGACATATACCAACATCTATATTGATAATAAGAAATCGTCTATAATATATTCGAGAGAAAGAGACTGCAAAAACACCACCAAATCTGAAATCAAAGCCCTCCTAGGTGCATTAATTTTAATAGGCATAAGAAAAGGTAGCCATACAAATTGTTTGGAGCTCTGGGATTCAGATGGCACAGGACTAATTCTTTTACGTGGACTCTTCAGTTACAAACGTTTTCTTTTCTTGCTTCGCTCTCTAAGATTTGACAACATATTTACTCGAGATGAAAGAAAGTTACAGGATAAACTTGCTCCGATACATGATTTTCATCAAAAATTTGTTAGCAATTGCTTGGCTTATTATACTCTAAGTGAATTTGGTACCATTGATGAAATGCTTCATCCTTTTCGAGGTCGATGCTCATTTGTCCAGTATATGCCTAACTAACCTGCCAAATATGGAATAAAAATTTATGGACTTTGTGACGCAAAAACATTCTACACACTTAATTTTGAAATTTATTGCGGTAAGCAACCAGCAGGACCCTATGCTGCCTCTAACAAACCGGATGACATTGTGAAAAGGTTGGTTGTCCCTATAGAGAACACAAAAAGAAATGTCACCACTGATAACTATAGCAGCTATTCGCTGGCCGAGTATCTCTTGCAAAAAGGTATAACATTTTTGGGAACCATGAAGAAGAATAAGAGAGAAATACCAGTCGAATTTTTACCCAACAAAACCAGACCTGTCAACTCTCATATTTTTGGATTGCAAGAAAATTTCTGTCTTACTTCTTCCGTTCCAAAGAAAAACAAGACAGTTATATTTCTGTCCACAATGCACAATACCTCAGATGTGGATGAAGATTCAAGGAAGTCGTTGGTAAACTTGGAATACAATTCCACAAAAGGGGGTGTTGATACAGTGGACCAGATGTGTGCATCATATAGAGTATCGAGAACTACAAGAAGATGGCCTCTTGCTGTATTTTTTAGACATCTCGATATAGCGGGAATAAATGCCCCTGTTATATTTAAATTTAACAATTTGGACAACAAAGATAATAGACGTGTGTTTTTGAAAAATTGTCCTTTGAACTAATGAAAGATCACTTGAAAGAGAGGTCTCTGATACAATCGCTACCTAAGGAGATTTAATTTCTTTTTGTCCAAATATAGAAATGAAGATGGGTCTGAAAGAAGTGAAGCAGTGAAGGTTGGCATTTGTTTCGTTTGTGGCACTCACAAAAACAATAAAACCAAACAAATGTGTAGCAAGTGTGGAAAAAATATTTGTAAAAAGCATAGTTCCATACATATTATATGCGTAAAATGTAAAGAAGAGGAAATGGAAGTAGAATAAAATGCTGATCTGAATATCTGTGCAATAAGAAGTTTTTTTATTTTTGTTTATACAAGAAGTTTATTTTGTGATTTATTTTTTTAAGTACTACTTGTAGAATTACATATATTTTTGGTTATACATATGTTTCAGTTTTTTTTATTAAACACATTTTGAAGTATTAAATGGCGTTTTTTGTAAGAAAAGACATTTGCGGTGCAATAGCCGCGGCGCGCCTGTTCATGGGATTACAGAAGGCGCGCCCGCTGGAGGGTTAAACCATACTCTACCTAAGATCTGATTACAGAGTTATATAATGTTATAAGACAGTTCGTATTGGTGAAATCTGCAATTTCTATAAATGAAACCATATATCTGATGTGCACTTGTTACAATCCCATTAATGTGTTCCACAAAGGCAAGTTGGGTATCAAAGGTAATTCCTAGGTCTTTTATGATATTACATCGTTGAAGTACTGTATTTGATGCGACGAAGTCATGACTCACAATATTTTGCTTGGAAATGTATCTTACTCGCACTTACTTAATGAAAATATATTAAAATTACGAGTGCATAATGGATTGACATTGGAGAAGATTCTTGATGTTCATTGACTCACTATTTGTAAATCGAAAATCGAACCACTCAAAGGGATTTTTACAGTGAAGTTACTAAAAACGACCAAGAAAAACAATTTATCCATCGTATTATAATTTCCAAAGGAAGGTGTTGTGAAGTCTGCAATCAGCAATAAAAGGTTAAACAATCTGGAAGAAATTAGCTTAGCTTAGATACTTATTATAGAAAAAAACCGCTAGATTGTTAAATTAGTAAATCGCTACCAACTTGTATGTATTTCTTGCGTGAATATACATCCATATATCTATATTTGACACTTTTACTGAGAGGTTCTAATAAAATTTTGCCGAAAAGTTAAGTCTCTTTATTGTAATAACTTTTATACCAGTACAGATTTTTACAAGGAAGATAAGTTGCAGCCGTCCTCAAAATTCTCAGAAGCAAGTTATAAACGAAATGAAACCCACAGGATAATATCATAGCTGACTACCTGATTTACCTCTTAAGCCTTTATACTTTGCATAAATATACATATTTAAATCTTAAGTAATTTTCTTACTACATGTCAGTAAAAAGATTATAGATATTCTCAACGTTCATAAAAGATAAACAGAAATGTATAACGGCAAAAAATTGTGTGGATATCAAACTCAAAAAACAAAAGAATTTAAAAATAAAATCATACATTAAAAACAATATTACAATGATTCTAGGAATAAGGCTTAGTATAAAGGCTAACAACATGTTAGTATGAGTCAACCGACTGCTGGGAAAAAGTAGTACAAGTTTATTACATAGACTATCTTTGCACACTGAGGGGGGAATGATCGATGATAAAAGTAGCCCGGTTAATGCTTTCACAAATTACTTTTATTTCGACACAAAGCAATTAATTTATGACCATTTTTCTTGAAGTGAGGTATGCCATTGTACTAATTCGCATGTACTGCAACACATTCCTGTTTATTTATGTTTAACCAGGCGAAGTCTTAAATGTAATAAACAATCTGAAGATTAGCAACTCTATGGGCGTTGACTGCATGCCTACATCGGCGATAAACAGCTTTGGACCAGTAATTGCCAATCCTTCCACATTTTAATTACCAGTACCACCTCAATAGTTACTGTTGGGCAGGTTCTCATTGCCCCAGTTATGCATACACATGTTAATCTTTGCACTTTAGAGAGATTAGCTTTCGCGGTGGCCAGACTAGTTCTTTTGTTCCAAGCTACTGCTCCATAAGTGGTGATTGGTCTTACTATTGCTATATACATCCAAATCAGTATATTTGACTTGCATCCCTAATTATTACTTGCAAAGTTTCTACAAACTATTAGGGTTTTTTTTGCGTTGTTGTTTTGTCAAGTTTATGTTCATTTCACAGAAATACATTATCTGGGATAAGGCCTAGATATTTCACCTCCACGTCTCGCCCATCTATTTTTATGGTCTTGAGATTGCTTTTTCTTATTGTGAATGCTACTAAGGTAGTTTTAAGGGGGTTGATGTTAAGTATCACTGATTGAGATCACCTTCTCGTGATATTGAGTCGTTTTTGACTATGTCACAAAGGTTATTCTCAACTTGTCCCCATGTACATATAGGCTGTCCCATGACGTGATTGCCAGAGTTTAAGGACGTGTTGCTGAAACAATTTCGATACAGAAATGTCAAATAAACATATGCCCAGAACTCGTTCGTAACTGAAGTACAAGCACTTGAAGTTTTAGATAGCATTATAGACAAAAAAAATAAAATTTATTTAAAGAGAAGTTGCTTTATTGAATGAATTGTTCGAAATGTCCGCCCAATTGCCGTATACATATTCGAGCTCTTCTCAGAATCGATGACGTAGCTCTGCTAATAGTCTCAGGTTCAGCACGAATAATTTCTGCGGCATCTATAATCTTCGCAACAAGTTGTTCTCTAGTTTCAGGTATTTCTGCATAAACAATACTTTTTCAGCCTGCCCCATGAAAAATAATCCAGAGGGTTTAAATCTGGTGATCTAGCAGGCCAAGTAACTGCTACAGATCTTCCAATCCAGCGATTCGTATAATTATGATTAAGAAAGTCTGTTACTTGTCTACCAAAATGGGGAGGTGCGCTGTTGTGTAGTATCCACATCCACATTTGTCGTCTTCCATTAACAGGAACGTTATCCACGAATGTTGGAAGGTCATTTATCAAAAAAGCGTGAATAATGGGTGGCCGTAAAACGTTTTTCGATTATAAATGGACCAATGAAACAGTCATCAATAATTCCACACCAAACACTCATCGAAAATCTATCTTGAAAATGGGATTCTTTAGTTTTTTCGTGGATTTTCAAGTGCCCAACAATGTGAATTTCTGCTGTTATTGATGCCGTTTCGGGTGAAGGAGGCTTCATCAATATTTTCCGACAAAGCCTTCGATTCCTCACTAACCAGCGACTAAATTCAAGTCTTGCTACGTAGTTGGCAGGTTTTAAAGCGTGTACATGTAAGATATGGTACGGGTACAAACTGAAATTGTGTAAAGTTCGCTATGCTCTCATACGGCTTACATACGTCTCTTGGCTATTCTTCGGACACTAGTAGAAGGTTCACCGTCAATCATTAAGTATTGCTTCTTCTTGAGCAATTTGTTGTTGCACGGGACGTTCCAAAGTAGCAGCAGGAAACTTACCTGTTTCTCTTAAACAGCGATGGACATTATGAACAATAATGAATGATGAATCACAGCCACCCTGACGTTTTAATAGCAATGACATCAAGAGCGGCAGGTACCTAATACTTGAATTAGTGTCTATAGGGTTATCTACAACTTCAGGTGCGTGTACCTCAGTTATGAAAGAGTTTTGGGCATATGTTCATTTGACACTTTTGTCTCGAAATTGCTTCAGCAACACACCCTTAAACTCTGGCAGTTACGTCAAAGAACAGTCTGTAAATATATGACCATATCGTCAGCATACTTTTGGAAGGATATGCCTAGACCGTATAGCACGAGGCACGGCAACTTGTTGCGAACCGATTTACATAAAACCACCCTCTTTGAAAAAGCCCCAGGTATGCAGGCAAATATCTACATCATGACACTTTACTTCTAGATATTTAAATTACTAACCAGCTGAATCTATTTAGCCAGAAACACAAACAGTTCTTGCAATATAATTGTTTTTACTCGCTTGAGGAGTTCTTGCAGTTTTCAGAGGTTATTATGAGAATAGTTTTACTTGAACATGGTTTTAATTGAGTTCTTAACTTATTGTGAATCTGTTTGATAATGTATACTTAGCATATGCCCATATGTGTATTTCCTATTCTTTTATCTCTCTTAATTAATTAATAGTCATGTCCTATATCTATATGTGTTGTAAGTCTTTGAATTAATAAATACTATTATTATTAGTACTATCGATTTCAATTACTTTCCTTCTTGATTGAGAGTCCGACCCTGTTTCCACTCGTGGTTGTTGGACGTAACGTCTGTCAGTGATCGCGGATATCCGGTTTAAACGCTTACATGCAAGCATCCGTCTCATTCTTCTCTTAGATTCATTTACATGCTTCAGGTTCATTGTAATGGGATTTTATATACTTACACAGTTACATACACACATGAATACCTTATGCCTATATTGCCGGGAGAACGTAGAAATGCTGTACACAATGAGATATGTATCTAGAAGCTTTATTATTATTAATATTAAGTGAATATTCTTATACACGGCGCAACTATATCTACAATAATATGCCATGCCAGGAATATTTCTGATACATATTCTGCGTGTTCTGTACAAAAGTAAACAAAAAATACTCCTATACATTACACAGAATCGTTCGATAAAGCATTAATGTTGGTTTTCTTGCAATTGATAAGGGACCTACCACTAAAACACTTTGAAAGCAAACATCGTTAAGATATGGTAAATGCAGGCGTTTGTTGGGAAATATTTGAGATTAGCATCACGTGTTGTAATTTATTCTTAATCGTACGGGTAATTAAGAGTTACAAAACAAGTGTGTACATATATCATGTCTGGACAAGTAATAGGGAAATAATCATAAATTATCAACCTTACACAAACGTTTTTAAAAGGAGTAGTTTTAGTTTTGCTTAACTGCAGTGTTGGCAAACGTGTTTTTCATTGTTCCTTCGAAAATATTACGTACGACTAAAACTTATAAACACGGCAAATGAAAACATTGCGCAAACACTACGTTACAGGAGTTACTCTGGAAGAAAGGAACGTTCCCCTTTAATGTGTTTTAATTTATTCACCTGAAAATGAATATCTTCGCAGAATTTTTACGTTTTTGATACAAGACCTTTCGTCAAGATTCTGCAAAAATATTTTGGCTTTCGTAAAATTATTTAAGATATCGTTGAAAATGTTTGTAATTTTGGCGATTTCACTGAACTGTTTTGTACAAAAATCGTAAAGTGGATAAACGAATCCTGGCTTATCTGTCCTCGAAAATGTTGACTAGTTCAATCCGAGAATCCGAACTGCGCTACAATTTTATTATTAGACTAAGTTCAAGTGAAAATATTCAAAACACGCGAATAATTGGTTATCGTTACCACCGAGCGCAATCTTGATGGAGTAAGATTTAGGAGGTGGAGCTGTCTAGATTGACACCGAATAAGCTGTTGCTAAATGTATCCGTAAATTCCCTAAGTCGTTGTATTGTGTTATTGTTTTGCGTTTAATCAGAAACACTGAATTTGTCTATTGCTTTCTTGACACTTATCTAAAGGAACACTCAACATTACCTCCTTGTACATGGGCTGAACATTCAGTATGCTAGTCGAAAACAACGAATTGAGAAATTAAAAAAATTACTTTGGTTTACCCCACATACAAACATCAAGGATTTTATCAATGTTTTACAATGATGAAGGCACGAAACGTGGAATTATAGCAACAACACTGTATCAAAGAGTAAAATTACTGATTATTCGTTAAGTGTGTGACATATTTCTTTTTCTTATGTAGATATTTTCATTTATCGTATACGTATTTTTAGCTTTTTATATCGGTTATGTTTTCTAATGCAATAAACCATTCCATATTTTACTTTTATTTTGTATACTAATTTGGGATGTAGCCTTGATGTGTAATTTAGGGACGTTCTGGCTGAGGCTTTCATTTAATTTGTCACTGGGTATTGCGGCCTAAGGGCATTATTCCGTACTTAGTGAATTTCTTTGCATAAACAGGTTAGTCCCTTTAACTAGGTTTAATAGCCTATGTGGTAAACCTTTTTCGATCAGCAATGGCAATGTCTGTCGTTCCAGTGCAACGCATTAAAAAGGTGTGCGCATTAAAAAAGCAAGCTGTCTCCGCTTCTTCATTGTATAATCAACAAATAGAGGATGAGCCTATATATATTTCCTTAAAGAGCGGTGTCCTGTTAACAGACTCGTCACTGTTCTAAGGTACTCGGTTGAGAGCCAGCGCATTCGCAGCTAAATACCGCAATGGCTGCGCTATCACCCGTTTACTGTGTATCTGCCCTTCAATGTTGTCCCAGTGAACTTGGTGCTTCTTTGTGATCCATTCTGCCACTACACCACGTCCTGGTTATTGCCAGACCGAGTTCAGGTCCAGTAAATATTGCTTCATAGCTCTTCCTTGCTAGTGTTTGCTATTTCGTTGCCTGGTATGCCATGACACCCACACCAAAGTAACTTTGTTGTGTTTGGCCAGGGTTCTTAGGTTTTCCAGGCAATTCCAAACTAGTTTCGAGGTTATCTGATAGGATAGTAACGTCTTTAGGGCTGCCTGACTGTCCGCTGGGATGTAAATCACATGATCCTTGGGTGGTTTCTCCAATTCCCTTCGAGCACATGTCTCTATTGCTAGTATTTCCATTTGGTGTACGGTGGTGTACTGCCTTACTGCTATATATTCTTTATTATTTAGGGTTTCACTATATATACCAGATCTAAAACCAATCCAAGACAACTTTGAAGGGTTTATCGAAGAAGAGTTTAGTATCACCTTATCACTAACCATTTCGAAGATAGAGTTTGTGATTACGGTCACTATTCTGGCATGCCCCGAAGTACTTTGGGTTCTCCACTTTCCACCACACTTGAGTCTGTAGGCCTCCATTTTCGCTTCCTCTTTAAAGTAAATATCCAAGTAGGAGAGGTTTAGCATGGTTTCCATAGCAGCTGTTGGTGTGCTTTTTGCAACACAAATAATACATACACAAGCCATCTTCTGTATCATTACGAGTTTTATAATTGCCTGCGTCTGTATAGTCTTAGTCTATCAGATTACTACTGCAGTGTACAACCAGTGCATCATGGGTGGCTTTAATCCCCGTTTCTCCAATTGTTCTGCGGGTTGCTATTATGTAGTATCAATTTATACTTGTTTGTTATATGTTCAATATGTTGATTCTAAGTTAGCTTCGAGTTAAGAACAAGAACCACTCCTTAGAATTCAGCATATTGACTGAATTGTACCGTTTCATTATCATATTTTCTTCTTTTTGTAAAAGAGATTAAAGTTATTTTTGCAGGATTAACTGTTAGGTTCTTGTAGGTTCTGAGAGAGTGCTTGCATTTTTTCCCCTTACGAGTATTACAATGAAATCTGCATACCGCATACAAGCAGTTTGTCGATGACCAAATCTCACAGCAGGGGTGTGGTCGCAAATATACCAGTATAGGTTTAATTATTGTCCTAGAAATATAGTGTGTCGTTCGAGAATTGGAGTGTGGATCACTAAACTTTTTTAAATGTACGTTCGAAATTGACTAACTGTATACGCAGCGCCCACCTTCTTTAATCATCTCCCGAGAGGGTTACATTTTATACGGCATGCGCTTACCGGTCAAATGCAAAAGTTTTGTATAATATCGTTTTTAGATTAGTATCTATATTATTTATTACAAATCTTTCACTCAACGGTTTCATTTCATAAGTAATAGTGGAGTGTGCAAGATAGCGCTAAAGGACAGCAAAGAAGTTTATCTTTTTAACAAATTACGTAGGTGAAATATGTTTTATTATTCAAAATTCAAGTTTTTAATAACTATAAAATTCCGCTAATTAACTGTAAATTTATATTGTATTTACTTTTACTTTTTGTTGGAAAAATTTAATTCACTATTGACTAATCAATTGTTATAATTTGGCAAATGTCTGCCTGGTGATTTGAAAATGACTGCGAAATTGATTTTCGTTCATATTCGTCAGGGCGATTTCTAAGTAATCGCTAATTCGTATATGCAATTTTCGACGTTCAGTTTTTTTGTAGCGTATTCCTTTTCATCATCACTTATGATTATATTATAAAGATTTTTGAAAGGGAGAAAAAACTGCCCGCAGTGTCTACGTGTAGCACGTCATCGTGTTTCTGTATTGCTGTATTTTTACATTACCAACATAACCTCAATCTTTTAGAGAGGTATTTTTCTGTTTGAAAATTAACAACCAAACCTCTGTGTGCCAACACCTGCATTGTTCCACCCGTTATAGATCTTGCAATGACTCTTCCTTCCAGGATGGTCTTGATTCACTTATAAATAATGTTTTCCACACCACGGTCTATGTCCAGAAATGCCACTAGTGCAATCTCCTGAATATTGATAAATATCTCTACTCGTGATAGGAGTTCATCTAAGGTGCTATCACATTAAGCATAGCTCGGATCGCAGATTAAATGATATCCTAATTACTCTCTCAAGTTGGTTGCAATTCAGATGTACCGAAAAATTTTCTTGAAGAAACTGGCAATCACCATTATACTTAAGCCGATTTAATCCAAACGTTGTATGCGTGCTTGGTGCTTATAAAATTGTTATATGGAGGTTGCCTTTTTATAAAATCTGTTCTGTTATCCTATTTTGCATGGCTTGTTATATTTCTTTCCATTTGATTACTGATTTAACCGCTGATCTTTTTTTACTATCGACATTTTTCTACGTCGACTTTTCTGATTTATAACAAAAAAAAAATAATAATAAGAAACGTGAAAGCTAAACTCTAATTATGGACTTTTATACTGACAAAAGCAAATTATTCAGTGTTAGAAACATAATAACTGGTATAATACAGAGAATTGCAATACATTATCCATGATCCAGTTCCCATTCATTAATAGGACTTTCTATAATTACAAAAGCATTAATTATACAGTCTGCTGTCACTATTTACATTATTTATTTTATTAAAAATTTTAATTTACATTTCCACCTCTTCATGATAAGTATATAGGTTAAGTGAAGGAAACTCACAAACGTTATGAAAATAAAGGTGATACTTAACGAGTAGAAATTGTATAACCATATTCATTTTCGTTACAAAATAACGGAAGCAGAGACACTTACAATATGCCAAACACCTCTTTTTACATGCTTACGTGTCGCGTAGAATACTTATCAAACATCTATAGCCTCCCACTAGACCTTATTATATTAATTTTCTCCTTGTTACTATTTTTGCGTATTTGCTACCACCTTTATGGAATTCCCTCAGACATTAGATTATTATACTTTATTTTCTAATTTAGTGAAATTAAAGAAATTAATTATAATATATTTTATTTGTTACTGTTGCTTGTCTATTTTGAGAAAGTGGTACACAGCAACTACGTAAAAAGTCAACAACAGTGGAACAATAAAGACGACATGTACAATTACTTTGCACATCTAAAATGAGAAGTTAAAATGCAAGAAGAATTGCATTGATAAAACTAATACCTTTTCTATCTACCTTCGCATACGATGTAAATGAGAATACGTGCAATAAAATTCAATAATTTCATAACGGTAACCTATACACATATTTGTATAAAGAGATATCTAATAGTGCGTCATTATTTACAGGTCACTAAGTGAATAATTATTAGGTATATCTTCAGCTGGATAAGTGGCTTCAAATCCGTTTTTACTTTAGTAAGTACGAAATTATTCAACCAACCAACAACAAAAATTTTTTTGTATTATTTTAAAGCCTTAATGCCCAAAAGATTATGTATATAATTGTTGTCTTACAATAGTGAAATAAATGAAAGCAAATTTAAATGTTTTAAATATGTATTTTACCTTTCTTTTATTGGCAAAAATCAAAATTTGCATTGAAGGAATTGAAATACGTACAAGAGAAAACAGGTTAAGTATATCGCACTGATTTAAATGAAACTTGTTGGGTTTACAGACGTAAGAACAATGGTAACTTTCCTTATGCGGGGAAACGCAAACAAGCAAGATGACCTCGAACAATAAAATCATGATGGTATGGCGGGAGCAGTGGAGTAGTTAGGAATCCTCTGCAATATGGACCAGGGGAATTATCAAGGATCTTAGATCACGCATGGAGTGGAAACACGGTGAGATGTGTCTTTTTTTGCCCAGGTGCTGACTGGACACGGTTGTTTTCGAGCCTATCTTCAACGTTTCCACTTGTCGGAGTTGGGGAATATACATTGCGAGGCTTCAGACACAGTGGAGCATACAATCTTTGAATACTCACAAGATGGTTCTAACAATGCGCAAGGGCAATGCTGGCAAATACAGGATACATCAACCCGGAAGATCTAGTCAATATAATGTTGGAAAGCGAGATGAAGCGGAAAGCATTAGCAGTTATGGCACAGGAGATTCTGACCCTGATAGGTGGTACAATATGGAAAAAATATTACATAATTATGTGTAATTAGAGTAAAGATAGAACAGTGGTGCACCCAAACCAGCAAATTTTTCTAGTGGTAGGAAAACAATGAAAAAAAGTGAGTTTGAGAACATTGGCGAATAACTTTTTTATGGTTTACGCAATAAAGAAATAAAGCTATCCCATTGTCTGGTCCAATTTTGTAAGCCAAAGCCCTGCAGTTTGCTAAAGGATTAGGATTGCCGAACCAGGGCGAATTTACTTTCCGTAAGGGTGGCTGCATCGCTGGAAAAAACTATATGGAGTCCGTCAGTTGTGCATTTGCGGTGAAAAGTTATCTACAGACATTAGTGCAGTTGATAATTTTAAAACAGAGTTTAACGAGTTTATTGAAAATGGTAATTATACTCATGATCAAATTCTCTCTTATCGCAATTATGACGAGAGCGAGCTTAACTACAAAATGCTGCCGTCAAAAATGTTGGAATCGAATTTAGAACCTGCAGCACGAGGATGTAAACGCACTAAAGAAAGAATTACAGACGTCAATTGTTGTGTGGAACATGTTTTCCAACTTATCGAAACTGATGATCTCATAAGCGTTGTGGGCAAAATAAACTTTAGCCCCTTGGATAACCGCGCTGTATTTATATTTATTGCATATTTTCTACCAATTAGTATAAAATAACTTTTATTGGTAATTAAATGTAATTTAGATTGGAAGTAAAAGCAAATTAAGTAATCGTAATGCAATGACGCGAAGCTACTTCTGCAGGAAATGAGACTGTTGGATTTTACGCTGGATATCTATAAATTATTATTTATTTGATTATATAATAATTATATAATTAACTGCTAATAACCAGCTAAGCTACACAATGCAACAATGGTAAACTGTGTGGAGATGTTGAATACAAAAAAAATTGCTTACACCATACACAATGATTACATAAGTCCAGGCCTGCCACAAAAGTAGCGTACACTATAAAAAAAGAAAGTTCACAAAAGAAACACATGTCGCGTGAATGAAGTTTTACAAGTTCGGGGTATGTGTTCTTATTTCACATAGTACAAAATAATAAAAATAATTATATTATGTGAAAATGTGAAAATATACAGAAATTTAATACGACTTTTACTATATTTCCATAAAATCACATAATTTTACGTTGGTTTCCTTAAGATCACATAATTACGGTAAACTTAGGCCACCATTTATGTAATTGCGCGCAGTTTTTGTCGTGCGCATGCACAGTGTATCAAGAGACTCATTATGTCTTTGAAGCGTTGCCGTCGTATATGTCGTTAGTGTTAATACGTGAATTCAAAGTGTAGTTTAAATACAAAAAAAGGTTTTGGTCAGAGTAAAATAAGGTAAAGCAAGGTTTGTTTTAGTTTTTGATGCTAAACGTCATCCCATAGTCCGTGTTCGCGAATTTCGTAACCTCTATATAGGTATATACTATCTATACGACACATGATGACAAAGAGAGAACATGGAAGGTACAAAAACATTAATTTATTATTCTGGTGGGCTAAATTACATTTTCGCGCCCTATATATTTGTTTTATTTCCAAACACCATATTTAAAATAGTTTTCATTAAATTTCAATTGTAGACAACACTTTTTCACGAATGTACATCTGGTAATATTCAGGTATTGCAGGACTTACGTTACGTAGGTAGGTATATGACATATGATAATTGTTTCTTGCTTCCCTGTATATTACTTCAATTACAGAACAAATGTAGTTATTTTAGTCATCGCAATGCCTAAATTCACATTATATGTAATGTATTAGTATATCAAACCGCAGCCAATTTAAATAGCGGTTACTACTACGTGATGTGTACTAGTACATTTAATTGGCAGTTTCCTACAGTTAAAATTTCATATTATACTTAGGTCGTTGAGGAAAATTGATGTAAATATACTTGAGTTTTCACCTATTTCTCCATAAAATTTCCTAAATAGGTAAAGCAAAATAAGATCTGTAACTTTACATAATACTCTGTAAATTTACATTACATGAATTTAATTTTACTCAATCCACTATGGCCACATATAACCCATGTGGCATTCTGTGAATTTACAGAAATGTGTTTATAGTGTAGTGGTGTATCTTGGAAATTCTTCAGAAGGCAGCATTATTTAGCAAATACTAAAGGTGAAGTAACCTGTATTGGATTCGTGAAGCGGGCATTGTTCCGGTTATGTGCAAACTTCAGTAGATACCAACGAGCAAATAAGTTAGTATTTTCACAGTTTCAAAGAAAACAGCTTCAGTGATACAACCTTTTATCGTTTGCGGGGCTATACGATACGATATAACTCTACATCAGAGAAACAATATTATTCAGTTATAATGTTTACTCCATAATCAATTGTCGTTACCGCGATTCTTCAATTTATTTAAATACTCATGGTATAAAAGTGGATAAAAATAAATGCCTGATGGCCATTTGTAGCTAATATTTCGCGAAAAGTCTTTAGCTTCTAATCCTACTACCACCTGGTAAAGGCAGTTCTAAAATCGAGATTAACATATTGCAATTCCCTTAATGGTCGTTGTATATAAAGGTGAGCTTGTTGAAAATGACACATCGACCAGTTTGGCAAGTTCTGAAGGAGCTGGGTGTTTACCCATACCTTAAACAAAAAGTGCAAGTTTTGGAACCTGACAATTTTATTTTTTGCCCATTTTAAGCCAAGACTGTTCTTCTGTCGTTGACTACTTCAGCATTGTAATCTCCAAAGATGTTTTTAACAATTTATTCTCTTTACGGACGAAGCTTGTTTCGTAAGATATGGTGTATTTAACACTAAAAATAACCATCTTTGGGATCTGTGGCGTAGCGCAATAGGTCTGGGCTCCCTGTCTACTAGTATATATTTTGAAAAAATATTTCTCGATTGTAAATTTATATTGCATTCATCTGCGTGCGTCTCTGCAGATACTTTTGATAAAATATACATAGGTTCAGGGCCGTATCTGGGGAGGGGTTTTGGGGATTCAAACCCCCTCCGAAATAAAGTGCAAATATACATAATCATTAGAGTTCACCATTTTTCTGCGCACCAGGAATTGCCCTCAGATAAATTGCTCCAGGTCACTGTGTGGGCAGACGAGAATCCCTACGCAACATGTATTAGTGCACATTATCGGGCCTTATAAATAATTAAATATAATAATTTATAATTTAAGGGTAACTTAAACCGTGATATAGAATATTAAATAAATCTAGGATTGTTATTGTTCTCTTTTTTTCGAATTTTGTTGCTGTATTAAATTCTTTTAAATTGATGATCCTTTCCTAAAATAAATGTTTTGTTTTGGTAAAATTTGTATGCGCCTATACATATATGCCTCTCATACTTCTTTTAAGTAGTAATTGTATACTTAAATTATAATTTACATTCCTGAATAGAAACATCGCAATAATTATATAATAATATAGTGAACAATTTAGCCTATTATGTTCACTTCGACTATGGGTAATATTCCATAATTACCATTTAAACACGTACAACGCATACCTTCAGCAATTACTTTCAATGGTATTAAACGAATTGAGAAGTCTGTATAGAATGTATTTTAAGAAAATAAATAAAGCGATTATAACACACATATTTATCGGACAATTAATAACACATTCAATGCTTCACCTTCGGTTTTCTCCAATTTTCAGCCGTACAATATTTATAATAAGTGTATTATTAATTATAAACAGTCACGATGTTGTTGTCAGCACCTTGCGTCTTAATTTAAGATGAAGGGTATGGTGAAAAATCCTAGACAATCATCGACTTCTGCTTAAAGAGTATCAGTTATTATTACTACTATCTGACCTTTACATATTTATTTTTCATCTAAATTAATTGTTTAAAAACGTGAAATCGAGGAAAGTGATGCAAATTGCCTTTCCGAACGCTCCAAGAAACAGTTTGCCCCGTTTGTAAAGATTATCGGATATTTCTAGAATTTCTTATAAATGAAATAGTGAATTATGGTGTTTGAATTTATGAGTGCTATATTACGATGAGATAATGATTTATGAATGGCGGGTGTAAAATCCAACAGTGTTCTTTCCTGAATAAATAGTTTTGTGTCAATGCATTATAATTACTTAAAATGCTTTTACTGTAAGTTGCGTTTTATAACTGTTAAAAGTTATTTTATAGTAGCTGGGTAGGAAATATACAATGCATGGGACCGGCGTCTATTATGTCATAGGCCTTCAGTTCAAGCTTACAATTAGTATAAAAAATATTAAACCAATCTGGAATGGATACAAAATATAAACTAATGGTATTCCTTATAAATGCTATAGTGCTATAACTGTAATTTTTAATATGAGGCAATTTTTATATTAAAATTTTACCTCGTGTCGGATTTGAACCAGGCACCTTCCGCTTGCCGGGCGGACTCTACCAGTTGAGCTAACGAGGTGTCTGGTTTTCACCAATTTGAAATGTCTCAAATACAAACCTTAGGAAGCCGGCAGGACGGCAAATATGCAATGGTGCGATTTTTTTACAGTGTGAAATCACTAAATAAATGCTTTTCTGCTATAATTGTAATTTTTAATATGAGGCAATTTTTATATTAAAATGCTATTCCCTTTCCAGATACCTTAGCAGACCTATACAGTGTTCTAATAATTGGTCCCAATACCACACAGGCTGTAATATGGGACATATGGAACTGCCCATGTGGGTACCGCGCTGCTGTCTATAATATCGCGTGTTATATTTAAAACTTGAGGAGTTCAACAAAAATGTAATAAATGGAAAAAAAAAACTGCTCTTAGTGATAACCGTATAATCTTAAAATAAGCTTCAATTAATCTGCGTTATCGAATTTATTAAATCAAAATGAATAAGAACACAACATCCAAAGAGATAAGAAAGAAAAACAGGATGAACTTGGAACATTTTGACAAACATTGTAATTAATTAAATACCATAGCTTAGATTATAAACGATAGGGTAGATTTTTTATTTGTAGCTCTCAATCCAGGTAATCAATTCCTGTGCGTGCCTACCGAGTGAAAAGAAACTGTTTCACTTGTTGTAAATGATTCATCATGCTAAAGTTACCAGTGGTGGAGAAAACCATTATGAAGAATACGATACTGTATGTCTAGGAGAGGGAAGAGTTTTGTCTCTTTTCTACTGGAACCTCGTTGCTGACAAGTTACTCGAGTAACGCAATCGGTATTTTTTTCTACACGATATACGATTTAATCATAATTATCGCGAAAAAAGCTTAATGCCACGTTAGAGAACGTATACAAAAGATTCTGAATATATTTTCAACATGCACAACTATAAAGCAAAAATCATGATAATTGACATTCATAACAACTTAGTCCGCAAGATCAAAGAAATCAAGTCTGCTCTTCGGTTCTCGGGTTCATTGCCGTGTAGAAAGTTTGAATTGCTTCACGTTTCGATCATCTTGTCGTGATTTTCTTCAGAAGTGAACTGCACTTGATGATCGAAACGTCAAGCAATTAAAATTTTCTACACTGCAGAGAACCCGAGAACCGAAGAGCAGCCAGCAACGACGGCCGTGAAAGCCTAAAGACTACTTTAAGGAAATGAAGTGTTATGGACTTTTCTTCGTCTTCTCAGCTTTCTCCACTGTAAGTTTCACTTTCCGCAATTTTCCGACATCCCACCAACTTTGAGATTACTACTTATGATGACCTGTTTAATGTAATTTCTCCATCATAAAGCTGGCAAGAAGGTCATCTAGGATTATTATTGGCCTATTATACTCCAGTTTCCGCGAACGTACCATTGTAATGCTCTCTTTCACAATATTGTCATTATTTCACATTTCACTTCCGTTTTTCCTGGTATATGTCCTTAATCCTCATTTTGTCCTTCCTTGTGAGTTATATAGGAAACTTTTCAAATAACCTAATTTGACTCTGATTGCTAATGGTTATATTTCCATCACTCATAAAACGATGTTTTATATCATACGCTGGAAGATTTCTTTTTTTTACGCAAAAAGGGAAAAAATCTTTTAAACACTTCCGACAGCCCGTGTCGCTGGACCATGTCGGATTCTTACCTATTAAAAAAAAAACCTCTCGTTTGATTTAGTTCGAATTAGGAGTTGATCCGACTATTCGCTGCAGTTCATCCAACCCTGCAGTTGCCATCATTGTTCGTTGCCTTTTGGGTTAAGAGCTCCCTAGCCATTATATGCTGATCTATAGCCCTCCATTTTATTTCACTTTCTAGCATAATCTGGATTAACTTTGCAACGTTGATGTTCCATCCGCGCTGCTTTGTGGACCCATCTTGGCCATTCATATAGGGCATGCTATACAGTGACTATCCACCACAGTACGCGTATACATCCGACTCCGACAGTTTAAAACGGTGGAGATATGCTTGAAACACCCATGTCCTGTCAATATTTAGGACAGAAACCAAGACACCTCACCATATCTCCTCCTTGGCCACGATTTCAAGTTCTTTATCAGCTTTTTCGTCCACCCTGCTTTGGTTTCTTCTCTTTCCCATGGCTCCTGCCATTCGACTTTCACTTTAGTCGCTATGATTGCCCTGCTAGTTCCGCTCTTAGGAGTAGAAGGGCCAAGGTTGAGAATGTCTTATATGCTCTTGTGCTGCTTTTCTTTGGATCGATAATAATTCTTGCTTGTAGCAGGCCCTGTCGATTGCTTGCAGCCATATTGGAGCACCATATAACATTATTGTCCTCACGATTGAACCATAGATTCGTCTGGATTGTTTCTTTGGTCCATATATCTTTGGCATTAATTATGTAATGCTATTTAACGCTTTGGTTGCTTTTTCAGTAGTTCTTTGCACATGTTGGCCCATCGTCATATTTTTATACAAGTGCACTCTAAGAAACTTTAGAGGCGTTTAGCTTTGAATAAGATGTTCCATCCTGCTATAAATAGAACTGTTTCAGTCGTATGAGATGCCAATTTCAGATCTTTTCCGTGTAACTACTGCGTGATATTGTGAGGCGCGTGTTGCGCCACCACCTCCATTATCTTTACAGTTTTTGCAGTTACAATATCCACGTCCCCACACCCATATCATCGCTGTAACAAATTAATGTAACTACTCTTTCTGGCATAGGAATCCTGATAATCTCCTTGTAGTACACATTTTATAAAGTGAGTCCTAAAACTGATTCTTGGGACACTCCACATGTCACTTGCAGCTTGCCATTCTTGTCGATGTAGAGTGTCCTCCCTTGGAACTAACTGGCCATCATTGTTTTCCTTGTTTTCCTGAGGGGCTTGCTCCATATTAATCAATGAAAGGGTTTTATAACTTGCTTTTCCTATGCTTATTTGTCTCCACATCTCCTAAACAAGTACGATCTTAATGTTCAGTTCATCCCAAATATCTAAATTTTGCGGATTTTTTCATATGTTCTTCTTTTTCCAAATTTAAACCCGCAACTAGATTTCAAGGCCAATACCAGTAGATGCAAGAGTTTCTAGTTAGGTAAGTTAGAGATTGATTTACATAGGTTATTCTAATGGAAACACAAAAACGGATTTGAAACACGACAACACGTTTCAAAAGCCAAAGCCAAGATTCTTTCTGTGAATAACTTCTGTAATACATCCTATTGGTTGTTTCGAAAACATAGCAACTTAGGAGTAACAATCTATATATCTTAATTGATGATGTTTGATTATGTAGGTATGTAAGTATAGAACAGCCTGTACATGTATAGATAACGTAGGTAGCACTACATATATACTACTATATAAATTAATAATGCCTAGTCCACTTAATTCTTAAAGAACATTCCACGGTGAACAAACAAAATCAGTACTATTCTGAGAATGCAGTTAAATTTATTTGTTAATAAGATATCTGATACTTTTCTTAAAACGTTTATTGGCCCGAATTTAATTTCACTGGGTCCATTAAAATGAAATAAAAGGATTTTTATACCTCTTACTACCACCACCCGAGCTTTTCTTGTGCGAGGAATTCGCATTTTAAAATCGTAAGTCCTGTTTTTGTAAAGATAGTAAATTATACCAAAAAGAATCCTTTGCTATATCATTCTATCTACTATCATGAATATTTGTTTTTATTTATTTGTAATGTCAAGCACATACCAATGCTTTTGTCTGAAAATTCAAACATTTAAGCATGAATTCAAACCTTGAACTTCAATCTCATAAATAACAGGATATAAGACAAGGACGACACAAATGTACGTAAAACTGTCAACTACTATAACAGAATATATTATAGTGAATGATAATAGAGAGTGTCAAGTAGTTAAACGTAAGGATTAAGATTCGGAAATTGGCAAACTTATGTCAAAATACGCAACATATATATATGTATACACAAAGAAAACCGTATAACCGTCAAATTGTATATTCGTTTTCCCTTTCTTGAAGAGAAGCATATCGAACACTCTTTTGTAGTTTGCGACCTGAATTATTATACTGGGCGACTGCAAAAGACCTTAGCCAGAAATCTTTCGGAGTTTTATTTGTTTTCCGTCTGCAACCTTATCAACAAATGTTGATTGTCACTTCGTTAATTATCATCATGACATTTGGTTATTTTTTATTGCATAATTTGTGTTAAAATCATGTCTGTAATTATATTCATATTCAAATGAAGAATAGACGGACATGATTTTCGTGTATGGATATCGCAACGGTGGTACCACCGTCTCCGTTAGGGAATATCAACGACGATATCCAAATCGCCGTCTCTCAGACAAGTAAGCGTTCAGTAGAACCTTCACAACTATTCGATTAACAGGTGCGTTTCCGACTTCTGGAGGAGAACTTACGCGAAGAAACAATGATGCAGAAGTGCTTGAGGTCGTTAAAATTGATTCTGGTGTTAGTACGAGAGAATTTTTGTACTTATTGGATAAACTAGGATGGTTGTGTAAGATACTTTGCGAGAAAACGGACTGCATTCCTATCATTACGAACCGGTAAAAGAACTTCTCCTTACGGATCTTAACCAAAGAGTTCGTCTTTGTGAATGTTAGAGCAAACATCTGGATTCTCTTCTCAAGGACCCTTTTCTGTGACGAAATCCTCATGCTGTTCGAAAAACCCATTCCAGGGAAGATTCTCCGTAAACGTTTGGACTGGAATAATTTATAATGAAGTTATCGGGCCACATATCTTCGGCGGAAATTTGAACAGCGAAATGTACCGGGTTTTTCTTTGGAAAACGAACTACCTCTACTACTTGAAGACATTCCTCTTCAAATCTGAAGGACAATGTTGTCTTTACATGATGGTGCTCCGGCCCATTATGGAAGAGGTGTCACTAATTTCCTCGATGAACAGTATTCAAATCGATGTTAAGGTCGTAGTGGTCCTTTTGCTTGGCCACCGTGATCTCCGTATCTGAACTCACTAGATCTTTTTATATGGGGACATGACATCACATCACTTACTTATTAAACGGACAGCCTAATAATAGGGATCAACTCATCCAGAAAATTCATAGAGCATTTTATGAGGTGGAAAACAATATGAAGAACTATAACTGGAAGCGAAAGCTCAAACAGGGGTTGAGATATGCATTGCGCAAGACGGTGGTTAGATTGAGCAGCTTTAATAAATGCATTAGGCTTTTACTAAAATGAACCACATTTTTTCCTAAGGCCTCCAGTAATTTACTCCAGCTTCGAACGACGATAGTTCACGAACCATTAGGAATTCGGGAAAAGTTAATAGCTCTCGTGAAAAATTGCATTTTTTTCCCCAAAACTCACAGTTCGCCAAATTCTTTTGTTTTATTTTTTTTTTGCTTGCGTATCTAGCTTATTTTCATATGAAAAAATCAAAATATAAACTAAAACAACACTTTGTAAAAAAATCATTTAAATCATTTTGGAGAAAATAAGTCACTACCAATAAGTCAGCGAACCTCATTTAGTTCTACGATAGGAGTCGTTCTTTCTGAATCGGTCGTTCGTGAACTACTTACTTCTATTAGCAATACGCTAAATTGAAAACAAACCTCTGATCACCTATAGCTAATATTATGGGAAGTACTTAAAGGGGTTTACTGGCAAAATCAGAAGCAAAAGTGTATTTAATATTTGCTAAACTCTTCTTTGTTAGTGAAAAGGACTATTAATAATTTCTATTGCATAGTATCGTAGTATCTTACTTTAATTGATACACATTTAGCACAAGTAGGTCAATTATGGTTCTTTAGTAATCAAAGGAGTTGAAACTATAAGCATCACATAAAACGTTCAATATTGGGAGTCAAATTAAGATCAAATTCAAGTGGCACGTTGTTACGGCGAACACAGTAATAGTGAGTGGCAGAAGTAGTTTAGAAAATTATTAAAATATGTATTTGAGTTCGCACTCGCAATTAATGTTAGAAGATTTAGATCCATGAGAAGAAAAAAATAGAAGTTAAATGAAGTGTTTAAAATAATAAAATTACACTTCTATAGAAGCATCTTAAGGAATCTATTGGCAAAAGTTAGCATCAATAGAGAATAATACAACTATACAGGACAACAAGATTGCAAATATTTACGTTTATCTAAATGTTGGCATCTCTCTAAAGAAATCAGCGAGATGTCATGTAAGTAGTTAACCAAACTTAAAAAACGAGTCAATAAGCATTTGTTCTGGAAAAATGTCGTAATTTTCTTTTTAAACCAAAAACCTTTAATGACCTATGAGAGAAACGAGAATACTAAAATCAGGTTTATGACTTTTAGATACCACTTTAATAGCTATTGGATAAATAAAGTTAAAGCAACTATTACATAGTTACTGAAGGTGCCTTGTAATATATGTATAAACTATTAAAATTATGAAAACAGTATACATCGAAGGTTAAGCCAGGTCATGTTTTATTTATTTAAAATGTAAATGGAACATTTTTTTTATTAATTCAGAAGCTAGGCGTTCACGTGCATGTAAACAGTAGGTGTGAACGTTTTATGTAGCATTTTAAATGAGGATAATTAATAGGTATTGTGGGTGGAATGCGTTCTAGTAATTTCTGCGAAAATCAACATGTTGATTGGTGGATTCGTTGCACGAAATTAAACGATAAAGAGCTAGAACAAGTAGAATCCTTCAAATATCTAGGAGTAAAAATTCACCATGTTGGGAAACATGAGGCAGAGATAAATGATAGAATAAAGGCAGCAACGAAAGTGTATTATTCCCTAAATAACGCCCTTATATAAAAAAAAGAAATATCAAAGTAAACGAAAATACCGGTATATAAAACCATTTTTGAACCCATCCTCTTGTACGGAAGTGAAAGCTGGAATTTATCAAAACAGTTAGAAAGTAGAGTGCAGGCAGTCGAAATGAAATTTCTACGCGGCATTAAAGGAATTACTAAGAAGGATAGAATTAGGAATGAAGTGGTAAGGGAAGAATTGGGAGTAGAATCCATTTTAAAAAGCATAGAGAGACAACAACTGAGATGGTTTGGGCATATAGCAAGAATGGACGACGGAAGATCAACTAAAAGAATGTGGCAAACGAGAAGCAAAAAAGGAAAAGAAGCAGACCGACGAGAAAATGGGATGATGTAATACGGGAAACTTTGAGAAAGAGAGGATCGAGGAAAATCAATCTAGCAAGGCAGAAAAAGAAATGGGCTAAATTTATATAGGAAGATCCAGCACACGGCAATACTAATGTAATGCAAAATAACAAAATATAGTTAGTATTTATACCTTAACACCTAACCGTAGATAAGGTTTGGATTATATATATTGCTACGAAACTTGTAGATATTTTTTTTAATTTCAATTAAATTTTTAAGTAAACACTGTTTTTATTCTACTAAACACCACTCAGCGTCATCTATTGTACTCTCATTAATTCCAAAGATATGCTAGATCTCAACTGCTAGAGGGCATGAAACGTAAATGTGTCCCCACCACAGGGTTTTAAGTACAAATTATATTCAGTCACACTCGGGATGGGGAAGGATATTGTCACTCCGTTTAACCACTGATCACTATATAAATAAAGCTTATAATATTTAAGTATCTTTAATGTAACCGTAGCAGTTATTAGTTAGTGGTGTTCTTGTAATACATTGAATAAAAAAAAAATATAGTGTAATTTATTTATTTAGAGTTAAATAAATCTGATGAACAAAGAAATGAATCTTCCCTCAGGGTAAGTAAATTCTTTACTATCTTAGATATACAATAATAAGATTTCTAGAATCTTAATCCAAACTAAAAATTCGTATTTCTCGTTTTTAATATCATAAATAAAATTCAAATCTCGCGCTAAATTCCCGTCATAAACCATGTATTACTAAATCAAATGCCAACTTAAACTGCTCGTGAAATTAACCTACACGATCAAATAACCTCACATAACCAATTTCACTAGATTTACAGTTATCATTCAAACAATATAATCTAAATAAAAACATAGTATTCTAATTTAAAAAAAAATAATTCCTATATAATACATACACTATTTTGTTAGACGTTTAACGTTTTTTCAGACTTATGCATAGAGACATGCATAACAATATATTTTTGCGCTTATTGTATTCAGCAATAAGCTCTAATACACCTAGTATCATTCTTCTCAGCCCTATGGTATTGCGTTTACGTCACCAAGAAGCACTAAGATGCTCCGTTGACTTGTCCCTGCTTATAAACTCCAACTCCTGCTTTTCATAAGCCGCCGCGCATAAAGGTGTAGATCAATGGTGAACATGCTTTAAATTTTGTGGTTTGTACATTAGATTTCCTGCACGTATCTAACGACTTTTTTTACCATCAACAGCTCTTTAAGGAACAGGAGTTATAAGATATTTATCTTCAGTAAAAAGTCATGAATGGAGACAATGAATTAGTTTCAATTGATTTAAATTAAAAGAATAGTTTCTTGTTGATTTATAAACGGTACTAAATATTAGTCACTTGTGGATTAAAGTTCATTGAGAGTTCAGAAATATACTAAGTTGTATAGTCAAGCTTGGCTATTTAATTGACTTCAACAATTTTGTATTTGTAGCGTCACAAATATTGGGGCAACTTTTAGTTGTTGGGGCACCACTCTCAATAAAGGTGATATGTCCGATATATCTAGGCCAATGGCAAACCAGTACTGGATGCTCGAAAACATTCGCGTATGTGAGGTATTTATAAAGGATACGCTCGAAACTAACTTCCACATTTGTATGTGGTATTTGCAAAACTTAACCCACTCTCAAAATTGTTTATCGTTTAAAGCTATAAAAATATAAAATCGTATCTATAAATTGGAAACAATGGAAATATTATTGCAGCATAAAGTTGGTGGGAATGTTGAAGAAATCTTTTATACCCTTTTACTTTACTTAAACCCAAACTTGACAAGGTGGTCAGATTTAATGATGTTTAGTTGGGATGAGAGGCGCAGGACGTACCAGGACGTTAGATATCTTTTCAACGAAAACTTTAGAGCTGGGATGATTGGAATCTCGAAATCAACGGTAGAAAGAACTAGTATGAGGTTTTGAGATAGAGGCAGCGTTAAAGATCTAGTGGACAAAGTGGAACTTCTTCATGAGATAAACGAAGATGATCCTGATCGACATTTAGAAATTTGTGAACAGTTTGAGCATTAATTATAATACATAAAATTATTATTTATGGAATTGAACTTCGATTTTCATTTTTGTTTGGGATTTAGATTTTGATTTGGAATGTTCATATTGATTTTGGACTTTTATTTCAACACCTTGCATTAATCAAGCACCCCGTTGGTGAGAGGCAAGGAAACTCAATTAAAACAAGCATTCCAAAACAGAAAACTACTATGCCCTCGCCGTTGTTCCTGGCTTAGTCTAAATGTAATTACGTTAAAACATCATCTTGAAAAATCATCTTTGGTATTATGGGGTACCTTCGGCATCACTCTAGGAATCCTCGGGTACCTTCAAAACCACTCGGAGAATCGTCGGTCACGTTATAAACCACTTAAGATACGGTTGAATATCTTCGTGTACCATCGGAATCACTTCAGATACAATCGGGTACTTTCGGAATCGCTCCAGATATCTTCAAGAACCTGACCACATGGTTCGGTTAGTTTTTCTAATCGATATTTTGACGGTTTACAGATTTCTCTATAGCACTTCATAAAAATTACTTTTTGCCAACTTTTGCGCCATCTATCAAGAATCGAAAAAGATGTTTCAGACAAAACTTTCATATTTTGATATGTAGAATCCGAATCTGCAATAAAAATGGGGGTTTACATTTATGATTTCATGGGGGTGGAAGATCGAGCTTAGTGCCTTTGGATAGATTTTTGAAAATGATTAAAGACGTGCTGTTTTTGTTGATGTGTATTTCTTGAGATATTTGACCGTCTCAAAACTGTTTGGACACTTGGTGTATTAAAACTGTATATAACTCAATGGGTTTCTATAAAAAAGAAAGGAAATAGAAATTAGGTACTTCTAAATATGTATAAGTAAAACTAAACAGTCCGATAACGAAATCGATTTTAACTCAATGCCGTGAACGTCAACGTAGAAACGTATCTATAAAAGGATTATTTGTACAACTAATTAGGTATCAGCAGAGAATGCATTCAAGATGTCGGTAACCTTTTCGTTAATAGCCGCCACATTTGTATGTCAACCTTGCAACGCTTGCCGCCAGTTTCAACCGAATCGTATTCTATTCAAACATACATATATAGGCAAATTGCGCAAAATGTGATAGCAATTTTTTTGACATGGAATGAAAAAAATATAACCATTTGCGTTAAAACTATACCCGTCGTCAAAACGAACGGATTACTTGCGCAAATTACCTTCCTTCTTGATAGAGACTTTATTATTGTTTATTGGAATTGGTATAATATCTATTACCGTATTTTCTAGGAAATATTTTGCAAACGTTTATACCTACTATAGGAAAATTATACAAAATTTGTGGCAAAATACACCACTAAAATTTATGAAACTCAATTTAGTTACTGGTAGATTAATTTTACAAAAAATTTATAACAAAAAAAGAACATTTTGCCGATGGCTGATTGTTATTTACAATTAGTTATATTATACATAACTAAATGAGTAATACAAGATTTACAATACGTTTAGCCCTTTTAATATCAAATTTTTCAGCTTTATTGTAACTGCTAGATTTATTTGCATATTTGTTAACTTACAACAAATTGCTTAAATAGTTTGCAAAAGTGATTGACTTTACAATATGCCTATGGAATATTCACTGGTGTTTAAAGATTTAGCTTTTACTAGATTGAAATATTATAATGTCACACTAAAAAATTTTAGTAAATTTACCAGGATTTCTGCTAAAAATTCCAGTAGCATTTGGGAGAAAATCACCGAAAACTGGTAATTTTACGTTTTTTAACAAAATTACCTATACTTTTGGAAATTTCCCACATATCGACCAGTTTTTTTCAATTGTAGGTAAAAGTGGTACGTAAAAACGTAATATTATGAAAATTTTTATGCTTTCCCAGGGATTCTTATTAAATTACTTACACAGTTAGGAAATTTACTTAGGAAACCAAATACATACTTACAATGCGCGCATGTTCAATTTGTAGACAGATAGCACATAGCACGCACAGAAGTAGCAGTGGTCGTTCTTTTTGTTTTATCTATAGGCATATTTAGGTAAGTGACTAATTTAAAATAAATTTAGTAGTTAGATAATACATTCTTACTACTGAGAGTGACCAGCAGCTGCATTTTCATAATTTACAAACGTTGAAATATATATGTTTGAGCATATACAAACACACAATACACCTAATTGTGTTCCAAAAAACACATTAATATGCCTCGACAGGGTATATAAAATGTATTTGTAATTTGTGTATTACCGTAATGTTAAAGTGAATGGTTATAGATATTGTTTATTGCAGTCATATTTCGCTACTTTGAAGTAGAGGTTATGAAAGTATTCTTCAACCTGTCTATTTATACTTAGAATATTATTTTATCCCTATCTATGCATTTTTTTATGGTTAAGAAAGCGTTTAGACCTATAACAACTAAACATACACATAACTATTATACGCTTAGTAACATTAATAATTTCTTCTACCAAATTTCGAATGCACAATATATATAATACAGTTAGCCTTCTTCATACTTTATTTTTTATATTCTCTTCAAATATCAAATATCAAGACATTCATTTTTCATCAAAGCTTACGATCTTGTAAGTATATCAATAATTAAAGATCAGTTGTTTGTTACAGTTCCTCCAACGCTATATCATGAAGACGCATCCTGATGCCGGCACCAAAAGCAGCCTTTTTTCACACTCGAAAAAGAAAGTTATAAGTTTAATGAAACAGTTGAGTACCATCTAAATGTATTATTGTTATTATTATTATTATTATAAGCATTGTTTTTTATATTTATTAAATTACCTGTAATATATATTTATAATAATAAAATACCTACACGTAGTAAACTTCATCAGTAAATTACAAATTTTAGGGATATTCCTATACAAAATTCCTTTATGTATGTTTAGGAATTTTCCTAAATACATAGTAAAGCTCCATATGAAATTTCCATGCTAAACGATTTTTACTAGGGACCTTTTTTTATCGTAAGAAATTTACCCAGTAAATTTCATTTTATTTAGTATTTTTCATACACCAGTAGTAAATTTCCTTGGTGAATTTTTACATCAAAGTAATTTTACTCGCACAAGTAAAATACCTGTACGGTTTCAGGGTAATATAATTGCCCCGCAACCGTGCAGGAATTTTACCAAATCTTCGTTAGAGTGTGTATATAATGATAACACTTTACAACCCCATCGAAACAATACAACTTTCTTCTGAAATAATTTCGCACATCTCTGGCATTATTTTAATAGTACAAATTCGTAATACACACTACAACGAATTTGTACTATTTCCAGGCCCGTTTCTGCGTAAGTCCCCGCCCTGGTGCGAACAATTATTTGCCGCCCCGTAACTTATATGCAATTAATGTAAGCAATATTTTTGGCAAAAGAGAAAAAAGGGCAATCAAATATCACTTTTTAATTCTTTTTTAATGAGATAGGTACAGTCTAAGCATTGGTTTGCTTGTCAGGCGGCTAGTCATAATGTCAAACATGCCATATTTATCCATATTTCTATCCAAATTCTACTTATCTACTAAGTATAAGTATATCCTACATTTATCAACAATTTAAAGAACAATATAGATAATAGTTATTTATGTATTAAGGACCTAACTTGCTTTTATGATCCAATACATAATTTTAAAAATACATCGAGGGCCATAAAAGCAAGTTACGGCCGTGGTACATATATCACTTTATGCACAAATGCGGAAAAAATAAACTTTTTCCTTCTAAGTTTATCAAGAAATTTTTTTGTTTGTACTATATTGAATGACATCGGTACTTTTAATATATTTTCTACTTTTTGCATAGTAACCTCATTTTATTACATACATAAATTTTATTAATATATGTATAAACCTCATTTATACATACATATGTTAATAAAATTTATGTTTACAGAATAAATCACTTTTTTTTTAAGTCAGCTTATATGCCATTTTCAAAATTTCAATAATGTGTATTTAATTCCAAATTTTAACCTTTTAGCTAAATTGTGTGCAGGATGGCGCATCACACTCATTAAGAACGTAATTTTTTCGGTCTTGTACGTGGTTGTTGTTTATAACAATAAGTACAATAACTATAAATAAAGCACTCGCTCGTTTGTGATCCAGTACCGGCGTTTATATTAAATTATTTGCTAAATTTGTTTGCTAAAAGTCGTGTTATATCATGATGTAAAATGTAAAATGTGCACTCTTAGCACATTTTACATTTTATTGTGTACACGTCATCGCACGTTATTTAAAATATGTAATTACACAAGTTATTGGTTTGTGTTTGATGCAGTACCGTGCCTTTGTTGCTTTTTGCCGCCCTTTTCTATGTGCCGCCCTGGTGCCGTGCACCACTTGCACCACCGGGTTGGCACGGGCCTGACTATTTCCAGATACTGTTGGAGCGTGTATCGTGCCATTTTCTTAAATCGTTTTACTGAGACATGTCAAAGATTCAAGGCTTGCTATTCAATAAATCAAAAATCCAGCGAAATTTAAAATTATACTTCTAAATGGAATTGCCCTTTATATTTAAAGACACCGTTCTATATTTTGTATAAAATTTTATAGCAAATCAACATGTATGCCGTAAAAGATATATATAAAGTTTTTAGAAACACATATTTAATAAACTATCGCATGAGTCACAACAAATAAAGCCATTAACAAAACGGATAGAAAGCGGAGAAGATTCACAAGTTAATGTTGATGCGAAGATGTAAAGTTAGATTTATGATGGGTAAAAAGCAAATATTTATTGATTGTTAAACTAATGCTATCTATGTAGAACTGAATAAGATTATGTGAAAATAACTTATTTTGCATCTTATCGCGTCGTATGCCAAACTTTAGTTATGAGGTTATTGGTGTTATAAAGAGAATTCTGAACATTTCAACGAAGTTCTTTTGATTCAATCCATAAATTGACACACATTTACGTACCATAAAAGGAAGTCATGGTTTTATTATTGTGTAGCAGATTCATAAGAGCAATAATGATTTCTGTTCCGATTTGACTGGTCTGTATTTGAAGAATTTGTATGGTCAAAAATATTTACTAACGATTAAATTTAATAACACGTAACGGTGCATTTGTTTTATTTCGCAATATAAATGCAGAAAGATTGTAACTCGTATAAGAGCGATTTACATGTTCTTGACTAACTCGTTTTATGGGCAAAAAAGTATGATAGAGTAATTAGAAGTGGGAATACCGTTGTCACCTTCACCGTGGAAACAACTTTACCTTACATATAAATATATTGTCCAGTGAGATGAAACGGTAAAAATGATGATAATGCAACAGGAATTACAAGGTCAGACACCTACAAATCTCTTCCACTTACAATTAGTTATAGTTACAGTTATTATGAATTCCTTTCCTAGTTTTTTTTTTTTAATTTCCAATTATAAAATTGCTTAGAATTCACAATGCAATGTGCACAATTTCATAACGCAGCTAATATTTTCAGTTATGTAGTTGACAGTATTATTGCATGCAACGACATCATTATGCACGTAAATATCATTGATTTAATCAACACAACGCGAATTTATAAACGCGCGTGCTCTACTATCTCATTCATTCATTTGTTTGAATATGTCCGACCGTTTGTGTGTACACACATTGGAAGAATATTTAAAAATATAACAGCAAAATAAGCTGGAATGTCCGAGACTAGGCAAGCGACCTTAGGTTTTTATCGAGGGTAATAATAATAAACACGTAAGGGCGTTGCTCCTTCCACCAGAAGTCATAAACAATTTTGTTATTGATAAAAAGAAAAACTGGCTGCCACGTCGAAATGCGGTATGTGACCACATTAAAAGCTTTTCATGGTGAATTCCTTCATCCTTCTAAACCAATAACACATTGACACCCGTAAAAAAATATCATTTAAATTGCTTTCGTGGAGTGTTTGCATTTCTGTAGTGGCGCACATCTTCGTAGCAACAATATTGGTAACGCCACAAAAATATTTGCTGTAATGGAATTTTGTTCATGTTGCTGGAAAGTATGTCTAGGATTCTGTTTCTACGAAATATTGGATAGATACCCAGTTAGATCAGGAATACTATAGAAGAAGAACATTTAAAAATCCAGAAATTATATTTTAACGCTAAGAATATGTAAAATAGCAGTATTTCTGAAAGCGTATTCAAATTAAAATGACATTTCAATGGAAAACCCTGAAAATTATAAACAACTTACTTTTGCCATTTTTAATTTTAAATGCCTACCCTTGGATACGGAAGAAGAAAAATTTCGTTTGATGAGTCTCAAGTTCGTTTTAAAAATTGCACAAACTTGCTGCATTTTTATAATTTTATAAATGTTCGTGACAAAAAAAAAACTCCTATGTGACGCATACTTTTTGACAGACATTGCATAACTTATAGATCTAAATGAAAGATTCAAAATGCTAATTAGAAGAGATCGTATAAATAAGCGTACTTAAAGCACTCATTTATTAAAAAAATCGTGGCAACACAACTCGTTTTTTAAACTCGCATACCGCCTGCATCTCTGCAAAGTAAACGGCGGGGAAGTACATATACTCCCACCGTCTCCCACTCTACCTAACAGCGAGGTGTGGCGCTGTAGTACGATAATAGCACGTGTAGACGGATCAGGGATCAGTATTATTAGTCAGTTCAAGTAAGTTGGTTGTCTAAGTTTTAAATACATATTTTTGCGCAAAATGCCGCGTTATACTGTGGAGGAGAGGGCTGAGATGATACGGTGGTATCACCAATTCTTTTCAAAGGGTATGCGACGTGCTTGCAGCTAAATACCCCAACAGGCATATTCCAAATAAACCCACAATTTTTAAATTCAAAAATAAAACCGACAATACCGGTTCGGTCGAAAATTTAAAAACATCACTTCCAACTCGCAGAATTTCTAATAATACGTCCGTTGTAATATGTGCTGCAGTTGAAATAAATTCGAATATGTCATCTGGCACTATTTCCAATGATTTAGACATATCCCGTTCTTCCGTTCAGCGAATACTCAAAGCAAATGGGTATCACAATTTTAAATATTCAAAACATCAACAATTATTTCACGGCGACGCATTTAAGCGTATAGAATTTTGTGAAAAGTTAAGTGATTTAATTAACCGAGATGCTAATTTGGTAAACAATATTATCTTTACCGATGAATCTTCTTTTCCTTTGGTTAGAAGTCACAATGATAACATATTGGGCCAAGCAAAACGAGCACAGATATTTAAGTTCATCTAGTCAGCAACAGAAAAAAGTAAATGTTTGGGCAGGTTTGTTAAACAACCATATTATTGGGCCTTTTTTTATCAATGGCAATTTGAACGCAAATGCATATTTAGAATTACTGAACACCCACACGGAGAAAAATTTATTGTTAAGGTGGCACCAATTGACGCACATTGAACAACAATTTGTGGGTAAATATATGACAACAACAACCATTATTCAATACAACCTAAAACTTGTTGTCGAAAAACTTTGTTAGAACTGCCACAAAATTTGGAAGGATATAATCCCAAAACATGTTACAATCAACCAGTTGCTTGTTGTTTAACGAATCTCAAAAATATGGTGTTTTCAACAAAATTGTGTGAAATACAGTATTAAAAATTGTTTATCACTACCAAAGCAATTTGAAACTTCAACAGCAAGTTATGGATATTTAACAAACAATTGATTTTCCGTCATCATTTTCTACGTTTATAGTGTCACTTGATTTTGATTTTTGTAATCGCAATTTCTGTTCAAAGCGAACAATATTTTAGTAGATTCACACACAAATTCGGTGCTGTCTTAAATGTAAGCTGTGGAGGGTTTAAGTAAAATATCAGTATAGGATAATACATTTTTTCATTAATAATTAACAAAAAAAAATAAACAAGATGAATTCTAAAACTGGGAAACACTAAAAATGAAGATTAAAATTTCAACTGTATCTAAGTCTTATTTTACAAATGTCTCAAGGCAACGTATATTCTAGATCGTTTTGCAACTTTTAAACAGGGGAAAACACTAGGTAATTTATCGAAAGGTTTAATGTACTCATCATTAGCAATCTGTACTTCGTACGCATAATATTCCATTGAGCTAGCTTCTCTGTAACAAAATTATCCATATCTAAGAGTCAGTAGACGTCAGAAGTGAGCCAGTTTTCTTCAATTTTAATACACTGTCGTTCTTTTACACAAAACTAATAAGCTAACACAACGTCACAACCGAAAATATATGGCGTGGTCTACTCCGCCTGCTAACTAGCAGACTAGTCTGTTTCTTCAAGGCTATGTAAGACCAATGAAACACGCGGTTAGAATCACGTGATACTAGTGTCCATGCTGGGACTTCCCGCATCACAAGTTGTAATATCGACAACGTAGGCGCCCTGTTGCGTCAACTACAATTGTGTGTAATGTAAATATTTCTTGGCTGTACTGGTTTGAAAAATTGTGTTTACATCTACTTCACTTCATCGCACACGTTGTTCTGTATTTTAGATCTGAAATAACTACAACTATAATGTTATCGCCAAAGCGATTATTTGTACCGTAAAATATTTTAACACCAACAAAAGTGTTGTTGGTGGAACAAAACAAAAGTTTTGGAATATACTTACAAACCTTTACTGCAATAACAATTTATTTTTGAACCGATTGCAATGTAAGGACAATACTTTTTTTGTTGGATTTGCAATGACATTTTTCTCCGTGCACATTCTACCTACTGTACAGCAACTTCCCGACATAAATATGCAAAACATCTACTTTCAGCAAAATGCTTGCCCTGCACATAATGCAGTGGCTGTCCGAAACAATTTAAGTGAACAGTTTCCTAACCGGTGGATCGGAACTCATTCTGAAAATATCAAATGGCCGCCACGTTCACCAGATTTATCTCCCCTCGATTTCTTTTACTAGGGTTAATTAAAAGAAATAATTTATGGCAATGAAGATGTTAGACCCGTTAATGTAGAGTAGCTGGGCAATAAAATTGTTCAAATGTCAAACAGCATTAGCCCAGAAATGTTGGAGAATGTTAGAATGAATTTCTACAACACATTAGGATATTGTTTAGCCAAGGATGGGGGCATATTTGAACCTTTTGTTTGAAGATTCAATGATTTTTAAAAAAATTAACGTTTATTCCATCTTATTATTAGGACGTATTTTAGTTTTCTAGTTTTTAAATTTATTTACTCAGAATTAAGTTTTATTTTTCCTTCGTTAAATTTATTATTTCTTTATGAGGGTTTTGTTCTTCGTTCATTAGAATTACTTTTATTTTCTTGTCATGAGCAAAGACTATTTTTAAGTACATAATAGATACTATAAATTACTGTTTTACGCTTTCATTACATCTTTTGAGTTCATAGTACGTGTGTCCAAAGCAATACATATTGCAATTTATTCATTTTCATAATAGAAATACAATACGTTTGATGATCACTAAAAATTAACACATTTCTGCGTGTAGATTGAATAGCAAAGCAACCGCTGCGCTCGCGCCAGTATTCGTTGTGAGCTATGAGTGGCTATGACGAATGACTGAATGTAGGGGAATACCTACTGCAGTAAGAGGAATGAGCAGGAGACGCACATGCGTGGTATAACCGTTGACTTTGCAGAGATGCAGGCGGTATACAATATATATGCAGGGTGTCCACTATCTTTTTCTCGCGATCTATGGCACCTAGGCTCATGTAACAAAAAATGTAATAACAAAACCCTACCTGAAGAATCCTATACAAATATTTTCAACTTCCGAAAACGTTTCATTATACCGGAAGTCGATAGCAACTTTCCTATTTTAAATGGAATCATACGTTTTTTCTCACTTCAATGAATTCTACACATTATTTGAATACAATTTTTACTAAAGTTCACTATCTCCAAATTTAACCGTTTTCGAGATATTCATGATTTTGTCAAAATTTTAACATTTGCACCTCCTATAGTATTCTGTATTTTATAAACCATTAGAGATGATGGTCTCATTTTGTTACAGCATAAGAAAAATAGTCGAGCATACCAAATACTGTCATAGAAATCACTATATTTTATACAGAGTGATCATAAACCGATCAATTTCGAAACTTTTAGCCTTAGAAAATTAATTTTTTTCAAATGCAACATTATATTTCTAATTATGGAATTCGATGCAAAAATGAATTCTGCGTCGATAAGTATAAAGGATTAATATGCCTATTTGTAGTCGTTTTCGAGATATTAACCGTCATTTACTCATTATTAAACTTTCTGTACATTTCTTGCAGTGGGCTATGAAAAAAAAGTAGCTTTATCAATCATCAACACAAAAGTATCTCACTTTATCATTAAAATCTATTTTTTCCAATCTTGATCGATTGTTATGTGGTTGATATGGGTATTGTAATAGATATTTTGCATTAATTTGCAGACAAGAAAGAAGTTATTTGTTTACTGCAAGGGATGCTACTTAATAATTTAGAGCTGCCAGATATATCGATGGTATTACATTTCATTAGAAAGCTTTTGTTAAATACAATAATATTTAAAAAGGAATGAGTTACAACAATCATAACAAAAATATTGAATCTAATGTACCTATTAACTAACTAAATAAAAATAAATTATCAAATCTGACATTTCTTTATATTCATCGTTCTATACGGGATTCAAAGTTCCTATGCACTCGATCTAGTTCTTCTCTAATTATGGATCTGCATGTTTCCCTTATCCTTATTTTCATTTTTTCTAACATAGTACGGACGATTTTGATAAATAATATCTTTCAACCTTCCCTAAAAATAAAAATCTAAACACCTTTGGTGATCATAAAGGTTCGGACCCTCTACTAATCCATTTATTCGAAAACATTTCACGTAATTTTTCTCTCACATGCACAGCAAAATGAACAGGACAGTCATCATGCACAAACATGCGGTTTCTTGTTTCCAACGGCAGGTTTTTGAGTAACATTAGTAATTCGTTTATCGATTAGTAATTTTTCGATATTGGTGGGAAAGGTCGAGAGTTATGGCGTGAGAGGGGTTGCTGCTGATTGGTTTCGATAATTTCTGTCTGACCGCGCGCAGTATGTTTCGTTTAGATCGGGAAGTGCCAACAAGTACTTTTATTCTTCTGTTTTACCGACGTGTTTGGGAGTACCTCAAGGTTCGGTTCTGGGACCAATACTGTTTCTACTTTTTCTTAATGACATAGTAGACTTCATTGACTTTTCTTTGTTTTTATATGCCGACGACACAAGTGCTGTGGTCTCTGGAACCGATCCTGCATAGATTCGCGATCGCGCAAATGTTCTCCTGGTCGAACTGTGTGAATGGTTTAAACGCAATAAACTGCACATTAACGTTTCAAAAACTTTTTTTACCTTCTTTCACACTTCTCAATCGAGAATTTTGATGTAAACATTACCTTGAATGGCAACCTATTAAAACGCGAAAGTTCCGCTAACTTGCTTGGGGTGCTTTTGGATGAAACACTTAGCTGTTATGATCATTGCCGCCAATTAATACATAGTTTAAATACGTCGTGCTATCAGATCCGAAATCTTAAGACAGTATTAAATCCCAATTCTTTGGTGACATTTTATTGCGGTCGGGTTTGCACCAGAATGTCCTACGGTATCGTCTTTTGGGGCTCTTCGCCGTGTGTGCACGATGTTTTTCTTGCCCAAAAACGAATAATTCGTTGCATCGCAGGCATAAGTAGCAATCAAACATGCAGACCATGGTTCAGGAAATTTGGTGTATTGCCTGTGCCTAGTGTATATATTCTAGAAACCCTAGTGTATGTTTACAAAAATAGCAATAAATTTCGACTAAATTCTGATGTTCATTCATATAACACTAGAAGTAGAGCAAATTTCAGACTGCCTCTAAATCGATTTGAAGTCACCAAAAGATCTCCGATCTCGGTTGGACTTCGCCTTTTTAACTTGTTGCCCGATGATATTAAGGGACTACAAACCTTAAAGAGATTTAAATCTGCTTTGCGAAATCTTTTGCTTGAAAATTGCGTTTACTCGCTTGACGAGTATTTGGTTATTCCATGGGTACAATAATGTTTAATGTCTTTTGTGTTAATTTATATATCTATATTTATCTATATTAAACGCCATAATATGTATGTATGTATGTCTGACTTATCCACTATACTTTTGTATTTTTTGGATAAATATATATCTATCTATCTATCAAAAAGTTGCTGTACACATTCCCATTTAGCGTTTCTTCAAAGAAGTATGCTGCAATTATCCCGCCGCCCAGGATACCGCACCAAGTGTTTACGCTCCACACACTTTGAATATTTGATTTGCATCCAGTGTGGATTTTCGTGTGACCAATAATGCGAATTATGATGATTTACTTCGCCTATGCTTTTAAATGTTGCTTGTGTTGAGGATTGTCAAAGCTACTTGTCTTTTTCATAGCCCACTGCAAGAAATGTACTGACATTTTAATAGATAATTAAATAATGGTTAATATCTCGAAAATCACTACAAATAGGCATATAAATCTTTGATACTTATCAACGTAGAATTCATTTTTGTATCGAATTCGATAATTAGAAATATAATGTTACATTTGAAAAAATTGAATTTTCTAAGATTAAAGGCGTCGAAGTTGACTACGGATATATATATATATATATATATAATGTAGTATGTCAGCTTGGTTTTAGATGGTATACTGTAGGTTATTACACCTACTAAAACCAAAAAACCAGCTAAACAAAATATTATTATATATATATTATATTTTTCGGTGTTCTACATTCGTACCAAATTTTATCAAAATCGGAGAGATACACTTGGGTGGCTTGTAAGTGAACTATTGCATTACATTATATAAAAAATACCTTTAACGCCTTATTACACTTAATTACAATTAGTTACATGACGTAATTATTACTACAACCAAGGAAATAATTCACAATACCAGTGTTGATTCCGAAATTCTGGCTGTGTATAACTTTCTTTAAGAGGCAAGAAACCCCTTGAACAACTGCGGTTGACGATTTTGTGGAACGTGTAAAACACGTGGGCGAACTTCGGTATCACGTTATGCACTTTTCGAGGATATCGCCCTTCACTCAAACACAATACGAACAAAATAAACTGCGCAACTGTTGTAGGGGCCAAGTGGAAATACGTGACCTTACAAGGGGTGATAAGTATTATCCAAATATACCAGTGTCTGTTGGGAACTTTAGTTGGTAAGAATAGAATATCATTTACCAAATTTTACCTAGTATTCCTAAACGTAACATTTTATTCACTTACTCTATTTTTTTCGTATGTATCAACAGAAATTAGGTATCTATCATTTATGATAATCTATATCTTAATGTTTCATAATATTATATTAAGCAAGCTAATGACATATGTTGTATACTGTTAATAATCTTAATGATTTCATTGCCTTGGTTACGCTATACACGATGCACCACAAGATGAAACATAAACAGGCCAGTGTAGGTCAGGAGATTAACATAATCTACATTAAACGTAAACAAAATACAACAGATGTTTAAATTGTATAATTAGTTCCTTATAATCTTAAAGTGAAATGAATTAACTCTTTCTAACAAGTATTTTATTGTAAACTGATTAGGAAAGTAAACTCAAACAAAGTTGTCTGTTTATATTTATTAGAGTTAAGATACACTGCTGCGCATAAAACTTGACTGTTGGTTAAGTCATTCAAGCAACTAAGCCAACTCGCAAACGTAAAATAAGTACATAATATGCTAATAAGGTTCTATATATGGTTTTTAGCGTTTTATCCGAATGTAATGGTTTCCCAATTTTGTATAATATTCTAGATTACATGTTTCAACTTTTATTCGTCATCTTCAGTTCTAGCGTCAAGTTTGTGTGTAATGTGTGAACGGTGAAAATGACAGATGAGTATGGGGTACCGTCATACTCGGAAAAGAGCAGAAAATTTATTTCTGTTCGAAAAATAATGCCATTACCATTAAAAAAAAACCCAAATGATGATGATCATATAAACAGTGATTCGACGAGTCCGTGATTTTGAGTATGTAGACTCGATTCTAGTACTCGAGTACCCAGAATTCATCTCAGTACGCGAGTTCCCAGCTTAGATTGTACGACTGAGTTCCCAGACTTTATTCTAGTGCTCGAAAATACTCGCAAATTCGAGGCTGGAATCGAGTCTATGACCAGACTCGATTTCATAGTCGGTTTCACGAATTCGAGTCTGAAATCGAACCTACGAATTCGAGTCTGAAATCAAACCTACGAATTCAAGTGTGCAATCTGCATATTCGAGTCTGAAAGCGAGTTCTCGAAACTAAGAAGTCATTTTACAGGACTCGAGTGGGCAGTGTGTGGTATTCGAGTATAACGAGTACCTTCAAGAATCGAGTAGATTGAGTTCAGTACTCGACTCGTCGCATCACTAATAATGAAATCATGAATATTGTGCAATACTTGACCGACTCTTGAAAGCTATAAAAAATAAAATTTTATTTGATTTGATAAATTGTTTTTTTCCCACAATTTAATTTTTTTATACATACCGACAAATTTAAAGGAATATACCGACAATCTAGTATATGGTGTAGATCCATGTCACAAAGAAGGGGTGAAATAATACATTTACGGTAATTTGTGGAGACAGATCATTTTATTTCATCCTTTCTTTGATGAGAAAATTTAGTTATTTTCTTTCTATTAGGAGTATGTATACTATATTGTTAATTTTTCTCATGTAATGTCTTAATACAAAGTTAGGTGAACTAATTGGAGACTTTTTAACAAAGGTTGTACCATTTGAAGAAGAAAGAAAGTCGAATCATTCGTCTTCCCATACTTATATAATATATAATAATAATAATTTGTCCTATTACTAAATAAAGGCGTCTTAGTACGTCTTCTTTGTTTTCAACAGTAGAAGTTCTTGACCTAAGTCTTCTGACTAGCATGTCTCGTACATGACCGATTGGGTTCAGGTCCGGAAAATATGCTGGTCATTCATTGTTATCACACCTATTTCGTTTGAAAAGTTAGTTACACAGTGGGCAACGCACAGTCGATCGAAGGTTAAAAATCTGACATAGCGTAAAAAAGCCAATCTTCCAGAATTATAATAAAATGTGTATAAGTGTATACTAAAATAAGCATTATATATGGAAATCACAGTACAAACAAGTAGATTGACGGAATATCGAACAGAAGCAAGTCTGAAACTACATGTTCGGAGATGTTACGCTAAGAGCGTATTTCGACCGTCCTCTTCAACTACTAAAATCTTCGGAATTAGAAACGATCCGAAACTGCAATTTGCTCAGAATATACACTAACTATCTGTAATTCAAGCTGCAAAGTGTTAGCAAATCCTACTTGTAACTAACTATACAATTACCATCTCTTGAAAATTGTGTTCTATGACTTTAAATTTTAACTTGTATTAGCTTTTTAAAAAAATGCCCAAATTTGCCCAGAAAAAGAAAAACTGTTTTGTCATCGATTAATAGAAAATAAACAAAATGGGGTATCTTTCTTTATATAGGTACTTGGTATGTTTGACTTCTTCGGTTCGCCTACACATTCTAAGAGTTATTCTCCATCTAGTTGGTTTGTGGCTAATATGAATACAATTATTAAATATATCATTATCATAAATGTATCAATGTACCTACTGGTTAAAGGTAATAAAAATATCACAGAAAATTAACACATCTACTCGCATAGTAAAAATATGTGGAGGAACAATACAAAATATTCTAAGTGAATTGACATTTGTCTTAAAATGGTGATTCGACGCTAGTTCTGGGCTAAATCCATATAAATAAACATTTAAAAATACATACTGTGGCAAACGATACAAGCATGTTTATATCCAGCTATAACAGCTTCAATAACCATCCTAGATGCAAATGTAATGAGAAGATGCGCGATAATCTTACAAGCGACTGCTACAGGGAAAGAAATTGATTTCGAGAAGGACCAGCTGAAAAATTTATAAATTTATATGGTTGGTACTATATGCCAGCCTCCACACATAAAATTCTATTGCATTGCGCATATAACATTCAACATGTTACTTCCTATAGGCAAACTTTCAGAAGAAGCTGCTGAAGGTCGAAATAAAGACCTTAAAAACTTTAGCGAAAAAGATAGCAAAAAATGTAGCCGTTCAGCACCTAACGAAGATATTTTGAAAAGACTACTTATCACATTCGATAAATATATTTCCCATTCAAGACGAAAATTAAACGAACATACAAGAAGTGAGTTATTACCAGAAGCTGTAGAATTATTAATTCGTCACCGGCAAAATTGAAAATTGTGTTAAGTGAAAAGTAGGTACTGCCACTGTTTATCAACGACCTGTTATCAAGAGAGCGAATTGTTTTACTATACACAAAAACGTTTAAAACATCACTGTTTAGAAGAAAGTTCTATTAAAAACAGATACAAATAATTTTACATTATATATGCTCTTTATCTCTGCTTTAATAGTGTCGTCACATTTAATCTATTAAGATACCAAAGCCCATGTTTCTATCTTAAATGTATTTAGCGATCACAATATTTTCCTGTTGCATAATATTGTAGTCTACATTCACAAGTTCCATCACACAGAAACAGCTACGAAACTTATATCTATATCACCAAATACGCTATTTCTTCGATTTATGCAGTCTCAAATATTATACACTTTTAGCTTCATTTTTACAAACAAGTAGTGACGGTACAACGCTATCTTTTTTATTCGATATAATATAAAACCTTACCTATTCGACAAAACTTTCTTTCGTTGATCAACGTTATTTTTTAAGCAAGTTATTACAATTTCAGTCAATATCCGCTTTTTACCGCCTTGCGATCCACTGTGCGACGTGTGGACGCGCATTATAATGCATTAGGGGAAGTTTTCTCCGATTTATGGGTAAAAGTACCACATAATGAACAACGACTCTCTTATCATACCTATCTGCTATTAACGTTCCGCCACCAATCACAATTAACTCTGTGCGTGCCTCCAAACATATGCCGCCCTACATCATAATTCAACTCCCATCAAAAGGTGCAGTAGTAGTAAAATTAAATATTTATGCAGACACGACTCTCATCAGTGAATAGAATTTGACCCCATCCATCATCATTCTAATTTCGATGTTCTCGAGCAAATTCTAGTCGTGTTACACAATGAAGTCCCTGCAGTTTTGGTGCTTTTACTGGCACGTATGACTTATGACTAGAGCAGCCCACTTTCCGTGCGCGCCATGTGCGCCGGTATGGGAGTGTAATTCGTAATATACTAGAATATGCGATAGAATAGGGACGCAACATGAGCTTGTTACCGATATAAGTATAGAAGTAAAGACATTTATTCTATCAGAAATAATTAAATATACATTTGGTTTTCTGCTATTAAAGTAATATGCAATACAGTCATCCCCACATCGGCGCACATGGCGCTCACGGAAAGTGGTCTGCTCTACTTATGACCAACTTTTTTAAATCTTCTTCTTACTGTGCTCTCAATTATAGTGACGTTTGACGTCTATTTCGCAATGCTTGCAACGTTATAAAACGGTCATCTAGAGACATGGTTGAAAGTTTTCTGTCTTATCCTCTTCTTCTCTGACTACCTTCAACGACTTATATTACGGTGAATAGTTGATGGTTATTTACCAAACATTCGAGCCACTTTACTGTATGTTCGATCATTATTACGGCCCTAGCAATATCATTCCGTATAAAATCATCCATAACTAACGGGCTATTATAATACAAACACTCTGACGACAACTAATCAAAACAAAAATAAACTCATAAAAATTTGAACAAATTAAAACTTTCGCCATAATTAATTACATATTATGCTTATATAATTCGCATACAATCTTATTGTCTAGCAATGACACAAGAAGTGAAAATAAATGCCTTACCACATTTAATTAGTTTAAAGTTTCGTCAAAATCACTTTAGACGAAAGAAGAAATAATTCAATTCGATCAGAAAATTAATTAAACAAATTTTGAGACAGCGATGATAAATATTTTCGGTGAAAGCGATTCGTTACTGTTCGACTTGCGGAACCGTGAAATAATAGTTGTGGACTTCGATTCTATCTAAATGAGAACGTTATTTAACGGCCTTTACTAATTTTAGGTAAATATTTATGTGCTCGCAACAAACGACTCTGGTACTGCTCCTATACTCAACACTAAATAAAGAAAAAAACTGCTGCAAGTAATTAGCATTGAATATTGCCTCTATTAGTACGGATTGATTAAATGTATTCGGGAAGAAATCACCATTGAAGACATTTCAATAACGTTAGTGCAGCTTCTTATGATAAATAGTGTAGGATTTATTACCTTCAGGCATAAAATATGTAGTAAGACAACCATAATAACATTAGTTAATTACATGTTTACCACTAACATTAAGTAAGTTAATTATAGGCTAAGTTTAGAACATATAACCGAACAGGTTCTAGGACAAATACTTAAAGATACTTCAATAAAACTAAGAACATTTAGAGTGAAAATGTAAAAAATATATAGAAAACGATTAAATATTCAGTGACCTTATATTATAACACTAAACGGTTCAAAAATATCATTTATAGCTATGAGATAATAAAGTTTAAACTTAGTGTCTGAGCAGCGATTTCCCATCCAGACAAAACTGAATAATGCGGGGTATTAGAAAGATAATACAAGATACTAAAGAACGTTACAACAGAGCACAAGATTTAAATTGCCGTTTTGCTTGTCATATAATTTGAGTAACCGCGCGTCTCATTTGCAATGGAACAATCCCGCTTTTTAGCACTCCAACCTATTGTCCCAGCGGAAATTGTCCACCTTTCAATAGAAATAATTTTCCAAATATATCATCTGTGAAATAATAAGAAAAATGAAATTAGTGGCCATTCAAGACAAAACATCACGCAATTCGCGAGAGTATCGGCAGAATCCATGAGGAAGATAAGGTCCTTCGTGCACAAGAATGGGTCATTTCACCAGCTATAATACTCCTCCTTACCGTATTCTCAGAAAACATTGCATCTGCATGTCTAAAGAGTCCAACTGACTCACCTACTTCCGTCAACAGGTCCTCCACAGCAAAGAGAGACTGTTAGTTGAATCATTGAACAACAAGCAGTGAATGTCAATTTTGTGGACATAATTATCTTCAGCAATGAGACTCATTTTCATAATCATGGCTTCGTTAATAGGCAAAATTCCCCCATTTGAGGGTTAAAAGTTCACGAATGATTCATGATAAACAAATGCATATCCAGAGTGTTACTGTTTGATGTGCATTGTGGTCTAAAGGAATCATAGGTCCATTTTTAATTGAAAACAAGGCAGATAATGCACTAACAGTGAATGGTGGAAAAATGGTATTCTAAAAGACACTAAACAAAATGATATCACTCGTGACAAGTCTCTACAGTGAGGTGAGAAATACAGTGATCACCCTTGCACTAGAAAAATATATTAAGGTTTTCAAGCAGAGGCGGACGCAGTATTGCACTGTACAACAGAAGCCAATCAGCCAAGCGATACTGAGGGCGTTAGTGTACAATCAAGATTGATGTGGTAATGTATTCGAGAACTGAATAAACTGGCAGACCGCAATAAAGCCGCTTTACTGTGGGTGCCCGGACATTCGAGAATCGAATAAAACGAAAGAGCTTATGACTCAGTAAGAAATGCATCAGCGGCTTTATACAAATGCCCAGAACCTGTTTTAGGAGTGTCCAAAAAACACAGCACGAGAGCAGGTAAGGATTTAGGCCAAAGAGAGACACAAAGAACACTGGAATAACACAACCAGGTAAATTCATGGAAAAACTTTAATTAAGGAACGATAAAAAAAAGGTGGACTGCAAAACTACTAAATCTTAGGAAAAAAAAATCATGTTCGCATAGTAGTAGATCTCCTAACAGGACACTGAAAGGACCCCTACAGCAAACTGGGATCTACACTGGAGATACCCAATGCAGACTGTGTAATAGGATGACAGAGAACGCATAACACATCCTGTGTGGATGCGAGGCTCTGGCCGCGAAAAAACAAGCAAACCAAAATTGAACCCAGAGAATTACTTTGATCGACCAACCAGAGATCTGTACAGACTCCTGTACTAGTCTGTACCAGCATATTGGAATTTAAATACAGAAAGCCAAGAGGCTGCAGTGTTTCTAAAAACTCCATTTTAGGTGGCCCCCACAAAAAAAAAAACTAAGCGCTGAAGACCGAAACTGAACGCTAAATCGTCAAATTTAAGCAGAACTGTTAATGAAAGTTTTGCCAGAAGAGTATGCGGTGACCAACAAAAGCATGGCATTCGTTTTCCAAATTTGCTATATGCAGAAAACCAAGTTTTATTTAAAATTCATATTTTGAGCTCTTACACCCAACACTTCGTTATGTGAGCCCCGTTTTGTCGATCACTCATCCTTATAAAATAATTATTAGGTATATACACCTGATAATATGTTTTGGCTGCGCCTGCCAGCCAATATCGAACATGCAGTATATACAAATAGAGAAATAAGAGGTAGTAACACCATTTTCACGATAATTTCTGTAATATAATATATTTGTCTACTACATGTTGTGTAAAACCTTGCTATAACAGGGTTTAGTGAAATGAACAAACATTTTCAATTGAAAGTATTATAGACATGCTAAGGAAGTTCAGCTTTGTGAAAGAATTTACCGCAAAGCTTAGCACCAAGAGCGAATGGGACAAAGACACCATCTCGAAACTTAATAGAAACACGAATGGTTCCTAAACGGCAGAGGGAATTGGAATAGGGATATATGGGCCTAGAACCAAATATTTCGAAAGCTTGGGGATGTACCTAAGTATCTTCCAGGCGGAAATACACTCTATTGAAAGGTGCGTCTAGTTCAACATTGACAGAAGCTACAAAAAGCAAGAGATTATCATAATATCTGATAGTCAAGCAGCCATCAGGGCGCCGAGGGCAAATATAATCAGCTCCAAAATGGTTTGGGAGTGTTTAGAAAAATTAAACGAGCTAGGCAAAAGGAACAAGGTAACCCTATTGTGGGTTCCGGGACACACAGGAGTGAAAGGAAACGAAATAACAGCTAATCTCGCTAAGAAAGGGGCCAGATTACCTTTTGTAGGGCCAGAACCTGTTTGCGAGGTAAGTAGCAGTATAATACTGGAGAAACTAAAAAGTGAAGTAGAGCAGAGAAAATCCAAATACTGGGAGAATCTCCACGGAATGAGGCAAGCTAAAACTCTTCTGGTAACCTATCACATCTACAAAATGCATCAACCTGTGTAAAAATAATATTCGTATATTGACAGGAATTCATGTAGGCCATTGTAAACTGAACGGACGTCTAAGCAGGCTTGGAATAGCGGAGGAAGCCGAATGTCGATTTTGTGGGGAAGAGGATGAAACATCTATCCATCTACTGTCAAACTGCGTTGCATTGTGCAACTCAAGGGCCCTGCACTTGGGAGCAGGTGAAATTGAAGAGGGAGAGTTACCTAACCTGGGGCCTTCTGACATTCTGCACTTTTTAAAAGGAAACAAACTGGACGGCCAGCTGTAAATATAACGCGAATAGGGGATCGAATAGATCTTTCAGGTCGCAGTGTACTATCACCCCAATATTACATACATACCTTATAGATGTCATATCATGTTTGTATTATAGAAGCAATGAATTAATTGGATCAATAGCTATTAATAACACTTATAATAACCAAACTATATTTTCTTATATGATATTAACATATGAGCTTTATAAATAGGATTAAACAAGCAAAATTCCATGACTAGGTAATACTATTAATCGTTAACCTCTCATTTGATGCATATCCTTTATAAATTTAGTACTACGACTAATCTTATCGGTTAAGGGGTTTATCCAACAATGAAATATTAGAACGAATTTTTAGGCAACCGTGACATGGAAATATTGAACAGGAATCCCAAGAAATCAATTCAAAAGTAATTATACTTTTAAAATTGTTCTAATTTCGTATTTCCTTTCTATAAGTTTATTGCAAAATTTTCGAAGTTTATGACTTCAAAACTGGTTCTTTGTTATTGTAATAAAAGGAGATAGAAAATCATTCCTCTTGTTTTTTTTTCTTCCTTAGTTAAGTTAGTTAAATATGTCATTAGCATTAAAATTAAAGTACTATGTATTGGCTGAAATAATAAAGAAATTTACAGCAAGAAACATAAAATGTTTGTTTTATTAAAGAGATTGAAGAACCGTAAAGGTTGATTTCTTTTCTTTTTTTTTTGTGGTACAGAATTTGTTTTATTTTACCAATCGAGCTGTGTGTAATGAATTTATTGTTTTCATAAATATTTGCGTCTCGCAATTCATAATGGAAAAGGTTATTACGGCAAGACCTTACAGCATACATTATGAGTAACAATCAACATATTTTGCATATTTAGGCTGTGTTAAAGAGATGCAATTGGGTGAGTTAAACCCGTTTATGTGTTGGCAGAATACGCTTAGCTGTGCGTACATTATTTGTCTTTGATAATTTCTGGCTTTAATTTAAGTCTTATTGTTAGATGGAGGTAATCAAATATCTTCAATGTAATAACTCAATGCACTCATTTTATCCAAACCTAATAAGAAATATTTCAGAATGGTCCCAATTAAGACAAATGAAAAAAATAATAATTCAAACACAACACTCCTCAATTTAGGTATACATACACAAAAGACGCTGTGCAAATATTAAATGAAGATGTCCCTGATGTTACACTTAATGCTTTACAAATATTTTTATAGTACCTAATCATATTTTAACCAACATGTTTTGACAGTACGGCATTCATAGGAATCCCATAGGATTTTTAATAAGGTGATTACAATTTTCTTGTTATATTTGTGTACTCGATTCTTTAATATATCTTGGATTTGCGAAAATTAGTATTAATTAATTCTGAATGTAGAAATTAAATCTTTATCTGACGTTTTGTCAATGTCAACATTGGCTTCTTCAAAAATTATCCAACAATTACTATAAAAAAATCTTAATTAATCCGAAATTTGTAAAAAGAATACATAAAATATATCCATATTTATAATTAACTTGAAATTTTAGATAACTATTCTATTCTCAACTTAAATTTTTTATTTTTAGATAAATAGTGTAATTAATTGAAAACTTTGAAATTAACATTTTCAATTTAAAATATTGTTCGGTTTTTAACCGAATTTTAATTTTTAAATTTGTGTGTCATTTTTAAGCAGTCATATTTAAAATAATTTGTGTGCTTGTTCATTTTATTATAAGCTAATGTCTTGTTTATTTTTTCTTCTCTACATTTATTGTAAATATAGCTCATTTATTGTAGCGAATTACAAACTGCATGTTAAAAATATCGTGCCCGTATTGACATGACATAACCAGTCGGCTATATTCTTTCATATTTAAAATAAAATTGAATTTATCTTGAATGGGAATCCCACGATGTTATTGCAAACAATTCTTAGCGATACTTAATAAGGACCTACTTAAATAAGATACACTTTTGGTATTGTCGTCAGTGTTAATTATCTATGTATGTCAACAGGCTATTTAGTCAATGCATGAATTTCAAGCCGAATGTTACTTTTCTGTTTATTGTACTTATTAGATGTTAGCTTAAAAGATTTTGATTATAAAAGCTAATTACGTATGTATTGTGATTCATTTATTTAAATCATTCAATAGCACAGTTTCACTTAGGTATATAGACTGGGGGTAATATACATTTCATACAACTTTTACGAGTCCAAACTTGTGCCTTTTATCTGTACAAGTTTATCTTTTATGACGTATTCATATTAAGGAATATTCTGCTAAGCGTTTCAGAACAAATAACGCCAGTATACCAAACATTTTTGGCATTTTTTAAGTAAATTAATAAACATGGTTGCAGAGAATATTATCATTATTTTTTATTACTAATTATTAGATAATATTAATCTAAACATCTCAGATATATTAGTCTTTAGGCTTTCACGGCCGTCGTTGCTGGCTGCTCTTCGGTTCTCGGGTTCTCTGCCGTGTAGAAAGTTTAAATTACTTGACGTTTCGATCATCTTGTCGTGATCTTCTTCTTCTGAACTTCACTTCTGAAGAAGATCACGACAAGATGATCGAAACGTCAAGTAATTTAAACTTTCTACACGGCAGAGAACCCGAGAACCGAAGAGCAGCCATCTCAGATATATATTCTATAAATCTGAGATGTTTAGATTAATATAAACATCTAAACTAACTACATTAGTTAGTCATTATTATCTACATCATTCTATAGTATTTTTGAAATTGAATTACGTAAATTTATTGATAAATTTTGATCTTCTGTTAGGCTTTCCCAAATTTTTATTTGAAAAAAAAAACACTTAATTAATACTTGTAAATTTTTTATAACCATTATACACACAAACATTTTCAATAGGATAAGTATCCTGACTTCTTGGGAGTCCAAGGAGGATTCAATATTTAATTTTAATATTCAATTCTTAATTTCGTTTTATGATTTAAGAGATAGTTAAATGTAAGAATTAACAGATTGCTCTTCGCAACATTTGCTTTTTTCTAGCTCTGGTTTATAAATCCTACGTCAAAATATATTTTCTTATGCAATATCAAAGTGTCATGAATCAACTTTTAAATCAATTATTAAAAAGTATAATAAATGTGAAAAGAAAACAAATTACGCCATCTTGGAGGAACTTGAGGAAATTTGAAAATATTTTTAAAGATGTTTTTATACTACTGTAATTTTTTACCCTAAGGTCTAGTACCAACCGTTACCGAGGTATGGCCGGTGGCCACCCTTAATGAATCATCCTGTACATATTAGCACTAACTTTAACTAATTGTATTGTAAGTTCATCTATTTACATTATCAGTACTTGGGTATAAATTTACAATTTTTGCTCTTCGCATTTTGTTGCCGACACACACATGAAAAGCAAGTGACCATATAATGCAACTTACGCTTCTTCTAGGGTGTTCTAGATCTACCACAATTATTATAGTATACCTACGTAGCTAGAAGGCATTGATACTCTTGTATCATCAGGAATCGACCCTTTTCTCAGTGTTAGGTTAGTTTTTCATAGTCACTTTCTCGAACTTCATGAAGTGTAGTTGCCACGAGTCAACTGCACTTCATGAAATACCTTAGATTTCCTCATTGTCAGTGTCCAAACAGATATTTGCCAGTAGGATTTAATCAAAGTTTTTTTTTAATATGTATAAGGGATGTGTATCTAGAAGCACGTGCTATTCGTACGGTTGCTATCACGTGAAATTTAAATGGAAGCAAATATGATAAGACAGAGCATATATTTATATTAAACACACGATTCGATAAAAAAATATTGAATGTGTACTCGAATTTGAAAAGGTTTGCTAACAAAATACATATTGCACTAGCTAAATTTTGTCATTATAGTAAGATTTCTTTATTCGAATAGGAATCATGACATTATTTGAATCCGCTTCATTATTATTACTATTATACTTCCCATAATCCCATAATTATTTATTATGCTCCCATAATCCACTTCATTATTAAAAGCACGTCAGTTTTGATCGCTTTTAGATTTTGCCGTTCCAACGAAAAATACATAACTAAATCCAAAATTGCTTAAGCATTCAATAAATGCCCTTCTTACAGTGTGAAATCATTAAATAAATGCTTTCCTGCTAATCAGTGAAATTAATATGAGGCAATTTTTATATTAAAAATTTTACCTCGTGTGGGATTTGAACCCGACATCTCCATTTACCGGATGGTTACTCTACCAATTGAGCTAGCGAAGTGTACGGGCACAATACAATTTGAATGTCTCAAATACAAAATTTGTTTTTAAAATTTGCTTTTAAGCATTCCTTCAAAATTTAAGAACGAATAAGGTATGTTTAAGAAGCTTCTATTTTTACTGTTTACTAACTAAATATATGAAACAGTCACTCGAACAGTGTGTTCGTACGGTGACAACAATATGTAACATTGTTTACGTTGGTCGATTTGTATTAGAGAACACGTTTTTCCCTACTACACGAACAGTTGTTCGACAATTTAAAAACACTCCCAATATCTTTGTTCTAAAAAATATTTGCATGTATATAAAGGTCAGAAATACTTTATATCTTAAAGCCATAAAACGTGGCTAACCCTATTTATAGATCATAATGTTTTCATGAATACCTAAGTAAATACTTGATATAATACAACAATATGTACTAATGCATTAAAAACAAGTTTTGAGATAAAGTAGATTTTATTACAATAACCACAATGCAATATTAAATCCAGAAGACAGAAGATAAAATACTTTCATGAAAAAATAAATATTATCATAATATATATAATTAAACTTAAAACGTTCATGCTGTTTAAATCTAATTCACTTTTTCGGATTTAAATGATGAGCTGACACAATGATTGGTATAAAAATTTACGATAATGAGATAAAGGTATTGCAGCTCGATAACTAAAAAGGAAACAACAGTAATAAGAGAGAATAATAAAAGATCAAACAGCATTCAATGTAAGAATAAAAATTTTATATCTTATTTGGAATTCAATTCATATTGGAGTCTTAAATGCGAAATATTGATGATCTCAGGATATACATAATCATAAAGATATGTGAGGACTGCATCGGAGTAATTGTACACTTATAATTGGAATATTCCATCAGGTGGTAGATTGGATTAGCGATATTCCGTTACAAAACCAATTGACTAATCTATTTGAAATCATTGCTCCATCAAGTATAAAATCCATTTAAGGCGATTTCTGAAGAATTCAAGGAATTTGTTAAAATCAGTAAGGCTGGAAAGTACTTACTTTTAAAATTGTTGAGGGTTGACGAATATACGTATATTCCGGTACGTATAAAAGTAAGTCGGTAAGATGTTTTGATTGCTTAATCTAATGATTAAGAGCGCGTACAATCTGCTTAAGGCAATTTTTCGGTATTAACGATGCATCTTCTATTCAACAGTGGCACATTTAATCCGAAATTTAATGCTAACATCAAACTGAAAACAAGTTACGATTATAGTTTCTATTGTGTTCGGATCTAAACCGAGGTGATTTATTACTGACAACAGAAACGGCTTGTGTCATAGTTGTGCATTCTACATAACCGTAACCATCTCTTTTTAAACATATGGATTATGGATAAAGTCGTTAACTGCACGCTAAGGTATTGTATTTATAGCATCATTGAGTTTATTTTTAGAATCGTCATTTCAAGATTATACTTTCAAAAGTATCTTAATAGCTGTAGCCATAAAAACAGACTTGTTGTTAATTTGTGATCACCTTTGTAAATTTGCATATTGTAATGTTATAATTAATTAAATCTCTACAAATATTTATATTAATAAATTAATAATTTGTTATTTACAATTCTTTTATAGTTTAAAAGCAGTAATGGCAAAGACTACTTAAATCATTGATACTGAGCCTACATTAAATGGTCGGTAATAATTACATAATTTTTAATATTTTCGATCCTCATCATGTGCTTATCACTTTAGAAATTTTTAAATTGTAAATTATAACTAGACGAAAAAGTTTGTTGTCACTTACTTTTTCCTGACCCTGTGTTAATGCATGTGTCCTTTTAAACTTGTAAATATTTATAAGTACCGTTGCCCCACAAGAAAACGTTAAACTAGGCACATTTACACTGCATAAGGTTTACATGCGTCCAAGTGCGATGCATTTCCATTCAGTACAATAATTATTAAAACTCACTAATTAGCGATATTACATTAATTGTATTTCTTCAAACGCCGAAGTAACCTTTCACTGGTGATCCCTTTCTAGTCGCTTCGTGATAAACTACACCTCTTTATCTATCCAAATAGTCCTATACACAAGATAGAGACACTGTAAGACCGATCGCTTGAACTGACATTTGTCGAGATTGCATTACATTTACCAAACGTGAAACTCGTATTTCTTGTATATAATCATTCATACGATGTCAACAGACCGACTGTTTAGTTTACGTTGTGGATATGTTCGACCCCACAAATCTGTCCTACTACTATAAGCAGGTGTATGAATGGAGGGGATGACCACCTTCATAAAAACTACCTTCTCCCGTCTCTTATTCAGCTGGTTAGTGATCGATACTGTCAACAACACACTGCGCCTTTGTTTTGGCATGGTGGCATTTTCTTCTTGCATATCTTACATACTTCTTTATTCTGTCAGTGCCTCTGCATAAGGTAAAATACATTTGTTTTTGTTTACATAATATAGCCTCCAATCCTATACATGCATAAATACAGTGTGTCTCATTAAAAATTGGCCGCAGCATTTAAATATATTATTATAGAAATTTTGATATTCTAATTGTTAGAAAATAGTTTCTCGTCGGAAAGAAATACATAAAACGGCAAGAAAATTTATTTAATAGAATAAATTTAATAATTTAAGCCCTTGCAATGAAAAAAAAGTTTTACAATAGCCATTAAGGAGACATGTAATTTTCAAGTTAACCGCTTTAAGATAATTAACAGTTTTGTTTTTAGTTTAGCGAGAATCAATGTTACAATGTAATACGGATTTTAATTTCAAATAAAAGAAAAATAATGATGTGATGGCTTTATTGACCCTGAACTATTTATTACTAGATACTACTACGGGAAATAGCGTAAGGAATTTTAGGAATGAAGAAAAAATATATGAAAAACAGGACAAGAAAGTTCTACACTATAAAAAAATTTCTAGTAAAATTACATGTAAAATCGTTGGTAACAAAGTTGCCTACGATATTACAGGTAAATTTACTTCATCCAGTAAAATTTCTATCTACCAGTAAATTTCATACGCTGATGTATTTTTCAAACGTTGTTCTGTAAAATGCATATGTAATATTTATATAAATTGTATATTTACCGAACAGTTAACTAATTTTGGCATGTAATGTTATATAAGGAATGCAGGTAAAAATACTAAGAAGGTGAATATTACAGGTGTAAATATACATTGCACAGAAAATTCCCTTACATGTGTGATTCCGATTACAACCTTATTACTTTTTACAGAATACTGTAACTCGAATTAAATTCCTGTTTAGAGTGCCGATGATTCCAATATAAATTTGGTAACATTGAGGAATATAAATTGTATAATTTTACTTAGACATCACCATTAATATTCCGTAATGTTATCAAATACACATATGGATATCACAGGCTACTATAAATAGTAATTTAATTAAAGGCAAAGTATGCTTACTATAGGATTATAAAACATAAGTACCAAAACAATAAAATTCTTAGTTATTAGACAATTTTGTTGCAGCTTCAGAACTTGCAAAACGTCAATGTTGTCGAGTTATAGGAATAAAACTAAGAATAAGCAAATACATATTTTATTAATCTTCAGTAGAATAAAAAATATAAATTTTCTTTATCTGACATTTAATGGCTATTTCCGAACCAAATGCTATCAAATTCATTGAATTTTGCTCTGAAACAAAAAAAGAGAAACAAATGTTACTTCCATTATATTATTATATATCAGTAAATAGCTCAAATGAAATTAATGTAAATAGGTACCTACCGCTTGTGCACGAATAAATATTCCACTACAAGAAGGAAAAGATAAATATAATTTTTACTTATCGCAACACCCAATTGATGAATAATCGTTAAAAACGACTACTGAGTTATTACAGCCAAGTTATCTTTAAAAACTCTTATACATTATACAAAAACGAATACAAATTGCATCATACATGGTTCTCACAGTTCTCTACACCGGGAGCAAGATCCTGAGATGCAATTGCTGTAAATATAAATACATTATTTCTTTATAAAAGTAATGTATTAAAGGTTTTGTTTTAAGTAAATAAGCTGTAACAGTTTAGAATTCGTTTTAATTTTAACGGTGAATGGTGGATAATAGTGAAATTTTGAATCAATTTGTGTTTATATTCATGGAGCAATAAATAATTTATGAAAACATTAGGTTATGTTTAATATTGGCGTCTGTTCCATCATGAATCAGAATACCCTTCAAAGTACTAACAATAAGTAAAATCGGTGAAATATTTAAAGCAAAAAAAGAATTGCTGTATTAACCACATCTGAAAATATATTAAAAGGAGTATTTTTATAAAAGCATCTTACCTAATTCTTTTACAATGCTTGAGGAAACACACAAACAGGAATGATCACCCCAACTTGCGATTGTTTATGCGTCACCACAATTTACATCGCCACGTGATATGATCGAGCCAATAATCACTTGAACAACTGACTAGAATTACCTACGCGCACAGGCAAATAACCCAATAACCAATCACATTGCGGCGTATGAATTTTGTGCATTTGAAGGTAATTTTACCCAAATATTCCAGTAAAATAACTTTCAAAGAATATTGTGCATACATATATACTTTTACTCACGAAATCCTACCTATAGTGTTTTATATATAAACGAATATGTATGCGCAGACTTTTGTTGGATGAATAGGTATATACATATAATATGTAGAGATGATATTACATTACAGTACTTTAGTACCTACCCTCTTGAAGACTAAAAATACCATAAAAATGTAGTAGTCAAATTTTAATTTTTAAATTTCCCCCTCGGGGAATGCGCGGTTTTGCTTATTATATATACAACGTATACCTTCATATGTACATGCGGTTATAGGAGTAGTTATGGCGGCTATGTTTTATGAATATTGCCATTATGTATGTTTTATTGGTGAAATAAATTAAGAATCGTTTGAGCAGTGCACAATTTACTGAACTCCCCATCTAAACGACAACAAAAATAATTTTTGTCTCTTTAATAAGATTTCTTTTGAGGACATTTTTATATTTCGTTTTTTTTTCTGTAAAATTAATAAATGTTGGTAAAATTACATGTAATGTGCAATAATTACCTGAAAAATTTGTCACTTTTACATTATTAAGTAAATTTTAGTAGCAATCGCAAAATATTACATGTTTTTTACGGTATTTTTTCTTTTAATTTTTATTACATCTTAAAAGTATATGAAATAACTATAAATTTTACCGAAACTTCTCTTTCCATCTCAAATATCCTGGAAAAAACAGGTAAAACAAGGTTTACATGATTTATCGTAGTAAATTCACAACGTTATTTCATGTAATATTTCCGATTTACTATAGTAAAATTACTGTAATTTTTTGCAGTGTACCATTACATTGGCAAAAATGGCTTTTAAGTATAATAATAATAATAGTAACAATAATTTATAATAATAATAATAATATTTATGGCCTAGTCGATACTGTACAGTATGTTAGGCATGTCAAATATAGATACTGTTATAGTACATTACACAAACAAGCCTAATTGCTGAGCACGACAACAAATGCGTCCACGGAATATACACAATTTTGCATTAGTAACTTTTTTAGTTTAGACTTAAATACGTTTTCTTCAGTACATGAGTTTAAAGATTCTGGCGGGAGATTAAAGAGTCTGACTCCCACTGAGGATGGTGCCTGCCTCGTTATATTAAGCTTGTTGAAGGGGTGTCTGTAGTTATCTTTTCCCCTGGTATTATAGTCGTGATTTTTACTGTTCTTTACAAAATCGTCTCTATTTTTAAACATGTAAGTGAGAATTTCGAGAATATAAATTGCTGGAACAGGGAGTAATTTAAATCTAAGGAAAAATAGTCGACAGGAAGCTGTCGTATTAATATTAGCGATTCATCTGACAATCCTTTTCTGAGCTAGAAAAACCTCACGTGCATGACTCGACGACCCCCAGAAGGCAATGCTATACCTCAGCCTAGAATACACCTCACTATAGTAAAGAGAGAGTATTGCCTCTAAGGGCAATAAACTTTTTAAGTTCCTAATTTGATAGCAAGCTTTATTCATTTTAGTAATAACATCGGTACAATGTCTCTCCCAGCCTAAAGTCTTATCTATATAAATTCCAAGAAATTTTACCTCACTACTGTGCGATAAAGAAAAGTTGTTAACAGAAATATTGACATCCAAGTCTAATTTAGATTTCGCCGTGTGAACAAACATATAATTAGTCTTTGAAACATTTAGGTGCAGTCTATTGGTTATACACCATTGATTCAGTTCCGACAATAATGTATTTGCCCTCTCCTGTACATTGATACTATCATTTCCTGTAACAACTGCAGAGATATTGTTAATAAAAATTAAAAACAAAACAGGACCTAAAATTGAGCCCTGTGGTACACCTAGGTTTGTTAGAATTTTAACAAATTGTTGCCTCCCTGTTGAAAAGGCAATAAACCAGCTTGCAATCACCCCGCGCTCCCCGCAAGGCTCCAACTTTCCCGATAAAATGCCATGGTCAATACAGTCGAAGGCTCTAGAAAGATCACCGAAGACACCCATCGTGCTCTCACCTCGGTCAAGTGACCGCACAATGTCGTTGATAAAGGAGTGAACCGCTGCCATAGCAGAATGGTTTTGCCGAAAACCATCCTGTCTGTGAGCAATAATATTATTTCGCTCAAGATGATCAAGAAGCCTCAAAAGCACCGCCTATTCGAAAACCTTTGAGGAACTAGAGTTCACCGAAACAGGACGATAATTCGCCACACCATCCCTGTCATCCCTCTTATGAATCAGATGAACAACAGACGCTTTCAGAGCGGCAGGAAAGACGTCGCTAGAGAAATTGACCAGTTGAGTTAGAGGCTGAACTAAATATGGTAAAAACTTCTTCAGAATGTTACAGTGGAGGCCGCCAAAGCCTGAACTATTTTTACTTTTTAATTTACCAAATATACCTAACACCTCACCTCCAGTAAAGGGCAAGGCACACATACTCCCGCACCCACTCTCAGATTCGTTATTCCCACTTAAATTACCATTTGAATTATTTGCTATTCTATTCACAATATTTAGAGGTTCACTAACAAAGAATTCATTAAATAAATTCGCTACCTTCAGGGGGTCATCGACAACATGATCACCCATCAATAGTGAAATATTTTTGTTTATTTTTCTTTTCATGCGTAAAATTGGATATAATGGACCATGCTTCTCTTAGTTGGGGATATTTCAGCTGTAAGTAGTAAAGATCACGAATATTATGACTACTCATCTTCACGTCGTTTGACGTCCAATTGTATTTATGTTTATTGTCAGAATGTATGACAGCTCTTACTGGAAAAAATATGTTAAAATAATTCATAAATGTATTACAGAAGTAATTAAATGCATCATCAAATGCTTTAAAAGTATTAAAATTTGGCCATTCTATATTAACAAGAATATCTATAAATGCCCGCATCGCCTCCTCCCGAAAGATACGAATATTTTTTTTAATGTCAGATTTAGTAGAGCTGATTTCCGTCTCTAAATGACAACTAAAAGCAACATAATTATGATCTGAAGCTATGCATCGAAAAACTCTACAATTAGCATTGTCAAAATTCACAAAAACATTGTCAAGAATTGCATCGTTACGCGTAGGTTCATAAACCAAGCTATGCATATTAAAAGTTGAAAGTAGAATAATAAAAAGTGTGTATTTTTGATCGGTTGAATGTTAACATCCCCACTCAATATAATAGAAATAAGTATATAGTGCAAATGGCAATACAACAAGCTTTCTGATGTCACACGTTTTTGAGATAAGGCATAATTCCTTATTCAAATAATCACCCTATCGAATTTTATTCTGCGTATATTATTTATTCCTTACATAGTTTGCGAGTTGGTATGTTCAGGGTTCATTTCAATTTTTTGTAAATTTTCTTTCAGGGTACAATCCCATGTTAGGAGGCCTGCTGCTGTGCAAGGATGATAGTTCTTCGGCTCATTAATAAACACCTACGAGTTTGCCTGGTTATACTGTTCCAGTGTTCTGTATGTTTTTCTTGCACCCAACCCCTTCCCTTTGTTAGCGCTGTGTTTTTTGAATACCCGGTTGCTGGGCCTATACGCTGTGCATCAGCCAAATGGAATAAATTCGCTAATAAATAAATGGGCGAAGAAACGCCGGGACCCGTCGATTGGTATTTTTAGTTGTGCATTTTTTTTTCAAACCTTTAATTCATGGTGTGTCATGTAACAGTGGCCAATACCAACTTTGCCATTTTAAATGCTACACTCTGTATATCATTTAATTTTTGATTTCTTCAGAAAATTCTAGACATATTTCATGTACATTTTCCTATACCTATCTTCAACTGTTTCGGAAATATTTAGTGTTTTTAGTTTTTTTTTGCAAAAAATAACATTAAAGAAAGAAAATTATTTGATTACAGAAATTCGCTACAAGACACTCAAAAACTAATAACAAATCTGTTTATTTCTTGATATTGTGAAAAAAACCATGCCTTTCTACCGATATAAAATAAACAAAAACTAAATACTTAGATACTTTTATTTAATCCTCCATCAGGCGCGTGTGCTTTCGCCATATAAGAAATGCACAGGCATAGGTCCGCTGGACCTATGCGCGACTAATAAAGGGTTGAAACGACTGGCCTTGACAAATTGTTATCTGCCAGCATGACAATTTAGTTATCAGTATTATAGTCGTTTGAATCTCGTTAACTGCATATCAGAAAAATGCTTCATTTAACACAAATGCACAAAATAACAATTCTACAGATGATTGGTTATGGAGATAACACACCTACACAAATGGACGTTGCTCTCTTATTTCATGAAAAATTTCCAAATTTGCCGCCTATATCCCAAGGGACAATTAGTAAAATAGAAAAGCAGTTTCGCGAGCTTGGACATGCAAGGCAGATAAGAAGAAGCAGCTGCCAATGCAATAAGTGATGATAACAAATTGGGTATTGAGTTTAATGAAAGCCAACATACTTCTAGTCGACAAGCAGCCACAATCTTCGATGTTAGCGATTCATCGATTATTCGAACATTAAAAGAAAATAAAATGTATCTATATAAAATGATACCAACTCAGGAGCTCGATTTTGATAGGAGAACATATTTTTGTGAACAAATGATGGCAATGTTAGATAACAATGTGAACCAATTAGAACATGTTTTGTTAATTGATAGTCCACCTTTACAATACACGGTCATGCTAATCATCAAAATTGCCGCTATTGGTCGAGGGAAAATCCACACTAGATGAGAGAAGAACATACGCAATACCCTGGTTAAAGATTAATGTTTGGGCAGGAATTGTTGGAGATCATGTCATAGGTCCCTTTTTCATTGATGGCAATTTGAATGGCGGTAATTATTTAGCAGTACTCCAAAATAATGTCGTGCCAACTTTGACAAACTTATATCCTGATCCAGCAAATCCACTAGTTCCAGCGAATATATGGTTTCAGCAAGATGGAGCACCGCCTCATTACCAAATCAATGTCTGGCAGTACCTCAACCGAATATTTCCAAAGGTGAGGGTCGATTGAATGATCAGCACGATCGTTTTTCTTTAATGTTATTTTCCGCAAAAAAAGTGAAAACACTGAATACTTCCGATGTTTCCAGTTGTTTCCAACTGGAAATTCACTATTGATGGGTGATCATGAAGATAGGTATAGGAAAATGTACACGAAATATGTCTAAAATTTTCTGAAGATTCCAAAAATTGAATAATATACAGGGTATAGCATTTAAAATAAAAAAGTTGGTATTGGTCGCTGTTACATGACACACCATGTATGAAAAGGTTTCTGTTGACAAAAATGCCAAACTAAAAATACCAATCGACATGCCCGGTCGTTTTTTCGAACACGTATCCATTTATTATCATGTCCCATTTATTTAATATCGAAATTATTCCATTTGATTGATACACTCTGTATATGAAGTCAATTATACTTCTCTCGCCAGCTTATCGGCTTCCTTGTTTTTATACTTCTTAGTAACTTCAGTGGTCTGGCTTGCACCTTTTTTTTTACTCTATGCGTTCCCTAGCTGGCTTTTGTCTTCAGCTGGATTTGGATACCAGTAACCCTAACTGAAGACTCTTGAACAGGTTACTTTTTATCCGAAATAAACCCTGGTTTTTAAAACGAGATTGATCCTCAACCACCGTCGGGGAAGCATGCAGATGCACATTATACTTCGTCCACTTGATCAGCAAGTGGTGGTTTTCCATTTCTACGGACGTTCGACATAATTAATTCACTCCTTGCTACGAAAAAATACTGGTATCAAAACGCACAGTACATCATCAACCTTCGAGTAAGCGTGCCCTATTTTATAACACTAGTAGACGCGTGTTATACTTTGTACAACGACTTTTTTACCCTGTTTTTATTATTGCAAATATGTGTTGTTTTCTTCGTGCATGATGTGTTGAGAGAACTACAAAAGAAAGGTTGTAAGGCGAATAAGATTTTATTCATAGATATAAAATTATATATGCAAATAAAAAGTGGATCAATCCGATCTACTAGGATTGTTATTTTCTTTTTCTTTATCGCACCATATAAATTTTTTCACGATTTTGCAGTGAACCTTACAAACAAAATTATGGCAACATTTTTTCTAACTGACGAGTTTTTAGATCTTCCACACATCAAGCAATTTTCTCGAGTCCTCTTCCGTTGAGAACCAAATTATGTTGTGAAAGTGCTTATTCTTGGAGGTCAGGCTGAAGCGGAAGTGGAAGCATAAAGTTCCGTATTTTTGCTATAACTAACTTCCAAGAAAGCTTTGACAACTCTAGATAAATTTGGAATTCTAGCCCCGGTTACAAAGGCCTGGATATAAACCTCTAACTGTTTAAACGCAAACATTGGTGTTCTTTACCATTCAATCAATAAAATCAATAGTTAGGTCTACAAATACGACAAAACTATCGAAAGGGCTTGTCACCATGATCTAAATTCCGTTGTAGGCGCAGTACATCATTTCATGTTTTGATGGATAGGTAAATCGTCAAATCATCAGCGTACGCAAGCACTGGCCAGGATAGGGAACCAAGCAGGTCATTGATGAATAAGACAATTAGAAGGGGCTTTAGATGAGACCCTTGCGGTACTCCTGACGAAAGACAATATTCAGATGACTTATATCCATTGTAAAAAATATAATTGATTCTCTTTGTCAGATAAGATTGTAAAAGCGATGATAACGACAAACTTAATCCATACGTTGACAGTACTTGTAATATGTAACTAATAAAACCCATCAATATTTTTTTGAAAAAGCTTTTAATTTATGAGCAATTCTCCGTTCTCACACCGTTGGGACTGCCTGTATGCGTTTTCCCTCTCAATTGTGTGCATATTGCTTATTGTTCCGTCATCAGTACCTATTCTACATGTACGTACGTATTGTACATATTAAAGTCAAAAAATAATCAAAACCATAACAAAACGTGCTCAATCATTAACCGACAGAAAATAAATATAATTGTAGCTATTTATACCAGCACTTATACATTGAAACATTGTCGAGAATTAATAAACAGTCGTAAACATATTTGTTTATTGCTGTGTAATACTGGTTAATCCATAAGTGGTGTAGTGTAGACTGCTTGTGCAAGATGTTACATAAGTATACATATATACGTTGATGTGCGTAACTGATATAACAATCCTTCTGGAGATGTCAGTTTTAACGCAAACACTAGAGAAAATAGATTAAACTTTGCAAGAAACTATATGAGATGTATTGATCAATGGCGAATAGATATTTTCGCGAACGAAAAACGATTCTGCCTGGATAGCGCTGGCGGATATTTGTATTATTTTCATGACTTGTGAAATAAAAAAAAAGTTTGTGGCGCGTTTTCATAACAGGCAAGCCGGGGTAATAGTATGCGGAGCTATTTCTTTTACATCTAGAAGTTTTAAATGATATTCAACATGCTCGAACGTACAGAGACATACTAATAAGAGTGAAACTCATCATAAACAGGACCATGTGGGGCTTCATCATGGACTTTTCAACACCATCACGCTGCGATTCACACTGCACAAATTCTTATTTGGTTTAAAGACCAAAATATAGAAATCCTAGGGTTGCCCAGTGTATCACACGATTTAAGTATTATTGAAAGTGTGTGGGGATGGACAAGACAATTCCATGGTAATCGCCAACAGTATTACAACTCTGTACAACTAACAAGGGTAGGTCGGCAGAGTTAACCTCAAGTTTGGAGTACTTTTGTAAGATATTAGCCATAAATGGCCAGGCGTTTATTTTTTAAGATTTTTCAAAGTTTACTGTGACTGATAGTCTCGTTTAAGTCACTAGAATACAACGTAGGTTTACAAGTTTCTAGCGGCATATTGGTAAAGCCCAGTGTTAGTATGCGGAAGGACCGTGGTTGGAATCCGGACAAAGCTGATGCTTGTTTATTTTAATCTCTTCAATTATATTTTTTTGTTTTAATCGTTTCAAATTAAATATTAGAATGATAATGAAGCTGCAAAAATGCCTTCAATTTACACAGACTGCCTGTAATAAGAGTATTTAATTAGGTGTGTCAGAAGATAACTTAATCACAAACAAATGCATTTCGGTTAATTGGATTGGATGGTAATACGATAACGATTAATTTATTTCGTTAAAATTAATAATGACTCATTATACAAACATTTCATCCAAAGTAAATATTAATTTGAAACATTTAAATGCTTTCCTTTAGTTATATTAGTAGGGTTATTATTATCAAATTGATTTTTAAAAAATATGCTGTCTGTGAAAGATCGCAGATAAATGACCCAATGCTCTCTACTTTTGAAGACAACATTTGCATAATCTATTATTGTTTACTTTATCCACAGATATTAACTCCGATTTAATACCGATATATATAATTACACAATAACACAATTAATAAAATGCATTTAAATGTCTTAAATTAATATAATTTTCTAAAATGGTGTTATTGTTTAAGCTGTTATTGTTAGTTTCAAGGAAATAAATTAATTCTAATCCTATTATTATCCAATGCAATTAACCAAAATACATTTATATAATTATGATTAATTATCAATATTTATTTTCCAACACACCTAGCAGTAGGTGTAAATTGAACGTATTTTTGCACCTTTTTAATAATTCCAATATTTAACTTAAAACAATTAAAATGAAAAAATAAAAAAAGCCAATGGGCTCCATCTCGACTTGAACCATTGTCCTTCCGCATACTATCACTGGACTTTACCCCTACGCTACGAATACCTTGCATGCATATGTCATATTTGAGTGTACAAAAGCGAGAATATCAATCACTGTAAACTTTAAAAGATCGCAAAAAAATAAACATTTGGCCATCTATGCAGTGCTGCCACCTTTACCGATTTTTCATATTTTCTACCAATCTACCTATTTATATTAATTTTTTTTACGATTTTTTAAATGCACTTCTAGGTAGGCCAATAAATAGTTTTTTTACTGAACGAAACATCCGTGGTACATTCAAATTTTCCACGTAAATGGATAATAATATATATTAAAACACATATTACATTCCGGTAAGTCTGTTAGTGCGTTAATAATCAGATTGCGTGTCACTTGTTTTAGCTTTATTGTAACATCAAATTAGAAAAAAGATAGCAGTGGAAAGGTCTCCTTAATCCAACTGTTCAATCAAACATAGAAATTCGAAATTCCTCGAAGAAAAATCAAAGATCATACAAAAGTGGCAAGAGTTCCGTATAGGTGGCACCGATTTGGTGATTTGTTTGCACATCAAAGCAAGCCTCCCTGAGTCCAAAATGGGCATTCATTTTTTGAGCAAATGAAAAGAAAGATCTAAAAACTGTGTTTGAAAAGTGGAATGTTCGACGCGGTTTTGACATTTATAACGGGTGGTAGTGGTCATGTGGAAGAAAAAGTTACTAAAGGAACCAATAATGTGGGTAAACCGGAAGCGAAACGTCACCAACCGCAAAAAAAGAAAATTCACGTGCGATGAAGTAAGATTTTACACAACCAAAACGGGTGCTGTAAAGTAAACTTTATAGCACCGAAGTAGGAAAACAATACTATTCGAGCTCATTATTCATTAGGCCTGTTTATAAAAGAATCACAGAACTACTCAGAGCAAATCATATACTGTGAAATCAGTCAGAAAACTGTTTCGGATTTCTTTTAGCCAATCGAATCGCGTCTAACTAGTTTGTGATTCTTTTATGAACAGGCCTATTATAGCACGGTTTTCGGTATCTTTTTAATTGTGGCGTTGGTACAGTGTGTAATTGTTAGCTTTTTTATGAAACTTATGTTTTCATATACTACTTTAAAATGATGAAGTGTAAATATATATTATTAACGCACGAATAAACTGTTTTACAAAAATAAAATAAAATAGTCTCTCTTTTCATATTTTCCCAAAAATCTACCGATATCTACCGAATTTTACGTGTGCCGTTTGCCGATTTCTGTTATCAAAGCGTGGCAGCACTTCATCTATGGCTAATACTTTACAAAAGTACTCAAAGGGGTCCCCAATACCAATTAAAAATATTTAAACACTTTGTTCAGTTCGTTACCAAATCGAATATTTGAGATTATTTGTTAGGGTGAAAGTCACACTCATCATTAATATTTTAGTAAATAAACGTTAACGATTGTGAGGTTGAGTGGCCTGTATTAAATCATTTATTCATATTTGCTTAATGTTTCGATGCACACTCGTATCTTTTTCAAACGTGCCTATAATTTTGTTTTTCTAATTATTTAGTTAATAGCAATATCTTATTTTATGAACAATACTTATTAAAAAGAAAACACTTACCAAGTTTGTTTAATATATTATCCTTATGCGTTTGCTTTTGTAATATACAGTGTACCCAATACTATATGTCCGACTGATACGTACAATTCCATGGATTTAGCAAGTGACAGTCCTTTTCGGGGTTACCGTGATGATGATAGTGGAACCACTGCCGAAACGTCGGATTTTGACAATCCAACAGACGATTCTGGATTACTTGGAGGGTGGCTACTGTCACTGCATTTACGCCTCATTACCTTGGTTGTCAACCAGTCTATTGTCTTCACAAACGCTAGGACATTCCCCATGAGAGCTTTCCTATAGTATGGTTTTCCTAATGGATGATAGGGCAGGGTAGTCGCAGAGAACATGCTCAGCCGTCTCATCCTCCAATTGGCAGCCCCTCCAAATTGGACTGGCCTCTAAACGCAGCCTAAAAAGGTGCGCTTTTAACAGACAGTGTCCGATTAGAATTCCCATCACTAAGCGGAGGTTCTCCCTAGACATCTTCAGATAGTTTGATGCCGTTTACCTATCAGGGTAAGATAAAGTGCCCTTGGCAAAAGGGCACGCGCAATTCTCATCCCAGGCTTTGATGAATTGCTCATGGGTGATAATTTTGATCTGGTCACACAATGCAGATCCGGTAGGCTTTATAAACGGTCCGGGACCGTACACAACTATCCCGGATCCGCGTCTGGCCAGCCTATCAGCCTTGTTATTGCCCAGATTGCCGTCGTGTCCTTTAGTCCAACTAATCGTGACTTTATTTCTTACAGAGATTTGTGCGAGAGCTCTATGTCAGTCCAACATCAGTCTAGAGATTATTTTAGGTTGCCTTAGAGCTGATACAAGTTGTTTGTTATCTGTGTACAAATCAGTTCAGATATGTTGTTGGCCGCTAAAGTAAGTGTTGTCACCTCTGTTTGGAAAGCAGATCCCCGAGCGGCCAGAATTTCTTAAGGTTGAGTTCCCTGGAATAAATACCAACTCCCGTCCCTTTTTGTGTCTTGGATCCGTCCACATAGACGGACATGGAGTCCACAGCGCGAGTACTCCTCGTTGCATTTGGAGAAGTATCGTAGGGTCTTTCATAGACAGATACGGGAGATATACTATCCGTGCCAGCTTCTAGGACGGGCACCCTTTTGCTGGCGACCCCCCAGAGCTGACGTCGGTCTTTCGTGAGCCCCACGACAGTCTCTCTATTAATGCCAACCGACAGCAGCCTAATCATGGTCGCCAACGCCATTTCGCGGGCATAAAGTCCTAGTGTGGACAGGCACAACATGGCGTCCATGGCAGCTGTCGATGTTCTTCTTAGTAACAGGCGATTAAAACAGCCCAAACAACAACAACTCATATTCTGTTAACCCATCGCGAAAAACTTCGCGTCAAGGTACGGAAATATATGAATACGAACATGTTTTAAAGAATTCATGTTAAGATCCTTAAATTCTAGTTTTTATCGTTTATTAAATCAAGTTAGAAGAAATAAATTAGACGGAGTTAGGATTAGTAATTAGTCAAACATCACTGTACGATGTGTTTTTCAGGTATCGATTAGGATAATGTTAGTAGTTATTCAGTGTACAGTTTTACTGGTGATGATGATAGCTTTACTACGAAACGTACATCCAGTGTAGTGACAGATGTAGTTTTTTTTAAACAGTATGGTTCAAAATATATAGCTCCCAGTAACAGAGGACGTCTAACTAGTAAGAAAAACTTAATAAATATCTTGAGGATAATTGGTATTTCTACAAGGATGTAAACATGAATATTTTCTTTTGTAGTTGACAATGAGCTGAAATAAAGTGAGAAATATATGATATATTATATACAATGACTACTTGATTTCATAACATATTCCTACATGTACAAATTTTTTGTCTTAGTTAAATTGGAATAAAATAAATAAAAGTGTACAGAAATTTTGGCACATTTTACAATATCTCAACAATTCTGTAATACAGTTGAATCACAATTTTGTACCTGATTCAGTCCTGTCATTCATGAAATGTGTCAAATCAACATACCGTTAATATTACGTATCACGCATATTCTGCTGATAATAGTTTCGTAAGTATTTTGATGTCCTTGAGTAATGTTCATGACTTCAAATTAAGAGAAACCGATTAATTAAGTTAGCCTGAACCTATTCTTCACATTAACATACATACTGCAGTTGCAAACGTTGAAAACCTTGCACACTTGTATAGTAACATACATTAAAATAACAAATTGAAACAGTAAACAGTTACGAATTCTTCTGTCAATAATATTTTAAAAGTAGTAAAATACAAGACGTATATTCAATATTATCTTTATGTGATTTTCTTTTTAGAGTTGCTACAATAAATGGCGTTAAATAATATTTTAAACTAATAATTGAATTTGTAAAATCCCTATTAGATTGTTAATTGATGCTGGTATATCTGCAACATATCAGTTGTTTATGTAAACATTGAAATGCAAATGTCATATTATGTCGTAGGTTAGACGATATTTATAGAAGAATTTCATTCATAAATACATTTACAAAAATTAAAGAAAAAACTTGTATAAATGAATCAAAAGATAGGGAAAAATATTATGTATTTAGATTTATGTACTCATCATCTGTATATTTGCCTTTTTGGAAGCAAACGACTTTTATAATGAACTCAATATTCCTTTAAGAGAGTTAGAATTTCAGAATAGAATGTCAAATTAGATAATAGCCTAATATCAATTACATTTCGAACGCTTTCGAAATTTGTACCCAAGTGCAATTAGCTACTCGATTTCATTTTGAAGTATGTGGCATACATTTAAGTTTTGTTTAGTTTTAAGTATATAGCTGATGCATTAACGAAAGTAGATAGCAATTACAAAGAAAGTAACAGCAAGGGTTCATAAAACATAATAGAATAAAGTCAACGATCTGCCCAAGGAAATATAGTACTGGCAGGCAAACATATACCCATCGTACAATCACTTTTTCCCTGATGTTGGGAATTTGAGGGAAATTGTAGGTAATAATTAAATTACGATAGGTAGGTGCAGTAATAAATAAATACACAAATCAATCAAAATAATCTAGGGGACAAGCAAGAAAATGCATTTCTACTCAACATATGTAGGTGAATAACTGTTTGTTATACGTGAAGGTATAAGTCGACCATCATTACTTGTTTACTTTTAGGAACAGTTAAGAATACTTGGTGAGAAATGTCTGTTTATTTAGAAAATTTTTAAAATTAATAAATTGTTACAAAACTTATGTAAAAAAAAAACAACAATAATCAACAACATGTGACAACGTCAGTGCCCTGTGGGACCTCCACGAGTGTTGACTACCTTTTTGCACCTGTTTGCCAAACTCATAATCAAGTGGTCTAGTCCTTGTTGATTGATGGTATTGTACTGTTCTACAAAACACTGATAGAATTATTGTTTAGGTTCAACGGAATTTAAATCAGGTGATTGCACTACTGTCCATGGCAAAACATTAATTTAGTAATTTTGAAGAAATGCACGAATGATACCTGCAGTATGCGGGCGCGCATTGTCGTGCATGAATTGAAAATTTTCACCAATTCTTGCAGCATATGGTAGCACAGCGTTTTGAAGGATAATGTCTCAAGAGCAATGGCGTTTAAATACCGATCCAATAAAACGAGATCAGTTCTTTCACCACAAAATATTTCACCGCATACCATTACATTACCTCACTGGAAGCTGTGAACAGTTTGCGATGTAGCTAATCGTTCTGCATTCCCGGGACGTCTCCATACTCTCGTTCTTGTTGTATCTGATCGCAAACCAAACCGGAATTCGTCAGAAAATAAAACAGATGTCCAGATCAAACCAGTACCTGCGGGGTGAAAGGCGAGCATGCAAGCCATTCAGCCACCGACACGGCTCACTAAACTATAATATGCAAGCAATTTCAGAAGATAATGTATAGGCACCCCAAAGATTGCCTTTACACAAAAAGCAATATGCCTACCAAACGGGAAACTCGTGTGAGCAGGCCATACATGAGCTAGCTCGATGAGCAGACATTGCCTTTCGCAACAAAGAAATTGCACTAGCTACCTTTCTGGACATCGAGGGCGCTTTCGACAGGGCTTACTTTCGGTCGATGGACAGGGCGCTGCAAAAATGGAAATGGCTCAGCCAACTGTGAGGACGTGGATCGGCCCCATGATAAGAAACAGAACGGTTCATGTATCGCAGAACCTTTGCAATGTAACTGCAATCGTGACAGCTGGCTGCTCTCAGGGTGGAGTGCTGTCACCCTTGCTATGGTGCATTGTGGTGGATGGTTTGCTTTCTGATCTACGGACGGCTATCACCATTATGGTCTGGGGAAAGTTTGAGGGCGTGGTATCCGAGAGGATGCAAGTAGCACTCAAACTGGTGGTGAGATCATGCCAACAAGAAGGGCTAAATGTAAACAATTAGAATTTGTAAAATTAGTCCTTAATAATATTTATAATAAAGTTTTTGCAGTATTTTATGAATCAAAAATTCTATTTGACTCAAACTGAATATGTATTAGCATACGTCATCATAACAGAGTTCGCTAATTGTAAGTGACGAAGGATTCCTAAAGTTATAATATAATACAAACCCTGAGTGATAAAGATAATACTATATATAATTAATGACTCTGTCATTAATTATATCTTTATTTCAATACGACTTACAAACTGCCTCACATTTAATGCTCAATAACGCAGGAAAGCAATAAGCAGCATATGTTCGTTTGTGAAAAGCCTAAAATAAAGTATCATATAAATCGCGGAAACGGAACCGTTAAATGTTTTATACATAAACTACTTAAAACTCTATAAACCACGATAAACAAGCCAGAAGTTTAGATTGCAATAGTATAAAAAATCAAGTGTGCGACTCATAAAATGTTGGCATTTGATAATAAACACGATTAAGAATTTTATGGAAACACCTATTTCAATGCAATCCTAAAAACAATTTTCTTTATATGTATATGTACTTAAACTGAAATAAAAAAGAACACAACGCTATGATAACTTCACTTAGGTATAGGATCTGTGACCCTGATATTTGCTATATTGAAAGTTGCTTTATTGATCGTATTGTTTTGATAATACGATATAAGGCAAAGATATTGTATACACAATATGTTTGGTATTAAAACCTGTTTAACCAAAGATTTTATAATTGATTACAGTTTTATTTTTTATTAAAATGAAAGTGTTAGCGCCATTTGCACCAATATTTATTTTAACTATGAAGCTTTGGAGATGTTATTTCATATTCGATTTGTTGGCAAATTTCAGAAATTAAAAAGTTAGATATACTCTGAAGCGTAATTTCCATTCGGGACTTTACAGATATTTATATCATTTCCCGACTACCACATCCGAAAATACAACCTTACTACACTCATTCGAGGATCGAAAGCATCCTTTACCGAATTTAGCTATGGATTGCTATGAATTAAACTTAACTTAAACTCGACACAGAAGATTTTGTGCAGTGCAACAATAGTATTTTAAAACACAAGTGTCATAATGACGTTTATGTAATACGAGTACAAGTTTGAATAACGAACCGCGTAGCGGCGAGTGATTCAATGTAGGAGCATTACAAAGTCATCGTGACACGAGTTTTTTACAGTATTTTATCTAATTTGCACATTAATCCCCCGTATTACATTCCGGTAAGCGTCTCACCAATGCGTTAATATCCCATTACAGCACAGTGTGCGGTAATTAATTATTCCCCACTCCTAGGTTTAAAAGTATAAATAGTGTGTAATTTTATATTCTGTTTAGTTAATTTCATCCACCTGATGAAGCCACTGTGTGGTGAAACAATATTGTTGTGGACTATTTCAATATATTTTTTACTCCTTAACGTTTTTTTTTTGTGTTTTATTTACGTTTTGTCACGAGATCAACATTGGAAATATCGAACTACTAAAAAATGTAACATCCCCGAGAGAATTATCCGCTTTTGAAAGCATTTATATTAAAAGAGAATCTAAAAATAATAATTTATTAAATCGGGAACCGGCCCAGCTCCACCACTCGGTGCTGATGGATTTATTAGGGTGAAAACACATTTCTCTCGCTGTTGCATTTTGTATGAGTTCGGAATTCTCAGAATTCGAGCAGGCCAACGGCGGTGAAATATCTGCGTATGAATTAAACTGCCAACGTGTCACTTCCGTCCATGGATGGTAAAGCACGTAGCGAATTGAACTACCAATGTGTTACTTTTGTTACTATACTGTACCCTTGTGTAAAGATGTGAAGTTTTTCTGGGTTCGGTTGTCAAAATAGCTGTCAAACAATCTGTCGTTCAAATATGGATGATTTGTTTTCGGAACACTGCAAATGCAAGTAAATTGATTTTAGTAATTGGTATTCATGTGGCAGTCGAAAAAATATTGTACGCGCCACGGCTGGAAAGTGTTTTTATCGAATATCACTTTCCAGCCTGGTGTTTCCTTGGTGTTAACGAGATCAAAATATTTATTGCTGTTACTTTTCGCCCGTACTTACATATAAACTTCTTCTTTAAAGACATAAACGAAAATGTCAAAGTGAGTTTTAATCTCTGGTTTTAATGTAATGTCAATAATATAAAAGTAAGTTTAGTGTTTAATAATTGTATATTATATTATTTATTATTTTTATTAAAGACATTATTGATTTTATCAGGTTTTCATTATTTTTATATGCTGACGATACATCTGCACTTGTTACGGGCACTGATCCATTGCATGTTGGTGATCGAGCGGCTGCGCTATTGGTCCAGCTGGAGGGATGGTTGCCAGCGAATGAGTTGCATATGAACCTATCTAAAACTAACTACAATATGTTTTTCCACTCCAAGCAATCGAATCACAATAACGTTGACGTTTCCTTGCGTGGTGCCTCTCTTCAGTCTGTGAAGAGTGTAAAATTTCTCGGCGTCGAATTAGACGAAACTTTGGACTGGGGTGCGCACTGTGCCGGAGTCGTCTCCAGGATTAATAGGGCTTGCTTTCAAATTCGGTCACTGAGAGGAACAGCAGCCATTGATACTCTTTTATCCTTTTATTATAGTGAGGTCCATTCTAGAATTAGATATGGTATAACTTTGTGGGGTTTATCTAGACATTCTTCAGAGGTGTTTCTTCTCTGTTCATGCCGTCCTTATTTTATTAAATATAAAATAATTCCGGTCCCTTGCATTTATGTCCTAGACCTTCTTCTTTATATATTCGATAATAAAAACAATTTTGCTAGAAATGGGGTTCTACATTCATACGATACGAGAGGTAAAGGTGATTTTAGATTAAATTTAAACAAGTTGAAGCAATCTCCATCGTTTGCAGGTATTAAACTTTTTAATATGTTACCCCAGCATACGAAAAACTCTAATAGAAATACATTCAAGCGGATAATAAAATATATACTTGCATCCAATGCATTTTATTCCGTGGATGAATTTGTGGTGAGACTGCGCAAGATAGTCTCGTTAGTACGTGTGAGAAATTGTCCTCTTTACATATCTATTTATTTATATATTTGTATAATGTGTGTATTTTTTTTGTATATATATATTTGTTATACTTTATAACACTGTGCAGCTACTTTTAAGCTTGAGACAATAAAGAATCTATCTATCTATCTATCTATCTATCTCTACGTTATTTCTTCAGATTTTCATATTTTCTTGTTTATTTAAATTATTTAATTATTAAATTTTAGCTTTTGTTAAAAAAATGTAAGTTAGATTTAAGGGAATAAAGATTTTATTTCGCAAATAAATGAGTTATTAAAAGAAATTCTGCTAAACCAAGAAAACAAAATTAAGACAAAAGGACATTTCCTTTCAGAATCCTAACGTGGTAGGGGAAGCTCAATTTGTTTTGAAGTGGGCTTACCAGCTAAATAATATTTGTTCGCACTTCAAATCGACTAAATAGGAAAAGAAATAAAAAATACTAGGTATAATGACAAAAACTTTTTTGTTCTCCCTATTTACAAAGCCATATTTAGGGCTTTCTGTTAACGAGTGGTGCTTGGAACAAGAGCTTCAAGTAGTAAATTACAGGAAACAAACTGCAAGAAACTATTTCTAGATAAGGTTGCAACGACGTTGCTTTCGATTCAGTTCGGTATACTAATGTTTACTGGTTACTCGTTAGTACCTCGCTTACGGGCTTTGGATTACTTACTTACTTTTAAAATGCTTATTACTCATGCGTTCATCTCCGTAAGGCGAAAGAGAAGGTTCGCCTCGAGCTCGTTCAAACGGTGAATTCAAACCTCGTGGCGGTATAAACGGTGTTGCGCACGCCGTTACAATAAAGTTTCAACCCCGAAGTGGTAGCTATGAATGTGAACGTGTGGATGTTTCAGGTTCTAGTTCGAATTGCGCAACAAAACAGTGAAAGTGTATTATAAATCAAACATTTATTTCCATACAACAGGTGTGAAAGGCATTGAATATATACAGCAAGAAAAAAAAGTGTCAAAGCATGTATGTGTACAGTCATGACCATACGTAAATATATGTACAGCGACAAACAAACAAACATTGGCCGAGCTTCGGTAACGCTTTTGAAATTTAGGCGCGGACTCCAATGACTTTAATTCTGTTAACAACAGGAAACGATAATCTGTATGCGGGGGTCAGTCGAAAAGTACGCGGATGGTTTTCATGAGCTATGGCGGGTTAAACATCGGTGACGGCGCTAAACCTTGCGGAACGAGAATAATTGAAAATAAAACCCTGTAAGCGTCAGAAAGTTGTGCGAACGCAACGGCCAGAGCGTAGAAAACCGGTAAAATGCCTGTGTTACACCAAAAAAGCTTTGCCAGCGCTAACAATCAGGCCGGGAATAATTGAAATAAGGAGCTCGGCGTGTATCACAAAAGCTGTGCCGACACATCACTCAGAGCGGACTGGGGAGGACCTAGGGACTCAGGCACTCTCTATGCTTGTGCTAAGCGCGCGGTTTATATACACTTACGGTTCCCCCAGTTTTAAGGAATGGGCCGAATGCGAGTGCCTAAACGACAGATTTTTTTGTATGAGAAAATAATAAAGAAAATTATGTATTTTTGACATTGTTTAGTGCACGGTGCGGTAAAAATTTTACCGCACTAGGGCGATAAAATGGACTTACTGTTGCGTTAGCTAACAGGTATGTTTACAGCTGACAAGGCCAAAATAGTACACACCTATATTACATACGAGCAAGGAAGAGCTTCATTGCATGCGTGGGTTGGTTAATGGATTGAGAGCGCAGCTCGAAGTTCATTAGAACGTGAGACGAAATGGAACCTCGTCGAGATCTGTATACTATTTTATTCATAGTCATTTAAATGGTATGGCGGAAACAAAACTCTTAACTGAAGCTCTGCCAGAATTGCGGGTAATTGCTCAATATGTGGAAGAATGTTTACTTTCTTATCTGCTTTAGCGAGCTGGTTAAAAGTTAAGAAAGCTTCAACTAACAGGCTGAATGTGTGCTATCAGTCTGCAGAATTTATGCAACACGTTGATCAGGTAAGTACCATTTTTTCCCAACCAGCGGAGAACTAATTTGGAGTTCAGTTGCAATAATGGCTTACTTGCCAGTGTGACTTACCAATGAGATGTAATTCGTAGATCTAATTAAAAATAAGAACTTTACTCTGTAAACAACTAATAAATTGATTATTGGTTAACTTCTATTGTATTTTTTCGCGTGTCAAAAATTTCGTTTGACGTTTTGCAGACAGAATAAGCAGTTCGACGTTTTATTGAAAGCTTATGCTTAATCAATAACGTTTAAATAACACAGAAAACAAAAAATGAGTAGTTTACTCTTTCAGGTTGACCGCGTTCGAGCACATGAAATGAACAGAATCACTTACGCATTTCGAACATTTTAACGCTTAGAAATGCCGGTGTAGGCAACCAAATATGTATGACTGAATATAGGATCTTTCTTTTATTTAAATTTTGATTTCCTTAGAATATATTAGTAGGCGATATATATTTCTATCAGTTTTTGACAATATGTGACATTTTACGTAAATTATCGATATAAAATTTAAAATGATTAGTGGATTCTCATAGAAAAAAATATTACTTTCGCCATGAAATAACATTTTCGCCATTTTGGTTAAGATTTTACACAAATTATAATACCGTGATGCACAAATTTTCCAGTTCAGAATGTACAATGGTTCTTCACGAAGTAATTACAAAAAAAGGTAAAGACTAAATGTTAGCTATGCCTTTTACAATAACTAAAGTTTGCTTTTATTTCTTTTTAAGACGTAAGACTACCGTTAATCTAAAACCGATAAATCCAATAGCGTTTAATGGCGTTTCAAGATTCTTTCGGATGTTCTCGCATTGTTTTAAACAAAAGAAAGTAAGTGTGTTTTAGATCAATTTAATATATCGTTAGCTAATTTAAGATATGTAAACAATATTTTAGGTAATCACCATCTACGATAAAGCAAAACAAAATGTTTTTACTATTGGAGAAGCGATAAATGCCGATACAGCATTGGAAAAATGCGAGCCCAAAGACATGTCCCCCTTATTGAGAGAACTAACAAGCCACTTCTTTGAAAATGAATTTCATCAGTCCTCTGATACAGCACCATTACTCAATTACAATTTAGTAAACAATATAATATCCAGGACTTCAATTCCTAGTGCATGCAATTCCGTATCAAAGGAGTGTAATCGATCTAAAGCAAACGAAAATAAATTATGTAAAAACTCCCTAAGAGATAATAAGGAAACTAAATCAGCTACAAGTTTGAAAGAAGAAACAAAGCCAGATATTAGTGCTAGTGAATTTTTGACAACCAGTTTCTTTTCTCTGCCCCAAGCACCTGAATATTCTACCTATCCTGTACAAATTAATCTGCGTTATGCCGAAGAACCTTTACCTAATCCTACTAATACCAAGTCTTCGCAGTATTGCGAACAGGACTTCTTGAACGCAAGCAAAAATGTGCGCACGTCAACTAGAGGGCTTCAAAGTTTCAGCGATAATTCCACGCAATCCGAAAATTTGGATGTTGATTGCTTGGAGCATAACATCACACAGAAGGTAGCACATTTCTTTGAAATTACGCCTATAAGGAAGAACCGACCGAAATCAATCAAGTATATTTCACAAGGAAAAATTGATAAAGGAACTAACACACCAGACGTGATTACAACTGCTGTTGAGCCTACATTACTGTATGTTAATAGTGTTGGACGTTTTGCCAGTACCGATGATACGACAATTGAAAGCAAGTTTGATTCCGAAGACGAGAATGCAAGGAAAATGTTTAAGCGAGTAAAGCCCCCGAAGCATCAACCACAAATATCAACTAGAAATTGCTGCACTAGCACAAGTGGCACTTGCATCTGTTCTGAGATATGTCCGAAGATTAAAGAATGGTACGATCATCTGCAAAAAACACCGAATCCCACTTTTCACATCCGTCAAATGACTCCTTCATCTCATACTACGAAGACATCAAGTTGGAATAAACCGGACCGAATCCTTAGGTATTATCCGGCTGGTGATCCTACATATGAGACTTCGTCAGATAAAAAGATGGATTGTGAAGATGCTATTAAAAAGTTAAGTGAATACTTGGTGGCCGATGCCAAAAGTGTTAGTTCTAACATGCATCATACTTCATTCGAGAAACTGCAAGATTGCGTCCATGAAAGGAATTTAATCGATATCCTGAATCAGCGGTATCCAACCTTTATAGGTTTCCAATTTAATAATAACGAAACGAAGAAAATAAAATACACCATTAACAGAAAAGGTCTTCCAGTTAGAAGGAAAAAAGTGCCTAAAATTATCATTAGGGAAAAGAAAAAAAGTGACAATGCACGGTCTAGAAGCGATTCTGAAAATGACCGTAACGCAAGACCACAGGTGAAAAGCAAAACTTCAGTTATAAGTATCACGACCAATAGTGCCAACGTGTCAGAGATACGGGATATTATAGAAAGCATGCTCCCTAAAAGTTCCTCAAGATTTAAAGTAGTCAATTCAGAGAAGTATGTGCGTCAAAAACAATGCGCACCAACCTCTAATCAACTAACTGACGCGATGAGTTCTACACATGATGATTTACTACGTTTAGAAGTAGAGCAAATCGTCGATGCATTACTGCACGAAGTTCCAAGTACTTCCCAAAGAACTTACGATAGGGATTCGCAAAACAGTTTAACTCTGAAACCAAAGCAGTCATGGCAGATGAAAGACTCATTCACTTCATTTACGAACGAGTTGGAACTGCATCCGATCGAGGAGTCCGTGTTTCGCTCAGTGTATACAGAAGAGTTTCCATCGCAAACGGTCATTCCCCTATTTCATAGATTCAAATTCGGTGAATCTAAAAAGAAGATTCGAACTGAAGAAAAGGTTAGATTTGAACTAGCTAACTCTGAAAGCGAAGGCAACAGACCACCATCCGAAGAGATCAAAAATGAAACTATTACAGACGAACCTCAGGGGCAAATTCAAAATGCCGATGCGGATTTACAAAATCCCACTGTCACAGAGGAAATTCTCAGGCAGTATGACTTAAACAAGGGTTTCTACGCCCAAATTATTCAAAAGACTGGTTCACTCGAACATCCATTAGTTTGCTCCAAGATATCTCACTCCTCCACTAAATCTTCAATACACTCCTTCATCAGATCACTGCTGTTATGCCTTAAATACGGGGAATCTAATACAACTTTAACAAACGCCTCAATTCAGTGCGATGACCTAGATAAGTCTCACAGCAGTAATTTGAAGAAGAAGAAACGGAAACATTCTGTACTACCGTCTTTGTCCACCTATTCGACACAGTCATCTTTGCAATCGGAAGATGAAGGCTGGGGCGAGAAGAAATTGACTGTTTTGCAGGAATCTGAGAAAGTAGACAAGGCGAACATGGCGTTTCAACCAATGAGTTCTGTAGGAGTTCAGGCTTTCGTCGTAACCAGAGACAAGGAAGTATCGCCGAAACGGATTCCTTCAAAAAACAAGAGAGGTGTCAAGAGAGATATGGACACGCAAACGAAAACTAGCATGCAGATATCTTACCATGATAACTCTATGCAGTATGACGCACCTCCCCAGAAACAGAAGGACATTGTGATGTATCCGTCATTCGACAATAAAAAAGTAAGTACGTATCCTTTTATATTTTTAATACCTTATATATACATAGGGTGTGCCACAAATAAGCCCCTTAAGTTTCAAATTTGGAAAGATCACAAACGAAAATCTTAATCACTTGAAGTAGCTCCAATAAAAAAGCAATGGATATGCATTTTTAAAATTATTCTTAAATTTTGAGCCATTAGGTCATCGTTTTTGTTTGTTTTGTGCAATTACCTGGTAATGTATAAATTGGCACCTGGAGAACATAAGAAAGATCTACGATACAGTACAGATACACTTGAACCTAAACTTTACTTTAGAGATTAACTCTCGAGAGTCGTATTTACCAGTGTTCAAAGTGCTAAGAGTATTAAGACAAATTCAGACAATATTCAGCACTATACAGTGTGTCCCCGGATGGACCTAACTATACTTAGAAATTATTTAGTTTTTGTTTTTACAGAAAAAATCATTCTTGTAAAAACTTTTGCTTACTTTGAAAAATTCTTTCCCTTAAATAATATAAGAAAACATCAAATTGGGTTAAGAGTAAACTAGCGATTATTGAAAAGGAAATTAGAAATAGCATAAGTAAAAATTGTTTGGAAAACTACGGGAACTTTACATATGAAATTCGCACGTTGTTCTTCATTGTTGATATTTTTGCGTTATTCTTAGATTTTATTTTAATATTCCTAGTAACGCCTTTAGGATAGGTAACCCGTATTGCAGCAAGATGTCATGGTGAAATTTTGACGGAATTTATTTAATACTTATTGTCAATACTTAACAATACTACTAATAATGCTGACTTTAGAGCAACGAATTTATTTGGTTAAGTGCTATGGCATAGGCGTATTAACATCCCATGGTCAGGCAATAGAACTTTTTAATGAAAATTATCCAGGGGTATACGTTTCTGTTAATTGCGTTTGAGAGTTGGTGAAAAAGTTTGACACGACAGAAGACGTAAAAAATATTAAAAAGAAAAAACGTAATTCGGCACCCACCGACCCCCTACATTATAACAAAACTTATTAAGATCTTTTTTTTGATTTCATGCAGTGTTTTAGAGATATTCCGTTCTCAAGATAAAAAACCTCACCCAGAATACATAGGAATGTACACTCCGCCAAAAAAGTATCGCATAATTTAGTTTTGAATCATAAAAGTATCGCATAATCTTTGTTTGTAGCATAAAGTTGTAAATATACTTTAATGCGCTCTAAGATATAATTTCTATGATTGTTTAAATAAAATACAGGCCAAATAAAAACAAGAACTCATACTTGAGATTTTTATTAAAACAAGAAATTATAATTTTGGAAAGAAAAATGTCATAACAGTAGCTTTTAATACTGAGTATTGCCACCTCTGGCTCTTATGACCAAATATGATCCAAATTCTCCCACTCGTCACGGAGAGCATTTGCTAGTCCATGCAGGTCCGCTGGGGCAACATTTTGGGTTCGTATCCGTCTGTGAAGGAGGTCCCACACGTGCTCGATAGGGTTCATGTCCGGACTTACCGCAGGCCAATCTAAAACTGGAATACCAACATCGTTAAGGTATTCCTGGACGATTATTGCAACATGCGGTCGTGCATTATCGTGCATTAACATGAATTCGTTTCCTATAATTGGCGCATATGGTACTACATGTTCTTCTAAAATGTCCGTTATATACCTGTGGGCAGTCAGTGTACCTCTGTCTACTGGTACTAACTCTGTACGACCTGTTAAACAGATGCCTCCCCAAACCATAATAGAGCCACCAGCGAAATTAGGTCTAGGTCTGATATTACACTGCGAATAGCGCTCACCGTCTCGTCTGTACACTGAGATACGCCTATCTGAGGTGTAAAGACCAAATCTTGACTCATCTGTGAAGAGTATATTGGCCCAGTCATTAATGTTCCAATTTACATGTTCTCTGGCAAACCTTAAGCGAGCCACTCGGTGGTTCCTAGTGAGACGAGGGGCTGTTACAGCTACTCTAGCTCTTAATCCACTCTGCCGTAACCTATTCCGAATAGTTTGAGTACTCACACGAGTATTTCTGACTCTAGCCAAGTCGTTCTGCAATTGTCTCGCAGTTACATGTCTTCGACGTAATGCTTGTAGTAGTAAATAGCGGTCATCTTGGCGAGTAGAACATCTTGGACGACCTGGTACAGGTCTTCTACTGTAAATGCCTGTTTCCCTATATCTGGCTACGGCTCTAGAAACACTTGACTGATTGATGTTCATCAAATTAGCAACGTATGCTTGAGATCGTCCATCTTCGATTAAAGCAACTATAGCAGCCACTTGTTCTGAAGTTAAATTGCTCATTTTAGTTTTAAAAGCTTTGGTACAGAACTCTGACTTCGCACTTTAAAATTTGTCCGTATAGGAAGACTTTCAATAAACAACTGAACAAACCTTACACATATGTATTTTTCTAAATGTGTTCTTTTAGAAAAAAAAAGTAAAAACGCTAAGTTCCATTATTTTGTTAGTGTTTTTATAGTTCACATACACGAGGCAAACTTTTTGTGAACGTATAAAAATATCTTGGTTCATAAATGCCCTTTTTTAGTTTATGCGATACTTTTTTGGCGGAGTGTATATTCCTCAACACTGTTATAATAAATTAGTAAACTAATGTACTAATAGTGTATTAGAAACACTTTTTTAAATCACGAATTCAAGTTTTTAGTCAATTCTAGTCTTTTATCGTTAATAATCAATAACGGCAGTCAAAGATAAAACTATATTTGATACTGAAATATACGGCGATATCGTGTAGGATCGCACTCCGATTACAACTATGTATTACATATCTGTCTGGATGTACCTACAATAACGTTTTCGGTAGCAGTATCGAATGTAACTAAAGTAACGAAAGTATCGAATGTAACGAAAGTACCAAAAAAAAACGAAAGTATCGAATGTATCTAAGGTTATTAAAGTACCGAAAGTAACGAAATACCGGATAGTGTCGAGGTCCGATTGTAACTATTACCGATATAGTAACTTTTTTGACAGCACTATGAAAGTAACGAATACAAAAAACGAAAGTAACCTGTGAAGAATCAGTTTACTTCTCTACTCTTTACTTGTTACATAGTCATTGATCAAGACTGACGACTAATTTAAATAATTTTCTTGTAGGCCAATTTTTGAATTTTCTAAACTAGTAAAGTTTAATGACATGATTTCTTTTTCAGGCGAAATCCAAACTGGTGCAACGCACATCGGAGTTTTTCCATCGACAATGGAGCAAAATATGAGAACTATCGGATTACACAATTATAAATATAACTATGTAATCGACTCTGACGGAAACAGATATTTAGAGATTCCTAGAAACAATGCATTTCCATTATTCCCAAATCCAATCAGAAAATCACTACCATCCAAGACACAATCGACGATAACCGTGTATACCAATACCAATTCTATGAGATATGCCATACCGAAGACAAGTTCACTGTCCAGCATATCAACTGCGCGAAAAGTAAGATATCAATACCTGAATAAAATGAATAATGGAATTCGCAGAACTAGAAGACTTAAATTTGCACGGGCCTTATATCCCGATTTGGGCGATGGTGACGTTCAAAAAGCCGCAGGACAAACTCCAGTGACCGAACTGACTAGCCAGGGGCTAAATTCATCGACAATTAGTAACACCTCAGTCACATCAAACTCATTCCCTAATTTATACGAAACAGTGAAGATCGATACGAATTTTTTCTACGATTCCCATCGTGATAATCATAACCTCACCACCGTATTTATGTACAGGGCGGACGACATGACGAATAAAACTCAGCAAAATTCAGTGCACAAGGAAAATGAAGCGGATTCTTACAGCAGTGTTGACGTCAAGAATTCCAATCGAATTCAAGGTGACGAAAACCAGATTTCTTCACAAGAAGATGGATCTGATATCTATAAATTTAAACCCGATGAAACTATCATCGATGAAATTTATTTGGAACGTATAATACATCTTTGGTTAAAATCGGGACTCAGGCAACATGTCTCTCAATTCTCTAACTTGAAACTTAGACCGGTCTACGAATGGGGAAAACGGCGCCATTTGTTACCTGAAGAACCGCAGCCTGTTCTAGAAACTTTGGACCTCGAACCCATGCACATAACAACGGTAAGTATGTAATAAAAAATGTAGTACCGTTGCACACTGGTTTAGAATCTGATATACACCATCGAAACCGACAACTTTAACGTCTCGCAATCGTAGCAAAATTGTGATATGATATTCTTATCACATTAAATCAAGTTTTAGGCTCGGAATTGCAACGCATACGTCACGCTTGTAATCATCGTAAAGTTCACATCTTCTAAATAATGCGATTTTAATCTTCAGATATCTGGCTTTGTCCAGAGAAATTCTTTGAAAATATAACTGTTCTATGATTTTATAATCAAAGTCCTATCTTAATCGTTTTATTTAGTGGGGGTTAAACGTATTAGAAATTTATCTTTTGTTTGCTCAGAACCTTATCTGTAATTATATGCATTTTTCTTATGAATTAGGTAATTAGTCCAAGAATCATTAAAGAGAACAACTTAAGACCGAATGTGGTTAAGATATTATTGGTCCTGAATGAGTTTTAATTATAATGAAAGTTTATTTATCTGCCCCTACCTCCCCATGAAGGTGCTAGAGCCTATAAAAGATTGGGAGTCATATGTAATAAAATCATTTCACTGAGCTTTGTCTTGTGAAATGTTAACTATGTTTTTATGAGACCTTATATCGGTGTTTCCAGTTGTAAACTTTGTTGGTATCTTGTTTTTTTGAGTTTGCCTTTTCGAATTACCATTTTTTTTGCTATGGCGAATCAGCCAATCACACGTATGAAAAGATTTTCAATTTCATGAAGAATCCACGGAATTGCGAAAAAATCGAGTTCTTGATTTTCTAAAACAGCATTTTCAAACGTATGGTGACGAAATTACAACAAAGGCTCTTGTAAATTTTACCAGAGAATTATTTTTCTCTCCCTCTTATTGAAATTGGAAAAGTGCGCAGAGAACGAACAATCGCTTCTTGGCAAAATTTGGTTGCAAGAAGAAATAAAGTTTCCTGACGTGGTTCTTCGTGGTCCTTCTTCTACTAACGGGCGCCGACCATCGAAAGATTTTGAGGGATGGTTCAGTGGTAGTTAAACGTTAAAAAACCCAGCAGTTAAGAAAAGATACATCGATTGCCGAATTAGCTTCTGCAACATCGATGAAGCTAAGAGAAAATGGCGATCCAGCTGGAGCACACTTTTCGGCGAAATGACCACAGCAACCCTTCACGATCGAAGCGAATTTTAACTCATTGGAAGTCTCCAGAAAAACAACAGTTAAGTTATTCATTAGAAGAAGCCGTGGCACTTCTAGTTTCTGCAAATTTTACTAAGGAACAGTGTAACCTCTACAACACATTAAGGGCACGCCGAAGTTTTAATGTGTTTCAAAACCGAGAGATATACTAGGGCGGGTTTATTCAACTGTAAACAAACTGTCAAGAGGTTGTCGCTCCTAGGTCCCTCTATTTTACACCAGAGAAACAATTTTCCCATTTAAATACACAGGGTTATCTTTTGGCGAGAGTTTCTCGAAAATGCGTTCATCAAATTAATTCAAAAAAGCTTAATCGCTTTCTCATACGGTAATGAACTGTGTAAGATTTTTTCGTGGTATTTCACCGTCACTTACTAGAGAAACTCTCAATGAAAGATTTATTACCGCGCCCCCTTAAGGAAAGGAATAAACGGCTTTGAAAAATGAAATTGAAAATTTTACCATATATGACTCTTCAGTAGGGCAAATTAATTTCAAATTGTGCTTAACAATGGTGGACGCGAAAGTGTACAGTGCGCTGACAAACACTTCAAGCATGATTGCTATGTTTATGCAGCAAAAATTTCAGAAATTAACGATATCGTGTCTCTTCGGCAACTGATATTTTATCCACACGGTTTACAATTTAGACTCTCTGTTTATTTTTGTTGTTTTGAATTTTTACAAGGAGGCATTCGAGACATGAAGAGAAAGATTGCATCAGAATTTCAAGATAATAAAATATGTCTTGTAGACATTCCGAAAATTGAATCTGTGAATACAAGAGATTGAAATATTTCCAGATGTTTCTTTTTAAATAGATCTTAATCAGCGAAAATTCCTGGGATTGACGAAGAATTAAGTAAACATCTTGGTGTAATTTTGCGTACAATCAACAGTAATTATTAAATCAATATCGATAATTTCGAGTTGTATTGTTTAAACATTGCCGAGAAGTTTCATTATACAACTGGTACTATATGCGTAGGTATCCCTCCGTCCACAAACTATTGATCCATATAATTATGTCTAATTCTTCCTATTGGTGAACTATATTTGAAGAGGCTTAAGAATTGAAAAATACATTTGGCGATATGGTCAACACCACAGCAGAAAAATTAGTGCGGAAAAAATGCAGGACACATGTAATTATAAACATAATAGCAATAACCAGGATTTCTCGAAATAATATTTTGTGTGTTTTAGTAAAATTAGCATACTAAATTTTGAAAACTATTATAACAAGCGTTTTAATCAAATGTTAGAAAAATATCAAACATGATATTAGGCATTATTTTATAATTTGGAAATGCGTTTGCAGAAAAAAAAACCATTCCAAGATCTTTTTTTATCAACAAATTGCTGCCGATCCTATTCAAATTTATGGATGTAAGCAGGCCCGGCTTTAGAAGCCCCTAGTCAGTTAACTCGGTACATAAAACTTTGGGGCCAATAATCAAATAATATAGACTATATACCAGGGTTGGGCAAAATTTATTCAGCTTAATAATAAAAATAAATGAATTAGGTCGTTATTCTTATTCAGAAATAATGGACAACTTCTTATTCATTATTCCATTATTCAATAACGAACGGTAACATTTACTTCATTCATTATTCAAATAATTATTTCGATAATTATTCTTCATTCAAATAATTATTCATTATTCGAATAATTCTTATTATTCAAATGATCATTCTCATTCAAATAACTACTGTTATTCAAATAACTATTCTTATTCAAGTAATGATTTTCATTTTCATTGAAATAATTACTGTTATTCAAATAACTACCTTCATTTGCGATAGTCTGAGTTTGTTTATGTACGTGTGTATGTTTGATTGTTTGTACAAAGTAAACACTGGATTTAAAAATATACCTAAGTACAGGGGTTCAAAACAGTTATGATAACGGTTTTGGTTCTCTAAACAGTTATGAAGAACCTATATAAATCATAAACAAATCCTCAAACTTATAGGAAATTCTTATACGTTTGATTAAATGTGATTTCCATAAGTTTGAGAGTTTGGTTATCCGTTTCTAGAACGACAATAAGTAAATCTTGAAGGATGTCCAAGATATCGGCGGATATAATTATTACTGGTACACATTCTGACATTAGCGGAAATTTTTATATACATAAATATTACCCGCCAGTTTTAAAGAACATTGGGGGTTGTGCGGGAAAAAATAAATGTGGTTTTTATAAGTTTAAGGGTTTGTGCATCGACTTCAGAAATGACAACTCATAAATCTTGAGCGATATCGAAGATCTTGACGAATATAATTATTACTGCCATGTCGCCTTACTGGTACACTTCCTAACATTAACAGAAATTTTTATATAAATACTACTCCCCATTTTTGAAGGACATTGGAAGTTGTGGCAAAAAAAATAAATGTGATTTTTATAAGTTTGAGAGTTTGGTTATCGGTTTCAAAAACGATAATACATAAATCTTGAGGGATGTCGAAGATGTCGGCGGATATATGTACTTATTACTGCCATGTCGTCTTACTGGTACACATCCTAACATTAGCGGAAATTTTTATATACAGGGGTCGGCATAAGTCAGGCAACGCTCTCAAAAAATCGGCATAAGTCCGGCAATGCTCATAAGTTTGGAAACGCTGTCGAAAAAGATTGTATGTGTGTGTATGTATGTGTGATATAGGGTGATAGTACACTGCGACCTAAAAGATCTATTGTGTCCCCTCTTCTCGCTGTATTTACAGCTGGCCGTCCAGTCTGATTCCTTTTAAGAAGTACAGAATGTCCGAAGGCCCCAGATTAGGTAACTCTCCCTCTTCGATTTCACATGCTCCCAGGTGCAGCGCCCTTGAGTTGCACAGTGCAACACAGTTTGTGAGTAGATGAATGGACGTTTCGTCCTGTTCCCCACAAAATCTACATTCGGCTTCCTTCGCTATTCCAAGCCTGCTTAGATGTCCGTTCAGTTTACAATGGCCTGTAAGGATACCTGTCAATATCCGAATATTATTTTTACTCAGGTTGATGCATTCTGCAGATCTCTTCTGGTTATAGGTACCCAGAAGAGTTTTAGCTTGCCTCATTCCCTGGAGATTCTCCCAGTATTTGGATTTTCTCTGCTCTACTTCATTTTCCAGTTTCTCCAGTGTTATGCTGCTACTTATCCCACAAAAAGGTTCTGGCCTTCTTTTAGCGAGATTATCTGTTATTTCGTTTCCTTCCACTCCCGTGTGTCCCGGAAGCCAGAAAAGGGTTACCTTGTTCTTTTTGCCTAGCTCGTTTAGTTTTTGTAGACACTCCCAAACCATTTTGGAGCTGATTATGTTTGACCTCAGCGCCCTAATGGCTGCTTGACTATCAGATATTATGATAATCTCCTGCTTTTCATAGCTTCTGTCAATATTGACCTGGACACATCTTTCAATAGCGTGTATTTCCGCCTGGAAGATACTTGGGTACATCCCCAAGCTTTCGAAATATTTGGTTCTAGGCCCATATATCCCTATTCCAGTTCCCTCTGCCGTTTTGGAGCCATCTGTGTACCATTTAATGGCATTTCTATTGAGTTTCGAAATGGTATCTCTATCCCATTCACTCTTAGTGCTAAGCTTTGTGGTAAAATCTTTTACAAAGTTGAACTTCCTTGGCATGTCATCTCGGGGCATGTCCCAGATTTGGTCACCTGTAGGAGGCTGAGGCCTATGCCTAGCCGTTCCTTCCCTGATCACCCTTCGTGTGGTCCTTTTAGCTATGCTCTCCACAAAAATGTGAAGAGGAGTGAGATTTAGTACCACTTCAATAGCTGCTGTTGGGCAGGTTCTCATTGCGCCAGTTATGCATACACATGCTAATCTTTGCACTTTAGAGAGATTAGCTCTCGCAATGGCCAGATTAGTTCTCTTGCTCCAAGCCACTGCCCCATAAGTGATCATTGGTCTCACGATTGCTGTGTACATCCAGAGCAGTATTCTTGGGTTGCAACCCCAGTTGTTTCCTGCAAAGTTTCTACAGACCATTAGAGCCTTCTTTGCCTTGTTAGTTACTTCAAGCTCATGCTTATTCCACAGAAGCTTATTATCCAGGGTGAGTCCTAGATATTTCACCTCCTTCTTCCAGTCTATGTCTTGCCCATCTATATTTATGGTCTTGAGGCTGGGTTCTCTTTTCCTTGTGAATGCTATTAAGGTAGTCTTAGTGGCGTTGATGTTAAGGCCCACTGATTGGCACCACCTTTTCGTAGTGTTGAGTCCTCTTTGAACTATGTCGCAGAGGATATTCTCAAACTTTCCTCTTGCAAATATGACTATATCATCAGCATACCCTTGACATGGTATGCCTAGATTAGTCAGCCTCCATAGAAGTTCATCTACTGTCAGGCTCCACATGAGTGGGGAAGTAACTCCCCCTTGTGGACATCCTCTGATCGTGCTGATCGAGATGGTTTTGCTTCCCACCTCCATTTCCACTGATCTAGTAGAAAGCAGCTGCGACAGCCATCTGGACGTCGCGCCGTCTACTCCTCTTTCAATTAATGCTTTCTTGACGGCCTCGTGCCGTCGAAAAGGATTAAATCGAATCCCTTTTGTAATTTCTTTGAATAAATTCATTTTGAATTGAACTGCATTTTTTTCTCTTAATGCAAATTTGTTGCCTGACTTATGCCGACCCCGTTACATAAATATTACCCGCCCGTTTTGAAGAACATTGGGGGTTGTGTGGGAAAAAATAAATGTGATTTTTATAAGTTGAAGGGTTTGTGCATCGACTCCAGAAATGACAACTCATCGGCGGATATAATTATTACTGCCATGTCGTGTTACTGGTACACTTTCTAGCATCAACGAATTTTATTTAAATATTGCCCGCCAATTTTTAAAGAGATTAAAGTTGTGTGGGAAAAAATAAGTGGAATTATTATAAGTTTGAAGGTTTGTTTATCGACTTCAGAAAAGACATCACGTAAATCTAGAAGAATGTCAAAGATGTTGGCGGATATAATTAGTACTGGCATGCCGTCCTACCGATGCACTTCCTAACATTAGCGATAATTTTTATATGATTACCTGTACAAACATGTAGGCATATACCTAATCTAAATTGATTTCGGTTTTATTCAGTAATAAATTATTTGAATAACGATTTATTTGGTGAAGGAATCATTCCAATAATGCTTTATTCAAATAACGTTTTATTGAAATAATTCTTTATTCAAATGATTTTCCATAGTTTTATTCAACAATAACTTAATACGGAATAAAGAATAACAGATGAAAATGTCATTTAAAGAATTATTTGAATAAAAAATTAATTAATGATGCCCAACCCTGCTATATATATACAATACTGTCCCATCGAACTTTTGTAAAAATTTTTAGGAGTTAGTTATAGTCAACTGTCTATTTAAGGATTTCAACTTTAGAGTACTTCCAGTAAATAGGATATTGATATCAATTTTTGTGTATTGTGAAGATTCCAGAAATACTGCAGTACACTCTTGGCTTTTTGTATCTATTTCTCATTTCTTTTACCCATTAAATTATACCAATCGAAAGTTTATTTTTGGCTTGCCAAAAATTGCCTGTCCCTGTATACAGATAGCGCTGTAAAGACGAAAATATTTTGTTTAGGTAAATTGCAATTACCAGGACCACTTAAAACATTCCAAAACCAACCGTACTAGTACGGTTAGAGGTAAAGACTTTTTCGAGCACTAGCTCGAAAAAGTCTTTACGTTTGCTTATAAAAAATACAACCTCCTAGTTGTAGCATATTAAAAATCTGATTATGCACTGTCTTGTTTCTTTTATTAGGCAAGGGAACGAAGGAGCCCTATCATTGAGGAATCTACAATTATTCCCGAGGAAGAAAAGCTAATTCCACAAACGTATGAGGACATAGATGAAAGCATATTTCCAAATATATTTACAAAACTAGAAAGGTTAGGAAAAGATCGGAGATACAAGATTGAGGTAAGCACTAGCGAAGGTTCCACAGAAGAACAACCAGAAGAACGTTCCATGGAACGTCCAGAGGAAATAGAAGAGGAAGAAGAATCTATAGAAAAGGTAGAAGAACTCGTAATTGAAGATCAATTGGAAGAACCATCAGAGCAATACCCATTAGAAATACAGGAAGAAATACAGAAAGAAATACAGGAAGAAATACAGGAGGAAGAACCAGACGTAGAAGCAATAATAATAGAAGAGGAAGAGTTACGAAAACCTCGAGAACTTCCAGGACGAGAGGATGAAACGAATATTGAACCTCCTCTGGCGAACGTGAGTGATTCTATCGAAAAACTCACAGCCGAGTTCGCGGACTGGTTAATAGCGCACGGTATACCTTTGTGGAAGATATCTCAAATCGGTGTTCAAACATCTCTTGATGTTTTACCACGATTTAAAGCCGAACCTGTGTCTGTACCTGCAAAGTGTCAATGCGATAAGTCTATTGCAGTTGATTTTGATGAGAGCCGAGAAACGGCACTGCAGATATTAAGAAGGGTTCTAACAAAGGTGCTTAATGAACATTCTAATTATGTAGCGCAAAGGTTAACTAGGTCAGGAGATGTACTCAAAAATATGAGAAGAAAGATATGCTTTAAGATGACTAACTATAAATGCATTTTTGAGTTGAAACCAACAGTAGACGATATCAAAACAAGTGAAGTTGCCAACGAGAAAATTACGTCTACCCTATCAGAATCAGGAGATCAAAAAATACACGTTGGAACTAGTCAAGAAGACGTAAAAAAGGAAATGTTATGTATAATAAATGACATAATAGATAAACTTCAATTTAAAATACAAGAGCAAATTACAGAAGAATATGTCGCAATAACTGAAGACGCAGAAAGCTTCGATGAAACCGTAGAGAATCACGAAATCCCAGATTCCTACAGAAAGAAACAGTTTTCTAACGTTTTGGACAAACCTAAAGTTATTACAAATGATGAACACCATCAAAATACCATTCGCGGTGTAAAGTTTGAAGAACCAATATGCCCCAGAGAAGAACCTCAGAAGAAATCACGCCTAGGAAAATCCAAGTTTTTGAGACAATTAAGTAAATATGTGCGCCGCCCAAAGAGTAAACTACACAAAGAAAGCATCCATGCCGAAGTAATTGACGACGATCTTAAGATCGTAGAAGATAAAACGCATGAAAACAAGAAGAAAATTATATTACCTGAAAAATGCAATCTTCACGAAACCTTCAAATCACTTGGTAATACAATAAGCACATCAAGGAATCCTAAACGCACACCAGTTACTATCGAGAAAATTCTAGGGTCGAAATTATATTCAACATGTGAAAAAGCGGAAGCTAAACTGAGTGAAAAGTTGGGAATATCGCAGGATTTCTGTCTTAGTAGGATTCCCTCATCTTCCGACGAAATATCTGATAGACGAAAGAACCAGAAGCTAAAAATTTTAATCAAAAGTGGAAGGAAAGGAACGTCGCCTAAGGAAACATGTTTCTGCGATGTCTGCATGCGAAAAAATTCCACTTCTGATCAAACCAGTGACGTTCAAGGTAGGAGCTTCCGACAAACGAGTTATCTTAATGCAGCTAGTGATGATCAAACTTTTGAAGATACACATATGAAACGTTTAAGCACAAACACGTCAATATTTTATTCGTCTCAACACGATCAATATAGGGATTCACTGGAACAACGCAGCGAAAGATCTGAAATATACCATCGAATGTGTTTCTGCGATTTTGAAGAATCGAAAAGAAGCAAGACTATTTTTCACAGTAGGTATGAAACTAAGCAACGCCATAATCAGTCGAGAAGAAATACAGGAATATCTAAAGATGATTTTGTGAAGTATGCTAATTCACAAAATTTCATTTTATACGAAAACGAAAAGCTTGACCAACTGGAAATCAAAGATAACAGCTACCGAGAATCCTTAATATTTGCTATAAGTTCTTTAGAACGACTTATTACAAAACTTCACCTCAAACTTGATTCTTGTCCGGATATAAAAAATAGCAATACTGCTTGTGCAGAAGCTGAAATTCTTCGTACCAACGATATTTCAACAGATGGATACGCTAGCGATACATTTTCCACAATAGCAGATACTGGAAATTCAGTACAGGGGGACAAAGAAATTCTTTCTACATCAGAAAGTTCTCCAACACTCACGCCTAAGGTAGCCAACCTAATATGTTTGCATAAAGATACGACTAAGAGTGAAAATTCACTGCTATATAACTTTAGAAAGTTAACTAAAAACATTCCGTCAAAGCCTTCGTGCAGAAACATTAAAAAAGAAGCTCAGATAAAAAAGAGTTTAGATGACTTTCTTACAGACATCATATGCTCTTGGGTATCATCACAATCAACCTTATCCGAAAAATCTATCCTTGATATACAGTCTTCCACAAGTACTCTCTATGATGATTATATTAGGAAACATAAAAATTTATCCAGAAGTTCCACCAAATTTAACAAAACTGAAAGCTTTAGTACCATAGCGAGTGAACCATCATTTCTTGGAATAATGAATACGTCTAATGAAGATACCTCAGCCTTTAACTTATTTGAGCATGCATCCCAAAACTCCCTCGGTCGATATTTGAAACCTGAAGACGTGGATGATATTAGGGAAATAATCAGGTTATTATCAAAACTCTGTCCACGTGTTTTATGTAATTATTACGTCAAAAAACTGCAGAGTTAGATTGTATTGTATTATGTTCACCATTATAATGTATCTTGTCTATGTAAATTAAATAAATATGTATTTGTATGTGTACATTTTTTCATATGTTAATATCGTAGGTACTTGCATATTCTAAGGCAGTCACATCAGTTGCAAACGCCAGCAAAGCAAACGACCGTTTAAAGTAAACACATGAGTTGAAAAAAATTCAAATATAAAAATCCAATTGATTGACATCTGGAGAACGTATAGATAACTCTATGAATCACCTGCATTTTTTTCTAATAAAAAATGGACCTGTAGCCTGTTTTATGCAATCCCCATTCAATCTGTTCGTCTGCATCACAAACGCCATTATTCTTTCGCAAAAGTCAACTCGTGCCTCGGTCAAAATCATTCTCAGACAATTCTTGACTCAAGCGTATTTTATGCGAATGAATATATTTTCTCTAATACCCTCGTTAGTTGCAGTCTGCAATATTCTTGTTTTTTTTTTTTGGAAATTTTTAACCGTCCCAGTCACACTAAAACATTTTATTGTTTTAGTTTCTCCTTCTTCATGAGTTCTACACGATGGCGAAACCCCAATATGTCTACTTTCTTCATTTAAATATAAGTACCATTTCCATCAGCTTTACAATTATTAATTATATAGCCTGGAGTTGTATTTTGTTTGGGCATTAAGGTCGAGTAGTCTAAGAGTTATTCTTCTTTATTCTTTTAGTTTATAATTTATTATATGATAAACGCATAACACGACGTTTCGTCAGCCATGGGCTGTGTTTGGAATTAAAATATATTAGGTGAAGTGTATACCACAATCAATGAAAGTGAATAGAAATGTTTGAATGCTTTTGAGAGTGACAGCAGTATATACCTTTTATACTATAGTTAATTTTTAGAAACGACGGAGTGACGTAAACACTGGAATTAGCAAACCATATTCACACAACATCTACGGATTAAGCGACATCTATGTGATATACTTCACATTAAAAAAAAGAAAACTGTATACTAAATACCTAAACAACAACAAAGCGTTTTTATAATGTACATAACCAAGTATGTAATTGTTATTACCTTCCACAAGGAACGACACTTACAACACCGCAAGAGTGGTTCTGAAAAGAGCTATAATATATATTGGCATAAAATATAAATTATATGACAAACGTCAAAGTTTATTCATTTGTACCTTGATGTATCGGGCTTGTCTTTTTGACGGTATTTTGGAATTGAGCAAATAACGGAACAATTACGTCACATGTTCAGTTTTTTGTTACTAGGCCGAATTAAAAAACAGACTTATAGTATCACCTATTTGCACGCGTCCATGGTTTCTCACTTTATCAAATGTAAACATATTTTTAACTTATCACTTATCACCATCCACATTTATCCTCTCTCGTCCTCCGTTTTGGAGAATCCGTTGATTCCATAATTAATATATAATATGGACTAACGATAAAGAGATAACTTTACAAAGTAAATATATACCTACTATTAAAATAACGAATATCAAAAATACTATAAAGTAAAATATTAAATCAAAAATATACATATACTCGTAATCAGTGAAAAACAACTTTTTTGTCAAACAAATGCAAAGCTCGATATCTACAGACACAGACGTTTTCGATTTAACTGGACATACCACTGTACCATCAATCACTATAAATTGGTTGCCTAATCTCAATAACTCTATACATAGTTGATATTTGGGAAATCTCATAATTTATTAGTCTAAAGAAATACAAACACAATCGAGTGATTAAAATTTCTAACAACAATTAATAAATATCAATGTATTTTCCTGCTATTATAGTGCTATTTGCTATTGTGAGTATACTCAAAATATACGATAGAATATCTAATCTTTTACCTCAGCTCGCTAAAGGTGTTCTTTTACTTCCATCAGAATGAATAGAGTTGATAAATGTTTTAGGGTGGATCTTTGCGCTGGGAGATATGTTCGGGAGCTCTTAGATTTGTAATGTTGGGGAAAGGTAATTGAATTTAACGTATGCCTAACGTAAATAAACGTAACCTAAGAACCTAACCTGCCGCTACTGACCAAGGCTACCTACTGTACACAATATAGAATATATACAAACTAACCTACTAGCTGATATGAGACATATCCTACTCTGCCATTTGTTATTTATTTTCCTTGTATTACATTTTACAAAATTACAATTCACACCATTTTTGACAACTAATGAACAAGCGTATTGATGTGAATAGTAAATCTCTATTCTATTTACCTCAATTAGTTTTCTAAAGGAAATGCGCAAAGTTTTCGGATACTCCGTTTGAATAATTCCTTTCGGAAAGGTTTGGTTCTCTTCTATTAGCAGAACTAGCATACCAGTCTTAATGTTTTCTCGCCTGAGGTACCATTTGTTGTCGGTTTGTAATTGTTGAAGACACTCGATCGATTCCAGTATTGTTGACAGAGTAGTGTGAGTTGCTCCCAGCGGGCCTTCAATGACTTTCAAGAACATTACATGTCAGGTTCAGTGGGCTCGACTAAAGACATTTCCTATGAGACAGTGTGCGGGAGTGAGGGTATTTAGGTCTCTCGAATCAGTGGAACAGGGTGTATTAGAGGTCGTGAATTAAGACACGATTCGATACCGGCCATTAACGTAACAAGTTCCTCGTATGTAAGAACAGCTTTTTTATTGGTTCTGCAGAGACGACGCTTCATGGATTTTATAGTCGATTCCCATATTCTTCCAAAATGTGGAGATTGGTTGAGATAAAATGCCAATTAATGCGTTGTTGGTTCAGGTATGTGGATATACTTGTCTGATTGGTTTTTAGAGAATAATATAAATCTGTTGAAATTTGTTATTTGCACCGACAAAATTGTTTCGATTATCAGAGTACAGATTGCGACATAAACCTCTTCGTCAAGTGAACCGTTTTAAAGCTGCAATAAAGCAATGCGTCGTTAAGTCACTGACAACCTTGATGTGAACAGCTTTGGTGCCAAGACACACGAATAGTGCCACATACACTTTAGTAGTGTTTACTCTGCCTCGTTTGTGTGCGAATCAACACCACATTGTAAGAAAGGTCTAGAAAACGCGGTAATTCGATAACTTGGAAGATTTCCCATAATAAGACTCATTGGCGTGGGACTATCCTTGAAACATTTGATACATCGATGAATTATCTTTTTCGCTCATCCTCGCCTCGACAATATCCAATATTTACGTCGTAACGTGGCTAACGACTGCTCATGTACACAGTATAGTAAGCTTTTATGTTAGTTATTGACAATAATTTCACTTATGTAGTGATCGTATGGCAAAATTAAAGGAAATTTCTCATTGGTACTTAGTGTGGAGTGTTGAAGTCTACCAATCTTTGTAATTATTGCTAGTTTATACACCTTTATTTGTCTATATGTCCGATGTTAGAACGTACTTGTGTTTCCGAAATCGAACCAACAATTCCGTAATATCATCTTGTATTTTAGGACCAACCATGAGGTCGTTTAATGATAGACCATTAGAGGTTATGCTCGTATCTTTTACAATGGCATGGTGTGGTGAAAAACAAGCTGGGCTTTTCTCTAGTGTTTCGTCTGTTATTCTTTCCATACGACCTAGTTCCTGGTACTCAGTGATGAAATTCTTATATTATTCTCTCAGATTATTATCTCTGTTTAATCTGGTCTCCAGCGCCAGAAATCTCTTCATTGCTGTGCTACGTGACTCACCTAATAAGTTTGGATCTAACCTTTTGGGCAACGTGACAATTAATCTTCCATCTCCATCTACCACGAGTTGAAATGAAATGATCTTCAACAAGACGTTCATCAGTTGTAAATCTTGTTTTCTCAGTCAATTCTTCAAACTTACAAAATTTTACTAATTGAGCTTCTAACTGCGCTGAACTTGTAAAACAGCAAACTGGATTTTCCGTATATTGAGCACTTGAACATCCAGCTAAGATCCAACAGAATTCTGTATTTTACAACACTGGCAACCCATTAGCAAGTTTAATCTGGTCAAATTGCAAAGTGTCTAAATATATCTCAGCTCCAAGTAGCATATCTACATGATATATCGAATTCTGGATCTGCCAATTCTACATTAAGTAAATTACATAAGTGTGAAACATATGTGAAACATGTTTTTGAACTGTATATAACTACATCGGCTTGGCGATGTCATATTACTGACTAGCCATCATTAACCACCCTGGTGACGGCAGTAGAACCACTGCCAAAACGTCGGATATACAAAATCCAACAGACGATGGAAACAGTCCAATTAACACCAACTCATATTAAAATTGCCAACATTATCACATTTATAATAATAATAGTAATTATAATAATAATTAAGTTTATTGCCCAACAGTGTTTCCACCAAAAAAGGACAAAGTATATAACGTAATAACTAACATAGATAAATACATACATGGTACAGATATCTATAAGTACAAATAGGTAGGTATATCCATAAATACATATAGGTACACAATACAAATTACAATTTACATTATTATAACTACAAAACAAAACAATAAAGACAAAGGCAAAGTGTGTGCATTGGGGACAAAGAGAAAGATTAGTTGACGCGACGAAGGTACGCATCGACCAGAGCTCGCCCCGTGCAATTAAAAATATCTATCGATGAAGCAACTCTGTTGTACGTTTCACAAATCAATCTTGAGGGAGATTTAAATAGGAGATTTGAGCGAGGGGTGGCAATATAAAAAGTAGAAGGACATCGTGCTGATCGCCTAGGTACAAGAAATGATATTTTCTTTAATATAGGAGGGCATGAAATAAAACCGCGAACAACATGAAACAAAAATTTGAGCCTCTGTATAGACCGCCTTGTTTCTAGAGATTGTGCTTCAAACATTTTTAAGAGTGAACTTTGTGGAAAGCCTTGCTCTGGGTACTCGCCACGTATTCGGAAACATGCAAATTTTAAAAACTTACGCTGGACGTTTTCTATGCGAATCTTATGACTTTCATAGTAAGAGTTCCACACAACCGACGCATACTCGAGTCTTGAACGCACTAGGGTGTTATATAGTGAGAAGAAAGTGGCAATATCACGAAATTGCCTTGACGTGCGCAAGACAATACCGAACATTTTGTTAGAGCTGGAAATCACCTCAGCTATATGATTAGAAAAAGACAAGGTAGAATCGAAAGTAACCCCCAGATCTCTAACAGTAGTTGGACGACTTAAGTTTTCGTTCTCTAGATAGTAGTTGCCAAGAGTTGGATATCTTTTTCGCGTGAACGACATCACACAACATTTTGAAATATTTAGGTACAACTTATTACTAACACTCCATTCGTGAAGCAGATCTAAGTTGTGTTGCAACTTAATGAGATCATCCTGCGTCGCCACCGGCAAAAACAACTTCACATCGTCCGCGAACATCAAGCACTCACAGGTTAAACTCTTTGAAAGGTCGTTTATAAAGGTCAAGAACAAAAGTGGGCCGAGATTCGCACCCTGCGGGATGCCCGACGTAATCGCTGCGACGTCGGAACTATACCCCTTATATGTAACAAAAAATTTCCGGCTGCAGAGGTAGGACTGCAGTAAGCGCAATAGGGGATCACTAATGCCGAACTCCGGCAACTTACGAAGTAAAATGCCATGGTCCATTTGCTCTCTTTAACGGATCATCCATAATAAAAATTAAATCTGCTATTATCCGAATAGTTAAATCATGTGATGTCGTGGTGAAAACAAATTAGCACGACTTTCTATTTGAGGTTATAATGTAGTATACATTTTTGTCAGCGACAAAAGTAACCATTCATCATCCACTGTCATGCACCTTTCAGTGCTTCTGTTTTTTCTTTTGGGCTTGAAAAACCTCGAGCAGACCCAAGACGTTCTACATCGGTTCCGTTTGCTTCATTTTTGTCCAATCTAAACCCATTTCTGGGACTACGTAATTTTCAATAGACTGAATAAAAGTTACGAACTGGACAGTGATGAGGAAGTAGCGGGTGCCCCAGTGGCTTATGTGTTATTTCGTGGAGAGTTTTTGAAAAGACAAAGAGAATCGTAAAAGGGGTTGGTGGACGATATCATTGAATAAAAGTCAGAGAAGGTAAATATATAGTATTGAATCTAGTAAAATAGATATACAATTTAAATTACACCGTTTAAACACACTGCAGTCAACGTAACTGCGATTTATTTATTTGCAAATACAAGGCTAGTGAGATGCTGGTAGTAAGAGAAAAACCATCTAACAGGTTTGAAAACTTTTGCAGGATAATGGCACCTGATTTTCAATATCTGCTAATTGTAAATAGAATTGGACAATTTATAGCGAGATAAGATACAAATATGAGAAAAGTATTCCCATTCAAGAAAGACTAGCTGTTACATTACGTTCATCACGTTTTCTTTTTGCTACCGGGGACAGCTATACCTACCAATTTATCTTCCTTCTTTATGTTCTCAAAGCATACCGTTTCCAGATGCGTAGACAAAATGTGTAACGCTTTAGCACAAGAGGACCAAGGTAAGCGCCGTATATTTAGCATAAAAAATAAACTTTTGTAATGTATAAAATAAAGTTTAATGCTATTTTTAAAAAATACAATGGAAAAGTGATATATTACTCTAAAATTACAATTAGACTTCGAATAATTTTTAAAACAGAACTTCGTTTATTCCATGCCTAGTTATAAGCAGACGCGGCTCGTGCTTACGTCAGTCGGAGGCTATGACATTGATCGAACTTCTTCGTATAACTTCGTAACATATAAACACATAGAAACGTATTTGACGAGAGCATACGAAGAACTACGATCATTGTCATTGATCAAGCACGAAGCGCGCCTGGTTATAAGTATCATATCTAGTACACAGTAGTAAAAGAAGTATAAACATTAACTAAAACCACAGACAAGAGAATATAACAGACCATCAGCTAGATAGGGCGACTAGAATTGTTCATAGGACTGGTACCAGATGTCACTATAAGTAACGTCTGTACCTAATTTTATACATCGCTAAAAGAGCGCCAACAGCATCACGCCCGGACACAGTACAATGTTGCCACTGCTCTTGTAGACGGTGCGCCGACAAAGCTGTTGCATCTAAAGGACACCGCCGCTAATCCGCTTATTTAAAATACAGCGTAGTTTTTTATAAAAACATCGCAAATCTTGCTATCAACTTTCCTTTGACGAATTTTTTCTTCAAACTCGGTTGTTCAGGTTTATTTCTTTTACCCATTCGTTTATTATTTACCTTATTAAAAAAAGGAAACGGGCATTTTTTGCTTTAAGTTATAGTTATTCTGTCGCATACATCGTTCACGACTATTGTCGAGTTAACATATTTTAAAAACTATATACCATTAAAAGTTTGAATTAGGTGAACATTTATGTCGAAACAGGAGTTTTAGATGGGAAAAATTTTCTTTTATTTTATTTGAATTAGTATGGCAGGCATATCACAATGAACCCGGTAAGGGCTCTAACAAAAATAACAGACAAGCATATTAATCCAACTTCTTTCGAAAGAATGTCGTACAAATTGGCAATACAAATTTTTTCCAACACATTGGCACCTGCTGTAAGAACGTGTGCGGTAAATTGGCAAATTAATTCTAAAATCGTCTTAGATACCGCAGAGTTCTTACAATAGATGAACAATTTGTTTGATATCTTGAATAATAAACTGATGTACCACAAAAATTCGCACAGTTGCGGTTTAAGTGATAGGAACCCCGAGATTATAAATATTTTAATTTGAGCAACAAAATTTTTCAAAAGTGTGACAAAAATTGACTAACAGACTAAATCAGAGATGTGGAAGATGTTGACTGATATAATTATTACTGCCATGTCGTCTTACTGGTACACTTCCTAACATTAGCAGAAATTTTTATATAAATACTACTCGCCATTTTTAAATGACGTTGGAAGTTGTGGAAAAAAAAATAAATCTGATTTTTATAAGTTTGAGAGTTTGGTTATCGGTTTCAAAAACGATAATACGTAAATCTTGAGGGATGTCGAAGATATCGGCGGATATAATTATTACTGCCATGTCGTGTTACTGGTACACTTTTTATATCAGCAGATTTTATTTAAATATCGCCCGCCAATTTTTAAAGATAAAGTTGTGTGGGGAAAAGTAAGTGGAATTTTTATAAGTTTGAAGGTTTGTTTATCGACTGCAGAAATGACATCACGAAAAATAATTAGTACTGGCATGTCGTCCTATCGATGCACTTACTAATATTAGCGATAATTTTTATATGATTACCTGCACAGCCATGTAGGCATATACCTAATCTAAACTTATTTCGGTGTTATTCAGTAATAAATTATTTGAATAACGGTTTATTTGGTGAAAGAGTCATTCCAATAATGCTTTATTCAAATAACGTTTTATTGAAATAATTCTTCATTAAAATGATTTCCCATAGTTTTATTCAACAATAACTTAACACGGAATAAAGAATAACAGATGAAAATTTAATCCAAATAATTATTTGAATTAAAAATTAATGAATGATGCCCAACCCTGGTACATACCTATATTAATTAGTTTAAAAGCAAATTATAGCAATTAGTTTTCATATTTATGCATTTCTGACTAATGCAGATTAAATATCATTAAATATCTTACATACACACGAATACTGTGTATATTTCATACTTTTTAAGTACGTTATCTTATGTGAAAATGAATCAAAATTATTGACAACGTCGCACATAATTCGTGTATTTTAGCGGCGCCATCGCGTGCCGATTAGTTCAAGTTAGGGTCTATATATATAGCACAGGGAAGCAGCGGCAAACATTCTGCTTCCTTTTATACTTCCAAAAAATTACATTTAGCTGACAGTCTGGTATGTTCTCTTGTCTGTGCTAAAACTAACTTCACTGTTTGTAATGTAGTAGAGACACACACAGTAATTTTAATCAGTGTTGAAATTTTCAAGAGGGTCACCAACTTTTTCACGCACTTCACTTTTATTATCAATCAGGCCATATTGTGGCGTACTTGAAGTACACGGAATGTGCTCAGGCGAAACGTACGATACAGAACTTTCACGAGATCCGTAAGTGGGGGACGAACGTTGATTCATAACATGGCCTTGTTGAACATAACTTCGAAAATATCGAGATGATTGGTAGTAGTGAGGAATTGACATGTTAGGCTGTTGTTTTCCTAAGTTCTTGATATTAAATAACAAGTTGTCAATTTCGTGCATCGCTATTCCGCGAGTCTCCTCATCTAGTGCTCTTAATTTCAAACATAGTAGTTCACAAAATAAATAACTTTCGTCTTTTACTACTTTTAACTTGGCAGAAACTTGTTTCATACAACGGTAAACTTCATCCATACTTTTCCCAACATGCCCTGCTTTTTCGACTTTCCTTCTTTTGGCTAGGGGCGGCCCAACTGCTGCTCTTCCCGTTGCGACAGTGACATAGCGTTCTTCATCTCGAGATGCAGTGCTCATGCTAGAAGTTTCTATCGCATCAGTGATGTTAGATGGTGTTTCGTCTTCATTATCCAATATCTAAAAACAAAGGATACTTGTCGACTTTTTTGAAAACATATTTACAATTACACTTATATTGAAATAACATAAAATTTACATTAACAACCCTGCCTTTCTCCAGTTTCCGAAGAGCGACAATGAGTGGCACAACGATATGAAAATCAATTGAACTTCCCGAAATGTTTGGGTGCGATTGACGGAAATACATCACTAAAATTCTTCAACTATAAAGGGACTTTTAATTTGGTACTTCTGACTATTGGTACTACTTAATCCGTTATGCAATAGACCCTAGCGGCCGTGGTGGACGGGGCGAATAATCGACCGATGCGGATGCTATCTTACCTCAATACTCAATACAATACTTACCTTGGATACCAAGATCTGATAAGTGACGGTGGAGTTTATAATAATTGATCTTCTTTCTCTAAACAACGAATGGAGCAACTGAAACTTCCACCTGATGGGCAGTTGACTTCATCCGATTAATTATTACCGTATGTTTTTTCTTGATGACCTGATGAAGCTATATTCTGGCCCCTTACAAAAAGAAAGTGGGCAAAGAATTTGCAATTACCGGTTATCTCGTGCACGCCCTGTTGAAAACGTTTTTGGTATGTTTTCAGATTTTTTATAAAACCGATGGTATTAGAGTTAACAATGTAATTCTAGCGTGCATCTGGATTCTGGATAAGTTGGAGGGTGGCTACTGCCACTACATTTAGGCCTCATTATGCTGATTATGCTTTCTACGTTTACGTTGTCCCGCCTAGGTTGTCAACCACCCTATTGTCTTCACAAACGCTAGGATTACCCAGGGGACCTTTCCTGGCCGAACGTCTCCAAATATGGTTTTTCTAATGGATGATAGTGCAGGGCAGTCACAGAGAACATGCTCAGCCGTCTCATCCTCTAATTAACAGCCCCTACAAATTGGACTGGTCTCTAATCGCAGCCTAAAAATGTGCGCTTTTAACTGACAGTGTCCGGTTAGAATTCCCATCACTAAGCGAAGGTTTTCCCTGGGCATCTTCAGATAGTTTGATGCCGTTTGTCTATCAGGGTAAGATAAAGTGCACCTGGCAAAACGGCACGCGCAATTCTCATCCCAGGCTTTAATGAATTGCTCATGGGTGGATAATTTTAATCTGGTCGCACAAGCCAGATATGGTAGGCCTTATAAACGGTCCGGGACCGTACAGAACTGTCCCGAACCCGCGTCTGACCAGCCTATCAGCCTCGTCAATGCCCAGATTGCCGTCGTGTCCTTTAGTCCAAATAATCGGGAATTTATTTCTTACAGAGATCTGTGCGAGAGCTCAATGACAGTCCAGCATCAGTCTAGAGGTTATTTTTGGATGCCTTAGAGCTGATACAAGTTGTTTGTTATCTGTATAGAATTCAATATTTCTGTCCACAATCCTGAGTTCAGATATGTTGTTGGACGCTAAAGTAAGTGCTGTCCCTCTGTTTGAAAAGTAAACAGCCCATCCCCGAGCGGCCAGAATTTCTTAAGGTTGAGATCTCTGGAATAAATACCAGCTCCTGTCCCTTTTTGCATCCTGGATCCATCCACGTAGACGGACATGGAGTCCACAGCATGAGTACTCCTCGTTGCATTTGGAGAAGCATCGTAGGGTCTGTCATAGGCAGATACGGGGGATGTACTATCTGTGCCAGCTTCCAGAACGGGCACCCTTTTCCAGGCGACCCCCCAGAGCTGGCGTCGGTTTTCCGTCAGCCCTACGACGGTCTCTCTATTAATGCCAACCGACAGCAGCCTAACCATGGTCGCCAACGCGACCTCGCGGGCATAAAGTCCTAGTGGCGGCAGGCATCGTGCATCCTTTTGCATAACTTGCTAATTGTATTGGATTATTCGAAAAGTACGTGATTTAACAAAGAAACCGCAAGTTTTTCTGACAAAAAACATTTTATTTTTCAAGTCTTCGAAACAGCTATTTACAGCAGCAATATCCTGGAAATTAGACGAACATTGTCCGTTGTTTTTGACTTTGTTAGTAAGGTGTTGCAACAGATAGGCATAATATTCGCGAATTATTGTTTTCCTCTTTTCTTAGTAGTCGATAAAAATAATACTATGAAAATTCGAAAACACAATAACCTTTCCTGCTGACAAAACCGCTTTTGCCTTCTTTGGTGGAGGGCAACCATTGTTTGGACTGTTCTCTGGTTTCGGGAATGTAATAGTGGACCCAGCTTTCATCGACGATTTTTTTTTAACTCCCTTTGTTCAGCAATCTGCCCGAGGGCAATAAACTTTTGCTTTGATATAAATGACATGAATAGAATGGCTCCAGTGAGCCACTCTGCTTAACCTAAAGTTTTTTTACGTCCTTAATATAAATAATAAATATAATGGCTAATGAAATCTATTAAATAGGTCTTTAGGTGTAAACTTTTTTAATCGTCGCACTTCGTCACTCTGCACAAACAGTTGATTGACTAATGACTAATGTGTTTGGGTGAACTAACACTCTTTCTTGATACTTAATGCTGCACTGGGTGATTACCTCCTTGACCGGGGCCAGTGGGATATCACGAAGGATAACTTGATTGGTCACATAACGGGGAGCATCGACGATGGCACGCAGAACCTTGTCCTGGAATCTCTGTAGGATAGCGATGTTAGAGTTGCTGGCGGTGCCCCATATTGTATCCCATATGTCCAGACTGGTTTTAAAATGATTTTGTAAATTAAAATCTTGTTATCAAAAGATAATTGCGATTTTCGACCAATGAACCAACACATTTGGTTGAGTTTAATTCCCAATTGTTTGCGTTTACTGAATATATGTTTTTGGCAGGTTAGTCCCCTATCAAGGTGAATGCCTAAGTATTTAGCCCCGTTAGCTTGCGGGAGTTCGCAGTTATTAACTTTAACTGGCCGACATGTTCCTCTGCGCATTGTAAATGTGACATGTGTGGATTTAAATTCATTGGCCTTCATACGCCATTTCTTTAACCAGTCCTGGATCTTGTGGAGACTGATCTCCGAGATTCCTCGAAGCCGATATTGAATCTGAGTGGGAGGCAAGTACCGCTGTATCGTCCGCAAACGTTGCCACAGTAGTGAGTCTTGTTGTCGGTAGGTCACTCGTGTATAGAAGATAAAGGATAGGATCCAATACACACCCTTGCGGTACACCAGAGTGGATAAGATGGATATCAGAGTATTGATTGTTCTGGTTCACTAGGGAACACCTATCGGACAGGTAGGATTTTACTAATTGATAATGAAGGAATGGCAGATTTTTCCTTAGTTTGTAGTGCAGCCTCATGTGCCAACCCTTATCAAAAACCTGTGTAATATCTAGGAAGGCTGCTGAGCAATATCTTTTAGCCTCAAGATCTTTATTTATTTTGTTGACAATTCTGTGAACCTGCTCAATGGTGCCATGTTTGTCACGAAAGCCGAATTGATATTTCGGAATTATATTTCGTTCTTCAATGATTAGTTTCAGTTTTTTTTACATAGATTTTCTCAAACATCTTCGAGAGCATCGGTAGTAAGCTAATAGGCCTTTAGGAAGTGACATCAGAAGTCTTTTTACCTGGGTTTGGAATCATGATTACTTGGCCTACTTTCCACTGGCTTGGGAGGTAAGGAAGTCGGACTATTGCGTTGAATATAAATGTGATAAGTTTAATACATGTTGCAGATGGTTCTTGTAAAATCTTCCGGGTAATCAGATCAAAGCCCGGCGCTTTTTTATCCTGATTTCTTTTAGGCTTGTGTTTCTACCTCCGCTCTCTTTGATCTTTTCGATTGGCAGTTCCATCTGGAATGAGGCCTCTAGGAATTGACTTATTTCTTCTTCTTCTTCCTTCGTACCTTCTAATTGGAAGGGTTCGAAAACTGTTTGCAAGTGTTTAACAAATACTTCTGCTTTAGATTTGTCATTTCTCGCCCATTGGTTATTTTGATCTCTGATTGGTGTATCTGCTTACGGTGGTCTTTTTAATTTCCTAATTGCCCTCCAAAAGGAATAATCAGTCGTTTCAGTTGGTGTTAGAGTTTGTACATACTGTTGTATGTTTTGATTTTTAAGTTTCAAAAGCAATACTTTCAGTTCTTTGCTTTGTTTAAGTGTCTCTTATTGGACTCGCTTCTTTCTTGTTGTCATTTTTTCCTCAAATGTTTTGTAACACACAGTAAGGTATTTCCCCCTCATGGGGTTTGAGTTTAGTTGGAGGAGTAGCGAGCCAAGCTGATTCTTATCTGTATCGGCGGTTATGAAACGGCGTAAAACTCTTCAGATTGCGGCGAAAACGTGCCAAAAGACCGTGGGACGCACTCAAACGATTCAGTTTTTGCTCCAGTGTGAGTAACGCGGCAACCAACGCACCGAGTATTTTTCGATTTCCAATCCTTCCGATAAAATTCTGTACACACTGTCATTTGAGACTATGTCTACTATCTCGTGCACTTTTACGCGACGCTCATACAGTTTTTGAACGTCCACTACAGGACTCATCATTCATGCTCATATAACCACGCTTAAAATCGGCAACCCAATTTTTAGCTGGCGGATTCCAATAGTGTTTGTTGACTCCAGTTCTGCTATGATTTTGGTTGGTGTTAAGCCTTCCGAATAAAAGTACTTTAGCACTGGTATCAATTCAGTTTTTTTTCCATTGCTTACAAAATCACACGACACATTCACTTTGACTTACTGTCAAATCATACTAATTGACAATTGACAGATCGCTCTGTACTGTCATAGTTAAGCTATTTAAGGATGATTTTACAGAATAGTAAAGAAGATTCCTTCGAATTCGCGCCATCTCTCTATTAGGCCATGTACTTATCCAATCATCTTCGTATAGAATTGCACTCATTTATAGGTGTTACAATCCTTTAGAAAAAATAAAATAAATGCAGTCTGAAATATTATTATGTACCTATATAAAAACCTTAACGATTCGTTTGTCCACGTCATATAATAAAAAAACTATTACAAGCGTTTCAGAAGTTCGAGTCAATTAAATAATTGATTATAATTAGCCCTTCTTACCTCAGTAGTTTTACTTCCTCTTGGAGTGTAAACAGTGTGCAAGAAGGAGTTCATTTTGTCGTACGCAAACCATTCTGGCTTGTATAACTCATTAGGTCCAGCCCCAGTTCTTTTACTATTTTTAACTTTCATTGACAACTTCCTGTAAGTAGCCATCAGATTTTCTTTTTTTTTCTTTAACATTTTCAAAGAACACTCAATGTTTATGTCAGCTAGAATTCTGGTCCAAGCGTCATGCACCAAGTTCCTGTCTTTATAGTGTTCATGTTGTGGATTCCATATGGCAGGTTCTCCCTCGTAAAGATCCAAAAATTCCATAACTAATTCATTAGTCCATTCCCACTCCATTACACAAAGTAAACTACAAGAAATATTGAAATTATATAATGTTATAAAATGAAAAAATAAGACTAAGTTGCTGTTCAATTAAATCATTTATTCAGATAATACAACCAGTTTCGGCTTCGGTAATCATCATCTAATATATGTCTTACTGAATAAAACTTATGGAAATCATTTCAATTAAAGCTTTCAGGTTAATTAATATTTTAGTATGTAGAAGGAATTTATATATATATACGGTGGCCAGAAAAGGGCGGATAATCGCCAGGTAGAACGATACTTTGTTCAATTCTGAGGCGATAATCTTAATCCAAAAAAGTTATACGGTCCTTTCTTACGGCATACGAGACCATCAAACCTTAAGATGTACGGCTAAAATTTAGCAAAATTCGTCAAATTTATCTATGTAAAATAATTGTGGTGAAATTTAGAAATGGAATTATCTCAAATGCATCGATTAATACCAATGGTTTACATTTTTAACATTTCTTCATTGGCGTTTTTGAAATTAAAGTACATATGGCAACGTGGTACTGTAAGGCTGCTTGTTTAAAAGTAATAAATAGTTGTCAATTTTTGACGTTTCTCATGTGACATTTGGCTGTTGAAATAAGATAAACATTTTGTGCTGTTCTTAATACTGAACAATGTTTACCTTTGGAGAATACGCCGACATGTATATGGTATTCGGATTTTGCAATGGAAATGCAAACTTGGCAAAAGAGGAATATCAAATACGGTATCCACAAGGGCGACATCCATCCACCAACACGTTCCGTAGATTGGATCAGCGACTTAGAGAAACTGGCACCTTTATACCGAATTATCGTAACAGCGGTAGACCTACAGAGCGTCGAACAGTTCAATTAGAAGAGCAAATATTGGATGCTGTTTACGAAGATCCGACGTCCAGCACAAGACAAATAGCTCAGGAACTGAATATACCTAGCAAAACAACAGTGCACTCAGCACTATCCCAAAATCTTTTGCGTACGTTTCATGCAAGGAAAGTGCAGCCTTTGTATGTAAATGATAATGTGCACAGAAGAATGTTTTGTAACAATGTTTTACAAAGGATTCAAGAAGAGCCGAACCGAAGAACCGAAGAAGACCGAGAGATGGCGTCTTTAATAGCCATAATTTTCATTTTTGGCCGGACGAAAATCCCAAGGCAGTAAGGGAAATTGGACATCAGAGAAGATTTTCGGTAAATATTTGGCTGGGGATTTGAAATCTCCGAGTTATTGGACCAATATTTCTTCCAAATCGTCTAAATGGAATTTAGTACGTTAACGTTTTAGAAGAAGTACTGGATAATATTCCATTGAATTTGAGACCCAACATGTTCTACATGCATGACGGGGTACCCGCTCATAATGCCAGAATTTCGAGGGATTGGTTAAACGAACACTTTCCGAATCGATGGATAGGGCGTAACGGTCCAATATCATGGGCAGCAAGATCTCCCGATATTAATCCTCTGGACTTTTTCGTTTGGGGGTTTTTAAAAGAAAAGGTCAATGCAACGCCTCCAGCTAACGAAGAAGATGTAATTAATAAAATCACGGCGGCAGTTCGATTAATCACCCCCGATATGTTGGAGCGCGTTTTGAATTCGCTTCCTCGAAGATTGGAATTATGTCTGGAAACTGATGGCTACCAATTTGAACAGTTGTTATAATTTTTTCATATTATCTTTAAATTCCAATAAAATTTTTATCCATGTTAACATAAAATTCTTGTTAATTTGCGTATTTACCTGATTTATAGTAAATAAAAAAATCATTACTGCCACAGTACTTGTCTGATTAGGTGTTGCCAAATTTACAATTCTTTTAAGCTGCTCGTGTGACTTAAGAAAACACTGTACTACTTTTCTCAATTAAGATTGTCAACTCAGAATTAAACAAAGATTTGGCCTGCGTGGTGTTTGTCCGCATTTTTCTGGCCACCGATATATAGTATTATTTTTACTGCGAATATATGTATCATATCAATGATGTGAGGATACTAGTATAATGGTATAGTTTGGTATGTATGTAATGCATAATGTAATATAGATATACATGTACTAATTAAACATTAATAAACATACCTTAATATACTATTTGGAACTGCAAACTATAACAGCCCACCGAGACAGATGCACGAATCGTACTGATGTGAGATATGTCTAGATTTGTCATTCGACGATCCACAAGCCTTTGTTGTCCGAACATTTTACCGATACTGCACGGGAAAGGTCGCACCAGCCCGAGCGGTGTCGAGTCTTTGCCTTCTCACGGCAAGAATATGATAATCTTTAGGTCAGATTCGTCAAGCCATAGACCGTGGAAACAAGGATTTATCATCACGCGATCAACAAAACTCCTCCCTTTACTCCTTATTTATATTTATATTCGAACGTAGCTAAAGATCGATTAATCAAACGTTAAGAAACAAAAAAGAAAATGTCGTGGCATTACTCTTTAAAAAATAAATAAAATCAAAGGAAGTACTTACTTTTTTTGAAACGTTTTTCGAAGTGTAGATCAATTTCAATTATTTTATACACACGCACGTATTTACAGTGGTATTATAAATATAAGAAAATAAAATTGATTAGTAAAAGTACTTTATTCTTTCAACAATTTTTCGCTAAATTTTCCGTTTGTTAGATTAGGGGCCGGTATTCCAATCTTCTAATAAGAGTGTTTAATAACAATTTAGCTAATATACAGGGTGTAGCACCTAAGACGCCTCGGACCATAACTCCACTATCATACAAGATATCGAAGAAAGTCTAAGAGCAAAATTGCCCTCGCGATCTTTCTAAAATACTTCTGGTCAGCAGTGGCGTGCCGTATTCCAGTGGCGTATCAAACTTATGTTTTTTTTAAATGGGACACCCTATATTTTATAGCAAAATAGGAAAGCTCTGGATGAGTCATCATTGTTTGAAATTTTTTTTAGCAGGAACTAAATTGCACCTGCACTTAGGTTTCGAATTTAGAAAAACACCGACTATGTCGAATAACGAATCCTATGCTCTGCCTCTCCTGCTTACAGATGGTTTGCATGTAATTGATGAAGGTAAGCTTACAATCACACAAAATACCCAAATCCTTCACAACCTTGGACCGAGTCAGATCGATGGTGTCTATATTATACACTCCGCCAAAAAAGTATCGCATAATTTAGTTTTGAATCATAAAAGTATCGCATAATCTTTGTTTGTAGCATAAAGTTGTAAATATACTTTAATGCGCTATAAGATATAATTTCTATGATTGTTTAAATAAAATACAGGCCAAATAAAAACAAGAACTCATACTTGAGATTTTTATTAAACCAAGAAATTATAATTTTGGAAAGAAAAATGTCATAACAGTAGCTTTTAATACTAAGTATTGCCACCTCTGGCTCTTATGACCGCTCGCATACGGTTTGGCAGAGATTCGATTAACCTCCGTATATAAGCCTGATCCAAATTCTCCCACTCGTCACGGAGAGCATTTGCTAGTCCATGCAGGTCCGCTGGGGCAACATTTTGGGTTCGTATCCGTCTGTGAAGGAGGTCCCACACGTGCTCGATAGGGTTCATGTCCGGACTTACCGCAGGCCAATCTAAAACTGGAATACCAACATCGTTAAGGTATTCCTGGACGATTATTGCAACATGCGGTCGTGCATTATCGTGCATTAACATGAATTCGTTTCCTATAATTGGCGCATATGGTACTACATGTTCTTCTAAAATGTCCGTTATATACCTGTGGGCAGTCAGTGTACCTCTGTCTACTGGTACTAACTCTGTACGACCTGTTAAACAGATGCCTCCCCAAACCATAATAGAGCCACCAGCGAAATTAGGTCTAGGTCTGATATTACACTGCGAATAGCGCTCACCGTCTCGTCTGTACACTGAGATACGCCTATCTGAGGTGTAAAGACCAAATCTTGACTCATCTGTGAAGAGTATATTGGCCCAGTCATTAATGTTCCAATTTACATGTTCTCTGGCAAACCTTAAGCGAGCCATCGGTGGTTCCTAGTGAGACGAGGGGCTGTTACAGCTACTCTAGCTCTTAATCCACTCTGTTGTAACCTATTCCGAATAGTTTGAGTACTCACACGAGTATTTCTGACTCTAGCCAAGTCGTTCTGCAATTGTCTCGCAGTTACATGTCTTCGACGTAATGCTTGTAGTAGTAAATAGCGGTCATCTTGGCGAGTAGAACATCTTGGACGACCTGGTACAGGTCTTCTACTGTAAATGCCTGTTTCCCTATATCTGGCTACGGCTCTAGAAACACTTGACTGATTGATGTTCATCAAATTAGCAACGTATGCTTGAGATCGTCCATCTTCGATTAAAGCAACTATAGCAGCCACTTGTACAGAACTCTGACTTCGCACTTTAAAATTTGTCCGTATAGGAAGACTTTCAATAAACAACTGAACAAACCTTACACATATGCATTTTTATAAATGTGTTCTTTTAGAGAAAAAAAAAGTAAAAACGCTAAGTTCCATTATTTTGTTAGTGTTTTTATAGTTCACATACACGAGGCAAACTTTTTGTGAACGTATAAAAATAGCTTGGTTCATAAATGCCCTTTTTTAGTTTATGCGATACTTTTTTGGCGGAGTGTAGTTATATGTAACGAAGTTAAGCTTCCTAGCAAAAGTGACAATTCCGCATTTTTCTATATTCAGTAGCAGGTCATTGGATTCACACCACGCGGAAAGCCGATGGAAATATGTCTGCAAAGCAGCAGAATAAACAGCGCCACCGATACATCGGTATAATTTCAGATCGTCCGCGAATAAAACCTTATGAGATGAAATGACATCGGGAAGATCATTGATACAAAATAACGAACAAAAAAGAACCCAAGTTTGGACCTTGCTGAACATCAGACGTTGCGACATAAGACTCTGAGGACAACCATTGTAACAAACGCTCTGAGTTCTGTTGTTTAAGTAGTTACGAAATATGTTTAGTAAAAGACTACTGGTGTTTGTAATATTTGAGTATTACCACTTCTTTTTTGTTAAGGTAGTGATGGGTACACGTTGGGTAAATTTGCACACTTTTATTTGCTTTAAAAAACATTTGCGGACGGTGACAATTTTGACATATATATGCGCCATTTTTTTGTTTTTTGTTTTAATGTGTCACAACTACTAAACCCAAAAGTTCCCAAATCGGGAAACGTCGAAGTTTGTAGCGTTAAATTGAAGATTCTAGCAAGTGCACTGAGAGAAAACACATTGTAAGATTACATAACTCATCGTTGGCAATTTTTTTCCAACGTTACGTTATGTAATATTACAACCCTGTCAGTAAATCTGTAAATTTACAGAACATGATATATTATGTACTTTTCCATATTTGTTATGTAATACCACAGACAAGAGGAGATAACAGACCACCAGCTAGATAGGGCGACTAGACTTGTTCATAGGACTGGTACCAGATGTTACTATAAGTAACATAATAGGGAGAAATTTTATTTAGCCAGAAGTGGTATATTGTAGGCGAAATTTATTTATTTGGAATGTGGCTAGTTATTGAAATAAAAGATTTACATTTTACGTTTCGGCTTCTTTATTCAATATTTAAGCCTTCATCAGAAACTGATTGTATACGTTATCGCACAAAGGGTCAAAACACATAATGCTAAGTATAACAATTTTTTTATACACGTTAAAAGAATTATAAACGACAATAAATTACAAACATTATAGACAAACAAACGTATACCTTTACAATTGTATGATAAATTTATCATCCTCGTATACGTTTGTTTGTCTATAATGTTTGTAATTTATTGTCGTTTATAATTCTTTTAACGTGTATAAAAAAAATTGTTATAGTTAGCATTATGTGTTTTGACCCTTTGTGCGATAACGTATACAATCAGTTACAATCATGATATGATAAATTTATCATACAATTGTAAAGGTATACGTTTGTTTGTCTATAATGTTTGTAATTTATTGTCGTTTATAATTCTTTTAACGTGTATAAAAAAAATTGTTATAGTTAGCATTATGTGTTTTGACCCTTTGTGCGATAACGTATACAATCAGTTTCTGATGAAGGCTTAAATATTGAATAAAGAAGCCGAAACGTAAAATGTAAATCTTTTATTTCAATAACTAGCCACATTCCAAATAAATAAATTTCGCCTACACTATAAGTAACGTCTATACATAATTTTATACATCGCTAAAAGAGCGCCAACAGCATCACGCCCGGACACAGTACAATGTTGCCACTGCTCTTTATAGAAGGCGCGCCGACAAAGCTGTTGCATCTAAAGGACACCGCCGCTAATCCGCTTATTTAAAATACGGCGTAGTTTTTTTTTTATAAAAACATCGCAAATCTTGGTATCAACTTTCCTTTGACGAATTTTTCTTCAAACTCGGTTGTTCAGGTTTATTTCTTTTACCCTGCCATTCGTTTATTATTTACGTTATTAAAAACAAGAAACGGCCATTTTTTGCTTTAAGTTATAGTTATTCTGTCGCATACATCGTTCACGACTATTGTCGAGTTAACATATTTTAAAAACTATATACCATTAAAAGTTTGAATTAGGTGAACATTTATGTCGAAATAGGAGTTTTAGATGGGAAAAAATTTATTTTATTTGAATTAGTATGGCAGGCATATCACAATGAGCCCGGTAAGGGTGGCCTCACAGACCTGATAGACTGCCAATGGACCGTATGCGCATCGCTCCGGCGCACCATCAAAGTTGAAAGGACATCTTGGAACACAGGCGTCATTATTTGCGTCACGATTCATGTAGCGTCATGCTTACGTTAGTTTTCTATAGGAAGTTTTTGTGTTAAGCCACGTTAAGTTTTTTGCAAGTTGACAAGTGTTACTGGTATTGACCAGATTTGATTGTTTTATTTACTCTCTTTGTGTTATTATTTCCCGGGCTATTTCTTAATATTATAAATTATTCACCGGATATTTTTGTTTTACGTGTAAGTATGCATATTATAGAATTAATAATTGGGCTTATGTGATAATTAATCCAGATAGTTTTTCCTAAAAATGTGATGCCATCGTGTTGTGTAAAATTCTGCAAAAGCAATAGTTACGAAGACGAGGGAGAACTAACATTTCATATGTAAGTTGCCTAATAATACCATAGCATAAAAATATTCTGAAGCTATGATAATATTTAGTGCTTCTATGTGAAATAATTTTTTGTAAAATGCCCAAACATAGTTGTGTGGATTACTGTTACAGGGGGTAGCATAAATCCCTGCAAAAGTAGGTGTGCATATTTTTGTTCGCTACATTTCCTCGAAAAGGATTAAAGAGGGAGTTATTCCAACATTGAATTCGGACAAAGAAAATCTAAAAAAGTATATTTTTATTTAGAATCGCTTGATATTCCTGAAAACAACGGGTACAGGTAAATAAATGATGTATAATATATTTCTTTAAATTTTCTTCACTATTTCTTAGGTAAATTAATCTGCCCATCAAAGGAGGTACGATATATTTGCCAGTTCACCGAAAAACAAATTCGGAAAATAATGGTCTTGACCGGAAACAAGATTCCACAAGAAGAAAACTTCCCAACGACTTTTGTTTTTTTTTACTATCAAGTTATGTTGCCCAAAACATTTTTTCTAGTTTACCCCATCATTTGTTAGATACGTCACCTCTGGAAGAAACACATGTTTCAATTTTAAGTAAAACCATCATATCATGTTACAGCAAAATTGGATTCCATAATTTAGCGAAGAACTTTACAGAAAAAATACAAGGAAAATCGATAAGAAAAGAATTAAGTAAACTGATATTATTTAAGCACCAATAAATTATACAACAACTACTGCAGTATATTATTTACTCTTAAAGCCAACATACAATGTTGCATTGCTATAAGAAATCGTCAGTACTTCATGAAACTCATTTGATTTTATCCTGCGTATATGGCATTGAAAGAATTTCTTCTTTAAAGTATATGTTGCCACTTTATCGTAAGTTTAGTAATTGTCTCTAGTTTTGCTGTCCATAACTAATAAAAAAAAACAATGCCATATAAAATACATACGATAAAATCTAATATGGTACTAATTATCATTACAAATTGCAAGTGCTATTAAAATTTATTGATATCCTTAACTTTATTTATTTGAATATCCGCCATGGTATCGACGTCATTGATGACGCCTGTATTCCAATATGGCGCATTTCAATTGATGGCAGTTTTGAGTTCAATATCAGCACTCTATCATCTCTATGGGGTGGCCTACGTGCACTTCTCCGACCTAGTATGGCAGGCAATAAGTGCAATTATTTGAATTGTGGAAGATCCAAGAAAAGAATTCCGAATTTAAATTGTTCCGTGATTTCCCGTGCGTGATGAGTATTTACTTGCACAATATACTGAAAATTCAAAAAAATCATGATATTTTCCATTTTTGACGTAGGTACCTCATTCATTCAAGAGTATTCCAAACAATTTATTAACAGCCACTTTTAAACAAGGTAGTTCAACAATAAATTTTAATGCTATAAAGCAGATATATTTCATAAATCGGAATTCCACCACTGCTAGGGCTCTAACAAAAATAACGGACAAGCATATTAATCCAACTTCTATCGAAAGAATGTCGTGCAAATTGGCAATACAAATTTTTTCCAACACATTGGCAGCTGCTGTAAGAACGTGTGCGGTGAATTGGCAAATTAATTCTAAAATCGTCTTAGATACCGCAGAGTTCTTACAATCGATGAACAATTTGTTTGATACCTTGAATAATATACTGATGTACCACAAAAATTAGTACAGTTGCGGTTTAAGTGATAGGAACCCCGAAATTATAAATATTTTAATTTGAGCAAGGGAATGTTTCAAAAGTATGACAAAAATTTACAGGAATGGTAGGGAAAGTAGACTGTTTTGATGGCATGATTCAACTACAACGGCATTTCTAAAATTGTATGAAATCGAGAAGGGCAAACGTATACATTTCATCTTAACTACCAGACTAAATCAGAGATGTCGAAGATGTTGACGGATATAATTATTGCTGCCATGTCGTGTTACTGGTACACTTTTTAACATCACCGGATTTTATTTAAATATTGCTGACGAAATTTTAAAGAGACTAAAGTAGTGTGGGAAAAAATAAGTGGAATTTTTATAAGTTTGAAGGTTTGTTTATCGACTGCAGAAATGACATCACGTAAATCTAGAGGAATGTGGAAGCATCTATCGATGCACTTACTAATATTAGCGATAATTTTTATGTGATTACCTGCACAAACATGTGGGCATATACCTAATCTAAACTTATTTCGGTGTTATTCAGTAATAAATTATTTGAATAACGATTTATTTGGTGAAAGAGTCATTCCAATAATGCTTATATTCAAATAAGGTTTTATTGAAATAATTCTTCATCCAAATGATTTCCCATAGTTTTATTCAACAATAACTTAATACGGAATAAAGAATAACAGATGAAAATTTGATCCAAATAATTATTTGAATTAAAAATTAATGAATGATGCCCAACCCTGGTACATACCTATATTAATTATAGTTTAAAATCAAATTATAGCAATTAGTTTTCATATTTATGCATTTCTGACTAATGCAGATGAATTATCATTAAATATCTTACATACACACGAATACCGTGTATATTTCATACTTTTTAATTACGTTATCTTATGTGAAAATGAAACAAAATTATTGACAACGTCGCACATAATTCGTGTATTTTAGCGGCGCCATCGCGTGCCGATTAGTTCAAGTTATGGTATATATATATATAGCACAGGGAAGCAGCGGCAAACATTCTGCTTCCTTTTATACTTCCAAAAAATTACATTTAGCTGACAGTCTGGTAATGGTCTGGTATGTTCTCTTGTCTGTGGTAATACTACAACTTTAGGTTAGTTAATTCTCCAATGTATTTTCAAATAAAGTTTTCTCTAAATTTACTGTAAAATATGTATTATTTCTGGTGATTCTTACCTTGTAACTTTCCAATAAAAATTTACAGTGGATACTGTGGTATATTTGCATTGGTATTTCGTTGAATGCATGCACATCATCTTATTTTCGCAGACAGCTGACTATATGGAACGATTTAACTAAAGAAACAACGAAAGGCTTAAACCGGGTTAAATGGAACTATTCTTCAGAGCTTCACTGGCGGCTATCCCCTTATAAATACGTACCTTTAGATATTTGTTACATATCTCTCAAAGAGAAACTACTAGTAGACCAGATAAATCTATATAAATCCCATATTTATTTCTGTTATATCCTGGCAATTGAATTAGCCCATGGATTAGCTAGTACAGTAGTCTTTGATAAACTGCGTCGTCGTTTGTTTTAGCTTTATTGTAACATCCGATTAGAAAAATGCTTTTAAAGTAGTTAGCAAACCCATTTAAAATGTCTTATGGGAAGTTCAGTGTGAGCTGATTATGAGAAACTCTGCCCGGTATCCTGCTTTGCTTTTTCTTTTCTTTCACAAAATTCCAGATTTGCGTAGGATTTCGTCTAATAGAGTTCTATACAATAACAAGATAATTACTATAACCATGACCAATCTGTTTTTTTACCAAGGATCGTAAGTTTCTAAACTTGAACAATACATTTGAGCTTTTATCACGCCTATACTCCGTATACTACCTACTTATGTTTACGTTTAATAATGGAAATTATATGGAACAGGCGTGGCTCGTGTTTACGTCAGTCGGAGGTTATGGCAGTGATCGAACTTCTTCGTATAACGTCGTAACATATAAACATATAGAAATGTGTTTGACGAGAGCATACGAAGAACTACGATCATTGTCATAGCCTCCGACTGACGTAAGCACGAGCCGCGCCTGTATCAGAAGTGTACCAGGTAGGATATTTATGGGATACAACTTTATAAGTAGGCACGTATTGATTAAACACAGAATAAAGAACATCATAAAACACATCACACATAGTGTTCACATCAGAGATATTATCTGATATGTAGGATTTAGTTGGTAAAAGAAATGGAAGACTAAACATGAAAGGCCATTAGGCCCAGCGTTTCCGCAGACTCACGTGCCTCCACAAAAATGAGATGAATCTGTTTTTCAACAAGACGTTTTGTTTGTCAGGGTATTAGAATATATATATATAGAAATGAATATTTTAAGGTATATATCAAATTAAATAAAAGACGGAGGTCTTTACAATAAGAGTTTTAATATATAACTGCGTTTGTTACAATTCTCAGACACCTCTATCCGAGTCGCCGCACAGTGGATCGAAAGGCGGTAAAAAGCGGACATTGACTAAAATGGTAATAACTTGCTTAAAAATTAACGTTGATCAACGAAAGAAAATTTTGTCGAATAGGTAAGATTGTATATCATATCGAGTAAAAAAATATTGTTGCACCGTCACTACTTGTTTGTGAAAATTAAGCTAAAAGTAGGTATATAGTATTTGAGACTGCATAAATCGAAGAAATAGTGTATTTGTTGATATAGATATAAGTTTCGTAGCTGTTTCTGTGTGATGTAACTTATAATGTAGACTAAAATTTTATGCAACAGGAAAATATTGTGATGACCAAATACATTTAAGATAGAAACATGGGCTTTGGTCTTTGGTATCTTAATAGATTAAATGTGTCGACACTATTAAAGCAGAGATAAAGAGCATATATAATGTAAAATTATGTATCTCCGTTTTAAATAGAAATTTCTTCTAAACAGTGTTGTAAACACGTTTTTGTGTATAGTAAAACAATTCGCTTACCTCCCTTGATAACAGGTCGTTGATAAACTGTGGCAGTATCTACTTTTCACTTAACACAATTTTCAATTTTGCCGGTGAAGAATTAATAAGTCTGCAGCTTCTGTTAATAACTTACTTCTTGTATGTTTGTTTAATTTTCGCCTTGAATGGGAAATATGCATCGAATGTGATAACTAGTCTTTTAAAATATCTTCGTTAGTAGCTGAACGGCTACATTTTCTACTATTTTTTCTTCTGAAAGTTTGCCTATAGGAAGTAACATGTTGAATGATATCTGCGCCATGCAATAGAATTTTATGTATGGGGGCTAACTTATAGTACAAACCATATACATTTATAAATTTTTCAGCTGTTCCTTCTCACAATCAATTTCTCTCCCTGTAGTAATCACTTATAAGATTATCGCGAATCTTCTGATTACATTTGCATCTGGAACGGTTACTGAAGCTGTTATAGCTGGATATAAACATACTTGTGTCGTTTGCCACAGTACGTATTTTTAAATGTTTGTTTATATGGATTTAGCCCAAAACTACCGTCGAATCACCATATTGAGACAAATGTCAATTCACTTAGAATATTTTGTATTGTTCCCCCACATATTTTTACTATGCGAGTAGATGTGTTAATTTTCTGTGATATTTTTACTACTTTTAACGAGGTACATTGATACATTTATGATAATGATATAGATAATCTTCCTGTTTATGTGCACCTATAGTAAAACATAATTGTATTCACATTAGCCACAATCCAACCAGATGGAGAATGACTCTTAGAATGTGTAGGCGAACCGATGAAGTCAAACATACCAAGTATATAAAGAAAGATACCCCATTTTGGTTATCTTCTCTTAATCAATTATTATAAGCTAACACAGCACATTTCACAATTCTAAGTTAATATTATAACACAATGTCAACCATACAATAAGTGCAGCGAATATTAAAGAAGTGGCATATTCGATCTCATAATGTAGGTATATGACCGATATTCATTATTATGCTAATTGGTTTATACCCTTTTTAATCCGGGAACTAAAAGATTATGAAACTTACATGGAATGTTAGTAACTGAAATTGCATAATTTAACAAATTTTTTGTAGAAATATTAATTAACATGCATTTATGAGAATGCTAGAAACGGTAATGCGATAAACAAAACGTCTTTTTTCAAAAAGTTGCGCGAAGTAGCACCTGAAATCGCTGGAGCGAGTACTAGAAGGATCCTAGATGACAAAACAGTTTTTCTTTTTTTGGGCAAATTTGGGCATTTATTTAAAAAGCTAATAGAAGTTAAAATTTAGAGTCATAGAACACCATCTTCAAGAAATGGTAATTGTATAGTTAGTTACATATACGATTTGCTAATATTTTGCCGGTTGAGTTACACATAGTTAGTGTATATTCTGAGCAAATTGTAGTTTCGTATCGTTTCTGATTCCGAAGATTTTAGTAGTCGAAGCGTAACATATCCGAACATGTACTGTCAGACTTGTTTCTGTTCGATATTCCGTCAATCTACTAGTTTGTACTGTGATTTCCATATCTAATGCTTATTTTACCATACACTTATACACATTTTATTATGATTCTGGAAGTTTGGCTTTTTTACGCTATGTCAGATTTTTAACCAACTTCGATCCACTGTGCGCCGTAATGTTTATAAACAAGGAAGGGCCACGCAGAAGTTCGGGTACGGCGCACAGCGGTCTAGAATCGCGCTTTTGCGGAAAAAAACCTGTAACTTTTTGTAGAGTTGGAATTTTTAAATGATTTTTTCAGTGTAATGAGATTAAATATAAGGGATTTGGATTACATAAAAGAGAAAAAGATTAAATATAAAATACGGCGCACAATGGTGCGGAACCCGTCAAATGCGGAAAAAGAAAACTACTTGGGATTAAAACCTACAACAAATTTCGATATTTTGTGCTTTCATACGTTTATAGGATCTATATAGTCATTCATATTACCAAATTTCTCAAAATATTTGAATAAATTTTAGAAAATTTGTCAATACGAATGATATGCAGCAAACCCATTTTGATTAAGAAACAGTCCAGATAATTTTTGGTCAGTAATTAAATGTAAAAGGACACTTTATTAAGAAAAATAGTATATATATATGTATATATGTAATAATAAATAATAATATATATAATATATATATATATATAATTTTGAAATGTAGACGACATTAATTTATATATGATCATATTTTATACTTCATTCAGTATCACAAAATTTTTATCATACATCATTTTACACATTTTGACGTTTATTATTATTGTGAATTCAAATCATTGACGTTTTTTCCCTGAAGATGCTCGATTAACGAGCAAAACATTTCGCAAAAAAATATTAACTAAATAAATGTAGATTGGACAGAACTACACTCTTTTTACTATATAAGTATTCATATTAAAATTAATACATTTACTACTTAAATCGACAAATAACTTAAACAATAGTTTTTTAACATCGTCGTGTAAATCGACCGCTTTTGATTTTTGTTTCCACCTTTTATTAAAATGTGGTATATATGTTGCTTGGTTTCATATGTCGCAACACTAAGCGGTTTTCCAACTTAGGTACCTTTAAAATCCTTTTTAATAGTCTTGTGCGGTCCAGACTGGAGTATGGTGCATTGGTGTGGAATCCTCACTACGGAATATATATTGATCGCATTGAAGCTGTTCAAAAAAAGTTTTTGAAACTGTCCGTGTCGTGGTTTTGACCATGCCACACTCTTGGGAGCTTTCGATGTGGTTTCGTTGGCGACCAGACGAGAGGGTATTACGCTGGCTTTTCTTTATACAGTAATTAATAATAAAACTGATTGTTCCTTTATTTTACATAAGCTTCAGTTTAGTGTACCTAGACTTGCCGCTTGCAATGTTTGTACCTTTTATAATGCACAAGCTAAGACTAATATGCTGCTTAAGTCACCACTCGTGTTTATGACTGAAGTTTATAATGGTATACGTAATAGATGTGACTTGTTTTCTTGTTCTTTGAAGCATCTTTTGAGCACTAACGCTCAGAGGAATGCTTGACTATTCTCTGTATCTGTGTTTTTGTGTTATTGTTTGCTTTATATTGTTTACCGTAGTATTACATTTACATTTTTGTGTTATATATTTAGTCCTGTAATTGGTCTTTTGTACTGTTGGGCTAATATACTTATATTATTATTATTAGTATTATATGTTTTGGTCAGGTCCTTTCGAATGCAATCCAAGTTGGCTGGTGTTAAGTAAAGATTATTTGCAAAAATGGATTCTAAACATTTATCTACATTAGGGTCACATTCTAATAAAACGTTCACTAGTTCCTAGTAAAAAACGTTAAAAACACTCATTATGAATTTATTAAAAATAGAACGTGTTTCCCGATTGAAAAGTAAAGGAAAACTAAAGGAAATTATTATAACTATAGTTAAATTTTATGCAAAAACATTTTTTTTTGTTATAATTTTAAGGCTCAGTGGATTAAAAACAAAGTTTGTAATTCTAAATAAGTATTTCTTAAGTATATTTTTTTAAAAAAACGTGGCATATATAGGCCCGTATTTGTTAATTTTTTGTTCATGAAAATCCGAGCTCACATCAAACTGTATGTACCTACGTGAAGAGATGCTATTCGTAACAAATTTAATTTGTGCGTCACTGAGATTTATCTTACCAAAAAATCTAAAACAAGCAGACATTCCGCAGGTTTCCGCACCAGAAAATGACTTTAATCTTTAGTTAGAAGCTTAGAGGATATTTCAAAACCATTCCCGACACGGCGCTTGATGGCGCTCAAAACATGTGCCCTATTTAAATTTTAAAAGCTAATTTTGTATCTTCTTCTAAGATTTTGATTTGTTAATTATAATGAAGGGGGGAGCGACTCTATTGAACGCCAATACTAATGAGTATAAACATAAATAAACAAATTTATATTTAATTTTGTGCAGTAAATGGAGAGATAAGGCCATTATAAATGTTATGGCAGAAATAGTAGACCGATCAATTATGGACATCATTTCTCTTATTGTAAATCATGTATAGCAAAATTTGATATGCTTTTGTTATAAATTGTACGGAACTTTCCACGACTATCTACTAGCGAACGGTTTAATATGCAGCGTCTGGAGAATGTTTTGAAAGGCGACGTACCCGAACCTCGGCGGGCCCTTGTTTATAAACATTACGGCGACTCGGATAGAGGTGTCTGAGAATTGTAACAAAGGCCAAAGGCAGTTATATATTAAAACTCGTATTGTAAAGACCTCCGTCTTTTATTTAATTTGATATATACCTTAAAATATTCATTTCTAACAAGTCAGAAGTGGGATCTTAGGGATCCATATATGCTCATTAAACATTTGTAAAACGTCAGGGTGTGTTATTGTGTGTTTAATAGGTGTATGTGTTAGTGCACATTGCATGGTATTTCTTTCACTTCTGCCCTAGTCGGGTCTAGCAGTGAACGTGACGTTGCGTTTTCGACACCGTCTATGACGAGAAGCAAAGAGAATAAAATACAGGGAAACTGGAGAAACGTCTCCGAAAAATGGAAAGCAGGCCTAGAGTTGATTATTACTCGGGGATGACAAATTGTTTCCTTAGTATGATCCGCAAAATTCCGATTCAGCCGTCGATAAATTGGCGGAAAATTATCAATTAATGATTTAACAACGGACTAACATGTTGTCCAACCGTCTAGTTAACATGGCTAGACGCTGGTACGACACTCAAGATTAAAAAGGATTTGATAACGCAGTTTTCGAAGCATTTACCATTTGCGAAGCTATTGAAAGCAGCTGCGTTATATGAGACATATGCTGGGCAGGATTTAAGCTAGTGTTTTAATTGTAATGGACGACATTGTGCCCACGAATGCAAGAAACCGTGCTGGTATGCTTTAATAGTGGCAGTTTGAGGTACATCGCCAACAAATGCCTTAATAAGAAAAGAGAGGCAATCTCGAGAGCTTTTAATGCATGACGCCAAGATAAGAAAACAGCGAATGATGAGGAAGCGGTGAAAAGAAGCCAGTGTTTTAAACCGCGAAAGATTTAAGTGTCTAGTAGACACCAGAAGTAAGTGTGGTCACTAAGTTTGTACAGTTTTTCAAGGAAAAAATACGGTGTTACGTAGCTTCGATGGAAGCTATATTGTATGTACGGATGACGTCGATGTTGAGATATACGTGGGTCAGCCACGGGCGATAGTGCAAGTAACTATGGTAGACGACGATAAATTGCTGCACGACTGCATTGTTGGTCGCGACTTTTTGAATTTGCTGAGTGTGATGCTCTCCCCAGTTGCTGCCGAAGTGCGTGCCTGCAACTGGTGCAGTAGAATAGACGTGTGAACTTGAGAGCAATCGAAGACTTAAAGTTAGTGTTTGATGATGACGTCACTCCTGATGATATATTCAAGTGCAAAGAACTATTATGGGAATTTAGTGATCAAGTTTCGACTTCCATGGCCACAATGGGAAGCATCGATGCCGCAATGTTAGACATCAAATTGGTGACGCAAGAACCGATTGCTTGCAACCCGTATCGGATGTTAATGCATGAAAAGGAGATGGTATTTTGGACGACTTGTTGACGAATGGTATTACCAGAGAGTCCACGTCGACGTACGCTAGTCCGGTGCTTCTGGTGCAGAGAACGACTGGTGGCTAAGGGATGTGCTTCTGTTGCAGACGACTGAATACCATTACCATTAAAGATAAGTAACCTTAGTAGTAGTAGTTCAAGTATTTTATGGCGCTAGATATGCGCTCGAGGTATTATCATGTGTTAGTTTGCCGAGATTCATTAGATAAGACCGCTTTCATTACACCTGTACATCACTACGATTTATGACGTATGCCATTCGGGCTTTGTAATTTGCCGGCGGTTTTTCAGCGACTAATGAAAAGTTATCACTAAGAAATACGGTGGCTTATACATATGATGTAATTGTTCTGTCGACAACTGTTGCGGAGGGCACTTGACGGTTACGATTAGTTCTTCAAGCCCTATGTGATATAACATTACGTTAAGACTAAGTAAATGCTCGTATTTTTGCACCAAGATAAATTATTTACGTTGTAAAATTAGGCCCGATAGATTTAGACCGGGGCATGCGAAGGTTGCGGCTATTGCAAACATGGCGCCACTTACGACTGTTAGATGGGTGCATCAGTTTCTTGGTTTGACGGTTATTCTAGAAAGTTTTGTGAGGGTTGTCGAGCCTCTGAGTAGGTTAACACGTAAAGACCTTCAATGGTGACAACGTTTTAAAAGCTTGCAAATAAGGCGGTGGGAGCGGTGTTGTTGTAAACACTTCCCGATGGAATACAACGTGTCGTGGCTTATTTTAATAAACAAACGACGGTTTATATTCTGCAGCACTCCCGGATGTATTTACTGGGCTTACAGTTTACCATAGAAACTGACTGCAATCCCTTGAGAACAACTTCTTCAAAAAGGACTTAATACCGCCAGTTGGTAGATGGTGACTAAAGTACAAGAATTTACCTTTGAGATTAAGTACTGGCCGGGAACACATATGCCTCAAGAGGCAGCAGCTCTTGTCGCTATCCCGCCACGGTCAAGGTTCACAAAATTGATTTAATTGAAGGGAACTGGATATTATCAACACAATTGCAAAATGACAAACTAGCGTTGATTTGCAGAATCTTGGATGATGGTGTTAAAATTCAGAGACTAAGCAGTATTTTCAGTACTATGAGTTGAGAAACAGTAAAGTCTATTGGCAGTTACCAGACGAGACACGAGTATGAGAAGTACCCCGTGCGGCGCGATGGCAGATAGTTAGGTTATACCATGTTCAGGCAGTCCAGTGTTGAATATACACTACGACGTAGCCAGATACATTGATATTTTTCTAAGATGAGATGGATTCTGGATTTTAGGTCGGGAAGTATGGTGGCGTCATTCGCCCATAGGCTATCCAGTCCAAACTAAGCATAAGCTCGAGCAGAGCAGCAGGCAAGGTGCCGCCAAAATCAGCCATGCTTGGCCGGTACTCCGTCATCATGGAACCTCTGAGGTGAACAGGCGCCGGGCAGTGACATAAAATGTGTTCCGGCGTCTCGTCTACTTGATAACATGCCCGTCACAGTGGAGTGTTAGTCAAACCCATGCAGTGCATGTGATTGTTTAGCTTGCAGTGGCCGGTGAAAAGCCCCACAACTTGACGTAGGTTACTGCGAGAAAGTTGCAGGCAATATCTTGCTGCCTTCAGTAATGGCCTGGAGATGGCTTCACGTGCTTGACGGCGGGTGGTTATAGACTTCCATCTATTTTCGTGAAAAGTGGCAGTTTATTGCGTTATTATGAGATGTTTTGTTACAAATATCTGAAAGCATGTTTAAATTGTGCCTTTTATAAGAATTGCCCAAGTAAAAAGCAAAAAGTAAATTGCATGCCATTGATAAGACACCGATCCTTTTTCACATGTTGCATTTGGAGCACATCGATCCTTTTGAGGCTAGTTGAAAAGGAAACAAATGGTCAGTATGAGCGGCGCAATAAATGTTGTTACGATGTTGACTACGACAAGTGTCGAAACCGAGGCGGAGCTTGGGGCACTCATGTAAAAGAGTTACAGAGTGTGTTGAATGCAATTCAACAAAGGTATTGGTAGTACCCTGTTTGAAGTTCTTTTGGGTTATCAAGTGAAGTCAATGACTTAGGCCAAGTTATTGAATTCCTTATAGGATACAACTGACAAAATACATCTTGAGAAATTAAGAGCATGTGTTAAGGAACACATAGACGATGAGCAATGTAAACAAAAGGAACGTTATGATAAGGCTCGACGTGAAGCTGAACGTTATCAAGTGGGTGATTTGGTCACAAGCGGACCAAGTACAGGTTTAAGTTAAATGTTTAATCCAAAGTTTAAGAGTTCTTTCAGAGTTATGAAGGTGCCCTTCAATGACTGGTATGAGTAACTATGTATGGTAAATTGAAAATTTAAGGGAGGAACACCACAATCAGAAGCGAGCGATAGTGGCTGTTGACAAGGTGAACGGTTGGGCAGCTACGGTGTAAGTTAAGGCATTTTGATGTTAAAATTGTTGCCAGATTTAGATGGTTATCAGAACGAATAGTTGTAGCCGTAGTTGTGTAGTTGATAAGGTGAACCGTTGGGTAGCTGTAACGTAAGTTAATAAATTTTTAATGTTAAGATTGTTGTCAGGTTTAGACAGTTATTAGAGCGAACAGTTATAGCTGTTGACAAGATTAAGTGTTGAATGGCTATGATGTAAGTTGTTCTTGATGTTAACATTGTTGCTATGTTTAGATGGTCAACATAGTAAACAGTTGTGACTGTGTAGTGTGAATAGCTATGATGTAAGTTGTTGTTGATGTTAACATTGTTGCTATGTTTAGATGGTCAACAGAGTAAACAGTTGTGACTGTGTAGTGTGAATAGCTATGATGTAAGTTGTTCTTGATGAGAATATTGTTGCCAAGTTTAGATGGTCAACAGAGTGGAGAGTTGTGTCTGTCGACAAGATTAAGTGTTGAATAGCTATGATGTAAGTTGTTCTTGATGTTAATATTGTTGCCAAGTTTAGATGGTCAACAGAGTAAACAGTTGTGACTGTGTAGTGTGAATAGCTATGATGTAAGTTGTTCTTGATGTTAATATTGTTGCCAAGTTTAGATGGTCAACAGAGTAAACAGGTGTGGCTGTTGACAAGATTAAGTGTTGGGTAGGTATGACCTAAATTGTTTTTGATGTTGAGACTGTTACCAAGGTTAGATGGTCAACAGAATGAACAGTTGTGGCTGTTGACAAGATTAAGTGTTGGATAGCTATGACGTAAGTGGTTTTTGATGTTGATACTGTTACCAAGTTTAGATAGTCAACAGAGCAAACAGTTGTGGCTGTTGAGAAGATTAAGTATTGGGTAGCTATGACCTAAATTGTTTTTGATGTTGAGACTGTTACCAAGGTTAGATGGTCAAGAGAATGAACAGTTGTGGCTGTAGACAAGATTAAGTATTGGGTAGCTATGACCTAAATTGTTATTGATGTTGAGACTGTTACCAAGGTTAGATGGTCAAGAGAATGAACAGTTGTGGCTGTAGACAAGATTAAGTGTTGGATAGTTATTATGTAAGTTGAGACATTTTTGGTATTAAGACAGCGATAATAGTGGCCGAGACCAGTTGGGTCTGCCCATTATTTGAGTCAAGTGTAATGACGTTGGTCATCTGAGACACTCGTGACAGCGATAATAGTGGCCGAGACCAGTTGGATCTGCCCATTATTTGAGTCAAGTGTAATGACGTTGGTCATCTGAGACACTCGTGACAGCGATAATAGTGGCCGAGACCAGTTGGGTCTGCCCATTATTTGAGTCAAGTGTAATGACGTTGGTCATCTGAGACACTCGTGACAGTGATAATAGTGGCCGAGACCAGTTGGGTCTGCCCATTATTTGAGTCAAGTGTAATGACGTTGGTCATCTGAGACACTCGTGACAGCGATAATAGTGGCCGAGATCAGTTGGGTCTGCCCATTATTTGAGTCAAGTGTAATGACGTTGGTCATCTGAGACACTCGTGACAGCGATAATAGTGGCCGAGATCAGTTGGATCTGCCCATTATTTGAGTCAAGTGTATTGACGTTGGTCATCTGAGACACTCGTGACAGCGATAATAGTGGCCGAGATCAGTTGGATCTGCCCATTATTTGAGTCAAGTGTAATGACGTTGGTCATCTGAGACACTCGTGACAGCGATAATAGTGGCCGAGATCAGTTGGATCTGCCCATTATTTGAGTCAAGTGTAATGACGTTGGTCATCTGAGACACTCGTGACAGCGATAATAGTGGCCGAGACCAGTTGGGTCTGCCCATTATTCGAGTCAAGTGTAATGACGTGTTTTTGAAATTGGCAACTGATGAATGAATGCGTGTAGAGTAAAGTAGTTGAGGTCTGAGAGACGCTTCTGAAGAATGTTTGGGGCGATACTGCCTATCAGAGCTCAAGTCTAAGAGCTCAAACGTAATTTTGAACTTTGTCAAGGTTTCGTCAACGTCATCCTTTCACCATTTACTTATGATTTGTGTTTTCGCAGGTAAACTGGCGACGTATGGTATGAGGACATACTATTGTCAGGATGGCCGAATGTACGGAACTTTCCATGACTATCTACTAGCGAACGGTTTAATATGCAGCGTCTGGAGAATGTTTTGATAGGCGACGTACCCGAACCTCGGCGGGCCCTTGTTTATAAACATTACGGCGACTCGGATAGAGGTGTCTGAGAATTGTAACAAAGGCAGTGATATATTAAAACTCGTATTGTAAAGACCTCCGTCTTTTATTTAATTTGATATATACCTTAAAATATTCATTTCTAACATTTCGTACATTATTTTGTTTATTTAAACCATTTTCAGAACAAAAAAAATCGGATATCGCACTGCTAAAACAAGCAAATATTTAGTCTTTCTTTTAGTACTAATAACCTGAAATTTGATATCGCATAATAATAAAAACAGACGGAAATTTAATCATAGTGCAGCAGTATTTTTAGTGATTTACCATATTTTAAGGAATTGCATGTCTATAGGATAGACTCCTTTTTTTGGTATAAAAGAAGGTGACATCATAGGTATTATTAAATCTGTGTCACGACGAACCCGCTCATGGCTAGTCTATCCAACTGCGTCCTGGGTATAAGTGCGCGCGTTTCTTCAACACGTTGTTCTGTGATGGCTTTGTGTTGTGTTTAGCCGTTAGTCGTTTAGTCCACAATCGTACGCCGGCCGTGCTCGTATCCGCCACCCATACGTGTATACCAACACCGCTACAGTTAGAATACCTGTGTTAGCCGTAAACCAACAAAGATGAACGTCAGTCGATACAGTCTTATTAAGTTCTTGGAACTTGTAAGTTATTGCAACGCTTTAGTGTATGTGTGCATCTGCTTTTAAAAAAAAACATTAACAAAAGTCTATTTCTTATTGATTGCTGGGTTGTGAAGAGCCCCTCCCATTGTGCTTTAAAAATTTGAACGCAATACCTGAAGTCTAGCTCTCATTATGCCCGCCCATAAGCTTCGCACTCTTGACGTATACCGAAACGATCTGTAGAGGAAATGAAGCAATTGTTTAAAATTCTAAGGATGGTGTATTTGTAAATAACATTTAAACCATATCAGCTTACAAAGTAGTAATAATGCATGCGTTTCGCGTATTATATTGTTTACTAACCGAGTAATATGGTATTAAATATGCCATACCTACCGGCAATGTTATCATCCCAGTATCTGTATGCTGAATAAGTTCGAGTAACATGATAAAGTATTTTTACATTCGTCGCCTTTAAATAATTAAAAGATTGCTCAATTTGTTCACATAATAAAATCATGATGTAATGCATCATAGCGTGAGTTATATTATTTCCTCCGAACAGACTTGAATCACCAACCAAATTGGGCTAAGGACTTGAATAGCGTTTCACATTTAAAATAATGTTACCCGCCTTCTGTTTTCTCGCAAACGTAATTATGTTAATTGAGGTACAAGTAACAAGTGCATTAAAACTGCCTACTAAAAATATTCTGATTGTAAATTTGCATGAACCCTCACAATTACGCTTTAACCGGAAATTAAACCCGTTATCGTTTTTATAGCCATTCCAATATATTATTTACCCTTTATCTTGAATTGCCGGCTTATCAGTTATACAGATTACTAAACACTTTATTTGGTTAATCCAACATCTCTAATAAAAGAAATAATATTTTTTTCAATTCTCATTGTGCATCATAATTTACTTTTATTCTTTCTTTTGTATTCGATATATTTCTTTGTATTATATCTTAGCATATGTATAGCCTGATATGTTCAAATATTTCAGTTAGTTAGTTATTCTCATTAAGGCATTATGTAAGCATTTTCTATATATAATTGCTTTACATTTCGTTTAAACTAACAATAAAAAATTATAAAAAATAACCGTTCCAATACTATATGAGATACAACAAAAGGAGTCTACCAAGCTTTACAACACATACGTTAAAAAAGGTATTTAGAGGAATAATATTATAAAAATTACAATAGATATATTTTCGACACAATAATAATAAAATTAGTATGCACTAGCGAACACTCCACTCCTCATCAGTATTTATTAAACTAGTAAAGAGTTTGCTTTATCAATTTATTTAAAGGTATAAACTTCATTCGACTTGATAAAATTATAAACTAATGCGGTTAATAACTTCCTCTTGATTATTTTATACTGAACTCTTGGTTTTATTTGTGTATTAGAACAACACAAACGTGCACTAACTAATAAATATACCAATAAAATATTGGGGATTCTTCTATTTGCCTATTGAAAACGTGGGAAATTAAGCATAAGTCGAATAATTTAATATACAAGTACAGAGTGAGCAACCGGATGTGACCACCACGTGATCACGAACGTCACAGAAAAAGTGTATTTTTTTGTTTTACTGTTTACTGCTTTGCTTGTTGTTTACGTTCTGTCATTTGACATTTAACGTGTTGGAAAAAAATATATGACACGTCTTATTTTAAGGTTAAGTTATAAACATATTGACAAATCAGTAATGTGACATATCTTGTACTACCAACTTAACAATGTTGCCACCTTAAAATTTGAGGTCACGTGGTGGTCACATCCGGTTGCTCACTCTGTAAGTGAAAACATGAGCTGAAGTTTAGTGAAACTGAAGAACTCAGAATACTTCCTGGCAAGCCGAAAATACCGAAATTACAAACTCTGATATGATGATTTTCAAACTCTACTTCAACAAACCCTTCAAGGTTGTCCTGGATTGGGGTGAGTGGAGAGCAAAGCAGAAACCGGGGATTCGGAACCAAATCTGGTACGCAGATGGGTCAAAAAGAATCATAGATTCTGGAGCCGGTATATTCAGGGTATTTCAAACCGAGCCACCTCAATTAACTCTTTACCTACTGTGATTTATATAAAACTCCGAAACCTGTCAATTGTCATATTAAGGGAGACAACTTTTAATTACAGGCCTGACAATTTAATTTAATTCCTGGGGGCATAGCAGCCCCCACCCTTAAAATTTGAATAGGAAAGATGAGTCTTGTGATCACTCATTCAATAGCCCTTCTCTCTACGATTAGAAGGAAATGGTTTGGATTTGACTTGTTCAAAATGAAGACCGTTAACCTCCATATAATAGTACAATCTTGCTTCAAATGCTCTCCTAACATTTCGTAATATTTCTGGAGCTACTCGGTTGAATTCTTCAACAATTTTTTGGCGTAATTCTGGTAAGGAAGATGAACACGTGGCAAACACTTTAGACTTAAAATGCCCCCAGAGAAAAAAAATCAAGTGGTGTAAGATGCGGCGATCTGGCAGGCCATTCTATAGGCCCCCTTCGACCAATCCAACCATCGCGAAAGTGATGATCCAGAAATTGTCGTACTCCGGCAGCGTAATGTGGAGGCGCTCCATCTTTTTTGTGTGATCAAAGGATTGATTGTATCGTCCGGCGTGTTCAAATACATTTTGCCATTTAAAGTCCCGTCAGTGAATAGAGATCGTATGAGATGATCGCCAAAGATACCAACCCATACATGAAGTTTCTGTGGCAGTTGTGATTTACTTTACCATTCAATGAAAAATATGACGCGCGCCAAAATCATATATTATACAGTAATGCTAGGAACGCGGATTCTTCTTCACATATACGGCCGGTTGGGTCGAAGGAAACATTAGAATATTGTAATTCTTGAAATTTGTTGTAAGTGAATCTCTAGGCCCACAAACGAAGATGGGCAACCAAAACCCTGGCAATGGTCTTGACGCGATCCCATATCAATACATTACAAGACATAACCTAGTAGACCAGTGCGTACTAGATATTTAATAAACTATTTATATTTAGGGAGTTTTTCATTTGTAAAATTGCAAAATACTGCTGGTTAATTTTTTACAAACTCCATCAACCTGCTCTTCGAATGTGAGCAATTATAGCACCCAGAAACCTAATCCTGTCAGCAAAAGAGATGCCAGAGATAGTTAGAGGAATCGCATTTCTTTTAAAATTAATGATAACGATTTTATTTTCATTTAAAATCAATCGATTTCACACACGCCAAGTGGAGAACTCGTCCCTCACCTGTTTAATCTCGAATTTTAATTCCTGTTGATTACTTCCGCATACCGCTATTGAGGTGTCATCCACATACATGACCATGTGTCCAGTTTCTAATTGAGATTTTTAATCATTCACGAATAATATAAAAATAAGAGGTCGGAGGGCGGAGCCTTGTGGCACTCCCGAACTTACCTTTCTCGATTCTGATGTAAATCCCTCCACAAGGATATTTATTGTGCGTCCCATCAAAAGCGACATCGTCCATTCTAAGACATTACCTCTTATTCCAACCGCATGCAGTTGCGCGTCGAAAAAATTCCGGCCACTAACTTACCATTATCTTGCTTTTCAAATACGTATTCGGGGAAGTCGACTGAAGCTGTTCCGGCTCGATAGCCATGTTGTGAATCACACATTAAGTCATATTTTTCTAGAAATGATATTATTCTCGTATACATAATAGATTCAATAATTTTTGAGAAGATATATTTAGATATAAATGGAGCAACGCCTAAAATCGACCCTTTAGGCGCTCCTGCCTCATACCTAAATTCTCTGCTATGAAAATAACTTCTAATCATCATTAAAGATAATATGGAATTCTAAACTTATGTATTTTCAAATACGCCTAAAATTAGGTATAGATATGTACTTTATCTCACACTGTTGAATGCGTTTTAAATGTTCAGGTGACCAACTTGGTCCTACTATGACCGCTTTGTTGTTCCGTCTCAAAGATCTCAGGCATCTGTTGTACGGCGCTAATTGTTTAGCGACCCTTCCTAAATTCATGTTGCTTTATAGAAAGTCTTACAGTATCTTCTATATTAACTAAAAGTCGCATCTTTAACATCCCTGCCATATGCAGCATACAACGAAGCTTATATGAAAGTGAGGTTTATTCACCTTTTACCTCGCTGATAAGCACCATTCGCTGTATTTTGTGAACTTTGTGAAGAGAATGCCAAACTGTTCCACGATTGTTATAAGTGATGATTCAAAATCATAAAAGGGAGAAATGTTCAAAGACAATTATATTGGTTTTATACTTCTAGATTTGGCAGTATTTTCTTCTAGTGTTATGTCTTTTTCAATTTAAATAAAATTATTAAATTATTCATAAAAATCATATGAAACATCAACAAAACATGGATTGAAGAAACTTACATGAGGATTAATCTGAAAAAAGACTCGCTTATATTGTACACTAGAGTTGCCATTCGATAAGTCGGACCGTTATCTGAGTGGTATCTGGTTCTGATTACTTTTATGAAGAAAAAGAGTTAAGAATAAAAATAATTAATTTTCAATCTGAATGCCAAGGACAATATAAGTTGAGAAATTGTCTATTATTCCTGATTACCTTCACTTTTATTACATGTGTCAAAATTTCAACTTCATTTTTAATCTAAAAATATGCTTGTAAAGTGACCACTTCACTTCTGAAGAAGATCACGACAAGATGATCAAAACGTTCTAGTAATTTAAACCTTCTACACGGCAGAGAACCCGAGAACCGAAGAGCAGCCATGCTTGTAAAGTGATAAATATTTTGTAAACGCCATATTATTTTCATATTAATTGGACTAAATAAGTTTTTTTTTATATACTGCATCAGACCACTTTTTATTATTATTGTATTATATTAATAAATAATCCTCATTTTTAAATTAATAAATTACCTCTCCTGCAACACCTTGATTCCACACATTGCTTCTTATTAGTGTAACGCATATGTAACTGCAATCCGCGGTCTCGCAAGAGAGTTAAGATAGATTTGCAGTTAGATTAAATGACGAGGCTAATATTCTGATTTGAATTTCAGGTTATCGTGATAGTGTGTATTTGGCTACATTCTGAGAGTGTAACCAACAAGTTTCTCGAAGATTTTCTTTGTGGTGCCGCATTCGGTGGCTATTTAATAATATTATTGGGAGGAACTACTGGTAAGAATATTTAGTTTTAGTGAAAATATAAATTGCTGCTTGTTAATGTAATTTCAACATCAGTTCAATTACTATTATTAGTAATTAATTTTGCTGTAATCATTTAATAACAGTAGCAAAAAAAACGTAACAGATTATGGAATTTAAGTTTCTATATTCAAATATTTTTATTGATTGACTTATGTAATTTGGAAATACTTTAATACGTGTAGATATATAGCGTTATTTATTACAATAAAATGTAGTTTACGACAGGAAAGATATAGGTAGATAGCTAGTGTAGGTAGAATGACCTACAATTACACTGGGCAACAAATTTTCGAAAAGTTCATGCTTCCAAGCTGAAAATAGTCATTTCTTAATGAATTCAATGTGCTGAACACGAAAATGACTAAGAAAAAGCTGAATTGGCTACGGGGTTTCTGTAATATGTACGCATATTTCAGAAAAAGTGTACTTATGTCAATATTATAATACATGGTAAGAAAACATTTACGCATATTTCAGAAAAAGTGTACTTATGTCAATATTATAATACATGGTAAGACAACATTAGTCTGCTTCTGGCTTTCGACTTCTTTTGGCCTGCCGTTTGTAGTGGACTTGTGGAGCATCTCTACTGATTGTCCAACAATAGTCAGCTAGCATTGACGTAGACCATTTGCCTTGGTACCGTTGCTCCATGGTGGCAATGTCCTGATGAAAGCGTTCGCCGTGCTCATCGCTGACCTGCCCGCAGTTATCAGGAAAGAAATCTAAGTGGGAATCAAGAAAGTGGATCTTTAAGGACATATTGCAGCCGAATTCATGAAACAAAGCCAACATATGCTCAACCAGACGCAAAATTTCGTAATTTCTCACTAAATTGCATTACATTATGCAATATCATCTATACAATGGACAAAACGTCAATATCTCTGGAACGTGAGCCAATCAACTTTTTTCAATGTGATATTCGTGTTCAGCACGTTGAATTCATTCAGGATTGAGTACTTTCACCTAAGAAGCAATTTCACTGTTGACCAGTGTTATTAGTATCGCTAATTATTATGGGTATACAAACCATTGTCATCATAGTTAAATACCTTCATAAGCAGCTTTTTTTGTGGGAGCTGTCTGACATGGAGTCTCCAGAAATACGCAGTCTCTTGGCTTTTAGTATTTAATCTCCCATTTATTTTACCCATTGAATCATACTAGCCATTCCGACCCCCGGGTGCCTTTTACTAGTCTGTACAGGTCTCTGGCTCCTCGATCGAAATACTCCTTTGCGTTCTTTTTTGGCTTGCCAAAAATTGCCTGTCTTTTTACATACAGAGCCCCGCATTTGTACAGGATGTGGTATGCGGTCCCTGTCATTTTTATTACACAGTCTGCAGTGGATATCTCCAGTGTTGATCCCAATTTTCTGTAGCTGTCCTTTCAGTGCACCTGTTAGGGAACCTGCTACTATGCGAAGATGATTCCTACTAAGCTTTAGCAGTTCTTCACTCTTCTTCTTTGATGATCCATTGATAAAGGTTTTTCCATTTGCTTTTCTGGTTGGTATTCCAGTGTTTTTCGTGTTTCTCTCGGACTCAAATCCTCACCTGCTCTCATGGTGTGATTTGGACACTCCTGTAATAGGTTCTGAGCTTTCTAGGCTTTTTCGTTTTTTTTTCCATTCCCGAATATCCGGGCACTCACAGTAAAGTGACTTTATCGCAGTCTGCCAGACTATTCAGTTCTCGAATACATTCCCAAACCGGTCTTGATTGTACTCTATGGACTACTAATGTCCTCAGTCTGCCTGACTGTCTGTTGCGATTCAAATCGCTTGTTTTTAAAAGCTCTCTGACTGATGTTTATTGCATAATGTAATATTGTGTGTCCCTGTTTGAAAAACTCTGGCATATTTTCCTAGTGGAAGAGTGATCATTGTATTTCTCACTCCACTGTATATTCCAGCTACAGTCCCGTTCTCGGTTTTTAATCCGTTAGTAAACCAGCAGCCATCGAACCTGCCTCTGCTGTTGAATTGATTCCCGTGATTTCTACCGCAAAACTTCTGTTAAATAGATATGCCGAAATCATGTGGTCTAATCTCATTCTCAAAAGATTGCCCTCCACATGATAGACAATGTTATTGCGTCCCAGCGTTGCATATCTATCACTTGGTATTTCTTGCAATCTGAGATGCACCATTTCTGCCTTTTCCATTATCGCCAAATTGAGAGAAAGGAGGTCTAGGAGACGTTCTTTTGCTACTGTAGGAAAAGTCCTCATTGCTCCTGTTATTCATAAACGCAAGCCCATGTATCTTGCTGAGTTCAATTCCAGCAGTTTGCTACTGCATTTTTGTACAGCGTATGAGAGCTGCATAAGTGATCATGGGTCTGACCAGCGTGATATACAGGCTGATTCATTTTCGATCCTCACCATTGGGATCTCGCTTATTATTGAAGATAGACGATAGGTTTAAATTTGGCAAAGTTGCTAAATTTTGTGGTTATTATGATCCCGGAAACAAAGTAGACTTAAAACAAATAACGTTTGAGATTTTTTAAAAAACGGAAAAATCTCATTTTCTTATTTTGCTTTTAGCACTTTTCTTTGACCTTGCAGAGAAAAACTAAAGACACCTTCTCAAGGCCACTTTTAATGTTCTATGTAATGGTGTACCTGGGGTTTTTATACGACGTTCTGTTTTTTTCTGGTCGTCATCAACTTTCTTATTTCTTATGGGCGCCATATTGGATTTTGACACCGTTAGAAAGAGTCTTTTTTTCTGATTTCAACCATGTGTAACATGTTGACAAAAGTTTTTGATATTATGCTTTAACTCACGAAGAATTCAATTAATAAAGATTAAGATTAAATAAGGTAGCCATGAAATTTCGAACTGTCAATCACTTATCGTTGCATTAGTAATAGAAAAATGTCGTATACCAACGAAGAGAAACGAGATATGTTATGTATTTTTATTCATCGAATCGAAATGCAACAATAGCTAGTTTTTTATTTTTCATAATCACTTTTTCACTGGCTTGCCTTATTATGAAGATTAGGTCTTGCGTACTTCTTCCACCTCTAAATCCATATTGCGTGCGAATTCTTGTGTCCATTATTCTTGCTAATATTTTTCCCGGTATACTTGATAGCGTTATTCCCCTATAGTTTTTGCATTCTCTTTTATCACCATTCTTAAAAATGGGCAGGATTATTCCCGTGTTCCAATCCCTTGGCATTCTTTTTGATTTAATTGCGAGGTTCATTATTTTTTGGAGTTCTTTGATTCCTTCGCATCCTAAATATTTGATCATCTCTGCCGTAATGTTATCTGCTCCCGGTGCTTTTCCTATCTTGATTTTAGCTATAGCCTCCGTTACCTCTCTTTCAGATATTTCTTCCATTTCTGGTTCCATTTCCATTTGATTGCTTTCATTTGATACGTCTCTGTCATTTTTGTTCAACTCTTGGAAGTATTCCCTCCATCTTTCCATTATTTTGTCTTCATCCGTTATTATCTTTCCCCGTTTATCCTTTACGTTCATCATTGTATATTCTTTTTTGTTTCTTAACTGTTTTTCTTTGTCATATAATTCCACACAAGTACATTGATACATGTAACAAAATTATATCATTTATTTATAAGAAAATTGTGTTAAAACAATATTTTATTTTGAACTCTTAACTGAATGTATTTTTCTGTGTGTATCGTAGTATCCTTTAGAGTTCTTAATTTTAATATTACATATTACAGTAATGATTTCGTGTATCTACCTATGTATGTATATTTGTTGGAAAAAAGAAAAACGATTTATCATGATTAAATTGTAAAAAAGACGTAATATTCGTATTTGAAGTAATACAACTACAGTAAGTGAATTATTTCATGGAGTGACGGATGCGCAATATCAAAAGGGCGTGCTCAATGGAATGAGACACACTTGAATAAATATAAAGAAGAATATAATATAATGTGAGAACATAGCCCTCCAGCCCCACACAAAATTCCGTTTATTGTAGTATGTATCTGCAGTACTGTGCGCTGTTCATTCAGCGAGCTCCGCCTGCCTCTTCGAACTCGTGACGTACGATGCGCGTGGGGGGCGGGACTTCGGTCACCAGAAAATAATTCTGCTATAGTTAAATTTATAGCTATGGTTGAAAAATAGTTATCTAAATTTTCAACAACAACGTTTGGGTCATCCAGTGTTTAATTATTTCCAGAAATATACATAAATCTGCTCAGACATTGACTAGTTAGTGTAAGCCGTCAAATCTCTTATCACATTCGATAAATTATTTGAGGAATATAAGCGTCCACTGTAGAACGCTCTCTTTGATTCATTAATTACAACTATACGAATGCAACATACCCAAATTATCGGGGAAGTGGTTAAAATATTCCGTTGACAATTTGAGGTGACGAAGCTTCTGTGTTGTATTTATTCAATGATAGATAACGTCACGCTCGTATATAATTATTACACATATCGGCCAAGTTATTGTACAAGAAATGACATCATCTATAGAAATTCAAAATGGCATACATGTGTACACAACATAACATTTTACGCCTCAGTTTAAACTCGGCAAGGTGATGATCGCTATAAAGGTAATGGTATGCCAAACAATACATCCGTTGATATTGTGCAATTCCAAGGTTTTTTATGGGAATCTGATTTTGACACTATATCCATACGCGTTCTAAATGTTATAAATTGTTGAATATTAATTCACAAAAACACACGTTCACCTTCTTGTGACTCATGCACATTACGTTTGTACACTTATGTAAACTTTAAAGAAATAACCACATGTACTTAGCAACCATCATTTATATTTAGAATTAACATGGATTGGTGAATATTGCTTGAATTTGAAGCTGGGGTACCTACGTGCTAAGTTTTATTAATAAATAAAATAAGTGAGAAATTCAACCAATGTTATGACAACTTTTAAATTGCACATGTAAATACCAGACTGTAATTTGCTCTTTGTTGATTTTAGTTGGCTTTTTATTCTTGAAAATTCGTGATGTTTTGTATATACTAGTTGTGAAATTTGCAAATCTAACATGTGAAAAATCATTAATTTTTTGCTGTCTAAAATACACAATATAAAGTTATGGTGGTTTCATTGTATACATCAGGTGTATTATACCTTTTTTTATATGCTACATATTACTTTCACTTTTTACCTTAATAATCTTTCATTTATTTATTTAACTATGTTGCACATAAGCAATTTAATCAACAGGTTGTTTTGTAAACTAAATGCAACTATATATAAGGTGACCAACTATTTTTTGTTCAAAAAGAGTACACTTTGCAAGTATTTCATAGGTGAAAAAAGAAGAAAAAACGATAAAAACTTTATTTTCTTTTAAAAACATATTTTTCTTCGGAGTGGATTTTTTTTGCTAAATGAGGGTGTTCGTCTAATAATGTAGCCACATCCGAACAACTTTCATTTTGCATATTAAAATTGACTGTTAAGACGGCAGATAATGTTTTTACAGAAAGTTGCGACTTCTCACTGCTCCAATAATCATTCCCTAGTGAAAATACCCTTTCAACAGCAGCATTAGTGGACAACATAAGGAAATTTCTATTAAAACTTTTAAATTTTCATGTGGGATATGTTCTACTCTAAAATGCCGAAAGATTTCTACCCATCTTTTGTCAAGTTCTATTTTCTCATCGTTCCATTTCTTCAATTTTTCTTCATTTAAATATAAATTTACTCTTCGAATTTCTTGAAAGAGAAAATTGTCATTAATAACAATATCTTTTACTTCCTTCATTACAAATTCGACTGCTGAAGAAACTTCTTTCCATTCAATTTTACTATTTAGAAGGGTCCATTTGAAACAATTTAATGCTCTAAAGTTCACTATCCATTCTTCGATATATTCATAGCAAATTTTATAAAAAATTTTAACTTCTTTTAAAAATTAATTTTTTATTCCGGGATTGGAATCTTCCAAAACGGTCAGTTTATTCATTAGAATTAGTGGTAAAAATCCATCATTAAATCTTGATTTACATTGCAGTATGAAATCGTTTAATATAATACAAACTTCTGCTGCTGAAATTTTATCTCCTTCAATTTGCAGAGTAATTTTATGAAACAACGACGCCTGACTGTGAATAAAATAAAGCATAGGTTCTGACATATCGTTTTGAAAGAATTTCTTAAAAATTGTAGGACATTTGTCAAGGCTTAAAAAATATGAACGTAGTGGATCATATAACTGCAAAACGCGTTCTAATGCTGGAGTTAAAGCAAGCCATCTGACTTTGGAATAACCAAGCAGTTTTTTTGTATTGAACACCAGCCTCTTCCACAAAATTCTTTCAAACTTGCTACCCGTACTGTAAACCGATTGAAATATAAATATATATTTGTAATAATTACTTCCACATCTATTGACATTGAACTTGATGCTGTATTGATGGCATTTGATATAATGTGAGCATTACAACCAATTCCCAAAATATTTCGTTTCAGAAGATCTTGTAATTCTGTGTACACATTATTGACACCTTTACGGGTGCGTCCTCCAAAATTAGTATTTGTGTTATCAACCGAGAGCGCCAAAATTTTCTTATTCAAATAGTTGTCTGTTATAACTCGAAATAAGTGATTAGACAAAATGTCTGATGTTTCCCCTTCGATTGATTCCAAATTTAAAATCTTAATTTGAATACCGTTCTTAATAGTGAAATACCTTACTAAAATTGGATAAAGTTTTATTTCATTGTGATTCGATGCGTCTGATAGAATAGATATATGTATACGATACAGAATCCAGATTTTCTGATAGCATTTTCTTGCAGTATTCATTAAATACGCTGGTTACGATTGACTCACATTTTGTTCGCGCGCAAGAAAATTTTTCGTCACAAATTTTTTTTAATAATTTAGTAGTGCAGTCCATGCTGCGAAAACTTTGATTATGGATTATTGTGTGAAAAGCGAAAGTACCCTCCATAACTGCCAATTTTTTTTCATTAGTTCCAAAAGAATTCCCTTTAAAAAATGTTGTCAGTTTGGATGTTGACGCTGCTGTGTCATGAGACGTTTTATGTACTTTAGTTTCAATGTGTGCCGTTATTGCACTACGTCCATGAATTGCAATTGAAAATTCCCTATTGCAGATTGTGCATTTAACCAAGGAGTCATCATTTCGATTTAATTAATAAATTGAAATAAAATAATCTAAAAAAAATGTTTTAGAAATACAAATGAGTATAAAATTATACAAATGAGTACTTTCAGAGTACAGGATTTGAAAAGAGTACGGTTTGCGGAAAAAGAGTACAAAACTCAGTAAATGAGTATAGTTGGTCACCTTACTATATAGTATTTCTCTGGCGTAATCAAATGTAACCAACCTCTACAAAGTAAGTGTAAAATAATTATACAGATCCACTTAATCCATTAATATCATTTGTAGCTAATAAATAATATTTGTGTAAAACGTAGTTAAGAGGTAAAAGAATTAGTTTTATTGGTCTGGTACTCAAGTTACTTAGAAATAATTAACAATAGAACATCTTTTATTCATTCTGGATAAATACGTAACACAAACGAAGATGCTAATGATGTTAATTTATTTCATTCGGATATTAAAGAAAACATTGATGAGAAGGAGGACACCACAAAAAAAAGCACAAGATTGTCTTTCCGATTGTATTTATAATAATAATAATAATAATAGTGATTTATTGGCCAGATTAATTAAATACAATGAAATAATATACATGATGAAAAACAAAATGTAACGTCAAATAACAGTATCGGTGAGAAAAGTAAAGGCCAAAAAGGCTATATCGCTGCCGCACAAAGGGCCTTATGGCCGATTTGTGCCTTAGCGTTCTTCCAATAGCCTATTATAAGATAGAACAAATTAAACGAATATCAACGTGTTCTTTGCAATAAACTACGACTACCCCGCCCCTACTCTGCCTACCACATCTATACAGGTTGTATGAAGGAATTTTCAATGTGTGCGAATCTATGTCATCCGACAACGAAGTCTCAGATAAAGCCAATATGTCGAAGTTGTTTTATATCAATAAATGTTTTACTTCAACAAAGTGCGCAGGCAGAGAACGTACATTTAAATGCGCTATTTTAGGTTTCATTTTACAAGTTATGATCACATAAATACATACTAATCACAGTGACAAAAATAACAGTATTTGAGTTAAACATAGATTTATTTGCTTCCGGTTGTAGACTTGGACGGTTGTTTCTTAGAAAATGACGTCGATCGGTGAGCAGACGACAAAGTATCCATCCTATACTGTAGTTCTCCCAATTATTAATACCTGGTGCATGCAAACCAAAAATAATTATATTATTTTTCTTTAATAATTTTCCAAATAGGTATATTTTTTATTTAATTCGTTTACTACTTGGTTATATTTTTTATCTAGGTAAATTATTTGTTTAATTTCTGCAATTTCTATCTTTATTACTTCTGTTTGTTTAGTGGAGGTTTCTATTATTGTCTTAGATATTTTATTTAGCAATGTATCATTTCATTCGGCAACTTTATTCATAAAAATAAAAATAACGAATACAGGAACAAACAGGAAAAACAGGGACACACTCTTCACACTTACGGGTCGCTCAAAGTGACTGACCAACCTAGACAAACAAGGTAGACCACGGTAGGGAAAAAGCAAGAGATAACAAAGGAAATAAAACAAGAGTAAGCATGCAGAATCGCGAATATCTATAACCATCTGTAGAAAACGGTCTGAGCGGTAAAAACAGAGTGCCCAAAAAACCCAGACTCCCAAAAAAGCAACAAACATAGGAGGATATATGAATACTCACTACGTTAAAACTCAAGTTACAGAGCGATCACATACACGCGAGATAAATAGACTTACGGACAGAAAAAAGTTCTGTTATAGCATAACTAAAAGAAACAATGAATAAACACCGCAAAAACGCGAAAAATACAGAGCCACAATAACATACGTCTTTCTCTTTCAACTCTCCTACGCTTAAATACCTACATATATAATAGTTCCTAAAATTTATTCCATACTACTATTTCTTTCGACAATCATAAACCAATCATAACCACTGTGGTTATACGTACTGATCGTCCAATACAGTCCTGGTATTTCTCCATACTATTACTTCAAAGTTCGAACTACTCCTACGCAAGTTACATATATACATTGTACAGAAAATGTCGAAAATACATCTTACTTTACGTTTCATTTTGTTACAGGACACGTTGTAGCAAGTCCTATTACTCGAAGGATCGACGTCTATTTTTGCTTGGCGGGCTTTGCTCTTTTCGTGGCAACCGGTGCAGTAAACATCAAATACTTCGAGGGCTCCAGTAGAAGTGATTATGGAAAATATGGCCTGGCAAAAGGGTCTCTGGCGATCATCAACGGTGTTCTGTTCTTGTTGGATTCTCTTATCACTTGGAGGGGAGATTATTAGGCACCGTTATGTCACCTCAAGTACACCAATATAGCTTTATCATTTATTTATTACGGAAAACATTGGCTTAAGTGTACGTACCATATATTCAGGGATGTTCATTATAATCCATAAGACAATAAAGGATATTTATACAGATCATCTTGATAAATGCTTAATTTTTATGATAATTGAAACAGGATAAATGATACAACAGTCATTAAAACGGTCTTTTGCAAATAAGAAAATTGCTTGCTTATAAAATCTCGAAGTGCTTGTAATTCATATAGGTTATAGGTACCTATAAATTTAATTTTTATACTTTACATGTTGTTAATTGTAACAAATATTTAAAATGTTATTGAATTTGGTAGTTCTTATAACATAAGCATTTAAATTAAATTTCGTTTGAAATATTTAATTTTTGTTAATGAAATAAAGAATTAAGCATTAAATTGCATGCACTAAACTCAGTAACTATTATTATTAATATACTTTGCATCACGTTTTATGTATCGTAAATCACAATAGTAAAAATAATTAGGAGTTTAGTGCAATATTGTTGAATATATTTTATTTTTTAGGATTTACTTTATTATCAGTGTTGTTCTTCATTTCTTCTTTGTTGTTATAGAGTATTTATAATATTATATGTAGTTGATATTACAAGAATGTCTATTTTGTACTTTGTCTACTATACTAATATACAAAATATTTCTATAAATTAATATTCCATTTATATTTTTCTAACGTGTAAAATATTTTCTAAATAAATACTTCTATTCTACTTGGTATTGTATAATTGACTTTCTATCTGTTTGCCGAAACGTATAAATTCTAAAAAATGTTTGTTTTCATTACAACATTTAGTTAACGTGTTATTCCGTCATGTTGAGTTGTTTATTCCCTGAAAAGATTGCATTTATGTTTTTTTCTTTTAAGAAATTATTTTATCATGTTTTGATACTGCATGTAAGCGAAAACAAAATTTATTTATGGCGCAATTATCACGTTAGCGTAACAAAAAAGCAGTTTGAGTATGATGCTTCTTTTAAAATTTGCAACTAAAAACAAACACATACATGTCCACTGTTATCGTCAATTCACATATATAAAGAATGAGTAATTCGTAGTATATTTCGAAATACACGGGCAGAATATAGCAACAAAACACTATTGCACGCAACAGAATGTGTGTTGCATAGCAACCGCTAAATAAGTTAAAATGGAAAACGTAACTGTGATGTACCTTTAAAATAAGATTAGTCGATAAATTAGAGAGTAATGTTAATGACAGATAGTTAGTAAGATGTTGGTTGTTACGATACATAATGTATGTTGTTCACGCCTGTTTACTTTTTATTGTATTTTGTAGGCACGGTTTAGTACTTGCTGACTAACGCTTCGGCGCTAGTATCAATTTTTTGACTAATCAGTTTGAAGTATGATGACGCGTCGTCAACGACAACAAATAAACATATTTTGAAAATTTTATACACATCCGTCATTTTTGAATTTGTGCGTTTTCAATCGTTTGAAACTGCTTTTATCTCTTTGTGATTTGTGACTGAAAAAGCTGTAATTATTGTAAATATCCGTATTTGCACTAATGGGTGGCTTAAGAAATTGCTGCGCGCCAGTATGTTTTGATACAAAAAGTGTTCGAATGAAATTTCCAATTTACGATGAAGCGGTGAGACTTGTTGATAATAATTACAAATGAAATAGGTGCGAAGAAAGACGGAGTTGGCACCAGAAGCTATCAGCTTATATAAAGTAGCAAGATCTTTGCAAAAACGAGAAGCGTGCCTGAAAAAAAATTGTAAAAGACTAGAAGACAAGGTTCTCCGCATAGAGGATTTTATGAAGACCAAGCCGTATGAAGCGTTAGAAAACATGAGCAAATCCGTATCAAATTTTATCGTTTGTCAATTACGGAATGTACACCATACAAAATGTGGCAGGTGATTTACCAATTTCATCATCTGTTCTTAATTTAATTGAATTACAATGATTACTATTTATTATTATGATAATTATTCCTTATTATTACTTATATATTTATTTAAGTAAGCGATTTATTTTAATTTGCTTTTTTATGTATTGCAAATATTTGTACTGTATAATTATGTATTTATGTGCGCACAATAAACGATTTCGTTCTTATTTTCATTTTATTTTCTAATCATATTCATTTAAATGTATAAAAATTTTAGACAATATATTTCTTAATTGCAAATAATATCAAATCTCTGGCGTATAGGAAATAGTTCTTGCTGATTAACGCTACGCGCCACCAGTCTCAAAAGGTTTTTGTCAAATTTTAAGTGTTTTAAAACAGAAATAACGATTTATCTGACGGCGACAGAAACAGAAACTAAGGGAATCAAAATCCAGGTAGCAAGATTGAAGAATTTACTAGGAACAGAAGCATTGAGGTTATACAACTCAATCTCCACATTACAACAGGAAGAAGAAACGGTAGAATCAATATTAAAAGTACTAGAAAACCACTGCACCCCCAAAAAAAACGAAACAATCGAAATATATAAATTTTTCACAAGAAAACAAGCAACAGGTGAGCCATTCGAAAAATTTTATGCAGACCTCCAGAACTTGATTAAAAGTTGCGAATTCAATAATCAACGCGAAAAGTTGATGAAAATGCAAATAATTATATGGGCGTTAATAGTAAAGGAAGTTCAAGAAAATTTATTACGGGAGGAAAAATCATTGAGTAAAGTGGTTGAATACTGTATGGCTGTTGAGTTAGCAGAGAAAAATATGCAAGTAATAGCCAAGGGATTGCAGAACCAGGACCTACATCTAAAAATAGCAGTAATAATACTAGTAATAATCAGAAGGGACTTAAAGCAATTGAAATAACGAGCAGTGAGGCAGATTTTACTATAGATAACATTAATTCAACTGCAGAAATAGGTTAGTGTTAAAGCATGGTATAGGAATTTCAAAGTAAATAAATGTAAAATTAATTTTAAAATTGATACTGGTGCCCAGGTAAATATATTACCACAAAAATATGTTAAAAAATTTGGATGGACAAAGCTTATTAAGGAAACTAATGCTAGTTTAACAGCATTTGGGGGTACACATATCAAACCAATAGGAATGTTAGAAACAGTTATTAGTTATGACAATAAATCAACAAGAGCAATGTTCTACATTGTAGGTTGTGATTATGAGGTTTCTTTACTTGGCTTGTCAACATGTATTGAACTAGATTGTGTTAAGATAGTATCACAAATAGAAAGTATGCATAAATTAAGTAAAAACACGTTTATTGAACGTAGTAAGGATATTTTTGAGGGATTAGGATTAGGTTTTCCAGACATGTGTAAAATGAAACTAAAGAATGATGCAGTTCCTAGATCAGCCCCATCGCGAAGTGCCATTAAAAATTAGAGATAAGCTAAAAAATACACTTGAATGTTAACTGAGAATAATATAATTACACTTGTAGATGAGCCTACTGAATGGGTTAGTAATGTAGTTATAATAGAAAAAGCAGATGGATCACTAAGTGTTTGCATTGACCCTTCAGAATTAAATTTCGATAGTGGATTTACTTTTGTAGAGCATATAAATCGAACTGTCTCATCTGCATTGAAGATGCTAGGATTTGTGATACGTAATACATTACCGTTTACTAACGTGTCTGCCATCAGGATGTTGTATTGCTCTTATGTGCTTTCTAAATTGGAATACGCATCCTTAATTTGGTATCCTGTGTATGAGACACATAAGACGACACTTGAGCGAGTTCAGCGCAAGTTCCTCAAGTACCTGCATTTCAGAGTTGAAGGTACTTATCCACCCCGTGGCTACGATTACAATTTGCTTTTACAAGAATTCGACATGTTTTCGGTGGAGAAACGTTATCGCATGAACACCATTAAATTCTTATATAATACTGTGCACAATGTCATTGACTGTAGCTTTTTAGTCTCTAATTTACCTTTTTTCTCACCACGGCTTGCATCTAGGTATAACATGACCTTTTATTTATCAGTGCCACGAACAAATATTGCATACCGGGCTCCTATTTGTAGAATGTGTAATAACTTCAACTTAATATCACATGACTGCGACATCAACTTCATGCCTCTTTCCAATATACTTAATATAGCCCGAAGTGATTTATGATAACTCTTTTCTTTTTTTTCTTTTTTTACTAGTTCAGTTCTATTTTCAGTTTTTTTTTTTTATGTTACAATTAATTAATAATTGTGTTATAAGCTAAGTAGGATTATTTTTATGTTAAACTTCCATATATTGTTTATTGTTTGTCATAGTAACAACTGTTTCCATTTTGTCCTGTAATTGGGTATTTGTATCTGTTGGACAAATATACATATTATTATTATTATTAAATAAGAATATTATAAGGGAATTTTATACAATTCCTTCTATGGAAGAGATAGTACCTAATTTGACAAACAAAAAGGCTTTTTGCGTTTTCGACTTAAAAGATGGCTTCCATCAAATCAAGCTTGATGATGAATCTAGTAAGTTATGTACCTTTAGTACACCATTCGGGTGCTTCAAGTTTTTACGTGCACCGTTTGGACTTTGTTCAATACCGGAAATTTTTCAAAGATTGACTCAGAAATATTTTGGTGATATACCAGGTGTTTCAATTTATTTTGACGATATTTTATGCGCAGCCGACAGTGAAGTTGAACTAGAAAAAATAGTAAATCAAGTAATAAATAGAGCTCGCATGTACAACATAAAATTCAACCCAAGAAAGTTACAATACTTTGAACGAGAAGTAAAATATTTCGGACTTGTATTTAATGCAGCGGGAGTGAGACCCGATATTGAACGAATAAGAGGAATACAGGATCTAGGAGCTCCATCTAACAAAAATGAGTTACAGAAAGTTTTAGGTGTAATAAATTATTTAAGAAATTTTATACCTAATTTGTCTGAGATAATATCTCCATTTAGGGAGTTACTTAAAAATGATATCGAGTGGTTATGGTTAGAGAAGCATCAAGAACTTTTGGAAAAAATAAAAGTAATTATATAAGTGATGCAACAATATTGGTACCTTTCGATCCGAAAAAGCGAATTGAAATACAATGTCATGCCTCTAAAGATGCGTTAGGTTGTTTGCTGATACAGGACGGTAAGCCAGTTCTTTATGCATCCAGGTCCTTAACACAAACTGAAACCAACTATGCTCAAATTGAAAAAGAATTGTTAGCGATAGTTTTTGCATGCAATAAGCTACATAATTATATCTATGGTTATAATGTAAAAATTTATACTGATCATCAGCCTCTTGTATCACTGATAAAAAAAGATATTCATATGATAAAAAATAATAGGTTAAAACGTTTACGAATGAAACTATTGTTATATGATTTTGAGCTGGAATATTTACCAGGCTCAAAAATGTATGTGGCGGATTTATTGTCCAGAAACTTTGTTAAAAGGAATGATTCAGATATTTTTAATTTAAATGAAGTAGTTCATACTGTATCTTAAGGCTTGTTTGATATAGGGGAAGGCAAAATCAAAGAATTTCAGTCAAAAACATTAGATGACGAAAATTTTCAAAAAGTTTTGGGTTGGTACCAGAATGGTTGGCCTAGCAAAAGTAAATTGGTCGGGGAATTAAAACATTACTATACCATTCGCAATGAAATTACGGTGGAAAACGGTTTACTTTATTATACTGATCGACTAAGAGTCCCAACAAACTTGAGAATGTATTTATTACAGTTGATTCATGAGACCCACTTGGGAATGGTCAAAACAAAAGCAATAGCAAGGAATAATTTATATTGGCCGGGAATAATGTCAGATATTGAATCGTTTATTAACCAATGCGAGGTGTGTTTAAAATTCAGTAGATCAAAAACCAAAGAACCCCTAGTTAATCATGACATTCCTAAAGTTTCATTTTCAAAAATAGGAGTTGACATTGCTAGTTTTAACAATAATAATTATTTGGTAATGTATGACTACTACTCTAAATGGTTAGAATTGATAAAAATTCAAAATAAAGATAGTATGACAGTAATAGACAAGTTCAAAAATGTATTTAGTCATTTTGGTATCCCTAAAGTGATAGTGGCAGATAATATGCCATTTAATAGTCAAGAGATGCAAAATTTTGCGAATGATTGGAATTTTTCAATTCATACAAGTAGTTCATATCATTCAAAAAGTAATGGTCTTGCCGAGAAAGCCGTTGGCATCGCTAAGACTATGTTAAAAAAGGCCCAAGAAACTAACCAAGATATAGAGTTATTTCTTTTAAATTATCGAAATGCACCTGTAGCTGGGCTTCAATATTCACCAGCACAGCTACTTATGAACAAAAATATTCGCACTAGAACAAGTTTTAATTCAAAATCATTAGAACCTTCAAATATAGACCATGAAGCAATACATAAAAAAACTTATGGAAAATCAAAAGATACAGAAAAACTATTACGATAAAGATTCAAAGGAAGGTGACAACTTTAAGGCGGGGGATAAGGTATGGTTACAAGACATAGTTAAAAGTCTAAAAGCCCCCAGATCATTTTTGGTAAAAACCGACAGAGGTAAGTGGTGTAGGAGAAACTCCATCTTAATGAAAAAACGAAAAAACATTGACATTGGAGAGAATAATGATAATTGCGCAGTCAACAATACCAAACAAAGTGCTGAAACAATTCCTGTGCGTAGATCAAATAGAACTAAGAGGCCCATCAAAAAATTAAACTTATAATTTAAAATGTAGTTTGTGTTATTTTAAGAGGGGCGTGTGATGTACGTTTAAAATAAGATTATAGACATAGAAAAGGGTTATAGAGAGTAATGTTAATGACAGATAGTAAGATGTTGGTTGTTACGATACATAATGTATGTTGTAATTGGGTAAAATATCCGACAACCTTTTTTTAACAGGCTGTATATTTATTATCTATGATGTTGAGAGAAGTTAATAAAGTGTTCAAACATAGTATTTAAAGTGTGTGGTGGAATATAAGTCCCCCTTAATAATAAATTGGAAGTACACAATAAATTTTTTGCGCCTCCGGTCAGAAACACTGATTTTGTATTACTTTAAATCGGCCGGAAACATAGCATTCTCCGGCCTAGGCCGGCAATAGATCACTAAAAGTTGGCAACACTATATTCAAATTACTGCCATTTCTGTGATTAATTGTAGATTCGGTGACAGATGACAGAATTTTCGTTACACAATCTCTTAAATAATTCATATTCTTTCCAATTGAATTTTTGGAAGATTTCACAAGTAATAAATTGTTAACTTGTTGCACCACCTGTGTAATATGAGCTGGGGTCTCCATTGCCCTTATTATTGATGAATATCAATATGTACCACAACTAACCAAGAAAATTAAAACGTCAAAATACTAAGGTATCTTAATCCTGGTTTCAAACTAAAATGTCAGACGTAACATGTATTGCCAACCTGTACTGTTAACGCCCTAGCGTCAAGGTTTTTATTATTATTATCAATAAAATTAAGATTTGTCGACGGAAAAATAGTGTGTAACACACGGCCAGAAACTCTTTTGCGAATATTCGCAGTTGTGTCGTACTCACACTCGCAAAACTATAGTTTCTGGCCTAGTGATAGAAATAACTATTACCTACTCATATTAATAATGTAACTGTCATACCGATATTTGCTCATTGTAATTCAATTCCACGTTGTTTTATTTTTCAATTTGCCTTTATTTTTGCATTGTATACCTAGTAGACAGAGAAGTGACTTCTTTTAACTACATATTTCATTAATTTTTCTTCCAGATTTACTTTCTTTGAAATGAATAACATCGATGTATATCGAATTCAAAATTATATTCCTTCTCAGTGTCTCATACATTTGCACTCTTCCTAATTTATATTGGTCTTCGGTCACTTACTTTGAAATTGAATTACTATGATCGTAGTAGCGAATCGCCGTTATTGCGAAGCTGGGGGTGCTATTCTGCACCCTTCGCAAAGTATGAAATCGGTCTCGATCCAGTCATTAAGAGCAGTAATATCCGTACGTGCCTGGTCTCTGTTCGGTACGGAGATTTTCACCTTTTCAAGATAATTTCGGGTGCCATACTGTCCGTGGGAGTTTACAGCAATAGCCCGCCCAGCATCGTACTCGTAGTATCAGTCTGCCCTCCAACCCTAACGTTGGGATACCACAAATTGTTGGTTTTCAGTCTAAGGATCGCAGTCATAGCCTCCGCCTTCACATAAAAGTTCCAGCGAGGGCAGGCCAACAATGGCCTCCAAAGAAGCGGTCCCTGTGCTGTTGATTGCACCAGTGATTCCTAGCACTGCCTGTCTCTGGACAGCGGTTAGCAGGTTCACTGCGGAGGACAGTCCTTTTCCACCAGACCACTGCCCCATAAGTCATAGCCGGTCTCACTACAGCCGTGTATGGCCAATGGATCACCCTCGGCTTCAGTCCCTAGGTTTTACCAACAACTCTCCTGCAGAGCCAGATTAGTTGCGTAACCCTGGTCGTTGTTTTAACTAGGTGATTGTTCAGTTTCGCATTGAGGGCTACACCCAGATACTTTACTTCTTTGGTTAATTGTAGCTCCTGTCCAAACAATCTAATGCCGCCTAGGTCATTGAGTTTCCAAATGTTGGTGAAAGCAACCAACTTTGTTTTTTGTGGATTAACTGATACCTTGTGAGAGGCGCCATAACTTCACCATTCGCAGTGCATTACGCATGATGCCTGCCAATACGCCCGGGAACTTGCTCTTAGCCACTATGACAATGTCATCAGCGTATCACTGCGTCCATATTCCTTTGTCGTTTAATCACATGATGAGATCACCCACGACCAAGCTCCACAGCAGTGGTGACAGTACTCCCCCTTGAGGGCACACTCTAGTTGTTTTCATTGCGATGTTTTTATCTAGCATTTGGGCATGGATCACTCTGCTCCTTAGCATACAGTCAACCCATCTGCTGGTCGTTTGGCTGATGTTCCGGTCCACTAAGGTTCGGTTGATTGAGGGCGTTGATATATTATCAAAGACGCTCTCTAGTCTAAAAACACTGCAAAGGCAACTTCCTTGTGATGTAGGCTCCCCCCACCAAACTATGCAAGGCAGCCTCTCCCGATTTTCTCATCTGGTATGTCCATTGCAAAGGATGCAGAGGAGATGTAGCGAGTGCTCCTTCTGTAATATTGAGATGTATCATTTTTTCCATAGTTTTCAGCATGAAAGATGTAAAAATATCTCCAAAAGGGCTTCCACAATGTCTCCAATCGCCTCTTGCAACAATCTTGGATATACATCTGGTCCCGGAGATTTATACGGTTCCAACGATTCAACTGCCCATCGAACAAGATGGGGTTTTAAAATATCGTCCGCATTCATTGATATGGGAATTTAGAATAGTTTCAATCTGTTAATTTATCATCTGTAATTTTTGAGTCTCACTTTAAAAACGACAAATTAAAATTTTCACGAATTAAGAAATTAGTTTTTGAATTTTTCTTAATTTTTTTTTAACATGTCACTATAAAAGATTCGCTGTTGTTAAACTCGACGCTGCGTGTCTCACAATTCAACATAAACTTTCTTTTTTCATTTAAAAATACTGTCAATTTTCCAAACATTTTCTTTCATACAAATCTTGTCCTGACAATTACAAACACAAAAAAAAATCAACCAAATCGGTCGAGCCGTTCTCAAGTAATCCTCCGTCATACATGTGGCATTGATTTTTATTAATATAGATTTATTAATAATCTATCAAAGTTGTCCGTCCTATTTATAATTTTATATAGATATGTACTAGAGTTTTAAATAAAACCGAAACGTTGTACTCGTAAAGTTCTATCTATAGATAGTGTTATTACATGATCTAAAAACCAGAACAAAGTCTGATCTTAAAGGATAACTCTGATATATACATGCAAGATATCTGCAGTGGATAATTTTAGGGCACTCCATAGCGCTGAACCTTTCTCAAAACTATTACTATATCTTCTAGTCTATGCAAAATAGAGCATAAGCGAATAAAACCTACGTTTCTCACAAAAAGATGTTGAGCTCATCGTTGACGAATGACAATGCAATTAATGTAACGTATATCTGTTTTTATTCAATTTTAAATAAAGAAAAAAGACTCAAATCAAATACTAAACGTGTAGACGTCCGAATGTTGTATTACCATTGATTAGCTCGTATAGTTGAAAGAATCAGAAACAAAATCAAATTTACTAAAAATGTTTTATTTTTTTCAAACTTACCATCACATTCGACATACAAAGTACAGTTAAATTAAAATGGATTGTGTTCAATATAAACTTATAATACACAAAAGAGAAACGTCAGTTACACGTTTAGATCAAACTTACACATACAATTAACATTTCAGTAGTATATAGTCGATATAAAGAAATCTTCCCGGATAATTTCATTCCATGATCATCAATTTCACAGCACTTACAAAATTAATAAGGCGCGTACCTACGTGAAGGTGATGGTCCTCTCATACCAGGCCTGTAATGACAAACTTAGTTAGTTGAATGAAATACAAACAAATCAAGTCTCACCGCCTGTCGTCAAACGAATCTCTGCTAAAATCCTCATACATTCTCCTCGATCCTGGTAAGGTTCCCGTTGGTGGCGGTGATCTTCTACTAAACATACTGTACTCGCTGCTGCCTCTGGCGAACGTCGATTCACTCATAGCGCCTCGCATTGCTCCCGAAGGCGGTCCTCGTAACCCTATGGATGGCATAGGAGGAAGCGGTTCCCTCCGTGGAGGCATTGGTGGTGGGAGGAAGTCTCCTCTTGCACCACGCATACCCATTTCACCCCTTGGTGGCATTCCAGCATATCGCCTCTCGTACAAATCGCGAGAATCTTCAAATCTTCTGTCGTAGTAATCATAGCCATCCTAATGTGTGAATTGATAAATTGAAAATATATCAGATATCATTGCAAGAACAAACATTCTTGTGTTCTGGTATAATGACCATAATTGAATGTTTCTTCTTGCTCTATATTAATTGTATACAGAGTGTCGGGTAGGTTTTTTCTGTAAAGAATAAATGTTAACGTTAAGATAATTACCTGAAACCTGTTTTTTTGTAAATGGTTTTCTTTTAAATAAAGAACTGCAATAGTTGCAAATCAAATACCCGACACTCTGCTGTATATGTACAGCGTATTCAAAAATTCTGGCATGTTATTGTTAAAACTGTAAATTCCGTTAAATTATCAAAGATTCGGTGTTCTTAGTACTGATAAAAAAAAATGACTGAGGCGTTTTTGCGATAATTAGAAATTCAATTTTTGTTTAATCGAACCTCTGTATATTTTTCAATAGTTTAATACAATTTCTTTATCTTCGCTAATGTTGTTACTATTTTTGATATACTTTGACCTAAGGGTATCTATTACTACAGATCTCCTCTATACAAATAATTATCATCCATTGTAACGAAGCAAAGCTTTGTCATAATTCTTCAGGCGAAGATATCACAGGCATTTCACAATAATAATATTATTATATATAGTGTCACATATAAAGCCCACATCGTAGAGATATTTGTTATTATGGACTTTTGAAAATAAGAATGCCGAAAGTTTGTGCATTCTTTTAAAATCACCTTGAGACCTCTTGAACGCTATTTACATTTCACGGTACGCAAAGTGAACACCTAAAAATTAAAAAAAAGTTTAAGAGTAAAGTTCCCTTGTCTTTCCAAAAAGAGAAAAAATGTTATTAAGAAAAGTTTTTCAAAATTAACAGCTACTCATATATGAAGTATCTCAAAAACAAGAAAACCTTTTTCTGCAATATCTTTATGCATTTCACATTTATAACAACTAATCTGGTCTGGTTAAAGCATTCGTAAAAAAAAAAATTGATATAACAAAAAAAAAAATTTAATTTTAAAATGTTCGTAAACATTCAGCGTATCTTTTATGCATGTTGCTCATATGCTTAGTGAATTTGGCTATTAATGAAACCGGTTTTGGAAACTAGTAATAGCAAAGTGAATCTGCAAATGAAGAAAATTTTTGCGTCCAAATCCACCAAGCAGATGAACAAAACGCACCAAAAATAGGCGAATATATCACTAATTTTTGATAACAACTCAAAAAAGACCTAAGTACTATTAATTTACGTTTTGTGATTATATTATATTATATTAATTACCAACAGTTTAAACAGATTATAGATATTGTAACTGTGTAATGAAGAAAAGTAATCCAGAAAAAAATGGCAATTTTCCTCGTTTTTGTGAGATAAATGTTCTTAATGACATTTTCCCCCATTTGGAAAAATAAGGATACTTTTAAGCTTTTTTCATTATTTAAGTGTTCACTCTGTAGACGAACGGTAGAAGATAAATTGGGTTCAAAGGTTCTCAAGTTGTTTAAACTCTTTAGGCCCTCCAGGTCACAAACGTGTACGTAAACCATATATATTTTTTTTTATTCAGGACACAACAAAAAAAATTGGTTTTGCAACCTTGAAAACAATTTTGTGTCTGTTGTGAAGTAATTCTAAGTGTTGATGCTCGTATATTTTAAAAAATTATCAAATATTACATACAAATATTATTCATTGGAATGTGTACACAAAAGTGATCAACATTCTTGTCGAAAACCAAAATGCCAAATAAACGAAACAAAGGTAAGAGTAAGAATCAATTCTTTATACTGTAGTGACAACAAAAATGTCCCGAACTTTTTTCTTGAACAAACAAAGTAAATTTATACAGATTTTATGTGTGACATTGTGTGATAATAAATTACCAAACAAATAACTAATTGAATAAATAACGAAATAAAGAGTCGTAAAAAAAATTAACAAAAAATTCAAAATCACCATAAATTGAATTGTTCGCTACTTAGTCATATTCTATATTAAGATGCAAATAATCAAATTAACATTTTACCTTAATAACTGCATCACAAATTATAGGTGTATCTAAATATTGAAAGCTACAGGATATTTAATTAAAAAAGAATATATTAAACAAATTTTTTCAAAAACGTCTCATTCGATTGGTTTTTTATTTAATTATTTTTTAAACGGTACTGGAAACACTAAATCGTTGCTAATTTAACCAAATTTGTAGCTTTAATAATAATAACCACCGAAATCTTTGACTAGGCTGTATTTTACATTATACCTGTGCACCAGTGGTTGGTTATTTCCATACGGTATTAGGCGATTTTTTTTTTATAATTGATTGATTGCTTTTTAAGGATATAGATGTATTAAAGGAAATATTCGGATTAAGTAGGAGACAAAATGCAGTGGTCTTGTAATATTTGCCAATCACCAAATTGGTCAATTTGAGGAACTAAAGTCAATTTATTGAACTTCAGTCCAATTCTTTACTTTGTAAAAAGAAGAATGCCCATTGGAGTAAGCCAGAACCGCAGATTTGTAGCGCTATTTAAATTTACCAACTTCAAGAATACTTTTCTATTTTAGTTACGAGCTTTAGATTTTACAACAGTTAAGAAAAGGTTAACCAAAAGAGAGCCGACACCGACAGGTCTCCTAGCCGTGCAATTAAGACCACTTATAAAAAAATCTATGGATTGAATATATAGTCTTAAAGTATTTGAAGGTATTTGGGTGGTAATTGATCTGCGGTTCGCTAATAATAATTTTACAAAGGAAAATTACAAATAATAACGTAATCCCCCCTTCATTTTAGTTTATCATGTTATGAACAAGACTCGAACTGCAAGTACACACGTCGGATACTGTAACAACTGAATAGAATAGAAGTAAACAACAAAAGCTGTTATGAAATAAAGATTAGGCTATGTCGCGTACCCCAAATCGGCCCATCATCCGGTCGCGCAGGAAAGGCGGCGGTGGGGGCGGTGGGTATGGATCACGTCCGAACATCCGTTCGCGGAATCGATCCGGTCCCATACCTTTGGGACATTCTTTCGACCAGTGACCACCGCGTCCGCAGCGGTAACATTGTTCCGGATCTCCCATACCGGGTCTCTGACGAACGCGACTTGTTGAAATTTGCACCTTCATCGGTTGACCGTCGACCAACGTTCCGTTCAATTCTTTGATCGCCTCGTTCACATCGCCCGAAGATTCGAGATGCACGAAACCGTAGTTTCTAACGATGTCGCATTCCACCACGGTGCCGAACTTTTTGAACAATTCGCGTATTTGCGGTGCCTTAGTATTATCAGTCAGGTTTCCGACGAATATCTTTGTTGTAGGCGTGGTCGGCGCCTTTCTACTCTTCGCGGCCTCACATTTCATCGGTTGTCCATTAAGCATGTGTCCGTTCAAATTTAAAATCGCTTCGCGGCCTTCCGTTTCATTCTCCATGTGAACGAACCCGTAATTCTTCACGACGTCGCATTCCACCACTTTTCCGTATTTTTCGAATAATGGTCGGATATCAGTGATTGCAGTTTTCTCGGCAAGGTTCCCGATAAATATTTTGAACGTTCCCGCACTGCTAAAGCCCGGCATGTTGGCTTTTGCCTGAAACTCGTACAAATAAAACACGAATTCCGACCTGACATAATGAGACTAACTACTGCGTCGTTAAAAACACGATATTAATAATAAAATTACAATACTACAATTTTGCAAATTTTAAAAATAAGAAGACACCCTATTTAATTTGAGGACGTAAATACACCGCGCCAATAAATTAGAGGAACACTAAAAATTATAGCTGTAATGCCCTATATAGTTTTCGAATTCTTACAAGCTAGTTATACATATTATCGTTTATTTATAAGATAAATTCAATTTGAACATCTCAACCCTACCAATCCGATCATCCCCCGGCATTTAAATGTTATAAATTAATATTTACTTTAAAGGGAATATTATTGTTATTGTTGGTTTTAAGGAAATAAAGTAATTGTCTTCCTATTATTACCCAGTGCAATTAAACGAAATGCATTTATATGTGATTAATTACCGATATTTACTTACTATCGAATTAAATACTGATATTACAGACAATCTGTGTAAATTTAACGTACTTTTGCTCCTTCCTTCTCATTGTAATATTTAATTTGAAATTATAATAAAAAAAAACAAAATAAATGAAAAAAAAAATTGAGAGAAAACAGGGGTGGACATCTGACAAGCTCTTTGTTAGTTAGATACAAAGAGCGTAATATGAGGCATCTAAATGAAGAGCCGTAACATTAATGAAAGAAGGGTACAGCTTACGTCATGTTGCAATTTAATATAAGTCCTTCGGTCATGTGCAGGGTTTGGAATCTGCACTTGGTGACAGGTACACATGTTCGACGAGCTTGTCAGGGTTGTAAACGTGTGACAACCGTTGAGAAAGACTAGATACTTGCGCAACTGCCCACTTAGACGACGCACATCTACTACTAGAGACTTGCAGAGTTACATTAAAAGAGCAACGGAAAGAATTCAAGTTTGTACGGAAACCATACGAAAAAGATTGCGAGCACATAATCTTACAATTAGATCGAGGAGACAAGTCCATAAGCCACGGCTAACTTTGGTTTACAAAAGGAATCCAACCGGTGTTTGCTCAACAGCATGTAGATTGGGAGAGGGATCAGTGGTCCTCAGTGCTTTTCAGTGGTGAGTCAAGATTTCGGTTGACATATTCTGATGGGCGTCTTCGAATTTGGGCGCATACAGGTGAACGCCATCGTGAAGGACTAGTTCAGGAAGTGGACAGATTTGGAAAATAATCTGATATGGTGTGGACTGAAATTTCATTTCATAGTAGTCGTACTCCTATAGCTAGGTGAATAAATACTGCCGGGTATATTGAAGACATACATACGAATCATTGGATACGTGCTAGAGCTCTAGATTTCTGTTCCACCATGATAATGCGAGACCACATGTAGCAGATCAGATAAGAAATTTCCTGGAAAAACATCTAATTCAAGTCAAAAACTGGCCATCTCTTAGCCCAGATCTAAATGCGATCGAGCATTTGTAGGTTGAGTTGGATCGAAAGCTCAGAAGTCGACCTGTATCTCCAGAACTCTTGAACAGCTGTTGATGGCACTTCACGAAAAATATAGGTTAACATACCCCAAGAGGAAATTCAGAGGTTAAGTGAAAGTATGTCCCGAAGGCGTCGGATACTCATTCAATGTCGTAGAGGACATATCCGTTATTAGATTCCCTTGAATTTAATTTTCTCTAGTTGCTTAAGTCCAATTTGTTAGTTCATAAAATTTTTTGTAGGTTATTGTATTATTTGTAACCAAGACACGTTCGGAATGTTCAAAATAAACTCATTTTATGATAAATATAAATAACGATAATATGACCAGCTAACAAGATTTCGTTGGTTTCATAAAACTATACAACACATTACAACTATATTTCTTTGTATTCCTCTAATTTATTGGCGCAGTGTAGCTTTCAACTGCTAAATTCATACAATTTAATTCTAAATTTACTTTGACGTTCAAGTGTTTCACAATTGTTTTTGCAACAGCGAACAATGTACAACATTGCAATAGATTAGCTTAAGTTAACACGATTTAGTATATTTCTACTCGAAGTAATAACAGCTTCTAAAGTTTCAATTTGAGGAAAAAGACCGTTATTTTCACTGTAAATAAGTTTAAAAATGCCGGCTTAAAATTCAATAGTAAATAATAGAATTTTGTCCATTATGTACCCATTATAAACACGTAATAATATAAGTGATTATTTTTAGAAAGACCGATGAAATGATAACTAAAACTTTACTATATTGATACTAATATAAAGGACAAATAAAATTGGTGCAACTCATCTTTTTCAATTTAAATAAATGACATGTTTATACCTCCACGGAGTGATGTGAGAATTGATCACCTCAGCTTATAATCTTAGTTCCAAAATTGCAAACAAAAATCAAAAAATTCAATAAATATTTGATTGACGACGTCAAACGCCTTCGAGTTGTCTATATTGATTACCAAAAATTTTGGACAACGCTGAAAAGCATGTTACAAAATAATTGATTAGTTTTATAAACAACTTATACATCTATCAATAAGCGACTGCTCCACAGAATACAGAGCCAAAGAGTATAATACTATTGAAAGCGTTTAGACCATTGCGCACCCACAAATCTTCGTAAGAAATCGTCTTTTAATATCTGATTTGCTAGGGCTATGTGTTGAGAGATTTGTAATACGTTAATCTGCTTTTAAATGTTTTGCACTAGGAAAATTTTAAGCGTTTTAATAAGTCTTATTAATAAAGAAACATTTACTAGGTACACAATAGAGGCTGAATAGAATTTTAAATTGTAGGTATATTGGTGATTCCTTTGACCTGTACTTTCACATTTTAATATTCACCCAATTGTTACTTAAGAGAGTTCGAATGTGAAACGAATATTAGTGATATTTGTAATATGCCGAAAATGTAAATCCAAAGCACTGGATCGGCAACTGGCAGCATCCATACACATAGCTTTGAATCATTCTCACAATAATAAGCAATCCTCCTTTCAGCGGTAGCTATAGTTTAAAATAAAACTTCTTAATTTAGTTAAATTATTTAAATTTAGAATAGAGCAGAAGAGGTGTTAGAAACAGCAAAAACGTTTACGTAAAATCTTCAAGGTAAATTTCTAAGAAAAAATAAAGAAACTTATATTATTATGATAAAGAAACGTAATATAACAGTTTACTAGCCCAAAATAGATAAAAAAATTCTAACAATTTACTGGTAACATTAACCCTATTAAATTAAGTATCGATGTAATGTTTCAGAGTCCTAAAAATAGGATTTTCTAAAATAATAAATTTGTACAACAGTGTTGTTAAAATAAAGTACGAGTACTTTACCTAATTATCAATTTCAAAACGACATCGTTATAATATATACATTTATTTATTTTTTTCTTGAAATTGTTTCATCAGTCACAATCAAAATGGTGACTTATTCGGTTCGCAGAATTTGCATCCTCACTATGCTCGTTCTATAATAGCTACATTCATTCGTGCTAGTGATTACAATCAGCATTCGCTAACTATAGCATTGTTAGCTGTGTCAGTCCCTGATAGTTTCTTACTAGTAATTTCGTTTAACCAGTGAAATCAAAGTATAGGAATACCAAGTAGCGTCACTCTCTTGGTAAAAGAAAATTGGGCCGCCATTTTGTTTTATCCCATATGATTTATGTCACGTGTGAATGGTCATTGTAAACAAACATTTGTGTTTTGTATTTATTATGATTTTGGAATAAGTTTGAACTGTTGTCCAAGTTTAAAGGAAAGTACCACATCACTGTGCAGTGAGAAATTGTAGGAGCAATAATATTGATTCCTCGGGGCTTCATTTCTTTGGATTTCCAAAAGATGTTACGAGGTTACTGTTGTAACATACAATCTGTACATGGTAAATAATATACATATCTTCTAGGATGTCATTCTGGGCATTGCTTACTGACCGGAGAGACATTTTAGAGATGGGAAATTGTGGTCGTTTGAAAGTATATCTTCTCTACGTTTACTGTATGAAGAATTAAGTCAAGAAGGAATGGAATATATATACACCAGAAGAATAAATCAAGATTGTCTGGAAAATTTCTTCGGAACTGTGCGACAATAAGGAGAAACTGTCTAAACCCGACCCCGATACAGTCAAATAAAATTAATAAATTTTACGACATTCCAGTTGATTATAGACACATAGATATATCCGAAGAAAATGCTCTTACTTATATCGGAGGATATTTAATTAAAAAATGTCTGGAAAAACATTCTTGTGTGAGATACACTGAATTTTCAAACGTATAAGGATATCATTTTGATAGCAGTTCCAAAATTAATGCATTCTATAGAGCCCATTATCAGGATGATGCTAATTTATTTGGTAATTTAAAGTTGCCTGACAGCGGCTTTTATCGCTTTATTAATGAAATGGATTCGTATTTTCCAACACGTATTTGCAAAAAAAAAAAATGTTAAACTTGAATTAGTTAGGCTCATGAAAAACATCAATTGGCCTTTTCCCAGTGGAATATTTAATAAAATTATTTGTTAGAACGAACATTTTTTATTCGTTAAAATTTTACAATAGATTGTTGAAAACAAAGCCACGACAAAATAGAAAATTAATAAATCTTTTACATTTGTAAATACTTGTTTAATTTACCTGATCGACATGTTTAACATTTAAATAACGAATTTGTTTTTAGACATATTACTTACATATACATTTTTAAATTTCGTGCAATAGATAAAACAAAATGGTAGGTCACCGAAAACTCTCAGTAAAAACCCATGTACAAAAACGTTAGTGACGCTACTTGGTTTACCTATACTTTGGTGAAATAATCATGGTTGCCAATTCACGATTTTTTACATAACTAAAATGGTCCAACAGAAATCACTAGTTTGTGATCAGTTTAATTGCACTGCGAACAAGCCTTATACCAATAAGCAAAGAGAATTTCAAAAATACAGGTAAGTGGATAGCATGTAATCGTGATTCTGAATCCTTGGCACGAAGAATGTAGCTACTTAATACTCTCCCGATTATAATACCGAGATACCGTTCAAAACAGAACGGAACACTAGACAAAGTTGCTTTCTTCCACTAGTTCTGTTCAACCTACATACCCAAACTATTATCAGAAAAGCCGAAGTAGCTTAAAAAGAATGACCCGAAATCGTGGAAAAATCTCATCACTTACGATGCGATATATGGGGTGATACATTATTTGCAACCAGCAAAAATCGTGAAAGATCTACAATCTGTAAACTAACAAAATATTTATTATATGGCTTTTGTAAGGAGACGATCATTAGTTATAGCAGCCCTTTATGAAATTAGATGATGAAGACCTGGAGATAAGCAAAGAGTGTATTGTACTTCAAATGCAGCCACTCTAGAGATAAAGAGAAAACTAGTTATGGACAAGGCAATAACGACATTTGACAAAATCAGAAACAAAGTTTGTAGCATTTGAAATGTGGTATTGAAATACCTACAATGTGGTCGATGCCGTGAAAGGTCAGAAGTAATAATCTTCTAGTATTACAGATCATGAGTAAAGCTCGTCTACTTTTCACAAAATCAGCATAGGTACGTCTTTGGAACATTCGTTATTTTTATTAAAAAAAGTGGATTATTTTTACATTCCTTTTTTTAAATAAACTGAAGAGGCTGGATATACAAAAGAGTGCACTAAATTCAAATTGGAAGTTTGCGATATCACATAGCTGTTACGGGTGAAGAGAAGATATCGGTATTCGGTATAGGCGCCAAAAATAACGTAAATAAATAACAATTTGTGAAAACTCCTTAAAACAAGCAAGTTCAAAGACAGCGATTGAGGTACATCAGATGAAGGTTTTCAAAGTATAATTTTGGCTGGATGGCGGCCATTCAAGCGATGCGAGCCTCAACCTGACACCTGAAATCGATTAACTAACAAGATACACGCATACCTATGCACACGTTTACTAGTATATTATTGCCATAATATTTAAATTTTCCTATCAAATTAATATAGACAATTAGTCTCATTACATCATAGTCGAAATCCGTAAGCCCGAAAATTGATTTAAAATACCAAACAACTGCAGTGAATCGCACGTCGGCCAAGCGGGGGTTGCAACATGGGCGCGACCCGACCGGCTCGATTCGTTATTTATATTTAAAAAAAATGTCTACTCTATACTCTACCCTTATGTGAATAAAATAATTGAGCGATAGTCATGCATTACATATTAGGCAAAACGTACCTCGATAGATAATTAAATACACACATAAATACACGAAAATACCAATCCCAACACTCCGAGTTTGCGTTATAAAACGTATGTATGTATGTCTTTTCATGCTAATAAATCAGTGCGTGTACCTCTAAATATTTAAAATAAGGATAAAACCACTTACCTTATATAATATCACAACTAGAGAATTAAACGTCGGAATTAAAACGATGAAGTATAAAACCACGCGGTAATGGCCGTCAACCTAGCTCAGAAACGTAAAATGTGAAGCAAGCCAACTCCCTTGACAAATAACGTCGAAAAACGATATTGCGCATGCGTAATCCGCACTGTTACCGGAATTACTAATTAAAATTAAGCGGCTATCTTAAAAAATAATTTTCTATTTATTTTATAAAAATGATTGAACGTTAGGAATAATAATCTTGAAAACATACAGCTCGCTTTTAACTAATTAATTACGTTATTTTAACATTTTCTTGGCATGTGAGCGCATTTATACCATCTAGTTTTCCAACAACATTAAGCGGCAGATTCAAATTTAAATTTCATAAGACTTCTATTAAATTTAGATACATACAAAACATTTTAAAAGTATTATTGATCGAATTTATTTATATTGAGATAGGTATACATTTTATATTTATTTATTACCGGTTATGGGAATTTAAATCAAGTTAAACAAGTTTAGTATTATTTAAAAAAAAATAGTAGTGGAATGAGTTTCAGTTTTCACAAATGTCAAAAGTCATTAAATAGTGGTTATTATGCATTTATTATGTGATCTAAGGCGAAATACGTCCTTATAAAACTTTACAAGAAAAGATTATTACTTGATTCTAGTGTTAATATTTTTTTAAAAGTAAATAAAACGTGGTGAAAATGAATTACACAGATTTAGTAAACAATACAAGAAAAGCATTTAATTCTGGTAAAACGAAATCAATTGAATTCAGATTGAAGCAGTTGAATGGATTGCTTAAATTATATGAAGAAAATACCGAAGTATTAACAAATGCCTTAAAGGCAGATTTACGTAAAAGTAAACAAGAAGCTGTAGTTGGTGAAATAAACGTTCTGAAAAATGACGTAAATAATCTAATATATAATTTGCGAGAATATATGACACCCGAAAGGCCTTCGAAAGATATAGCAAATATGTTTGATGATGTGTATGTTATAAAGGAACCATACGGTGTCGTTTTGGTTTTGGGTGCTTGGAATTACCCGTTGCAACTTTTGGGTGCTCCTGTAGCAGGTGCTATAGCTGCTGGAAATTGTGTGATAATAAAACCGTCAGAAGTGGCTGTTGAAACTGCTAAAGTTTTCAAAGATCTCATACCGAAATACATAGATTGTGAATGTTATAATGTTGTTTGCGGAGGGGTGCTTGAAACGACAGAACTCCTGAAAGAACGATTCGATTATATTTTTTATACTGGCTCTACAACTGTTGGAAGAATTGTACACTTAGCTGCAAATAGATATCTAACCCCAGTCACTTTAGAATTGGGTGGTAAAAGTCCAGTATATATCGATGATACGGTTAATTTTGATGTGGCTATTAAGAGAATATTATGGGGAAAATGTGTAAACGCAGGACAAACTTGTATAGCTCCGGATTATGTCTTGTGTACCAAAGATGTTCAAGAAAAAATCATAGCTGTGTCTGCCAAGATTTTGAAAGAATTTTATAATGGAGATGTTAAAACCTCACCAGATTACTGCCGAATCATCAACAATCGTCAGTTCAATCGGCTACAGAATTTATTAAATGATGGCAAAGTTGCTATTGGGGGTGCAACAGATGTTAGCGACCTCTACATCGAACCTTCAATTTTAATTGATGTCAAACCAACAGATTCTATAATGCAAGATGAAATTTTTGGTCCTTTACTACCCATATTAAATGTGTCTAATCTCGAAGAAGCGATCGATTTTATAAATTCCAGAGAAAAACCCTTGGCGCTTTACGTTTTTTCCAGTAAAAAGAATGTAATCAATGAATTTTTGAATAATGTTTCTTCTGGTGGTGTTGTAATTAATGATACTCTAATGCACTTTCTAACTGATTGTCTTCCATTTGGTGGGGTAGGTAACAGTGGTATGGGGCGGTATCATGGCAAGTATTCCTTCGACACGTTTTCACATAAGAAAAGTTGTTTGCAGAAAAATTATAATGTCATTGCGGAAAGCATTGCAGCTGCAAGATATCCACCATATTCTGATTTCAAAACAAAATTTCTGACAGAATTACTGAAAAAACGAAAATCTATTAATTTTTCTAGAATTGTTACAATAACAATTGTTACATTGATTTCCCTAGGAATTGCACATTTTGTGGATAAAGATGTATTTAATAAATTTCAAAATTACATGTTTAATAAGTAATATTACCTGTACAAGGGCAACAATAATTATACATGCTTTATATATTTTTATGATACAGATAGCCCTAACTATTACATCGTATTTTTCTTTCTTATTGATTCCAATAGATTAGGGGAGTAGATTATAAAATCCACTCCTTTTTATCATTTTGATAAGTTTCAAAAATTAATATTACATTTTATGAACCAATAGAAATGTATATAAAATTTGAATATTGTATTTGTATCTAAAAAAGAAGCTTTGGGTATACTTAGGTCTGTCTATAAAGATTTACTTGTTTATATTTTACAGTAGGTTGAATTCCATTTGTTAGGGTAGGTAACTCGTATGGGGCTAAATGATATATATAAATATGGATATATTTGCGCATAATACATTACAATTCAAAATTGTAAATTATTACCTTATATTTCATTGTTAAAAATATGACAGCTGCAAGATAATCACAAATTCTGATTTCAAACCAAAAATTCGGACAGAGTTCCTGAAGCAGCGAAATTCTTTTTTCAGAAATTATTTCAAATTTAATGTCTATATACTGCATAACACGTTAGGAATTGTACAGAGACATGAAGATTACATTATTTTTGATCTTAAGGTGGAGTTTGAGTTGGACAAAAAATTATTTCAAGAAAATCAGGAACAAAAATAATGTACATATTCATTAGCTATTATCTATGAGTAATGAATAAATTTGTAATAGATATGGATATTTATAAATTCATTAGTAATTTTTTATACGTATGTACCGATCAAATACTTTTCAAATATTCGTAAATAATTTTAATAACTAACTACATATGAGTAATTTCGTTACTCAAATAATCATCTAGAATTTAGATGAAGTTTACTGTCATTTTGAAGATTATAAATTTTGGAATTAAACGGTTTTTAAATGCCAATAAAAGTGTACATAAAGCTTGAATGTTGTACTTCTTATATTTAAACTTTAGATTTAGTAGTTAAGTCTATCTATAAAGACCTACACGGATTGTAATTTACATTTTTGATACTTATATTAATGTGAGCACAGGTAGCGGTATTGGTGAATATGTACGTACAAATAAATTTTATATAGGAAAATAATAGTGTGTTTAATTTACTCCCAAAAATATATTTAATGTATTTTTTTATAAGGATAGGATAACGTTGCTTTATAAATAAAAATAAATCCAAAAAATGTCTCCATATAAACATTAAAGAAAGTAAAGACAATTAATTTAAGTTTAACATGTATTACTTACCTAAACGCACTTTCCAAGTTCTGAAATTTATATCATGATATATTGCCGATGTTTGAAAATACCTATATCAGAATAGTATCTGTACAAACGCTACGATGAATAATCTTAATGTTGTTTATGAACTAAATAAATGCTTAAAAACATTAAAATAATTTTATTTTGAGTGCAACTATTACATTTAGCTGTTATACTAACACCAAAAATAAAAACTGGCGATAACAAATGAGACCATGTAGCACCGATTATTTTTGAAGTCGTAAAATAGAGTAACGAGAGTAACTGACCGTAATAAAGATATGAATAAATGCATCTGCGTGAAGCAGGAGGGGGTTTTCAAAAGCACGATAAATATGTCATTCCATTATCATATCTGCATGTCACGACAATTAAGGCAAGCATTGCTTGCCCAATTGATTTCTTTCGTTCACAAAAAACACTACCCATATATTTATGTATTTTGATGCTAGTATGATCGATAGCTTTGACTATCGATAACTATCGGCTATTTATCGACAGCAAAAAAATACCGATTGTGTCCAACCCGACCCTATTTTACTTCACAATAACATAAGAACGCGTTTTGTAAGACATTAGAGCACTCATTCATTTACAATTTTAAATTCGTAGTTTAAAATGTGTTTTTAATTAGCGCATTAGTTTGAAAGAATTATTCGTATATTTAACGGGATTTATCTATTTGAAAGTTAACATACTAAGACAAACGTAAAATTTCGTTTCGGTTCTTTCATTACCCAGTAAACACCAAACATTGCTGAGACGTTTCGTTTTAACGCTTGTATGTAATTTCTGAAGCATTGCGATGATATGTTCCATATAAGCATTCGAAACATGTATCCAAACATGTTACTCTGTTTACGTTTCAGAAACAAACAATAATGTTCATTTTGTAACGTTTTTAAATTGAAATGTGGGGGAGAGCTGTTCGGTGTTGCCTCGTCCACATTCGGTCGTTTCCGTCTGATGTTTGTGGTAACGAGGCGCATGAGAGTGGCGTCGTTCGCGTTGAAACACGCGAAACACGTTGAAAGTTTGCAAGTTGTGGAAGTAGTAAGTGGATATTTGTTATTTCGTAGTTGAAAATTGTTGTAGGTGTTGTTATATTGTCATTATGTCGAACTTCTACAACCTCAGGTAAGTAAACAATCATCTCTTTATAATCAATAACAACTTTTTTCTAGTATATAACATAACCTATATTTATATCATTATAAACCGGGTATAACTAAACAAAAATCAAATACGTGTAGTCGGTTTAACAAATGTATTAAATCCCCCAGGTAATTTTAGCACCTATATTTGTTCTGTTTCTCACTTAATAATTGCAAGTTGTTTTAGATAATCAAGTTCACGAAATATTAAATTCTATTTTAAAAAATACCACATACACTAAAATAATGATTGACAGAATTTTACAACATTTACAAACGGTGGAACGACCAGCCGAAATATCATCATTGGTAGCATTGCCAAAGAAACCGTTTGAAAAATTTAAGCGTTTGATGATATTTGACAAAAAATTACAGGAGTCTACAGAACACCAAAAACAACTGGTAACAAAATGAAATACATTAGTGCATTAATAAACTATAAGATTATTTGTAGGGGACTGCATATCGCCTATGTGGTGGCAGCAACGAGAAAGAAAATATTAAAAGAGGATTAGGAAAAATATTTTCAAATAAATTAGCTACGAAATGCTCTTGGCTGGGCAGAAAGGATAATTATCAAGTATCTAATTTGAAAGTCGTAGAATTGCTTAAAAGTAAGTATTTTTAGTTGAAATGTATGTATTCTTTAATATTAATATTTGTATTTAGTTGCAGTGAGGCAAAATTTCCCAAATCTAAAAGAAAAAAATTTTGAAAGTTATTGTTCGAATTGGTTTAGACAATCTATGTTACGTCATCTACGCGACCAAGCTAGGACTGAAAAGGAAGAAAAAACTTAGAAACACAATTTATGAATATTCAGAAATAATTTATTGTTTTAAATTCACACATTTTAAAAATTTATATAGTTTTATAATATTCAATAAAATAACATTTAGTTCTTTAATTAATTAGTAATTCAGTTAATAAACTATTTCCCCTCCTCAAATAGCATTTATCGAATTCGTCTGAGATTTAATTTAACCAAGAAAGATATATAAAACCTATATGAGCTTCCGTTATAATTTAAAACGCATGCAGTCACACACATAATAGTGGCTAAATTACATTAATTATCAAAGTGGCATCATTTAAATTTACGGCGTTTTAATTATAGAATGATGAATCGGACGATATTAAAAGAACATTCATCTAATACATATATAAAGAAAGCCCAACAAATACTTTTCTGTTTAATTTGAGATGGTTCAGTCTAGAGTGAAGAGCTGCAACATTTGTAGGATCGTAGCAAACACGGAATATCAGTACACACTACAATACACTCAATCAATTTTTCGGGACACGTATTTTGAAGACTTTTGGGTTTTCATTGTTAGCCATAAAACCTAATCATTCTGTACTATGGTCGACAATGAAAACTCATGAATTTTCGAAGTATATGTAGTGAAAAATGGATGATGTAGTGTACGCTACGCTGTGTTTGTCTAAGACCCCACGTAATACTTTGCAGTTCTTGCACTCTGGACTGAAACTATCTCAACTTAAACAGAAAAACATTTGTTGCCAATATATTATCTCAGACACGTTTCAAATGAAACGTTAACACTCCAAATAAAACGTTGCAGAGACCTATAAAACAAAACGTATCTAGATGGTTTCTAATGATACGTCAAATACGAAACGTATTTTAGGGCGGACATTAGCAGTCTATAAAACGCCTCGGGAACGTAACTGGGACTTAAAGTGCAATGTTTCATGCTTTTTATTTGCTGTGTCTGAAACGTGTTTGGGATGTAACTGTGTTTACTGGGTAGTTTCGTTACTTTTTGTATTTTCGTTACATTCGATACTACATTCGTTACTTTAGTATCGAATAGTTTTGTCCACTATAAACGAATATTGAGTAACGGATACGCATTTTAAAACCATTCTAATACAAAGTAGATAGCCCTTCCGTATCTCCCCCTGCGGAGCGCACGGAAAGTTGCCTGCTTTACTGATGAACCTTGATCCGCAAATAACTTATTTTGAAGATTCAAATGAGTGTTTTCCAAAAGGGAATATTGCTATCTCGGGAAGTATAGGCGATACAGATTCGGTTAAATGCAATAGAAGTTGTGTCTGTAATGTACAGTTAGGGAATTATGTGGGTGGACAGTTCACTAACACGTAGGCAACACAAACCACACTTACGGAGGAGAGTACTACCCTTTCCCTTTCACGCTGGCCCAATCTTATGTGATCCTTCGAATTATTTTTATTAGCAAAATAACATCGGTTTATTACAGTCAGTAGACACTGTAACTTAATTTCCTGCACAATTTTTAATCATTACTTTTTCGGTATTCTCATTCCATTGTAAAGTAACATAAAAATTCAACTTAACTGAAATAAATACATCCTCTACTGTGCTATACATAAAGCCATAATGTTAAATCTTAAAGAAAACGAATAGTTGTAAAATACACAGGTATATTTTAATTCCGAAAATTAACGGGCCAAATAATAAATTTTTTAAATCTAACACAGTCGGTACTTCCCCGCTTTTCTGATACTACAGAAGCTAAGTACGTATATAAATTTTAGAATTCTTATTTGGAAATTTGTTTTTTCAATGTTTCTTGTGTTTGATAAAACTTTACTGTTATATTTCTTTGTTTCACAATAAATGATTATTTTTAACAAATAGTTTTACATATTTGACATAATACCTTGGTATGTCACTTTCAATTGACACTGTTTTAAATCTATATAATATATATCAAAATGTTTTAATTTCTTTTAACATTCGCTGAATTAAATATCCTACGAATTCATTCTATTTTGATTATTTATTTATAGAACGTAAAATGGCGTTTGTTCCTCTAATAAACCGTTTTCGAATGAATGCATTTTTCCCCTTTGGTTTGGATACCCATATTTTACAAGGAAGGATTGAACTAGGGAAAATAAATGTTAAAATATGTATTATGTATGTACCTATACGTCTATTTAAAAACAAACCAAATTAGTTAAAATTTAAAAAAAAGAAACGATCACAAAACACATTAAAAGAATGGAAATGAAACAGAAGGTTTCCCCTGCCCTCGCTGTAATTCGTGTTGCCTACGTGTTAGTGAACTGTCCACATACACAATTCCCTAACTGTACCTACTTTAAAAAGAGATAATATACTAAAGAATAGTGGGACTTTGTTCTTATCCAGGACCGTATTGCTAGATATTGTGTAAACAGTATGAAAAAAAGTATTAAAATATTGTATTTTAAGTTTTATTACCATATTTAGTATAGAAAAATATAGCAAAGACGTAAAAGATATGTAGGGGTATATTTCAAAAAATAAAGTTGGTGATGGTTCTTCAGAGACGCCACTTGTAGCAAAGTTATTTTAAAACTAAAAATATTAATACATTTTCTCATATTTTCAAAACTCAAAGCGCTAATGTCAAACAGACTAATTCACGGCTTTCAGTTTTTTTCGCGTATCATCGGAACCGCTTGGATAACTACGCTAGACTGGACACGTACACACGTTTCAATAGCAAAGATATCATCAGCAGTAACACTGAACTTAGTTCAAAACAGTTCAGTGTTACTGTTGATGATAACAGCTTTATTGCTATTGAAACGTGCGTCCAGTGTAGTGAAATTTATAGTAAGGTGTTTGAAAGTGTGTAATATTGAATTTATGCTTCAAACTGTGTTTTATAAAACCAGTTCTTTAATATAGGTACTATTTTCTAATTAGGATTTTCAATGTTTTTTTGAATAATGCATTCACCACCAACACCACCACTCGGCTTAAACTTAAAATCGAAAGAACTTACAGAAAGATACAAATATAAAATAAAAAGCTTAAATCCCACAATTATAAGTATACCTACGACCTAAATAAATCAAAAACTTGAAAAACAGCTGTTGACTTTCTTTGTACCAACAAAAATAAACCGTAAGTGATAAAAATATCTGAAGCATTTTTCTTCGTTAAATAAAGGAGTAAGAGTATACTTTCTTTAATAGTTTTCTTTAATAAAAATGGCAATTTTTGTATATTAATATTTGCTGGTTGGTAATGCCTCCATTATTAATTTACTTGTTTTAACAATTTGATGTCAAAGTGTGTATTACATCAGTCAAACTACAAGATAGAGAAGAGGTTGTCTGCAAATATATTTGAAAAATGATTGGTATAGCGAGACCCTTAGCTCCTAGACTCCTCAGGTAGGTTCTCTCTACTCTCTTATTAATTTCACAAATAATATTTTTATATTTATGTTCACGGATATATTTAAATATTTCGATAAGATTTCAAATTTTGAGTTAATTATTTGATTTTACACATAGTCATTATCATTATATTATTTTATATGGTTGTAGCTGCATAACAATTCTTAGTTGCATATTACTATAGTAATAACTAATGATAGGTAACATTGAACTGTATCCAAATGAATTGGAATGGCGTCTGACATATATATTATTATATATGTCAGACGCCATTCCATATATTATATTCAGGCGTTGAAGCCAACAAGGATAGTAATCGGGACATATACCTGTTTTACTTCATCTCATGCTTGTTTATGTGCTTTGATTGCGACTGTAGATTTATGTCAATTTGAAGGGTTTTTTGACATTTATTTTTACGAGGTCTAGCGCAATGTGTTAGAAAGAAATAGATATACGGCAGTAATCATGGTTGCATACTTAGAGTTCTGCTTTACATTGTCTCGAGCCTCGAGTAAGATACCATTACAGCTCCTAGGATATAGTTCAATGAATAGGTATAGATAGAATAGACCATTTCATTATTTATGCACGGATATGTCATAAATTGACAATTATACACGAATTTATATACGTCTCTTTGCACCCCTATCCTAGTACTAGGGTGTACTTAGCAGGCGCGGCTTGTGCTTACATCAGTCGGAGGCTACGACATTGATCGAACTTCTTCGTATAACTTCGTAACATATAGAAACGTATTTGACGAGAGCATACGAAGAACTGCGATCAATGTCATAGCCTCCGACTGACGTAAGCACGAGCCGCGCCTGGTACTTAGGGCCACTTAGGGCTATAACGAAATGTCAAACAATGACATTATACCTAATAGAAACACTTTCAACCCTTACAAAACGAGTTTTCATTAGAAATCAAGAATTTTTCGCAGTGGTTCAGAAGAAGCCCTTTTTTTAAGTTTAGGGCTTGGAATAGCCTTCAAATCACTCTAAAGCACGTTGAACAGCCGGGTCCCCATTACCAGATGGCTACGCGGACTCAAAGACAGTTTATTGAAAGAAGTCCTAAGCAGTTTTGTATTCCCAAACCAGTCTTGATTGTATTCTTGAGTTCACTAATGCCCTCAGTATCGCCTAGTTGCAATGCAGATGATCCGTTTCTTTTTGTTCATTCCATTCCACTTCACACGTTCTTTCTTCACCACTCTTCGTATCTTGTTAATTGCTTTTTCTATTACTTTTCTCCAGTCTCGTCTGTCCTACATTTTCTACCTTCATCTTGTAATTTTCACGCGTTCTATTTCATTGCTTACCCCTTCCTCCCATATCTTAGTTTAGGTCTTCCTCTAGTCCTTGTTTGCGGTGTCCATTTCGTCATTCTTTCGACTATTGCGTTATCACTCATACGTTTTATATGTCCATACTCCGTACCAGCTCATTCTCTTTCTATATTTTATTGTTACTATATTTTCCTTCTCTAGCATCATCGATACCTTATGCGATTTTAATAGTCACTATCGATACGAAATGAATTATGTCAAAATGACAAATAACAGTTAATACATCTAGTGGAAATACAGGAAATGGGGAAAATATCAAATATCATGAAATCAACTGGTAGGAAGACCGTGAGATTCCGAGGTCAAAAAAAGGTTGTCGGAAAATCCACAAAGCAACCCATTAAAAAGAAGAAATCGCAAAAACAGAAGCCGAAAACGAACGAAATGCAATTATGGAAAGGAATATTCTTTCTACCCACCGATCCTACATGGTATGCTGTGATAAACGCTATTTGTGTAATTAGTAGCAGTTTTTACATTTACTATGCTTCAGCTGGGATGTGTGTTCAAGGAGCTCAGTTTAGAAGTGAGATTAATTTTGCGGTAGTTCTTCATTGAATTTTCTATCATGTTTTGCACTGATTTTAGGCGTGTTATTTATCATGGAGCTATTTTACGGAGCCGATATTTTGGTATCGTTGTTGGTGATTTACGTACGAGACATCGACTTTCGTTATATTAACATAACGGCCAGACCACTTTGGATGTTGAGTTTGGAGATTATCTCTCTTTTCCCTGTGGAAATGTTCTTTCCGTACAAAACGTATAGGCAACGTACCATGTTATGCGTTGTGCGATTAAACAGGTGCTTCAGGTTGGTAAAGGTTTTCTACTTCTTCAGACAATATTGGAAGCTAATAGATCACGCGAATTACTTAAGGATAATTGAAATGTATGTGAATATGATAATCATGGGCCTCACTGTGTTCATGTTATATTGCAATATGCATACTTTCCTAGAAGACTTGGAGGATTTCTGTGACGAGACAATGATGATAATGGTATTCAGTAAAATTACGACGTCCGCGTACGGCGACTTTCCAATGGATGACGTCGCTTGGGATTCTATCCTGACGTTTGCTTCGCTTCTATCTTGTTTAATAATAACTATGCTAACCATCTGCCATTTAATAATGCAACGTGTCGACGCAATGTATGTTATGTACAGATTTACAATGTTATATGGGGCAGAGATGGACTTCTTGAAGAACTGCAACGTACCAGAATTCATAACTAGAACATTAAAAAACTCTATGATAATGTTGTGGGAGAAATGTGGTGGTTATAACGAGAATCTTGGTTTCTTGAGATATATACCGTACGTCATGAAGAATGAAGTTCTATTCGATGTTTGCTGGAGCGCATTTCAGCATTCTAGGCTCTTTCGCAACGAAGATGTGTGCTATCTGAGACACCTGGCGAGAATAATGAAACAGCGCTTCTTGATGCCTGGTGAGTTCATATTCAAGAAGAATGAATTTAAAAGTAAGATGGTGTACGTGGTGTCTGGGACCATTGAGCTACTATCAGAGGATGATGGAGAATCTGCGATTTTGTCCTTCTGTAATGGTACGTGCATAGGAGAGTCAAGTCTATTGGTTAGTTACCGTTCGAGAAACTACGTTTGTTGTAAGACCTTCTGCGAGCTTCACATCATAGAAAAAAAGGATTTTATCAAAATGAACTTGGATTATCCTGAAATGTATCGTCATTTTCAAAGGATTGTGAATAGACGTTTCAAAGAAGCTAACAACACGAAAATGTTGGCCAATGTCGCAAAAAGCCTCATATCAGAGACTAAACGCGCAAAGGACACGTATACGATAATTTGGATAAAAAATACATTACACCGTCTGATGTCGATTGACAAAGAAACAAGGGCTAGGAATAAAATGCAAAATATCTATCTGGCGTACGATATCGAGACTGACACCTTTGATAAGATGCTATTTTGCGCTGATTATTTAGATTTATTAGTCATCAAAGAAAGGCTTGAAGCCGAGAAAGATACCGTCTTCGTGAAAACTTCATTTCCTTGCATATTACAGCCCAATTCTATAATTGTATACATAAACGAAACATTTGTAATCATAACTACGATTGTGGTCTCGTGTATTTTGCCAATTATATCTTTCGTACAGAAAGATACACCGGATCACATGTACTTGATTATAAGCGTAGTGACTTTTTTCAACTGGGTAGATATCTATATACAATTATCGACTGGTATCAATACGAGGCACGGTATGATATCCAAAATGAGGTCTATCGCTGTATTAAAACTTAAGCAAATAGGTTTTTGGTGCGACATAATTTCTTGTATTCCTTTTGAGGTGTTTTCAACAGTGTTCGTGGAGATCATCAGCTACCAGAATAAAGGCAGGTTACGATTGAACCGTTTAGCGAAGATGTACCGAATCTATCACCTCTTTAAAAAATGGGAGATGAAGTTGAATTTCAACACCATCTTCATTCGCTACTTGAAATTTATCTGGATATACGCTTACTTCACATTTTCTTCAGTGTGTATTTTCATTTGGTTACACCCAAAAACGGACCTAGATACTTTATTCTTTTGTGCAGCCCAGGTCATTACCAATGTAGGTCTAACGCAAGCTCACTTTGAAGATCCGTCTCCGTGGGTCTTCCTATTCGATGTTCTATCTTTCTTACTGCGACTGATAATGAATGGAGAAATAATGTCCGCTTATCTCATATACAAAATGCCCGAGATGACGTCAAGGCAATTGGCCAGCCGGATTCTTAATAAACTCAAGAGGCATAAGGTCAGCGAAAATTACAAACAGCGAGTGTCCAGGTTCTTGTCCACTCAAAATCTTTACAAAATGGTATGCAAGAATCGTGCACATTATTTGTACATTGCGGAAATGCCTAAAGCGTTTCGCGTCGATAGCATGGAGTACTTACTGTCAGAGTTTCTCAAGTCTCACGTATTCTTTCAGATATTTCCAGACGAATGCTTAAGGGAAATATATGCGATAATGGATGTCATGATCCTGCCATCAAACGAGGTTATTATTTACGCTGGGGATATGTCTAGTAACGTTTATATTATTTGGATAGGGAACATTAGGGCGTACGATGCCAACGGACAACGTATACGATTAACATCTGGCGATCGAGTCATCAATCTACTCCCAGCAATATTTACCGCAAGTGCGGCACTGAGCTACGTTACTGCGACGGATTGTAGGATTGTGATCTTCGAGATTAACCGATTTAAACAAGTGTTGACTAAATATCCGAAATATTTAGAGATTTTCAATAAGACTTTAGCGTTATCTGGTGACATATCAGAGAGTCTGAAGCAATACGCCCAGTACGAAATGGTTGCCGATATAACTCCCCTACTCAAGGTGAGAGAAAAGTCGCTTCATTATTTTGGCTTCAATCAAAGGCCCGATTCCTACGATGAATTCGATTACTTCGTGCCGTTTGATCGCCTTTACCCGTTCGAATTTATTAAAGTATTCCTGATGCGATTTACAATTATGCCAGAGGGACCATTCATTAAAATCTGGGAAGCTTTCCGTTGTTTGTTTGCGGTTCTACTGACCCTACTCGTTTTCACCTATCCTATTTACACTACTCGCTTTATTTACGTAATAGCTTTTCTGGACGTCACCGCCTTCGTCGATTTATATGTTCGACTTCACGTTTGCTATTACAACGAACATGGAATATTAGTGAAACATCCATTGAAGACAGCGATCCATTACATCACACATGGTTTTCTTGTAGATTTCATTGCCGCCTTCCCATTTAAGTATTTAAATTTGACGGATTATAGAGATGTGGACGCTTTTTTTATCACGCATCTAAATTGTCTGCTCCAGTTGCATAGATACGTACAATTTTTCAGCAGCCTCAGAAAGCGTTCCATTTCGTTGCTCAGTAACGCGCACTCCATGACCTTTCTGCCATTAATGCTCGTCGCTATAAACTTTACGGGTTCCATCCTGATCAAGTCCGAATGTAACTTCGATGTAGAGGAAGGTGCGTCGGAAACGGAAATTTTTTCGGGTACTCTCTACTGCAGAAACGACTCATTGTTGGTGAATTCGCCCTTCCATAAGCCAATCGGAACGTGGCGGGCTCATCTCTACGGAGCTTATGTTTTTGCCGGATTGATAACAACGATTGGATGGCAAGGGTATGAAGTGAAGAATTTTAAATCTAGGATCATTATTTCGGTGGCTAGTTATATCGGTATATTCTGTACTGCGATAATTATGGCCTATATACTAAGTAGGTACATATTTCATCTTAGAGATATGTTAATATATCAACAAAATATGCGGCACTTAAAACAATTTATGGACAAGGTGAATGTAACTAAGAAACTGAAGAAATATGTAATCGACAATTGCGAAAAGCAATGGAGCTATTCTCAAAGAGAACCGTTAGCTACAACTTTGATATCCTTATACACGACGTTGCAATTGGATATTCTCTACGAGTCTTACGGTAGAAAAGCTTATGATTACTCTAACTTCCCACATAAGAATAAGAACTTTTACCGAAACATATTAAATTACTCAGAAATTCTTTATTGCATGAAGAACGATTACATTGCTTGCGTTAATGAAATAACTGAATACTTTATAATTCTACTGGATGGCGTAGTTGAAGTTGTAGGTCCGGACGGCGTTCAACTAGAGGCTCTCTATCCAGGAAGCTTATTGGGCAACTTAGTAGGAAGAAATTACTACAGACATAAGAACACTCTAATCGCAAGTACCCACACTGAACTCCTAATTACCGTATCCACGAAGTTCCATGAAATATTGAGCTATTATCCAGACATGGTATCTGATTTCAATCGCATGAAATCCGTTAATATATCTTACATTCCTAGTTCCATACGTTACTCTTACATTGAGGCAGCATCTGAAAAAGTGAAGTCCAACTTACAATCCATTTTCGTCCATATCTTCAATCCCAACAGCAAAGGTATGCAGGTATGGAAATGGTTCATATTAATTTTCACGTGTTATTTCGGCATTATGATCGACTTTTACCAACTGGGTTCGGGAGACTTTTCCATTTACATTTTGGCAGTGCAATATACTAGTGATGTGTTGTATGGCATCGATTATTTGACGAGAAATCGTGTAGCATATGAAGACCATAGGGGAACGATGGTCATGAATTTGAGACAGATAAAAGTGAAAAATCGAGAACAGAGAATGATGAACGTTATGTCTTTGATAAGCATAATTCCAATTGACGCCATGCTTCTAGTTTACCCTCTTTCTTGGAATATCAGAAGTTTACTGTTCGGATTTTTCAGATTAAACAGATTACTTCGACTCATTTATATATTCGACTTATTCCAACGTTTAAGTGGAAAGTTAAACGTCAATATTATAGTAGTAAGAACCTTGTACATACTGTTTTTAGTGTCGCTCTATTTGACAGGAACTGCAGCTCTTATTGGGATAGTGTCCTGCTCATTCCGTTTAAATATGCATCCATATATTCCATCATGTGCAAGTCTCTATGGCAACCTTATGAACAGGACATCTGTTTATATTAAACTTGTTTATATTACCACGAATTCTTTCACACTTAGCTCGCACAAGAGATTCTATCCAGAAGGCGCTGCCGTGATAACTCTATTCGTCTTAGTCATGTTAGCCGGTTTCTATCTGTATGGTATTTGCTTGGGTCATATGTTCGGGACAATCATAGATACTTACGCACTAGAGTATTTCTACAAAAGCGTCTTGGCTCGAGTCAGATTCTTCATGAAAACGGAAGATCTCGCTACGTCTCTTGTGGATCGTGTTAATTATTATATGACTCTATTATGGCACGAATCAGATGCCGTTCTAGAGCGTACCATATTAATTGGAAAACTCCCTTATTTGAGAGACGCCATATACTATGACGCCTTCTATTATATAATGCGTAATCACCCTCTCTTCAGGAACTGCCATCGCCATTGTCTCCGACAAATTATATATCATTTACAATTTCGGCCGTTCTTTACTGGCGGATATATACAACTGGAAGGTACGAGAGATAACACAATGTACATACTTATTTACGGCAAAGTGGCTGTTATAGAAAACGTGTACGAGAATTTCAATAAAGTAGTACACGTCTTTCAGGATTCCGGTTTCTTTGGTGTCAAAGCAGGCTTATATCCTCGGTATCCATACAACTATACTTATCGTTCCTTAGTTAGAAACACTTACGTCGCTATTCTAGAAAGACGTGATTGGATTCATCTCTTGGATTTTTTCCCGGCTTCTAAACAATTGATTTATGACGCTGCAAGAAATTATACCGGGTATTAGTTTTTGTTTTTTCATGTCGGCTTGCACACTTGTAAATGTAATTAGTTCCAAATAAAGAAAAAAAATTGAGATGTCACATTTTTTTTTTTAAGTAGATATGATAATATAAAAAGTTTTCTCCATATACGGATTATAGTAGTCATTTTTTATTCAAACCTTAGTAGCGTAAAGCAGATTCAGTTTAATAAGTAAAAGTAATAAAAGTGGTTAGTCAATTCTTTTAGTCACGAAGGTAGTAGGTGTTTCAGATCACCAGAACATTCTCTTTTTCACGACATTCATTGCAGCTAGATTAACCCGACAAAAAAATTGACAACCAAACTAAAACTAAAATGTGGATTCTACACATTATTTGGAAGCAATTTGTACTAAAGTTTGGTGCCTTTACATTCAACGGTTCTTTGATACTTGTGATTTGTAAAAATTTGGCCATTTCCAGTTCCTTCAAGAGAGTATTTTACAAGTCAATAGAGATTTTATTAACTTGTATAATGCCGTTCTAACAACAGATTGATCATTTATTTCTAATTATAGTAATATAGATGCCGCTTGTACTGCAGTTTATATTGAAATTTATAAACATTTAAATACATTTGTTCCAGTCAAATCCAGTGCACATTCCAAATATCCATCATGGTTTACACGTGGTCACATTAATAATATTAAACTCAAAAATAATTATCGAGTTATGTACAAAAAACCGGTTTCTTATCTAACTTGAATGCATTTAAAAGCATGAGAACAAACATTAAAAACGATTCTAAACATTTATACAAAAACTTTATCCAATCTACGGAACATTCTTTTTCGTGCAACACTAATTGCTTTTGGGAATTTATTCATTCAAGAAATAATGAGAAAGGTATTCCTAGAATTATGAGCGGCTAACATGGCAACACTTTGGATAACCCAAATTCCATTGTGAAGTTTCTTCAGATGTTCCTTCAATTGGTATATCTTCCAACTACTACAACCGGATGTATAATTGATCCCAAATCTATAACTGAAAGGGATATCTTAAATTCTATAAATGCACTGAAGGTTAATTTACGATATTACACTTCTGGTAGTGACAATATTCCAGCTTTCATCGTCAATGATTGCGCTCACGTTTTTGTTTCTCCACTTTGCTATTTGTTCAATCTTGCTCTCAAGACTGCTAGTTCCCAACAGTGCGGAAGGTTGACCAGTTGGTGCCTGTTTTCAAGAGTGGTGACAAACATGTTATTTATAATTATCGCCCTATAGCTCTCTTGAATAATTTTTCTCTAATAAGTTTTCGAAAAATGCATGTACAAATATATTTTCAATTAAATTAAATCCTAGATTACGAGTCAACAACATGGATTTCTCACATGGCAAACCACAGTAATTAACTTGGTTAGAATTACGTAATATTTATCCGCTAACATTAACGCTGAGAAACAAGTGAATCTTATATACACTCCGCCAAAAAAGTATCGCATAATTTAGTTTTGAATCATAAAAGTATCGCATAATCTTTGTTTGTAGCATAAAGTTGTAAATATACTTTAATGCGCTCTAAGATATAATTTCTATGATTGTTTAAATAAAATACAGGCCAAATAAAAACAAGAACTCATACTTGAGATTTTTATTAAAACAAGAAATTATAATTTTGGAAAGAAAAATGTCATAACAGTAGCTTTTAATACTGAGTATTGCCACCTCTGGCTCTTATGACCGCTCGCATACGGTTTGGCAGAGATTCGATTAACCTCCGTATATAAGCCTGATCCAAATTCTCCCACTCGTCACGGAGAGCATTTGCTAGTCCATGCAGGTCCGCTGGGGCAACATTTTGGGTTCGTATCCGTCTGTGAAGGAGGTCCCACACGTGCTCGATAGGGTTCATGTCCGGACTTACCGCAGGCCAATCTAAAACTGGAATACCAACATCGTTAAGGTATTCCTGGACGATTATTGCAACATGCGGTCGTGCATTATCGTGCATTAACATGAATTCGTTTCCTATAATTGGCGCATATGGTACTACATGTTCTTCTAAAATGTCCGTTATATACCTGTGGGCAGTCAGTGTACCTCTGTCTACTGGTACTAACTCTGTACGACCTGTTAAACAGATGCCTCCCCAAACCATAATAGAGCCACCAGCGAAATTAGGTCTAGGTCTGATATTACACTGCGAATAGCGCTCACCGTCTCGTCTGTACACTGAGATACGCCTATCTGAGGTGTAAAGACCAAATCTTGACTCATCTGTGAAGAGTATATTGGCCCAGTCATTAATGTTCCAATTTACATGTTCTCTGGCAAACCTTAAGCGAGCCACTCGGTGGTTCCTAGTGAGACGAGGGGCTGTTACAGCTACTCTAGCTCTTAATCCACTCTGTCGTAACCTATTCCGAATAGTTTGAGTACTCACACGAGTATTTCTGACTCTAGCCAAGTCGTTCTGCAATTGTCTCGCAGTTACATGTCTTCGACATAATGCTTGTGGTAGTAAATAGCGGTCATCTTGGCGAGTAGAACATCTTGGACGACCTGGTACAGGTCTTCTACTGTAAATGCCTGTTTCCCTATATCTGGCTACGGCTCTAGAAACACTTGACTGATTAATGTTCATCAAATTAGCAACGTATGCTTGAGATCGTCCATCTTCGATTAAAGCAACTATAGCAGCCACTTGTTCTGAAGTTAAATTGCTCATTTTAGTTTTAAAAGCGTTGGTACAGAACTCTGACTTCGCACTTTAAAATTTGTCCGTATAGAAAGACTTTCAAGAAACAACTGAACAAACCTTACACATATGCATTTTTCTAAATGTGTTCTTTTAGAAAAAAAAAAGTAAAAACGCTAAGTTCCATTATTTTGTTAGTGTTTTTATAGTTCACATACACGAGGCAAACTTTTTGTGAACGTATAAAAATATCTTGGTTCATAAATGCCCTTTTTTAGTTTATGCGATACTTTTTTGGCGGAGTGTATATACTGACCTCACCAAAGCTTTTGATCGTATTAATCTCACACTTCTTCTAAGCAAGTCGGATAATGTAAGATTTTCGCCACCACTTTTATTATTGTTTAGATCGTACATCTATGAATCCAATTCCTTGTTGTATTCGAGGGGGGCGGGGCGGTGGGGGCTCGTGGTATTCCAAAATCAGCAAACATAGGTTTGCTCGTTATGTTGTTTGTTCTTGCCGTTTGTCTTCTGTTATAGAGATATGTCTTGATCATATTCAGTTATTTTCACGTTATGTGTCCCGAGCTTTGGGCCATTTTACAGTACTCTTTCTTTAGTTTTTTTTTTAAATTTTAAAAATTGCTTGTTTTTAATTTCTTTTCAAATTTTTTATACTAACCCAGTTTATATATATATATATATAGGTCAGCCTAGCTGGCCCATGGCTTGGTTCATCATCTTCTTCCATAACACCCTGTTCTTTGCTTTTTCCCTCCAGCCGGTAATTTTAATTTCTTTAGGTCTTTCTCCACTTTTGTTGTCCATCTTGTTTTTGGTCGACCTTTTCTTCTCTTTCCACCTATTGAGCTTGACCTCAAACGTTTAGGTATTCTCGTCTCCATCATCCTTTCCACGTGGCCCATCCACCGCAATCTTTGCGTTCTTATTAGCCCTATTATGTTTGTTTCTTATGGCCTAATCTTTTGGGGCTCATCAGTTGGTGCTAAACGATTATTTATATTACGAAAACGTATAATTAGAAGCATGCTATGCGTATCGACTTTGGTGTCGTGTCGGCCTCTTTTTAAAGAATTACATATTTTACCTTTGCCATGCCTCTATATATTTGAAATTTTAAAATTTTGTAAAGCAAACGAACAAACTTTTGTCAAAAACAAATATTTATAATGTTATGCATACACGCCATTGCCTAGACTTAGCAGTACCATCACATACTTCGAAGTTCTACGAGACGAATCCCAGATATAGAGCAATCATATTTTACAACAAATTACCTTAGTCAATAAAAAATTTGCAATCATTGAGAATATTTAAATTCAAATTAGAAAAATTTCTTCTTGAAGAAAGCTATTATACTATAGAGAAATTTATGGGATGTTAATTAAGGTACTTAGCTGTCTAGATCATCATCTATTTTATTTTGTGTAATTTTTATTTACTCATTTTTGAAATTTTAAATTGTCATACTTGTTGTAGTCATTATTTTTCTGACTATGTCCATGTTCCTTTGAACCATGACTGAAATAAATTATTATTATTATTATTATACAATTCCTAGTTCTACGATGCAAAAATGTTTGTATAGGTATATTTCGTATGCCTACCGTTGTAGCCCGTATAATAACCGATATGTCACAGCGAAGTTTCGATCAGAAATGGATATGGCCGACTGGGGCAATAAGAATCAGATAAACAGACTTACTCGACCGAAGAACAAGTGCAGCTGAAATACACTGGTGTAGCGTTAAAATTACTATTCTACATTGTACTGAACAGTAACGCGAACGCTTTTCCGAACGAAGAGTCTATGAAATGAGCATGAATAAATGCGTTTTTTGCCCAAACACGTAAACCACGCTCTCTTCTATTTATCAGAGACTGAAAAGAAAGACTTCAGGTTCCCACTCTAGTTGAGATGCTAGATCATCATTATCACCAATTTACGGAATTGGTAATTCTTTTAAGATGTGTGCATATATGTATGTACCTACTACCCTTATCTAACACATAGCACATCTAAATCTAGAGCGGTTTTTTTAAGTTATCTATTTTTACTATTATATTGCAACTTTAAAAAACTATAATGAACATTTTTTGCTGTTTAGAAGTTCTTTTTTAGGCCTAGCTCTTTAACAGCTAACAATAAGTCAATCAAAGTGCCAAGCAGAGACTCCTTTGTTGGTGTTACTATATTATTACTAGTGAATTATGTGCATATTTTTTTTTTTCATAGAGCGTCAAAGGTCAACTACAATGCGTATTTTAAACTGAGTCAACTGCTGATAGTAGATAAAGCAGTATGTTCCACAACCACACCATTAAGAGTGCGGGAAAGTCCTACATTAGGTGAGTTTATTTCTTTTTACCTATTACTGGTTATATCCAAATATTAGTTTGCAAGTAGATTAATATTTTTGCTGCATAAAAAATTTACAATTTTATTACTAGTCCTTATCACTTATCACCGACAAATATTTGATAAATAGTGGTCCGAGTCTGACTATATGTTCATTGTTTTCAATTTATATTTTATATATTGTGCTAGAATTTATGTACATATTTTACTAACAAAACGTGAACATGTAAGTGTGTATTTGTGTTATTTTAAATTCAAGTTACCCGTTATAAAATAATATATCACATTTTAATATAGGTAAAAATTAAACGCAATCTTTTCCGCTGCTATATCGGTTTATATTATCAAAATGATAAATATATACATATGGTTACATACAGTTTAAATTTAAATGGCATGTGATGAAATAATATTAAAAATACAAGCTCCGTCAAAAACTATTTGAATTTTAAAAGTGTATCTAACATATAGGAAAATCTGCAATTTCAAAACCTTTTAAGAGACAATAGGTTTAGGGATTTTATATCTCGATTTATTTTTTGCACGTGGCAGTGGCTTCAAATAATATTAGATATTTACATTTTAATGCATTTGCTATGAATATTTATTGAAGGTATTCTACATAGTTAACTGTTTGGCACTTATATTCTCCTGCAACATATCCATAGAAAATGAAATGTTTGTTAGATCAACCTCCAATAATACATAATGAAGTCATTTTATCGGATCAACACGAAGGCCTGCTATAGTGTGAGAACTACTAACCATTGGATTGGAAGATACTAACAGAATCTATGCCCTTCCGGATTAACTGGTATTCCCCTATGTGTTCTTCAAATTTGTTGCAGTGCAATCTAAAATGCAATATCAATGTTTTTAGAGCCAAACTGCTGTTTATATCAAGAGCGTAAAACAATATATCGAAAATGAATAAGTTTTCTTATAATTATCTTAATAAAAAGAGGTTTCAGAACAAAGGAAAGTCGTCCCCAAAAAGACATCACTAATTTCACTATACAATTCATAACTTCTCCTGGAAACCTGTTCTCACCAGAGCAGCAAGTTGGGACATGATTTTTTTATCTATGCTAAGAGTCCTTTGGATTTCATTTGACCCCACTCCTTACGCCCCGTTGCGCTGTATTTGTTTAGAACTCCTTTTTTTTGCTAACTCATCGGTTGTTTCCTTTCCTTCGATTCTAGGGTGTAGATACTCATAGTAAAGTGACTTTGCCGTTTGTTAAGCTGTTCACTTATCGAATGCATTCCCAGAGCAGTCTTGAGGTTCACTAATGCTCTCCAATCCCACTGTTGGTTTTTGATCTGTGTGTAAAACAGATTCACTGAACTTCCCTCCAATACTGCACATCTTATGCTTGAGGTCCATATTGCCTAATATAGAGGAGAGAAGACTACTGTTAATCTAGGAGCAGTTCTCTTTGCTCTTGTAAGTCTTAAACGCGCAAGCCTCTGTATTATGTAATAGCTTGTTGCTGCATCTTCGTCCACTATACCAGACATGCATAAATAATCATGAGTCTGACGGCCGTGATGTATGTCCAATACACCATATTTATTCTTAACCGCCATATAACCGTATGCTCTAACGTCATGTTGGAGCCCTGGTTTTAGTCCCTGAAGTTGCCGATTCCAAGTGTGCTTAGAGTAAAGAATGACACCAAGGTATTTCACTTCCTTGTACAGCTTTTTTCATTCTTTCGCAGTCCGAGACCATTTAACTTCCTTCTTCTGGTGAATACTATGAGGCCCTCGATCTTTTCGTGTACCATTTATAGAACGTTTTGCAACTTGTCCCATTGTTCAATTTGCCTTGGGTTAAAAAGTCAAAATCATGCATATTCAAAAGTTTAATGCCCTTCATTCTGTACTTTTACTATTAGCTTATATACGGCCAGCAGATGCGGCAAAATTCCATGGTCAGCAAAGGGGACAAAACTCGACCCGAGCCACCGATAATGGTTGTGTCAATACAGTCCATCTACGTTTCATTTATATTTCCTATATTTTTCGACACTTTGATGGAGATTGATGGTGCGGAAGTATTATCTATAAAGGGTAAATAAAATGACAAAAATAATTATAGAACAAAGGATTTACTAGGCTCTCAAAACGTGGTACCTTTCTATATGAATACATATAAGAATCCGATAACGCTTCACTACTGTGTGAGCGCACCCCCTCGCTACGCAATGCAAACGTAAACATCTCTTATAACATAAACAAATAACTTAGGTCTAGACTTATATACAGCTCCTTCCATAACTAACCGATCCATTCTTCCCAATGCGCCTTACATATCAAATCCAGGAAAGTCCAGGAAGATGCACAAAAGCGTCTCCTTAGTTTGCACTAGTGTTGGGCAACGTCGTTCCTATTACGGACTAGTTCCTTTCGGTCCTTTTGTAAAAAGGAACGAGTCCGCCGGACTCCTTCCTTTGAAACTAAATCAAATATAGGTACATTCGGTATCGGTATCGTTCCTTGAACAATACACTCGCCAGCGCGCCACTACACGCAGGCAGAGATATGTCGTTCCGATCGGAATCGGTATAAAGAGTGAGTGCACATTAAGAAGATAGCATTCATCTAATGTAATCTACATATACCGTATCTATTATACATGTGGATAAGTTACGTATTAAGTAATAAGCGCAATATAGGCTTTATTTACTATGGTAGATGTAACTTGTTAAAAAGAAAACAAAACGTTTTATTTTTATTTACAAACACACCCACAGTCTACAGTCAAGTCATATAAACAAGCTTTCAACACCAGCAAATCGCTTAATAGCGAAAACAGTTTCTTGTATAGGTAATCATAACACACCGACTGTGGACCGAATTCAGTATATGTTAAATTCATTTCGTTCCGATCGAACTCGGTTTAAAGGAACGATGCCAGACAAAGAATGTACCTACCGAATTGGTAAGCGTACTACAATATAGGTACATTTGAGTTCGGACTCGGAACGATACAACGGACTCGTTTCTTTTAGTTCTATGTGCGGACTAGTTCGTTTGTACCGAGTTCGATTGGAACCACGCATCTCTAGTTTGCACAACATGCTCAGCCCTCTGTGCTAGTTCATCGCTGTGGATTCTTCTCCTTGTACTGTACACTGGTCTTGATACAGTGACCGGTATCGTAATAGATCATTCATACAGTTTTGCTAGAGGCTTCAACATAAATGACATCAAACTAATCGGCCTCCCCATCATTTCCGTGTTGCTAGGTTTTGGAATAAAAGTAGCTCTGATCAGCCTTCATCAGCAACAAGAAACCCCACTACCATCTGATCCTGGCGATTTCTTTCTCTGCTACCTGCCAGGGCTCCCTGAATATCTGTCATGCAAGTTCCAGTTATATCTTATTACTGTCGAGCATTTATAAATCAGTAATTCTAGATACCGCCGGAAAGTCAACCCGAAATAGTTCTCATTTACCGTCTTTGTATAGTCTCCACCTTGGTTCCCGAGTATATATCAAGCACCCATTCCCTTCTCATATTATCAGGATTTTTAGCAAGCGAAGGATTAAATGAAAAGTAAGCGACACAATAGACCTGGATTTTGTAACAGGATAAATCCAAGATGCCATTACATCAGCGTTCAATGACAAGTGCCCCATAGTAAATAAAAAAGTACTCCGGTGGAACATATCTGAAATATATGGACTTAGCCTTCTCGAAACGGCCGAATAAACTAATAATTTGACTTTCATGGAACCGCTGTTCACGTCAGAGAAGCGCATTTGAACATGGACAAATTTAGCAATTCTACTAATCACTCAATTGTAATCTTGAAGTTTTAAAGAAGATGTTGGTCGTCATCTCAATGTATCAACCACGTATTAGTTAGTTCAAAACGGCCGACATACTCCTTCTGTGTATTAAAAAGAACATTCAAAAAGATTATTGAAATTCTCAACATTACAGCAGCATTCCTTATAAAAAAGAATCACTAAAATGCAATTATTTAAATTGCATTTCAGATTGTATATCTTGTTTCGTGTACCTGAACATGTCAATTAGATGCATGTAACCATAATAAAAGATGACAATGCAATTGATCCTGCACGTGGATTTATTATAATTAACATATAACGCAAACCGCTGTATTCACCGGTTTTGTTTCTCTCCTATTACTTGCACGAATTAATTGCAGCTTGCATCCGTCGATTAAACTGTAACCAATGGTACCTAGCCTATGCTGACGATTTTAAGAAATATACTGTTGTTACTGATAACAATGACTGCCAAAACCTACAGAAGTATCTATACATAATAAACGATATGTATCAGAGAAATCACATTACATTTAATGTCAACAAGTGTGCAGTTGTGTCATATACTAGATGTGTAAATACTTTAACTTACAATTACCACTGTAACAAACAATTTATACCTAGAGTCAGTGTCAGTACTGTTCGCGGCATAGGTGTACTTTTTGACAATAGTTTAACGTTTTGTAAACATATTGCAGCCGTTTGTTCATCTGTATACAAGATGCTTGGTTATCTTATAATAGCTTGTAGATATTTAATGAATTCAAAAAATTTGAATATGAATTTGAGCAAAATATCTCAAAAACTGTAGGATCTATACAGTAAAAAGTGAAAAAATCTTGAAATTTCAACACCCTGCAGATTGGTAACGAAGCGTTTGCAGACCTATGTTTATATGAAAATCCAATAATTTTTCCGTTAATTTGCAGGTCGCCTTGGTATATAAGCGCTAAACAAAGGAATAAAGCTGTGAATTAGTAAGTATACGTCGGCATCGGGTCATAATTTAAAACTAATAACACTTTTTTTGAAAAAATCAGAAATTTTATGTCATTTAGCTCTGTGATTATACAAAATTACTTAAATATATATATATTAAAGAACCGTTAAAATAACAAAAAACAAACATTAAAAACAGTAATTTAATTATTAGAATTAAAGGAAATGTTCAAGAATGTCCTCTTTCTCTCAAAGATATTTCTATCTCCTTTTACGTTACTTTTTGAAGCAACTCTGGTGAAACGGCTAAAAATGCCTCCCTTAGTGGTAAGTTCCCCAACATTTCATAGAATTGCGTTTGCAAAAAATAGTTGTATCGCTCTCCGTTTAAATTATTCTCGAAGAAAAAGGGTCCCACAATGTGACATCCAACAAAATTCCTCCTCATACATTTGTTTTCCACCTACCTTATACCGCACGTGTTGCTACAGATCTAGGATTGTCTTGTGCATAAACGTGAGCGTTCTTTCTGATCGGTACACCATTACTCTGGAAACTACCTTCTACCCATCAGTCACAATGTCTTATTCGCCTTCTGTAATCATCATCTGTAGGCTGCTGATGTATGGATGCGTGATAAGGGTGATATTTATGTATCTGTAGAATCCTTTGAACAGTACTCTTATATACACTTCAGCGTTTCTGCTGATATGCCTCGTGCTCACTGTTCAACCACAGATGCAAAAACATTGAACTCATTATTTTCATTAATATGATGATAATGTTTATTAAACAGCACAGATGCTTTCAAACCTGTGTTTAATATTAAAACATTCCATTATTGGATACCGTCTGTTTGGATTGGATACCGTTGTCTAAATATTTTTGAAGCCAAAAGACAATTTCGTCCGCATTCACCTAAATGTAAAATTTGAAAAATTGTGTAAAACGGGAATATAAATATATGTAATTGGGAAAATGACATAAATGGTTACGTACCAATCAAATACATCATATCAACAAATTCTTCTTTTGAATATTGCATATTTTGAAGTATATAACAACATGTATAAGAAAATAAATAAACAAGTAATGAGAGAGCAAGGAAAAGGTATTATATATACAAAATTATTTTTTGACAGTTTTGAGATTTAATTATTGCGATGGCCTACTAAAAATATGTTCTATAATTTCTGATCACACATAAATGACATAAAATTTTTCTTTTTTTAAAAAACTTGTTATTAGTTTTATATTATGACCCGATACTGACATGTATTTGCTAATTCGCAGCTTTATTCAATTGTTTAGCTTTTATATACCAAGGCCACCTGAAAATTAACGGAAAAATTATGGGATTTATTTAAAATCATTAATTAACTAGGAAGCCGTGCATGAGGCATCATAAATGTTTAGTATGGATTGATAGGGTTTTGGGCAAGGATTAATTTAACACAAGCAAAAATATAGGGTGCTATTTAAAAAAATCAAGTTACCTTGGATTAAAGTTAAGCAAATGTTCAGGGCTATAGTGAACACCTGTATTACATCGATTTTAATTTCAATGTTGAATCAGACTAAGTATGTATGTTTGATATTTAAAATATGAATGTCTAAAACAAATGCAAATATAAACCACGCCGCCTTAACCGATGCTTTGCATCGGGACTATTTTTGACAAAAGAGTAAATAACAACGTTGTTATTAAAGATAGACATATAGTAGTTTATATGAAGTCATGTTATTTTTCCACGTAGAATTGAAAAATGAAATAATATATAGGGTGTTCCATTTAAAATAACGAAGTAAGTATCCGTTTGCCTACTTCTGGGACACCCTGTACATATATACCTAGACCAAACACCGATATTTTGCGCAAATCCCCTGTTGTGCGTATGTCAAAAAATTATAATAAATTAATGTGTTAAAATAAGCCTGTATCTGCCATTAGCGCTTCGGGCGCGCTTGCCTCTCAAAGAAGGGGAAGCCCTTCTTCTCCCAAAGAAGGGGAAGCCCTTCTTCTGTTTTCACTTTTATTCTTCTGTGCAAAATTGTATATAGAAAATTTCCCAATCCAAAAAAAATTACTTGATATCATATTTTTCTAAATTTAAAAATCCCAATGTAACTTAAAAGCTTTTTTTTACAGTCTTTCTCAGACTATCTTGAACGAATTGTTTTTCCTTTATCTTGCCTGCCATGATTATATTGTTCATTTTCTTTTCATTGCCATATCTACATCAAGGTTCATCGCATAATTCATTTCAAGCAAGTCCATAGTTATAAAATCCGATAAACGTGAGATATGTAACGTGGAAGCAAGGATGAATTTGAGAAGAGCCTCTGCTGAAAAGAATACTTTTTTCAATGTTGGGAACATTTTTCTCCAAAAACACATTTATTTAAACACACACAAGCAATACTGCATCGTTATAATTAGGATTTTTCCCCAAAAATTATTGGGTCAAAAGAAAAAGTTATAACTGTTTTGACGTTCGTAGTTCCACATCTATCGAAAATTCATCGATTTTTGGGAAATGTGTACCTTTATATGAAATGACAATAAAATTTAATCTAACTTTGTTAAAGGTTAAAAAACAACTTAAACGCCAGGATCTATTCCTTAAAACAAAAACAAAATCTGGCAATGAGTCACAAAACTCAAGTACGCTCGGTCGTAAAAACACATATTTATAGTAATAATAGTAAACATACTAATTGTCATAATTGCATCTCATTTTTTTAGTATGTTGTACCTGATAACATTGTAACTTGTTCTTGATAATATAAATATAAAATAACTCCACAAACTCGATTAACGGAACTTGTAATGCTACTAGCAATTTAAAAGAACTTGGAAACAGAAAAACAATATATACAGGTGTCTCACGAGGAACTGCATCGATCCATCTATGAAAGAGTGTACATTGTGTAGAAATTCTGAAAATTTCGCAGTATACTAAAGCCGACGTGTGCTATTGAACTAAAATATTTTTAATAATCTGACGCATCCGGTTGTACCGGAAGTGACTGTCAACTTTGTTATTTTAAATGAAACAGCCTATATATTATTACACTTTTTAATTCCGCATTCAATTTTAAAGTAAGTTTGATAAAACAGCTATGTTGTTATTTTCAACCATTTTTGAAATATTTGCACTTTTTTAAATGTTTGACAGGTGGACGATTGCATCTGAACTTCTGTAACTCTAAAAATATTTAACTTAACGAAAATTGCAAATTTGCAGAACTGTTGACCGTATAGAATAGAATTCGAAACCGAATGAATTTTTCAAAATCATTATACAGCGTGTCCAAAATTACGGTTAAAGTTTCGAATTGAAAAAGTGTCAAAACTTATTTTTTTTTAATACAGGGAGTGCCCGACAAGCACAGAATAAAAAATAAAATAATGGTTAGGCATTATCAAACCCCTTAAAAAATCCACCCATTTTTTTTTTTTTCGATTATGGATGAAAACCATCACTACGGCTTTGATGCTATATAACAGTTTGGAATTTTCGCAGATACTTCAAAAATCAATTTTTCACATTTCGTATGTTTATTGATTGAACCATAAGCCGTAAAATAATTTATTATTTTGATACCGTTTATGAACATTAAATTCAAAGTAGCTTCCTCTGAATCTCACCTTATTATCAAAATTAAAAATATTTTTGGATTAGTTTTTATATTGCTCTTTTTTAGTTTCAGCTGCCAAAGATATAATGAAAACACCAAAAGAAATCGTCCAAGATGCAAGGGCGGCTTTCGAAAACGGCTCTACAAGATCATTGGAATTTCGAGAATGTCAATTGAGAAATTTGCTCAGAATGTATCAGGAGAATGAGCAAGGAATGATAGACGCCCTTCAGAAAGATCTGAATAAATGCAAATTCGAAGCTATTCTAAGCGAAGTGAACTATTTAGTTAACGATCTAAAGTATATTATAGAAAATTTTAAAGAATGGGCGAAACCGGAGAAGGCGGAGAGAGGTATTGTGAACATCATGGACCAAGCATTTATATACAACGATCCTTATGGGGTAGTACTTATAATTGGAGCTTGGAATTATCCTATCCAGTTATCTTTATTACCTGTATCAGCTGCTATAGCGGCTGGAAATACTGTTGTGTTAAAACCTTCTGAAATATCAACAGCTTCAGCCGATTTCATAGCAAGAACTATACCAAAGTATTTAGATAACTGTTGCTATCAAGTTATGACTGGGGGAATTCCAGAAACAACTGCATTATTGAAAGAAAAATTCGATTACATATTCTTCACGGGAAGTGCTGGAGTCGGAAGAATTATACATGCAGCTGCCAATAAGCATCTTACCCCCGTAACGTTAGAATTAGGAGGTAAGAGTCCCGCATATTTGGACGACACCGTTGATCTAAATATCGCTGCTCGTCGCATATTATGGGGGAAATATATTAATGCAGGGCAAACTTGCATCGCTCCCGATTATCTTCTTTGTTCAAAGCAAACTCAGGCGAAATTTATCGAAGCTTCCAAGAAGATTTTGAAGGAGTGGTATGGGCAAAACCCTCAAGATTCTCCTGACTTGTGCCGTATTGTAACCGACAAACACTTTAAACGTCTAAGCGGTTACTTGCAAGAAGGGAAAATTGTTGTTGGCGGGAACACTGATGCTGGAGAAAGGTTTATCGAACCAACCATTTTAGTCGACGTAAAACCAACCGATACAATAATGCAAGACGAGATTTTTGGTCCGCTACTTCCTATAATGAATATTGATGGTGTCAACGAAGCCGTCGAGTTTATTAACGAAAGGGACAAACCTTTAGCACTATACATATTTTCACAGGACAAATGTAGCGTAGACGCATTGTTGGAGAATACAAGCAGTGGTGGAGTTTGCGTGAACGATACTTTAATGCATTTGACGCTACATTCTCTGCCTTTTGGTGGTGTTGGTCCAAGCGGAATGGGTTCTTACCATGGGAAGTATAGCTTCGATACCTTTGTCCACAAAAAGAGCACGTTACAAAAAAATATGAGCAGAATCGGCGAAATATTACAATCAGCTAGATACCCTCCCTACAGCGATAAGAAATTAAACTATTTAAAAAGTATGCTAAGACCTCTACCAACAATTAAGGCTTTGAAATATTGGCCCTATGTGATCATTTTTAGTTTGGGCCTGTTAACTTCATATATCATTAAATATATCACAAATTCCAATCGCAAAAATGTCTAATACACATATATCATTATCAACATATGCTATTAATTTGGTGATATTTAATTAATTTTTGTTATAAAAGAAATTATTTTTTTTGTATAATTATTTGAATGTTTCATTAGAGACCCACGTATTACTTTTGTGTTTTTGTTTACGTATTATGTTCTCTTATTAGTTAGCTTCTATTATTTCAATGTTATTTTTGATATTGTTATTACCTACATGTATAAACCATTTGTAATCCAAAATGCAACAATAAATTTAATTTAACTCTTGTATTAGTTGACATTTTTTTTTTATAAAATATGTAATATCCGTTTGTAAGAGAAAGTTGGAAATAGTAATGCGGTATAAGTAAAACCTTATTCTTGTGTTATAAGCAGAGCGGCGACGTTCAATGCAATTTGCTAGCGAATCTTATAGCGTTTTCAGCTTACTGCACTTTACTGCACTTTTATGCACTGAATGTATATCCATCTTATTTTAATACATAATATTAGTAAGGGAGCTAGATATACTCCACGCGTGTAGTGCAGTAAGCTGAAAACGCTATTAGTCAGTCAAGCGGCGTTCAGGTATATCCAGTAGCGTAGATATACAGGCTGATTCATTTTCGATCCTCACCATTGAGATCTCGCTTATTATTGACGATAGACGATAGGTTTAAATTTGGCAAAGTCGCCAAATTTTATGGTTATTATGATCCCGCAAAGAAAGTAGACTTAGAACAAATGACGTGATGAGATTTTTTTAAAAAACGGAAAAATCTCATTTCCTTATTTTGCCTCTAGCACTTTTATTTGGCTTTGCAGAGAAAAACTAAAGACACGTTCACAAGGCCACTTTTAATGTTCTATATAATGTTGTGCTTGAAATTTTTATACGACGTTTCGTTTTCTTCTGGTCATCATGTCATTTCGGCATTATGCTCGACTTTTACCAACTGGGTTCGCGTGACTTTTCCATTTACATTTTGGCAGTGCAATATACTAGTGATGTATTGTATGGCATCGATTATTTGACGAGAAATCGTGTAGCATACGAACATGGCAACACTTTTGATAATCAAAATTCCATTGTGAAGTTGCTTCAGATGTTCCTTCAATTGGTATATCTTCTCTACTACTCCAGCTTGTTTAGCTGATACTTCGGGATTCAAATCTATAACTGAAAGGGATATCTTAAATGCTATAAATTCACTGAAGATTAATTTATTACCCTGCTGGTAGTGACAATATTCCAGCTTTCATTGTCAATGATAGCGCTCACGTTTTTGTTTCTCCACTTCACTATTTGTTCAATCTTGCTCCCAACAGTGTGGAAGAGTGACAAGTGGTTGCCTGTTTTCAATAGTGGTGACAAACATGTTATTTCTAATTATCGCCCTATAGCTCTGTTGGATAATTTTTCTCTAATAAGTTTTCGAAAAATGCATGCACAAATATATTTACAATTAAAGTAAATCCTGGATTTCGAGTCAACAAGATGGATTTTTCACATGGCAATCCACAGTAACTAACTTGGTTACAATTACGTAATATTTATCCTTTATACTGACCTCACCCCGAGGTTTGATCGTATTAATCACATTCTTAATCTAAGCAAGTCGGATAATGTAGGATTTGGGGGGAGGGACGGGGGAAGGGGGGGGGGGGGGCTTGTGGTAATCCAAAATCAGCAAACATAGGTTTGCTCGTTATGTTGTCTGTTCTAGCTATGTGTATCGTCTTTGGTGTCGTGTCGGCCTCTTTTTAAAGAATTACATATTTTACCTTTGCCATGTCTCTATATATTTCAAATTTTAAAATTTTATAAAGCCAACAAACAAACTTTTGTCAAAAACAAATATATTTATAATGTTATGCATACACGCCATTGTCTAGACTTAGCAGTACCATCACATACTACGAGTTCTATGAGACGAATCCCAGATATAGAGCAATCATACTTTACAACAAATTACCTCAGTCAATAAAAAATTTGCAATCATTGAGAGAATTTATATTCAAATTAAAAAAATTTCTTCTTGAAAAAAGCTATTATACTATAGAGAAATTTGTGGGATGTTAATTAGGGTACCTGATGCTCTGAAACTCTGCTCTCATGCAAGATTTAATAGACAATTGAAATTACACTTAAAAATAAAAAATTATTACTCATTCGCCGAATATTTCATACAAGAATGATGGATTTGGCTCTGGATGTTGATTTATGTAGGTAGGTATTCTATTCATAAATTTATTTAAATTATTTTATGTGTATTTATTATTATTATTATCTTAACTTACATTTTATTTACATCATCAACATTATTATTATTATTATATCTGTTATGCTACACCACACGTAATGCAATATATGTATCTTATCTTATCTTATGTATCTTAAGTAATTAGGGGTGGTAAAGGATGAAATAATGTTGAATATAGTTTAATTACTGTATTAAATTAGATTTTTTAAGAATATTCCTACTTTCTTAATAGCGCGAACGTCGTTTTTATGTATTTGAAACTTTCAAGGTTTATGCTATAAAATAAATTTGTTTCTAAAAAAATGATATAGTGTTTCAAAATAACAATATTCAACTCTTAAGAAATTAAAATTTTAGAAGATAAAATGACCAACTAAGAAATTAATAATACAATCAACAAATAAAGTTCAAAGTTTACTCTTGAAATGACAAACTAACAGAAACGATATGTGGTAGAAGTAAAAAAAAAAAAACCTACAAATGCCGCTCTCTAGTAATATTTATTCTTAAATATACTTGTAATTTTAACCAAGTCTCTAACTGTGTTACTCACTTATGTTTGGAGAAAGTAATTTGCACAGTTCTGTTTCTATATTATTACATACTTAGCTGTCTAGATCATCATCTTTATTTACTTATTCTATTTTGTGTAATTTTTATCATTGATCTCTTGCAACTTTAAAAAACTATAATGAACAATGTTTGCTGTTTAGAAGTTCTTTTTTAGGCCTAGCTCTTTAACAAGTAACAATAAGTCAATTAAAGTGCCAAGCAGAGACTCCTTTGTTACTGTTACTATATTATTATTATTACTATTAAATTATGTGCATATTTTTTTTTTTCATAGAGCGTCAAAGGTCAATTACAAGGCGTATTTTAAACTGATTGTGAGTCAACTGTTGATAGTAGATAAAGCAGTATGTTCCACAACCATACCATTAAGAGTGCGGGAAAGCCCTACATTAGGTGAGTTTTAACAATTTTAGTACTAGTCCTAGTATCACTGACAAATATTTGATAAGATAGTGTCTGACTATATGTTCATTGTTTTCAATGCATATAGTCAGTTTTATATATTGTGCTAGAATTTATGTAGGTACATATTTTACTAACAAAACATGAATATGTAAGTGTGTATTTGTGTTATTTTAAATTCAAGTTACCCGTTATAAAATAATATATCACATTTTAATATAAAAATTGAACGCAATCTTATTTATATAGCAGCGGTCGGATTATCAAAATGATAAACATATACGTATGGTTACATACAGTAATTTAAATGGCATGTGATGAAATAATATTAAAAATACAAGCTCCGTCAAAAACTATTTGAATTTTAAAAGTGTATCTAACATATAGGAAAATTTGCAATTTCAAAACCTTTTAAGAGACAATAAGTTTAGCGATTTTATATCTCGATTTATTTTTTGCACGTGGCAATGGCTTCAAATAATATTAGATATTTCTATTCTATATTTTAATGCATTTGCTATGAATATTTATTCAATGTATTCTACATAGTTAACTATTTGGCACTTACTGTTTCCAACACAATGATTGTTCTCTGCATCATATCCATAGAAAATGAAATTTTTGTTAGACCAACCTCCAATAATACATAATGAAGTCACTTTATTGGATCAACACGAAGGCCTGCTATAGTGTGAGAATTACTAACCATTGGATTGGAGGATATTTACAGAATCTATGCCCTTCCAGATTAACTGGTATTCCCTTATGGAGTGTTTTTTTAAGAGGTATTTAAAAGAAATGACACTGAGAAACCTTTTAGAAGTCATCTACAGAAAATTATCAGATGAAAAGTTCTTAAAATTTGTTGCAGTGCAATCTAAAATGCAATATCAAGGTTTTTAGAGCCGAACTGCTGTTTATATCAAGAGCGTAAACCAATATATCGAAAATGAATGTTTTCATATATTTATCTTAATAAAAAGAGGTTTCAGGACAAAGGAAAGTCGTCCCCAAAAAGACCTCACTAATTTCACTATACAATGCATAACTTAATTTTCCTGGAAACCTGTTCGCACTAGAACAGCAAGTTGGGACATCAATTTTTTTTTATACTATGCTAAGAATTCTTTGGATTTCACTTGACCCCATTCTTTACACCCCGTTGTGCTGTATTTTTTTAGAACTCCTTTTTTTTGCTAACTCATCGGTTGTTTCCTTTCCTTCGATTGTAGGATGTAGATAGGGTCATAGTAAAGTGACTTTATTGCGATTTGTTAAGCTATTCACTTATCCAATGCATTCCCAGAGCAGTCTTGAAGTTCACTAATGCTCTCTAATCCCGTTGTCGGTTTTTGATCCGTGTGTAAAACAGATCAATTCACTGAACCTCCCTCCAATCCTGCACATCTTATGCTTGAGGTCTATATTGCCTAATATAGAGGAGAGAAGACTACTGCTAATCTAGGAGCAGTTCTCTTTGCTCTTGTAAGTCTTAAAGGCGCAAGCCTCTGTATTATGTCATAGCTTGTTGCTGCATCTTCGTCCACCATACCAGTAATGCATAAATAAGCATGAGTCTGACGGCCGTGATGTATGTCCAATACACCATATTTATTCTTAACCGCCATATTTTTCCGTAGGCTCCAACATGACTGTTGTCACCAACCTGGTTTTATTCTCTGAAGTTGCCGATTCCAAGTGCGCTTGGAGTAAAGAATGACACCAAGGTATTTCACTTACTTGTACAGCTTTTTCCACTCTTTAGCAGTGCAAGACCATTTAACTTCCTCCTTTTGGTGAAAACTATGAGGCCCTCGATCTATTCGTGTACCATTTATAGAACGTTTTGCAACTTGTCCCATTGTTTAATTTGCCTTGGGTTCAAAAGTTAAAATTATATGCGTATTCAAAAGTTTAATGCCTTTCATTCTTTGCTTTTACTATTACCTCATATACGACCAGCAGATACGGCAAAATTCCATGGTCAGCAAAGGGGACAAAACTCGACCCGAGCCACCGATGATGGTTGTGTCAATACAGTCCACGTTTCATCGTTCCTATATTTTTCGACACTTTGATGGAGATTGATGGTGCGGAAGTATTATCAAATCCAGGAAAGTCCAGGAAGATGCACATCACTGTGGATTTTTCCCCTTGTACTGTACATTGGTCTTGATACAGTGACCGGTATGGTCATACATCATTCCATACGTGCTTCTCTATAGCAGTTTTGCTTCAACATAAATGACATCAAACTAATCGGTCTTCCCATAATTTCCGTGTTGCCAGGTTTTGGAATAAAAGTAGCTCCGATCAGCCTTCATCAGCAACAAGAAACTCCACCGCCATCTGATCCTGGCGATTTCTTTCTTTGTACCTGCCAGCGTTCCCTAAATGTCTGTCATGCAAGTTCCAGTTATATCTTATTACTGTCGAGCATTTATAAATCAGTAATTCTAGATACCGCCGGAAAGTCAACCCGAAATAGTTCTCATTTACCGTCTTCGTATAGTCTCCACCTTGGTTCCCGCGTATATATCAAGCTTTCAGAATCTTTGATAATATCCTATTGGTACAACCAGAACTTCCACAACTTCCTTTCCCCCAGGATTTTTCCTCGTAATCAGTAAGAGTATTTTTATCTTCATTCCGGACTGATGTCTTGTTAGCTCTGTTGATTTTTTGCTAACTTACCCTCTCATATTATCAGGATTGTTAGCAAGCGAAGGATTAAATGAAAAGTAAGCAACACAATAGACCTGGATTTTGAAACAGGATAAATTCAAGATGCCATTACATCAGCGTTCAATGACAAGTGCCCCATAGTAAATAAAAAAGTACTCCGGTGAAGTCCGGTGGAACATATCTGAAATACAGTCCGCCAAAAAAGTATCGCATAATTTAGTTTTGAATCATAAAAGTATCGCATAATCTTTGTTTGTAGCATAAAGTTGTAAATATACTTTAATGCGCTCTAAGATATAATTTCTATGATTGTTTAAATAAAATACAGGCCAAATAAAAACAAGAACTCATACTTGAGATTTTTATTAAAACAAGAAATTATAATTTTGGAAAGAAAAATGTCATAACAGTAGCTTTTAATACTGAGTATTGCCACCTCTGGCTCTTATGACCGCTCGCATACGGTTTGGCAGAGATTCGATTAACCTCCGTATATAAGCCTGATCCAAATTCTCCCACTCGTCACGGAGAGCATTTGCTAGTCCATGCAGGTCCGCTGGGGCAACATTTTGGGTTCGTATCCGTCTGTGAAGGAGGTCCCACACGTGCTCGATAGGGTTCATGTCCGGACTTACCGCAGGCCAATCTAAAACTGGAATACCAACATCGTTAAGGTATTCCTGGACGATTATTGCAACATGCGGTCGTGCATTATCGTGCATTAACATGAATTCGTTTCCTATAATTGGCGCATATGGTACTACATGTTCTTCTAAAATGTCCGTTATATACCTGTGGGCAGTCAGTGTACCTCTGTCTACTGGTACTAACTCTGTACGACCTGTTAAACAGATGCCTCCCCAAACCATAATAGAGCCACCAGCGAAATTAGGTCTAGGTCTGATATTACACTGCGAATAGCGCTCACCGTCTCGTCTGTACACTGAGATACGCCTATCTGAGTTGTAAAGACCAAATCTTGACTCATCTGTGAAGAGTATATTGGCCCAGTCATTAATGTTCCAATTTACATGTTCTCTGGTAAACCTTAAGCGAGCCACTCGGTGGTTCCTAGTGAGACGAGGGGCTGTTACAGCTACTCTAGCTCTTAATCCACTCTGTCGCAACCTATTCCGAATAGTTTGAGTACTCACACGAGTATTTCTGACTCTAGCCAAGTCGTTCTGCAATTGTCTCGCAGTTACATGTCTTCGATGTAATGCTTGTAGTAGTAAATAGCGGTCATCTTGGCGAGTAGAACATCTTGGACGACCTGGTACAGGTCTTCTACTGTAAATGCCTGTTTCCCTATATCTGGCTACGGCTCTAGAAACACTTGACTGATTGATGTTCATCAAATTAGCAACGTATGCTTGAGATCGTCCATCTTCGAATAAAGCAACTATAGCAGCCACTTGTTCTGAAGTTAAATTGCTCATTTTAGTTTTAAAAGCGTTGGTACAGAACTCTGACTTCGCACTTTAAAATTTGTCCGTATAGGAAGACTTTCAATAAACAACTGAGCAAACCTTACACATATGCATTTTTCTAAATGTGTTCTTTTAGGAAAAAAATAAAGTAAAAACGCTAACAGTAAGTTCCATTATTTTGTTAGTGTTTTTATAGTTCACATACACGAGGCAAACTTTTTGTGAACGTATAAAAATATCTTGGTTCATAAATGCCCTTTTTTAGTTTATGCGATACTTTTTTGGCGGAGTGTATATGGACTTAGCCTTCTCGAAACGGCCGAATAAACTAATAATTTGACTTTCATGGAACCGCTGTTCACGCCAGAGAACCACATTTGAACATGGACAAATTTAGCAATTTTACTAATCACTCAATTGTAATCTTGAAGTTTTAAAGAAAATTTTGGTCGTCATCTCAATGTATCAACCACGTATTAGTTAGTTCCAAACGGCCGACATACTCCTTCTGTGTATTAAAAAGAACATTCAAAAAGATTATTGAAATTCTCAACATTACAGCAGCATTCCTTATAAAAAAGAATCACTAAAATGCAATTATTTAAATTGCATTTCAGATAGTATATCTTGTTTCGTGTACCTAAACATGCCAATTAGATGCATGCAACCATAATAAAAGATGACAATGCAATTGATCCTGCACGTGGAGTTATTATAATTAACATATATAAAGCAAACTGCTATATTCACCGGTTTTAGTTTCTCTCTTATTAGTTGTACGAATTAATTGCAACTTGCATCCGCCGATTACATAGAGACTCACCGCTTTAGGATTTTTTTTTATATTTTTCTCTTAAACTGTAACCAATTCTAGCCTATGCTGACAATTTTAAGATTTATACTATTGTTGCTGATAATAATGACTGCCAAAACCTACAGAAGGATCTATACATAATAAACGATTGGTAGCAGAGAAATCACATTACATTGAATGTCAACAAGTGTGCAGTTGTGTCATATACTAAATAACTTTTAACTTACAATTACCACTTTAACAAACAATTTATACCTAACGTCAGTGTCAGTACTGTTCGCGACAATAATATTTTTTGGCAATAGGTTAACGTATTCTGAACATATTGCAGTCGTTTATTCATGTGCGTCCAAGATGCTTGGTTATCTTATAAGATCTTGTAGATATTTAATGAATTCAAAAACTTTAAGTACGTTATATGTATCAGTCGCTAGTACGAAGTAAATTAAAATCCTATGCATCTGTGGTACACAGAAAAAAAATTAATTAATTAAATTTTAAAACAATTGTAAAGTTTAACACAATAAATTGTAGAATATATAGAGACGAGCACAACTTCTATTAAAATTTCCTACAAAATTGTTAACGAAAATTATCGCATTTATTTCAACAAAATGCGTAATTTCATTATACAATTTGTGTTGACTTTTGTATTAAAGTAGCATGACATACAGGTCACTTGTTGCAAATAGTACGTTTACGCCAGAGATAAAAATTGTAACCAATTTACTAAAATACTTATAAACTCCTGTAACAAATTTTGTCAACACGATTTTGCACACAAATCAACTACGCTACCGCAATAATTAATATAGTTAGCGTGGAAGCATCTCGTAATTCTCGTACTGTGGGCGATTGTCAACCACGGTACCTTTTATACGATACTAAGTATCAAATAAATATTACATAGCCTCGTTTACCGAAACACAGTTCACATTGAGTAAGAATTTCAACAGTTATGAAACAAGCGTAGTGCCATCCTTACGACAATTTCTCTAGTATCACATATTTATATAGCTGAATCAATTATAAGTAGCATGGTACTCCTACTATATAGATATAAAACTTTACTATAATACAGTTTCAGATAATCGACAAACATTTTTAATTGCTAATGTTAAACTGATCGTTATACATTTGCATTATAGAGGTAATTAAAATTAACTGCACTAGTGTGTACAAATATTTTTCTTTTTAACTATTAGACAGTTCTCTCTGTGCAGTGGTAATAATTGCAAATAATCGTTAAAAAAATCTTTCACAGGATTTCCACTTTACCATGCACAATTTATTATATTTATTAGTTGTAAAATATTACAAGCATTTCACCATATTTTGTAGATTATCCTGTAATTCTTTCTAAGAATTGTATTGCTCTTTTTGTAAGTGTGGTACCTATAAGAAACTTCAGTGGCTTATTGTAAAATTTCGTACAATACATACTAGAAATTGTTACTACAATTTCCGTCAAATAGGAAAGTGTAAACTTTACGATATGGATTTTCCCTGCGTATCCTTATATATGTACCTACCAACAAATATCTATGGAACAAGTTCAGGGACAATTTTTGTAATACTTGCCCTTCCGACTCGATGGAATATTTATATCGACATAGGGGTTTAAATTACGTTGACCTATTGACACGACAGAGCTTTCAATCTCTATCAGATGCCATTTTTTATATAGTTTAATTAATTATAAGATAGATTCCCCTAATTTCTTGTCTCAAATTAACTTTTCGGAACCTAGTAATCATGGAACAAGATCTACTTCGCCCTTATATATACATACCTAGACCAAACACCAAAAATCTAATCTAATCTAAAATAAATATTTTGCGCAAATCCCCTGTTATATGCATATCAAAAAATTATAATAAATTAATGTGTCAAAATAAGCCTGTATCTGCCATTAGCGTCTCAGCCGTGCTTGCCTCTGCTTTTCTTTCTTTTTTTCCATTTTTTCTGTTTTCACTTTCATTCTTCTGTGCAAAATTGTATATAGTAAATTTATCAACCTCAAAAACGAATTGCTATTACACTGTTTTTATATCATATTTTTCAGACTACGTTGTTAAAAACAAAACGAATTGTTTTCCCTCTATCTTGCCTGCCATGATTATATTGTTCATTTTCTTTTCATTGCCATATCTACATCAAGGTTCATCGCATAATTTATGACAAACAACTTTATAGTTATAAAATCCAATAACCACTGTAACGCGAAATATGTAACGCTGAAACAAGGATGAATTTGAGAAAAGCCTCTTCTGAAAAGAATACTTTTTTTCGATGTTGGGAACATTTTTCTCCAAAAGCTACTGTAGATAACGTTATCACTCTTATTTCAAATTTTAAACACACACACAAGCAATACTGCGTCGTTATAATTAGGATTTTTCCCCAAAAATTAATAGGTCAAAAGAGAAAGTTATAACTAAAGAGCGGATAGTCACAGGCACTATAGACTATTATTCATCGCATCACCGTTACGAAGCTCGGCCATAGGCGGACGGAGCACGATACATAATGTTGATCGACTAGGCGCGCTAGATACGGAATTAGTCAAGTGAAGAGCGGTCGCACAAAATATCTCTTTATTCAGCGTCCCGTATTTGTCTCCACAATATAGTATTTAGTAAAAATAACTTTAAAGTATTAGTTAATACTTTAAAATATTTAGAAACTCAAAGTTTAAAACTAGAAGAAGGTATCGAAATCCTTAATACTACCTTACCTAAAGTTAAAAATATTCCCGGAGATTTTGGAGGCCGCAAAAAAATTGACGCAGTTTTTAACCGTAATCCGGATTTAAACATCTTAAAAAATGTCTGTTCCGAAGACAATGGAATGTACCTATAGTAATTTTAAAATATACTTTAAATATGCACCTCTCACTAGTTGTGATGTAGAAAGAAGTTTTTCTGTATTTAAAGACATACGACAAGCAAACGGACTCAGTTTACAGATCAGAATTTAGAATATATTTTAATAATTAATGCAAATAAATTTTGTTTACACGGACTTGCATAACATAGGTATATTGTTTAAGTACAATATTGTCATACTGAGAGGAAAGATTCTTTAATACAAAGAGATATTACTACTATAAAAAAATGATTGCCTTCAGTTAGTACGTAGTTCTTCTGTGGAAAAATAATATTATTTCAATGAAAGAAATATGGATTAACTGAAAGAAACGGCTGCTTTAAAAAATACCGTCAAAGAGATATTTATTTCTTTTAAAGAATCTTTTTTATCAGTGCATATAAACGAATATCTACTTCAAATTTATTAAACAAAATGTAGCATATGTTAAAATTCGTATTAAAGTATATCTGTCTGCGCTACTGTCACACAACGACGTATGTACACTCCGCCAAAAAAGTATCGCATAATTTAGTTTTGAATCATAAAACTATCGCATAATCTTTGTTTGTAGCATAAAGTTGTAAATATACTTTAATGCGCTCTAAGATATAATTTCTATGATTGTTTAAATAAAATACAGGCCAAATAAAAACAAGAACTCATACTTGAGATTTTTATTAAAACAAGAAATTATAATTTTGGAAAGAAAAATGTCATAACAGTAGCTTTTAATACTGAGTATTGCCACCTCTGGCTCTTATGACCGCTCGCATACGGTTTGGCAGAGTTTCGATTAACCTCCGTATATAAGCCTGATCCAAATTCTCCCACTCGTCACGGAGAGCATTTGCTAGTCCATGCAGGTCCGCTGGGGCAACATTTTGGGTTCGTATCCGTCTGTGAAGGAGGTCCCACACGTGCTCGATAGGGTTCATGTCCGGACTTACCGCAGGCCAATCTAAAACTGGAATACCAACATCGTTAAGGTATTCCTGGACGATTATTGCAACATGCGGTCGTGCATTATCGTGCATTAACATGAATTCGTTTCCTATATTTGGCGCATATGGTATTACATGTTCTTCTAAAATGTCCGTTATATACCTGTGGGCAGTCAGTGTACCTCTGTCCACTGGTACTAACTCTGTACGACCTGTTAAACAGATGCCTCCCCAAACCATAATAGAGCCACCAGCGAAATTAGGTCTAGGTCTGATATTACACTGCGAATAGCGCTCACCGTCTCGTCTGTACACTGAGATACGCCTATCTGATTGTGAGGTGTAAAGACCAAATCTTGACTCATCTGTGAAGAGTATATTGGCCCAGTCATTAATGTTCCAATTTACATGTTCTCTGGCAAACCTTAAGCGAGCCACTCGGTGGTTCCTAGTGAGACGAGGGGCTGTTACAGCTACTCTAGCTCTTAATCCACTCTGTCGTAACCTATTCCGAATAGTTTGACTACTCACACGAGTATTTCTGACTCTAGCCAAGTCGTTCTGCAATTGTCTCGCAGTCACATGTCTTCGACGTAATGCTTGTAGTAGTAAATAGCGGTCATCTTGGCGAGTAGAACATCTTGGACGACCTGGTACAGGTCTTCTACTGTAAATGCCTGTTTCCCTATATCTGGCTACGGCTCTAGAAACACTTGACGGATTGATGTTCATCAAATTAGCAACGTATGCTTGAGATCGTCCATCTTCGCTTAAAGCAACTATAGCAGCCACTTGTTCTGAAGTTAAATTGCTCATTTTAGTTTTAAAAGCGTTGGTACAGAACTCTGACTTCGCACTTTAAAATTTGTCCGTATAGGAAGACTTTCAATAAACAACTGAGCAAACCTTACACATATGCATTTTTCTAAATGTGTTCTTTTAGGAAAAGAATAAAGTAAAAACGCTAAGTTCCATTATTTTGTTAGTGTTTTTATAGTTCACATACACGAGGCAAACTTTTTGTGAACGTATAAAAATATCTTGGTTCATAAATGCCCTTTTTTAGTTTATGCGATACTTTTTTGGCGGAGTGTATAACAACACTCGATATGTATAACGCGCCGACTCAATATGAATCTTCGCTGATAGTACCTGTGGCTATCCGCTTTTGGTTATAACTTTTTTGACGTTCGTAGTTCCACATTTACGAAAAATTCATCGATTTTTGAGAAATGTGTACCTTTATATGAAATAACAATAAAATTTACTTCAATTTTGTTAAAGGTTAAAAATTAACTTAAAGGTCAGGATCTATTCCTTAAAACAAAAACACAATCTGGCAATGAGTCACAAAACTCAAGTACGCTTGGTCGTAAAAATGGACGTGTAGATTTTCGTGGGTGAACACGCGAGATTTGCTGGGTAACTATTTGCGGATAGCTTCGGAACAAATACGTTGTTTTTTAAAATAAATAAACCGACAAATAGATTGATCATAGATTAGAAAAAATATAAAGAAAAATAATCAAATAGAAAAGTGAATAATAATAAATAATAACTACATTAGTAAGGCAAACTTCTGTGTCGGAGTCGGCTGAGCAGAAACATAGAAAACACTAACATCTTTTTTTGCAAGTAAGTTTTTTACAGCATAATTTTTGTTTATACATAATACGAATATAGGTACCTACATACTGTTAGAAATAAGTCACGTAAAACTTAAAAATGCACAAACTTTATTAAACTCCTTTATTGGAAATACACAAACCCTTTTTAAGTACACCACTTATAAATCGTTCTACCGCAGGCGCGCTAGTCAAGGTCTGTGTCTGACTGTTGCGACAACGGATGATTCTAATCTCCCTTCGCATTCCCTTTTCTCAATGTAAACAAATAATGAAGAAATCTGATACTTATGCATAGGTCTGGTCCTAGCCGACCAGCCAAAACATTTAAGAAACTTACGTAATCATAACAGCTTATGCGAAAGAAAGACAAGAAAGAACAGAAATATTTTCGAACGCTAACAATACAATATCGATATAAAATTTAGCCGTATTTTAACACAACAAATTCCATATACACATATTTCCACTGTTAATCACCTAGCACTCCCTCCGTGGTCTAAACCTTTCTATCTGTTAGACACCGCGAAAGACCACGCCGGTGCGAAGAGTTTAAATCCTACCTTCTTTTTGTTAGCTTCCAACCCTTACTAAGAGAGAAAAAAAAAATGACACGAACTAGAGCAAAAAAAAAAATAAAAACAAACAAAAAAATTCCGAATCTAGTAGTGAAGATGAGATAACAAACAACGAAATCTATAAAATGTTAGAAGAAATGAAAAAATCCATGGATTATATGTCGGAGAAATTCGATGAAATACAAAAAGAAAATAAAGAACTAAAAAAAATACTGAAGACCGAAAAAGAAAATAAAAACTTAAAAGAAAGAGTTCAGAACTGGCAGTAGATGGGGCAGAAAGGGACAAAATACCGAGGAACATTATAATTAATGGAATAGAAAAGCAAGATACGGAGGAGAATATAGTGGAGATTGTAAAAAAATGTAATGAAAAAAATTAATGTCGATGTCGAAAACAATATTATCAAATGTCACCAAAAAGACACAAGAAAAGAAAACAGCCCCATAGTAGTGGAACTAAAGACCGAAGAACTTAAAGATGATGTATTAAAAGCTAAGAAAAGTCTAGGTAAAATAAATGCAAAGGATTGTCAATTGAAAGGAAAAAATAACGAAATCTTTGTAAATGAACAATTAACAAAAATGATGAACACCTTGTTTTATAGTGCCAGAGAGTTAAAAAAAGACAAGAAAGTTAAGTATGTGTGGACTATATATGTGACAAAAACTGATACCAGTCAGAAAATAAAAATTAAAGTAATTTCAGACCTAAAAATAATAATAATAAACAAAAAAATAAACGAAAAAAAAAAGAAAAATTATCGAAATGTATCATGTCTATATGTTAAATGTCAGAAGTGTAAAAAACAAATTCCTGGAAATAGAAGCTATGACGAAAATTGAAAATTATCCTGAAATAATCGCCCTAACAGAAACCTGGCTCTCACCTACAGATCAACATCTTTTCCAACTGCGTAACTACAATGTCGAATTCAATCCCAGAGATAGCAGAGGAGGTGGAATAGCCCTTTATGTTAAAGAAAATGTGAAATACAGAGTCCTGTTTAATAAAACAATAAATAATATAGAAATTTTAAAGCTTCAAATAAACAAAAAATAAATTTAACTCTCATATATATAAACCGCCACAAGTTAATTTTAAAACTTCAGAAGCACTGCTTAAAAACAATATTTTGTGCAAAAATAAAAAACACCTAATCATGGGAGATTTTAATATAAATATTGCAAAAAGAGACAGCACCACAAAAAAGTATGAAGATATATTTAAAGAAAACAGTTATAAAATAATAAATAAAAAAAACCAAAAATACTATACACGCAGAAACCCCACCGGTAAACACAGTATTTTTTAGACCATGTTGTATCAAATTATAAAGATGTCAAAATAAAGATACTTCCAGATATATCTGACCATTGTGTAATAAAAACTACAATAAAAATGCCAGAAAAAATTGCAAAATACCTATATTTTGAAAAAAAGAACCTCAACTACAAAAACATACAAACACAGATAGAAAAAATGGATGAGAATAAAGTAAATTCTTTCAACCAATTGCCAACTCTACTACGAAAAATTATGGAAGAAAACCAAACAATATGGAAAATAAAAAGAAGAGAAGACTGCCCCTGGATTGATGAAGAAGTGATAAAGCAAATCAAAAAAAGAAACAAAATATATAAAAAACATTTAAAGCATCCACAAAATGAAAACTACAAGATGATATAATATCATCAAGAAAAAAAAGGATAACAAAGAAATAATGGAAATAGAAAAAAAAGACTCGACAGTGACAACAGATTCTAGGAAAATTGCAGACGAAATAAACGAATATTTTGTGAATATAGGGAAAGAACTAGCAGAGAAACAGATAGCTAACTCGAAACACCCTCCCACACCGACTACTACCCCTAGATGGACAACAAATTTTAAATTTAGGAAAGTTACAGAAGAAGAAACACATAAAATAATTTTGCAATTAAAAGACAATAAAGCACCCGGACATGATCACTTAACTGCAGAAATAGTCAAAAAATTTAGGAACAAAATATCACCAATACTTACAAGATTAATAAACCAGGTAATAGAGAACGGAGAATATCCAAAAATTTTAAAGAGGACAATAGTAAAGCCAGTACACAAAAAAGGTAACAAAACAAAACCAGAAAATTATCGACCTATAAGCTTATTATCCGTCTTGAACAAAATCCTAGAAAAAACTCTACACCTGCAAATAAGCGAATACATAGAGAAGAATGAAATAATCCATAAAAGACAATACCCATTTCAAAAAAACTCAGGAACAACATCAGCTGTTAATGATCTATTAAATAATATAAAAACGAAAGTTGCCCAGAATACATTAGTAGTACTTTTTATCGATATGAAGAAGGCTTTCGATACCATTTCTAAAGAAAAACTAATAGAAAAATTAGACCACCTAGTCATAAAAGGAACATCAACCAAGAAAAACTTAAACAAATTACAAAGACAACAAAATACTATATTAAAGCTGCTATATTCAATGGATAGAAGAACGGCAACAACAGAAGTATACAAGAATATCCAAGAACTAAATTTAGAACAAATGATTAAACAAAAAAACCTGATACTATTGCATAAAATGAAAAACAAACTAATAAAAACAAACAGCACTTTATCGAATAACAAGGATATACATACTGTTAGAAGTAAAACTATTCTATTTTCTCAATAAATTAAAAATATATTGTTAGACGAAAGTCTACAACAGAGATGTAACACGCGTTCCTTTCTTTACATCGACCTTGCAACACTTCTTCTATCGTACTGCCGAATCTGCCGATTGTCACGTCCGAGCGGTCGGGGCTTTCCCGGCGTCTCTCCGATTTGTCACCTCCCAGCCTAGTCAGCGGTAGGTCTCATTCCGAATGATAACAGTCGGCTATCCTGACTTTGGAGCGTCCTAGCAACTACCTCCTTTTTCTTTGGCTCTTGGAGTCCCGACGGTTCGGACACATTTTGCTAGATAAACAAATAACAAATAAATATTGGCAAGCTAATAATAGTGTGATACTTCCCGCAACTATCATCGGTGCTTGTAGACGGTTCTCCTAACCTTAATTTACTAGGGCTCTGGAATACCCCTTCTCTTTATGGTACACTAGACCATCCATGGTTCACTAGACCATGACTTTATGAGCTACCCTGTTGCACAGGACCCATCTCTCGCGGTACATTAGACCGCCCATAGTTCACTGGACTATGATTAACGGATCATTAGGCTACCCTACTACATAGGACCTTTCTCTTGTGGTACACTGGACTACCCATAGTTTACTGGACTATAATTAGCAGATCATCATCATTGCCCTGCTACATGGGGAACATAAAAGAAAACAAATATTTATCATTATTATACCAACTCTATAACGGAATATTAACGAAATGCCTAAACTAATCTAACTTTGCTTTCTGAGAAACGAACAGCTTAAGGCGGTTACTAGCCACTACTCCTTTAAACCGTCTTCTGTCCTTGGATAGTGAGATGACCTTATATCGATCATTGCCAAGCATCTCAGTGATCTTCACTGGGCCAATATATTTAGGGACTAACTTTCTACTTGCCTAGCTTGGTCCGCTCTACTAGCACCAGGTCCCCTGCTGCGAACTTCAAGGGCTCTCTCTTGTTACGGTCAAACCGCATTTTCATCTTTTCCGCCGCCCGGTCACAGTTCGTCTTGGCCGTTGCGCGGATTTCGTCTAGATCTTTCCGCGGTTGATCCTTCAAACGAATTTCAAGATAAACGCGTGGTCTAAACCCATACAACAGTTCGCTTGGAGCAATGCCAGTAGTAGCGTTCTTGGATCCATTAATTCCTCTTTGGATCTTTGTTAAAAACTTGTCCCATCCATCGTGCTCATCATCGATGGTCGCACCCAGGGCTTCTAGGATTGTTCTATTGAGGCGTTCAACCTGCCCATTACTACGAGGGGAAGCTATAGCATTCTTAATATGCTGAATGTCATATCTTTTGCAAAATTCTCGAAACATTTTGCAATCAAAGCCCTTTCCTCTATCTGTGATCGCTCTTTTGGGCGCATGCACAAGTCTTATTAGTAATTCTAGCGTCTTGCAGACGTAGAGACTACTTGTGTCTGGTACAGCTTCTAACCATGCAACCTTGGTGAACCCGTCTATGATCACCAGTATGTGTGTGTTGTTTTCAGAAGTTTTGCAAAATGGTCCTAGGTGATCCAAATGAAGAGTGTAAAAAGGCTCCGCCACTTTCTTTATGGGATGTAACTGCACCCTTCGCTTTCCTGTTGGCTTCTTTATTGTCATACAGGCTAAACAATTGGTCACAAACTTCTTAACGAATTTTCTCATATCAATGAACCAATAAGTCCGGCTCATGACTTGGGTGACCTTTGTCGTCGTGAAACATTTTCACGACGCGCCATCTTACATCCTTCGGAATGATTATTCTAAATTTGTCACCGACTTTTCTGCACACCTTGTCGTCAATAATGGCGTAGCATTCGTCTGCTTCTCCCTTAGAAATTTGGCACTTGATAAGTCGTAAATCTGCATCATGTGCTTGCACTGCTATAACCCAATCGCTTGTCTTTATGTTATTTTCAAATCCTCGGGCCAAACATATTCTTTTATTAATCATTATCTCACGTTTACCGGTATTAAGAATTCTTAAGACGGCAACACCCTCAGAGATTTTAATTTTATTTATAGGCACGATTAATACATCCCCGTTACGCCACTGCTCGGAGTAGTTGGAGTATACCGTTCCGTTGTTGAAGTTCGAATTTACAGTAATTAGATTAACACCCGGCTTTGCCACTATAGAATCAGCTGACGTGAATTTTGCTCGATTTTCAGTGCATATTTCACCCGGTAAATGTTCAAACAAATTATTTTTCATTAATTTTAATGATTCTTGTGTTTTATACACAAAACGTCCTTCTGCTCGGTAACTGGTTGTCCAACGAGAATGTCCACCATCTGTAATGCATTCGGAACTACATAAAAACTTGTCATTGTTTTAATCTCGTCTAATTCAATTTCAGTATTTACAACCCCCATCGGCTGGACCACAGCTCCACCGTAACCCTCGATAACGATATCACTTTTATCTCGGTTTATTTTTAATTCAAGTTTATCCGAAACATCTATTCTCATAGTATTACACGCGCTACCAAAGTCGATATAAGCAGATACCATTTGTCCATTAATTTTTGCCTGTTTATAATATTTTTTATTCGCGTCGCAGTTTTGAACAGCGGCCGACAGCTTTTTGATAAATTTAGTTGCTGTGTGATCATTCTTGTTCTTTTTATAACACTGATCCTCGGCGTGCCCCTTTTTTTTACAATAATTACATGTCTTTTCCGATTTAAATCGCGCACATTCAATTTTTTTATGCCCTTCGCGGCCACAGAGAAAACATTTTAAAGTTGATTTTGGACGATTTCTCGCTAGAAAATCGTGTATGCGAACGGTTTTCATGTGGACGATTCCCGAATTCACTATCGTCACGGCTATATTCTTTTTGTCTATCTGTGTTCGATATTAATAATTGTAATAAATGTTTAGTACCTACGCAGTTCGCCGCTCTTATTCCCGATTTTATAAACGGATCGTTTATAGTGTTAGCCACAATCTCCACTATCACCTGCTCTTCTAACTTGCAACCTTGACCCAATGCCAATTTTCTATAGGTAGTAGAAATCAACTAAATTATGGTGTTTCTCCCTTTGGACGTTGATTAGTTCTTTCAACTTGCTATAAATTCCTTGTTGAGATGGGAATCCTTCGATTAGCGTATCTTTCCATTGTTCCCACGAACGATTTAAACTTTCTTGATTTTGGTACCACTTTTTCGCATTTCCGCCCAACTTATTAGCCATACAAAAAATGCGAGCTTTCTCATCCCAATCAAAGACGTCCACGGTAGCGTCGATTGTATGCAACCACTGTCGAACGTTCAAATCAGCCAAACTACTATTAAACACGGGCACACTGTCAATCTTGCCTTCATAGCGACTGTGCTTCACACTTAACTTTCTTTTGAGTTTCTTCACTTGCCTTTTTAATTTTCGCGTTTCGCGTTCACTACCGCAATTACTTGAACTAGAACTACTTGAACTTGAAGAAGTTAAACGACGCCGACTTCTCGATTTCTTGTTTCGGCATTGTTAAAAAAAAATGTTGCGGTAGCTAGGACACTGGTTGATCCCGCTTCTGATTTGTTAGAAGTAAAACTATTCTATTTTCTCAATAAATTAAAAATATATTGTTAAACGAAAGTCTACAACAGAAAAGTAACACGCGTTCCTTTCTTTACATCAACATTGCAACACTTCTTCTATCGTACTGCCCGAGCGATCGGGGCTTTCCCGGCTTCTCTCCGATTTGTCACTTCCAGCCTAGTCAGCGGTAGGCCTTATTCCGAATGATAACAATACATATAATACAAGGAGACACTCGCACTTTAGAACAGAGAAAACCATTAGCAATAAATACAAAAAAATTCCTACACCAGAAACCATAACCTAATACAACAAACTACCTAAAGAAACAAAAGAACTCGATCACACCCGATACAAAAAAACCATTAAAAATATGCTACTAGAACACCTTATATAAAAAGAAAAAACTTGAGAGGCAGAAATAAAGCAACATCGCCCTCAATACCGATAGTCCGGGACGAGACATTTTAAGCTTCATGACCCCGCGACGAGGACCGAGGACGGGAAGACGCACCGCGACGCATCATCTATGGAAAAAAAAAGGATTTATAGTAATAATAGTAAACATACAAATTGTCATAATTGCATCTCGTTTTTTTTGTGTGTTGTACCTCATAACATTGTAACTTGTTCTTGATAATATAAATATAAAATAACTCCACAAACTCGATTAACGGAACTTGTAATACTACTAGCAATTTAAAAGAACTTGAAAACAGAACAACGATATATACAGGTGTCTCACGAGGAACTGCATCGATCCATATATGAAAGAGTGTAAAAATTTCGCAGTGTACTAAAGCCCACGTGCGCTATTGAACTAAAATATTTTTAATAATCTGACGCATCCGGTTGTACCGGAAGTGACTGTCAACTTTGTTATTTTAAATGAAACAGCCTATATATTATTACACTTTTTAATTCCGCATTCAATTTTAAAGTAAGTTTGATAAGACAACTATGTTGTTATTTTCAACCATTTTTGAAATATTTGCATTTTTTTAAAATTTTTGACAGGTGCATCTGAACTTCTGTAAGTCTAAAAATATTTAACTTGGAAAATTGAAAATTTGCAGAGCTGTTGACCGTATGGGATGGCATTCGAAACCGAATTTTTCAAAACCATTGTACAGCGTGTCCAAAATTACGGTTAAACTTTCGAATTGAAAAAGTGTCAAAACCTATTTTTTTACTAATTGGGGGGCCTGACAAGCATAGAATAAAAAATAAAATAATGTTTAGGCATTATCAAACCTCTTAAAAAATCCATCCATTTTTTTTTTTTCAATTATTGATCGAATCCATCACTACAGCTTTGGTGCTATATAAAGTTTGGAATTTTCGCATATACTTCAAAAATCAATTTTCCACATTTCTTATGTTTATTGATTGAACCATAAGCCGTAAAATAATTCATTATTTTGATACCGTTTATGAAAATTAAATTCAAAGTAGCTTCCTCTCAATCTCACATTATTATCAAAATTAAAAATATTTTTGGATTAGTTTTTATATTGCTCTTTTTCAGTTTCAGCTGCCAAAGATATAATGAAAACGCCAAAAGAAATCGTCCAAGATGCAAGGGCGGCTTTCGAAAACGGCTCTACAAGATCACTGGAATTTCGAGAATGTCAATTGAGAAATTTGCTCAGAATGTATCAGGAGAATGAGCAAGGAATGATAGACGCCCTTCAGAAAGATCTGAATAAATGCAAATTCGAAGCTATTGCAGGCGAAGTAAACTATTTAGTTAACGATCTAAAGTTTATTATAGAAAATTTTAGAGAATGGGCGAAACCGGAGAAGGCGGAGAGAGGTATTCTGAACATCATGGACCGAGCATTTATATACAACGATCCTTATGGGGTAGTACTTATTATTGGAGCTTGGAATTATCCTATTCAGATATCCTTAGTACCTGTATCGGCCGCTATAGCGGCTGGAAATACTGTTGTAATAAAACCTTCTGAAATATCAACAGCTTCAGCCGATTTCCTAGCAAGAACTATACCAAAGTATTTAGATAACCGTTGCTATCAAGTTATGACTGGGGGAATTCCAGAAACAACTGCATTATTGAAAGAAAAATTCGATTACATATTCTTCACGGGAAGTCCTGGAGTCGGAAGAATGATACATGCTGCTGCCAATAAGCATCTTACCCCCGTAACGTTAGAATTAGGAGGTAAGAGTCCCGCATATTTGGACGACACCGTTGATCTAAATATCGCTGCTCGTCGCATATTATGGGGGAAATGTATTAATGCCGGGCAAACTTGCATCGCTCCCGATTATCTTCTTTGTTCAAAGCAAACTCAGGCGAAATTTATCGAAGCTTCCAAGAAGATTTTGAAGGAGTGGTATGGGCAAAACCCTCAAGATTCTCCTGACTTGTGCCGTATTGTAACCGACAAACACTTTAAACGTCTAAGCGGTTACTTGCAAGAAGGGAAAATTGTTGTTGGCGGGAACACTGATGCTGGAGAAAGGTTTATCGAACCAACCATTCTAGTCGACGTAAAACCAACCGATACAGTAATGCAAGACGAGATTTTTGGTCCGCTACTTCCTATAATGAATATTGATGGTGTCAACGAAGCCGTTGAGTTTATTAACGAAAGGGACAAACCTTTAGCACTATACATATTTTCACAGGACAAATGTAGCATAGACGCATTGTTGGAGAATACAAGCAGTGGTGGAGTTTGCGTGAACGATACTATAATGCATTTGATGCTACATTCTCTGCCTTTTGGTGGTGTTGGTCCAAGCGGAATGGGTTGTTACCATGGGAAGTATAGCTTCGATACCTTTGTCCACAAAAAGAGCACGTTACAAAAAAATATGAGCAGAATCGGCGAAAGATTACAATCAGCTAGATACCCTCCCTACAGCGATAAGAAATTAAACTATTTAAAAAGTATGCTAAGACCTCTACCAACAATTAAGGCTTTGAAATGTTTGCCCTATGTGATCATTTTTAGTTTGGGCCTGTTAACTTCATATATCATTAAATATATCACAAATTCCAATCGCAAAAATGTCTAATACACATATATCATTACCAACATATGCTATTAATTAGGTGATATTTAATTAATTTTTGTTATAAAAGAAATTATTTTTTTTGTATAATTATTTGTATGCTTCATTAGAGACCCACGTATTACTTTTGTGTTTTTGTTTACGTATTATATACTCTTATTAGTTAGCTTCTATCATTTCAATGTTATTTTTGATATTGTTATTACCTACATGTATAAACCATTTGTAATCCGAAATGCAACAATAAATTTAATTTAACTCTTGGATTAGTTGACATTTTTTTTTATAAAATATGTAATATCCGTTTGTAAGAGAAAGTTTGAAATAATAATGCGGTATAAGTAAAACCTTATTCCTGTGTTATGAGCAGAGCGGCGACATTCGATGCAGTTTGCTAGCGAATCTTTAGTCAGTCAAGCGGCGATCAGGTAGTATATCCAGTACCGTAGATATATTGAAAGTTTAATTTTGTCAATCGTCAAAGGTTTCGATATAATAATTATAATAGGAATTAACTATTATAAACTTTTCTAAATTACTTGTTGAAAATGAGCTTCTTTGTGAAGTTAATATGTTTTTAAACCTAGAAAAATATCACATGAAGTGGCAGACGCGAAATGGAAATATGCAATTAAATCCTTATATTTTAGACATGAATTTTCATTTTGCGTAGTAAAACCATTATTGAATGGTGTATAGTCTGGATTTCTTTCCAATACCGTAGTAATTTTGTTTTGTATCTTGATCGATCCTTCAATAGTCGCTTCAATATCGCTTGCAACGTGTCCGCTGTCACTATCCCGTCGCTTGCCGGTCGTCCAGGTTTAACTTTGTACGATGCTATATATACCGTTTAAGCATTTTCCTTTTTTCATTTAGTAAGTAAAAGTGCGTTTTTCTTGTACAAGTATTTATAGTTTATAGTTGGACTACACAAGGAGTATTCTAAAACACATTCAATAGGAATAACATTCGAACGTCGTGTTCGAAGTGTCCTCAATTCACATCTCTGGTAATAATTATTACTATTACTGAATGAGTCTCAAAATACTCGTTGTACAGTCCAATTTACTTATTTTTATTCTTGCCATTAGTGGAGTCTCCTCTTGTGCTACTAGACTGACGTATTGTATAACATTATTCTAAATCAAAAGAACTTGTCCAATATAAAAGATTTTAACAAGAAACACGCATTTCTTCTTGATAAATGAGACAAAAAAATATATAATTAAAAAGTGCAATATAACTTCCCAAGGAATAAAAGTAGGAGGTAAATATATTTAGAAAAAAAAATTCTTCAAATTAAAAGATCTTTTCAGCAGCGTAATAAAACTGGTATATTGTTGGAAAAAATAATTTGACGATATCGCGACGCCTAACGCCGTGCAGTTTTTTTTCTTTGCATTTCCACCTTCATTTTGAGTGTTAATGAAGAAAAATATAATACTGCTAATAAAAAAAGAAAATTATCTGCCAGATTTTACGAGATACTTATACAGAAATTCCTTGATAGATCAATCACCATGTACACTGGAGTACATTAAGTCTTAGGACACCACATGGTGCTGAACCTTCTCAAAACGAAGCTACTTTCTCTCGCTGTACAAGACGATATGAGAGAGAGAGAGACAGCAATAGGTTCAGACGGGTTCACATCGAGTGGTGTCCTTAGACTTAATGTAGTCGTTCTTTAGATATCTGTTAACCAGAGAAAGATGTTTACATCCAATGGTAAGTACTAATACAAAAACAAAATATCTTATATTTTGTTATATATTTTACTGTTCTTATAGTTACATTAATGTAGGTAATACACGCAATAGGCGTAACTAGAGGGAACTGTCGCTCCCCAGAATAGCCATGGCTCCCTTACGAAACGTACATAGCAGTGTAACAAATGATCTGCCCCCTCCAGGAAAATTTTCGCCCTCCCCTCCAAGAAAAAATCTCTACTTACTCTTATAGTTTTTAATTCTTTTAGTAATTGTTTCCAGTCAGTACTCTATATAGGGTGTAGCACCTAAGACGCCTCGGACCATAGCTCCCCTATCATGCAAGATATCGAAGAAAGCCTAAGAGCAAAATTGTGCATAATTATCATCACCATCTTCCTAAAATATTTCTCGTCTTCAGTGGCGTACCGTTTTCCAGTGGCGTACTAAACTTATGTTATTTTTTAATGGGACACTATATTTTATTGCAGATTTTGGTAAACTTTGGAAAAGTACTTTTTTTATAGAACATAGTATAGCCTTAACTTTGGCGATTTCGTTATAACATTTTTTCCTCACAGTGGGACCATTGTTTAATTTTTTTTTGCAGGAACTAAATTGCACCGGTGCTTAGGTTTCGCATTTAGGTATAGACCAAGACCTCTTGTACCTGCACATATTTTTTTTTTTTCAAGTGATTTATGAAAAGCCTTTTGAAATTTTAGAAAAAAATGATAATTTTGCTAATGTCAATCGAAAATTATCTACTTTTCATAAATCACTTGAAAAAAAATTATGTGTGTTGGTTATTAGGGCTTTTGGAATTAAAAATACAATTTCCAATAACGTAGTTTTATTAACACGATCTTACTACTTACTACTTTTTCTAAATCATGTTCTCTATACGAAATTGACGATTTTGTTTTGAGCCTTTCGCTCCGCCTCACATCCTGTATTTTATCGCTCCTCCTCAACTTTGAGGAAGAAGGATAGCACAGATTTTTCACATCTGGTTTAGGGACATCTCTTACTGGAGAATTTGACCTTGACTACTTGACTCTAGAGTACTATTTTCAGATATAATGCATTTATCAGGGACACCTTGTCTTTGCAGGGTTTGATTGCATTTATTAATTATTGAATCTGTTTTACCCGGATGCAGTTTGGTTACGGATTTGTCACCAGCACCCCCTGTTGCTGAGCCTTCCTCAGTACTTATCATTAGTTCTGAGTTATCTGGATTTTCACCTAAATATTTGCCAATTTCATCAAGTTCTTTTCTTGATGTTTTAAAATTTGTTTCATCACAAATTACATCACGCGCTATTATAAATTTTTGCATTTCTGCCATGTATATTTTGTACCCATTTGGGACATATCCCACAAGAATTCCCTTATTTGATTTAGCATCAAATTTATGTTTTCTTGTTTTATTATGTACATACGCTGTACAACCAAATACTCTTAAAAATTGTAGCTTCGGTTTTTTATTATGCCACAATTCATACGGTGTCTTATTTGTTTTAATCGCTTTTGAGGGGACTATATTTACCAAATACGTAGCAGTTAACACTGCTTCACCCCAGAAGCGTTTATGCAACCCTGCACAGTGCACCATAGTCCGTGCCTTCTCGACTAACGTTCGATTCATACGCTCCGCCACTGAATTTTGCTGCGGAGTGTACGGCACCGTCAAATGATATGTGATCCCTTTTTCTTTACAAAAAACTTTTATTTCGCCCGATAAATATTCTCTCCCATTATCACAGTACAAGTGGACCACTTTCACATTAAAATGAGCCTCACTTTTGTTAACATAGTCTTTAAAACTTGTGACTACTTCTGATTTATTACTTATCAGGTAAATTACCGTATAGTGAGTAAATTCATCAATAAAAGTACCAAAATAACTTTTTTCATCAATTGTGGCTGGTGTTATCGGACCACATACGTCCGAGTGTACAATATACAGTGGCCTTTGAATGTGAATTTTATCTTTGGCTTTCGAAAATGGAAGTCGCGTTCGCTTACCATTAATGCAAGATTCGCACAATGAGTCTAAGGGATTTATATTCTTTAAACAGTTACTATCTTCGGCTAGTTCTTTTACTTTTATTTGAGTGAATTTATTTTTACTTATATGACCTAACCGTTCATGCCATAACATATTTTTAGTATCTTGAATTGAATTATTGCCGCCTGACCATTTGTTTTTAACGACAACGCATTTGCATTTTGAACTGTGAAGTGAAACATATGCAATTCATTTTTGCGCTTACCTGTCATTATGGTCTTCTGACAGAGTTTGGCAATTACTTCACCATTGTGACTAAACAGTACGGAAAATCCTGCTTCTTGCATTTTTCTGGCGGACAAAAGATTGAAGGGAACTTCCGGCGCGTACAGGACGTTTTCTATAACTCCCATATGGCCGTGGTTGGTCACAACTTCAATGTCGCCCACATGTGTTACCCAAATGCAAGCTTTCTTTTTCGCAACTGCAATCTTCATGGGTTGCTTCAATTCTTGATATTTCTTGTAGAAACTCAAGTCGTTGATCAAATGTTCTGTTGCTCCAGAATCCAATACAAACTGTAAGTTGCCATCCGCCTGTTCAGTTTCATAACTTCCGGCTTTTATCATAAAAGCAAAACTACTCTGCGTTTCTTGAGAGAATGGTACGGTTGCAGTCATAATTTCAGGTGAGTGTCTGGATGTGCTGGCTATTGTCCACTTATCACTTCGCTTTACTCACACTGAATCCGCACTTAAACTGTCACTTTAACTGTAGCAAACTGGGCCCATAACCTGTTGGTTATTAGGGCCTGTGGAATTAAAAATACAATTTCCAATAACGCAATTTTATTAACACGATCTTACTACTAAGAACATCGACGAATAACTAACTAAAAACTAACTCTGTTAGGTAAACCGTACGGGCAGGAATATTGGAGAGCGCGTGAGTCATAAGCTCGAACAAAAAAAAATGCACTATCGTACGATGCGATCATCATCGATAGGGTTCTTACAAAGAAGTTGATTTGTTTTTTTTTTGTGTTACTATTTCCAATAATGTGAAGGTACAAGAGGTCTTAATCTATCCCAAAATTCGAAAGCTAACCGCCGGTGCAATTTAGTTCCTGCCAAAAAAAATTCAATGGTCCTACCACAGATAAGTATGCCAGATAGCTCACCGTGGCAGAATTGCCCGATTCTCGCGGGTTGCATAACTCAAAGGCTGCAATATTACGATTTTATGAAACATAGATAGCTGCGGGGTGCCCGGTGTACGGTCGGAGACCAGACGTCGGAGTGTGGAAGGGATACCGGCTCGCTAGCTGTTTTTATTTATGAAATATGCTTTTTTGTCGCCCAGCTGTTATTTACCTGGAATAGCAAATTGAATAGAATTTATACCTCCTCGAATTGCTTACGCTCTTATTTAGAATATAAATATTTTCTATAGACTGTATCCAGATTGATTTGAGGGCGCGTAATGTATTTATTGAATTTATTTGTATGAGTCTCTTAAGAATATATTTTATGGTTGCTATAATATATTGGAAGGAATCAAAGTTTATAGCCAGTCGTTCATGTAAATAATACAAAAATTCGTGCAATTTCGGGCTTTATTTTCAATATATGTGACTTCACATTATCAATCATGTATGATGAGAACAATTAACAACTACATTAAAAAAAAAAGATTATTTTTTATAGATAGATTTTTTTTTAAATGTAGTTTGTCATGTTTAATGTAATTGTTAATTGTTTTGTTCGTTTTATTAATTTTAAACACGGCACATTTTTCTTGACTTACATTTATTGCAGTAATTTTTTAATTTCCATTTTACTATTGCATCATTAAGATGTAAGTTATAATATTCATACATTTCTGATTTTCTATATTAAGTAGTCGAAAAGTAACAAGATATTTAATTGATAATGTCGTCACATATATTGAAAATAAAGCCTGAAATTCCACGAACTATTGTATTATTGTTATACTATATGAAGTTTTTTTTTCTTGATAGTAACGGAGATAATGAATAGTGATAATTGTAACTTTTGGAATATATGGTTGCTTTTTCAAATTATTTTTATGTTATACAGGGTGTTCCAAATCAAATAACGACTTTAAATAGCTATAACTTGATTAATTTAAATAGAGCACCATATTTTTTATTTTACCAGCAAATGTACTTTCTGATTACTATCGGTATTTATAACTTCAAGTTTTCACTTTTTTACATAATAATAAATCTGTAAAAACGTAAAAATGGTCGTTTTTTGCACCATTTGCTGTTTTTTAAACAAGAGGTCTACTGTATCAAGATGCCTATAGCTTTTAGAAATGTCAGATAATTCATTTTTTTGTTCTAAATACATATTTTGCTTTTGTTTTATGTTATCATTGATATGTTATTACCATTATTGTTGGTACAGCCAATTGGATATTCTTCATTATTATTCTTATAATTGTAAATTATCTGACATTTCTCAGTACTAGGTAGGTTAGAAATACCAAATGGCGCAAAAAACGATTATTTAGCATATTCAAATGCGAAGACTTAAAGCTTAACCTATATAAATACCATTCGATAGGTAATAAAAAAGTACATTTGTTGGTAGATTAAAAACTATGGCGTTCTATTTCAATCAATCAAGTTATAGCCACTTACAATTCTTATTCGATTAGTTTTAATTTTCGCACACCCTGTATAAGATAGCAGGTTTATTATAATTGAGTTATATAACATGGTCTATTGTTACACTTTACCATAACCTTCGCTTACACTTCTTAAGTATTTGAAACATGAAAATTAGATTAGATTTTTCCCAAATTCAAATTATTTAAAAAACGTTAAGGTTTAATTATTATAAATCTTATTTAAACACAACTTTGCTACTTTTAGAGCTTTGGAACATTCTATATAATATGAAAATAATTTTAAAGGTAACCATAATAATCACCGATACATTTCAAAAGTGAAAAATTTTTTGAACGTCACGTGTTTTGGCCATAATATTCCGTGCCGTATAGCGGCATATTTTAATATTTGTGGTGCTAGGGTCATTTCGGCTACTACAAAAAAAAAATATAGTCTAAACTTGGAATTTTCGCTTCTAAATGATAGAATACAGGTTTTTCTTTAAAACTTTAGTTTTGACAATTTCAAATTTATAGGACGATATAAGCACAAATCAAAAACCTGTCTGTCTTATGACTTACGGCGGTAATCTTTGGAAATTCTATTTTTTTGTTACATTATTTGTCAAATTTAAACCTACATTGTATCTTTCTTTTAATAAACGAAATCCCTAAAATCAATAATTACCCGCAAATTTAAAACAGCCTATATACCTATACATCATGACGTTCGGTAGGTCTCTCAAGAATGGCGTAAATTTAATAATTGAAATTGTTATAATTTTTTGCAACTAAAATCTGCAATTTTATTTTATTTTAACGATGATTTAATGTTTAACCCTGCAGTAGTCGCGCACGGTCTGTGAGACCGGTTCTTATACTATTCTGTATACGTAAGTAAAGCGCGCGACTACTGTAGGGTTAATGATAATTTACAATATCAATATATGTATATGGACTGCAAGAGCAATATCGTCGTGAGCTTTTAGTGTTGTATTAATGTTACAAAGATATCCTAACACGGTATTTACCCGCATGCTTTTATCCATTCAGCACGCACTAAGTTATTTTCCGGGAATTTAAATAACTTCAAATCTCTAAAATTCCTCCGAGACTTTCCGCAGCGTATATATGAATGCGCATTTATTGCCAGCACCGCGTATCGACATTTCAATGCTAGCGGTATGTATGTTCGTACATAGGTACGTGCCCACGCGAATGTCCGCTCGCAACTGAGGCACAGCGCTCCCATTAAACTCACGCAGGGTTCCCAACTATTTGATCGAGGGTTCCCATTTTAGCGAAAGCCGCGTCCAATTCTCCCGTAAGGTGAGCTATCTGTAATACTTATCTGTGGTCCTACTATGAGGAATAAATGTTATAACAGCGAAATCACTAAAGTTAGGGGTATAGTATAGTATATAAGAAAATAAGTACTCTTCGAGGGTTTTTCAAATCTGCAATAAAATATAGTGTCTCATTTAAAAAAACATAAGTTTAATACGGCACGCCACTGCTGACCAGAAGTATTTTAGAAAGATGGCGAGGGTTATTATGCACAATTTTGCTTTCATGTTTTCTTCGAAACCTTGTATGATAGGGAAGCTATGGTCTGAGGCGTCTTTGGTCAATTTTATTTAAAAATCTTTGGTTGATATAAAGACTTTTATAATTTACAACATGAATATGAAATGGAAGGTAAAACTCTCGGGACTACTGGGGACTTCCATGGGAAACCCGCCCGTGTAGCATGAGTCTTAGTAATTGGCAGAATTAAATACTCTTGAAAACTGAAATAAAGTGTTCAGTGTCAATATTCTGTTTTTTTCTCACCTCTGAAAATCATAATTAACGATTACAACTTTAAAGGATCGAATACTGTAGATTAGTTCTTTACATGATATTTGTTTAACGCTTGGTGTGCAAGAAAGTAAAGAGGCTGTGTAAAGAAATACAAGGTGTATTTTCAGATAAACAAATTTGATTTAAGCAGAATGTTTTACTAGAGACAGGTACATGCGTGTTACATTTTGTATAAGCTTATAAATGAAAGACGAGTAGCTTCATTACATCGACCCACACCTAAAATTTTATTACACAGTACTACAAAGGCGATACTAAGCTCAGTGATTTCTACTTTCTTTACTTGTTCTGTATCCCTCTATTACATTTCACTGTTAGTCAAGAGACAAAAACGTATCGCTGCTTTATAACTTCTGGATTATTTGCAAGATAGAGAAATAAACGAATTAAGTAGTACCACAGATAAGTAAACAGATAGCTCACCGTGGCAAATTTGCCCGATTATCACGGGTTGCATAAATAAAGGCTGCAATATTACGATTTTATGAAACATAGATAGCTGCGGGGAGCCCGGTGTACGGTCGGAGAGCAAACGTCGGAGTGTGGAAAGGGTACCCGGCTCGCTAGTCGTTTTTATTTATGAAATATGCTTTTTTGCCGCACAGCTGTTATTTACCTAAAATAACAAATTGAATAGAATTAGTACCTCCTTGAATGCGAATTGCTTACGCTCTTATTTAGAATATGAATATTTTCTATAGACTGTCCAGATTGACTTGAGTGCGCGTAATGTATTTATTGAATTTATTCGTATGTGTCTCATTAGAATATATTTTATGGTTGTTATAATATATTAGAAGGAATCAAAGTTTATAGCCAGTAGCTTATTTAAATAACACAATAATTCCTGGAATTATTATTTTATTTATTTATTTTCAATATATGTGACTTCACATTATCAATTAAATATCTTGTTACGTTTCGACTACTTAACATAGTCTTCTTCAGACATGTATGATGAGAACAATTAACAACTACATTAAACATGACAAACTACATTAAAAAAAAGATGATTTTATAGATAGATTTTTTTTTAAATGTAGTTTGTCATGTTTAATGTAATTGTTAATTGTTTTGTTCGTTTTATTAAATTTAATCGCGGCAAATTTTTCTTGAATTACATTGATTGCAGTAATATCGTATTTTCATTTCCATTTTACTATTGCATCATTAAGATGCTAGTTATAAAATTCATACATTTCTGATTTTTTATATTAAGTAGTCGAAAAGTAACAAGATATTTAATTGATAATGTCAAGTCACATATAGTATATTGAAAATAAAGCCTGAAATTGCACGAACTATTGAATTATTGTTATAGTATATGAAGTTTTTTTTTCTTGATAGCAACGGAGATAATGAATAGTGATAATTGTACTGCATCTAGTCGAAATGTTATAAATCCGATTTAAAGTCAATTATCATTCTTTATTATCCCCAAGTAACATCAAATCTTCTTAAAATATGTATAATATATACAGGGCCATTCTCGCTATACGGCACGGAATATTGTGGCCAAAACACGTGATGTTAAAAAATTTCACTTTTGGGATATATGGTTACTTTTCAAATTATTTTTATGTTATACAGGGTGCTCCAAAATAGTTTGTATATTATTGCATTTTGGATTGTCTAATCAAAATAAGTGTCTGTTTTAATAAGGTTTAGAATAACTAAACCTTAAGGTTTTTAAATAATTGTAATTTTGTGAAAATTTAATCTAACTATCATGTTTGAAATACCTAAGAAGTATTTAAGTTATGTAAGTGAAATTTACAATAAAGTGTAACAATGGACCATATTTTATAACCCAATTACAATAACTTACCATCTTATACAGGATGTACAAAAATTAAAACTATTCAAATAAGAACTTTAGCTGGCTATAACTTGATTAATTTAAATAGAGCACCATATTTTTGAATTTACCAGCAAATGTACTTTCACGTTTTTACATAATAATAAATCTGTAAAAACATAAAAATGGTCGTTTCTTGCACCATTAGCCGTTTTTTAAATAAGAGGTCTACTGTATTTAGTTGCCTGCCTATAGTATAGTTTTTAGAAATGTCAGATAATTCATTTTTTTTGTTCTAAATACATATTTTGCTTTTGTTTTATGTTATCGTTGATATGTTATTACCATTATTGTTGTTATAGGCGATTGGATTATAAATTACGTAAAGTTTCCGAGCACTTATAAATATATTCTTCATTATTATTCTTATAGTTGTAAATTATCTGATATTTCTCAGTACTATATAGGCACCTAGATAGGTTAGAAACATCAAATGGCTTAACCTATAAATACCATTCGATAGGTAATTAAAAAGTACATTTCCTGCTAAATTAAAAACTATGGCGTTCTATTTAAATTAATCAAGTTATAGCCACTTACAATTCTTATTCGATTAGTTTTAATTTTTGTACACCTTGTATAAGATACCAAGTTTATTATAATTGATACACTTTACCATAAGCTTCGAAGAAAATTAGATGAGATTTTTCCAAAATTCAAATTCTTTGAAAAACGTTAAGGTTTAATTATTATAAACCTTATTAAAACAGACATCTATTTTGATCAGACAATCCAGAAGTGCAATAATAGAAGAGGGATACATTTAAAAAAAAAAACACAACTTTGATACTTTTCGTGCTTTTGGAACATTCTGTATAATATGAAAGTAATTTTAAAAAGTAACTATAATAAACCCCCATACATCCCAAAAGTGAAAAACTTTTTGAACGTCACGTGTTTTGGCCATAATATTCCGTGCCGTATAGCGTAAATAACCTGTATATTTTAAAAGTATACAATACATATTTTAATATTTGTGGTGCTAGGGTCATCTCGGCTACTACAAAAAGATATATACCTAGTCTAAACTGGGGTATAAGCAGAAAATTCCCTAACTTAATATAATTATATATCCACCCCAAAAAGCAGAAGCGTATAATTTGCAGGTGCAAATTCACGGATTACCGTGGAGTTTTCGCTTATAAATACAGATTTTTGTTTAAAACTTTAGTTGTGACAATTTCAAATTTATAGACGATATAAGCACAAATCAAAAACCTGTCTGTCTGATGACTTACGGCGGTAAGCTTTGCAAATGATCTACCCCTATTTTTTTTGTTACATTATTTGTCAAATTTAGCTATGTCGAATTTAAACCTACATACATTGTATCTTTCTTTTAATAAACAAAATCCCTATAATTTATAATGATCCCCAAATTTAAAACAGCCTATATACTTACATATATACGTAACGTTTGGTAGGTCTCTCAAGAGTGTGTAAATTTAATAATTAAATTTGTAACAATTTTCTTACAACTAAAGTCTGCATTTTTATTTTATTTTGATGATTAATGTTTAATTATAATTTACAATATCAATATATGTATGTTGAATGCAATATTGTCGTGAGTTTTTACTGTTGTATTCTTGTATTAATGTAACAAAGATATCCCAACACGTATTTACCCGCATTTTTGATCCATTCAGCACGCAATAAGTTATATTCCGGGATTTTAAATAACTTATTAATCTCTAAAACTCTTCCGAGACTTTCCGCAGCGTATATATACGCATTTATTCCCAGCACCGCGTGTAGGCATTTTAATGCTAGCGTACGTGCCTACGCGACTGTCCACCGGCGACTGAAGTGCGGAGACTGACATGCAGCGCTCCGATTGAACTCACGCAGGGTTCCCAACTATTTGCTCGAGGGTTCCCATTTCAGCGAAAGCCGCTGCCAATTCTCCCGTAAGGTGAGCTATCTGGTATACTTATCTGTGGTAGTACTATGATATAAATATGCAAATTTTGACAAAATTTAGCCAATAATTTTTAGTCATCTCTAGTTTAACTGGAAATAAATTGTAAAATGGTAACGACTCAAGCCTCTAACATCTTATAATGACCACGAAGAGTGAAGACCAGTCGAAACACCCGGGCTACAGGAAGAACACCCATAGGTGATGCAGTCCTTTTGACATTGTAGATATTATTACTGGCTTGTAATATTGTCAATAAATAGTATAGTATAGTATAGTATAATCACTATTTTCGAGATTCAAATTTTATGTGCATTTCACACACATTGAATTTTAATTTAATTTTATTGAAATGTGGACAGAATGGCTCATTGAATTATTACGAAATTACCATTATTTATAGATGACTTATATCAACCCATATGAAGTTTTTATAAAACCTTGGAAAATATATAGCCAATAATACGAAATGCAATTAAGTCTGCTGTGACTAACTATGCCAGACAGGCTTGAAAAGTAAGCCTTAAGCGGAAGTGAAGAAGCCTCTGCGAAATTGATTCACAGTACCAAATTACCTAAAGAATCATGCGGAAAAACTTGAGTGAGTTGTTTAAAATTGACATCATCTTAATTTTGATATGGTTGAAAGTTTGTTATGAGTTTTTAAGGGGTGAGGTAAATCCTAATCATTTAGAAGCTTGTCAGACATCCTGCTCTACCCTAAGCATCACGACCCCGAAAAAACTCATTATTACAATTGCCCAGGGCAAGAGTTGAACTCCCAGTGCCCAAACTGGTCATTTATTCTGTTGAACCATTTCATTCATGTTAAGAATTATGTTTAGACAACCATAATTATTTTACTGTTTCCACTAGCCTCTGTGAACAATGCTTTAGATTAGAGAACACGATTATCATCAATTTGTCAGAAATAGCTTCAAACCGTTTTTTCACTTTTTAGTAACTTTTAGTCAGCAAACTTAAATAACTTCGTATTATTAGTGGTGTAAATTTCAGGTTTCTACAAAATTATTGAATAATAGTGTATTATTTCATGAGTGTATAACCTCTATCATAATACACAAGAATGAAAGTTATAAATACGAATGAAGCGAGTGCTTATAATCATCCGAGTATTTCGTATGTATTTTTCATTTTTCATTCACAAAATTACTATACTAAATACTAATATACCAAATAGTATATTATTTGATGAACGTATAATGCTTATCATAATACACTAGAATGAAAGTTAATCATTCCAGTAAAAATAAAACATTATATTAGGAAAAGATTTAAACAATAAAATGTTTATGTTATTAAACATTTCATTGGTATATTAATATAAAATATCGAATAATGGCAATGTAATGCTTTTACGTGATAACCTAGTGAACCACTCTATTCTCATAAACAAAAAGATATGTTTAGTAACACATATAAAGATGGAAAATTTCATTATTGTCACTATTTCTCTCTTGCTCTGCAAGACTCGCACAGTTCGGCTTCTTTTTCTTCAGAGTTACGTAGATTATTGCTACGGCAGAAAAACAACAGGAAACAAACATTGTGAATTCAGGTCATTTCTGATTAAACTGAATGTGACTAATTATAAGTTATACTATGTCAAAAACTATGAATTTAGGACCAATAAGGACGATAATTGAATGTTTCTAAACTACCGCTTTTCTATTGACACAATCCACTTTTCAGAATCATCCCGGAATAATAAAAATAATAGACCCGTCACAATGTACCGCCTGTAATTTACGCTTGATCTGCCATCTTATAATGTCTATGAATATAAAGACTTACTGCATACACTTGTTTTGTATAGTATGATTATTTGTTAGTTGCTGGACGATATTTCAAACAAATTCAATTATATATTGTGTATCAGCCCAATGGAATAAATTCGCTACTAAATAAATGGATGCGTGTTTGAAGAAACGCTCGGACACACGTCAATTGGTATTTCTAGTTGTGCATTTTTCTCAACAGAAACCTTCCATACATGGTGTACAGTGGCCAATACTAACTTTTTCAGTTTAAATGCTACACCATGTATATTATTCAAGTGTTGGATTCTTCAGAAAATTCTAGACAGATTTCCTGTACAATTTTCTATACCTATCTTCAACTGTTTCGGAAATATTTAATGTTTTCAGTTTTTTTTTTGCAAAAAATAACATTCAAGAGAGAAACTTATTTGATTACAGAAATTCGCTTAAAAACACACACTTAAAAACTAATAAGTAATCTGTTTATTTCTTGATATTCTAAAAAAACAAAACAAAAACATTGCTTTTTACCCATATGAAATAAACAAAAACTGTAAATACTTTTGTTTGCTTTTATTTGAAACGACTGGCCTTGGCAAATTGTTGTCTGCCATCATGACAGTTTGCATATCAGAAAAATTGTTCATTTAACAGAAATGCACAAAATAACAATTCTACAGATGATTGGTTATGGAGATAACACACGGATATAATTGGAAGTTGCTCTCTTACTTCATGAAAAACTTCCAAATTTGCCGCCAATATCCCAAGGGACAATTAGTGAAATAGAAAAGCAGCTTTGCGATCTTGGACATGTAGCCAGATAAAAAAAAGCAGCTGCCAGTGCAATAAGTGATGGTAACAAATTGGATATTTTGCTTGAGTTTAATGAAAACCAACATACTTTTAGTCGACAAGCAGCCACAATCTTCGATGTTAGCCAATCATCGACTATTCGAACATTAAAGAAAAATAAATCGAATACCTATAAAATGATACCAACTCAGGAGCTCATCGAAGACGATTTTGATAGGAGAACGTATTTTTGTGGTGGCAAAGTTAGACAACAATGTGAGCCAATTAGAATATGTTTTGTTTTCTGATGAGTCCACCTTTACATTACACGGTCATGTTAATCGTTAAAATTGCCGCTATTGGTCGAAGGAAAATCCACACTGGATGAGGAGAACATGCGCAATACCCTGTAAAAGTTAATGTTTGCGCAGGAATTGTTGATCATATCACAGGTCCCTTTTCCATTGATGGCAATTTGAATGGAGATACTTATTTAGCACTACTCCAAAATAATGTCATGCCAACTTTGACAAACTTATATCCTCATCCAGCAAACCCACTAGTTCCAGCGAATATGATATGGTTTCAGCAAGTTGGAGCAATTGGTAACGGGGCTACCAAATCAATGTCCGGCAATACCTCAACCAAATATTTCCAAATCAATGGATAGGGAGGCGAGGATTGATTAAATGGCCAGCACGATCCCCTGATCTGACGCCATTAGACTTCTTCTTGTGGGAATATGTCAAAAGCATTGTACACAAAACTAAATCACTCGACTTAGCTGACTTAAGAAGACGTATAACGCCTGCGAGTAGATCGGACACACCATGTATGAAAGGTTTCTGTTGAAAAACAATGCACAACTAAAAATACCAATCGACGTGTCGAACACGCACCCATTTATTTATTGTCGAATTTATTCCATTTAGCTGATACACAGTGTACAAACCAATATTTAGGTAAATCAAAACAAGAGGTTTTCTGATGGAGACATAACGAAACATATTTCCACTACTTATTCTTATTTAATTCATAAATATATAGAGAAAAAGAACTACGCATGCTAAATCAATTTTTTTTAATTCCATTTTGCACTAATCATTTTCAAATTTACGACACACTATTGACAGTTCTTCCTCTCAATACCCATAGTGGTTTCGAAATGACTTTTTGTGGACGAACCTCTTGTTTAATGTTAATTCCGAGATTCCTGACAATGTATTTATATGTTTTTTTATGCTGGTCGGACCTGAACCAAGAGTGAATACAGATTGTCATGAAATGATTTTAAAAGATATAAGTTTGGTTTTCTGTGAATCTGCACAAAAATGACTCAACATATAAAAAAAAAATTACACGTGTTACAACACAGTGAAATGCACTTTTTTGGTCGTTCGACCCACGAATTTCTAGTTAAAGAAACTATTTCATAAAATATTTTCATATGGGGATGTATTGAATATAGTTTTCTTAACATTCCATGATACATTCCATACCAAAAATAATTTTCTTGTATATGTTATAAAATTGCAGAAAAAAAGTGCTCTCCTTTTCTTTTTCAGAAATATTGATATTTCATCTTTCTAGAGCGCCCCGCACGTTTTCTAATACAACTATCTGCGACTTTGGCCGTAATGGTGAATTCATTTTGAGGGATTATAACAACCAATGTAATATTAAGAGTGTTATTAGATGATTCATTCCACATTAACCGAATATCTAATGAATAAAATTTTATGTTAGGATCGATGTAAGTGATTATTAAAACTTATCTGCTCAAATACAACTTAGTTTTTATCATTAGGATATTATAGAGAATACTTACATCACAAAAAAAAAATTACTATAGCAATACAATAAATCGGAATCAACAAAAACGAGATATACATATAAAAAATGTATAAACATACTACTAATTCATATTTCATGGGAACGTAAAAATAAATAAATAATATAAAAATATATAATTCTATTATATATCGATACATCTATGAACGATCGTCAGTCATTTCCAAAAATTGAGCGCTGATCTCTCGAGTGCATTCGCCTTTTCCATTGAAAATAAATTTATAATAATAACCATCAGCACAGATAACTGGAGAAGAAAATTAAGAAATTATACTTATCACAAAGTCTTAATATATTACTCACCTATTACCGAATTAGTGTCTGAGCCAAACGCGCAGATACATGGTGGTCCATTGGGAACAGTAAATTTACAAAATGACCAATTTGAAGAGAAATATTTTGGTAAAAATGTTGCATTCGCCAAGGACGATTGCTTATTCAATTTTGGATCATCCAATGAGAAAATATGTACGGTACCGTGATCTGATGACACACACAAACAAGTGGAAGTGTGGTTGAAATTTATACAGTAAATTGATGCCTAAAACGGAGCTTATTTTAATCTGATTGCATATTGTGTACTGACATGCATACCAGTAATATACATTTCAAGCATTTTAACTTATCAATGGCCAAAGCATTAACAAAAACAAGATTGTTAAAACACACTTATTTTTAGATACCCAGTTGAATAATGACATTTTGGACAACATGTGTAAATTCATTTACAACCTTTATTGTCATTATTAATTATAATTTGCAAATAGTAAAACGGAAAAAAAGATGCCGTTGTTATTAAGTAGCATCAAAATATGCAGGCTAAAATCTGTTATTTTAGCAAAATACAAGTAAGTATATTACACATCTTCCGCACAATATTTATACCGGATGATTCAGTAAGGGTGGCGACCGGCTGTATCTCGGAAACTGCTATGCCTAGAGCTTCGGGACAAAAAAATACATAACCAAAGTGGCCACCAGAAGTATCTGAAAATTATTTTAATGTTCGAAATTTTATCGCTAGGGGGCGTATCTGCTATGTTAAATCATAAAATCAGTATTATCTCAGAAAATTGCAGGTTGTGTTATAGTTTTGAATGGACCGTTCGAAAGCTGAGTTGATTTATTTTGTTTAATGTTTTTTTTTTCGTAGCTGCCATAATAAGGAGCGGGGAAGCCAATCAATTGTTCAATATTTAAATTTTAATATCTCCTGAACCGTTCAACCAATCTGAAATTTTTTGGGCTCGTTCGGTGGAGCATTTCATGGGTTATTTCTAGAAAAATTGTCGTTCTAGCATTTAGTTTAAAATAGGTAAACTAGAGGGGGTTTTCTGTAGTGATTACATATTTTGGTGAATTTCTAGAAAAAATTAAATGTAACCGTGCTATATAATTACCAGTGTCGCAAGCTAAATTAAATTGTTGAAATTTCAGTGAAAACCGCATCTTAATATCTCTATCCGTTCTCGATTTATCGCCAAAAGAATGAAATTTGTAACAAAAATCAACTGCGGCCATGAAAGTAGGCGACGCGACGGATGGTTTCCATGGAAACTAGGAAACTATCAGATTGTTTATTGCTTATATCAGCTAAAAATAGTCAAAACTGAATGGAATAAATTATTAACGAGAATAATAACAGCAAAAAGAAAATATCCAATCTTTATATACTATATCTTTAAGTCTACCCCATGAATAAAAATCAATTACTGTGAGATCGAGGGACCTCGGCGGCCAAGCAAAAATGCTACTCCAGTCTATCCATTCATTTGGGAACCGGTTATTTAAAAATTCCTGGACACTTCGCGCATAATACGCCGGGCAACCATCCTGCTGAATCCACATACCCATTCTTGTCTCCAGGGGAATATCTTCGAACAATAAAGGCAATTCATTTTCCAAAAAATGTAAATAAGCCACACCATTTAAACGCTGTTCAAAAAAGTAAGGGCCAATAATTTTCCCCCAAAAATTCGCACCAAACATTAACACTCCAACGATTTTGAAATTGAACTTCGCGTAACTAGTGAGGATTGCTATCTGACCAATAGCGCATGGACTCAATTTGTGTGTGGCCAGTGATGGTAGACGTTTCGAACATTTATAATTAAAATTTTAGTTGGATATTTTCTTTTTACTGTTATTACTCTTGTTAAATATTTTTTTCATTCAGTTTTGACTATATCTAGCCGATATAAGCATTAAACAATCTGATAGAATTTCATAGTTTCCATGGAAACCATCCGTTGCGTCGCCTACTTGCAAGGCCGCAATTAATTTTTGTTACAAATTTCATTCTTTTGGAGATAAATCGGGAACGAATAGAGATATTAAGATGCGGTTTTCACTGAAATTTCAACAATTTAATTTACCTTGCGACACTGGTAATTATATAGCACGGTTACATTTAATTTTTTCTTGAAATTCACCAAAATATGTAATCACTACAGAAAACCCCCTCTAGTTTACCTATTTCAAACTAAATGCTAGAACGACAATTTTTCTAGAAAAAACCCATGAAATGCTCCATCGAGCGAGCCCAAAAATTTTCAAATTGGTTGAATGGTTCAGGAGATATTAAAATTTACATATCGAACAATAGATTGGCTTCCCCGCTCCTTATTATGGCAGATACGAAAAAAAGTCATGGAACAAAATAATGGGACATCAATTCAGCTTTCGAACGGTCCATTCAAAACTATAACTCAACCTGCAATTTTCTGAGATAATACTGATTTTATGATTGAAGATAGCAGATACGCCCCCTAGCGGTGAAATTTCGAACATTAAAATAATTTTCAGATGGTCACATTGGTTATGTATTTTTTTGCCCCGATGCTCTAGGCATAGCAGTTTCCGAGATACAGCCGGTCGCCACCCTTACTGAATCACCCGGTACAGCATTTTTACATCTTAATTACGATCTTACTTTAGGACTTGTTGTTTTTTTTTTTTCCTTTTTTTTGATTAATTTTGTCTATTATTTATTTAATTTTTTTTGTGCTACTCAAGTAGAGTACGAGTCTGAACTCAAGTACCTACTTCAAATTCGTATGTACAGCCGCGACACAGTAAAAGTTGCTGAACTGAAGCTAAAATTCGGCACGCTTTTAATGAATGTTAGTATAAGCGAACAGCTGTAGGGAAGTCGGAATGTTTGGCGTAGTAAACAAACACATCAAAGAAACTATGTATATGTGATAGAAGTTTTTTGATTATTTTTATTTAAGAATTTATTAAATATATAAAACGAAGTTCTAGTGTATATAAAATGTTACAGACGACACTTTATTTTTTTTTTTATTTAGTATGTGTAAGGCTTAAGTATCTTATTTAATAAAATAGTTATGATTGTTTATTGTATTTGCATTTTTTGGTGTTAATTGCTAATGTAAATCTTATTTTGTTCTTTTCAAAGAAAGCATTAATAATAACAATAATAATAAACGACTATTATTAATGTTGGCGATATTATACAAATTATACAAATACTGGGTGACAATAAAGTAAACATTGCAGCTATGGAATAACAAATGTTAATACGCCTAGTAGTTGAGGTGAACCATAAAAAAAAAATAAATAAATTAAATTACACATCGCCAAAATCGTCCGAGATTAGCTGCATGCAAAGCAGGAAGCTGCTCTAACTCTAGAACCTTTGTAAACCTACATAGAACTAACTTAATCTATATTCGAGTCAAAAAAAATTTAATATATAAGTATATGCGAACTTACTAACAATAAACTAGGCAGTGTAAAATCAACATCCACTACACCGGACCAGAGCGACATGAAAAAGATACTTTTTAAAATGACTGAGCCCTAAGAGGTACAGTATTGTAAAGTTTCACAATATTATAGGAGTACGACCTTTTGAAAAGCGCAACATGATGGGCAGGGGGAGTTAATAGAGTTAATATTCCGCCCGATTTTTACCAATTACCATACCGTAATAATTAAAACATCACGTACGTTGCAAAGTTACGGTAATGCAAGCTATAAAGTTAAATCTGACCTTTAGATCTTAGTTACCGTGAAAACTATGATTGATGAAATAAAAAATCAATAAAGTTTATAATATTTTATTGATAGTTGAAGTTGAAAATTATTTACAGTGCGCTAATAAGTCAGTGATGTATGTGAGCCGATATTTTAAGGAATTTTTAAATCTGTCCTCATCGCCATATTGTAAAATTATTATTTTGAATCTCCCCTTCCCCTTCTCGTTGTTGCAAAAAAATCACTAAAGAAAAAAGAACTTACCCACACCCTCTTCTCTAATCGCGTTACAAAAAAATCCCCTTGCCTTTTCGGTGTTGCTAAAAAATTAAATTAATTACTGAGTTAATGCCCACCATAAGCCAATGCTATCGAAAATAATCATAATGAGCCAGAAATTGAAAAGGCATCTTTGATCATATAAATTATAATCATCTAAATTCCCTACAACAAAATTTTGTATTTTAGCTTATATTCCTTTCAATCAGTGTCGGATTTGTGAGAAAGTCCTGATTATATAGGCAATGTGGAAAATGTTGGTAACTTTGGTTGTATCACGGCTGTACATATATTTGGTGAATTTTAACAAAAAAAATTGTTGTACTACCTAATTACAAAAATCCACCACTTTTATAATACTATATATTCATAATTGAAAATTTCGTTCTGCAAAAGCAGGCAAAAATATATACATTTCTTAAAAGCAAAACATTTTACACATATCAAGTAAATTTGATAGTTGAAATTTTAATTTTAAGCTGATCATGCATAAGCGTTATCCTTATATTTCAGAAAAAAAAATCATGAAAATTTGTATTTATGCTCACTTGGCCTGTAATTGCTTCGTAACTACTAATAAATTTTTTATAAATGTGCATATACCTGATTCGCACCCCTTCTTAGTTCAGCTATCTTTTGTCCTTGGATTGTATCAAAAACCCTTATTAAGGTACCTTTCTCACTTGCTGTCGCTAATCGTGTTCCTTGTAAATTTAAAGCAATGCAATTAACATTTGCCTCGTGTGCAAAAATCGTGAGGGCAGGTCTTTCTGTATTTGCTAAGTCCACCAATTGCACATGCCCTGTCTTTCTGCTAGGAAAAGCAAGTAAGGAGTTATTACTATTAGGGCACAGCACACAAAGACCTTTGGGATTAGGACATGTTTCAAAAACATGTATTTGTTGTGGTTTATGTGTAAACGTGTATACTTTTATCATCGTATCTGAAAATAATAAATAACAGCAATAGGTATACCACAAAATCTTGTTAAAATAATATTACCCAGCACTACAACAATTCTATCTCGACGCAATCGTACTCCTAAAACAGGGTCTTTAAATTTTAAATTAATGGGTGTCGTTTTATTCAAATCATCCCAAATTACAACTTCATTTGGAGAATATAGTGGCCGTTCACCTCCACCGACTAGCGCTAAATAATTGCATTTAAATAGCATCTCGATGTAACTTAAACCACCATTTTCAAAATCTTGCCTTTGCTTCTCCTTCAAGGGATCACAATTGTATATGCGATATCCTGTCGATGTGGCGCAAGCAAAACATCCTGTACAAATAAAATGCTGGAGATAAACAAATCTGATCTCAACTAACTAAATAAATTCATCAATAAATTCAAAAGAAAAGGTTATACCTTGGTCTTGATTAAAGCCTGCGTACAATAAGCCGTTGCTGTAAGGATTTCCTAACTCTAAATTCATATTGTGTTTATTTGTTTTCTGAATTACATACTAAATCGACAAAAATATATTTTTAGGTTTTATATTAAACGCAAATAAATACGATAACCAAGATACATTGCCTTAACCTAAAAATAAATGACAGTTTATTGTGTTTTGTGTTCTCAAACGTTCAAACGTATCCACAGTTTTTATTTTTCAAGTTGTTGTTTAGATGGAAGCACGAGATACGGTTAACTTCCTTATTCATGAATATGAGATAAAAAATATTTATAGTTTTTTGATACCAAGCAAAACATCTTCGATGGTCGCGTGATTTTATTCATCGTATATTTGTGAAATACAATTTTTTTTCAAATATTGTATTATATTAATTTATTAGCTGTATTACAAATGTCTGATTTACAAAAATAACAAATATATAGGTATAATAGTCGCCGTAACGATATTATAAAATGACATCAATTTGTTACTAATCGAATTATAAGAGTTACAAGGGTTAAAAAACATTTATAGTATATTTGTCTATTGGGGGGTATTCTGAAAAAAATAAAAAGGTGCTGTTTTAAATAATTAAATATTAATAATATAATTAAGATAATCAAACATAATTAAAAACCAAATCCGTAGTTACTACACGAATAACTCATTAGTTTAAATGTAAAATTTAATTAAAACCGGTAGCCCCTTTTAAATTTTTCGGAATACCCCCCATGCATTAGATAAATACTGTAAACGATTATCTTTCACAGGTATAAGCACAATAGCAAACACTTATAATTCGATTAGTACGAATTGAGGTAACTCAACTTGCTTTCGGTCCCACAAAAAATATCAAAGGTACATTTAACTACAAATAGTTTTAAAATATATTTTATTTAAAATAAATAGTATACAACAATAAATAATCACAGAATATTTCTTGTAAATAAAATTAATAACATCACTATTTCAACATAGATTTGTAATATTTATACAAATATGTTTAATCGCAAATAGCTTCGCTGATGAAAAATCAATACCTATGTGCTGTGCAGAAAGAAATTAATCGGCCAAGCTATTTGTTTTAATTGTAAATAGAAATACTTCCAGAAATACATATATACATACATAAATCTATATATAAAACTTCAAATTACAAGAATTGTGGTTTAGTTACTAAATACCTATATTAGAATATACAGACGAGTTTTTTATATGGCAAAGTTAATTTATTATGTAACTGTTAGCTGAATTAAAATTTTGTTAATTGGAATATATATTGTTGTACCTAATAGGTTTACAATCTGAAAATATCTTCACGTACACCGAGTGATCCGTAAGCTTGTCAGGAATAATAAGATGTTTTTTTTTTAATGGAACAACCTGTATATAAGTAGCTCATTGTATTCCACATTAAATCCCGAATATCTTTTGTTAGAAATATTTTTCCACGAATGGCTTAGCTTTCTGAGTATTCTCATTTTTTTTTTTTTAATGGCGGAAGCGCATTTAGGAATTTGTCTGAATTTTTTTCAAGCGGTTTAATTTCGAGCAATCAGTTTCTGTACAGTTATAGCCTAAGGATTTCTGCATCTTAAACCGACATAGGAATTTATAATTTTTATACTGTATGATCGTAAACTTTGGTTGCATTGGCAGAATATTAATTGCTGAAATAAGCTTGTTTATTTTAAATGGAACAGCCTGTATATTTTGTGGAATCTTATAATGACATAGGAACTTTAAAACTTTTGTACTATGTACTATACCCATCATTTATAGTTTACGAAATAGTGTTTTATGGAGGATTACATAAAATTATTTAATAATTATTTAAGTATCAAGGCTGGGAAGTGACGTTTTGTCGAACGAGTTTGAAGATTGCGAGCTGAGGCGAGCAACTAAATGATTACCACTCACTAAAATCAATTTAGTTGCATTTGTGGTGTTTAGAATACAGATGACTCATATTTGATTGACAGATTGTTTGACAGCTATGTTGACAACCGAACCAAGAGAAACTTGAGAATCTTCACAAAAGAGTACGGTAAAGTAACGGAAGTGACTGGTACTTCAATTCGGTATGTACTTATTGTACTCTTCCGTCCATAGACGGTAAAGTAACGGAAGTCATGCGTTGACCGTTCAATACATAATTCAATTCGATAAAGTGGCGCTTTCTATCTTCGAATGAGTGTAGTAAGGTTGTACTTTCAGATGTTTAGAAAAAAATGTGTTTTTTTTTTCAGTTATATACATCTACAGTGTGTAAACTAAAGCGGTTTCCAATAGGAAGAACTTTTTTAATATAAATTTTTTGGAGAAAAAGTCATTCTATATAATGTTTTTTGGTTGATCTGAAACTAACAAAAATGCTGTTAAAGTTCAGAATAAATTTGCCGTTTTTCGAAATAACGGTAATATTTACATTTTCTTTGCAAAAAAAATCCAAGTTTCGGAAATCTTCAGTTTTACAGCGTAGCCATGACTTGTCTGATATATGCCATAAAATTCATGTGAATATACATAAATGAAAAGATGGTAACATTAAATCAAAGAATTTATCTAATTGAATGCTATGGCCTAGGAAATGTTTCATTTAATTATGCACTAAATTTATTTCATGAAAAATATCCTAATGTTGCCGTATGAAGACCGCCTTTGAAAAAATTAATAAAGAAGTTTGATGATACAGGATGCGTTACTGACAAGAAAATGTTACGGAAAAGTTCTAAGGAGGACGATGCTGTAACTATTATGGCGATGATGTCTGTGCGAGGAGACCCAAAAAAGTCATTGCACCGATGAGTTGCTGAAGTAAATTGTAGCCATACTTTATCACAAAGAATCTTTAAGGCCAACCAAATTTATCCATATAAACTTTAGGCATACTACCGAGACCATGCATTCAGATCAGATTTTTGTTTATGGGTAGGTGAAAATGTGATGAACCATCGGCTATCCTGTTAAAATTTAATGTTCAGATGAAGCAACATTCACTACTAACGGCATCGTATCTTCTCAAGATAGTAGACTTTGGGCATTCAGAAATCCAAATTTTAAAGTGAACACTAGGAATCAGCGATACAAAAAAACTAATGTTTGGTGTGGGATGTTATGTAATAGGATTTTAGAACTTTACTTCTTTGATGGAAATTTAAACCGTCACCACAACTACTATGAAATGATAGATTATTTCATGCTACCATCACTACGCGAAGACGAGATAAATAGAATTTATTCTCAGCAGGATGGATGCACATGACATAGTACCGTGAACGTTCGGCGATTGCGATTCCCAAATAGATGAATTGGGCGAACAAGAGAAAAAAGACGACCACCAGCGGCGGACATATCGAATTGCAGCAGTTTATGGCCTTCTGCAATTACGTTTGTCGAAAGTGACAATGCTCGACTTTTGACCGTGATTTACGATCACTCTTTCTTTTCAAAGGTTTTAAGGCCGAAATGAACATCGCTACATTCTTCGACAGTTTGTATGTATAACAAATAAACGTTATAATTTCCTCCATTATGATTGATGATCATTTTAGCTGTCCTTAGGAAATTTGTGGTAAAACAAAATTTCTGGAACTTTGACTTTTTTTGCAAAGAAAATGTAAATATTACCGTTGTTTCGAAAAACACACTGAGAAAAATGGATTGTAAAAATTAGATCGTAAATCTCTTTATGTTAATTACTAAAATAATTATTGTCAAAACGACAATATGTGGCGTATTAAGAGTAAAATAACCAGATTTTATCATGCTTATATAGTAAGAGGCAAAAGCTGGATGTTACCATCTACATCTTATGGATGTAACAATTAATATACTCTATTGCTGAAAGCCTATATAATGAGGTGGATTATATAAATAGTCGCTGCGATTGACTGCGATATTATCAGGTATTCGATGCATATTAAATTTCTGAAATAAATGTTTGTAACGCTCTTCCCACCCCTTGCTCTATTCATTGTCGATCTTTACCGAAGAAATCGACCAATAAGCTGTTTTGCGGCGACAAAATTACTGACAGGTGTTATGTATGTACGTGTGATACAGGTGTACGTATTCCTGTCGGTGCATGTTTGTGTCTGGTCGTTCGTTGATTGCTGTGCATCGTGAGCAGAAATGGATGCAAACGTGGAAAACATATTAATCGAGTGGGGGTTTCCACAGTTAATTGATATATTCAAAGGCAAGTAATAGATATTATATGCATACACTTCGTAGTGGGTACTTTATGCTTTGATAGAACATTAATCTAAATCTAACCTACTAGTGATTGTTATGTTAATGTAAGTAATACACGTTGGAATTTTGTAATACTGGTTCTAAGGACAAATAAAAAAATAAAATCAATATTATAGTTTTTATTGTGTAATATTCCACTTTCCCTATGCATGAACTGGGTAAAACCTTGTATAGTACTATATTTTTCATTACAGGTAAGTATCGCTCTATAGTGCCCGCATATGATCCATTATATTATTGTTTAATATCTTCTGTTTTAAATGCTAAGAGACGTTAGATTATTATAATAGAAAATAATATTGTAAGTACTACAAGGCTATATAGTAAGTATGAGCATCATGTATCCTACATAGTAAAATATTACATTATACTGGGTACAATAAAAAATTTAACAGTTATTATCAAATATAGTCAGTGCTATTAGACATTTTTTTCACATTTACTAACATGTATGCTCAAATTAATAATACAAATATAGTACACCAACTTTAACATACGAGTTAATAATAACTATTCACAGAAATTTACTATACAGATATTGTCACCGGTAATATAAAATATGGTTATCCCTATAGGAGCTATAAAATATATTAAAGTATACTATATTTATGTTAAAGAGTACAATCTATTTCTCTCAGTGCAGAAAATTTATTTTCATCTTAAACAGCGTTTTTGTTAGTTTCAGATCAAGCAAAAAATATGAAACACAACTTTTTTCGTAAAATTCATATTAAACAAGTTTTTCCTATTGGAAACCGCATTAGTTTACACATTGTATAATCCTAGTAGCTGTGAAGAAACCATTGGCATATATAACAAACAATTAATAAATGTAGACGAAGCGCATTAATTTGTTCTTACATTACTTGCTCTTTTTCTCTATTTTTTTTTACTGGTTGGTTTTGTTATATTATCTGTCACTCAATTTTATTTGTTTATTTATTTACTTGTTGGAATTTTCTGATATGGTATATATTCTTGGAGAAGCTCAAAGGAATTGTTTACTCGCAACACGAATTTTTCAATGCGCTTTCCAGGGTGATGATAACCATTAGGTTAGGCGAAAAGTAAAACAAAGAGAACTCAGAATGATTACATAATCATGGTAACTGAAAATAAAACATAATTTTATGTAATGTTTAAAACTCCTTAACACTATAAAGTTCCACAAAAAATACAAGGTGTATTTTTAAAATAAGCAAGTTTTTAGCAATTAAAATTCTGCAACCAAAGCTTCCAATCACAGTATAAAAATTATAAATTCTTATGTTGTTTTAAGATGCAAAACTCTTTAGGCTGTAAGAGTACAGATACTGATTTCTCAAACTTAAACCGTTCCGTCATTTTTCACGGAAAATTGGGAACACATGGAAAACCAAACCGTTCGTGGAAATATACTTTTTTCTAACAAAAGATATTCGAAATACAATAAGGTGCTTATATACAGCATGTTCTATTTAAAAAAAAATTGCTTATTATTCCTGACAAGATTGTGGATATAAATGAAAGTATTTTTAGATTGTGAAGCTATTACTTCAACATTATATATTCGGATCATGAAATTTTTAATTGAGCTGACAGTTACCTAATAAATAAACCCTGCTATATAAAAAAACTCACCCTGTATTTGTTTTAAATTCATAGGTTAGTACAGACAACAAGTAGTATTTCTGCTAAGCCTACTTTTATTAGTCCAAATACGAGTAAACATTTGTGGACAATGTACGCGCAATATACATACCGTGCTAACAAGATTTTCGTTTGGGCATTGAGTGTTGAGAAAACCCATTGCATTTCACAAAGCTTAGTTGCCAAGTGTATCAAATTCATATGCATCCAATTTAACAACTTACCATATTATGTTATACATGTTAAGCCGGACCCAAAATGTAAGATTGCCAGCACCAGTATGTAGAAGGAATTAAAGGAAAAAAATGTAGGTACTTAATTTAAAATATAAAAGATTCGTTACGGATATGTTCCATACTTTTGTTTAGTAGTTTATGTTACTATCCAAACATTTGTCTTGTTTTTTAGGTAGTAGGTAGGTACATAATTAGTTCGTCTGTTATGATTTGAAACTTTCTTTCTACTTGAAAAGCTATAAAGCAAATGTATGGAATTCATTCATTTTCTATCGTAAATCGTTTTTTCAATGGAACAAATCTTCTCTCAACTTTTTGCGCTGGTATTTTATTAATATCTACACTTATTACAAAGCAATCATTTTAATGTGTTAGGTATATATTACGTATATCTTCACAGGGGAAAATGATATCAATTACTCCGAATCCTCCTAAATAAAAACGCCATTTATGCATACAATTTGCAATTTTTGGTAAAATCCGCAGTTTATTGTACAGTCATCACAAAAAAGAAAGTTGGCGACGATTAATTGCAAAATATAAAGAAAGTTCTTATGATTTCAATTTGTTGTGTTGCACTATACCAACATATATTTGTTTTCAAAATCAGCTCGAGGAATCGGGCGGAGCGGAATGAATAGCTGACACGATACTGCAGATACGTATTACAATAAAAACTGAATTACGATTATAGAACGAATCGCGAAAATTAAGAAACGTTTTTGTAGTATTCTAGTCGGTGACATTCTTTGATTTGCAACAACTATCACATATTTGGAGATATGACGTGTATGTATGTTTTCACAATTTGAAAATGATTAGTAACAACAAAATATTCAAAACAAGATAAGTAATTCATAATGAATGTTCAAACTGAAGACCTTCAGCACCCTGACAATAACCTAATCTATCAACGAATGAGTTCTGAAACATCTCTTGTGCTATCTCTTGAAAGGCTATCCTAATTCCATCTTCCAACTCCTCGAGCGACTGAGGTTTAGTCTTATAGACATTAGGTTTCAAATGCCCCCAAAGGAAAAAGTTTAATGGACTTAAATCGGGCGATCGCGAAGGCCATTCAAGATATCCTCTTCGGCCTATCCAACGCTGTGGAAATACTTCATTTAGGTATTCACGCACGTCAACTCCATAATGCAGTGGTGCTCCATCTTGCTGATACCAGATGGCATCTTAGAACAGAGCAGGATTTGCGGGGTTTGGAAATAAATGAATTACTACTGGAACAATTTCCTCACGCTAAAGTTGTAAATAACGATAAGAATTAAAATTTTCTCTAAGAAAGAAGATTATGTGTCCTCTGACCATACCAGCCTATACATTTACATTTTGAGGATATGTGTATGATGTTCTTATATCCAATGAGGATTCTGATCACTCCAGTAGCGATTTAGATGTCCATTTAAGCAAAATGTTGCTTCGTCGGAGAATAAAATATCATTGACAAAGTTACCATTACGATCAATCTTATCCACTATTTCCTAACAAAACTACAGCCTTCTATCGGAATCATCTTCATTTAATTCTTGTACTAAATGTACTTTGTACGGATGAAACTTAGTTTTCGACAATATCCTCTTTACCGATCGCTTGTTAATATATTATTATTGACGTTTTTGGTTCTTCTGGAAGATAATTAATAAGAACATCCCGGTTCCATTAAACTTTCGCAACACCTTTGAAACTGTTGATTTTGAAATACTTTTATCAGGAAATGTGGTATTAAAAATATGACATGCACCTTGTAGAGATCTTGTCTCTCACTATAACCGAGCATCATTAACAAACTAATTCTTGAATATTCTGTTAGTTCGCCCATAATGAACAAGTATTTTAGTATTCGGAAACTATCTGCCAATATTGACTAGTTTCCCTGACAATTGAAAAATGCTAATATTCTTTATCAGAAATATCTGACAAAAAGGTGTTAACGCTTTATCTTAATATCTCAAGTCGCACACCCACCAAGCACATCATTTTCTTGAAAAAGTGTCTATCCGAAAATGTCAAAAGATACAAGGTGAACCGTTTAAAAAAACTACTGATGACGTCATATCTCCAAACATGTAATAGTTGTTGAAAATCAAAGTATGTCACAGACTAGAATAAAAATACTACAAAAACTTCTTAAGGTTATCTTTTAATAAAACCCATAATTTAGCCAGAAATTCGGTGTTCACACACATTTCCCTAAGCCTGTATAATAAATATACCGGGTGACAATGGGAAGTGGATACACTCTTTTTTATTTTTTGCAGATAAAAATTTAAATTTTGGAGGGCTTATAGGAGATCACGTTGTGAGTTTTTGCAATAACTTTGAATGTGCTCGTTACCTCCGGTTTGACCGGAAACGTTCCCAACTTTTGATTTTTAAATGGAACACCCTGTATTTTTTTACATTTTTCGAATCCGCGTGTTATTCAACACATGATGAAGTCATTTGCGGATTTTTTCTTTCAAAGTAGGTATGTTTCATATAAATTTTAAAGCCGGAACTAGGTGGCTCTGGCTCTCAAAAATTGCTTTTCTTTGGCATTGTTATCATGAGAAATAAATCAAATCTGATGTTTTCTTCATCTGTCCTTAGATATTTTTCCTCAAAATTTCAAAACATAGTTTTTTCTTAAAAACTAATTATATCGCTTCCTACACACATGAAGAAAAAATTGACATGCTTTTGATTTATGGAGAATGCAAAAAGAACAGTCGTGAAATCCCACAATTATACGTGATCTTCTATCCCGAACGTCCACCATGAATATTGTTCTTACAAATATTATTTGCACCAACATTTGTACGATGGACATGCCGGTAGAAGGTTGCAATATTGAACATGGTTGTTAAATAAATACAATGAAGACAACAATGTCATAAACAACATTTTATTTACTGACCAATCTCAATTTTGTAACAACTCTATGTTCAACCGTCAAAATATTCGTTATTGGTCGTAATCTAACAGAAGGATTATAAGACCTGGGCACTTTCAAGAACGATTTGGTGTAAATACGTTTGGGCGGCATACTAGACAATCAAATTGTTGGGCATATTTTGTTTCAAGGCACGCTCATTGGCACGTTATTTAGAGTTTTTAAGATGTCAAATCCAAGATGATCTTGATAATCTACAGTTATACCGAAATATTTACTTCCCGCAGGACGGTACTCCCCTCCCCAACAATACGATAGATGTTTCGCAATATTTACATGAAACGTTTGGACACAATGTGATAATATCAATAAACAGTCCAATAAGGTGGCCAGCCAGGTCTCCAGATTTAACTCCGCTTGATTTCTTTCTTTGGAGTTACATTAAAGATCTTGTCTTCATCATTCCAGTTCTTACACTGCAAGAGCTAGAACACATAATTCCACAGACATTTGAAGAGATAACTCCAGAGATGTTGGAAAGAGTAGCAGAAAAGGCTCGAAGAAGTGCAGGAGAATGTGCATAATGGCGGACTTATTGAATAAGCTTAGGAATAATTAGATATGATAGATGTCAATTACCTTAAAAATTATAAAAAGTTTTTTAACACTGCGTCTTTATTTCTTAAAGGATTTTAAAAGTTTCATCCCCAAAAAGTAAGAAAAAAAAGTTTTGAAATTTTGAGGGAAAATAAGGATGTGTCCTTAGATATTTTTTTTTTAGAAAAAACTTCAGATTTGAAGTATTTCTCATGATGACAATGCAAACTAAAAGCAATTTATGAGGGTCACTGCCATCTAGTTTCGATTTTAAAATTTACATGAAAGATACTTACTTTAAATGAAAAAATCCGTAGATAGTTTCATCATGCGTAGAATAACACAACGATTCGAAAAATGTAAAAAAATACAGGGTGTGCTATTTGAAAATCAAAAGTTGAGAACGCTTCCGGTCAAACCGAAAGTAAGTTGCACATTCAAAGTTATTGCACAAATTCACAACGTTATCTACTATAAACCCTCCAAAATTTAAATTTTTATCTGAAATAATAAAAAAGTTACAGAGTGTATCCACATCCTATTGTCACCCTCATACATAAAATGAAACTAACAGTTGTTTCTTTTGCGAGTTTGGGTTTAAATTTCTTACTTGTAGATAAAATTGTACAGCGATGCCCTTTTTTTCTATTTTTGTCATGATTTAGATCAGGGGTGAGCAACCTTTTTAATCAACGGGCAAATTTAAATTTTAAAAATTTTTGGCGGGCCGCACATAAAGTAACCCTTATTAATAATTTACACAACGTTATTTATAATAAACATTAGAATAAAAAAAAATAAAATTTAAAAAAATGTCAAGATTTCATATACAAATTTTAATGCAAAATAAAAACAAACAAGAAAAGAACAGAAACACGAATTTACTTGAAATTTTTAATGAGAAATTTGGCACTGTTTTTTCGATAGAAGCTGATCAATATCAGCCGGAATTGATGAGGTAGCTACACGTACGCAGCTTTCTAATCGTGCATCACTCAGTCTTGATCGGTGGTCATTTTTGATTAATTTCATGCTTGAAAATAATTGTTCGCAAACATACGTACTTCCGAACAGAGACATCATTTGCTTTGCAATTTCGTCAAAAGCGGAAATTTCTCAGGGCTCACCTAAGATTTATAAAAATTTTCGATGTTTACTGAGAAAAATAAATTTTATAAATCGGTATTATTCTGCATGTCAATCATTTCCATTTGAAAGTCTTCGGGAACTCCACATCGATATTAAATGGTGAGGAAAACATTTTCATGGAAACCGCTGTCTTCTCAGCTTTGAACATTTGGAATTGTAATTGAAATTCGTTGATTAAAATGTCTATATATTGTGCGTATTTTTGAGAAGTAGTAACGTTTTCTTTTTCTAAATGTGAGTAGTAGAGGCTAGGTGCCTACGGGGCCAGTTTTTAGATAGGCGTATCGGGTGCCGGTACGGGGCCAATATACAGGTACGGGGCCACTTTTTAGATAGGCGTATCGGGTGCCGGTACGAGGCCAGTTTTCAAGATGGCGGCTACCCCCGGTAGACGTGTTGGGACACGATTTCGCGATCGCGGCTTAATTATGAATTATTATGGATTGATTATTTGTTTAATTAGCGGTGCATTACGCTAATTCGCGGAACGGGCGAGCTGATTGATTATTTGTTTAATTAGGGGGTGCATTACGCTAATTCGCGGAACGGGCGAGCTGATTGATTATTTGTTTAATTAGGGGGTGCATTATGTTAATCCGCGGAACGGGTAAGCTGTTTCTCAGAATCCCCAATCATCTTACACACCTGCGCCCATAGCAATAAAAAATTTAAATTATTATGCATAACACGCAACTACAACCCCAGCTAGGTACATGGGATTTCGGCATGTTAATTATGGGATGAGTTTATCAGAATTTACAATCATCTTACACACCTGAGCTCATAGCAATAAAAAATTTAAATTATTATGCATAACACGCAACTACGAGACATTGAATTCAGAATCTGCAAAGTTTCTCAGAATCCGCAACACCTGCGCGCATAAAACGCTCGTTATTTATGCAAAGCATGAGGACAATGGGTTTGCTAGAGATATGGAATTTATGAATATTAATTGTGGGATAAGTTATCAGAATTTACAATCAGCTTTATGCGGTAAAGCAGCTTATGCATTTTAATCAGCATGCTCTTCTGAGAAGACTCTTTTAATGTAGGGGTGCTATAACTCGACCCCCTGCTAGGGATGTGCTACCACCCAATAATAGTTCTTTAACCAATAGAATTAACGCCCTTTTTCTCCGCCAATAGGAAGGCTTCACAAAGTATTGGGTTATGCGAGTCCATACCTACTAGAAACAGCGCCATTATGCCTAATCATGAGAGTGGAATATATATAAAGAGCGCGCAGAACGAACTTTCAATATTCTGTATCCACAGAGAACAACAGTGCAGTGCTTCAGTACTCTATAACAACAGTGTGTATTTCTGTGGTTAGTTTTAAAGTTACATAAAAATGACGTCTTCCGATTTGGCTAATGGTTTGGTGGCCAAAATGGATAAAATTTTAAAATTTATCCGACCTGGAGATGTCGAAAATATTGAAAAATTCATCAATTTATGCGGACAGAACTTGAGGATTTTAAACGCTGCCTTGAAGAAAGCCACCACTATGGGAGCAAAAGTAAGTTTTAGTTATGTTTCATCATTCTTATATAATAAATTAACGTTTCGATATTATATAAAATATCTGGTTCACAATATAATTATGATTCTATTATTTAGATGCGCTTGACAAATGCAATCGGGAAAATGGAGGGTTTTCGAACAATTTTAAAAGAATTGCGTACTCGAGGAGCAGGTCACCTGAACCGGCAGACCAGCAGAATCCGTTGGCATGATTTGAAATCGGCTTTCCAAAGCCGCATTCGAACAGCATGCATCACCAATTTGCAGCATCAGGACCCACGAACGTTCTTTGAAGATGCTAAAAGCACGTTTGTGCGCCGCATGAAGAACGAACTCCGAAAAAATTCGTTTTTGAAGGTAAACGCGGTGTTCTGTGGCAAATTCGCGAAGATTGATGGAGTTGAGGAGTTGAAGTACCTCAACACAAAAAATGAGGCAATTAATCTCGATACTGATCTGGATACCTGGTTCGAGCAAAACATTAAAGACGCAATTCTGCGCGATTTAGAGGAGTTCCAAGTAAGTTTAATTTCTTTAAATTGCGTGCTCTTTACTAACATACATTTGATTTTAGGAACGAGATAGTGGATGGGCAATAACTAGCGTCGTTGATTTAACTATATGTGTTAATATGCATAATCCGCAACGCGGTGGCTCATACAACCCCTTGCCGATATTAAAAGAAGAGATGCTAAATACGCCTAAATCAGAGATGTTTGACTACTTTTATAAACCATTAACTGAAAATGAAATTAGACAGACTCTACAGAAGCTATATGAGAGAGAATCTCACAGATTGAAAACAGCGCAGCAATTTACACCGGATAAGCCTAATATTATCATATCAATCGGCTTTGAATCAGGCTACACTTATGAGAAATATGAAACGGCACAACTATCACCAGAACGTTTTAAGAGTGATTGGTTTCAATCTACCGTTCTAGATGAATTGGTTGAAAAAATCATGGAATACCCAGCCTCCATCAGACATATACGATTGCATATAGATATTGATTGCTCCAAGTGTAAGCCGTATAGAGAGACTGCTGCTCAGGCTAGACGTCGTGAATGGTGTAGAAGAAATCTATAAGGCGCTAGACAACATTAAATGAAGATTTTATATACAATCGATATTTGTATTTTTATTTATAAAATGCATAAGTTTACAATACATTATTTTTATCAAAAGAAGCTTTATATATTGCATATAATACTGTAACATACGATTTTGAAGTAATTAAACTAGGTGTCGAATAAATTAAAATGTTTATGTATGTATGTATATTTGAAAATAGTAAAATATAGAAAAAGTTATTATCGATATTTGTATTTATTTATAAATAGACATAAGTTTACAATACATTATTTTTATCAATCCAGCTGTTGTGCGAACTATCAAATCCAAGCCACTTGACATAACATTTGTTTGCTTTTGTTTGCAACACTTTCTCAACGAGGTAAACGTCTTTATGCTTTGTCATTTGCAGTTCAGGTTCGTAAAAACACCCCAGAATTGGCCTTCCATTCATATCTTCAAGTAGATAGGTAGCAGGATTGGTTATTTGCACTTTCGATATTTTGAAAAGCTCGGCACTCCAATTAGGCATATATCCTTTCTGGAATACTCCTTTATATTTGCTGATTCGAATAATATCACCAACTTTGAATTTATTTTTTCCCTTAATTTTAATATTGTTGTAAACGGTAGACAGAAGATATTGCTCATTCTTCTTTGTGACATCACACGGTTTTATTTTAATGGTCTTATGTTTTGTTTCATTGTATTTGATAGCTATTTCCTGCAAAATATCTATCCATTTGTACGAACCCCTCAAGCTAAAAGCCTCGTACAACCTATTTTTGATTGTGCGAATAACCCTTTCAGCTATTGAAGCTTTCTTAGTACTATATGAGGAATAGTGATTTATTCCATGTGTTATCATTAATTTCTCAAACTCCCGATTGTAGAATTCAGTGCCCGCATCTGTTTGTAAATTTTTGGGGGAGCGTCCGTGCTGCAAAACAATAGACATTGCCTCTCTAACTTCATTTGCGCTTTTGTTTTTCAGCGCATATAACCATAAAAACTTTGAAAAACAGTCAATGATAACTAAAACGTATTTATAACCGCCGTTCTCCCGTTTGTATGGCAAGAACTCCATTAAATCCGCCTGCCATAAATCGTCTAAACCTTTAATGATTACATGTCGTCTAGCAAAGTTTCGTCTGGATGGTCGATGTAGTTCTTTAACAACGTCCTCTTTGCTCATTTTAAGCGATCATTTTTAACAGCGTTAGGTATTTTTAGATTGATAGTTTTTTGAGTATCTAATTCTACTGTTAAGCGATTTATCTGGGCTTCTAAGGTTGTTATTTTTGATTCTAGCCTTTTAACTACGTCTTGAAATTCAGAGACTAATTGCTTTCGACTATCCGCTAATCCTTTCTGCATACGCTGAATTACATTGGACATATAACGTGCATTTACACAATCCTCAGCATCGATAGGATCGGCAACATATCTAATACGCCTCCCGTTAGCATTAATGTCTTCTTCAAGCGTTGACCAGAATTCCACTCGAGCACGCTTAATGGTTGAACTTACTTTATTGGGGCAAAAGAAACGTCCAAACTTGTCGATACTCATTCTGAAAATGATGTGTGGTTCTTGCCGCCGTCATATTTATTGTACAACACCTGTCTCTCTCAATTCTTCTATTATAGACATAATTTCATTAGCGTGGCTAGTATTTCCTGCTTGTTGGGATGCCTTTAGAAGCCGAAGCCGATCTACTAACTCGTTGATATCATCCCAATACACATACTCATATGGTGCCTCAGATGCGATCATGAAACCTTGACCAGAAGCTCGCTCCAACAACGGCTTGATTATATTAATATACTTGTAACTTTTGCTACCTTTTAACTGCTGCCTAGGATCGAAATCGCGATGTAGTACGTGCGTGCGTTGTAAGATGTCACGATATGAATTTTCATCTTCAAGAGTGTAAGCATCGGGCTCCCTCTTGAACAGCAATTCATATAAACCCTCGGTACCATTATACACTTTATCGTTGATTACCATATCGTTCCCAGAGAAAATGATGGCGCTGTTACCAATTTTAAATGAGTTGGTATGGCGGTCCATTATTGGGCCAAACGTGGTGTCTAAGGCTTTGCTGCTGGTATCGCGGAGGAGTCTCACTATATAGGCTTTGGGTGGAAGGGTTCTGATATGTGCCGATGTAGGAGTTGCATGAGCTGATACCTGCCTTGTGGCAGAAGTTAATTCAGTTTGCTCATATGGTTTGGTCTGCGCTGCTAATGCCAGTAAAGGATCTCTAATACTAATCAGAGGATCTTTGAGGGCGCTAACTTCCTCTTTGATGGTTGAGCGTAATTCTTTCAGCGGTTCGGAAATAGGCATGAAAGTTTTCTGTAGCAATTCATCCACATCCCGATCGAATCGAACGGGTGAGCTGATTGATTGCAACGGGGTGCCGTTAGTTGCCGATCGATTCGAACGGGTGAGCTGATTGATTGCAACGGGGTGCCGTTAGGTGCCGATCGATTCGATCGGGTGAGCTGATTGATTGCAACGGGGTGCCGTTAGGTGCCGATCGATTCGATCGGGTGAGCTGATTGATTGCAACGGGGTGCCGTTAGGTGCCGATCGATTCGATCGGGTGAGCTGATTGATTGCAACGGGGTGCCGTTAGGTGCCGATCGATTCGATCGGGTGAGCTGATTGATTGCAACTGATATCCGTTCCAAATTGGACAGTGCAATAGTTGCGAGATGAGAGAGAAGTCAGAGGTGCAGGAGCGAAAGCTGAAATTGAAAATTCTAAAAGCTAGTCGGGCTATACGGAAGAAGCACATGCAATTGAAACTGGGGCGGGCGGATGTGGATGAATTGCTACAGAAAACTTTCATGCCTATTTCCGAACCGCTGAAAGAATTACGCTCAACCATCAAAGAGGAAGTTAGCGCCCTCAAAGATCCTCTGATTAGTATTAAAGATCCTTTACTGGCATTAGCAGCGCAGACCAAACCATATGAGCAAACTGAATTAACTTCTGCCACAAGGCAGGTATCAGCTCATGCAACTCCTACATCGGCACATATCAGAACCCTTCCACCCAAAGCCTATATAGTGAGACTCCTCCGCGATACCAGCAGCAAAGCCTTAGACACCACGTTTGGCCCAATAATGGACCGCCATACCAACTCATTTAAAATTGGTAACAGCGCCATCATTTTCTCTGGGAACGATATGGTAATCAACGATAAAGTGTATAATGGTACCGAGGGTTTATATGAATTGCTGTTCAAGAGGGAGCCCGATGCTTACACTCTTGAAGATGAAAATTCATATCGTGACATCTTACAACGCACGCACGTACTACATCGCGATTTCGATCCTAGGCAGCAGTTAAAAGGTAGCAAAAGTTACAAGTATATTAATATAATCAAGCCGTTGTTGGAGCGAGCTTCTGGTCAAGGTTTCATGATCGCATCTGAGGCACCATATGAGTATGTGTATTGGGATGATATCAACGAGTTAGTAGATCGGCTTCGGCTTCTAAAGGCATCCCAACAAGCAGGAAATACTAGCCACGCTAATGAAATTATGTCTATAATAGAAGAATTGAGAGAGACAGGTGTTGTACAATAAATATGACGGCGGCAAGAACCACACATCATTTTCAGAATGAGTATCGACAAGTTTGGACGTTTCTTTTGCCCCAATAAAGTAAGTTCAACCATTAAGCGTGCTCGAGTGGAATTCTGGTCAACGCTTGAAGAAGACATTAATGCTAACGGGAGGCGTATTAGATATGTTGCCGATCCTATCGATGCTGAGGATTGTGTAAATGCACGTTATATGTCCAATGTAATTCAGCGTATGCAGAAAGGATTAGCGGATAGTCGAAAGCAATTAGTCTCTGAATTTCAAGACGTAGTTAAAAGGCTAGAATCAAAAATAACAACCTTAGAAGCCCAGATAAATCGCTTAACAGTAGAATTAGATACTCAAAAAACTATCAATCTAAAAATACCTAACGCTGTTAAAAATGATCGCTTAAAATGAGCAAAGAGGACGTTGTTAAAGAACTACATCGACCATCCAGACGAAACTTTGCTAGACGACATGTAATCATTAAAGGTTTAGACGATTTATGGCAGGCGGATTTAATGGAGTTCTTGCCATACAAACGGGAGAACGGCGGTTATAAATACGTTTTAGTTATCATTGACTGTTTTTCAAAGTTTTTATGGTTATATGCGCTGAAAAACAAAAGCGCAAATGAAGTTAGAGAGGCAATGTCTATTGTTTTGCAGCACGGACGCTCCCCCAAAAATTTACAAACAGATGCGGGCACTGAATTCTACAATCGGGAGTTTGAGAAATTAATGATAACACATGGAATAAATCACTATTCCTCATATAGTACTAAGAAAGCTTCAATAGCTGAAAGGGTTATTCGCACAATCAAAAATAGGTTGTACGAGGCTTTTAGCTTGAGGGGTTCGTACAAATGGATAGATATTTTGCAGGAAATAGCTATCAAATACAATGAAACAAAACATAAGACCATTAAAATAAAACCGTGTGATGTCACAAAGAAGAATGAGCAATATCTTCTGTCTACCGTTTACAACAATATTAAAATTAAGGGAAAAAATAAATTCAAAGTTGGTGATATTATTCGAATCAGCAAATATAAAGGAGTATTCCAGAAAGGATATATGCCTAATTGGAGTGCCGAGCTTTTCAAAATATCGAAAGTGCAAATAACCAATCCTGCTACCTATCTACTTGAAGATATGAATGGAAGGCCAATTCTGGGGTGTTTTTACGAACCTGAACTGCAAATGACAAAGCATAAAGACGTTTACCTCGTTGAGAAAGTGTTGCAAACAAAAGCAAACAAATGTTATGTCAAGTGGCTTGGATTTGATAGTTCGCACAACAGCTGGATTGATAAAAATAATGTATTGTAAACTTATGTCTATTTATAAATAAATACAAATATCGATAATAACTTTTTCTATATTTTACTATTTTCAAATATACATACATACATAAACATTTTAATTTATTCGACACCTAGTTTAATTACTTCAAAATCGTATGTTACAGTATTATATGCAATATATAAAGCTTCTTTTGATAAAAATAATGTATTGTAAACTTATGCATTTTATAAATAAAAATACAAATATCGATTGTATATAAAATCTTCATTTAATGTTGTCTAGCGCCTTATAGATTTCTTCTACACCATTCACGACGTCTTGCCTGAGCAGCAGTCTCTCTATACGGCTTACACTTGGAGCAATCAATATCTATATGCAATCGTATATGTCTGATGGAGGCTGGGTATTCCATGATTTTTTCAACCAATTCATCTAGAACGGTAGATTGAAACCAATCACTCTTAAAACGTTCTGGTGATAGTTGTGCCGTTTCATATTTCTCATAAGTGTAGCCTGATTCAAAGCCGATTGATATGATAATATTAGGCTTATCCGGTGTAAATTGCTGCGCTGTTTTCAATCTGTGAGATTCTCTCTCATATAGCTTCTGTAGAGTCTGTCTAATTTCATTTTCAGTTAATGGTTTATAAAAGTAGTCAAACATCTCTGATTTAGGCGTATTTAGCATCTCTTCTTTTAATATCGGCAAGGGGTTGTATGAGCCACCGCGTTGCGGATTATGCATATTAACACATATAGTTAAATCAACGACGCTAGTTATTGCCCATCCACTATCTCGTTCCTAAAATCAAATGTATGTTAGTAAAGAGCACGCAATTTAAAGAAATTAAACTTACTTGGAACTCCTCTAAATCGCGCAGAATTGCGTCTTTAATGTTTTGCTCGAACCAGGTATCCAGATCAGTATCGAGATTAATTGCCTCATTTTTTGTGTTGAGGTACTTCAACTCCTCAACTCCATCAATCTTCGCGAATTTGCCACAGAACACCGCGTTTACCTTCAAAAACGAATTTTTTCGGAGTTCGTTCTTCATGCGGCGCACAAACGTGCTTTTAGCATCTTCAAAGAACGTTCGTGGGTCCTGATGCTGCAAATTGGTGATGCATGCTGTTCGAATGCGGCTTTGGAAAGCCGATTTCAAATCATGCCAACGGATTCTGCTGGTCTGCCGGTTCAGGTGACCTGCTCCTCGAGTACGCAATTCTTTTAAAATTGTTCGAAAACCCTCCATTTTCCCGATTGCATTTGTCAAGCGCATCTAAATAATAGAATCATAATTATATTGTGAACCTGATATTTTATATAATATCGAAACGTTAATTTATTATATAAGAATGATGAAACATAACTAAAACTTACTTTTGCTCCCATAGTGGTGGCTTTCTTCAAGGCAGCGTTTAAAATCCTCAAGTTCTGTCCGCATAAATTGATGAATTTTTCAATATTTTCGACATCTCCAGGTCGGATAAATTTTAAAATTTTATCCATTTTGGCCACCAAACCATTAGCCAAATCGGAAGACGTCATTTTTATGTAACTTTAAAACTAACCACAGAAATACACACTGTTGTTATAGAGTACTGAAGCACTGCACTGTTGTTCTCTGTGGATACAGAATATTGAAAGTTCGTTCTGCGCGCTCTTTATATATATTCCACTCTCATGATTAGGCATAATGGCGCTGTTTCTAGTAGGTATGGACTCGCATAACCCAATACTTTGTGAAGCCTTCCTATTGGCGGAGAAAAAGGGCGTTAATTCTATTGGTTAAAGAACTATTATTGGGTGGTAGCACATCCCTAGCAGGGGGTCGAGTTATAGCACCCCTACATTAAAAGAGTCTTCTCAGAAGAGCATGCTGATTAAAATGCATAAGCTGCTTTACCGCATAAAGCTGATTGTAAATTCTGATAACTTATCCCACAATTAATATTCATAAATTCCATATCTCTAGCAAACCCATTGTCCTCATGCTTTGCATAAATAACGAGCGTTTTATGCGCGCAGGTGTTGCGGATTCTGAGAAACTTTGCAGATTCTGAATTCAATGTCTCGTAGTTGCGTGTTATGCATAATAATTTAAATTTTTTATTGCTATGAGCTCAGGTGTGTAAGATGATTGTAAATTCTGATAAACTCATCCCATAATTAACATGCCGAAATCCCATGTACCTAGCTGGGGTTGTAGTTGCGTGTTATGCATAATAATTTAAATTTTTTATTGCTATGGGCGCAGGTGTGTAAGATGATTGGGGATTCTGAGAAACAGCTTACCCGTTCCGCGGATTAACATAATGCACCCCCTAATTAAACAAATAATCAATCAGCTCGCCCGTTCCGCGAATTAGCGTAATGCACCCCCTAATTAAACAAATAATCAATCAGCTCGCCCGTTCCGCGAATTAGCGTAATGCACCGCTAATTAAACAAATAATCAATCCATAATAATTCATAATTAAGCCGCGATCGCGAAATCGTGTCCCAACACGTCTACCGGGGGTAGCCGCCATCTTGAAAACTGGCCTCGTACCGGCACCCGATACGCCTATCTAAAAAGTGGCCCCGTACCTGTATATTGGCCCCGTACCGGCACCCGATACGCCTATCTAAAAACTGGCCCCGTAGGCACCTAGCCTCTACTACTAATGTGGAAAGTGAGACGCATTATTCTGCCAAAGATGCTGTTTCCACAATTTTAATTTGCGCTCAAAGCCCTGAATTTTATCATACAAATCGTGAATAAACTGTCCTTTGCCTTGAAGTTCCACATTAAGATCATTGAGATGCTGAGTCATGTCGATAAGAAACCCAAAATCGCACATCCATTCTTTATTACCCAAATGAGGAAAGGCATATCCCTTCAGATCCAAGAACAATTGTATTTGGCTTTTTAAGTTGTATACTCTTTTTAGCATTGCACCTCTACTAAGCCAACGTACTTCGGTATTAAAAACCACGTCGCCATATTCAGTTTCTAAATCTTTCAGGAATTCTTTAAATTCACGGTGATTTAACGCGCACGATTTTATAAAATTGATTAGTTTAATTATTGGTACTGCGACATTTGGCAAGCTCAATCTTTTCGCACACAAATTTTCCTGGTGAATTATGCAGTGGTTAACGAATATTTCCCTTCCTGTGACCTTCTTAATGTCTTGAAATACCCTTCCCGATAGTCCTACCTCCATGCTTGACATTGCTCGTGCTCTATCTGTCGATATACCAATAATCTTTTCTAATAAAATTTGAAAAATTTTCCAACACAAACTTTAGTTCATCGTAGAGGTCTTTGCCGGTTGTAGTCCCTTGCATTGAAATCAGTGAACATAATTCTTCGGTAATATTAAATTTGGTGTCAATACCACGTACAAATATAGCCAGTTGTGCTTTTTCGCTAATATCGCAACTCTCATCAAGTGCAAAAGAACAGTATTCGAATTTTGCAATGCGTTCACGAAGCGTTGTTGCTATGTTCTCGGACAAGTCTTCAATTCTCCTTGCAATAGTGAATCTTGATAAACTAATGTTTGAAATAATATTTATTTTATCATGAAATGTTATTTCTGCAACAGCAGTCAGACATTCTTTTATCATCTCTCCATCCGCAAAGGGTTTCATTTTTGTGCCAGTATTTGACTGACAACAAAACTAGCCTTTACTGCCGCATTATGATAAAATAGCTTGATTTTTGAAAATAGCCTGTTGTTTTCCCAAGTTTTTCTCCATTTGATTAAACTTATCTATCCGGAGTTGTCCTGTTAAGTTTTTATATTGTTGTTCATGTTTTGTATCGTAATGCCTTTTTATGTTATATTCTTTTAATGTCGACACAGTCTCTGAGCATATTAAGCATACAGCTTTATCATTGACGAAAAAAAAAAACCTTCCGTTTTCTTGTTTGCTTTTCCGACATGATTAAAAATTTGAAAGTTAAAAAAATTTGTAGGAAAACTTAATTTTGAATAAAAAAACTCTAATATTACATTTTTGACAATAATATTGCACTCACGCCTTTCAAGAATTGCTAAAATTGCTAGTTAACAGCTTACCAGTCTGACTGATTGTGTGACAGAAGGAAACACTAACAAGCACAGACGGGGCGACTCGTTCGTATTGCATGTTTGAATAAGTCGCCGACAAGTGAGTAACTCGTCACAAAAAATTGTTTCGGTTTAGTATGTAGGTACTACCATTTTATTATAATTAATTTTATAACAATATATTGATGGGAGAAAGTCGATAAAATAAATTCAATTTTAGAAATGCTTGGGGCCGCATGAACATGTTTAACGAGCCGCGTGTTGCTCATCCCTGATTTAGATATTTTACACCGTGGAAAAATGGTGCCGTAATTTGATTGTTTGCTAGCTATTAAAAATCAAGAAAGTTTGGAGAAAAAACTAAATCTGTCGATTAATAATAATCAGTGTTTCATAGAGTAGAAAGGTTTTTTTAGACACTATTAAAAAACTGACAAAATAAAAATAAATTTATGTTATGCAAAGCCTATTAGTTTTATTATTCAAGGGCTTTAAATTTAGCTTTGAAAGTATGTTTCTATATAACATTCGTAATTGAATATATTTTCTATATGATTTTATCTCAACAGAAAAATATGTTTATACATACACATGTCTGTATAACCATTGATAGTATAACATAAAACTTAGATAAACACAAAGAAAGGTATTCTTTCGTTATTTTAAGGACAAATTGGTTGCGCCTTGAACTGAATGAGTGCCTTTTTCCTTTTAAAAAATAATAAATCAAGGAAAGTTTTTGATAAGCAGTTTACTAAAGTAATAGTAGAGATAAAATGCCGATATAAAAACATGTATTCACTAACACACTAATGAATACCTATTGCATACGTAGACTACTCTTTGGCTAGTATGAATAAAACTGTTTTAAAAGTAAACACATACTACTTAGAGGAGAGCGTGGCTTAGGCGTTTGCTGTTACTTCAGAGGCTCTTCGTTCGGGAAGGCGCGCGCGTTACTATTCAGTACGATGAAAAATAGTAACGCCAGTGTATTTCAGTTGCACTTGTTTTCCGGTCGAATACGTCTGTTTGTCTGATTCTTATCGCCCCAGTCGGCCATATCCATTTTTGATCGAAACTTCACTGTAAGATATCGGTTATTTCTACGGGCTACAACGGTAGGCATACGAAATATATACAAAGAGCAATCGAACATTTTTGCATCGTAGAACTAGGAATTGCATGTGTTTATAGACGCCTTTTATAAATGCCCCTCGTACCTCGGCCATGGTCTCGCGCCTAAAACACGCTTCAGCTTCTAATAAGTGCGGTTTGATTTAAAAAGATCTACCTACTTAATCAAAATCGGGATTCAAATTGTTAACCTTCTTCTAGGAGAAGCTGTAGATACCTACATATTAATTTTTTAAATCTATACAATTACTCATACCGTATGCTGTAAGACTTCATCTTATTGACATCAATTGTTAGCAAATATCAATATGACCTTTGGACGTCACTTACTAAAGGTCAATTTGATTTTTCAAATGGTCAACATAAGCCTATACTTATTTTGATTTTGATATACCTAGCTTTTATACTGAAAGTAAATTATGTTGGTATTGGACAATGACTCATATTTTATTTTATTTTAAAGCGTGCCCTACCAATAATATTTATTATTCGTCGGGTGTACAAAATGAAGTCACATGGCTGTGATAAATTAACTTCAGATGTTTTGGCACTTAAGACGTCTTTTACAATGCCATGTCTCTCATGAACGTTATCAAAATATGAATTAAGTGTAAGTAATATTTGTTATCGATAAACAAAAATCTATTGTTATGTTTGTATGCTTGCGTGATCTTTCTTCCAATAAATTTTTAATTTACATTAAAATCTGTTTAAATTAACTATTTATGGATAATAGGGTAAATACTATAGGTACTTCTTATAATTTATTAAAGCAATTCTATAAACATTTATATGCAGAAACTTGATTTAACTTCTGCTGCAAATGTGTGATATGTACGGAGTCTAAGAAAAAATCATTAATAAATAAATAAAAAAATATCTTTAATATAAATCATTATGCATATGGACGAAATCATAGAAAGTATTTCTTCTTATTAATTTTCGTTACAGATTGCAATCTTCAAACCTCTTTTATTCCAGAAAAATGAAACACTACTTATTAAAAGGATAAAAAATTCTTTTCAAAATTAATTATCATTTTAGTATCGATAAATCGTAAATATTAAAAAGAGAAGACAAAATTAAAGATCTAACATGAAACACATTATACCTAAAGTTAAAATGGTTGTCAACATGCATTAATAACTTATCTCAATGTTGAGCAGGAGGAATAAAAATGTTAATTTATAACAAATAACAATTACCAAATATTGAGATTGTCATCTATTTGACATTACTTTGCATAATTGGTTTTAAAGTGTGTGTGTAACCGCCGTAAGCCTTGATCATTGTAGTCATCGTGTCCTTCTTAGTCTTCATCAAGCATTTAAAGTATGCAACTATCGTATTCCACATGACCGCGAATATACCGGTACTCGCTAATCCTATAGCTGAAAAAAAAGGTTTTGTATTTTAGAATACGTTCTTTCCGAACGTAGTAATATTTTACCGAAGTTTCTTCCTTCAATACTGTGTATGCTATCATACCGAATCGCTAAAAGGGTAAATAACGCCATTCCAAACGTAACAAGGCTCACGATAATCCATGGTAGAATATAAACATGGCATCTTGTGATTACGCCATAAAGGAGACAGATGACCGTAATAAAATTCAAGATTCCAATCCAGGAACATAAATAAAATACGCAAGTCTTCACTGAAAAAGAATAAATTACGATTTTTCAATAATAATATTTAGACAAAAACTGATGTCTATTTTAAATTTTTTTGGAAGGAAGAAGTCACTATATTTTTTTACTTTAGTTTTTATTGAAGGAAGATTTTTAAGTAACCAAGTAACAATTTACTTATTGACCATATCATAATTCTTTACAACCGATTTGTCAGTGTAATTTCTAGAATAGTTTCAATTCATGTTAATTCCCCGACCATATGTATAAAACACACAAAAAATGCGCAAAATGTTCAGCTAAATTTCAATAAACGTTAATAGTTTAATAGGTACCTAAAAAATGTCACTAATTTCCTTTTTTTATTAGAAGCAGTTTAGATGTTGTAAATGTGGAAAGCAAATATCGGATGATCTGTGACAATATACAAGTGTCTCACGAAGAACTTCATCGATCGATATATGAAAGAGTATACATTGTTTCCAATGTATACTCTTTCATATATTCTGAAAATTTTGCAGTATACTAAAGCCGGCGTGTGCTATTGTACTAAACTATTTTTTTAAAGTATTTAATTTGGAAAATATTTGCAAAACTGTTGACCGTATGTGGTAGCATTCAAAACCAAATGAATTTTTCGAAACCATTATTCAACGTGTTCCAAAATTACGTTAAACTTTCGAATTGCAAAAGTGTCAAAACTCATTTTTTTAAACACAATTGCCCTTACAAAAATGCAAAAAAGTCATATTTATTATGCATCTAAAATGGATTCTTTTTAAGATAATTACTAAAATATGTTTATATGGTATATGAATGTAGCTCATGGAGTCTTTTAAAATGTCATCCTGCGTTGGTATATCTAAGTTAGTCATGACCATTCGAGAAACAATCCAGCATTGATGAAATGTCACTTAGTTTTCAATTATAAACAATGCCGGCACCTTTAAATTTATATGTAAGAAGATTATTTAAATTTGTTTATTATTTATGGAGAATGCAATAAAGTGATATCAAGAACATGTGATACCTTTGCCGCTCGGTATCCTCAAAAGCAGAAACCGTCACCAAACACAGTTAAACGAATAATACAGAATTTTAAAAACTTCGGACCGGTCAAAGCAAAAATTGAAAAGCACAAATCTATTGTTAATAATGCAAACATAGAAATTTATTTAGAATACTTCAGAGTAAAACCATAAGATAGCATATTTAAATTACAAAAAAGGTAATAAACAGCAAGAAATGCACAATTTATTTCAACAAATGTTCAAAATTACGTCCTTGAACTTCCAGGCACTGTTCGTATCTCCAAATAGTTCTTCATGGGTATAGCATTTCTAAGTGATTGCTGGTTCAAATTTTCAAATGCACGTTTTACTCTAAGCATCCTCCTTGGTGGTTAGTGGAGTAGCATAAACTCGATTCTTTATTGTGCCCCATACAAAGAAATCCAGGACTGACAAGCATGGGGAGCGAAGTGGCAATAAAAAACGTCCATCGTTAGTTATCCACTTATCAGAAAATATCTCTTGCAAAAAATTTTGGGCCAAGTGGCGTTGTGAGGAGGAGCGCTGTCAGTTTGATAAAATATTTGTCTAAATTCGCGCAGCAGTAAATTTTCTAAATACATATCTTCAAAATTAAGCAAATATTTGTCCTAAAATAATAGATTCTCTTGAGACCATGTTAAAATAAATTCGCAAAAACTCACTCTTCTCGGGAAATTAATATCTTCGAGTTGTTGGACCATGGAAAACAAGTATGGGCGAAACTTATGTTTGCGCAGTATTCTATGTATTGAGCACCTATATAATCCTGATTCCAGTGCAGCTTGTCTTAAAGGCATTGTTGAATATGCTGTGAAGTATCCCAAAATGACGATTTCCATATTTGCATCATCAACAATAGGTTCATGCTTTGACCGATACGAAGTTTTCAAAATTCTGTATTATTCATTTAGCTGTGTTTGGTCACGGCTTCTGCTTTTGAAGATACCGACCGGCAAAGATATCATGTGTTGTTGATATCACTTGACTGCATTCTCCTGCAATCTTCGTACGTTTAATTTAAACGCGCATTGTTTATAATTGAAAACTAAATGACATTTCATCAACTAATTTAGATATAAGTACCAAAGCAGGACGACATTTTCAAAAAATCTTATAAGCTATGTATAGGCACAATCATATACTACATAAACATATTTCACTAATTATGTTAAAAAGTATCCATTTTAGATGCATAATGAATCTGACTTTTTTTGTGTTTTTGTAAAAGGCTGCTTTACACGGCCCAATAAATTGTTGAATTTTATAACCTTGAATTTACTGTTGCATGTAATGTCAAAAATTTTCACGAATAAGTTGACGATAATAAATTGATGAATAAATTGTCAAATTAGAACATGTTCTAATTTTTCATGAATTTTTGGGGAATTCTGGTTACATTCTATTTGTTAACTCAATACCATCTGCGAAATAACACAAAATGATATGTGCGGTTATTGTTATAGTCTTGTCGTTATGCGTTGAAGTAGACGGTGTCGCTTAACGAATAGGTATGGTATACTGGGTGTTTCTGGGTGGCTTGCCCCTATAACTTCTAAAGTATTTGTAACAGAGAAACGAAATTTTGGAATTAAGTATGAGGCATAAATTCACATTTTTTGACATGGTCAATAAATTTTTGTCACTTTCGGTTTGACCAGAAATGATTTTCATTTTCGATTTTTAAATAATAGTAAATATTTTGATTCAGCATAACATTTTGAATATAACTACCAAATTTGTTTGCATGTGTTTGCCGTACTTGGTCATAGCTATGTAGATTTGCTACAAAAAATACTTAATAACAATTTGATCGGCATATTAACGTAGGGTATCAAAATGAAGGTAATTCAATGCTCTTCCGTGATGACCTAATTATATATAAAATAAAATATTAAATTAAAACAAAAACTAAATTTTTGACCTACAAATGCGCGCAAAGAACTTTGTATACAGTAAAAACGAAAAATGTTGTTGTTATAATGTTTATATAGTAACAACGGAGCATTTTAAGAAGTTCAAAGTACTCTAGAATTCTAGATGAAAAAAGAAATTAAAAAAAATCTTTTTATGTCAAAAAGTGACAAATTTACTACAGTTGTACTCAAAATGTTATCATACATCAAAATATCGAAGAATATACACAGGTAGTTTCATTTAAAAATCGAAAATCAAAGTCTTCCGCTTAAACTGGAAGTGACAGACATTATTGACTATACCAAAACTGTGAATTTATGTCATATACTTCCTGAGACACCCGGTATAGGAATTCAGATATCGACATATTAACAAGAATAAGTAACTATGTTAATTTGGTTAGTTTTGGGATTTGTATTATTATTATGCAATATAGGATATTTGACTAAAATAATTGAAGAAAAACAATAATGAACAAAAATTACAATAACCAATATTTCAATAATTTATGCACTTCTGCCAATAATTACTTTTTTCGTTTATGTAATTCAAATTCCTTGTATTTATCTCATTATCCTGAAAAGAATATTTAAAAATACCAATTTTCTAAAAAGTTACAGCGTTTAGGTAACATAAAAAAATGTCGTACTACATAACTGCATATGCAATACTGAACCACGCTATTGGCTAGCAGTTAAACCGAATATCGAGTAATAACCAATTGCTGAAATAGCTGGTTATTTAGCGGCTATTAAACTACCAGTAGCCGGATAGCTGAGTTATTGAAATTTCCGCTATTTACCCAACACTAAGTTGAATATGAGCATGACGTCACGTCAAATGTCAACAAAACAGCACAGTTGGTAACGCATTGGCAATGTATAAGACCCTAATTTATAGTTGGTAAAAATTACATCGTGTAAAACACTCTCATCTGGTCAATCTATGAATTAATTCAACAATTTAATTGACTGTGTAAAACAAGCTATAAGGGCAGTTTGATGAGAAAGAGAAAAAGTTGTATTTAAAAAAAAAAATGAGTTTTGACACTTTTTCAATTGGAAAGTTTAACCGTAATTTTCGGACACGCTGTGTAATGGTTTCGAAAAATTCATTCGGTTTCGAATGCTACCCTATACTGTCAACAGTTCTGTAAAATTTTGAATTTTCCAAATTGAATATTTTTAAAGTTACAGAAGAAAAATTTTAAAAAAAAATGCAAATATTTCAAAAATGGTTGAAAATAACAACATAGTCGTTTTATCAAATTTACTTTAATATTGAAGGAGGAATTAAAAAATGCAGTAATATATAGGCTGTTATACATTTAAACTAACAAAGTTGACAGTCACTTCCGGAATAACCGGATGCGTCGGATTATTAAACATATTTTAGTTCAAAACCGCACGTCGGCTTTATTGCGAAATTTTCAGAATTTTCCAATGTATACTCTTTCATATATCGATGGATGCAGTTCCTTGTGAGACACTCTATTTACCTATATCTATCATAAAGATGATATAAAAAACTTTTTTTTTTAATTTTTAGATACAAGACTTGTGATTTCGTATGTTGAACAATTTTTATTGACATTCTTTCGGAAGGGTACATTCCATTTCAGCCTTTTTCAATTTTAATGCCTACTATGTATACTACTAATAATAACAAGTAAAATGTTTTCGAAGATCGAAATACAGGAATTATTACTGTACCTATCTACAATTACAATAGTATGCGGCTACAGTGTTGCCAAATGTATATTTTTTTCAAATGGTTCCTGAACACATACGAACGATATTTTAACAGTAAGACCGAACGAAGCATGTCGCTACGTGTAGCTTTTGCAACAATTTATGCATACGTTATACATATAGATAAATTGCGTTCAATGAGTCCTTGGTTGATTTCAATTGCATTGTTAAAATTTCATAAAAAAAGAAACCATATGGTGTGGTGCGTTTTTGACACATGTAGTATACTATTAAACCAAAAATAAGCCTAAAATTAAGGCTACGACTGGCTTATGACTGGGGACAGTTAAAGTGGATATAGCGTGGAAGGTATTGAAAAGCAAAACAAAAGGAAAAGGGCAGGCCTGGAAGATAATGGAGACAGTAATTGCTGAAGACTATTTGTTTTTCTTCCAACAACTGGAAAGTGTAAGCGGTGGACAGAGTGACATGAAAGAGTATATTACTAAGTTGTGGACCTAAAGCACGCGTTATTTTTCAAATGGTAATCATCAGTAATACTAAATAAATCAAAATTTAATTACGCATACTATCATTGGTTGGTCATGAAGTTGAGGGTTTGAAACGAGACAACTGTTACATATACGTACTTAGTTCTGATTGGATAGAATCACACAATTTCCTCTCGTTCGAACTAATTTCCTTGCGAACTGTCGGGTCGTGGTTTCTATTCCTATATTCTTCCTCGACGATATCAGCTTTTATTAGTTTCCAACCATATTCAGATTTTAAGAGACCCAATATGGACAAAGTAATGAAGATTGCGGTGAAAATCTAAAAGATGCGTTAATGTTTTCTCATATTCACTGGCATAAACAATCAAGAACACTACATCTAATTAATCTATCTTAACTTTGCTCGTATAACAATATCATCATTAAATTAACTTACGAAGAATATGATGGAAAATAATAAAGCCCATTGTCGCAATGTGTAACCGATAAATTTTACTTTGCCTTTCTTTGGTTGGAATACCATGTCGACGATTTTCATTTTGGAGGGATTGACCTAACACATCTGTTTACGATTTTATATCTATATAAACTCACGAAACCTATGCACGCATCGCTACCGAGTACTAAACTGAGGGTTTCTGCCTTAGAACGAGCTTAATGTTCTAAAAATCAATATGCTCGCGCCAGAGGTGTGTTTTATACAGCTCATTATCTTTGTTGAATATATATATTTGGTTTTCTGTGATATGATAAACATAATTTGATTTTTATTCGTGCCTGCTTCAATCGATATTCGAACAGAGAAACAAACCAGCATTAAAAAATGTACCCCACATATTCTAAATCAATACTTGTTTCTCAATACAAACAAGTAATTATAAATTTACTGAGTTTATGAGACATCACTAAGAAATGTTATGTTTAGTTTTCCTTATTAATAAAAAAATATTGTAAATTTTTATTGAGGTAAATAGAATTTAGGTATAAACAATAATAATTATACAATATGTAAAATCATAATCCATCACTTCTTCTTTCGAGATGTAGATTTATCTCCATTAGGTTTAATTTTCTCCATCTCCCTTAACCTCGCTTGAATTTGCAGATTTATCACTTCTCTGTGTTTGTGTCCTTCGCCCAATTCTTCCATTTCTTTTAACCATTCTTGCCTATCTTGAATTTCTTTCATCACTGAAACATGAAAGCTAAAATTAATATTTTATTTAAGCTTATTAGCAAGAAAGATCTTACGTTGTTCAAATTTATTGGGTTGATCTTCATTCTTTGTGGTTTTCGCCGTTGACTTTGCATTCTTAGCCCCTGGTTTCTTTAACGCATCCCTTCCATTGGCCATTAAGTTTTGTAACCGTGCCTTAAGTACTTCCCTGTCTTCCTTGGAACGATCTGGCACGAATTTTTCTCTTTCGTATGCTCCCGACTGTATAATCTCGCTTTTAGTTCTTCTTCTTGATGAACCGTGCCTTATTATGATTGGGGGTGGTGATATTCTTTGTCTATAGTCACCTCTTTCAGAATGCATTTTAGGTAAGGGCTCCCCAGTGCGTAAAGAGTAATTTATCTTCTGCCGAATATTATTATTTAAACGACTCTCATCCATTAACACTAAAGTATGCGGAATAGAAATATAAAGAGAGGTAAATGAAAAAAAAAACTTAAAGTTTGTTAGCTTTATTAGTTATAGGAGCCAATCATATTCATAGATTATGTGTCGAAGATTGTGAACTAATAGTACAAATAAGAGGGAAAATGCACCTTTAGCAATTTGGAATTACGTATAAATTTTAAACTAAACAAATAAAATTTATATTTAGAAAATAAAAGTGTCAGGATGTGTTAGATTATGTATGTTAAAGATATCTTCACAACAGGTCTTTATACATATATAGGTATAGGTACTTACATTTCAAGAAATTCTTAGTTTCTGAGCTATATTGCGCTTTTGGCGGATGAAATATTCCACCATAAGGAACTGATTTACTAGGCCACTCCATTTTGAAATATAGGATTTATCTTTCGCCTCTAATGTGTTAAAATATAAATAATACTGAAGAATATGTCAAATTGATTAAGTGTTTCCGTGGTAACAAACGATTTCTAGAGTTTACTGTATACAGGGGTGACTAAGCGAACGCATTCGTTTGAGAATATCAGGATAATAGATACCAATGCAGCTAACAATTTTTGAGGTATTTTAAATATGGATGCTTTGTGTTTTGTAGAAGCTTTTTGTAAAATAATCCCAGTTGCTACAATACACCACAACTTACTTGAGAGAAAAATTAAATCTGTTCGATATTTTCTTCAAATCAAAAGTTTTCATATTTTTATGATCTCTTATCTCGAAAATTTTATAGTAAACTAAACGTTCTTAAAAACTACTCCGTTTTATTACATTTAAATGAGGTACAACTTGCTAATTATCATTTCAATAACGCAGAAATCGAAATTTTAATTTAGTACATCTGGGAGCAGAAGTATGTAGGTATACAAACATATATAAAAAATAATTTGTAAAATTTGCCTTTATACTTTTTTAGAAATGTTAATATGATTGTTCTTTAATATGACTCCATCTATTTCTCATGTATGACTCAACTTCTTATTGCAAATTTTATTATATTCTTGGAGAAATTCTCTTTATGATTTGAAGCTCCATGTTCCATCTTATTAAAGAGTTCTATCAGTGGCGGCTCGTGGGTTATGAAAGAGGGTGGGCACAAAATAAAAACTTTAGATTTTCATCGCACTGTGCCGTTCCTTCAATAATTAAATTAAATTGATGCGCGTAACAGTGGTGTGAAATGTTCTTTTGATAATAGCTTGGACACCATTTGTCTTACCACTCATCACGGACGCCCCATCGTAGCTTTAGCCGATTAGTTTATTGCTATAAGATTCAGAAGGAGAATTTAAAATAGTTTGCAATTCATTCAGCAATGTGTTTGCTAATACATCAGCATTATGTCCACCCGGGTTCAAAAAGACCAAAAGCGTTCAAAAATTTGTCTATTAAACACCTATCGAATAATAACAACCATTTGCTGATTATTAGCGGTGTCTGTAGCTTCAACGGGCACCAAAGCGATGAAATTTGCAGATTTAATTTCTTTTAATATTTCCTGGTCGTAAATTAGCAACATTGCATCTAGCAATTCGTTCTGAATAGTTTTTGAGGCGCCTTTAAACATTTGCGAACCTTTCATATGTATTGTATGTATGTATGTGTGATATTAGGGTGATAGTACACTGCGACCAAAAAGATCTATTGTGTCCCCTCTTCTCGCTGTATTTACAGCTGGCCGTCCAGTCTGATTCCTTTTAAGAAGTGCAGAATGTCCGAAGGCCCCAGATTAGGTAACTCTCCCTCTTCGATTTCACATGCTACCAGGTGCAGCGCCCTTGAGTTGCACAGTGCAACACAGTTTGTGAGTAGATGAATGGACGTTTCGTCCTGTTCCCCACAAAATCTACATTCGGCTTCCTTCGCTATTCCAAGCCTGCTTAGATGTCCGTTCAGTTTACAATGGCCTGTAAGGATCCCTGTCAATATCCGAATATTATTTTTACTCAGGTTGATGCATTCTGCAGATCTCTTCTGGTTATAGGTACCCAGAAGAGTTTTAGCTTGCCTCATTCCCTGGAGATTCTCCCAGTATTTGGATTTTCTCTGCTCTACTTCATTTTTCAGCTTCTCCAGTGTTATGCTGCTACTTATCCCACAAAAAGGTTCTGGCCCTACAAAAGATGTTCTAGCCCCTCTCTTAGCGAGATTATCTGTTATTTCGTTTCCTTCCACTCCCGTGTGTCTCGAAACCCACAAAAGGGTTACCTTGTTCTTTTTGCCTAGCTCGTTTAGTTTTTGTAGACACTCCCAAACCATTTTGGAGCTGATTATGTTTGACCTCAGCGCCCTAATGGCTGCTTGACTATCAGATATTATGATAATCTCCTGCTTTTCATAGCTTCTGTCAATGTTGACCTGGACACATCTTTCAATAGTGTGTATTTCCGCCTGGAAGATTCTTGGGTACATCCCCAAGCTTTAGAAATATTTGGTTCTAGGCCCATATATCCCTATTCCAGTTCCCTCTGCCGTTTTGGAGCCATCTGTGTACCATTTAATGGCGTTTCTATTGAGTTTCGAAATGGTATCTCTATCCCATTCACTCTTAGTGCTAAGCTTTGTGGTAAAATCTTTCACAAAGTTGAACTTCCTTGGCATGTCATCTCGGGGCATGTCCCAGATTTGGTCACCTGTAGGAGGCTGAGGCCTATGCCTAGCCGTTCCTTCCCTGATCATCCTACGTGTGGTCCTTTTAGCTATGCTCTCCACAAAAATGTGAAGAGGAGTGAGATTTAGTATCACTTCAATAGCTGCTGTTGGGCAGGTTCTCATTGCGCCAGTTATGCATACACATGCTAATCTTTGCACTTTAGAGAGATTAGCTCTCGCAATGGCCAGATTAGTTCTCTTACTCCAAGCCACTGCCCCATAAGTGATCATTGGCCTCACGATTGCGGTGTACATCCAGATCAGTATTTTTGGGTTGCAACCCCAGTTGTTTCCTGCAAAGTTTCTACAGACCATTAGAGCCTTCCTTGCCTTGTTAGTTACTTCAAGCTCATGCTTATTCCATACGTATTGTAAGTGCAACGTCTAATTCAATTGCAAAGTTGATTAAGCCTACATAAATACCTGGATTTTCCGACGATAATATCCCATCATGGCCTCGTAACGCCAATTCAAAAGCTCCGCAAAATTTTATACACATAATTAACCAGCAAAAATATGACGATTTTTTTCCACATTTTCCTTGTACTTAATTTTATGTCGCAAATAAGCACTATCTAACTGTACACGTATGCTCACTTTGCATAGAACATTAAAATCTACGCATGCATTCATGTGAGAAACAGAATTTCACTCTAATCAATTCACCTCTGAAAACCACAAATCCATCAATTTCCGGACAATTTTAGGTAAGCTGTGCATTCGCTGCGTTTGGTTGAAATGTCATGCTGAGTCTACACACTTAAAAATTTGGAGTTAGTTCCCATACCGAATGGACGCCAGGGAACACCGAAAAAGTGTTCTCTGGCATCCATCCGTTTTTCATGTTAAAATAAATGGAGTTAGCGCTGGTAATGTCGGAAAGTGTTGGGCTTGAATTTGAAAATGAAATGTTTATCCTTTTTATGTGAAAACTAACGAATGTATAAGACTCAAGCTTCAGTGATTTGGTGTTATAAATGTCACAGAAAGTGAGACAAACTGGATATAACCAGTTTACAACAAATAAATAAGTGTAAATTTACACTTTCAGGACAATTTCTTTTTTCAGTTTTATGGATTAAGATCGGTGATAGCTGTCTCTATTGTAGATAAAGTATTTTATTATTCTGTTTCTCTCATTTGCCTTTTTGTTTAATTTCGGATGATTTGTTTACTTTGTGGTGTTAGAAATGTGTTGAATTATCCTTTTTCCTGGCAAATTATTTTGTTTTTTTTTCCTTTTTCACTTATTTTAAAATGTAATTTATTCCGAAAAATATAATAGTAACACCAAATTTGATTAAAAATAATAGTTTTTGATGTAATACTTTATCCAATTCGCACGGATAATTTTTTTTCCGAAAAATTTTTATGTGTGTAGAAAATTTATATAACAAAATTACATATCGTACGGACATTAATAATGTTAATATTAGACATAAAAATGTTATAACTGTACCACTCCGCAGAACTGTCACATTTCAGAAGGTTTTCAGGTACCGATTGGAACACCCTAATCTTAATGTAATTTATTAAGTAATCAATGTGCAAATAACGAGCTGTGTGTTTCTAAATAATTTTACATGTATGTAACTACGGCCGGATTGAAAATCAGACTTGCCTGAATCCGGACCATTTAGCCCTAAATAAAATATTTATTATATCTTCTTGCCTTTTACCTGTAATGCTGTACCTATGGTTAATAAAGCAATATTATGATTATTATATTGATAACATATGGTGTGGGATCTGAGGGGCTTTTACCGTACTACTTAATATAAGCAAAAAATATAATATGATGGTATAGCAATGTGGAAAGAAAATAAATAAATTAATTTATCCTGGTGCATTGATGTAATAGGCAATTTTAAATTTCCCGCAATTATTTTTTGTAATTTCTGCAGCAGAAACTTATCTACAATGATTATTTTTGGATTATACATCAAAACGGCATATACACACTTAAATCGTAGAATTTTATTTTTGGAATTTAAAGCTATAAGAAAGTAAAATAAAATTCCAGTGAATAAGTAATCAGATTGAAGGCAGCTAAAAAAATAACAAGGAACATTGAAAATAAAGCAAACCTTATTCAATGTTTTTTCTTGATTGATGTGCGTACCTACATATGAATTTAATACTTATGAATTTTAATGCATACTAACTTTTTAATAAACATTTTTATACAATTGTGCACTTCTCCTCAGCGGACAAATTAGTTCGGTCCGTATAGAGGGGTTTCACTGTATCCAATATGGGTATATGCAACTAAATATACACTACTTCTATACCGGTCAAAAATCATTTTTACTTTCGCTAAATTTGTTTACTAGATTATTATATAATTTGTTAAATATATTTTATATAATACACAATGATTTCTATTGATGATTGGTGATTATGGTTTAGCGTTGTAAATTAAATAATTAGTTTTCATGTGACATTTGTTGACAATTACTTCTATTATTCAAAATAAAGGTAGACAAGTATATTGTACAATTTTATATTATTTAACGTTTCGGCTTATACATTTTCAAATAAAACAACACTTTTATATTTATATCAAATATAAAAAAATACATTCTTTTTAGTAATAAACAAATGCATCGCAATTTGCGCACTGGGCAACTATCAAAGAATAGCAACAATATTATATATTAGGCAGTGTCGTTCGTCTTCTATTCGCCAATGAATTTCGGCGGTCTCTTTTCAACGAAGGCAGTCATCCCTTCCTTGCGATCTTCTGTAGCGAATGTTCCGTGGAAAGTTCTCTTCTCGAAGTGTAATCCTTCCCTGAGTGTAGTTTCAAATGCAGTATGAACAGATTCTTTGCACAACGCGACGATTAGGGGAGAATTTTTAGCAATTTTTTCGCCCAATTTTACGGCCTCGTCCACCAACTGATCTGCTGGGAAAACTTTGCTTACTAAGCCCATTTTTTCAGCTTCTTGGGCGGTTATTTGATCTCCTAAAAACAAAAGGAAAGATTAACAAAAAGCAAATTCCTGCACCAGTTTGAAACTACAAAAAAAAAAACAAATTTGTAGATACTTTCTTGACTTATATGTTTCAGAGAATCTGTTAAATTGGAAAAATACTGTTATCTAGGGTAATTAAGCTGTTTTTATAAAATTAAAGGTATTAAATTCAATTAAAGAGACATGTTCTAAGGCTTGTTTACATATGACATAATACAATTTATAGAGGAAAGAAAATGTAAATTACAAATAAGTACTCACCAGTTAATACAATTTCCATAGCTTTAGATTTTCCAACATATCTTGGAAGTCTTTGTGTGCCACCAGCACCAGGAATCGTACCAATTAGAATTTCTGGCTGCCCAAATTTGGCTTTTTCGCCGGCATAAATGATATCACACATCATGGCAAGTTCACATCCACCCCCGAGCTATTTACAGAATAAATTCACTAACCTGGAATTTATTTGCTATTAACAGTTACTTACTGCATATCCATTAACAGCTGCGATTACAGGTTTTCTTGCTTCAGCGACCCTGTTCCAATGAGACAAGAAGTTGCCGGATATGTTTTGCGAGTAAGTATTGTTTTGCATTTCCTTAATATCGGCACCTGCTGCAAATGCCTTTTCGCTACCTGTAATTACTATAGCCCCAACCGATTTATCTGCTTCCAAAGCATCTATTGCATTTGCAACCTCTGTCATTAACCCATTGCATAGGGCATTTAGAGCCTTTGGTCGGTTCAAGGTAATTAACCCAACATTTTGGTTAGCACCTGTTTTGTTCACCTTAATAAATTCATAATTTGTTCCTAAAATACGGTAAAAAAAAAATAATAAATCAGATATCATAGAATACAGTAAAACAATTGCCATTATTGGCATTCCTTAAATGAATATAAACAACATAATTGTTTATAAAAGTGCATCAAAAAATACCTGCTGACGCAGCTGGTGCTGTAGCGGCAAAAAATTTACTGCTGCCTGTCAAATTTGGCCGAATTAAATTAGTCTGCACTTTATTATATATAAGCTTTCCTAAAGTTCGACTTGCCATTTTCACAGCTGGAGCACTAACTACAGATATCTTGCGAGTTAAAAATGTACCGGGTGCGAAGTTCAAGTAAACGAGCGATAATAGTTGGTCATCGCAATTTTATGCGAAATATTTTGCCGCTAGGGTGAATAAATATTTGACTAACTTTCTTCGGAACCGGCTTACGTCTTTTTTCAATATAGATAGGATATAGGATCAATTTTGAATATATTACTGGCTTATTTGTTTCTTGTTTTTTCTGAATGTAAGTCGGGAGATTAGAATTATAACGAATACGCTATTCTTTCATTGAAATTCTTGCATAATTTAATTATCTACATCTTAATATGTTATCTATTTTTAGGTAGCGGTTAGGCTGTTTAATTGCTGTTGTCTGCTGTTATCTAGCTTATCAGTTAAATAATTTGTTTACAGTATGGTAACTCGCTTATCTCATAGGTATATAAATATTTAATTTCTAATTTTACATTCCATATTTATTATCAAAGTTATTATAGGTATCCAAGTGTTATATATATGGTTTTTTAAATACATCAAATGAAAATATCTATCAGCCAACCTGTGATCAAACAATTTTGTTTAAATAGAAGAAAATTATCAATTACTGCTAAGTTGTTGGATTGCAAATTAATTATAAAAGAAAATATCCAAATAAAATGCGTTTAATAATTTGCTAATTGCTATTTTTTTTGTAGTTAGTGTTTTTAAATATCCTTTCTTTTTTAATAATACAAAAAGAACTTGCAATGTCACATTGGTTGCTTTCAGACGCAACAGCAGCTGTAAGCAGTCGGTTCACACTAACAATTAAGTTAAATTACTCAAATTTACTAAACAAGGCCTTAAGCGGTAACTCAGCGTGCCCGGGGTTCAGTGATGTGCTGTGATCTAGTTGCTCAGATTGTCTGAATGCAAGCATTATTAACTACTGACTTATTTACCAAATTTCCATGCACGTTAAGATCGAGGTAAGTTCGCACTAGTGACCTTGATTAAGTGCTATTCTTATAGTAACCGTTTACATTTTTGAGACAAACGATCTTATTGTTAGATGTTAGTTGGAATAGGGAATTGTTTACCTCATCGAACTTACAAGAGCTGTCTGACTTTCATTCGATCTAAGAGATTGCATATAAACGTAGTAATTGTCCCAATGTACTCAACTTAAAAAATTCCCCGAAATGTTTCGTCAAATAATGATTATAAACACACTATGACTGCTGTAGTAAGTACGTATTAAAAAAGCTAATTGCAAAAGGTAGTTTCAGTAATTAAAAGTCAAAGAAATTTCATAATTATTTTTATTTAAACGTGAAAACGTACACAACAATATTTAACAATAAAAAAAATACTTACATTTATGTATAAAACCAATTTGATCATAAATATATCACTTCAGCCTTCTTATTAATATCTTATATCTAATACCCATGAAATTCAACGTCTTAACAATAATTATTATCCAACACCGTCATGCCCAAGGTTTGGTCAGACCGGAAGTGAAATTTGCTGATTCTTTTTGGAGCAAAGTTAGACAATCTTCTATATTAGCATCGTGACCGGTTGTTTCTTGTAAGAATTTTAAAATTAGGGAATTATTTATGAGGAGGGCAGTGAGTGGGTCGATCTTTTTCATAAACATATTTAACCAAGAACCAACCCAAAATATTGGATCCCCTTGATATTCATGTGTTGTGTGTCTGGAAGAAAGATACACATAAATTGTGAAACATCATTAGAAAAGCAAATACGTGTTATTTAAAAAGAAGATTGACGTTCGCAATACTCAATTATTTTTAGATTTTTCGCGTCTACTAAAAAAATCACATGCTAAGTTTAAAAATAACTTCCAGGTATTATCGTGAAATAATTAAAAACATAATTGCAATTGCGTAATATGAATGCAATTATCTACTTATCTCTAAAACAGATAAATGTGCATAGTTTTTTTTGGGATATGCGTAATATGGTTTTCGTATCAACTAAAACAAATGAAGAAACATATTTTTACCATCTAATATTTATTTTTTTTCAAGCTATTGTTACAATATGAATTATGAAAAATGGTTGTATTAAAAATTCAAACAACCCCTTTAAAAGAATTTTGTTCCCGTTCGTTTAATATGGTTTAACATGGGTTTAACTCAATGAACATATGCAACCAAACTCACACTACTAAAATTAAAATTGAATCAAATATCACAATTTTTTGATGCTAGAGAAAAGGCAATTATGCTCGAATATATGTAAATAGATCTAATGACATGTCGGTAGGGTTGGTAACATTAGCTGTATGAGTCTGTACTAAGCAAGAGAATAATGAATCATTATTTGTGGAAAAGTGTTTCTGAATGCAATTAAATGATATGTCATAACTTATTCATCTCGTAAAGAGATTTTATCAAGCATGTATGCAAGGTCTGTCGAGTTGGTCAATATTTCATTATTATTTATCCCTCTGCAGGTGATTTATAAAGTAAAATTATACAGAACTACGAAAAAAATGCTATCCTATCCATTAGAGTCGTAACTTTTCCGTTGTTTTAGCACAACTAATTCAGCATGCCTACATATATAAAGTGATAATAAAATTTTGATTATAAGAAGTTTATTGTCACTGAATGTATTTACAGGCGGCTCAGTGAGACCGTTCATTAGACGTTTATGGAGTTCTTGCCAAAATATAAATTTGAAAATTCAGAATCATGTATAATCCATTGTGTTCTCTTCAATTAAAATATTTTTACATTGCTAGCGCTTCCGGTTATACCGGAAGTCGCCATCTACTTTGTTATTTTCAATTGGATACGCTGTATATTTTCCCATATTTGGATTTACCTATTTCTAAGCTTTATAAATACCTTCAGTTTTTGCAATTTGATTCGGCCGTTTTGTGGTTATTCGATTTTTCCTAAAAAAAAATTGCTATAGGAAATATTTATTCAAAAAATCACAGAAGACTAGATGTTTCGAATATCAATTTAGGATTCATAATATGCTTAAACAACATGTTAAAGTATGTTTTGGCGCCGAGAACGGTTGTCTACATTGTGGGGTTACTTTACTATGGCATATTAACTTGATTTTTTCAAATTTTTTCAAATGCACCTCCATATTTTATTACTTAGTCGTTTTCTGCGTCTAATTGTACATCTTTTATACCCAACATGTCCTATACCTGAAATTGATAGTTTAGGAGATACCTAATAATTAGGTTTTTTTTTGAAAAATGCACACAATTCATCGATACTTCTCCAGTGTGCCATGGAAATAAGCGTTATAAATCTAAAAATATTTCAATTGAAGAGAACATAATCGATTATATATAATTCTGAATTTTCAAATTTATATTTTGGCCAGAATCCCATAAACTTCTAATAAACGGTCTCGCTGAAACACCTGTATATGCTATAACATTTCAAGGATACTTAAGACAATATATCTTTAAAATGAGTTTTGAAAAAAAAAATTAAACCAAGAAAACATTTTTATTTTATAGGTACTGTAAATATGCAAATAGCAAAAAAAAAATGTCTGAATTTCTGATTGACCTTGCATTAAAATGTGAACAACGGCAGTTTATTACGTCTTTTATTTTATATTGTTTAAAGTCGAACATAAAATTGATGTTTGACGACACAACATGAAATTTAACTGCTAACTGTTGAAGCAATATTTTACCTACGCGAAAACCAAACTGCGTAATTGAGTTTGCATTCCTAATTACTAGAGTGCGAATATTTAGGCTAGTGCAGTAATATCCAAGCTTTTTGCTTTTTACGCTCAAAAATGATTTATAACTGCTTTCTTGCTTATTTAGGGTTTGCAATTTTCAATGTATTTTTGATTCGTTTGTAATGTAACATATCAATGGTAACATTTATATAATATAGACAAAGTTGTAATATGTATTCCGTATTTTAAAAGTCTTACTTTATTTATACTAATTTTACTGTAAAACTATTATCTATTTTCATTGTAATATCATTGATAAATTGATAGTTCACTTATGAAAGATTTTCCTACCATGTATATTTGAATATTTTCCGAATTTATTAAATTGATACCGCCGATCAGCGAAACCGTTTGGAGACATAATTCATCAAATGACGCACTATTTTACAGTTACATCTCTTAAAATATATCATAAATTTTGGTTTAGGTAGCGGTATGTACAGTAGATGTCGACACTGATTTCAAAGCTGATCTTTTAAAATGGATTTTAAAACTTGTTTGTAAAACCTATATCGAACATTTTTTTTTTTATCAAATTCGAAATGTAATACCTAGATTTTATTTAACTTACATTGTCTTTTTTTTATAACTATGAGTTTTACGGAAAATATGACAATTTTAGAATTTTAAATGCAACATATTCTATATATTTTTGCGTATTTGGATTTTACATAATCTTATCAGGGCGAAAATATATGACTTGTTAGTTAAATATACTTTGAGATTCACATGAACTATAATTTGATGCCATTGGCATGATTTTGTTAAAATTCTAAAAAAAAATCATTAACAACATTTTCATAAATAGATTATATAAATATTAGGTAACACACATTAAAAAATGATAACAAGAACAAACTATTTTTAGTTACAGAAACTAACGACCCCTCAAAATAGTATGAAATAGTATTATTGTTGCCATTAATATAAAAAATATACTGAAAGAATTCCAGTAATTAATAAGAGGGATATGTTGTTAATTAGCTATTTACATTGGAGTGCGGTAGGTGTGATTTACAGCACGACAACTCACTCAATTTCGGGCACGAGTCGGAGGCAAGTGCCCGAAAGAGTTTCAGCGCTGTAAATCACCTAAAAATATTGAGAAAATTTTATTTAAAAAAATATGTCGGTGTCTGTAGATGTAGATTGGTACCACCGCCCTAAGCTTCAGTTGACGAGGCCAGAAGCTTGTTGATATGATATTTGTAATGACGGTTATAAAAGCCATAATAGCCATAAAGCATATCTTTTTTCTTTCGAAACAAATTGAATCACATTAGAAAATATTATAGACCGTTATATGACGATAATTACTAATTACACAAGTATATGCAGATGATACTTGAGCTTGGTCGCACTAATGCTTCCTGATTCAAATCCAATAGATGCCGATTTAAAGCACGATCACGTTTCCTTTTTTTTGGGAATGTCAATTTGAGGGGCTATTTATTATGTAAACTAGTTGACTTGTTTGCTGTGCGCTTCACGCTGGTATCTACCTTATCAAAAGTAGGTAACTTATAGTAATTGTTATACAATCAGTGTATATCTTAAGGACAGATCATTTTTTCAGCGTGACATTTTGCCCGTAACTGCCGCCACCGTACGACTGTCGGACCTGGTCGGACCATAACTAGTTTCCATATTTCCTTAGTATCATATATAATTATGTCAAATAAAATAATACTTTCTCAAAGCAAAGTCGACCAACTACTGCGAGCATCGTATTTACAAACGTACGTACAGAGCTATGCAATAAAATCTGGGACAAATATGTTTAAGTTGTGTAAAGTAGGCCTCATTGTCATAGAAAGTCGATTTCCTTAATATGCTGTCAGTGTCTGTGTCTATAACTCTACTCAGAGATTAGTCACTTCCAGCTTTGCTAACATTAAACCAACTCATGAAAGCCCGAATTGTGTCGAAAATAGATGATGGTTGGTCAATACGAAGAATTGCAACGTATTTTAATTTAAATAACAATGCCATCTTTAGAGTAAAAAAGCGGTGGACGCAAGACGGAGTTTAGCAAGAAAAAATGTTTCTGTACGTCTTAGAAGCAGCGTTGTTGCTGAGGATGTGGCCTTGCTAATTTTCATAAGGGAAAACCCTTTTTCTACAGCCAGGAAAGCTTCTGTGGAAACACATTTTCCAGCTTCCAGATCGACAGCTTGCCGAAGAATAGGTGCTTCAGATTTAAAAAATGTATTAACCGACCAAAATAAGCAGTCGCGATTACTATTTGCGTTGAACAATATCAATAACGGCGAGGGCTACTGGAACAATGTAGTATTTACGGATGAAAAGTGCTTCCAATCGTTCCATAACGGAAAAGTTAGAGTATATACACCACCGTATCTTCGTCTTATTCATGAGAATTATATTTGTCGTTCACAGAAATTCGGAAGCTTTTCGGTAAACCATGAGTTCAGCTGGTATGGGGGTGTGTTGGAACATTTACAGACGCTTTGTTGCTGTTGCATACGTAGACATCTTGGAACATGTAATGCTTCCATCTGTAGCGCAAATGTTTCCCAATAATAACTATATATTCCAGCACAACATATTATCCCGTTCATACTGCTCATGTTGTTAGAGAGTGGCTTTAGGATCGCAACATTGAAATTGTGCCATGGTCACCAATAAAGCGTCCAGATCTGAACCCTATCGAAAATGTGTGGGGACTTATGGTGAAAATTATTTACAAAATAAATTTTCATCCTCGTAAAGCGGGAGAACTGTGGAAGAAGAAGAATGGAAGGCACTAAGTAATAACGAACATCTAATCTAACACGAAATTTAATCCGTTCCATACCGAATAGATTAAACCAAGTGATTGGAGTTTGTCCAGTGTACCTACTGTACTGTCAGCTTCAGTTTCCTATGACGTGTTTCATACTGTATGGTATTATGAAATAAAGATCTATTATTATTATTATTGCAGCGAATGGAGATATGATTAAATATTGAATGTACAGATTGTTCAATGCCTGTATTTTATATTATGTTCTGTTAATAAAACAATCTCTTGATTTTGATTGTTATTTAAATTTGTGTTTTACTGCACAATAAAATTTTCATATATTTTACCATTAGAGAAACGTAAGTATAAAAGCAGATTCACGTTATAACATGTCCCAGTTCGTTATGCACAGCTCAACTAGACATTGGCAAATATAGTTGTCCCAGATTTTATTGCACAGCACTGTACATACGTGTTTCGTAACAGTATTGCTTCGATACCTACGAGGCAAGAGCTGGACCAATCTCGCAAGGCTCTGATCTCGTAAACGTACCGTGCACGTCTCGTCAATATGTGGCTCTACATTTAGGTTGGTAAAATATATATTCCGTCACCAAAACTTGCGTGAAGTGTGACGTTAATCACGTCTAATCGGACTTACATTGGTGGTTGTCTAGCAACGAAGAAGTAGTTGCCAATATTAGTTTATCACTTTATTGCGCATGTGACGACAGAGAACATGTAGGTACCCTTTACTATTGAAACGAGCTGTAACAAACATACATGCATTGAAAGAATATTTTTATGTACACTTCTTTGTTTATACATTTTTGCTTGCTAATATTCATTTTGTACTATAGGGTTTTCCTACTTTCTACCAGTTACATGTTATCATTTGTCATTTAGTATAATAATTGACATATAGACTACCAATTTTTGTTGACTTACTTTCATGGGGTAGTAACTTAAATCTGTTCAAACGTCCCAGCGGTGCAAGTTCCCGCAATACTCTATAGATGGGAGCGCAATACTATATCTTCAGTAATATTTATGAAATAACTATATATATCACTTGTTTTTTTCATCTTGTCATCTTGTTGTTGACGCACGTGTCAACTTTCTATAATAATATTAATATCCGCGGTTTTAGTTTTATTTCTTTAAAGTATTTTTTACGTTTGAAAGTGTTTTTTTGTGTTTATAGAAAAGACTTTATTTTGAGATTTAGTTTTCTAAAGTAATATATTTGTAAGTATATTGCATTATATTATATGTAGCTATACATTTAATCCTGGAATAGTAACTATACGTCTTTTGGGCGCATATTTACATGTAAAAGTATATATAAAATGTTGGTATTCCATCGTTAAGAATAGCCAAGCAACTCTGATTTACGATATTTTCGCAAATATGATGCAGAATGATTCCAGAACTGCAATCGTATTTTCTTCTGCGCAAACGACACTTACTTAAAAAAAAAATACGCGGCATACAAAGTGCACAGATGCAAAATTTCATTTTTATCAACAAAAATCCATTAAAAAGGAGATCTAAATTGTTGCAAGAATCTTCAAGAATAAAACATCTAAAAATAAAAAATCAAAAAATTACCGCCTTTGTGAATAGTTCCCGCAAAACTCATTAGATGGCGCGAACGTTTCTATATACAAAAGATTCCGCTCTATACTAACCCTTCTCTATGCTTACTTTTTCATGATGGTGCATAAAAATATACTCTTAATTCATATTCCTTTTACTTGGTAATATAGCCAGTTTTGGTTTATAGTTTACAGATAGTGCTTCTTAAGTTGAATGCGAAATGTTTGGTTAGTCGGAATCAGCAATAACCTTTCTTCCAAATTAACTTAGAGCGACCATGAGCGTTCTATTTAGAAACAATCAATTTTTATGGGAAAATTATGAAAGCGTTCTTTTGCCGCGTCTTAGTAGACATAGAAACCGAAGGAATGAAATGTTGGTAATTTCGTAATGTCAGGTTAATAGCTGGAAAATTGTTTGCGTACTCGGGGCACTCTATAGTGCTGGTATAGACTGAAAAATCAAATTTAAAATTTTGGTATCTAAGTAAAGCAACGAAAACTGCAAGTCATATGTTATCGGAAAATTACAATGAATCCAAATATACAAAAATATGCACATAAATTACTTGTTATAACTTTTTTATATTCAGGCTTAATGTATATTTTGTGCGATCGTTAATCGGTAAATACACACTTAACTGAAGGACGTATATTATTATACGGTTTCACAATCCGCAGCGCATTTATATTTGATAGTGTTTTAAAGTGTATATTAAATACCTACAGCATTGTATACATTTCTCTCCTCCTATCTTCCGTCAAAAACTTTCCCATAATAGCGACGTTGGTAGCAATGTGAAATGTTTGCGTGTTTACAAATATAAGTGGTTGTTTTATTTTAGTATTTAATTCTTCATTTTTAATAGGAAACATCCATGGGTCAAGGATAACACCTTGTCTGTAAATACAAATAACATTTTATTTCATCTATAACAGTAGGTTGAAGTTACGCACGCCAATTCTGGCCTTTTGGACAGAGTTAACAAGGCTGTAGCTCCCCCAAAAGAATGACCGGCCATTGTGATGGAATTGGTATCCAATTTTCCTATTAAATCTTCTAATTTGAATTCGCCAGATAATGTTGAAGGCACATCGTCCATGACATTGTGTGGAAGAGTACCGTCATTTAAATTTATTAGGAAATCTAATATCCTGCTACATTCATCCGCTCTGTCGTAAACCTGTTATAAGTTTGTTTTTGGATTAACTCAAAATTATGAATGAAAAATAAGCATATTTCCATATTAGTTCTACATTATAAAATGCGGTCACAACTTTCTTTGTAAGGACATTGCTAATACTCGATTCTATAACATTAGATACCTGTTTTTCACGTTCGTCGAAATGGCCTCTCCCCAATTTAACTCGGCGATATTCTACATTAGATGTGCTATCGTTTTTTGCATTCTCTTGCGATGTATAGTAAAAAGTATGACACGCTGATCCATCCCTAAAATTCTACTGCATGCAAGCTGTTCCTAAAAATTAACCTTAATTTAAAACCTGTGTTCTACTGACGCAACAATGTATCCACGGGATGCCAACTCGCCGTATATTGTCGTATACATGCTCCGATAAGATCCTAGGCCGTGGGAAAATATGATGCACTTCATTTTTTTATCAGTTTTTGCCTTTGCGCCATATAAGACTGGACAGTACATGGGACCTTAAAATGTATTAATCCTGAATAAAACGAGCATACGGTGTTCGTTTCGGATAGATTCATACCTCCCTTCCAGTGATAGAATCTCACCAAAAATTCTGGTAGCATAGTAACTTTGGCGAGCCCTTTCAAGTAGTCACTATTCGGTACGCATGGTTGCCATTTCTTACAGTTTACCTGCAAGGTAAACTTCTTTATTACACATATCTTTTGCTATTTGTAGTGGCGTTGGTAATGTTATTATTATGGTATTGAATTCTGTAGTTAAGATAGCAAGTAGAAGTAGTTACCTGATCATCATCTTCAGCATTCGTTGGATAATAAAGTCGAAAAAGAACACCTGATTTCGAATAATCCAATGACACGTCTATGCAACCAGGTACAAATGGCCCTGTAAAAGAAATAAATATTAAAGCAAACATTTTAGTTTTTGGGTTTAAGTCATATTGGAGGCATACGTTAGTGGTAATGGTCAAAACCATCTTCATTTTGGTAAAATTTGTTTCTAAAATAGATTTACTACCAAATTCTGATCAGCAAGTTACTACAATATTATGAATTGTTTATCTTTTCCAATTATAATGATCTAATTGATCTATTATCGGGAATTTTATGGTTATTATGATCCCGCAAAGAAAGTAGACTTAGAACAAAGGACGTTTGAGATTTTTTTAAAAAACGGAAAAATCTTTTTTTTTTTATTTTGCCTCTAGCACTTTTATTTGGCCTTGCAGAGAAAAAGTAAAGACACGTTCTCAAGGCCACTTTTAATGTTCCATGTAAAGGTGTACTTGAAATTTTTATACGACATTTCGTTTTCTTCTGGTCATCATCAACTTTCTTGTTTCTTACGGGCGCCATATTGGATTTTGACACCGTTAGAAAGAGTCTTTTTTTCTGATTTCAACTATGTGTAACATGTTGACAAAAGTTTTTGATGTTATGCTTTAACTGGCGAAGAATTCAATTCAAGATTAAATAAGGTAGCCATGAAATTTCAAACTGTCAATCACTTATCGGTGCATTAGTAATAGAAAAATGTCGTATACCAACGAAGAGAAACGAGATATGTTATGTATTTTTTATTCATCGAGTCGAAATGCAACAATAGCTAATACACGATATTTACAATTGTATCCTGAATGAGAACAACCATATCGTACCATTTTCCTAGATCTTGATAGAAAGTTGGTCGAGTATGGATCGTTTACCAAGCCGTGTAATGTTTACGGTAACCGGAATTTGGATAGAAATCAACGGGGTATTTTACAAATGGTAAATTAAATGTGCGTTTTCACAAAGTTTATGTTAATTTTGTATCTTATTTGTAACAATAAATTGAAATAACAATAAAATTAATATAAAGAAAACAATAATTACAGGAAATGTTCAAACCGCCATTTTCATTAATGCACAATTGCGCACGTTTTCGAGCTGTTTGAACTGCTCTTTGTATGGTTCTCCTAGCAATTGCATTGAATGCATTTTGGAGTCTAGCTCGAAGTTCTTCAATATTATTTGGAAGATCACCTTTATAAACGTTATTTTTAACAGCTCCCCATAAAAAATAATCTATAGGACTTAGATCAGCAGATCTCGCCGGCCATTCTGCAATTCCACCATTTCCAATCCAACGGTTTGGAAACTTTTGACTTAAGTAGTTCCGTACAATTGCCGCATTGTGAGCTGGTGCGCCGTCTTGTTGCCACCACAAATGTTGTAACTGGTTTTGTGTAATATTATTATCTAAGAAATTAGATACGTGTGTGCGAAAAAGGTTGAGGTATCTTTCCCCATTTCATGTCTCTTCATAAACTACTGGTCTTACAAGACGATTTCCCAAAATGCCCATTCAAACGTTTAATCCAAAACGATGTTGAGGTCTCCTCGCCCTATCTTGTTTAGGATTCTGCAATGTCAAATACTGCTCTACATTTCTATTAAACATTCCACAGTTAGTAAATTTAGATTCATCTGACCAGATGATTTTATTTAAAAAATCTTCGTCGTCTTCTAACTTTCCCAGTAACTAATTACAGTATTCCAGTTCTCCATTCTCAAGTCTGGGGCAAATTTAATTCTGACGCTACTTCTCTCGTTGATGTTGATGGATTATTATTGACCTAATAAACAATACAAAATTTACATTTGCAAAAACGCACATTTAGTTTACCATTTGTAAAATATCCCTTTGATTTCTATCCAAATTTCGGTTACCGTAAACATTACGCGTCTTGGTAGACGATCCATACCCGGCTAACTTTCTATCAAGATCTAGGAAAATAGTACGATATGGTTGTCGTCGTTCAGGATGCAATTGTAAATATCGTGTAGGTACTAGCTATTGTTGCATTTCGATTCGATGAATAAAACATACATAACATATCTCGTTTCTCTTCGTTGCTATACGACATTTTTCTATTACTAATGCAACGATAAGTGATTGACAGTTCGAAATTTCATGGCTACCTTATTTAATCTTAAATTGAATTCTTCATGAGTTAAAGCATAATATCAAAAAATTCTGTCAACATGTTACACATGGTTGAAATCAGAAAAAAAGACTCTTTCTAACGGTGTCAAAATCCAATATGGCGCCCATAAGAAATAAGAAAGTTGATGATGACCAGAAAAAAACGAAACGTCGTATAAAAACTCCAAGTACACCATTACATAGAACATTAAAAGTGGCCTTGACAACGTGTCTTTAGTTTTTCTCTGCAAGGCCAAATAAAAGTGCTAAAAGCAAAATAAGAAAATGAGATTTTTCCGTTTTTAAAAAAAATCTCAAGCGTCATTTGTTTTAAGTCTAGTTTGTTTTCGGGATCATAATAACCACAAAATTTAGCAACTTTGCCAAATTTAAACCTATTTAAATCTATCGAAAATGAATCAGCCTGTATATAAATGTCAGCTGATATAGATGAAATACCTGCGGGTATTATTAGGTATGTAGCTGAATTCATCAAGTATCTCTTAGTCCATTTAATTAATCTGCCCTTTTCTCAAAGCGCATTTCCGTCACCCCTTAATCCTGTCAATTCCTCATGAGTCCCCGCACTTCCGCCTTTTCCTAATGACGCTTTGATTTTAAAATAATTTCTGTTAGCGACTTTATAACAATTAGAACACAAAGCATATTTTTATGGTTAATTGCAATATTGTTAACACGTTCTTTATTTTACAAAAATATTTATTTGACTCTATGGCCTATCTCTAATGGTAAATTACCATTTCTTTAAATAAAACAAACATTTATATCAACATACATAGCACAAAAGATTTAAAATTGCTTAAAAAACTTACGCGAGACACACATACTTATACCCACATTACGTTTACAATGGACCCACATCTAAAGTGATGATCGATGTAAACTACATTGGAAGTTTGTTATGTGTATGAGTATAATATAACATATAGGTACTCATTCGGCATATTTTTTGCGTATGAATTGTAGTATATCTACCAAAAGACATATGTACTTATTTTAAAAAAACACACTTCTCGTTTTCAAATTCTCTTGATAATGCACCCGAAGACGTCTGCGCCCCCCCCGCAGTCGCGGACCCTGCGGGTCCTAATCTCCGCCACTGACTATGTGAGAGTAATCAAGTGTATGTGAACCTTGCCCGGCAACGATATACTAGATGCAAAAATCATGTTGGCATCTAGCCTTGAAACGTAACTATTATACACATTTTATTATGTAAGAAAAGCATATTTAATATGTTACTTTACAAATTTTTACATACTTCATGATTTCAACGTTCAGTTATCTCTATAATTAATAATCAGATTTAAAGCCAACTAAAGAAAAAAAAAATAGAATAAAATAAACGACTTTCCACAAAGATTCTTAGTATGGGTATGTCAAGGCTACAAAAAAAAAAAAAAACAATATAACCAAGATCTATTATTTATTTGCATTCGCTAAATGGTCAAACGAATGTGTTACGTCAATATTTAATATTCGACACGACATTGACATTTTTGTGACATTGACCGATTAACTAAACAAGGAAATGTACATTCCTTTTGTCATCATAATTTTCGATTGGAGAGTTACAGCAACATTTTCAAAGAGTAGTTTTTTTGCCTTGTAATGCATCTTCAAAATGAGTCCTCACTTGACCTATCACGCCATTTCCCGAGTATCTTCCATCCGGAAATACACGCTATCGAAAGATGCGTCCAGTTCAACATTGATAGAAATTATGCCTGATATCGTGAAGCAACCATCAGGGCGCTGAGCACATATGCAGATATGCTCAAATGTATTAGACACCTATATTTTTTGCGAATAATTAAAGTAAAGTGAGTACAAAATAAAATTCTTAATTTAAATGCGTTATAAATAGTACACTCCGCCAAAAAAGTATCGCATAATTTAGTTTTGAATCATAAAAGTATCGCATAATCTTTGTTTGTAGCATAAAGTTGTAAATATACTTTAATGCGCTCTAAGATATAATTTCTATGATTGTTTAAATAAAATACAGGCCAAATAAAAACAAGAACTCATACTTGAGATTTTTATTAAAACAAGAAATTATAATTTTGGAAAGAAAAATGTCATAACAGTAGCTTTTAATACTGAGTATTGCCACCTCTGGCTCTTATGACCGCTCGCATACGGTTTGGCAGAAATTCGATTAACTTCCGTATATAAGCCTGATCCAAATTCTCCCACTCGTCACGGAGAGCATTTTCTAGTCCATGCAGGTCCGCTGGGGCAACATTTTGGGTTCGTATCCGTCTGTGAAGGAGGTCCCACACGTGCTCGATAGGGTTCATGTCCGGACTTACCGCAGGCCAATCTAAAACTGTAATACCAACATCGTTAAGGTATTCCTGGACGATTATTGCAACATGCGGTCGTGCATTATCGTGCATTAACATGAATTCGTTTCCTATAATTGGCGCATATGGTACTACATGTTCTTCTAAAATTTCCGTTATATACCTGTGGGCAGTCAGTGTACCTCTGTCTACTGGTACTAACTCTGTACGACCGGTTAAACAGATGCCTTCCCAAACCATAATAGAGCCACCAGCGAAATTAGGTCTAGGTCTGATATTACACTGCGAATAGCGCTCACCGTCTCGTCTGTACACTGAGATACGCCTATCTGAGGTGTAAAGACCAAATCTTGACTCATCTGTGAAGAGTATATTGGCCCAGTCATTAATGTTCCAATTTACATGTTCTCTGGCAAACCTTAAGCGAGCCACTCGGTGGTTCCTAGTGAGACGAGGGGCTGTTACAGCTACTCTAGCTCTTAATCCACTCTGTCGTAACCTATTCCGAATAGTTTGAGTATCTAAAGAAAAAAAATACAGCTATGCTCAAATGGATTAGACATCTCTATGATTCACCATTAATTTCGTGTTTTGGCATTACATTTGTGGCAGTTAATTTACATGTTTATAGGTATATTCGTTTTTATGATTTTACAACAGTTTTTATAGATACTTTTCCTAGATCTATTACGTTTTTATGCATGTTCACGTTTTTGAGATGTCAGTTTTTTACGCACTGAAAAAAGTATTGCAACTGTATTCAAAGCTTCAAGAAATGCGACAAATTATTAAGATTATTTATTAAAGTACTATTTTATAACGCATTTAAATTCAGTTTTATTTTGTACTCACCTTACTTTGATTATTCGCAAAAAATATAGGTGTCTAATACATCTGAGCATATCTGTATAATCAGCTACAAGATGTTTTGGGAGTGTCTAGAAAAACTAAACGAGGTAGGCAAAATGAACACGGTAAGTTATCTAATCTGCGGCCATCTGACATTCTGCACTTTTTAAAAGGAATCAGAGTGGACAGCCAGCTGTAAATACAACGAGAATAGGGGACACAACAGATCTTTCAGGTTGTAGTGTATTATCAGTAGTAATACAAGTGATTGAATTTTCGCGCTTAAAGAAAACACTACTTGTGCTGCGTTTTCAAGCAAGATAGTGTGATTAATTAATTCTGTAGAAATTAAAAGGATAATATATTTAATGAACGGTACTATTTATTTATTGCTTTGATGTCCTTACAAAGTAACAATAAAATTAGTCTATGGCTACCTGCGAATGCATTAAAATGCCATTACAATTATTATTACGACTAGAAAGCTTTCATGAAGATATACCTATACATATATAACCTTGTATAATATACCAGAGACACGTATCTATTATCTATGAGAAGTTTACTTTCTCAAATGTACCTAATGAAAATGCACTCCTCTCATCTGCCGAATATAATTCACAGTTTGATCACAATTGAGATTCAGAAAGTAGAAGAATTGAAATACACAAACATACATAAGAATACAAGTTAACCTTATTTATTGTCTAGGCGAAGGCTGACATCAACAGTACCTCCAGTGGTATATTTTACACTAACTGTAAGATAATGAAAATAGTCACTGCAAACTGTCTAATGCATGATATTTTAATTATATGAGAGGGAGAGCGTATAACTTTTATACCCTGATGTGATGTTAAAACTTGATTACCTTGTTAATCTAAGCTTAAACACAAATTCCAATTCAATAGAAGGCAAATTAATTATTAAATGTTTATATTGTAATGACACTGGGGTGCTACTACAAAGATCGAATTTCTTCGTTTTTTGTAATAAACGTAACATAGAAATATAGAACATTGTAATCATTAAAGCTCGTATTATATGCAAAATGCATATTTATTTTTTAAAGGTATATCAACCAAATTTTTAGTATTTTGGCTGTATCTAATGTTTTTTTATTAATATGAGCTTATTAAAAAATGCATATTCTGCATATTTTTGTTACTTCATGCATATTTCATGAATTATTGCATATTTGTGCATATTTTCGTCAAATTACAAATTTCCTCCAAAAAAATCCATTAAAAGTTAAAGATTGTAAATTTCAGTGAAAAGTAAACCTGAAATTCCTTCATTGAAAAATGAACATATGAAAAAATAATATTAATGTTGTCCGATGCTGTTGCTTATGTGTAAAGCCTCAGTTAATTTAAAAATATTTTTTCCTAACTTAATCCATACTACTTGTTTGGCTCACGGTATTAGTAGAGTTGCCGAAGAAGTAAGAAACCAATGACAACATATGTCATAACTCATGTGTCATCAAAATTCTTAGTAATAAATATTATATAATTTGGTCTGAAATCTAAATTGTAAAATGGTAACGACTCAAGCCTCTTACTCCTTATAATGACCACGAAGAGTGAAGATCAGTCGAAACACCAGGGCTACAGGAAGAACACCCATAGGTGATGCAGTCCTTTTGACAATGTAGATATTATTACTGACTTGTAATATTGTCAATAAATAGTATAGTATAGTATAGTATTCCCTCTTGTGAATGAGTTAATTAGTAGGTAACATAAAAAAGATTTTTGTGAAAGCGCCATTGCGGCTTCAATTTTACAAAAACTCGTTTGACGATTTACCGTTACCACCACAACCAGTAACTACTAGGTGGGGTACATGGCTAAATGCCGCAATTTTTTATTCAAAAATTATCAAAATATTAAAAACTTTATTTTTTAATTATCTGATGATTCAAATGCTATAAGAGAAGCTAAAAAGACCTTAGAAAATAATATAATACCAAATCAATTAGCATTTATTGCAATACATTTTTCTATAATATCAGAAACAATTTTGACATTAGAATCAAGAAAACTGCTCTTGACTGACTCTGTAAATTTAGTAAACAAATGTCACAAAGCACACTCAACTGTTAGAGGAAACGGAGAAATAATTTTTAAAAAACTAAATTCAGCATTGGAGAAAAATCAAGGATTTAAAATTCCTTCAAAAGTTTCTCTTATTTTAAATGGGGAATTTGTGGAGAACATTGAATTAGACCCTAATATTGTAAGCAATTTAAAACATGCTCCAATTACTTCTGTCGCTGTAGAACGATCCTTTTCGACGTTCAAACACTTGTTAGATGACAGACGTCATTCATTTGAAATAGAAAATTTAGAAAAGCACCTAATTGTCAATTTTCATAATAAATAATAGCAGTTTAAGTAGCTAGATAAATCAAGAGCAAATAGTTAGATAGTATATAGGTGTTTAGGTAGATATTATATTACTAATTAAATATTTATTAAATTAAGTTATTTTTTTTAAAATAGTACATTATTATAATATAAGTATTATAATGTAAAATAAACTTAAGTTGAAATAGTGCATACTGATGCATATTTCGCATATGGCAGAGCATATTTGTCAATCATTTCTGCTTATTGTTGTCAAAATATGTGCATATAAATGCAAATATTTTGTTGTTTTTCTTGTGCATATAATCCGAGCTTTAGTAATCATCTTGTATCTACGCTAAATCAAATATGTTTTCAAATTAGAAATTTAAAATACATTTTGCGTATCGAACATATCTTGTCTTTCTATTACGCTGAAGCTCATTCCAGACTTTCTTATGGTATCAGATTTTTGGGCTCCTCGAGTTTCTCTTCCAGAGTATTTATCAGCCAAAAACGCATCATTCGCTGTATTGCTAATTTAAATTCTTCCGAGTCTTGTCGACCGTTTTTGGCCTAATTTAAGATTTTATCTTTACCAAGTATCTACATGCTGGAGCTTGTCTCGTACATTCACTCAATCCAGTACAAGATCCCAAAAAATTCAGACTACCATACGTACAATACTAGGTATAACGACCTGCTTAGGACTTCTTTCAATAAACTGTGTTTAACTCAGCCTGGCTATCGGGCAATGGGGATCCGGCTGTTCAACGTACTTTCGAGCGATTTGAAGGCTATTTCTAGGATTGATAAGGACTGGACTGCATTTTGTATCCTATTTTTTAATTGCTCTTCATCATTGTCTAGTGGCTCACTGCACAACAATTTGTTTTAAACGACCCTACAGATAAAAGTCCAATATTGTAAGATGAGGACTTCTAGGTGGCCATAAAATGGGACCTTTCTTCCTTCTTCCTTTTTTCCTATCCAGTTGGGACTCTGTATTGAACCACTGGCGAACAATGCCGGCATAATGAACAGGGCACCCATTGTGCTGGTAAAACATTTCAATTCGGTAGTTTAACGGCAATTCATCCAGTTCATCAGTTAAAAAATATGCCAACATTTCCAAATATGAATTAAGGTTTAAATTTTGATCAAAAGAAGTATGGGCCAATAATGCCATGGTACGAAACCGCACACCACACATTAACTTTTTTAAAATATTGTTTGCGACAAGAAATTCTGAAGTTTGGATTCGTCTCACTCCAGTACCGGCAATGTTGAGACGAAACGACTCCATTAGTTGTAAAGGTTGATTCATCGGAGAACATAATCCGTTTATGAAAATTTGAGTCTTTCAAAACTCTGTAGCCCATTTCTAAACAAAAATCCATACGTTTGGCTTCATCACCATTTTCTAAAGTTTGCCTAAATTGTGGTATAAATGGTAAAATTTTGTTCTCCTTAAATATTCTTTGTAAATGAGATTTACTTATCCGTTAGTATTGCCCTCCTTCTTAAAGACAACTTTGGAGTTTCTTTTGGGGAATAAACGGCGAGAACTCAAGCAGCATCGTTTGACTTCTTAATTAAAATCGAGCCTGCTTTAAGGAATTTGGTCACCAAGTATTTTGCTCCGGAATTTGAAATGGTAACTGCCGGGTATTTTTGGTTGAATTTTCTGATAACAACTCGGTAGCACTCTTCCCCAGTTCCGTGACATTGAATTAGATAAATTCCTTGTTGTAAAGTCAACATTATAGCATAAATATTGTTCAAATTAGCGAAGATTTAATTTACAGTTCTACTAACTTATTAGATTTGCCAATTGCTGTCAGTTGTATTTTTCAATGAAATCCGCCTACTGGAGTTACTTCTAAAAATTACGGTAAAAAATGTTAAGTCCAAATTATGAAGAAAAAGGATATTATCTCGAGAACCGTTCGAGTTAAATAAAAAGTAATTTGTGTTTTGGGGGTTTGAAAACAAGCAGAGTAAATCATCAAGAGTGGAATTTTCTGAGAAATCAAATATAAAAAAAATTTCCTCTTTTAAAGTCGATCCGGGGACATAATGTATATACAAGCAGGCTAATGGCAGAATTTCTAGCCACCCAAATAGTAGACGACAAGAAACAGAGGGAGACACACCTAACATGCAACGAATAATTTTTTTTTGAAAAGGAATACTTTCCTCGCACCAGCCGCAATTCCCCTAAAAATAACTCCATACCGAAGACGAGACTCTACATATGCAAGATCTCTGACAATAAATTATCTATCTATCTATCTATGTGACGAGAGCATAAGAACAATTTCGACCCTGTGACGTATGCACGGACCGCCGCTGTTTGAAAATAAAACTCTAAAAGTAAGTTTTGAATGGCATTTGATATTTTCGATTAATTTCCTAGTTTTCAGTGCTTTACTATTTTCTATATATACAAAAAAGAATTACAGGAGGTGTTTTCTATTAATAATACTAATTTTTTTAAATTTTATTTTTTATATTTAATTTTTTCTATATGTCCACGTATTACACTGATTACAGTTAATTAATGATTGCATAAATTGCATATTTAGGCATTTCTATGCATATTTTTGCAAAAGTTACATATTTTGCATATTTAAGCTTTTTATTATCCTTTCTGTCACTAAAAATTCCTAATGCAGAGCAACAGCCGACAATTCCCAGAACAAAATATTTTTGTTTTCCAAGAATTGCGTGTGCATTTTTACTCCTAGCGTGAGAAACGAGCTAAAATACATTTTATTAGTTCCCAAATAAAAGATTCTGATTCACTGAGTATCTATGAGCAGAACAACCTCTAATAGTGCTACTTTTTTAAATATTGTGCATACATAGGTACAATGAATATAGCGAACAAAATTTCTTCATGGATTAAGCCATATACTTAACTAGTAATGGATGGCGACAAAATATTTTGCCGAGCCTGTAGTAAATTAGTAAGTTATTAATTTTACTAAAAGCTTTACAATTTTTTATTTTTTTTACTTTTTAAATAATGTTAATTTGAAATTCTTTCTACGAAAACATTGTAAATATACTATACCTGATGAAAGTACGTTATGAAAAAAAAAAAAATGCGGAAGTGGCGCGTTTACCATTTAAATCTAAGCTGAATTCAACAAAGTGGCGCTTTCTATGTTCGAATGATTTAGTAACGTTGTATTTTTAGAGGTGGTAGCCGAAAAATATATTTTTTCTAATTGGATGTTACAATAAAGCTAAAACAAACGACGACGCAGTGCTAAAATAGTTATTTACGAACCAAGTGCGTGAAATCATATTTCGCGAATGAGTGACCAGTTTAAAGCGCGAGCCGTAGGCGAGCGCTTTATGGACACGAATTCGCGAAATGTTTCACGCACGAAGTTTGTACAATATTTTTTGTACGAGAACTATAATAATAATACATATTGTTAAATACGTTATTGTTTATGACACACTACTAATCTCTTGATATTAATTAAAAAAATTGAGTTGGCAGTATTGATTATTTGAAGTGACATTTAATTTAAAATTGTAAAATTCAAAATGGTAATTTATATAATATTTGTTGCTGTTCTGACATTGAATTACACACCTTCCAAATATAATAATTTCTATTTCATTTCCTTTTATTTTCATAGAAAAACAGCGAACTGGGTAGCATATTATTAAGATTAGTGATTTATGATTTTAATATGTCACTAAATTATTCAAGTTCCAGGAAGTACCAACTTTACTTTTACGCACTCGTGTTTAAAGTGACTTTTTACGCACGCAAATTGAATCGTGAAATGACAGGTTTTAATAAGCGAGTACAAAATGATTATTACCGCACACTGTGCTATAGTGAGATATTAATGCACTGGTGAGACTCTTGTCGGAATGTAGTATGGGCGATTAATGAGCAAATTAGAAAAAATACTATAAACAACTCGTGTCACAATGACTTGCAATGCTCGTATATTGAATCTCTCGCCACCATACGGCTCGTTATTCAAACTTGTACTCGCATTATATAATCGTCATTGTGACACTTGGGTTTTAAAATACTATTACTTGCTTGTTATCAGAACGATTATCCTATTGAATATTTTTTAAAACGTATAGTTGCATGTAATAACAACAGTCATATTTTATATTATGTATGTCCAATTGTCCAATGAGTAACGGTCAAAACGACGTTCAAACGTGACAATTATTTTGAGGCAAAGCAGTACAGTAATCACTCAAAACCTCACTTTAGTATATAATAATTATGTATTAGTAGTGTGCTTAGCGCATATTTATTCAATAAGGATAAATGAATGAGTACCTATTCGGAATTTTAGCTTACTGAGTTCTCATCGGCAAAGTGAGTACATACTTGAAATTTAGATGAAATACATGCAGATTGTTTTCAAAACCGCTGCAAAACCGGCAGTATGTGTGCATTGCGGATTCAATGCCGTTCTACACAGCCCACTACTTCATATCACATATCACATCCATCCATCATTCATAGTTTACGATTGATAGCGCCAATGACTGATATGTTTTTATTAGATACTCTTTATATTTTTCTATAAATTTTTATTAATTCTGAAAGCATTCTAATAATTTAGCATCTTTTATAATTAAAAAGCCTATAATATTACTATTATACATTTTAATTCGCAATTAGTTATATTTTTTTTATACCCTGAAATTCTAACAATTGTTCATTCTCATTGAATAATGCTGTCGTGCTTGTCGGAATGTTCTGGAATCTTCCAAAAATCTTATTTATTTTTTAAAATACATAAATTTAAGTGTAGTCATTATAAAATGAAAAGATAGATTTAGAAAACACTTTTAAAATTTGGAAAGAATTAAATGATTATATTGGGTTAAACAATTAACGAATGATAAATCTTTGAAAGATTTGCAATATCAGTTTTGTCGTTAACGCTATTTTTCCCATTTGCTAATCGGGGTAGAATTTAATTCTGCTGCAATCAACATTAAACCATACCAGGTGATCTATTTTAAAAAATTGAGATTTACAACTTTCTTTCATACATCTCTAATTTTTAGACATCCTGTATAATATAAAAGAAAAATTCTATGTTTTGGTGAAACAATGTTAGCGTGTGATGGTTTTAAAATGCGGGACTTCTGGCACATAAGGCAAGTGAAAAACAATAAATTACGTATCACTATGTAAATGTCAACATTTTCACAAAAATCAGGAAACTCTGGTTGTAATTGTCATAGAATTTTATACTGAATTCAAAAATGTAATAAACAAAATTCATAGTGACCTCCGGTTAACCGGAAGTGTAAGAAACTTGGAAATATTTCAGAAATAAAGTAAATACCAAACTATGACAATTCCCAAATTTTTAAATCTGAACAGCTTCGTTAACCCCGAAAACTTCTATAACTAGCCACTTCCGTGGAAATTCAATTATGCTGGCTGGCATGACAAAAATTAATTGTAAATTACCTAATAAAATAAATTTGATAAAGATATTGTTATTTTTTGTAAAAAAAAATTTTATTTTACCCTAATTACAACTTAAATTAAGTACCTTAAAAAATAAAGCGGGAAAACGGCAGATTTCCCTACTATTCGAGTAGGTACTTGTACTGCTTTTATTGTATCGTGTATGTTGTAATTTGATGAGTAGTTGAACGAGCAAGTTGCAGTTTAGAGGGTCTACATTAGTATGCTGTCAGTTGTATTTTTCAATGAAATCCGCCTACTGGAGTTACTTCTAAAAATTACGGTAAAAAATGTTAAGTCCAAATTATGAAGAAAAAGGATATTATCTCGAGAACCGTTCGAGTTAAATAAAAAGTAATTTGTGTTTTGGGGGTTTGAAAACAAGCAGAGTAAATCATCAAGAGTGGAATTTTCTGAGAAATCAAATATAAAAAAAATTTCCTCTTTTAAAGTCGATCCGGGGACATAATGTATATACAAGCAGGCTAATGGCAGAATTTCTAGCCACCCAAATAGTAGACGATAAGAAACAGAGGGAGACACACCTAACATGCAACGAATAATTTTTTTTTGAAAAGGAATACTTTCCTCGCACCAGCCGCAATTCCCCAAAAAATAACTCCATACCGAAGACGAGACTCTACATATGCAAGATCTCTGACAATAAATTATCTATCTATCTATCTATGTGACGAGAGCATAAGAACAATTTCGACCCTGTGACGTATGCACGGACCGCCGCTGTTTGAAAATAAAACTCTAAAAGTAAGTTTTGAATGGCATTTGATATTTTCGATTAATTTGCTAGTTTTCAGTGCTTTACTATTTTCTATATATACAAAAAAGAATTACTTCTACTAGCCACTTCCGTGGAAATTCAATTATGCTGGCTGGCATGACAAAAATTAATTGTAAATTACCTAATAAAATAAATTTGATAAAGATATTGTTATTTTTTGTAAAAAAAAATTTTATTTTACCCTAATTACAACTTAAATTAAGTACCTTAAAAAATAAAGCGGGAAAACGGCAGATTTCCCTACTATTCGAATACTTGTACTGCTTATTGTATCGTGTATGTTGTAATTTGATGAGTAGTTGAACGAGCAAGTTGCAGTTTAGAGGGTCTACATTAGTATGCTTATTGCAACAAATATTTCGAGCGTAAACTTATTTAATTTTTCGAAAAGTATTACCTTTAGTTTTAGGTAAGTGATATGGTAAACTCCTAGACCACCACATTTCTTTTTCTGCTAATCACAAGAATTATTTCCCAATTTTAACACGATCACCGCGTAGAGGTTATGGCGCGAACACTTACAAGTCTCACAAATGACTGACTTGTTGAAAGATTTGTGACTTTGTGAGATACCACTTTCTCATTTTTCTCGTTGAGCGATTGCATTGTGTGTATTAATTATCATCGATTTTAATCACCTGTTACCGATAACTGTTTCGGTTGTAATTAATTTTTGTTGCAAAATTGTTGTTTAAAATTCAAATTCGTAAAATTCGTGTCTTATTATTGAATAGTTAGCATAATTTATTATTTTCGAAATGGCTTTGTAGTACATGTGGAAATACTCATACTTATGAGTGCATATTAATGTATGTTAATATCTTAATGAATAATTTTATTATTTGTATTTCTATTTTCTTCCAGACATTTTAGTCAGATAGTTCAAATGGAAAGCTGCATTACAGCTATAAGTGGCGCAAAAAGGACTGCTGACAGTCCTATTCGCACATCTCCTATAAAACGATCGCACTTTGTTGGAATAACCCCTCAGAAAGAGTATCCATTTGTAAATACGCCGACAAATAGACCATTTCGTGTTTCTATTGAAGGCAATATAGGTGCTGGAAAATCTACATTGTTAAAATACTTTTCAGGTCTACCCGGAATTGAAACTTACCCTGTGAGTAGAATTAATAATTGAAAATTCCTAAGTAAATAATAAATATGTAGGAACCAGTCGATTTATGGAGGAACTTAAAGGGTCATAATTTATTGAAACTATTATATTCAGATATAAAGCAATGGCAAAATACATTCCAATCTTATGTGCAATTATCCAGGTTAAAAGTGCAAACAACACCACCAAAATATAAAACAACAAAGGTACAGATGTATGAAAGGTCCATTCAGAATAATAGATTCTGCTTCTTGGAGATGGCTCATGAAAATGGATTGCACAATGCTGAATATTCGGTTTTAGATAAATGGTATCGGTGGATAAGAGAAAGTGCTGACATTTCTTTAGACCTTATCGGTAGGTATTTATAATATCAACAAAATAAATGTGTACCTAATGAATTATTCTAGTTTATTTACGTAGCAGCCCTGAAACAGTTTTTAAACGTACCATGGAACGTGGAAGGCCTGAAGAAACTGGAATCACACTTGAATATTTGAGTAAACTGCATGACCATCATGAACGGTGGTTGATGTCTGGAAATGAGAGGTTTAATACAACACCAGTGCTAACTTTGGATGCCGATAAAACCTTAGAGGAAATTCATCAACAATATGAGCATTATCAAGATCACATTTTAGGTATTTATTGAAGAATGTGTTATGTGCAAGTTGTTACTAATAAAACTTTGTCTCCAGGTAAAATAACAAGTGATATGAAAGAAATGGAGAAGGTGAAAAGGGTCCTCAATTTGGATTGAATGTAATTTGTCCCATTCTCAAATAATTTTTTTTTTTAATTTTATTATCTTATCAATTATTACCAAATATATTTATGTCCAATGCTTGTTTTTCTTTTTGCTTTTCTAATTTTGTAAATATCTTTTGTACATTTGTTTTAGTGAATATGAAATAAATTTAAAAATTCTCATTTTTTTAATGAAAATCTACTTTTTAATTTTTTTGTCGGGTAGCTTATAGAAAAAAATAGCTGAAATCCTGAAAACACACAACTATCGAATATAAAATTACTTTAATATGATTTCCGCCGTTGTTTCAGACAATTTTATTTACATTTAACAAGAAGGTAATGCATATGGATCATTCTCACAAATTTTTGGATTCTCTGCTGGGGCCACCATTGTGGTTAATTCTTGAAGAATATTGATATCAAAGAGATTCATTAATATTTAACACCAGTGATAACGCATACAACTCAATTTAGCAATACGTACATATCAGGTACATATGCATTCAGATAATTAAAGATTTGGCAATCGTTGGCCGTGCCAAACGTCTAAATCGAGGGATTTCTCTCGAGTCTCGACTCGTTTTACTAACGAGTAAAAACACTTGAACGCTACACCCGTATCGTTGAGTGAATGAATATTATTTATTATTTAATTAAAAAAGGTTATGTCAGAGATGTTTGTGTTATTCGCATGTTATTTAAGTCACGTCAATTTTACGACAGAGCGTTTCTTTCGTTTTATTGTCAAAATTGCTGTTTTTTTATACAAAGAAAAAAAAAGCAATAAAACTCGAAAAAGGATCTGTTGTCCAAAACATTTGAAAGCACTACATAATATACATGATATATTATATAAAAAAAAGTTTACTATTTGATAAAGTTGAACATGAAAAACCCCGCAACCAATTATACAATATCTCCAAAAGATGAAAAAATTGTAAATCCCATTGCAGATATGCCGTCGACGTACTTACTAATGTTATTGCAATCATATGAAATCCTACAGAAACACTGTTCTTTTTCAGTTTTTTAAGATATAGCCATCGAACGCCGTTGTAATTGTAAATAAAATGCCCGGACACATTCTAGGTTATTACGCCATGTATTACATCAATAAATAAACTTTTAGAATTTATGAAAATATGTGCAGCGAATTTATTAATAAAAGAGGTGCCATAATAAATAACAATTATATAAACCAATGTTTTTTTGTGATATTTTATGCTATCAGTTGTTTTCTACTTTTGCGTATGCCCGTTGTGATTGTAATTAAATATGAAATCGCGTTGGATGAGTATATTCTTATATAGGTATCAATGTAATACCAATAGCCATGAATAATCCATGTTAATTTTGTAATAGTTGAAAATACTCAATATGCTTCCATTTTATGTATTCTTTTATAACTACTATATTAATGGTATCTGTAACGGCAATTATTCTAAATATCCTCGTTAGAAAACTCACTGTAAGGTGGCAGCACAGAGTTCATGGGAGATATAAAAAACCACAGTTTTATTTAAAAAACCACGTAGCTTCAAAGATAGGCAATCCAAAATCCGCGAGTTAGCTACAATGGATTCAGTGGCGGTGCGGGCATACATTACGAGAAGGGCTATTACAATGATCGAAGTTTTTCGAATGCTCTCGCCACATATGTTCCTATGTTATACCACAGACAAGAGAACATAACAGACCATCAGCTAGATAGGGCGACTAGAATTGTTCATAGGGCTGATACCAGATGTCACTATAAGTAACGTCTGTACATAATTTTATATATCGCTAAATGAGCGCCAACAGCATCACGCCCGGACACAGTACAATGTTGCCACTGCTCTTGTAGACGGCGCGCCGACAAAGCTGTTGCATCTAAAGGACACCGCCGCTAATCCGCTTATTTAAAATACGTCGTATTTTTTTATAAAAACATGGCAAATCTTGGTATCAACTTTCCTTTGGCGAATTTTTTCTTCAAACTCGGTTGTTCAGGTTTATTTCTTTTACCCTGCCATTCGTTTATTATTCCCGTTATTAAAAAAAACGGACATTTTTTGCTTTAAGTTGTTATTATGTCGCATACATCGTTCACGACTATTGCCGAATTACCATATTTTAAAAACTATATACCATTAAAAGTTTAAATTAGGTGAACATTTATGTCGAAACAGGAGTTTTAGATGGGAAACATTTGATTTTATTTTATTTGAATTAGTATGGCAGGCATAACACAATGAGCCCGGTAAGGTGGCCTAAGTGCACGTGGTTACCACCTTCCCAGGCTTAGTATGGCAGGCAATTAGTGCAATTATTTGAATTGTGGAAGATCTAAGAAAAGAATTCCGAATTTAAATATGTTTAGATTTCCTGGGCGTGATGAGAATTTACTTGCACAATGGATTAAAAATTCAAAAAAATCATATGATATTTTCAATTTTATTCAAGAGTATTCGAAACAATTTATTAACAGTCGCTTTTAAACAAGGTACTTCAACAATAAGTTTTGATGCTCTAACTGCAGACATATTTCATAGATCGGAATTCCACCACTGTTAGTGCTCTAACGAAAATAACGGACAAGCATTAATTAATCCAACTTCTTTCGAAAAAATATCGTGGAAATTGGCATTACAAATTGTTTCCAACACATTGATATAGGCTGTAAGAACGTGTGCGGTAAATTGGCAAATTAATTCTAAAATCGTCTTAGATACCGCATAGTTCTTACAATAGATGAACAATTTGTTTGACACCTTGAATAATGAACTGATGTAGGTACCACAAGAATCCGTACAGTTGCAGATTAAGTGATAGGAACCCCGAGATTATAAACATTTTAATTTGAGCAACGGAATTTCTCAAAAGTATGACAAAAATTGACAGGAATGGTAGGGAAAGTAGACTGTTTTGATGGCATGATTCAAACTACAACGGTATTTCTAAAATTGTATGAAGTCGAGAAGGGCAAAGGTATACTTAACTAACAGACTAAATCAGGATGCCTAAAAAATTTCTTTTCCGTCATTATACAACATGGAGGATAGAATCTTTACCCAACTACAAAGGCTCTTCGTTTATCTTTTCGGATAGAAACCGTTGCAAAACTTCTAAAACCTCCAAAATCTTCAAACTGCGAACCAGATTTGATTATTTGTTTACAAGTAAAACAGGATCTGATCACTACTAATCTAGTAGTGATAATCGCATTATGTTAGTGTTTTTTCAATGTTTCACAAAGATGTTTGGTCGTTATTTTCCAATTTTTTAAATTAAGGACAACATTTAGTTCCGCTGTGATGCAGATTAAATATCATTAAATATCTTACATGCACACGAATACCGTGTATATTTCATACTTTTTAATTACGTTATCTAATGTGAAAATGAATCAAAATTATTGACAACGTCGCACATAATTCGCGTATTTTAGCGGCGCCATCGCGTGCCGATTAGTTCAAGTTGGGGTATATATATATATAGCACAGGGAAGCAGCGGCAGACGTTCTGCTTCCTTTTATGCTTCTAAAAAATTACATTTAGCTGACATTCTGTATATTCTCTTGTCTGTGGCCAATTTCATTATAAAATAAAGCAAGATTTGTTTTGTTTATGAGAAGCGAGTGTAAAATTATTTCCTTGCTGTAGCCGTATTTACTTGTAGATTTATTTTTATATCTACATGTAATATAATAATATAAAATTACTCTAACATTAAGTATAATTTCCTTTCTAAAACGTTTATTTATATTTCTTTTAATTCACATCGCATACGAAATGTAAAAGAATATTTCGATAAACTTCCCCTACCAAACGGAAAAAAACCTATTCCTTATCGTTTGACAAAAACCGCTCCATCGTCCAATCAGAATCCTGGATTTTCACAAAGCAAGCGTGCGTTTTTAAAACGAGATGAGTGGCGTCGGTTTTCGTTTTCCACACTCTTTGGTTAGTTAAACGTGAATTAATTAAACTATAATGTGCCGAAATAGACTCAAACGCGAGATACAGCAGTGCGTGCAATTAAATCGTGTTAGAACTTGATTTGGGATGACTTTTTTTCTGCGAAACGCATTAATTGAGGGTGAGTAAATTATATCGTCTTTAATTCTAGTTCGCTCTGATATTTTATGTGTATCTTTAACGTATTTTAATACATCTACTACCTAACCGTATTCGTACATATCGCGATTAAGAAATGTCTTTTTCTATATAATATTCTCATGTAATTTTTTTCAAATCTTATTTTCGAAATTCTACTGGCTGGTTTTCCTTGCGAATGTAAGGCAGCTGTTATTTTATTTGTGTTTGGTATCGGTTTTCTTGTTTTAAATTTAAAGTTATGTATAATAATTAATAAATGTTTAATGAAAAATCTATATATATTTATACATGTGTATAACACACTTTATTTCATCCTTTATTTGCCCGCAAAATAGTTTCAAAATCGCAATAGACACCGACGCAGAAATCTATTTATACTACAAAGAAATGCAATGATAGAATCGACAGAAAGCGATAGATGTTTATACAGAAAACATGGTTTAGGTACTTCCATATTTATTTTATTTGTCGTATCTTTTCTCCTAAAAAAAAAACTTGTATAGCTGCACATTGTTTGACAAAAAACAGTGTTATGCGCGCGCCCATACAACGTGAAATCGCAATCGTGGATTTCTAACAAAGCAAGCGTGTCTTTTTAAATCGAACGCCGGTGGTATTTTCGTTCTCCACACTTTTTGATTAGTTAAAGGTGAATTAATTAAACTATAATGTGGCGAAATAGACTCAAACGCGAGATACAGTAATGCGTGCAGTTAAATCGTGTTAGAACTTGACTTGGGACTACTTTTTTTTACTGCGAAACACGTTCATTGAGGGTGAGTAAATTGTATCGTGTACTCTAATTCGCTCTAATATTTTATGTGTATCTTTAACGTATTTCAATACATCTACTACCTAAGCGTATTCGTATATATCGCGATTAAACAATGTCTAATAGTTTTTTTTTTCTATATAATATTCTCTTGTAAATTTTTGAATTTTATTTTCGAAATTCTATTGGCTGGTTTTCTTTGCGAATGTAAAGAAGCTATTATTTTATTTGTGTTTGGAATCGGTTTTATTGTTTAAAATTTAAAATTATGTATAAAAAATTAAGTTTTTATTGAAATATATTTGGACGCAAAATAGTTTAAATATCACAGAATACACCATCGCAGAAATTCATGATTTATACTGCAAAGAAATGCGATGATAGAATTGACAGAAAGAGACAGATGTATGTATATGCAAAAAAACATGCTTGCCAAGAGCTGTTACATTTTATTGTATACCTTTGTATGGTATAAGTACTTACATATTTATTTTATTTGTTGTACCCCGGTTATCCGAAAAATAACTTTCTTACAGTTATATATTTGTATGACAGTGTTAGCAGAGGACTTTCTGTCACTCAATTACGAATGTTTTGATTTAACAGCATTTCTGAATTCATCCAATAACATATAACTCGCTCTTTAAATTATAGTTTAAGGCGGTTAAAGATTCAAAGCAAAATTCAAATTTTCCCCATTTTCTTTTTTTGTTTACTCGCTGCTTGTACAAAAGTCTATATTACTTTCGGAAAAGAGACGTGATTAAATTATTCTATATAAGTACAATTATATAGTATTAAATAAATGCTTTCCTGTTAATCACTGTAATTAATATGAGGCAATTCATATATTAAAAATTTTACCTGGTGTGGAAATTTTTAGTTAATTTAATTTAATGATTTCACACTGTAAGAAGCGCATTCATTGCGTACAATTATATAGTATTTTAAAATATATCTCAATTTTGTAAAACAACTTGAATATAGAAAAAAACGGATAATTATCCAGACATTGGCAGCATTAGTGTATTGATAATTACCAGATGTGGTAGAAATATATGTAAGTTCAACAACCCGGTTGGAAATTGGTTAACAAAAAATTGTCTTTTCTTCAAAACACTTTTACTTAGAACACCAATTTTATATTTAACTTTTTTTTACAATTGTACTTTCACGGATTCCTGTTGGATCCGTTGACAACTACTAGAAAGTACACTGCACCACTTGTAAATCTGGACTTGTCATATGTTTGTTACCTACTTTTATATGATATAATATGCTGAGATAACTATTCTTAGAAGTTATAATATTTATGCTAGATGGATGCTTACGCAGCACATAACTCCTCGTCCCTGAAGATGCAAGTTTATCGACTAAATAGGAGGTAAATTTTGCATTTCAATAGAATCCTCTTTAATTGATTGATTTTGTTTTTGTTGGCAATAAGCCGTTTTATTCTTATCAGTCGAAGTAATACAGAGCGTTTTTATTATATTAAAATGTAATATGTTAAGCTTCGGACACATCCCATTAATGTTTCCATTCGCTCGCTTTATCGAGAATTTCTGTCAATGTCAATGCGTGCAAAAAGTATAAGCGATCGTCTACATTTGTCGCAAACACATCGAAGGAAATCCTTGGCTGTGCCACCGAATAACTTAAACTTAAAACATATACCTGCATTGTATAAATTCTAAACAATTATATTTATTGCTTGCAGGGTTAGCCAATCAAGATCTTCGTAAATAGGTAGGTATGAAGATGAAGAGGACATCTCAAAAACGAGCGCAGAATTGAAGGTACCTAGCTATTATTGCGCCCGTATGATTAAAACACTCGCCTTCAGCTGGGCTCTTTTACATCTCTGCTAGATATTGTTAATCTAAGGTATGTGGTTGCATTTTTTTCTAATTGATTATGACGCGTAATGAGCATGACATGACGTGACACGACATGATTACTACTTCGACCGGACTATGTGGTGCGTCAAGCACATTACACACATTTTCAGTTAATGGGTGACTGTGGGGTTAGTAACTGCTACCACTTTGCGTTTGGAGGTATCTTTCAAAGTGTTATTGCGTTTTCTGCATAAGAGAGTGTAATAATGTGCTGACTGATATTCTCATCAACCTTCTAGAGTACACGAACGACGGGGATAGACACTTCCTGGGGGCATCTGGGTGCTTGCACTTGGGTGATCCTCGCGAAAGCGTGGGTGGACAGATCATGTCTGTTTACCCCGGGAAGGTGTAGATCTCTGCAGTTGATTCCGACTCGCCCCTTATGTGCCGGTGATATGGGCTTGATGCGATTGAGCTCCAGGGCGGACAGCCCTTGTACTTCTGCTACATTGTTTGCTGCTCCGTCCGTGCTCTCGTGGATTCCTGTTTCCACCGGACGCTTCTTGTTAGTGGTTATTAGTTCTTGATCCCGTTTTCTGTGGACATGACAATGACACTGAAAGTTGACTTACTAAATGTTTACTAATGCTCATTTTAATTTTCAATATTATAGTAGCAGTAATAGTGATAGGAACAATTGCGACCATACCTAAAAAGATGTAACAATATTAATATGATTAACTTGAAACCGGTAAATATTTAGTGAAATTGTAATTGCCAATTCTTGAGTCTATTGAAATGAAAGTTACGAAAAATAATAGCCCAGCGATTTCTGTTTTCCATATTTTTAATTAGATATAGCTAGCTGTTATGTTTGCGCAATTAGTGTAATAATAAAGAAATTATTATTATTATGCAAAAATATTGATCGTGGCGCCACGAACTCACTATAATGTTCGAAACAAATATCTGATTTGCATACAGTTTACTTCAATTTGAATTTATTTAACTATGTATATGGATAGTGATGATGACAGGAACAATTGCTATCTTTTTTTTTGTTTATGTAATAGGTTTTTATTAATAATGATTTTATTGAACTATATATGTGGGTAGTATAGGGATTACAGGAACAATTGCTATCTTTTTTTTGTTTATGTATAGGTTTTTATTAATAATGATTTTATTGAACTATATATGTGGGTAGTATAGGGATTACAGGAACAATTGCTATCTTTTTTTTGTTTATGTATAGGTTTTTATTAATAATGATTTTATTGAACTATGTATGTGGGTAGTATAGTGATTACATGAACAATTGCTATCTTTTTTTTTGTTTATGTATAGGTTTTTATTAATAATGATTTTATTGAACTATGTATGTGGGTAGTATACTGATTACAGGAACTTTTTTGTTTATGTATAGGTTTTTATTAATAATGATTTTATTGAACTATGTATGTGGGTAGTATAGTGATTACAGGAACACTTGCTATCTTTTTTTTGTTTCTGTACAGGTTTTTATTAATAATGATTTTATTGAACTATGTATGTGGGTAGTATAGTGATTACAGGAACAATTGCTATCTTTTTTTTGTTTGTGTGCAGGTTTTTATTCATAATGACTCTATTTAACTATGTATGTGGCTAGTATAGTGATTACAGGAACAATTGCTATCTTTCTTTTGTTTATGTACAGGTTTTTATTAATAATGATTTTATTGAACTATGTATGTGGGTAGTATAGTGATTACAAGAACAATTGCTATCTTTTTTTTGTTTATGTACAGGTTTTGATTAATAATGATTTTATTTAACTATGTATGTGTGTAGTAATGATTACAGGAACAATTGCTATCTTTTTTTTGTTTATGTAATAGGTTTTTATTAATTGTCTGGACAAAACCGTTCCTGTTTCGAGTTAATGATGGCAGAGATTTTGCAAGTACTTTTGGATGTTGGAAGATACATGAATACCCGCAATGATTTTTAGTAGTAATTTTTTTGTGTTAAAATAACTATTACTGTAATTTCATGTTTAACGTTGAAGTTGTCTGTTTTAAAAATATACGAAATGGAATTGACAAGCGATCCATCAAGCCCCTGAAGCACCCGACATAACTGCTTTTCTGGATCCAGAGGTGATGTAATCGTGATCCCAACAGGGAATGGCAACAGCATAGGATAGAATCCCTTTCCTCGTTAGCATCATGTAAGTACTAGATTTCTAGAAACATATATTCAACTTCTCATTTCTTTACCCATTAAGTCACGCATAGCGATATGCATAAAAGCCTATAAAAAAATTGCAGTGGTGACTCAACTCTGATGCATTTTTTGACGCGCTATACATGTAAATTCTAACCTACTGAAATTTTTTTCTAGGCAAATAGACGATTTTACTATAAAAATTGGGCGTAAAATGTCGCGATCTGGTGACCGCAAACGTAATTAGGTAGTGGATTATGATTTCAAGTAACATCTAAAAACAACTTACGACATGAATAGAGAACAGGCGTTTTTCTTTGTTGATAAACCGATCCGCAAATACCGAACCACGATTATCAATTATCAAAATATTTTTCTGTCCAATAATAAAAATCGAAACAATTTATTTCATTGTTAAAGGCATGGCATTTATGCTTATTTTTATCTCATTTAGAATTACTCCTTAGTATGTAGCAAAAAGATTTTAAGTATGTATCTGTCTAGATCTAGAATATATTCATTGGCCAATTGCTTTTCAAAAATTATGGCGGAAAATGTGCAATGTATTCGTTCTGTTGATTGATAATAAGGAATAATTAACATTATTGTATTCCAATGGGTTATCTGCTGCTTGGGAATCTTCATTATGACCAAGTGGAAAGGAGAGATCTAGGAAGCGTTCCATTGTTGCTATTAAAGTACCTAGTCGTCCTTGCTTCTGTTACTCTCAAAGATGCAGGCGTCAGTTCATTGCTGCGTTTTTTTTTTTTCCACCAGAGACACATAAGTGACAATAGGTCTAACCACCACTTGTTATGTCCAATACGCCCCTGGTTTTAATCCTCATGAGCTGTAATTACAGAAAAGTGATGTTTTACATTCTTATTTCAGGTGCTGATGATGGTGGTTTGAAGTTCCAGTAGTCCAAGATTCCGTGGTCCAAGGCTGCGAGGTCCAAGGTTCCGTGGTCCAAGACTCCGAGGTCCAAGGTTCCGTGGTCCAAGGTCCGTCCCAGGTTAGCTGATATGCATGGAGAATATCCCGGCGATGAAGATAACCTTGATGGCGGCGATGACTCCTGAGGTAAGTAGACTGTGTTTTTTTATTATTATTAATGACGTTTAATAATATTCGCTAATGTAGTTTTTCCATCTTTTTAATTTGTAACTACTTTCTTATATGACATTCCATGCCATTTGTAATTCATTTGGCGGCCATAAATTTATTAGATATACTAAAATGCAAATATTATCTTTCTTTATTTAAAGTAGGCATATAACCCGCGGGTTATATAAGATTTTACATGACAATGGGGCATTTATCGTAGATATGAAAGCTTATAGAAAGCTATCATAAAAACAGACATGTAAAATTATAGAGTTTATATATTGTATTGTTATTGATTCATCACGGCGAAGTATAATTTCTTCTAAGCGAACAATAATTTATTTGATTTTGGCGCCGGTCATCTACAATTTTTATTATCCCTGCTATCTATAATTTATTTCTACGGTTTCATCACAGACACTCTATAATATCTTATATCTATGGTTTTGTTACCGGTCATCTATCATTTCTTACTTCTATGGTTTTATTATATTTTATTTCTATGGTTTCGGTGGTTCGACCAGTTTTTCCCAGTTATTCTGGGAATTATTACAATTAGATCATTTTCCTTCAGGATATATATTTCTGGTATCACTTACCCATTTGTGTGCCGATTTTCAAATATCTCTCGCTTTTATTTCTGGAGATATATCGGTTTTTATAACTGCCCGGAACCCGGATCCAATCGGTGTCTTCCATTTAACGGGGAAGGTATAAACTTTAGCTATTTCTGCTTCTGCAGATATATTTTGGATATGGTTGCTTAACCAATTACAAACTTTCAAATTTATATCGGTTTTATCCGAAGAAATGGCCATTTTTTATGTAACTGAAACTCCGGATTCCACCGGTTTTTCCCACTTATTAGGGTTGGGTAATTCTCCTTGCGGCTACACATTTTTAGTATCATTCCTCGTCCCTGTGCCAATTTTTAAATTTGTTCGTTCTTATTTCCGGAGATACATTGGCTTTTTGTAATTGCCCGGAACCCGGATTCAATCTGTTGCTTCCATTTATCGTGAAGGGTATTAACTTTAGCTTTTCTGTTTCTGGATATGTATTTTGGATATGGTTTCTTAACTACCTACAAATTTTCAAACCTGCGTTGGTTTTTCGTTTTTTTTTTTTCGAAATAAATGCCATTTTTTAGGTTGCTGAAACTACGAGTTCGACTAGTTTTTCCCACTTATTCTGGATATTATTAGAGTTGGATAATTCTCCTTCTAGGTGCAGATTTCTATAGTATCATTCCTCATCCAGGTGCCGATTTCTAAATTTCTTTCGCTCTTATTTCCGGGATATATTGGCATTTTATAATTGCCCGAAACCCGGATTCAATCGGTTTTTTCATTTATCGTGAAAGGTATTAAATTTAGTTTAGCTATTATATAGCTTCTGCTTCTGCATATATATTTTGGATATATAGTTGCTTAACCAATTACGATTTTTCAAATTTATATCGGTTTTATTTCCGAAGAAATCGGCATTTTTCTATGTCGCTGAAACTCCGGGCTCGACTAGTTTTTCCCAGTTATTCCGGAAATTATTACAGTTGGATCATTTTGCTTCTGGATATATATTTCTGGTATCACTCCCCACCTGTGTACCGATTTTTAAATTTCTCTCGCTTTTATTTCTGGAGATATATTGGCGTTTTATGATTCTCCGAAACCCGGATTCAATCGGTCTTTTCCTATTTATCGCGGTGAATCGTGAATAAAGAGAGATATGCATGGGCATTTATTATTGCGGCTCTCTATAATTTTTTGCAGAAATAGTAAATTATTACTTCTCACTAACATATATTTCTGCTTTCTAGATTTGAAACATTTTGAGGAAGGAAGATCGACGTTCACATTGGGGAGCCTGACGAATGGTTGCGAGAAAACTGCTTCATCAAGGAAGAAGGATATCATTTATCAGTATTTTAATTCAAAATTATGTTAGTTTCTTATTGTTAGTTTAGTATAGGAGTAACGTTTATTTGTGCTTTTGCAATTTTCTCTCATTATTTATGCAGTTTTTGTTTTCACAATGACTCAGGAATATAGGTACCATATTTCTGATTTACATCTAATGTAATTTAATTTAAATTAGACACATTTGATTTATTGGAATGTCGGTTTTTTTCTTATTCATTTATAATAATCTCGAGAATCAAGAATAAAATTAAAAATCTATGCTATATTGTTTCCCACTGTTTCCACTGAGCAAGACAATAATCGTTGCCGAAACGTTTGAAAACAAATTTGATTTCTTATAAACAAATGTAGAGTAAAAAGAAGCCGACAGATTCCAATAAAGCAATTGTTTTATTTTAAGAACAGAATTCAAATATATATATAATTTAAATTAATTTTATTTTGATTTTGTGGAATGGGGTATATGTGCGCTCATGTTTTTTCTTTTGTTCGCGGTTCGCTGTTGTACTGCGTCTGTCTATCCGATTTTTTTTTTTTTAGCTAAGTTTTCGCATAGTTTAGTAGTTATTAGTGGTTCGATTTCCTTTTGGAAGTATCTCTCAGCGTGTTATTGCGTTTTCGGCGCAAGAGAGTGTAATAATGTGGCGACTGATATGCTCATCGACCTTCTAGAGTGCATGAATGACGGGGATAGAGAGCTCCTTGGCAGACAGATACTAAGTTAACTGTTTATCCTGGGAGGGGTAGATCTCGCAGCTGGTTCTTTCTCGCCTTTTTTCACCGATATTATATAGGCTGAAGTGACGAGACTTCTTTATGAAAGGGCGGTAGAGTGTCCGTAAGCACTTTCTGCAAAGGGGCCAGGTGCCTGCTAATGTCTTGTTGCCGTTCGCTCTGGGTCTTCCTGTTCCCACCGGACGCTTCTTATTAGTGGTTGGATAATATCTTCTGATCTCGTTATCTGTGTAGTTACTTACATTATGTAGTTGTTAGCGTTTGTTAGTTCTAGTGTAACTAGTTAGGGTTGATAGGTTGATAATAGATATATGCAGTATTATTGTACGTCCTAAATTTTTAACTTTAACGGGAAGTACGTGAATGTCCATTATACCCGTTTTGTATCTTTTCCATGTAACCGTTTAATAAATCTTCTAGTTTATTTAACACTTCCGGATGTAATTGTTTAATAAATGTTCTTATTTGGCGATTTTGGATGTAATTGTTGAACAGTAAGTTATAATAAACATGTTGTATTATGTTGTGTAATTATTTCATTAATAACCTCAATCTTGTTTCCATGATCAGTGAACTATTTAGAGTCTATTATATCATATCACAGACAAGAGAACATAACAGACCAGCTAGATAGGGCGACTAGAATTGTTCATAGGACTGATACTAGATGTCACTATAAGTAACGACTGTACATAATTTTATATATCGCTAAAAGAGCGCCAACAGCATCAAGCCCGGACACAGTACAATGTTGCCACTGCTCTTGTAGACGGCGCGCCGACAAAGCTGTTACATCTATAGGATACCGCCGCTAATCCGCTTCTTTAAAATACCTCGTATTTTTTTATAAAAACATGGCAATTATATCCGCCGACATCTTCGATATTCCTCTAGATTTACGTGATGTCATCTCTGAAGTCGATAAACAAACCTTCAAGCTTATCAAAATTCCATAATTTTTTCCCACACAAGTTTAATATCTTTAAAAATTGGCGTGCAATATTTAAATAAAATCCGCTGATTTTTAGAAAGTGTACCAGTACCACGACATGGCAGTAATAATTATATCGGTCGATATCTTCGACATCCCTCAAGATTTACGTTTTATTGTTTTTGAAACCGATAACCAAAATCAAACTCTCAGACTTATAAAAATCACATTTATTTTTTTTGCCACAACTTCCAATGTCCGTCAAAAATGGCGAGTAGTATTTATATAAAAATTTCCGCGAAGGTTAGGAAGTGTACCAGTAAGACGACATAGCAGTAATAATTATATCCGTCAACATCTTCGACATCCCTCAAGATTTACGATTACGAGTCGTCATTTCTGATGTCGATGCACAAACCCTTAAACTTATAAAAATCGCATTTATTTTTTCTCCCATAACCCCCAATGTTCTTCAAAACTGGCAGGTTATATTTATGTATATAAAAATGTCCGCTAATGTCAGGATGTGTACCAGTAATAATTATATCCGCCGATCACATCCTTCAAAATTTATGTATTGTCGTTCTAGAAACCGATAACCAAACTCTCAAACTTACAACTATCACACTGACAAAAGTCAATGCTAGGTTTTTCCACTATCACCAAACAACAACATTTGTTGTTTGGTGATAGTGGAAAAACCTAGCATTGACTTTTGTCAGTGTGATAGTTATTGTTACACCAAAGGTTCCAAAACCCAATTACTGGATCTCAAACTTACGACAATCACATTTATTTTTTTTTCCACAACTTCCAATGTCCTTAAAAAATGGCGGCTAATATTAATATAAAAGTTCCCGCTAACGTTAGAAAATGCATCGGTATGCATGTTTCACAAAGATGTTTGGTCGTTATTTTCCCATTTTTTAAATTAAGGACAACATTTAGTTCCGCTGTGATCGCAAGCGTGTAGTTTTTAAAATTAAGGCAGTGCATACTATTTTATTGTGTTCTTGCTTCTTTCTGACATTCTGGATGATTCTTTTATTTATTTTTATAGTGAAAATAAAATTTAGGTATTATTTATTCCTTATTTATTCCTAATAACCTACAAATATTAATAGAATGTTTATTAGCTTGTTGTTTGTAGATGGTAATTATATGTCCTATATCCCATACCTATATTAATTAATTTAAAATCAAATTATAGCAATTAGTTTTCATATTTATGCATTTCTGACTATATCATCATATAATATCATTAACTATCTTACATACACACGAATACCGTGTATATTTCATACTTTTTAATTACGTTTTCTTATGTGAAAATGAATCAAAATTATTGACAACGTCGCACATAATTCCTGTAATTTAGCGGCGCCATCGCGTGCCGATTAGTTCAAGTTAGGGTCTATATATATAGCACAGGGAAGCAGCGGCAAACATCCTGCTTCCTTTTATGCTTCCAAAAAATTACATTTAGCTGACAGTCTATATATTCTCTTGTCTGTGGTTATACCCTTGTTTATATATATATATATAGTTATTCAACCGGTTTGAAGTACCTTTGGGTGGCGTTCAGATGGCGTGTCAGGTGTGGCGTGCCCATTAATTTTTTTTAATAATGTTGCATTGTAATTTCTTAATTTTGATTGGTTTTACTTTGTTATTAACTGCCAAGTTTATTTTCAGAATCTACAACCAACATAGCTCGCATTCCAATGAATATTTGGCGGTATTTAATTACATTCATCAGTACTTTTATACTATCGCCGCCAGATATCAGCACCTTACGCAGCTCGGTTGAATAACTATAAGATATATAAATAAGGGTTCTACGAAGAAGTTCGACCAATGTAATAGTGCGCCAGTCACGTAACTAGGGACTGTAAGGATTATCAAAATTATTGCGATATGTCTATATTTAATGAGGAATTGCACAACTTTCTTTTTATATCATAGAATGATAGAGAATATAGTAATATATGACCCTTCATCAAACGTTCTTTTAAATTGTTTCTCATTAAGGCATAATTAATTTTTGATAGTGCTCTGACGTCACAAGTTCTTTCATTCATAAATTCTTAATAATAATGGAAAAATAGATCGATTTAGCGATTCCGTTTAATTTGTATTATACTAAATTGTAGTTAAATCAGAAATTATGGTAAGATTATATAATATTCCATAAACAAAATTCTGTTGCAATGTTCTGCCATTATTATTTTTATCAGTCTTCTAACTCTGATTACAATAAATTAAAGGGAAATAAGGAATCTCGGGACCTGTTTACAATCTCTTCATTTAATGCCCTAATAACTAAAATGACTTTTAGTAACTAACAAATAAGTTGCTAAAAAGAAGTTTGAGAAATGTAAATTTAGTTTTATTTGATGATCTATTAGCCCTGAAGTGAGTTGTAATCTGTATTTTCCGTTTTAGAAAATAGGGTAGAGATTAGAAATATTCTATTCTCAGGTGTGAAGCCGGTTAAAAAATTCTTGGAAAATGTAATTTCTCATTCCAGTGAAAATAAAAAAATATAGAGCACAAAATAAAGCTTTTTGTATTTGTATACCTTTCGAGGAGGTTTCCAAATAACTCAATTTGTAATATTTATTGATGCCTTGTTATCAGCATATACCTGGTAGGACAATAAAACCAATATTTCTGATTTTAATATATACCACATATTTATTTTCTCTTTATACATTTTCGTATATTCATATTTGTATATAATATTTTATAATATGTATATTGATAATAAATCTTATAGATAATAATTTAATATTTATATAATTTTATTTATTATATATACGAATCTGTAAAATAATTACAATAAAATACAGTTTAATACATCCATAATAAAATAGATAATATATCTTATATATTTATTTAGAACTAAAAACTTGTGCAAGTTTTTGTCTACGATATCACATTTATATTTGGAACTTCACTCGTTACTCTTTTGTTTTTAAATCTCATTTGTTTAGACCTATTAAACCGGCAATATGGATAACTTAACTGAAGGAGGGATTATTTTCAGACAATGATGCTCATTGGCACTACTTTTTGTTTTTGTTTCTTAAATCAGTCTTCGTTAACTGTTATCCATTTTTAATATAAAATAATTTATATAGGTACCTATATATTATAAGATTATCTCAAAGGTTTTAATAATGTTATTCGCTAACAAGTACAAGGTAGATAAATTGAAGCTCAAGTTCGTATCAATAATGGATAACAAGTTCGATATAACGATGGATCTGATTAAATGAATGTTTTCCAAAGAACAAAAATAAAATACGCAGTTTGAGCACTTTCAACGAGTATTTTTTAAACTTCTTTTCTACATTTAGATAGATCATTTAAAATTTAACATAGGTAACTTCAATGGAATGTACATACATGACTCGTCATCATATTAGAAAAATATTTTTTTCTTATGATGGGATTTTTTTTTTGTATACAGCGATTATCTCATTAGAAATAATTCGTGTGACGTGGAAATTTACACGAGACGACTAGTTTTAGCGTTAAGTATACATTTATATTAGAATTAGATACGTTATAATCTAGATTCTAGTTTTCTCGAGTAATTTTGCCCCTGGCGAGAATATAGTTATATTACATACTTCAACTAAAAATGTATTAGTATTAATTCGTCTTAAATACTACATATTAGCTCTAATAAATCAAACAATACTAACATTAAGCTTACACAATAAAAAAAATCATCATACAACTATAGTAAAATTTTCGTTTCTTGTAGCGCTTTTTTAATGTTTAGATAATATGTATATATACAATACGTACCTACATACATTTATACACATATATTATCTTTATTATATATAATTATGTGAAGAGGGATTAACATATTATAGAAGATCAATATACGGAAGCACAAAAATCACATTTGCCCTTATTTTATAAATATTTTTGTAAAGTATACATTTTCGAAGCTTTTTGATTTACTTCTTCTGTGTTAGTTATTAAAAAGAAAGGTTTTTATTTCTTGTTTATCGGTAGATATGTAGGGTAAGTGTGTTTGAGATATGTTGGCAAAGCGATAATCTGATTGTTCAGTTGTTAGAAATTTGATAGCTGTGGTATGTGCTTTTTGGGGGCTTGTTTCTGCTGTTATATTTCTATAATATAACATCGTTCAAGTGAAATTTGCAGTATTTTCTTGAACTTCTAGAAAATATTGCAAATAGCAATTTTAATCTATCAGGAAATATTTTGCAAGGGGATAATCTGTATAGTTTTGTAGTATAGTATGTGGAAATATTGAAAACTTAATATGTAATTAAATAAGTTAGTCGTTGCACTTATCATTAAATATGAATTAAATTTAAAGCTTAAGGCAAGCGAGGACAGTAAAACTTAAAAGTTAGCCAATATCTTTTGTTTCTTCGTAAGTTTATCCACGGCATCAAGCTATTCAAGAGAATCTTCAGCCATCACCTTCACATTACTTTCTGCTCTAGCCTGGTATAAGAGTTAGTGCTTTCAAAGTATTAAACATATTTTGTTAGTCCTGAAGCAAGTAAAATTTAATGAAATTTGCACTTTATTATTTCAACTGAGGTTTCACACTTGAAGATGACCTGTACAGGTCGAAACATGTAGTGTGTAATATATTAAAAATAAAAGGTTTGTATTTTGACAATATTTTAATAATGTACCTCTTTATTACTACATATACAACACAAGAGTTCGTTCTATAGTCACGTATGTAGATGTTATAGGAACTCCCGCATCTAAACGTGCTTCTATTGCAGTAACAGGCGCCGTATATAAGGATTGTGTACCTGCTCATATTCCTTCTCATAGTGAAGTACTGATTATTTTTTATGGTTTGACAAAAAGACCTTTGAATTTTCTCTTTGAGTGATGGCAATTGCTTAGAAAACTAAGATGTTATTAACGCGAGGAATGTAGTATTTATAACGCCATATTGTGATCTTTCAATGCCCAAATAGGGAAAGAAAACTATATTAGCGACGTGGCAGGTGAATTTACAATGCACGAGAATGTAAACAATAATGGACAGAGACTATGTAATTTAGCAACAAATATGTTTATTGCCAGTACAAAGTTTCAACATAAAAGTACGCATAAAGTCATGTGGAAGACGCTTGGATGCCAGAAAAAAAATCAAATAGATCATATAAAGGAATAAAATCTGGCAAATACTAAATAAAAGAGGAGTAGATGAAAAACTTCAGAGGGCCATAAAAAACTTTTATGAAACCGCTAGAAATGTGGTAAGAGCGAACAACTGTCTCTCAAAAGAAGTTATCATAACGATGGGGGTGAGACAAGGAGGAATACTTAGCCCACTTTTGTTTATTCTGGTAATGGACGAGATATATAAGACGTGCAAAGAAAACCTAAAAAATACAAAGTAAAAGTATTCCTGATAGAAATAATGTACGCAGACGACATTGTTGCAAAGTCTGAAGAAGACCTTAAACACAATATGAAGGTATGGAATGAAGAATTCAGGATACACTGAATGACCATCAATATTGAAAAAACTGAACTGATGGTACTGGAAGGCGATGAACAAATAGCGGTCGAACTAAATAACAAAAACCTGAAGCAAGCAATGAATTTCAAATACTTGGGCTCAATAATAAACGATAAAGAAAAATTTGAAAATGAAATTGATAACAGGTTGGCAGGCGTTAATAGAATGTAAACAAAAAGAAATATCAAACACCACGAAAGCAAGAATATTTAAAAGTATATACGTGCCAGTGCTTACTTACGGTTGTGAAACTTTGATATTAAGTGATAGGGATAAATCCAGACTACAAGCAAACGAGAGGCACTATTTAAGAGCTGCGCTTGGTGTAAATAGGTAGGACCGCATTAAAAATAGCGTGATACGTGAGCGAATAGGGACTAAACCACACTTAGAAACAATTGAGAGATTAAGAGAACAATTGGAGTGGACCTGCGAAGGAAGAGAGGAAGACACCAGAGCAGGAGTTTGAACGGAGGGATTGCCAAATCCATAGAACGAAGGCACATTGGTTGGAGACAAACCGAGATGCTCGCTAAGGATCGCCGAGCATGGAGAACCCTGTGCAGCGACCCCTCGACGTTGTGAGAAAGAAGAGGAACTGTTCATGATGATGATGGTGATGATTAACAGCAAAGAATAAACAATCATCAATACGAGACGTAAGAACGTATAGAGGCGGCTGCGCGGATACTAATCATTATATGGTGAGGGCAACTATAAAACAATAAGTAAAAATTATTCAGAAAAATAAGGTATTACCATAGATGGGCAACAGATAACATAAATATTTCAGTGGCAAGAAATCGATACGTCAAATGCATAGAAAACCAAATCCAAGACAACTAAAAGGAATAATTCTAAATACTGCAGAAACGCAAATTGGTACGAGACAATTAGAACGAAAGCAGAAATGGATTAATCAGGGGTGTACAGATTTACTTAAGGAAAAAATAAGCGCTAAACTAAAATGGTTACGTCCAAGACGAAGAGAAGATAAAAATACGTATGAAAAACTGCGAAAACAAGGTAATAGACAAATAAAAGAAGTTAAACGAGAATGGATGGACTGCAGAATAAAAGACATCGATAATGAGAAGACCAAAGGGAATATCAAGAAATTTAACCAACAAATTTACCGATAAACATGTGCAAAAAGAATAAAACAAATGTAAAGAACAAAGAAGGAAACTTAGCCCAAAGTGAGGAGGAATATAAAAATATATGGCAAGGATACTTTAAGGAATTGCTGATTGATGAAAAGGAAGAAATAACTATGGAAATGGAAGAAGAAAGTTACGAATGGGGGATGGAAAGTGTAACAACCAAAGAGCCGACAATTGACGAAGTAAGAAGCATCATTAATAAAAGCAGGAATGGAAGGACCCCAGTGAAAGATAATATAAACATGGAGCTAATAAAATGGAGGAACAAAACTACAAGATGCGATATTTAAGTTAGGTAATAATAAAGATCTGGAAGGAAGAAAGAATGCCAACGGAATGGGAGTATGGTCAATTAATAACAATCCAAAAAAAAGGGGATCACTATATGCGTAAAAATTACCGAGGAATCACACTCTTAAATAATAGATAATGACTACGTTAATACAAAATAGGCTAGTAAGAAATTGCAGAAACATGATAGGAGATCATCAAAACGGGTTTATAAAGGGAAAATCAACCGTTGATGCCATCCGTAGTGTCAAGCAGATCATCGCGACCGCGTATGAATACAACATGGAATTAGAAATGCTGTTTATTGATTTTCAACAAGTTTTCGACTCAATAAAAAGAAAACAACTTATGGACGCATTAAAATATATGGGAATAGACAACAAGCTAAGAGCACTTATACAAATAACACTAAGAAGAGCGAAAATTAGTATTAAAACACAGAAGGGAGAAACAGAAAGTTTTATAATAAATAAAGGAGTTCCCCAAGGTGATGCTTTATCAGCAACGCTATTCAACTTAGCACTTGAATATACAATAAGAAAAGCTGATGGGAGAGGTACATTGAGGCCAGGAGGTGCACAAATCATCGCATACGCCGATGACCTGGTGTTAATAACAAAAAAACGACATATTATGATAACAATTTTAAGCAGGGTAGAAAATGAAGGTAAGAAAATGGGATTGAAAATCAATCAGCAGAAAACTAAGATAATGAGAACTAAAACACAACTGAAGCAAAACAAATTAAAATTGGTCAACATCAGTTTGAAGAAGTGGATAGATTTAACTATTTGGGGATCACAATTAAAAATAATGGAGAGAGGAATAAAGTAGTGCAAGAAAAATACAGAGAACAAACATAATATATCAGACCTGCAAAGGTATAATACAAAATAAGAGCTTAACACGAGCAACAAAAATAAAGATATACAAAATTATGATAAGACCGGTACTCTTAAATGCTGCTGAAACAATGAGCGTGATAAAAAAAAGAAGAGACTACAGTGGCTCCTATAATATCGGGCAGGACGATGGAACAGATGTAGACCAATGAATCAATATTTAAAGTGTTTGGTAAAAACAGTAGTGTTTTTTGTGAGACGGTCGCTAAAGACAAAATGTTGCAACTGTAAAACACGAGAGGGTTCAATTACTACTTCGTTTTGCTTTTTCTACTTACTTGGAAACAAGGACCTTACACCGAATCGACGGAATAATGCGGAAATAACATTATAGTGAAATATTAGAAACTCTTGCCATTCCATCTGGGTTGCAACTAATCCGAGAGAATTTTACATTAATGCATGACAACGATCCAAAACATGCAACGCGAAAATCCAAACAGTGTCTGGATGAGTAGAATCAAGCAAATATTTTATATGGTAACCAAAGTTCTTCAGTAGGATTAAGATCTCCTACTAAATTTCTGTGGGATGAGCTTGATAGAAGAGTCTAAATTGTTGGTCCTATTTCCAAGGAATGCTTATGAAATATTCTTCAATAAAGATGGAATAGCATCCCATGCGACACACTGCGAAAATAGATTGAGAGCTGTTTAAACGATTATCAATGCAAAAGGAAGATTTTTTGTGTTGAAAAATATTTAAGAATTTTGTTAAAACTGCATGGCAGAAAATAAAATTTTAGTTTAAATTTGATAGTTGTTATCGTTTAAAGTAATAAGTTTATTTTTCATTGGCTTTAATTTTCTTGATTTTCCAACTTTTGTTACTGGCCAAATGTCATTTGGCGGTAGTGTAGGTACATATACTAAACTATCGTGTTCTCAATGATTCCACAAACTTAGATAGGTATCCCTGTACAGTAATAGTCTCTTTCTAATTTGTACAAATGTTTAGTATGGAAGCAGATGTAAGGGCAATATCTAATAAAAATACTATTTTCTTTTTTTTTTTTACAAAAATCTAACCTGTACAAGCTGCATGTTGTACATCAAAAGTAGAAATTTTGTAAGGTACATTTAAGAGGAATTTTAAGGAACAGTTTTAATTTATACTGTTTTAAGAACATTCAGATTTTAGGACATCAATTTCAATATATTTATATCTACAAGATATCTGTCTATTACAGAAACGTACAGTCTGTATCTTTACAAATTCTATGAAAATCGTCGATATGAAATTCATACCGTGTGTGAGATACAGATATAGCTAGATGATGATACACTACGCATTAGAGTAGGATACATAGAGTAACCGGAGGAAATGATACAGCGGCAGTTACACAGGTGTGTCATTTATCTTGGAACGTTCTATTATGGCTAACCAAACCACTTAACTGAAATATATTTTCGACAAAAGTGATTCAAAAGCCTACACCGCAAAATTATTTTTATATATCCAGGTTGTTCATTTTAATCTACGCGTTATATAGAACAGCCTATATATTATTGCATGTTCGAATTCTTTGATGCAAGATAATTTACATAAATTACATAAATTTACATAAGCTAAACCAAAACCGAACGAAATATTTGACTTTTTAGAGAAAAAAAAAATGCATTTACGAGGTTCAATTGAAAAATCAATGCCGCATTTACTTATAATAATTTTGGGATAAATTTCTGGTATAGTTGTGATAATGAATGAAAGCGTATATCTAAAAAATAATTTCTTTGTTATATTATATGGGGTATTTTTGAAAAAACTAATTTAGTAGAAGCTGTAAAACAAATAGAGAGAACAGCAAAGGATAAAGGTCTAATAATAAACGAAAATAAAACTAAGTAGATGGTGCTCGGGGATAAAAACAGACATACGAAAACCAAGATTTTATGTGTTAACACCGAGGAGACGCAGTACTGTTTCGATCAAGCGGAAAGATTTAGTCATTTAGGAATAACTATTACTAATAAGTCTGAGGAAAAAAATAGAAATTCAGGAAAGAATAATAAAGGGAAAAAACGTATGGTACGACTGCACAGCTTGTTAAAATCAAAGGACATTTCCAGAGATCTAAAGAAACAGTTATATAAAACTATAATAAAGCCGGTAGTCGTGTATGGAAGTGAACTATGGAAGCTAAATAAAGTAAAAGTAAACGCGTTGAAAATATTTGAAAGGAAGGTGCTAAGAAGAATATATGCAGGGAAAAAGGTGGGCGATCAATGGATGAGAAGAACAAACGATGAAGTAAAGCAGGTGTACGGAGAACCATCCATAACCAATGAGATAGTTAGGGCACGTGCCAGATTGAACGACGAACGACCAACGGAACAAGTTTTGTTTGGAGGTGTGAGTGGAAGAAGAGGAAGAGGCAGACCAAAAACGCGATGGCTCCAAGCGGTGCAAAGAGATCTGGAACAGCTGAATGTGAGGGACTGGCAGAGGCGATCACTGAACAAGGAGGAATGGAGAAAGCAGTGCTACAAAGCCTTGGACCTTCTTGGTCCGGAGAGCTGATTTTCTATATACATATTTTTGAAGCAGCGATGATTTTAATCATCGTTAATAAAATTTGTAGTTCTATTTACTTAATGGAGTAAAAATATGTATTTATTAGGGTTTGATTTGAACAAATACGCTAATGATGCAATAATAAATGCTTATCAAACAGGTATCTAAGCACAACAGTATTGGTGAAAACGATATTAAACTGTTTACTCAAAAATACTGAAAAAAATATTATAAAATCAGATATGGATTTTGCGAATTACTAATGATGTTTTTTACACTATAATAATCCTACTATTATTACTATTTATATACTATTATTCATAATTATTCACAAAGTATTAACTTTAGCTGTAGGAAATATTACATGTGATTGAAAGAGAATTTAATTTCGTGTGGGATAAAAATATAACGGCTGTTCTATTTGAAAAAAGAAAATTAGTTTCTCTCGTTTAGAGATGCCTGGGTAGCATCAGGGAACTAAAAAAAAATGCAACAATATGTAGGCTGTCCTATTTAAAATAACAAAGTTGTATAACGCGTAGGTTAAACTGAATAGCCTGTACACATAAAAATAATTTTGCGATGACGAGTATTTGATCTTGAAAAAATGCCACATTCTGTACATATCATATGCGAAGAACGTATCAGATTTTATCCAAGTACGAATGATAATTAAAAAGGTATAAATATGATTTTATAAAATTAAATAAATTGAGAAAATGCTTTAGAAAAGACCACCGGTAACTAAAAAAATAAATAAATAAATTATATCAAAAACACTCACTATGTGCTAATTTATTAACAAATTGCTTATAAATGTTTTGGAGAGGGAGTTGTAATATTAAAGAACTGTATAGTAACAATAAGTGAACCTACTGCTAAAAAGAATTTCCTTACGGTATTTAAACATGTTTCACTAGTTTCTACTTATATAAATTAATATTTTCATTTAGGAAAATATGTTCCTCACGCAGCAATTTTTTAATTGTTGCTTTCTCATTTCTTCTGTTGCTCTATATCCTATTCTACTGCATTGGATTTATGTGTCATCGGCTGACTATATTGGCATAAGTACACGATGGATAATATGTGTTGAACAGGTACTATCCTATAATGTTTTCGCTTTTTAATATGGTGACATTATAACGTATATAATTGGAATACAATTGGAGTTTATATCAATATTTATATGCAACGTACCTAACGCGTAAGTTCCAATTCAGTTAATTTTTTAAGCTGCGCTTTCTGTAGGAACTCATCTGCTACTTTACCGGAAGGCTAATATTTCCTTGCACGATTTCCCTTATTCTATATTTACATAATGAATTTGGGGGTGTATAAAGCTTGCTATAAAGGGATAGTACATGTTCATGATGTAAATATGTCTATAGCATACTAATAAATATGTAATTCTACTTGGGTAACTTACGGTTTTTACTGAATAAAGAATATCTACTAGTGTAAAAGGCAAAATTGTCATAATTATATTGCACGTCAATTGTATCGTTGTCATGCTTGCAATAGCAGAAGTATAATTTAGTAAGCTAGCATTCGCAATGTGTACGCGCAAGCAATGTAGATGTGTGCACATTAGGGTGTGCACACCCGCCCATTGTTTTCCTTTTGTTAATAGAAATTGAAACACAAAATAGGAATACAATCAAAAGTCACTAACCCGTGCCGCAGAGCGTATTTCGTTCAGATATTCTCTTAAATCAGGATTCAATTAATTTTTTCAATGGGGAAAGGGTACTCTAGTTATTTATTAATTATATTTGTACATTTAAACTCGGTTAATCGAATCCAAACTTATAAAAAGACGATAAAATTTCCAGCAAACAACTAATATTTCTTACAATCCTAAATAATCACGTGACATTCTATTTTTGTTCTTCTTATATTTTATATTTGTGGCTGTTTATAACTGTGAGAGTAGGTAATTTCATATTTATTCCACGAAAACAAAAAAAACCCTCGATTCATTTGGATCAGAAAACGAATTTTTTCAAGATTTAATATCAATCTTCAATTTCTTGAAGAAGATGCTGTTAGTTGGAAATCGAATGTTCACTACATTCGTGGTGAAAAAATTGTAAGTTCTTTGAATGTAGTAAATGACACAGCTGAACGATCGGTTAAATTAATAAAAGATTTTCATGAATTTGCAACAAAAGGTGCAGCGTCTTGTACGTTGCGTCCAAGAATACCGTCGCTTATTTCCGAAATGCGACAAGGAAACCTTGAAAAGATCTTGTTAGGATATTATATTATATTTATAAATACCTCTACTATTTTATTCAGGTAGAATAATAGTTATTTGTATCACTAGGCCAGAAACTATAGTTTTGCGAGTGTGAGTACGGTTTGTGGTGGCAAGTGCTTTTACACACTATTTTTTGAGCCGACAAATCTTAATTTTGTTGTAAATAATAAAAAGAATTAACGCTAGGAAGTTAACAGTACAGGTTGGCAATACATATTACGGATGAATTTTGAATTGGAAATCAAGGTTAATATACCTTAGTGTTTTGACGTTTTAATTTTCTTGGTAGTTTTGATACATATTAATCAATAATAAGGACAATGAAGACCCCAGCTCATATTACAGAGGTTGTGTGTGAAGTTATTAACCATTTATTACCTGTAAAATCCCGAAAATAGAATTGGAACGACTATGAATTAATTAAGAGATTGTGTAAGGAGAATTCTGTCATCAGTCATCGAATCTATAATTAATCACAGAAATGTCAGTAATTCGAACATAGTGTTGCCAACCATTAGTGGTCTTTTTGCCGGCCCAGGCCGGAGAATGGTAAGTTTCCGGCCGATTTAAAGTAATGTAAAATCAGTGTTTCTGGACGGAGGTGCAAAAAAATATTTTCCTACTTTGAACAGCTTTGAAATGTTCTTCGATAATTCTAAAATTAGGTATGAAGTCACTATATGGTACAAGGAAAAGAATGAGGGGGTGTGCGGTTAAAACTGAAGAAAACGTCAATATAAGGGACATCTTAGTGCACATGTTAAACAGACGAAGACGGAGGTCGGGTTTTCACGCGCATATGAACATTTTTACATTGTTCGCTCGTACATATTAGGAACGTTAGCTTCCTAGTTTAATTATTTACTTAAAACAATTTTATAACAATTGGCCTAAGTCTAATTTTTTAAGTAAATGGTACATACGAGAAGAAAACAACAATTGCATACACACAAGGTTGTTATGTTATGTCACCTGTAGACTGTTATAGGGATATTTCAATTTCCCGTGAATTTCAGGACGACACTCAAACTGACAAGAAGAGGTATATTCACAAACAGGGTTTCGTAACATTGTTGCATTCCGTTGTACAACTCTGTTGCACTCTAGTAGAGAGAAGTTATAATCCATGCATAATTTTGCATGCCTGTTGGTAAACTACAACGTAACTAATATATTTCTATTAATGGATTTTCTAAGAACTACAACGGCCTAAACGCGTGGTCTTTTCTTCAACGCATACGTAATAATATAATAATGATATACAAAAAAGAGGAATTTGATACATCTAGTAATAAAACTTAATATAAGTCAAATCGTTTTCTAGAACTAATTGGGGACACATACATATATGTATAAAGCTAAAACAATATACCTACAAATTTGTGTGATGGTATAAATTATATAGCATGTATGTAGTTCAATGATTGCTGCGAGCGGTGGCAATTAGTTTTGCCTCAACGTGAGTTCATCAAGTTTTCCTGCGATAATTCCAAGTTCTGTTGGAACATGGAATTGTTGTTTTGTTCCCTGCTGGTGTCGTCAGTCGTTGTTTCTAAATCTACTGCGCTATCCTCGTCGATATCTTGGAATCTGAAATAAAACAGAGTTGTTTGTGAAAGAAAACATTACTGTATTACCCTAATCTTATTTTCTGATCAATTAATTAACAAGGATTAGAGTCACGACAGATGCTATCGACATTAACCCTTGATTTTTGCGCTAATATAACAGAGTCAATATACAGGGTTTTCCACGGTAGCCGTTCGTTAGAAGTTTCCCAGGTTAGAAAAAACCTGGAACTCTCAATTTTTGGAATCCGGGGCTATTCAAGATTCTCTTTCATTTTAAAATATTTTCAGGGTCTTACCACTCATACCGGAAGTCGCCATAAACTTTCTTATTTTAAATGGAACACCCTGTATATTATTTCATTTTTAAATTCCTGAGAATATTTTATGATGAGTTCTAATAGGTTTCCCTATACCTATTTTCAACTGCTACTTAGATATCTTGATTTTTTTGAAAATTTTGAAAGATGTAGCGTTATTTGCAACACAGTATCTTTTGCCCATTTTCGACTGGTAATAAACACTTCTAGGGTAGATGGAAGCACAAGAATGACACTTTCGAAATCCACATTGACAATTGATTAGTCGCATACAGGGTGTCCAAAACTGCATGACCAATTACAAAATCTTCAAAGTCGAAAAAGTTCCTTTTTTCAAATGGAACACCCGGTATATTATTGGATGATCAGATGCAGAATTTAATTCTGCATCGATTCGCTATAACTTTCCCTATACCTATTTACAACGGTTTTCTTGTTATTCCATATTTTTTACTAAAATCTAATAAAACTACAAAATCGTATCCAGTAAACATTGATTATAAGAGGAATTAGAACAAATGACTTGACAGTTGTTGATTTTATGTCAAAGTAGTACAATTCTATTTTGCTAATTCTATGAAATACAGTTAATAATGGAGAATATTGAAGAATATTCGAATAATGATCTACTAAATTTGTTTTATACGCACGGTGAATGTGAACGAATTGTCAGACGCACATGTAGATTATTTAACGAGGGATATCTGGACTTACCAGCAATGACTCCTGGAAAATTTGCAAGAATTGAAGCTCGGTTTTTGGAAACTGGGAGTGTAAAGGCAACTCGTAATCACCGAAAGCCAGTAATAGATAATGAAGCTAACGATGTAAATGTTTTGGCTTATTTTCAAGCTTATCCACGGAGTTTAATTCCAGCAGCAGCGCTGGAATTGGGCATATCAAGAACTTCAATTCATAGGATATTAAAAAAACACAAAATGCATCCTTTTTGTGAAATAACTGTAAAAGGCTTACGCCTTGGTGATGAGGCAAGGCGCCTTTTGCGAGTTCATGTGCACAAAAATGACAGAAGATCCAAGATTCCTTTATAAAATTATCTGGACTGACGAATCAAAATTCAGCAGGCAAGTCAAAATATTCACTACTGGGCACAAGATAATCCACACGTCTTAAGGGAGAATAATCACCAGGACCGGTTTAGCTTTAATGTTTTTTGTCTGGTTATGGACAATAGCGTAGCATATCAAGTCTACGATGAAAGTTTAAATGGGGCTAGATATCTAGAGATACTTAGAGTATTTGTTAGTGATTTTTTAAATACTCTACCTCCAGGAGAGAGAGCAAACAGTTGGTAATACAATTTGAAATGTCTCAAAATACAGATCTTAGGAAGCCGGCAGGACGGCAAACACGCAATGTGCAATTTTTCTTACAGTGTGAAATTATTAAATAAATGCTTTTCTGCTTTAACTGTAATTTTTAAGCTCAACTGGTAGAGTCGCCCGTTCGGCAAACGGGAAGTGCCTGGTTCAAATCCGACACGAGGTAAAATTTTTAACATAGAAAATTTGCTCATATTAAAAATTACAGTTAAAGCAGAAAAGCATTTATTTAAGAATTTTGCATTTATCACATAATTAGAAAATTTTATAAGAAAGCGCTATTTACATATTTTATTATTATTTATAAGCTTTTATATGTCACACCTACCAGGAATGACTCCTTTTGCACGTGAATTTGTTTAAACAAGAAGTGAAACCAGGATAGGATCAATGACAACTATAAAGTTTCTTGTTCATCATGTAAACCTTACTTTAGCAAATGGAATATCATGCCAATGCCTGCCATGCATATATATGAACTTTTAAAATATATCCACAAAAATAAACGGGAATTTCTGTGCAACAATGATGTCCACACCTATGATACTAGGTTTAAACATAATTTTCATATTCCTAAATTTTGACAAAAAATAGTCCTAATGTTTTGGGTTTAAAAATATTCAACGCATTGCCTCAAAGATTTAAAGAGATTATAAATGTGTTAGAGTATTCCTATTGGAAAGATGTATATATTCTCTTGACGAGTATTTTAATTCATGTACCCTGTAGTTTCTGTTTTTATTGTTATTTTTTGTGTATTGACTTTGCCCACATATTTATATATGCATGGAGCATTATTAGTTTTATTAAAAAATGTTTGTCTAAAGTATTGAATGTACATGTCATATACTAATTTTATGTATTATTTTATTTGTTAACATTTATTGACGAAGTTTACGCATTAACAAACGATATTATTATTATCACTATTATTGTAATAATCTATTATATCTTGACATTGTCGATGTAATTTTTACTAACGAAAATAAACATTATTATTATTATTATTGTCTTGAGTACAACGTCGCCCAGTTAGGTACTTAATAGTATATTCTTTTAGAAGGGTGGCAATTTGATATTAATTTACATACATCTGAGTCGTTCAGTGTTTGTATGTAAGAAAAACGAATGTCTTTAATTACCTACATAGTAGAATAAGAAAAATGCCCGAGAAGTTAGTTTAATTGACCGGAAGGTCACATAATTACACCCGGTAGAATCAAACTGATACCTAGAATGTTAATTAGCAGCATTCAGAAGGTCGTATGCAACTATTTCCCTTTCGGGCTCTAAGATTTTCTGCTCTGTAATCGGCGTTAGCGCCTAGAGGAGCTCTTTAATAAAATATCACGACCTACTTTCTTCTTGATGTATAATTTTAGGGCCACCGCCCCTCACGAACGTCATAATTACGTATCTGAAGCAACAAATTCGCGTTCACCCAGATTCAAATGGAGTCTCGTAATTCTCAGGCCGTTGATTTCAACACGGCTTTGCAAAATACGCTGTAGCATTAAATCATCTCTAGACTATGAAGCTTGATGTTGTTTTGCTTGTAGTGTTTTAACGCAATCGTCGTAAAGGGCATATTGTGCAAAGGCGTTTTAATTCTAAATTTGTTGGGAGCGAAAATTATTGAAGGTTACTTTTAAAGGTGCATCATTAATTTTATATGTTCATGATGGTTAATAGTTAGTGCTACCAATTTGGCGGCTAATATAGGCGTTTAATGAAGGTATACAGACGTAAAGTCTGTATCATATAGAAGCATTTTCTAGTTATTCATTATAGATGAATTTTGGCTTTGCTTATGGTTACAAAATGATGACAAATGGGAGATGCACCTCAGAAATTATATTATCCCTTTTTTAACTGATAAATTTGGCATGTTTGCGAGAAACATTTGCAATTTCTCTTTATTTCTTTTTCTTGGAAAATGTTATGGAAAAAGTCAGACAGACAAGGTTAGATTTCGTTAGTTATATGGACATGGACTCTCTTTTATGAAAAATTCTATTGTAACTGGTCATTATCTAACATATCTATAAATGGGTTTTAGCGATTGCATCCTATAATTCTATTCAATTGATCATGAAATCCTTCTTGCCAAATTATCCTCTTTTGGCTTCGTTCCCTCTTCCCTTAAACTTCTCCGCTCTTACTTGACTCAGAGACTGTGTTATGTAACTTACAACGGTTATGTTTCCGACGACTTTGTTTTATCTTCCGGTGTTCCTCAGGGATTAAACCTTGGGCCTCTACTATTCGTGTTCTTCATAAACGATTTACTACTGAAAATCGATTGCCCAGTTCTTGGGTACGCCCGGTTGATTCTTACTAGGGATTACGCAGGAAACACTTCTCAGTTGTGTGCAATCATTCCAATTGCGAATAAATAAATGTATCGAAGTGGAAGGGCACATTTTCGAACACATTTTCTGAAATGGGTATGATAAAGTAAAGTTCTGCGTTGTTGAATGGGTTTTTGAAATGTTATTCAATGTTTAAAAAAAAAAAACACAAAATCATGTTTACTTGCTTCTCTTTTTTGTGTATTTTTTCTAGATATTCATAATCATGTTTTTTTTTTGTTTTTGCGATTACACCGCAATCTGTTACGAATCGAAAAAAAAAAGTTTCCAACAACAACTACATACATGATGGCGTAGAATCCAAATCTGCAAACAAAATGGGGGTTCCCATTTAAGGTTTCAAAGTTGTCCCCCTTCCACTTTTCTTCTTGCTTTAATGCAGTGTTTTAGAGATATTCCGTTGTCTCAAGATAAAAAACTCACCCAGTATACGTATAACTCACAAAGCTTGATTCAAAGACGGAGATGTCGTATTTGATGTGTTTTTACGTGCATTATTAAAATAGGGTTTTACTTACGTATAATGTTTTTCTTCGCCCCTCATTTCGCATATGACATTTGTTAGAGCCATTATGTAATTTTTCGCTAACGTTAACGTTTCTATTTTCGATAACTTCCTTTCCATTTTTATGTGTGGAATTACTTCTCTGAGTTGCTGAAACAAGTGAGAAGAACACATTAAAACTAGGAAAGTCAAATACGGTTTACGTCTACCTCCTAGTACCAAGGAATTTAAAAAGCTTGAAATAAATGCATATTTAATTAGTATAAGATTCTTAGCATTCACATTTGTATATCCTCGAATAAAATTAATAATCACTTAAACGAATAGGATCGTTAAACATAGTGGGAGATCTTTTACGAGCAGAATGGAGAGTGTTGCAAAATACTTTTGTAAGGTTAAAAAAGTTTGTGATATATTTTCAAGTATTTACTAAGGAAGTTACTTTAGAAACATATCTTTACTTAAGTTATGCTTCACATTAATATTTGTATACAGGGTGTAACAGCTGGAACAGTGTGATTTTACATGGAGATATATGTATTAGATCTACAATTTAAAAATAATACGCAACATGCAAAGTGGTTTAAAATTTAGAAATGTATAAAGTTCTGCTTTTTTTAATGGAACACTTATACTTTATGACATCTTTGAACACACACACCAGCATTAAAAGCGTTTTACTTTAAATCTTAAATTAGAAGACTTTGTAATGGGGGATTTCTAAGCAGTCATTCATTTAACGCATTGTGGACTAGTTAGTTACGTTGAAAAGACTTTTGAATTTGTATCGATTGTAAGTATTTTGGTAGTTGTGATCTAGAAGGAAGAAACTCTATTCTAAATCATTGTAACATTGTATTTAGATGTTGTAATGAAGACTTATATTGCAGACTTATATTGCTGAGCAATAAACGATGTTGGTTCTTTTACTGAGACCTTTTTATTTTTATAAATTTTTATAAACATTAGTGAATAGAACAACTAAAGGTAACGAAAAAATTTGTTATCATGCATAACATGCATCTGAACAATAAAGGTGTGTTTGTAAGTTTGATTTGAACATTTAGAAGGTGGCTTCATTCATTTCATAAATGGTGCGGTGTATTTGCAAATAAGACGGAACTTCTGAAAATATCATGATTTATCATTTTTAAAACTTTCTGCTTATTGTCAAATAAGTCACCGTTAAAACTACTTGTTGTTCCCAAAAAACTTTTTCAAACCAACCATTTATTTCACATAAATAATAGGTACTTTTCATTTGATAGAAATAAGTATTTATCCTGGTATAAAGCGTTATGATTTTAAGGTAAGTATTACTATTTTAAAAATGATATGAAAAGTGATTTCATTCAAAAATTCAAATATTTTGCTCAAAGACTAATATTTTTAATGCAAGTTAACGATATTTAGTTTTATGGTGCTAACCCCTTACGTTAAGATTATGCTGTTAAGACAATTTTCTTCTTCTCTTCAAAACGTAGATTTATTTGGCCCGAGACAAATTTATTTAAGGTAAGCATGCCTTCTTGTGTGTGTATTTTACTAGTGTGTAACTTCATTATTTTAAATAGAGCACTCTATATATCTTTATATTGATAGATAGAAAATTGTGTTGCCTTTAAGTCTATTCCCACTAGTTTTTAATTTATTTGCGTTGTGTAGGTGATGCAAGTTAATTAAACTTATTATTTAAAAAAACATACATTCGCAGTATATCTTTACATTGAAGAATAGAAAATTTAATAAACAACATTTTGAAGAAGCTTTATTTTTCACAATTTACTTGAAGATCATAAGATATGGGAGGATAGAAACAATAGGTATTTACATTAGAGTGCGGTAGTTGTGATTTACAGCGCGACAACTCAGTTTATAATGAGTTGGAGTATCTGCAGAGTCTCTCAGATCGTGCTTAGAATGCGCGTTAATATAATTTTCAATCTGTTAATTACGCTTTAAATTTTGCATTAATTATTTTACATTGTGCTTCTACGAACTTATTACTTTTAAATCGTTGAAGACTTGATATATATTAAGGCCGAAGAAAGAACCAAGGATTAATTTCACAATCTCTTTAATAAGTAAAGGCTACCGGTTTCCCACAATTAAATGTATATAGAACATACTATAGTAGACAACACTTTTTTAATAGATCGAACTCTCGAAATTCACAAATTCAATTTATTTCTTCACCTTCCTTTCAAACCATATTTGAATGTATTATTAGGTTCCTACCTCGTATTGTATAACCATTACCGCTTCCTAGAGTTTCTCTCTCTTTCTAACTTTCTATGCTTTGTCATTTTTATTGTCGTTCATAAATGGCGCATAGAAATTTATTAAACAATTAGGAATCTATAGCAATTACCTTTATCTTGAAATGTATGCCACATAGGTTGATAGCAAAATAAAGTTAACAAAAAAGTTGGGTAAAATAATAAGTTATATAGTGCCCCCTGGAGGCAATGCATTTAATTTTAAAAAGAACTACTACAAAATAAAAGCCCGTAAAATACATAGGTTCTCTGCAGTTTTCAGAATTTTAAAATTCTCATTTATTTCTGACATATCTCTAACTTTTCAATATTTTATAGTACAATGTGTTTCAAAAAGATCTTCATCTCAGTAGGTGCTGAGTAACTAATACTTCCAAATTATTATAAGCCACTTACCTTTTATTTATATAAAAACTATTTATCTAGTGTCGTTTTGACATTTGTCATTGTGTGCCAGCAATATAATTTTTTCCTGACAAATAAGTTTTTTTCTTAAACAATACAATAATGTACACATTGCAAGAAAATATTTTTATTATTGAAGCATATTTTCCAAGTGCACAATTTCTTAATGGGGAATGGCAATATTCTTACGGAGAATGTAAGCGACAGTTTTACTTGCAGTTTCCTAATAGAGTTGTGGATAATATCGCTTTACATCATCACATTCGTCTAGTCGTGGAGAAATTTTGGGCTAGGGGATCTGTATTGAAAGGCAAAAGTTCTGGTAGACCACGGACACAGCAAAATATTGTTAAAAACGTAGAAAACCTTGTTGAAGGAAACCCACAGACCTCAGTTCGTAGTTTATCAGCTCAAACAAACGTATCTTCTAGTACCGTTTATAGAATTTTAAAGCGTCGTTTGCATATGCATGCATACAAAGTATCGGTTGTTCAACAGATCTTACCTAGAGATCACGTTACTAGAGTTAATTATTGCAACTTCTTTCAAGAAAATTTAAATAACGACGAAATTCTTGATCTCAGTTTTTTTACTGACGAAGCATGGTTTCATTTAAGCGGGTATGTAAATAAACAAAATTACAGAACATGGTCTGTAAACAATCCAAACAATCGCATCGAAGTTCCTTTACATCCTGTTAAAGTTGAAGTATGGTTAGCTGTATCTCGTCGTAGAATCGTCGGACCAATATTTTTTCACAATACCATTAATGGCCAACGATACCGAGAGCAGTTATTAACACCATTTTTAAATCAATTGCAACAGGACGAACTCAATGGGGGTTACTTCCAGCAAGATAGAACATTACTTCCCTCATCGAATTATAAGCAGAGGTGTTTGGCCAGCAAGATCACCAGACCTTACTCCGTTAGATTTTTCTATTTTCGGAATGCTAAAAAATGAAGTATATAAAACCAGAATTAATAACTTAAATGACCTGATAAATACAATTGCAATTAAATGTAATGTAATCACACCAAATGTATTGCAGAATATTTTTAACAACATGAAACGTCGTATTGCATTATGCATTCAACAGAATGGTGACCACTTTGAACAGTTGTTATAAATTATAATTAATTAAAATTTTTACAAAGTTATTTACCTTAGTTGTTTGATTATCTTATTAAATAAATTAATAATCTAATTGTACTAGTTTTCCGTTCATTACCATATCGCTCGATGATAAATTTTGACAGTGACACTTGGATAACCTTTATCCCATTGAATCTATATCCGCATTTCGAGAAAGCGGCAAACCATAATTTATAGGCTACATTCATAGGCAACTAGATGAAGTTCTTTTTGATACACATTGTATTTAAGACTCATTACGCTTAAACGATGGTCAAGTGTGTTAATTAGGAATGCATTTTAGTTGACGTTCTTTACCTCGAAAGCGTCGTTCAGCGAGTGCATCCTCATCCTTTCGCGCTCATTGCTTTCCAGTCTTCTTAAGTTTCTCTCTCTGGCACTAATGCAGGTTTTCCTCCGCCGCGTCGTACTGCCACTGGAGCCGCCTCCGCTCGAAGCGCTTCCTGGAAAATAAAAATCATCGTTTCAGTCAGTTCCACACAGTTCGCGACTTGCCTAGTCGCTGATTGTGACAGGAATGGGGGCACTGCTACCGCGCTTTCCAGCTTCATCAATTTTCCGACAAATTAACAACGTGGGAAGGGAGTGTGGGAGTAAGATACGTAATTCCCGCGGTGGGGCGCCTTTTGCGCGTCGGAGAAATTGTCGGGTAGTTCTGTCGTTAGAGTGTTTCTATTTAGCTTCGTGAAAATGAGAGGACCGGACGGATATTATTGTGGTAATATGGCGTCTCTCGCCGTTATAAATAACTCTTTTTGCATTGAGAGGCCATATAAGAGAGGTTATTTTTATCTTTCGGCTGTCAATTGCAACAAAGCACGCCTGTGATAAGAAATACATTTTCCAATTGATACTTAGCTCCCTTGCCTAATTGTTTCAATAGATTTTACGGGCCAGTATTAATCAAGTACAATATAATTAAAGAAAATATACAGATTTTGCTTTAGAGAAGCAAGAAGGAAAAGCAAACATAATAGAAAATTAAGAATAGAATGAGAAAGGTAGAGGAAGAGGGACGCAACAAAAAATAAAAGATCTTTTTTTTCAATTGATCAATGAGAAGATTGAGCCCATAACTTATTTATTTATGGACGTTGTTTTATAAAATTTGGAATGTATTGTTTACTGGAAGTTTCAATCATTCGGCCTATTATATATATTTTTTCACTTCTGGTTTTATTGAAAATCAGAACAAATTTAAAATTTTGAACGGAACAGCCTTTATATTTTTGCATATTCGGATTCTGGGTAATTTTTTAAGTCTGAAAACATTAGGTATTTGTTAGTTTTCGTTCTCTTGGTTACCAAAATTTTGAATTTTTATGTTTCAATCAAGAGTGCTTTGAATACGCTAAAGATCTTCCTACTAGAATGAAACAAAGTGCAGTCTGGCACAGGGCAAAATACGATATACGATATCCGGCTACGAAACTCGTAGACAATATTTCTTATCTTAAATTATATGTTTCTGAATTTAAATGCCTGTTTAATTCATTTAAATACCGCCCAGAGTTATTTGTGATACCCTTTAACAAATTCATGAGTAAATCAAGCCTCGATTTGCAGGTGGCCCTTGCTGTTAATTTTCCCTCTTTCGATTGATTTTGCTCCCATACTAACGAAAAGGCTGATATATATATATAATTTAACTCAGTAGCTCTCAGGGTATTATATATATTAAATACTCATTAATATTCAATGAAATGAAGCTGTTATCGTGAAGTTCAAACAAAAAGCAAATTTCCACACAATTATAAGTTTATTAGTGCTAGTACAATACCAACGAAAATGTGAGAGAGATATACAGGGTTACTCAAAAGTATGGAATAGGCAATTTATCTCCGTAAATATGAACTTTATGACAAAATGTCATTAGTAGAAGTTTTTTTACTAATTATTCTTTATCCCTTAGCCTGCTAGTTGTTTTTTTACGTCAACGCATTTCCATGGAAAAGTAATTTTTTTTGTTTTTTAAATGGCAACCTAGCAATTTTTTGCTGATTTTTGTTCCTCTTTTTTTCCTTGAAATGATCCGGTATTTTTTTGTGTAGTTTGATAACAAAATTTTAGAGAAAATGGCCATTATTTTATTCAATCAAATAATCTTTAACTTAAATTAAATGTTCAAACTGAAGACCCTCTGCAGCTTGACAGTAACCTAATCTGTCATAAAAATTGCGTAATGAATTTTGCAGCCAATTAGGTGGTATTTGTGCGATTTCATGGCTTATTCTGGCTTCCAGATCTTCCAAATTTTGGGGTCTTTCTTTGTAAATTCTAGTTTTTAAATGACCCCAAAGGAAAAAATCTAAGGGGCTGAAATCGGGGGACCTAGCAGGCCATTCAATAGAACCCCGACGTCCTATCCAACGACGGGGAAAAATGTTATTCAGAAATTGGCGAACATCTACCCCATAATGGGGTAGAGCGCCGTCTTGCTGAAACCAAATATCTCGGTTTGGCGTTCCTTGTCGATCTGCATCCGGATATAATTGTACAATATCGGGTACAATGTGATCACGCAATAGGAGTAGCTATCTATCTGCAGTTAAATTCCCATCAATAAAATATGGGCCTATTATGTGCTGCTCAATAATACCAGCCCATACATTAAGTTTTTGACGGTGCTGTGTATGCTGTTCCATCATCCAATGCGGATTCTCACTAGACCAGTATCGACAGTTGTGTCTGTTCACAAATCCATTTAGACAAAACGTGGCTTCATCAGAAAATAAAATGTTGTTTAGACAATTTGGATTATTATCAATCATTTCTATCATTGTTGCACAAAACTGCATTCTTCTGTCTGGGTCATCTTCGTTTAGCTCATGGAGAAGGTGTATCTTGTAGGGTTTGAGTTTGTTCTTTTTTAATATTCGAACAACCGACGATTGACTAATATCATTATTCAAAGCAAGTTGCGTGGTTGACGTAACTGGATTATCCATAACACTTAGTAATACATCAAGAGCTTGATCATTATTTGTGGCTGATTTAGGACGTCCAGACTTTGGCATATCTTTTACATTTCCAGTTTCTCTAAATTGCCTAACCAATTTAGACACCGTGGATTGTACAATAGGATCTCTTCCAGGATTAACGTTGTTAAATAAATGACAAACAGCTTGGTGTGAACGTTGTCGATCTTCATAACCAACCATCATGAGGATTTCAATTCTTTCAGTTTCACAGAGTTTCACCATGTTTACAAAGTAATAAAACTATCTGTAATAAAATTAATTTGTTAACTTATTGAAAGGTACGTCACAATGACATGAAAAAGGGAACAGAGTTACGTTTCCATGGAAATGCGTTGACATAAAAAAAAACAACTAGCAGGCTAGAGATAAAGAATAATTAGTAAATAAATAAAATAATGGCCATTTTCTCTAAAATTTTGTTATCAAACTACACAAAAAAAATACCGGATCATTTCAAGGAAAAAAAGAGGAACAAAAATCAGCAAAAAAATTGCTAGGTTGCCATTTAAAAAAAAAAAAAATTACGTTTCCATGGAAATGCGTTGACATAAAAAAACAACTACCAGGCTAAGAGATAAAGAATAAATATGAATTAATGACATTTTGTCATAAAGTTCATATTTACGGAGATAAATTGCCTATTCCATACTTATGACTAATACTGTAGTTTTTAACATATGATCTCAGGTATGTAGGTTCATATACTATATAAAACAAATTATTACAAATATTTATTCAAATTAGAACCTAATTCAATCGTGGTTCCAATAAACAAATTTCTATTAAATTTTCTAGACAAATGTTTCGAAAAAATACTTTACTTCAACAAACACACATTACCAAAGGAACTCTCCTTGCAACCTCAAATAGAAAAAGGCACAGCAGTAACCGCAGTTACGGACGAATTAAAAAAAATACTTAACATACAAACAGCAGTTTGAAAAAAACAAATATACCTTCGTGTTTTACTGTGCTGATGTATATATTTTTGTAAATTCTGACTAGCACTTACTTTGTGGTACAGTTTTTGCTAATGCAACCAGCAGAGATGGGTCGTATCCGTATGATTCGTATCTTTGGTACAAATCTTACTTGGGAGTCAAATGATGCGAATCCCAACTGGTAAAAGTTTCCGTATTTCGTACTGGCCTTTTCGTTTCGGTTTTTTATAGTAATAACAAATTTTTGTCGGGATTTCTGTCCATTCTGTGCCTTTGATTGTGAGGCATGCAATTTTTTGTTATATATAATGGAGGTTTTATAATCTGTATCGGTTTTATTTTGTACATATGTAGGAGCATACATAAATTTTTCTGGTCTGACATATGCCGTCAGCAACTTTTGTCCATGTTGTATTAACATCCTGTTAATAACATTTTTTCGTCCAACATACTTACGGATTCATTGTAATGTAAATTTGGTTTGATTATAAAGAGTGGTCCAACCAAAACGCACGATGTGCATTGTAAATAAAACAAAAAGTTTTCAGAGAATAATCTTACCTAATATTGTTTATTATGATAGAAGGATCTATGACAATTATGTGTGAAACAAAATATCGGCCAAATGCTCGCCACGGCTTCGGTGGCGTACCTCTATCCGAAGGTCCATATTTTCAATGACTCTGAGACATAATTGAGGTTCAATGCCGTGAATGTGCCGAATTATCTCATCCTTTAGCTCTTGAATTGTTCTTGGCTTATTGACGTACACTTTTTCTTTTAAATATCCCGAAAGAAAGAAGTCCAACGGTGTTAAATCACATGAGATAACACGGCCATTGAATACCTCGCACAAAAGAGCCATTGTTTCGTTGTATTTCCACGATCCATGAATTTCCGAAACAATTGTAATTAAATTGTGAAGAGCGGAGTGATCGGATATCTTTTTTTTTCTATTACTACGCTACAGTCCTTGCATATCTTTGAAGATCTCACTGCGCAAAACTGAAATTTTTATGAAGTTCGGTATAGATTTTATAGTTCCAATGCAATTTCTAATTTCCTGAACCTTACAGGAATGGGAGCGAGCTAAATTTAGAGATTGGACACGGCAATGCAGGTATGTTGCTGCCGGATACTTTTATATGGCTTGTACGCCTTTAAAACTGTCACTCCTTGCAGTAGCACCATGTCATATTAGTGTCCAACTGTAAACGTAAATGTGTATACTTATTTCAGAATTAAAAAAAAAAAACACCAGATATTCCGGATATATTTAGTTTCTTTTCTTTAATTTTGAACATTTAGTTTTTAACAACAAATTATAAAAAAATACCATATCGTCGTACTTAAAATAAAATGTTCTTTCTATTAATGTCACACGGTTTTAATAAGGGCTTAAGGTTAAACGGAATGACAGATTTTGCTCTTACAATCATTTAAATAGTTAAATTTTTCATTCTAAAACAATTTCAACAACTATTCGAAGAATTACGTCAATAGATTTACTTATACTGATGAGTAATCGGTTTTAGACCCAAAAGCTTTTTAAAATTATAAAAAATATTGTAAAATATTATAAAAAATAGTAAAACTAATACTGCATGTTGCATATAAACTATATCAGAAGAGGTTGCTTAGATTTTAGCAACTTCAGGCGTAATAGCATTGGGTTTTATTGTTTTTGCACTTCAATAAAAAAATAAACATTAAAATTTGCTGTTATTGCAAATATCAGGATCGATGCAATATGTTTTCCTAGTGGTCGTCCATAGATTTGAAACTTTACAATTTTTAATATATTATAGGAATACAAGACGAGAGATTCTGCATTAATTACCTAAACTTTCATTTTTTATTATAAAAATAAGGACCTAAAGTAACGACGTAAATGAAGCTTTGATAAATCAGATCGCATTGCTCATTTTTAAAACTGAACGTGGATTTATTAGCTAAGTAAATGATTAATTGTACTGCTCATTTCACGATTTGTTCCTAAATTAATTATTGTATTAGACATTAGTAAATTTATAACCTTTTTATACAATTTAATTAAAGTATTTTATGCGCTAACTTTCTTTTTCCGCCGAAGAACTTCTTTTATTGTGTTCTTGTATTGTTTGTCAATTATATTTTCGCCTACAGCTCTCGGAACAGCGCATTTATCTCTAGGTGCGAGCTTATAGCCATTGTTCAACTACACAAATTCCTAACATATTTCAGAGTTTACCGAAATAGGCCAGCCGATTACTTTCGGACAATCGAAAACAAAATCGGGGAAAACAACACCGACCTGCAAAATGATTAAATTTCTTAACACAGACGTGAGCGTTATCGAGCTTTTATTGTCGGAACTTTATTTACATTTTGTTTCATTGTGTTCGAACATCAGACGGAAGGCTCCCGGTGGGCGTCTGGCGCCGGCGCCACTCTAAAAGCCCCCAACCTACCCTTATACATCTTGTGTGTTTAAAAACTGACGACGTGTACGCAAAATTTATTTACGGAGAAGCTTTCTGGAAAACGTTTATGTGGGAATAAATTGTTCAGACCACCGCTTTCCGGGTCATTTCATTTCCTATGCTTTCCGTGTAATACGTGTTTACATAATTCCGATGGAGTTATGAATACTAACGTGTCACCCTTGTTATTTAGTTACCATATACATACGGAAATGTTCTTTTTAGTTTGGCATAGGTTTTCTGAAAATATACGGGAGTTGTGTTGTTAGTTTTGCATTTAGAACTGGAATAAAACAGTAGATAGCTTTTAAAGACTTTATTGTTTCTCGAAATATTCTCCACGAAGGCTAATGCACTTTTGCATGCGTTCGAAACAACTCTGGAAGCAGTTATTGCACTCGTTTCTTGGTGCATTAAAAATGGAATTTTTGAAGACGTTGACTGCTTCTTCTGGCGATTGGAACGTTTAACCACACAGTCCGTTCTTTATTTCGAAAAAGTAAAGAAATCATTGGGACTGTCCGGAGGATGGTGTAACAATTCAATTGTTTTATGAGCTGTGTAAGAACTTGATTTTTCTTGCTGCGGGATTAATCGTCATGGGAGGTTGGTTTTTCGAAGCTCAACGATGATTTGCGACAAGCAAATGGTTGTGTACCAATCGGCAGTAACAGTTCTTTGATTTTGTACAGGCAAAACTTGCTTTCAAGGCAAATATCGTGACCATCATTTTGGAGACACTCCGAGAACGCATGATTTTTGTGGCTTTGCTTCATCTTGGGATACCCAAAACTGACCCCTACACTTAGTAGTGGAGGGGGCGGCCCATGCGGCAATGTACAGACTAGTCAGAACGGGGACTGGAGGATACGAGACCCCGTGCCAGAGGGCTTGGTCACCTCGAGCGGGATTCTCCCCACTTCTAAGTCTACCGAATGACGAGATGGTTAGGAAATTCAGCTTCGAAAAGTTTTTTGTTACGAAGCTGAGCAATAAGAGAGATTGGAAAGGAGAATCCTCCGCCTACTCCCTAAAGGCAAATGCCATTAAATGGTATGTAGACGGTTCCAAAACTGATAAAGGAACAGGTGCAGGGGTATTCGGGCCAGGAACCAAATACTCAGAGCCAATGGGAATATACCCCAGTGTCTTCCAAGCGGAGGTAACTGCGATTGGAAGATGTGCTCAACTGAACCTTGATAGGAACTATCGGAAGCAGAACATTGTGATTTTCTCCGATAGCCAAGCAGCCATAATGGCACTGAGCTCTAATACCATCAGTTCGAAATTAGTCTGGGAATGTCTTGGCAGACTAAACAACCTAGGCAAAGAAAACAAAGTTGCGCTATGCTGGGTACCAGGACACACTGGAATCAGCGGCAACGAGGTAGCTAATCTACTAGCGAGAAGGGCCGCCACAACTTCGTTTGTGGGACCAGAACCGTTCTGCGGCATAGGGATGAGCACCTACAAAAAAGAACTCAAAGACAGGGAGGAGACGCTCAGAGCTTCCCTCTGGGAAAATCTCCCTGGTCTGAGACACTCCAAGATATTCCTTGGAAATTACAGTAAGGAAAGAGCAAAGACCCTGCTAGAACTAAGCAGAAACAGACTACGCATCCTTGCAGGTTTTCTGACAGGGCATTGTCATCTGGAGGAACACATGACAAGGATAGGTCTGAAACAGAATAGTGATTGCAGGTTTTGTGGAGCGGAAGGTGAAAGTCCGGAACACCTAATATCCGACTGCACTGCCATCACAGAAACTCGTACCAACTATTTTGGCAAAGACGGCATAGACGAGGGAGAAATACCCTCCTTGAAACCATCACAGCTACTGCAATTTATTAAAGTTCTTGGACTGGATGGGGAGCTGTAAGTGCGGGCAAACCCTAGCAGCTTACAGCTGATGTAGGGGGGCACAATAGATCGATAGGTCGCGGTGTAATGTTACCCTAATTAGATCTGATCTAATCTAATCTAATCTACCCAAAACTGGCGTTTATTTTCTGGCTCGTATCAGTGTATCCAAGATTCTTTACCACTGATGATGTTGGAAACGTTTTTAGAGTTTCCTGAGCTGAAGCACTTTAGCTGTATAGTCACCCTAGCTGCTTTCTGTTGTTTGTTCAACAGGTGCGGTATCTAACGGGAAACTGATTTTCTTTTACACACAATTCTTCATGGTCTTTGGAATCCCCAATCATGCCTCAATTTCACGATATGTCGATTTTCCTCGATGAGCTTGCGCACAGAATCGAAGTTTTGCTGAGTGATTGGCAGGTTAGTCTAAAATCGTCGCTAAGACTAATCCGTGCACGTTTGCATTCTCTACACCATCGAGAAATTGTTGACTGGTATGGTGCTTCAATGCCGAAAACAGAAAACAACTCGGCGAGGCATTCTTGTTGAGATAATTGTGTTTGAAAATTACAAAAACATTATTACACAATATAGTTCTCGGTTTAAGAGTGGGTTTTAACAGTGTTTGCAAAAAAAAAAAACTGATGGAACCATTGCAATCGTTTATGATTAATTTTTAGTCCTTGTTATGCAATATTTTTCCTAAAGATGTCGCCGTGTTCGGAGTACGCAACAGAATCACAGAGGTCGGTAGAAGAGAAAAAAATCCGGCAGCAGTGGCAATAAGCATTGCTTCTGCACTCATTTCAATGATTTCACAACAAAGCAAACTGTAATCTTGCTGTCACGACTGTTACGACAATTTGCTATCCTCATTGTTAGCTTATAGTTGCACACACCCGTTACAGATCAGTTCTGCTTTCCAAAAATAATTTACAACTCCATCGTTATTATTAATATTTAAAATACGTAATACAGTTTGATGAATCCTTACATTGCTACTTAGGTCTGGAATTGTTTAAAAGTTACAAAAACTACTTTTTTTTTTTTCAAAAGTTACGTCTCGGTTTGCACGCTTATTAAGTAAAATTATAGGTCTAAAACAAGACGTTCCCCAGAAAAATATGTCTATAATCGTTTGTATAGATCTGGGTTTATTCCAATAAGTTAAAAATTAGTTATGTTGTTTGTAAATTTGAACGGCAGCGCTATCTCTTGATCCTCGCCTTTTAAAGCCCCCTCTTTTGTTTGAAAATGCAGTTTATAAAAAGTATAAGAAAACACAGATTTTATGATAATAATAAAATATATATAATAATAACCAGTTAACAATTTTACACAAAAAAATCTCTGGTGATAAATCACCACCTCTGACAGCACAGTTACCAACAGTAAACGTATCACACTGCTAAAACGTTGTTATTTGGGTTAACAAATGATTGATATTAATTTTGACACTTGCCGGTTTATTAGTGGCGCCCTCTATGTACCTGAACGAAAAACTGAAAGGACAACCCTGGTTTTGTGTGGATATCTATAACTTTTATTGTCTAAACTGTTCGGAATTAATTTAAATATTAGGTATTGTGTTTATGGACCTTCCACTACAGTTCAGTGTAAGAAAGAACGGAACACTGTGATCAACGGTCAACATAGGCATAACAATTTTCCAACCACAGTGTTTGCGGGAATTACATCTAGTGAATAGTGGCTATATTCAATAGTGTTGGCATCAATTGCTTTCATCGATCGGAAATGTAAATTTGTAATAGATCAATACTATTAGTTTCACCTGCATAGGTGAAACATCCCAGCAATACAGATTTTCTTTAATGTTAGACTGGGGACAAACACTCTATTCAATTATTCTTTTATTTAACTTTTGAGAACTATCTCTAACGGCTTGTACAGCACGTTTTCTCAAAAATAATTTGCAATTAACGTTTTTTTTATGTGTTACAAGAGGTTCATAAAAACCTGACCATTGTGCTCTGTTTTTTCCTACTCGCCGTTTAATTAACATAGTAAGTTACAGTAATTTGTATTCCTTTCGAATGTGAAGTTTTTATAGTTTAAAAATAATGTCTGCACTTAACTATTTAGCATTGTAATTGTAAAATAACAGGAAAGCTTATGATAAATGCTTACAACTGTAGGGTAGGATTGTCATTCGTCTTAACATATTGGGATATGTCACGATTATTGAGAGTGGTGTCCGAGCGTGCTGACAACTTTTCGATGTTTTAATGAGTTTTAAAAACGCAACATTATGTGTAGACTGTATGTACATGCACTAAAATTCTGTAAACATAAAGCTTTTATGTAGTCATTCATATAAGTATCTTCCGTGTAAATTGCTTTAGTTAAAAGTTTAATTTCTTGATCAACATTAATGATCATCCATTTACAACATTTTATTTACAAGAAAATCTGCTCTTATTGAATCGTCTTGACTGGGTACTCCCGACGACGGTAGTAATAAGCTAGGGACAAGAACGGATATATGAAAATGGAAACCCTGGCGCTTAACATACACGGTGATCGGTGCACTTTGTTTTCGACTGCTAATACACTCAATGTCATTGCACCATAAGTATTCTAATATATAGTTTAGGCTTTGGTATTATTACATATATTTATTATTTAAATAAATGGTTATTTGAATTTGGTAGTGATTCTGCTGTTGATTGCTGTACCTTGGCTTTGTTGATGTTAGCCACAGTTGACGCTCTATTTAAAATAAAATATAAAACCCACACTTTGTTCCCGGTTTATGAGTGGCAGATATCCTCGTGCATTTTTGTTGAGTATCTAGCTAGTTGCAGTGTCACGAGCATTAAGGTACTCCATTGTACTTGTCACTACCTGTAATATGTTATAATTGTATCAGCTTTGTTCCGTACACGTGTGCATTAACCGCGAGCTCCTAAGTTCTTGTAAACAACTTTTTGTTTTCGTGAAAGCTAACGGGATGTTTAACATGTCATCTTCTAATGCAGTTTTTCTTCATGTCAGTTCAGATCTATATAATCCATAAAATCATATCTTTTAAATGCATTTCGAAAGAATGAAGTGAGTTAAAGGTGGCTTTTACAAAGATGAAATAACGATTTTTCAAACCCCATTATTTTAATATTTTTAGTGTTGTATTTCTCTGTTGTTATTTTTCATCGCTATCATAAGATTTCAGAGCAGAGAAAGTGTTTTGTATTTTAATATGACGAAAACTCGATGAGAGTATAATGAAGCAACGAATAATCCGGCTCTATGGTGGTGAAGTGACGCATAAAACTGTCACCAGGGAAACGCCAGTGGCTCAAAATAATTTTAGAAATGAGCTCGTAATTTGTCAATAGACTTTAATTTTAAGGAAGAAATCTCCGGCGTTGGTATATTTCTTTTTGAATAGTCGTTGTAGATAATAAAGAGTTTAAGAGACGCAGTTGCAAAGTAAAACGCTTTTCAAAAGCCATAGTTGGAAAGCATAACAGTAGTTTCTAACAACTGAGTTTGTTCAGTTATGAGTAAAAGATTGTTTGTTGGAAGCTTAGAATAAAACGTTGCTTTCAAAGTAAGTATCTATTATCGCACAACTTCTCATAAAAAATGTTTTCCTAATATTTTCTTATAAAGATTGGTTGTTATCATCGATTAAAACAATTTATTCAACGGATTGTTATGCATACATACATAAAAGCAAAAATTTTTACGTATTAGAAATATAATACCTAGTGTTATCTTAGGAACAGCAATGCACTGCCTAAATTCTAATATTCATCTATGTATGACTACGTATTATAAGTTCTATGACTCATAATTATCATAAAATATGCCACTATCTTTGTCATCTGATTTTCTTTGTGTAATTTGTTATGTAAAACAACCTGTTTATCTAATTGGCAATGATACACATTGCCAATTAGATAAACAGGTCTGCATCTCTTTTGGAATTATTTGCGCGGGTGATTATTCAATTATTAAGAGTACTTAGCTCTTATAAATAGTAATTCACGTTGTGTTTCTTTTGAACATTTATAATAACATTGTAAATGTTGGTTTAACCGGCGATTCCACTAAAAATGTAATCTATCATTTTCCGCAATCAATCTTTCAAATAACATTATTTACTAATACAGTAGTAGAGTTAGGTTATTTGGATATGATTTGTTGGCTTGAAATTGTTTTAAAAACGATTTTCGGCAGGCAAAGTTAGGTGTTAGTAAGTTTTACAATTCTTAAGAAACACGTTTCTTCGCGGTGAAAAAGCGATTACGTACCTGGTATATTAAGTTATGTTTTCACATAAAATAAAACAAATGGGGTAATATACTGAAATATGCAAGGACTGTAGCGTAGTAATAGACACACAAGATATCCGATTCATCCGCGTTACAACAATTTTAAGTTAGTTGTTTCAGAAATTCGTAGAATTTAATTTTTAACCGAAGACCAAATACACGAACGATAAAATATTTAAAGATGCTTCGTTATCCCGACCTAAACAAGTGTTTTTTTCCTTTTACCATCTACTTTGACCTGCTAGAATTCTGTGAATTCTGAACTCATACAAAATGTAACTGGGAAATCAATGTTTTTACTCTAATAAATCCATCAGCACCGAATGGTGAAGTGGGGCTTGTTCACGATTTAATAAATTATTATTTTTAGATTCTCTTTTAATATAAATACTTTCTAAAGCCCATAATTCTCTCGGGGATGTTACATTTTTTAGTAGTTCGAGGTTTTCAATGTTGATCTTATGGTCCATATCATTAATATGCTGTGCCAAGCTCGACGAGTCAACACTACCGTACCGATAATGTGCAATGCGTTCCTTAAATCTTGTTACAATTGCTCTCTTTGTTTGTCTAACATAAACTTTATTGCAGTCTCCAGACCCAATTTTATAGATGCTGAATCTTTCGTTGACAGTCGGTTTATCCTTAGCCGTACCTAACAAATTTTGTAATGTATTTTGTGCAGTGAAACATGTGTTCACATTATGCTCCTTAAAAATGCCGGATATACCTTTTAAAATTCGGTGGGAAACTAGTTTGATAAAGTTTTTCTCGCGGGTTTCAGATGAACTTAAACTCGTGGAGCTGCGCACATAATGTTTATATCGAACTCTCTTTAAACGGCGGAGTACATCCGTAGAAGAGTAACCATTATAGATTGCAATCCTTTTAATGCATTGCAATTCTCTGCTGAGTGGAAAAGTTATTAATCTAATAATCAAGAAATTAATGCCGGCCATTTTATGTTGTCGGCAATGATTTAAATCAGCCATAATAAATCTTTTAGTCTTGGTTTTTTTCTATAGATGTCTATTTCTAATTTCTTATTACTCCTAACTAAAGTATCAAGAAACGGAAGTTGTTTGTTTACTTCTTCTTCCACCATGAATTTTACGCTATGGAATTTTGAATTTATTTCAATGACAAAATCAACGATGGTGGGTTTAGTAGTATCGACACCCGCGAATATGTCGTCCACGTATCTCAACCAAATCCTAGGGAAATAATTAGCTTCTTCTTTAATAATAATAATAGTAATCTTTATTTGAAACTATATAGGGTTCGAGGGAGTGCAATTAGTCTAGACAATATTTCTTTCTAAATTGTCAGTGATTGAGAAATATGATAATGCAAGTAAATATGAGACCTACTGAATAGCTTACAACCTATGTATGTCAAGTTTCGTTGAAATAGAGTAGTTTTATGACTTGGTGGTAACAGATAATTTGTTTGTTTTATATCATAGTCATGCGAAGTATTAATTGGAAACTGTGATTTGTATTTAAAAACCAAGCATAATACCTCACGAATACAAATATCGTATATCGTCAGGATTCTTTTCTCTTCAAAACTATTTCTGCAAGATTCACGGTAGGGTAGATTAAAAACAATTCGAATAGTTCGCTTTTATAATAAAAATATCAGATCAATACCAATGCCTGAGTAAGTAACTTTTAAACCACTGTAGTGGAATATCTCTAATGCCGTAATCAAACAATTTTTGCAATAATATGTTGTGATCAACAAATCGATGAACATGGCAAGGCAAGAGCGGCTTAAATCTATGTCACGAGATATGTGATCAACAAATGTGTGCAGTATTAACCGAACGCATGGAATCCATGCTGCAACTTAGTTTCAAATTTGCTCCAAATATAAATTTATGGTAGGGGTAACTAACCATTTGTTAGACATTTTATCGGTTCTTAGTTTATTCGGTCTTCGGTTGAAAATGGAAATCAACGAATTTCCGAAACAATTGTCCCGAATTAATTCAAAATTGGTGTAGCCCGGAGTGATCGGAAATTTTATGTATCTAAATAGAGTAATATGTAGGATGTGTTTGCTTGCTTTTGAGGCATATAGTTAAAAACATATATTTAGGTCGTGTGATATTACGGTGAGATCTATAAAATTTTTATAGAAGATTCCTTTTTGATCGGAATAAATCGTAACAAAAAAATCTAGCCTTCGCTAGAACAGATCGTATATAAGTGTATTTACTATTTGTGGTGAGTTATTTAGCAACGTACAAGTTTATATACGTTGAATCTTAAGGGATTTCAAAACTAGCAAGCATGAAAATATAAGAAAATAGCATTACCTCCATTTTTCCGCCTGGCGATTTTTCTGCCTGTGGCCTCGTCGCTGCTACTTTCTGTCAGGTCATCCCTGTGTTTCCTTATTTCCATGTCCTCGACTTCAACGTCTTCCTCCTCTTCATGCCAAGGTGTCGTCATCTCTAACGACCTCATCTTTCCTGAGAATTCCCCGTCTTGTTAGGGTTCTGCAAATATAATGAGAATTATTTAATATTTTTTGTAAATGTATATACGTTCAGTATTGGTCGTTTGATTTTTATACGTTAAAGTATTAAGTATTTAAAAAAATATGTGATATTAGGTAACACGTTTCTAAAAAGAAATACAGAATTGCGTTTAATTGATATACATTGTGCTGTGGTCTGGCATCCCGGTTTTTGTAAATTCAGTTTTTTTTTGTTCATTCCGTTAAGCGTTTGTCAATGTTGCGAGAAATTTCAAACTGTTTTATTTTCAAATAAGATTTAGTTAATGTTTTGGATTGTTTAATTGGTTTATTTTATTGTTCAGTTGTTGATATTAATTTCAGTCAGGTGTACATTTTGCGTTCACTGGTAGTGTATATATATTGTTTTGTTTTGCGAGTTCGTCCGTTTGCGGACAGATCTGTGTGCGTTGCATCGCACGCATCTGAGATTTTTATACTTATACGTTTGTTTAACCTTGTGAGTTCAGTTCCTTGATCGATACGAAAGTAAGTAGATATATAAAGTTGTATTTCATTGCTGATTTTTGATTTCAAGTTTTGAATTCACGTTTCTGATTTTATTTCGTTCATCACGGCACTCATTTAATAATAATTGATATTGTATTTTTGTGTACACAATTTAGATATAAGATCTGTTATTATTTTTACGTGCAGGAAGATATTTTAAGTTTAAAGAGTTAATTTTTTTGTTCGTTGTTAATTTTTCTGATTTGTAATTATTTATTAATCACCTCGGGTTGGGTGAATAAAAGCATTGTGCTTGCTTTTATTTTTCATTTATTTAAATCACTTGAATTTTCCACGTTTAATTTAGTTTTAATATTGAGACCACGTGGATTGGTTTGAAGAAAAAAAAATTATTATCTTCCTGAACTTTTTGTTTTCTGTTGCTTAGTAAAAGGATTTTGAATTGTCCTTTTGTAATTTAAAGTCAAAAGCAGTTTTGATTTAGACCAGGATCTTTTTGTCCAAGGTTCTTTTTCTGCAAAGTTTGTAATAAAAAAAAAAAATTTTCTTTTTTTTTTAAAAATTATTGCATTTTTATGTCATTCGAAAAAATACTGTTCTTTTATTTTTAATTAAACCTTTTAAAATTTTTTTGAGTACAAAAGAATGTCAGATTTCTTTCACCCACATTTTACTTTTCATGATAGTAACCCTGAGTTTAATTGTTCTTTTGCGCCTTATAAAAATTGTTATCATTTGAGCTAGCTAAGTAAATTTTTCATTTTAAATTTCATTTTACAATTTTTTGTTGGTACATTCAGTAGCAATACGTATAATATGTAACTATTTTAGGTAGACAGGAAACACTTCTAAGCATTAAATTGAATTTGTAGTCTATTCAATTCACTAAAATTAGAACAAGCCTCTGGTTGACTTCAGTATAGCGTACACGAACGAAGTAGTATTTCTCATCTTATACAATTAGCAAATCTTGAGATGGATTTTAGAAACAATGTCCGTTGTAATTTGTCTACTAGAGAGCTCTTGTTCAATTATTCACTAGTTCGAAATAAATCGGAGCATTCGAAGGATAGAGCGACTGCGATTGTCTCGTTGGAAAACTTGTTTACTAGTTTCCCAATTCAAGCTTGAAATTGTAGAAATCAATCTGTGCAGATACGCTCTTTTTTCATCTAAGTAAATCCTAGTAGTTTAATCATTCGTTTTATGTTTCGTTCAAATTTGTGCTTATTTGTACTTTCCTACATTTTTTTTCTGTAGGGATTATTCTGGACCATCTGATGTGAGAAAATATCTGATGGAAGAAATGAGTGCAGAATAATGTAAGTATTAATAGGCAAAGCATATGTCTTTTTAATGAAATAGCATGGTTGTTTTTTATTTGGGGTAAAAGTACGTTTTACTTTTTTTTGTGAGAGCTTCTGAAATGAAGTCATCGAAAACACTGCAGCTTCTTGGCTTTTTGTTTTGTATCTGAAACTTCCTTTACCCATTAAGTTACGCTAGCCATTCCAAAATTCTGGTGCCTTATACTAGTCTGTATACGTCTCTAGCCAGTCGATCAAAATAATCCTCCCTGCCAAAAATTGCCTGTCTATTTGTGTCCTGTGCATTCACATAGGATGTAGTACGCGGTCTCTTTCATTTTATTAAACAGTCTACAGTTGGTACATGCGGTGTTGATGCCCTTTCAGTACACAATGTCCTGTTAGGACACCTGTCACTATGCGAATATGATTCCTACTAAGTTTAACTGGTTCTTCCCTCCTCTTCTTTTTGATGGTCATTCGGCAAAGATCTTACCATGAATTTGTCTGGTTGTATCGTTCCGGTGTTTTTGATTTCCTTTGGACTCAAGTCGTTACCTGATCACGTACTGTGTTTTTGGATGCTTCTTGAACAGGTTCTGGACCAACATATGAAGCCGATTATCTCTTTCGTGGAAACTCACGCATCGGTTTTTTTGTTTCCTATAGTAAAGTAACTTTATTGCGACCTGCCAGACTATCCAGTTCACGAATGCATTTCCAAACTAGTCTTGATTGTATTCTAGGTTGCACTAATATTCTCAATATCGCCTGGCTGTCTGTTACAGATCCGCCTGCTCTTAGGCCTTACGATTGATTTCTGTTGGGCAATGCAAAATTACGTATGTTTCTGCTTGAAAGACACTAGCATATTTTCCTACCGAAAATTTGATCATTGTATTTCTTATTTTGCTGTATTTTCGGTTTTTGATTCGTCTATAAATCAGATTCAATTCGCAATTTTCACCTTAAAATTTCCGTTAAATATACTTATATGTCGAAATCATGTGGTCTGATTGCACGCCCAAAAGATTGCTATGCACATAGTGGACAATATTGTTATGTCCCAATTCTGCATATCTGCCATTTGGTATTTCTTGCAATCTGAGATGTTCCATTTCTTGCACCCTTCATTATCCCTAAATAGAGAGAAGGAAGGTCTCAGAGGCATTCTATTTCCGCTGTAGTCCTCATGTTCCTGTTATTTCCAAACAGGCAAGAATCTTGCTGAGTTCAGTTAGAGCAGTTTGCTTTGTCCACCATACTAGAGATGCATAAGTGATCAGAGGTCTGACCATCCTGATGTATGTCCATCAATACATCATATGTGGTCTTAACCCCCATGTTCTTGGGAGCTCTTATTGCCAACATAAGTTGGTTTTAATTCTATGAAGCTGTCGATTCCAAGTAAGTTTAGAGTCAGGAATAATCCCAAGATATTTCAGTTCTTCGGACAGCTTTATTTCTTGACTGCGGAGCTTTAGCGGTGCTAGACAATCTACTTTATCCTTCTTGTGAATATTATTGTGGTCATTTTGGAGGGATTAATATTTAGACCCTCCTTCTCGGTCCATTCTTGCACAACTTTTAGTGTTCTGCATTGTATTCCGTTGTTGAATTTATCCTTGATCATAATGACAATCTTCTGCGTATCCCAAAGTTTCATGTCCTTCATTGTCCAGTCTTACTAATAGCTTGTGTACGACTAGATTCCGCAGTAGAGGGTAAAACCCCACCGTGCGGATACCGCCTTCCGACCCTAGCCAGCAGTGTTTCTTCCATGATGGTCGTGTAAACTGATCTCACTTTAAGCATGCAGTATATCCACATGCAGCTCGTTTCATCAATCCCTTTATTCCTCGATGCAATAAAGCGATCAATAAAATTTACTCATACTAAGTAACAGATCTGCGGAATAAAGTTATAGGCGAGAAGACAAAAACGAGCCGATTTATGATGGTTTTTTTTTTTTTGTGAATGATAGATTGAGCAAGCGTAGCCGAGTCAGAGAACTTGGATTTATCGCTACTCTACAGAAGAAGACATAACAGTGGCTGATGGTCTAGTGACTTGCGCGCTTGGCTATCAGTCAGGGTGTCCGTGATTCGAGTCCCAGGGCCTGCTCTCAGAGTGAGGTTTTCGTGGTTTTCCCCACTCCTTGGCAAATACTGAGAGACAAACACCTTAAGTCGCTCCATGGGCGCAGGCGTAATAATAACTCATGGCCGGCGACTCGATGCTTAGGCCTTGCCAACCCCATTAAGAAAAAAAAAAAATTTTATTATTACAGAAATTGACAACTACCCGACCTTTTCTAAGTCAGTCTTTCACCGCACTAAATATTGAAAGGAGAAAGATATTCTTGCAAGAACTTTTTAAAAGACCCTCTCAAATGTGTTATGGACTGAAAAGAATTGAAGCTAGAACTTCGACCTATCAATTTGCTAGAGGTTTAAGTATAAGTTCTTACAATATTTTTCCAGAATTTGAAACGATTACATCCTGAGGTTGTTGTGCGTTATATATATGTTTCTAATAAGGGAATTCTCGGTAAGTCCAGTATTAACTTCCACTTTGGGTATTTTTTGCGTGTTTAATATTAGCAAATGCTCAATTAGCAATTTTCTTGAAGAGCGAAATTCATAATTTCCATTCGTTAAGTTTACCCATGAAGAGGAAACAAACTGGGATTGTTTTTCTTGACATGTTAGTAATAACAAATAATAATAAATTTATTTAAGAAGATTCATATCATTCATGGAAACATAAACTAGCAGTTATTAACATTTTGGTGCATTATTTGCTTAATTTTCCTTGATCTACCAAAAAAGAGCTGCCTTTGTTTGTGATTAGTTAAGCATGGCGGTAGTCAACAATGACTAATATCTTGCCTGAGCAGCAGTCATGTTTCAGATTTGGTTATAGATGTGCCACGGCCCTGCTGAAGATATGTGATGATATCCTTAAAGGCGCGGATACTAATAAGCTGAGTCTACTGGTGTCGCTTGTGCAGGATGATGAGGTGAGGTTCTTTCGTAATTACTGAAGTAATATAATAATATAATAGTATAATAATAAATCTTTATTTAATCAATACAAGAACGCCCTAAAAGGGTTTCTAGTTGATAGATGCTTTTACTCGTATGAGGAATTCTTCGATGTGTCCCTATAATACTGTCTTGAAAATTTAGCTTTCATGACTTTTGGTGCGTGTTTGCAGCTATCTTTATTATTATTATAGTTGTTATTTTATTACTATTTGTTTGTTTGTTATTTTGAGGGATGCTGTGAGGGATTACTTTTAACTATTATCTTTGACAATGCTTATATCTTTAAGATCTACAGTAATACAATACATTATTATTATTAATAGAACCCAGTCTGTAATTTTGGACAATGAATTATTATCTCGGCGTCATGTTGGTTCTGGAGTTCCGCAAGGCTCCATCCTTGGCCCTCTCCTGTTCTCGATTTCTACTTCCCAGCTGACATCTCATTTGAGATAGTGCGATTATCATCTCTATGCTGATGATACGCAGCTGTACATGTCCTTCCCTTATGGTGATATCGACAGGGCCTGCAGAAATATTAACGAGGACATTAATTGCTTTGCTAAAGTATGTTCTAGCCACGGATTAGTATTGAATCCTGCTCAATGTAAAATGATTGTGTTTAGCAGAAGGCGTGACATAGCCTTGGCCTCAAGTCGAAAAATATTGCAATTGATGGAGTCCGATTAATGCCCTCGCACTCTATTAAAATCCTTGGTGTTGATTTGGATCAGCGCCTACGACAGAGGTCAGAGACTTCAGAGTGCTTGCTTGCGTCTGGTATGTGGCATTAGAAAGTATGAATGTATCGGTCATATGTTTTCTGCTGTAGGGTGGTTGAGCATTATTTTATCGAAACGCCCTAGTTATCTATTTTTTTTTGTTGCTTTCATGGGCAGGTTTAACCCCGTGAGGCAGCTCGGCCTTAAGACCTATTGTGCCCCCATGATGTCTTAACCCTCTCGACCTGGTTGTACTCGAACAAACAGGTCCGCAAGTTGGTCGAGAGTTAATTTTCTTATACTGGGTTCGTCCAATCGAGCGACCACTAGACAGCTCCGTCTCTCCCTGTCCACTGCCGGGCAGTCGGCAAGGAGGTGCACAGGAGTTTCTTCTGCTCTCCCACAGTTTCTACACAGGGGAGAGTCCACTCGCCCCATTCGGTGCAAATGCTTATTTAATGAGCAGTGGCCGGTTAGGACTCCCGTAAGAAGTCTCAGTCTGGCCCTGCTCATAGAGACTGCCTTGCGGAGTCTTTCGTCGCCCGGATAAAAACCGAGGATTTTACAGTGTCTCACGCCGACTAGTCCATTCCAATAGGAGCGGTGACTAGCAGCGAGTTGAGATCTGACAAAGGCTTTGATACCGCAATAGGAACTCCTGCACAACGGTTCTGGACCAGTGAACGGTAGACCACTGGCGCCTCTAGCTAGTTTGTCAGCAATTTCGTTGCCTCTAATCCCAGAGTGACTAGGCACCCATCTCAGCGTAATGCTGTGATGCTCCGCCAATTCTTCAAGCTTCCTATGGCACCTCAGTACCACTTCGGAAGCAAGTTTGACAGCCTGTAGTGCCCTGAGGGCAGCTTGGCTGTCGGAAAAAATTTCGACCGATCCATTCCCATGCGGACAGTTTAAGATGCTCTCTGCACAGGTCTGGATGGCTATAACTTCAGCGTGGAAGATGGAAGTGGATCCCCCTAAGCTGATGGCTTCGCCATTCGGTTCTCCATCTCTCCAGATCCCAATGCCTGTGCTGTTCGGCGTCTTCGAGGCATCCACAAACCAGCGATGAGAACATCGCCTCGGTCTGTGAATGTATGCTTTGGAGACCTCACTGTTGGAAATGACTACGGAGTATTTCCTAGTGAAGCTGAAGACAGGCGGAATCTTGTCCGCCCTAGTGGACAGAGGTACTGTCTGTTCGATGTAGTTGAAAATGCTGGTATGGTCTCCAGTTTTACCAGAGAAACCTTTACGCCCGCTACATTTTACTCTGTAAGCTGCCAGGGTAGTTTCTGACCGCAACACCAACTGAAGCGGAGGAAGCCCAAGAATGGTCTCCATGGCCGCAGTCGGCGTCGAGGACATGGCTCCCGTGATGCCTAAACACGCAATCCTTTGGACCTTGCTGAGCGCGTTTACCGCGTAGCCCAGACTAGCCTTATGCCACCAGACTAACGAGGCATGGGTTATGGAGGGTACAATGACCTTCGTGTACAGCCAGTGCACCATTGCCGGTTTTAGCCCCCACGTTTTACCAAACATTCCTCTGCAGGCCCAAAATGTCTTTGTGGCTTTGTTCGACACTTGTTCAAGGTGAGATTTGTACGTCAGTTTTGCGTCCAGTTATCTATACAATAAAATCACTTATCATGCGGATGTCTATAACTTGAACTCAGCTTTATAAACGATCTTTCACTTATCATGTGGCTAAATTTTATAACGGTTTTGGATATCTCGTACGTGGAGTTAGTGTTGGCAGAGCCCGGTTTCTGCTCTGGGAACTCTTTCCGTCTCTGTAGTCTTACTTGTACGTTTGGTCTTGATGGGAAACAATATTATTCTAATAGGCTCCTGTTTGCGAGTTGCGACTCTCGAGGGAGGGGGGTGTTGAGTATGGGTTTTAGTTTATTGCAGAATCTTTTTCACTACTTATAGCTGTATGTCTGCCGCTTATTATATTTTGTTTTTAGACTTTAGTTTATATATATGGTTTATACAGGTTGAGTGGAAGAGCACAGCGTACGTGTAAACAACTGAATCTCCGCCTGTGACGTACTTGTAAATTTATACATGTTTCTTTTAATTTGAAATTTCTTGAAATAAAAACACAATATTATTATTATTATCATTAAATTCGAATAGTTTTAGTGTAGTTATACAGTCCAGATGATGATAGCTTAGCCATTGAAACGCATGTCCAATGCAGTGAAATTTCTAGTAAGGTGTTTGAAAGCGTGTAGTATTATCAGTGTCACAGTTTTAAGTGTTTTTGTCATATTTTATTTTATGTATTTGAACCAACTAAAATACATAAATATAAACATACTTTTCTGCTATCATGAATTCTGGAAAATTTTCTGATTGCGCTCTTTGTTATAAAAGCATATTTTTTGTTGTGTCGTGTTCATCAATAGTTAGAGGCGTTAATTTTGTCCTTTGAAGTATTTTCGTAATTATGACCTATTTAAAAGTCAATCTTCAAGTTGCTAAACTCAGCGAGCTGTGTAGAGATAACGAAGAAAATTCGCAAATTAAGTACTACTCTCGTGAACGTAATAAGAGTTTGTCTGGACATATCTGACGTGGTGTTAGTGCAAAAAAAGGAGCTGGTTTTATTTCATTACCGGAAAGACGAACGCGTTACGTCGGATGTTTATAGCTTGTTTAATTATCGTCTTGACAGGCACGGTCCTTGAAAATTTAATCTGAAATTATTCAAATCTCGTACTGTGGCTTCGATGTAAAAAACGAAACCTACTTCGGAGCTGAATTTAACGGGTAGTACAGCCCTTATAATAATTTCCAATATATATTCTTGTCATGTAATTGAGTTTGCGAAATTATGAATAAATCCGTTGCCTGTTGCGTTATTTAATACATTTTTTGTTTTGAATAATATAGTTTGACAAAATTGTAAATCAGTATAATGTGCAGTATAATCTTATAATGCGATATCCTAAAATAGTTGTTACGTTTGAGAAATTTTCTTCTGATTAATGATACTTAATGAGCTAATACAACAAATACAGAAGAAATACCCGATTTCCAACGAAGGAAACAATTAAGACAAACATATTTTTAATAAACCCTTTTATAGATAAATAAATAAATAAATAATATAAAATCGTTTTATCCAACCTAATTATATTTAACACTCTTATCTATAAATTATAAGAAATATGTAAATTTTAGATGTAGAATTGTTCTAGTATTTGAATGTATAATTAAAATTAAAGCGTCGCTGAAATTAAAGATTAAAAGTTAAAATTGATTTGAAAATTCTTATGCAATTATTTGGGGTGTTTCGCATAATGATATTTTGTATCATTTAGTAGGATATCCTTAATTTACTAGTAGTGTCATAGTTTAAATCGAAATTCGCTGTGGATATTTCAGGGGTTTATAATTTATTGAGAGTTTGCCTTGTGTTCCTTAGGAGGCGCACATGTAAACTCTTGGTTCCTTATTGTCAGTAAGCAATTGCGAATAAAGCTTGATATGGGTAGAATCTTGAGTCCTTCTCTAACAATGCTGTTAGATCTACTGTTTTAACGGTGGATCAATTGTCCTTAACCCAAATTTACCGCCCTACTGCTCTTTGGTTTAAATTTTAACGCTTTTTCTAGATTTCAAAGCTGCAAACTTAAAAATAATAATTTTCACATTTATGACAATCAGCCTAAATAACAAAAGAAATAGTAACTATCATAATGCTCCAGTCGTCCGAGCGAGCGTGTACAAAACGGACTCAGATGCCCCTAAGTGAGGTTGAACAGAAGAATTTTTAGGTTTCTTACATACAGGCGCGTAAAAAAAGTTTTTCAGAATAACTAGTTCGATTTTTTATACTTAATTATATTTTTTAAACAGTTATATATAACTTTTGATTATAAGTACAAAACTTACTGTCTAAATTTTCAAATATACTGTTATTTTATAACTTCGTCTACCGTTTTCAGTTAACAAGACCTGACAGCACTGGTGGTAGTGCTATTCCCTTTTCTTTACGTTTTTTGATATGGTGACTCCAACAATAGACCATGAACTCCGCCATGCTGGCATTTTTTCGGTTAAATTATTTTTTATATTATTCAACAATCCTTCAAAACCAAAGGTATTTTCAACTATACATAAGTAGGTAAATGATTGGTTATGTTTGTTTAATATAGAAAATAATGTAGTATAACGTAATAAAACCAAAGTACTACAGTTTTTGAGCAAAGTTACATTAGCTGTTAGATTAATTAAATACAGCATGTGCTGTCCACACGTGTTTAATAAACATACAGGAGAACACCGATGGCGCATAAGTATTAACTTTATTAGCCATTAAATTTCAAATTTGATTTATTATTAGTGTTATGGTTTAAATTGGTGATAACAACCAAAATACAACCTAGAATTGAAATATTTCCGATATTTTTTTTATTCTATAATATAAAAGAACATCTTTTTATTAAATATAATCAAACGAAGGTGTATTTGCTCTGACTCAAAGTTTAGAAATTTGAAATTGTTCATATTTCCGTTATATGCCTACGTTTAAAACAAAAAAAATAGGTACTGCTATGAAACTTGTAGACAATATTTTAAATTATATTTTATGAAGTAAATAATTGTTTAATTTTACTGAATACTATCCCGAGTCATGTGTAGATACTCTCAACAAATTCAGAAATAAACTAGATCTCAAATTATAGGGATAAAATTTTTCCCCAATCAATAGGTTTCGTCCCCCCTCTTAACGAATAAGAAGACTAAATTATTCAGTCACCCTTGGGATGTGGGGGGTAGATGTATCGGCGTGACCAACACTCCTTATAACTCCCAATATACCATCTAACATCAATGTATTTTTAATTGTTTAGTTATCATTTAGTCATGGTTTTCTATACGTTATATTAAATAAAAACGGTTTTACAAATGGTGTACAATTTATTTGAATTAATGTCCAAAATGTAACAAAGAAAGCCTTCTACAGAAACGCTCAGGTAAGTAGATTCATTTACTATATAAAAACCACTATTATAAAGATTTCTATTATCTCAATTCAGACTAAGAACTTAAATTTGTCGATTTATACACATAAGTAAAATTCAAATTTCCCACTGAATATCGCACTATAAGAACTTTTATAGGTCAATGCGCCAACTCAATGAACATAAAAGACTGACAAAAAATACGTAAGTATATGAAATCCACAGTCACGGCCAACCTCACATATACAAATTTACTAAATTTCACAACATAATATGTCAACAAATATCTAACCTTGAAATATATTGTACGTATTTTCGAAATTAAAAGTTCAAAAAGCTGATAAAATCGCTTATTGCTGGTACAAACAACTCCTACAATATAAATTTCGTGTTAAATAAATCATTCCAGCTCCCATGAAGTGTACCAAAACGCCAGTTGGAAATCTACAGCCAGAATGGTGCCTCGAATGTTGATCTTCAAAACACCAGGATTAAATCAAGGACAGCTCTAAACTATCAAATAACTGGATACATATCATCTTCGCACCAAACACGTTGTACTATCATTCAAAGTAAGTAAATTACAGCATTTTTTAAAATTTCAAATTAAAAATGGGAAACACTATATTCCTAGTAGGAGCAGGTCAACGCAGGCGGTAAAGCACATGTAAATATAAACTTATGGTAGGGATAACTAATCTTGTTTAGTCTTTTATATTCCGCGATTTTAATATCATCCAAGTTATTCAAATTTAGGAGTTACACTAAATATTCTATAGTTTCCGAAACAATTGTCCAGAATTAATTTAAATCGTTGTAGCGCGGAGTGAACGGATATCTTGTGTGTCTATTACTACGCTACAGTCGTTGCATATCTCAGAATATCAAACATGATTACACGTAAAATTAATACATTTTTAGTTGGAAAGACTGCGACTGCTGCAAACTACCTTGTAATTATATAGGTTAAAGCTTCCAGTATATAGATACTAGAGATTTGTAGTACGTGCGTGCTGTAGATATCTGTTAACTATTTCTATTGCACTCCAGATATGGTATACTTACGTATTTTTAAATTTAAATTTACTGCCAGATTTTACCGCTAAAACTAATGGTGATAGTTCAGAATCGGTGGGAAGAAGGAAGTGTGAAAAGGACCCCCGTAAGCTTACGGTAAGATTAAGGCGGGGTGAAGTAAGTCATTGTATTGTATGTGTATCTTCCATAAACATTTGTTTAAAACATCAAACAGAATTTAATGATTATACCACAATGAAACCAAAAACACGTAATTCAACATCTTCAGACATACCTTACTTTAATTAATACATCCGCGCTCGATCGTAATCGTGTAAATCCTTATTCGTCAATCAACAGCTTGCGCAAGTGCGTTGCTCACCGTGGTGTGAAATTATTTTCGCATTGTGCTCTTGCGAACTGCAGCTACAAAATAATAGTTTCCCAATTCCCGGAAGCTCCAATACCTTCCACTGCGATACCGATATCGACAAGCGTATTACGAATAACCTAGTTAGACGGAATTAAATTGAAATATTGCAAACAGAAATACGTCGAGTAACTAGACATAATAATAAAGGGCCAATTTCTACACATGCTACTTTAACAAGATCGTTGTGAGGTGAACTTTGTTGGCCTCATTAATCAAAACGCCATCGGTGGGATGAAACCGCACATTCTTATGTGAATTCAGAGCCTATTATAAACTATTAGAACGCTTAGTACTTTCACTTTGCGACCTATTATGGTTATAATATAAAATGGGTGATTTTAGCTCTTATTCGCTTATTCGAGAAAGAGAAAGGAATTATGAAATTTCTTCATCGATTTAAAAACGGTGTTTATAGAAAATTACTTACGTCAACGCGCAATAAAGATAAGGTCCTAGATTATTCTCTATTGTTGCAATCCGATTTAATATTGAATCGAACGGTCTGATTGCGAAATTTTGAAAGCGGTGGTTATACGCTAATGAACGCGAAAATTTAAAGAATTTGGAAGTTCGATCATGCTTGACTTGATTTATTATATCTTGTATTGTTTGTGGTGTCAACATTATTTCTTTTTTCTATATTTCGAACAATGATAAATAAATTGAATGATGTGGGCCAAAAGAAAAGCTGGGCAAAAACAGACAGTTTATTATAAAACATACCAATACATTTATATGCTAAATTAAATAAACCAGCAGATATTATATGCTAATTTTATTTTCCTTCATTATAAATTAATAACAGACCACAACATTTGATTCTACGTATTTTTCACTTGATGTGTTTCGTAATCTCTTGAGCAAAAAGCAAAGAAATTCTATTAACGAATGACGTTATTGACCTGTTTCAATATTAAATGAAGATGAACTTACATATCAAAAGTGAAACCGCCGCATTTTTTGACAAAATGCAATATTTATTTATTACCAAAACAGTAAATAGTACCAATTACAAGGGAAAAAGAACCCCAAATACTTTTACAATCGTAATATAATAATGTAAAATAATCTAAGAGAAAACTACAAAATTTTATACTAGGGAATTTATAATCAACTATGTTATTGAAGAAATATATATTAATAATAATAGTAAAAAATATAAAAGTCTGCAGTAGGAAATTATCAATTTCATTTAGAAACCTATAAGTTGAAAATGAGTAATAGAAATAATTTTCAATTAGTGCGTAACTAACGGAAGTTTCTTAAGTGCACAGGGAAAATATCGCATCTTGAAGTAATATCATTTATCAGTTAGTATATGTTCCAGCACAGCACGGTTTTTTGGCGCTCTACCAATACCAACCTTTGGAGTATTTCTTAGGCGCATATTACACCATAAAACTCTTTGAGAAAGATCTTTTATAAAACATATTTGACAAACAACTTTTATAGTGTGATAGGTTAACTTTTATAAAATATATCTTTTATAAAAGTATATATAACATAACAAAATTAATTTGTATACAAATATATGTAGTGCAGTACTTATCCTACAATACATTTATACATGGCGGTTCAGTTTCTTTTCGGGCTACTTTACTAGCGTATTCTAACAAGAAAATTAATGACAAAAGTTTATATAAATATTTGTCATTCAATGTTTCCCAACGGAGATATCGCATTGTAAACTGTTCCATTTATATTGATATTGACAATCGTAGTGTACTGCCAACGGTAACTAATCTGTCAAAAATACACAATCTACGTTTACTAAAAAGTTTGTGCGATACTACTATGCCAAGAAAATTTAGTAATGAAGAATACGCAAATATCAATTTTATTTATGGATTCTGCAACGGCAATGCCGAAGCGTCAGTGCGTGAATACGGCCAATGTTTTCCCCAAAGGAGACGTCCGGATTCTCAAGTGTTCATAGATACTCATCGGCGTTTTCGTGAACTTGGTTTACGCGCTAATAATCAACAAAACCGAAATGAAAATCACATACAAAGAGGACTTAATAACTATATTCTCCGGACATTTAATGAAAACCCACGTCTCAGTTTTCGCAGAGCGGCTCAACGACTTGATGTAACGAAATCAAAAGTATTAAGAACATTACAAGCGGACCACAGAAAAGCCGACCATTTTCAACTTGTGCAAAATTTACATCCTGGTGATACGGAGACAAGGTTGGTCTTTTGTGAGTGGATGTTAAATCAGGCAGAAAATAATCCGGAGTTTTTGCATAAAATTCTTTGGACTGACTAAGCTACATTAACGAGAGCCAGAGTAGTTAATTATCACAGTCTTCATATTTCGGCACACCAAAATCCGCAAAATCCGACTTTAGTGTTAATGTTTTGCTCCGCGTCTTACATAGTAACATTTATAGTCCATACATTTTGCAGCCAAGATTAAACTCGGTCTTATTTCGTGAATTTCTTGATACTAATTTTGAGGATGTCCTTCATGAAATGCCCATTTACTTTAGAATAAACAGTTGGATACAACTAGACGGGGCTCCAGCGCATTTTGGACTACCTGTGGAATGGTTGAATATCAATTATCCACTGCATTGGATTGGCCGTTCAGGTCCAGTATCCTGGCCCCCGAGGTCACCAGACCTAACTCCCCTCGATTATTATCTTTGGAGAGTGTTGAAAGATAAGGTTTACGCTACGCCTGTTAATACAAGAGAAGAATGACTTGGAAAAATTCAAGAAGCATGTAATGAAATGAAACAAAATCCTTTACACATATCTAACTCTATTGATGCACTGGTTCGACGTTTTAGGAAATGTAGCGAGGTTGGCAGATTACCTTTGAACATCTTCATTATTCATTATTGTACCATCATTACTTAAAAATAAGTTCTTTTCATGTACTTACTAATAGAATAAACCTTGTCCTTTAGAATTCTTTTATAGAAAGTTTACAATGCGATATCTCCGTTGGGAAACATTTAATGACAAATGTTTATATAAACTTTTATCATTCATTTTGTTGTTAGAGTACGCTAGTAAAGTATCCCGAAAAAATCTGTACCACCCTGCATATAAAAAATCGTTAATTATTATCAAAGACAATATACCGACATACAAAAATGTTAATTTATTCCACGTAGGACTCTGGGCCTGCATCAAAATTGCAGCACTCAAGTTGATATACGTTCGCGTAGATCAAACCGCTATCTAATGTTACATCATCTTTATGGATAATTATATCTGCCGATATTTTCGACATCCCTTAAGTCGATAAATAAACCCTCAAACTTATAAAAAACACAATTAGTTTTATCTCGCACAACTACCAATGTATATACCCAATATACCCAAGTATAGTGTATTACGTAGTGTGTCTACGTAGATGCAATAGCATAAAAGATTAAGTATTGTATTTGATAGTGAACTATCTTTCAGGGAGCAAATTATCAGTGTGCTCTCATCGGCTACCAAAATGTGCATCTATAAACAGTTTAATAACTCCTTGTATTGTTTGTTGTATCAGTAACTCCCATACATTGAAGACTTTGTATTATTCGCTTCTTCCATCACGTTTGGAGTATGCGTCTATTGTTTGGAATCGCGTGTAGGATGTCCTTATTAATAGCATTGCGCGAGTACAAAGATGCTTTCTTAAATTTATTTTGGTCGAGGTGTTTCGGTGAGTATCCCTGTTTCTAGACGATATATATGCTTGATAGCTTTTCCATGGAGTCTGGATAGAAGGAGGGTAAAATCTGGTTTGACGTTAGTTCATAATTTGTGTGTGTGATTCTGTATACCGTTAAATGTCAGTACCTGTTAGCAAAATTGAATTTTTACATATCCCGTATATTTGTACACAATGTGCCGCCGTATTTCCCCTAGGCTCACACTAATCTGTTGCTTAAAGCTTTTCTTAATTTTGCGTGTAATTCATTCAGTAAATTTTGCAGTAATTACGATATTTTTAATTGTTCCATAACCGACCTGCTGAGCCAGTTGTAATTATTTGTTGTTTTCTTTTTCTGACTCTATTAGTATCTGCAGCATTTTTGGGCGGTTTAGCAGTTGGCAATTTGATTTGTACTTACTATGTATCTTTTTTTTGTTTGTATTTATTGTTATTATTATCATCGCAAGAAGAATAAATGAAAGTCGGCGGTAAACAAAGCTTAAGATTAGTTTTTTCCGGGTCCATGTAAAAGGTTTGAACATGTCGAGATGATTGTCGTGGCACATAAAAAAGTTAGTTTTGGGACTAGTTAGCTGGAATCTATTTGGTCTTGTAACAATTTATATTATTGGGAGGTATTTAGAGAGTGAATAGTAGAGGTGTTGAGCATCACGTCAGAAGGAAAGCGTTAAAGCATATCGATTATAATAAATAACACTACAGCATATTAGTTGCTTAATTGGACACCAGTACGGGACAATAATAAAAGAAAATAGTTGAGTATTAAATGGGTTACATACACACATCAGCGAAAGTATTCAATCAAAATTATAAATTGTTCAGCCTTCTACTGGTACATGCTATGCTAAGATTAAACAAAGATTAGTGATATAAATATCAACTAAAGAATTGGTGGAGGCGCCAGACGAATAACGTTTATTACTTCTTTGATTATTATGGATAAATATGATCTGTAGATAGATAATCTACATTTAATAAAAGAGGGACTGTTTATTATTCTAAGCAACATTAAAACTAAAAAAAAAAAAGAACGTTCTTGACATGCATTATTTTATTTGTTTTCCTCTGCAGTTTAGAGTTACAACCTGATAAATTCTGTTATCATGGATTTTGTTAATATAGAAGTGATTAGAAATATTGAACATTTTGGAGGAGGCGAAAAGTGTTATTAATCCAGGAGATAAAGTTAGAAATTGTAATTTAAGGACCATGACATTTGCAATAAAGAGGCTGAATTTAAACTTCTTACTTTTCATTGATTAAAGGGATTTATCGAAATCAGCAAATTTGTAATAAAAATATCAAGCCGGTTAAATTAACTGAGCTGCTTTAGCAGATGATATTGTGCTGGTAGGAAAGAGTAAGCCTGGAAATAAGCAGAATGTGAAATAATATTTTGTGAAAAAAAACAAACAAACAATTTCAGCACAGAGAAAACTAAAGGCAATAATACCTGATAAAGGAAATACTATAATTAACATATCTAGGGGTTACGCCAAATGTTAATTTCTTTTTTGGTTTCTTTAATGCAATGAATAGTTCATTACCCAATATTTTCTTCCGTCATTTAATAAAAATCGTTTTCACTGATTTGATGAACTCGTTCATCGAACTAATTTTAATACACCATGTCTTGTGAACTATGATTTTTTCATTGTTTTAGGACCGATTTTTAGTTCAGTGATTTTATTCATTAAAAATGAATACAGTACAGTAAAGTATGTTTTTTGTTTATGTGCAATTTTAAGTAATTAAAACACACTTATTTAGAAACGTATGCAATAATATTAATAAATAAAATACGCTGGTTTTCCTTGTAGTATTTTTTTCTATATTTTTATCTCTACTGAATTGGCCATGTACTCTGTTAGAACTTTGTTACTTTCATAACATAAGTAAATTAAGAAAACAGCAAAATTTCATTAATCTCAATAATTTCGCGGCTTCTACAACAATTTGTTAAGAGACGCGATGACGCTGCCAAAACAGATAAAATATATCAACTATCTGTGTCTACAAAGGCTGGATTACTTTGCTGAACACATATAACTTTTATACCGATCTAATAGGGCCTTTGTTGTGCATCAATCAACAAAACAACACATCCCCAAAGCATTATGTCGCCATTAATAAAAGTAATTTTTATGGGCATGTACATATATGTATAGTGGAATGGAGATACAAGGGCTGTGTCTGCACGCTATCGACTTGATCAGCGGCCACTTATAAACCAATCACGTTGCTTTCTATTAGTATTGTGCTTAGCTATGATACCTTGTATGTGTATTACTCAGTTCGTTGGATATCACAAAATAAAATGTGCTGCGACCAAATCTAAAGTGTTACTCGACCTAGAGAAGGAATGTAAACAACGGAAAAATTGATGATAATCCGTAGTTTGTTTACGGTACGACCACAAGTATTGGTTTCGTCGTTATGTTACGTAGTAACTGCACACTTAGGAAATGATTGTGAACTGGAAGTAATTCGTTGATCTGGTAATACAAAAGGCTATTAGTTTGTGCTTTATGTTTACGTTCTCTTTTCAATTAAAGCATTGTAAAACTCTTGGGAAATGTATAAAAGTTTGCGATAGTGGAAAAGTAACTTTTGAGTTTTAATTCTTTGCGAAAGCCATAAAACATGACGTCGTGGTAAACGAGAGACGTAATCGTGTCGTATTAAATTTTTGCTTCTAAGTAATCATAAAAAAAAGTGCGTTGACGCATTAATTCTTTTATGCTTTATCTTAAAATATTTTAGTGTTAGTTGTTTGCGATTCTGCATATTCAAAGTGTGCTTTCCTAAAAATATTTTGAGGTATGTCTTGACCTCTTTTTGATCAAAACGACAAAACGTCAAAACTCAATGTAAATGTTCAGTATATTTAACTAAAATTACGTGAATTGCAGAAAATGTTGGCCACCGACTTTACCCACTATGCACTTTAACTACATTATCCAACAATGTCGGATTAGCATTAACATTAATTTCAACAATATTTTGTTCAATTCTTTGCTGCAAATCGGCTAAATTATTCACAGGTGTTTCAAAAATACTGTTTTTTTTATGTAAGGCCATAAAAAGACGTCACATGGTATGAAATCATCTGAACATGGAGGCCACGAAATTTCTGTGTTCCGACTATTCGATCGTTAGTAATTTGTTTCAAAAAGTCCGATGTTTTAACTGTACAATGAGGAGTAGTTCCATCTTGTTGACAGTTACAATTCTGTTACAAAACTCAAGAGGTCTTGTATAATCTGCTGGTGTCAATTCTTGTATTGCAGGGACACGATAAGGGTGACCTGCTGACTCAATTGCCTAATAGATGGTTTTGGTGCATCATTATTTGTTGAGCATTGGCAATAACTTCGTCAATACGTTTCTTTCGGTACTCCACTACCAGCTTTTCGTAGGATGCCACCAGTTTCACGAAACAGACTTGGGGCTCTATCCAATGTTTTTTTGAAACTGCATGTAGTCGACAGCAAAATTTGGAAATTCTGAGTGAAATTCTTCTATACAATTTTGTACAAAATAAATCCGTCAACACTGGTGCCATAGCGAAAGTAACTTTCAACTAAGAATGTTCTTTAATCTAAAGAAGATACAATACTTGTAAGTTGAACGTTGAGGTTACATCAGCAATCAAACAATCCCTTGTTTAGCCACGGAAATAGCTGATTTGTGTAAAAAGGATTAACACACTCTGAATGCTAAAGCAGGTTACAAAAAATTGTTAATCACATTTTTGATTGGATTAATGATACTAGGCGCTGTATTTCATTGGTAGTTTGAGTACATAAATAATATTTTCTACATCATTTTGTAATTTAGTAAGTAGACGGAGGGCTTTTCATGTATTTCATTTATTGCTTAATTTACTTTTGTAATGTTAAATATGAAAAAATGACACTGATGATTAATTACAACAATTTTTAGACCCTCCTTTTAAGCTATTTGATTACACTGTATTACGATTTCTGCGCGACGGTTTTTGGCATCTTAAATGTTTTCGTAATTACACTCATACATTCTCCTTATTCATATATAATTAATATTATAAACTTTGGATTGTTACCGGATTATTTGCTAGAGGGCGTAACAACTACATTAGAATAGAGATAACACTTCAAATATTATTGTAGTTGATAAAATAATAACACAAAAAACGAAATTTTATCTACAGTTAGATATTCGTATTGAAAGTGGCAACCTAAAATTATTTGCACCATAATTTTCATATCTTATTTTATCTTAAGTGTCAAATATAATTTTTACCATTCAATTTTTATACTGTGCACAGCTACTATGATTGATATCTCTCTATTAGTGGTATGTTGGTTTGTATTTTGCTTGTCAGACAAGTATTTACTTCCTGTACATGTCTTTTTTATGTATGCATCATTACATACGCTAGTGGAAAATCTACGTCTTGGGCGAATTAGCAATGTAATCAAGAAATGGAAACTAATTTAAAGCTTCTACCTATAAGCAATGTGCATTACATTCGATCAGTTTGAATTGACGTTAATCAGTCTTATTTTTGTGCTCTGTATTTTGCGTCTACGATTAATTTAACCTTTATATTAAATAAAAATCTTAAAAAAAACGAATCCAAACAATACAATTATTTTCCTTTGAAAGTTGTTAATAATAACATGCTACAACAAGAGCAGAATGCAAAGTTTTTAATCGTAAATGTTCATAACAATATTTTTTTGTTTTTTTTTAATTGGGGGAGGGGAGGGAGGGAGAGGGGTAGGGGAGAGGGCCTAGTCATCAAATTATGTCAGCCGTTCCAATATCCTGGTGCTATATACTACTCTGCACACGTCTCTGGCTGGTCGATCAAAATAATCCTCTGAGTTTATTTTAGGCTTGCTAGAGGGAGAAGTACCCTCCTTGAAACCATCACAGCTATTGCAATTTATTAAAGTTCTTAGACTGGATGGGGAGCTGTAAGTGCGGGCAAACCCTAGCAGCTTACAGCTGATGTAGGGGGGCACAATAGATCGACAGCTCGCGGTGCAATGTTACCCTAATTAGATCTCATCTAATCTAATCTAGGCTTGCTAAAAATTGCCAGCCTTTTTCCGTCCCAGAGTCTCCCATTCATATAGGTTATGATTTGCGGTCTCCGTCATTGTATTTCTCACTTCATTATAAATTCCAACTTCAGTTCCATTCTCGGCTTTTGATCCGTCTGTAAGCCAGATCAGTTTACCGTAGTGAGATTGACAAAATTGTAGTGTTCCCATCTTCCACTTGGCATTATCCCTAGGCTATTGCGGTCATTTTAGAAAGACTAATATTTAGAATGAACCAAGTAGGGGGTTCATTCTTGGGCAACTTGTAAAGCCTTCTGCATTTTGTCTCGCAATACGTTGTTGAATTTATTCAGAAAGACAATATCATCGGGGTATCTTAAAGTTGTATGACGCTAATTATCCAGTCTTATTAGTAGCTAGTTCTCGACCAGATTCCACAGCAGAAAGCACAGAAACCCACCCCGCGGATATCCTCCTACGACCTTAGCCACCATGATGTTGGTGTAAACTGTTCTCCCTTTAAGCATACCATCCACCTACAGCCTGTTTTAAGATCTTTTTGTTCCTCAATGCTTTGGAGATTGATGTTGCGGAAGTATTATCAAATGCTACCTCTATATCAAGGAATGTGAACAGAATCACTTGCTTGGCTTGCAAAGCATGCTCATTCCGCTGTATGACTTGATGTTTCTTGCGTGATACGCATATTAGTTTTGATGTAGTGGGCAATATGTTCACGTTTTCCTTATTTGTTTTTCTTTTAACTGATGCTATTGTCACGTTTAAATCAATAAATATTATTATTATTTTTAAGCGTATTTCAGTGTCAGTTGGCAAAAACAGAATAATCTGTACACTCACGCTATAATGAGCCTGTTGTACAGGATTCAAATCTGGACATTGAACTTGGACAAACTATTGGATTGCATGTCCGCCATGTTATGCAACGTTTTCATGGAACAGGTAGTGTTCAAATGCAAGCCTTTTGGTAGAAATACAGTTCTTTGTGATGTATCATGCAAGCTCTAATAACATATTATCAGCATAATCTGTTAGCATTGCATTTTAGTCAGCATGTGAATGTGTAATTAAAATATTTTAAATTAGTTTGTTTAAAATATTATAATGGCTCTCATCGAAAAATATTAAAGAAAGTGCTAAATATGCAGGCTTATATCTATATGTATCTATTCCACAGAAATTTCTACCAGTTGACTTTGAAAGACGCGTAAATTACTATGCTTGGTTTGATGAAAATTTAAATACTAATGAGATATTCGATATTAATGGTTTTGCTGACGAGGCGTGGTTCTATCTCATTGGACTTGTTAACTGCTAAATTTATTGTATTTACTGAAAATATACATAAATTTCGAGAAACGCAATTGCACCCAATAAAAGTTGATGTTGCCTTCAATGAGAATATAGGAGGTACAAGATGATGAATTGTAAGTTAAATATTTTTACAAGTATATACAGCTAACGCAATACTTGTATCTTTTGCGGAATATTTTGTTCACTAACTACGATTTGGTGGCCTTCTCCTCCACCAGATCTCATTTCTTTGGATTTCCTTTTATTCGGCATTTTGGAGAATAAAGTGTATAGGAACCATCTGCATACTAACTGAGGAAATAGAGTACCTAAGCAATTATGCTTGCAATAAATGAACTTTTACTAGAAACATTAATTGAAGTTCTTGAAAATATCGAAAGACAAGTTAACATATGTGTTGAACAAAATAGGGAAGATTATGTTATATTTTGTTGGAATTATAATGGTTATTACAATGATAAGTTATAAGTTGAGTTTTTTTTTTTAAATAATACATTTTCTCAATGAATAATTTTTATCTACTATTATTATTGTTCATTTAATGAATTCTTGTTGTCTGTCGTAACATTCTATTATGTTAGGTAGTATTCGCTTTTACGTTAAGTCGTGTTGTATGCATTTGATTTGTTCGGCATTCAAACGAAAATCTTGCCAGTACGGTATATGTTTATTGTTTTCTGTAAATATGAGCGTATTGAAATTATGTTTGGAGCATTTGAATGGACTATTAAACAGTGCCTCGATAAAATGGTGCATAATATTTATAGCTTTGTTATTAAGTGATTATTCGAAAAAATGTTGAAATATATCAACTATAGTTTTATAAAATAAAAAGAAAAATATTTTTTTTCCGTTTGCTCTTTTCTAACAATGATTTGGATTTGTTCCTTTAAAATTATAATACAAATTTCTTTACAAAAAAATTACAACTTTTGAAACTTTTTTTCAGTTAAGATGATGACCCACGTGATATGTTCTTACCGTTCTGGAGTTTCTTGAAAAAAGAAATTGCATGATTTAAAACGGAAGTAATAATTCAGAAAGTTATAAATTGGGCGTTATCCTTGGGTATTTTGGATGGCTTGTTAAATTATTTTGGTTTGATATTTTTTTTCTGTCGTGGATATCATCACTTAAATTATTTGTTCTGTTAAAACACACTTTCATGATCAAATAATTCCACAAAAAGATCCGATAAACTTAGATCAGCTGCACCAGATGCTACTCCTCATGAATAAATTTGGTTTCAGCGCGATAGATCTCTACTACTTTGAAATCATTTCTAGTTAAAATTATCTGTGGTTCTACAGTTAACATTATTTACAGTTAAAATCATCTATAGTTAAAATTATCTATGAATAATTTTCGAGTATTCCGCTAGATAATTTTATTTATGAATAAAGATATCTAGATAATTTTGTATTTAAATTATACAACTTGAATAATTTGATTCGAATAATGCCCAGCTCTGCTGTACGCATATATTGTATATACATTTTTATTGTTATTCTATCTTTTTTTTTCTGTTCACATGTATATGGGTTTGTTAAATAAATGAAACTAAAACTTCCTCTGTCAGGATTATTCACATCCTGACAGAGGAGTAGGGAGAAAGTAATGAACATTGTATGCTACTTCATCGATACACTGCAACCAGTAATAATGGTTGCTAAATTTAGTAGATATGTATTAAGTATTTAATTTCTATGTTAGAGCGATAAAAATACTACACTATTATATCTACATGTTGGGATAAAGTCGGTGAATACTTAAGCTTCTTTTTTTATCTTCAATTATTTTGCGGTAAGATGTTGCTTGATATTCACAGTAATTCCCCTTATCTGAATTCTGGATTGTTAGTTGGGTAGGCAATTTATAATGGACCCATTTAGCTAAAATCCTCTTATCGTTTAGCTATACACAGTACTAGGTTTTTATTTTAAGTACTGATTATTAATTTCTCGATTTTTTTTTACTCGATAACCAGACCGTCGTACGATAAACTGCAGCGATATATAGAGAGCTATTCACCGGAAAAAATCTGAGAATTTGGCAGTGTTTTAACAGCAATTTGACCTATTCGAACAAAATATGCACAACTCTCAAGGATTTCTGGCGTATGCAGGGTGTTGACATAAATTTTCTTATTTTAAATAGAACACTCTGAACAGTTATTTTTACATTTTCGAATAGCCCTTAAAATACTAGTTAGAATTTATGCAGGGTATCGAGCAATGCTTTATTTTAATGGTCTTTTGAAACATTACATTTTGACGTTTAGTTTTTTGAAATTGATTGATTCGTTTTGGAGATTTTTAAGAAAATCTTTTGGTTTGTTTTGTTTTGTTTTTTATTTCTAACTGGACAATCTATTTTAGGATCATCGTAACAGCAAACAATATGTAAAGCTTTTATAAATTTCTGAAAAATAAGGAAAATAAAATAACCTTATGGTTATTTAAGTTTTAAGTTATGTTTAATGCAAAATGTTTGTCAACCTGTTTGCAGTTATTTAGTAAATAATTTTGTTTTGATGTTGATTTTGCGTTCGTTAATTTATTTTTTTTTTCTACAGAACGTAGGACTAATGCTATAATCAAAAAACAGGGAAGAGCATAAAAAGCGGATATATCAGTTTTTCTTCCGGTGCATCTCGTTTGGAAATGTGTCGTTAAAATTTGAATAATAAAATAATAAGAGCAAAGTTGCAGGTATTTTCTAGTATTTGAGTAAAGCATTTGACATCTTAAATCACTATTTTATTATGCAAACTTGAAAAAGTGGGAATTAGGGGAAATGTAAAGGAGTGGTTTAAACCATACTTGAACATATTAGGATAAAAATTAATGATGTTCTGTCAGCTAGATATCATGTTTCACTGAGCGTACTCAAGGCAGTGTTTTGGGGCCGCTGCTATGTTTCTTGTTTATTAGTGACCTACCGAAAAGTATTACGGCTGGTGAAGTCTTTATGTACGCTGATAACACTACCATTCTCGTAAGTGCACCGAATAGCGATTGTTTGTCAAAGAAACTATTACAAGCGGTAAAAGAGTTTGATTGCTGCTGTTTAAACAATCAATTAATTATTTTCTACGAGAAGACGCAAATGATTGAATTTACTTTTAGCAAACGTAACGCGGGATGAATGGCATTCTGGCTAACAAAATTGATATCGAGAGCAAGGCAACTGCGGGATTTCTTGACACCCACCTTTCATGGTCTGACCACTTGGCGAGCGTCCAAGTGAAATAAATGCTATTATATTATTCAGAATTTAAAATCAACATTAATTTCGAATTCTTTGTTGTGTGTCTATTATGGTTTAATATACCTCTCCAATCTTATCATATGTGATAGTGGTCTGGCGATACGCATGCAATGCGCATGGCTTAGAGGGCGTATTTATAATTCAAAAAGAATAATTAGAGCAATTGATGGGGAATTTTTGCTTAGCCGTAACATTAAATTTTTGTTTTTTTCTTGATTTAGCGGCTTGGTTTTTAATTTAATGATTTATTCAATGACACTATCCATGACGTTTCGACAATCTTATTTGTTTATTGTTGTCTTCCTCAGATTTTTTATTAATAATATAATAATTCACAAATTTTTTTTTGTAGATTTAAGGACATTCACAAACATTTTAAAATAGTATTAAAAACTTTTTTCCTTAATACAAACATTCAATCTTTCTTACACAAACTACTGCTACTACTTACTTACTACTTGAATGTTTGTATTAAGGAAAAAAGTTTTTAATACTATTTTAAAATGTTTGTGAATGTCCTTAAATCTACAAAAAAAAATTTGTGAATTATTATATTATTAATAAAAAATCTGAGGAAGACAACAATAAACAAATAAGATTGTCGAAACGTCATGGATAGTGTCATTGAATAAATCATTAAATTAAAAACCAAGCCGCTAAATCAAGAAAAAAACAAAAATTTAATGTTACGGCTAAGAAAAAATTCCCCATCAATTGCTCTAATTATTCTTTTTGAATTATAAATACGCCCTCTAAGCCATGCGCATTGCATGCGTATCGCCAGACCACTATCACATATGATAAGATTGGGTAGGTATATTAAACCATAATAGACACACAACAAAGAATTCGAAATTAATGTTGATTTTAAATTCTGAATAATATAATAGCATTTATTTCACTTGGACGCTCGCCAAATGGTCAGACCATGAAAGGTGGGTGTCAAGAAATCCCGCAGTTGCCTTGCTCTCGATATCAATTTTGTTAGCCAGAATGCCATTCATCCCGCGTTACGTTTGCTAAAAGTAAATTCAATCATTTGCGTCTTCTCGTAGAAAATAATTAATTGATTGTTTAAACAGCAGCAATCAAACTCTTTTACCGCTTGTAATAGTTTCTTTGACAAACAATCGCTAAGGATCGCTAAGGAAAAAAGTTTTTAATACTATTTTAAAATGTTTGTGAATGTCCTTAAATCTACAAAAAAATTTTTTATTATATTAATAATAAAAAATCTGAGGAAGACAACAACAAACAAATAAGATTGTCGAAACGTCATGGATAGTGTCATTGAATAAATCATTAAATTAAAAACCAAGCCGCTAAATCAAGAAAAAAAACAAAAAATTAGAGCAATTTATCATCTACATCCCCAAGCTACATGCAGTCATTTTTTCAAAGAAGAATATATTTACACTAACCTCAATTTATTTATATCAAATAGGATGTACAGGTCAAAGATCTCACGAAGAAAAACACTAGAACCATAGCAACCATAACCAAAATAAGAAGGCTAATGCCTGAACATATGAAAAAATCACTGTATTATCTCTCTCTCTCTTTTCACATCCCACATGAGCTACTTGATAAATGCATGGAGTGACACTACGAAACGTAATATAGACAAAGACAGCACAATAAGATTTTGAAGACATTACATAGATTAGAGAAAAAATACCTACAATAGAAGTTCACGAAAGAACGCAAGAACTAAATATAACTAACCATCTTAAAAAATTTAATTTTTATACGCAAGATGAAAAATGGATTAATAAAAACCAACAGCAAACTAAAAAACAACAGAGAAATACATAACCATAACACAAGAAGACACTCACATGAAAGAACTGAAAGAATAGTCAGCAATATGTATAAAAAAATCCCAAACATAGAAGCAATCAAACATTATAATAATCTACCCACAGAGATTAAAAAATTAAAACACGCACAGTTTAAAAATGAAATAAAAAAAAAACGAATCTCGAGGCAAGGAAGAGAGCGTGAATACCATACATACATTTTGCAACGACATTGTTATTTGTTTGTTGTATATTTGTTGTTGTGTATATTGTTATGTAAATAAATAATTATATATATGTAAATTATTAACGTTCACATATTATAATAAGAATAAATTGCAAATATCGGTTATGATTCTTTGCGTAAACGTTCGAAATCGTGGGCATTTTAGAGTAGATTTGGCGAAATACCTTCTTACGTTGGGCCCTATTATTTCAATCTTCTCCCTGATGACAGCAAACAATGCCAGAGTCGATCTTTGTTTAAGCAGCGGCTCAGGGCTTATCTTAGTGCTAAATGCCCGTATCGTCTAAGTGAATATTGACTAGGCTAACTGTATATCAACAACTTTTACACACTTTTATATGTTGCATGTCCGTTTTCATATTTTTCTGCTTTTATATTTTTAGTTACAGTTTTATTGTAGGCATATGTCACAATATGAATTATTTATATTGAAGTATATAGTATATATATTGTTGACACTGCCAAGATCTGCCAAGATGAAAAGGCAATAAAGTATCATTATTATTATTATGTAGCCGAACATCAATGTGCTGGACGAACTGTTGCAACAGTTAAATCTTATAGACAAATTTACTCAGACTGGATCTGTCGCAAATGTAAAACATAAGTATCCGACAGTTTTAAATGAAGCCGTTCAAGTGACAGTATTGGGTCGTTTCGATGTAAATCCGAGTACTTCATTACGCCAGATTTCTGCGGCAACTGGATTCTTTTTGGGTTGTGTTTATAAAATTGCAAACCTTCATAAATTCCATCCTTACAAATTGAAAGTATGTCAAGAGCTAACTGAAGACGGTTTTGATAGAAGAATGGTTTTGTAGACCACTATGATTAATATTAACAATTAATAAATATCTGTTTCAGTGATGAATGCACTTTTTATTTAGATGGAGTTGTAGATAAACATAATTGCAGATATTGGAGGAAAGAAACTGTATGTAGAAGACCACACCCAGTATCCTAAAAAAAATTAATGTATGGCCGGGCATCTTGGGGTACCAAGTGTATGGGCTATTGTTTTTCAATGTAAATCTAAACGGCGAAACATATTTGGATATATTGGAAAATATTAATCTGCTCTCGATAATCAACTGGATTATCGGAATGGACGAATTACATTTTTAAGAAGATGGAGCTCTTCCTGACTATATTCTTCCAGTACGGCAGTTGTTAGATAATGTATTTCCGGATAAATGGATAGGACGAACAGGACCTATATAATCGCCAACCAGATCGCCTAACTTGACGCTACTAGACTTTTTATTATTAGGATTATTTAAAGTCTTCTGTATTTACCCCTTAACCTACAAATTTAGAAGAACTTCGTCAAGGGATTACTGCAACCTGTCGTGGAATTCAAAGATATGTTTTTGAAAATGAACACCAAAAGTTTTGAACAACGGCAATACCAATGTTTACCGAACAATAGACAACATTTTGAACAATTGTTGTATTGAATCTTCTTGCAAAAAGCCATCTGAATTCTTAGATAACTTCGAAAGAAAAATAAAACATTTTAAGTAGTTAAAGCATGTTTATAATATTGGTTTTTAGTGGCGATGCTCCCAAAATAGATTGACTAATTAGAAAACAAAACAAACCAGTTGTATATCACAAAATTCAATCACTCAACTTTTTTCAGAGCTGCAATTCAAAAAAGAAACCTACTGTCAATAATGAGAACACAATGGTCACAAGTATGATCAACAATTTAGACTAACAGATACAGCATTTTCGTCTATAAACAAATTTTATGCATAAAGCGAGAATCAAACGTTACAAGTAATAAAATTGTCGATGAATCTGTTATTTTTAAGTGATTATGATATATGTAACAGTTACAGAAAAAGAATTCACATGAAGAAAGACTATGTGTAAGTGTGGACAGGCTATTACATGCATTGGAACATCTTGCTAGTTCATAACAAAATATGCTGAGTAAAGAGAAAAACCTTTCCTAATGCTGAATTATTAAATAAATTGACGAATTAATCTTAGACACTTATTCTAGACATCTGTTTTAATCCAGTAGAACTTTTAAAGTCCTTATATTTCAGAAAAAGAAAACGGTATTATTTACTTAAAGTATTAGAGTGACATTTGTAAAGAGATAAAAAATCGTACGATAGCATTTTGTGATCTAGATTTAATGTTAATGACACCATTAGTTGATTTTTTGCAATGATAATATTTTGTGTACGGTAACGCATTTGTTCATCTTTTAAGCGATTATCAAGGACGTTCATGTTAAAAGATAAACCTCGGTTTATTTACAGGTGCATCAAGGTCATTAACAACTAAAATAAAGGTGGAATAATTTTTGTTCTAATTATATCTGTAGTAGGTAGTAGATAAATAGATAATGAATAGAATTATATTAGATTATATTTGAAAGATTAAGTGCTAGACGTAAAACTAAAATATTGTTTCAAAGGGGATTTGTTATGTAACTTAATTAATATAAGTAATCTATCTAGGTATATGTGTATATTGTCTACAACTACATAAAGTTATAACTGGAGAGATATAGAAGATTATGTAACGGGAAAGTATGTTTTAAATCTACGTAACGCAAATGATTTATGTATCCATTGTTACGAGTATTTTTCTTAGTTTTAGAACAATCGGATGTTGTTAGTTGTGTTCTTTGATCTTTATAATTTATGTTAATGTTGTGGATGTTGATCTTTTTATTGTAAAATATATGGTATCTGGTAGAGATTGAACAAAACCTACCAATAGGCTTTTAAAATCAGATACGGTTGGAGATTGATCTTAATCACACATACGTATGCAATTGTTTTAGAATAGAAAGGTGGAAAAGTATAACTGCTTGTATGCCAAAATAGATGAACAAATGTTTAATTTTAGTTCGTTTGGTGATTGTTTACTTTTATAATCGCAGCAATACCTGTGTTTAGTGAAGACGAGTCGTTTTCTTCGCTAATAATAATAATATTTGAAAAAAAACATGCATATAAATGATAAATCTTCCTGTTTACTATGAACAAAAACCTAACTATATGAAAACAAGTATAAAAATGTAGATATGGATAGAAACGTTTCTTTCATTAAAGTTGTAGTTTTCAAATATATTTGCCAGACGAGATAATTCTCTTATTACTATATACTAAGAATTGATTTGATTCGAGGGATAATAAAATCAATGTGGACGTACCTACAGGGTGTTTTCAAACATCGTTTAAAGATTTTAAGGACATGTAGTACGATCGAAAATAAGGTTAAAAGTCATAATAAACATATGTTCACAAATCAACCGTTTACGAGATAACAGGGAGTGTTCCTAGTAGTACATGGATATAACATATCCCAGTGAACAGGTGCTTATCAGCTATTGTTTTATGACAGTTTAATTTGACGTTTGTGCAATTTGTAGCAATTACAATGGTTGCGTATTCTAATGCTGAAATGAGCGATATGGTGTTCATGTACGGTCGAGCTAATGGGAATTCTTGACAAGCACGTCGCTTCTATGCTGAAACGTTTCCTGATCGCCAACTGTCTTCGCATGTGATGTTTCAGACGGTATTTCAACGACTAAGAGAAACTGGTTCGTTTGAGAAGCGGTCTTCTGATACTGGACGGCAGAGATTAGCATGTACTCCACAGATAGAAGATCGAATTTTGAATATTATTGATGAAAATCCCGAAACTAGTGTTAGAAGAATTTCGACTCAAGTGGGTGTAAGCAGCAATCTTGTTTGGAGAACTCTTCATGAGCAACTCCTATACCCCTACCATATCCAACGGGTACAAGCCCTTACTGCTCCGGATTATCAAGCGAGAAGGGCTTTCTGTGAGTGGTTTTTGCGAACAGCTGCTGATCGGCCAGATTTCGCTGATAACATCCTTTTCACCGATGAAGCTGGTTTTACTAAAAATGGAATATTTAATTTCCACAACAATCACGTTTGGTGTGACGAGAATCCTCATGCTACCGTTGAAGCTCGGCACCAGCAACGTTTCTCTCTAAACATCTGGTTAGGCATGATAGCGGAACGGTAGTTAGGACCGATTATTTTGCCACAACGCTTAACAGGTCCTGCATACCTCGAGTTATTGGAAAATACTTTACCTGAACTTTTGGAAGATTTACCTATAAATCTAAGACTGAACCTCTGGTTTATGCAAGATGGAGCTCCACCGCACTTTACGCGTGCTGTTAGGGAACATCTTAACAATGAATTTCCTGGGAGATGGATAGAGCGAGCAGGTCCCATTGCTTGGCCTCCAAGGTCTCCCGATCTAAACCCGTTGGACTTTAGTATCTGGGGTTATTTGAAAAGTTTAGTGTACGCAACACCGGTAAACGATCTTCCAGAGTTGCACCAACGAATAGAACATTGTTGCCAGATAATACGAGAAAAACCCTTGATTTTTGAAAGAGTGCGCGCTTCCTTTGAAAGCAGATCTACATCCTGTGTCGAAATGGAAGGACGTCATTTTGAACATCTTCTTTAGTTATAATCTATTGTATGTTAAAATACAATAACATCTTAATAAAAACCGCTAAAGCAAACTTATTCTGCATTTGCGATAAAATCGCTGTTATCTCGTAAACAGTTAATTTGTGGACATATGTTTATTATGACTTTTAACCTTATTTTCGATCGTACTACTACAAGCCCTTAAAATCTTTAAACGATGTTTCAAAACACTCTGTATAGGTATTTGATATATCTATACATATACGCGTTGGTACGGGTTTGACTTGAGGTTGGCCCACATTGAGGTGGTCGTGAGATGTCGTGTTTAGTAGTCGTGGCGTGGATGGGTACCTCATGCTAACGAGGTCGCTCTACTGATAATAATTAATAATAATACACCAGGGAAGTATGAATTATGGATTAATTATCGCCGAGCACATATGAAAAACTACAATTTATTAGAATGAGTATCATGTGCTGCCATCTACATATAGATGACATCATTTAATATCACCCCATATTTTTGTTTGTCAGATTATTTCTTACGTAAATGTAAAATTATAGATTACTATAATTGTAAAAAGAAATAAAAGTTATATGTAAATCGCTTTCAATCCATATGAAACAATGATAATATTTCACATTTAATTTTATGAATAACTTAATGATTTTGTATAAGTTGAAGCAATTTATCTAAATTTTTAAATAGGTCTTGTTTTAGGAAAATAATTAAAAAAGAAAACACAGATTATAAAAATAAATGCTGTCGAATTCTAAAATAAAAAATCAACACAATTTTGCTGCGGAATTATACTTCGCTATTCGAAATTATAACAATATTTCTGAAATTCTTGGTCGTTCATCTTAATTGAAAAATCTTTTGTTACATTTTGGGTCTACACGAAGTTTCAAACGTTGCAATATTCAGTTATTTTTATCTAACTCCTGTTGTTACACAATCAAACGCATGCGATCAAATACTATTAACGTCAGACACATGTTTCGCCTTACCAGGACTCTTCAGTGCTACTAGGCAGTTGATTTTAATTAACGCACAAAGTAAAATCGACAATTTAGCAGAATCTTTCTAAATAATGAAGTTTCACGTTTTTATAAACCCTCAATCTTATAAGTGTTACATATACGCTTTGTGCGTTAATTGCAATCAATCGCCTAGTAGGACTGACGAGCCTTGCTAAGACGAAACACGTGTCAGCAAACAGCGGTTGATTGCATTTCATTGTTTAACTAACTATTTGGCGCAAGAGTGCAATTTAGTGGCTTACGTCGACCTATATTAAATTAAGCGTTCTGATTTAGAACATATTTGCAGGTTTAAAATCAACGATTTAGCAAATAATGAGTCCTCACGTATTGCAGTATTCTGAAGCTAAATTTTCCGAAAAGAATATCCTTTCAATCTTGTTTTTAGCATTTGTTTGTTACCATACTTTCCTTGAAAATACAAACAATGAGGACGTGTGGGTTGGAATAAATTCCTTTAAAATTATAGTCTTTAGGTAATTTGTTAAGAAAACAGAACAACAAATTAAATTAAATTCAAATCAAATTTTTTACCATTAACTTCCTCACAATAGGTAAGTCGATATGCAATTTCTCGTAACACTTCAGTTAACGTTTGTGCATAGACTTGTTGTATTTTGGTTTTAATTGTATTGTTGAATTTTTCAATATTTTCCGGTTTATTATAATACACTTTGCATTTCAGATAACCCCATAGATAAAAATCTAATGGGGTTAGGCCGAGAGACCTTGCTGGCCATTCGATATAACTAATATTCGGAATTAGAAATAAAATACCTATCAAATGGTGCAAAAAAGTATACAGGGTCTTATTTGAAAAAAAAAAGTTGACAGTCACCGGTTTGACAGATGTCATCTCAAAGATAAATTGATGATATAATCCAATAGGTTTTGTGATCGCATTTATGAATATATATGGTTTGCTATACTTTTTCCCAAAAGTAAAAAAGTTACAGGTGGGCAAATACCAGACTCAATCACCTGGTATATAGGAACATATAATAACTTCCGAGAAATTAAAAATATTACATGACTTTGGCATGCTACCCACCATGTACCGCAAATTTCATTTTTGAGAAACGAACTTATTCCTCTACATATGTAGAGCACCATCAGAAGGTGATGCAGTAACGTAAACGAGCCTTGATATAGGCATCATAAAACGATTAAGGATATCAACGTCACAGCAACGTCGAAGACTGCATATGGCAAATATTGCTGAGTCCAGTCTGGAATTAATAGCAGTACAATGATATTCCCACTTCCAGTCATTACCTACTAGGATACCCAGAAATTTGCAAGTAGAACTTTTTGACATTAACCTGCCATTACATTTTTAAAGTGACGTAGTTCAGTTTTCATTTACTTAGGGTAGATAAGTTTTTGATTATTGCACCATACTATTAGACGGTTAATTGTATTATTTGCGGAATCAACTACATTTCACAAAAAAACCAGCCACAACGTCGGTAGCGTCATCGGCATGTTGCTAGAAGAAGCTTAAAACTTTTCAATTGAACAATGCAAAAAGTAGAATGGTTCCGTACATCTCAGGATATGCATTCAAACTTAGGTGATATATTCTACTGTAAAAGGCTTGTATACTTTACATTACACAGGAACAAAATTGTTAAATTTGGCTATGATTCATATTTTATTACATTCCATGACCTTCTTTTGAATAAATTTAATTTGAAAACTTAAGTTCTACTTTCTGCACACAACTGTTAAATACCTACATCGTTTTACTTCATCATTTTATGGTTATTTGATTTTGGAATATTGTTCTGGGCTCTGATCTCAGTTAATTTGGTTAATTTCGGCAGGAATATAATATACTCAACTCTCTCCGACGTTAGCAGATAGTCAACGTCAACAAAAATCGATACATATATAAACATTTACGTATACTCTCAACTTCGTGCTGCGGCAGTCGAGCACGTGGGTGTTGATATCAACGATCAACTCGGAAGGAAGCCAACAAAGCCAATCTCTCCCGCTGACGTATTGCTCTTAATGGGGCGAACCCTTCATTTCCCCTATACGGCCGATAGGCTGTGTTTGTATGTAACCTACAAAATCAATTATGTTTATTCGATTTGTTTGCCGTTAGCGATGACAAATAGGGTTTACTTGATGTTTGCTTGCACATTTCACGAATAGATTGCAGACGACTGAAGAAATTCGGGTGTCGACTTTGATGCAATAAATCGATAATTTATAATTTTATGGTAAAAGAACTATTTAATTATAAGGTACCTTGCTATTGGATAGTTTCTCTTACATCATTCCTTTATTACTATAACTAATTGTAAGTAACTTACAGGCAATGGATCACTTAATTCTAGCGTTAATAGTATGATAGAATACAAATATCGGATTTAAATTAGAGAGTGTATTATAAATATTCTTTACCTGTTTACCATTTTGCGCAAAAAAATATTTTTACCATTTACAAAAGGAATCATTTTTCACTATCGTTCCTCTTCTTTCATACTCTATAGTACAGACATAATCCCTGCAAAGTCAACGGTTATACCACGCATGTGCGTCTCCCGCTCATTCTTCTTACTGCAGTAGGTATTCCCCTACATTCCTCATTCGTCATAGCCACTCATAGCTCACAACGAATACTGGCGCAAGCGCAGCGGTTGCTTTGCTATTCAATCTACACGCAGAAATGTGTTAATTTTTAGTGACCGTGATACGTATTGCATTTTTATTATGAAATTGAATTAATTGCAATATGTATTGCTTTGGACACACGTACTTATAAACTCAAAAGGTGTAATGAAAGCGTAAAACACTAATTTATAGTATCTATGATGTACTTAAAAATAGTCTTTGCGCATGACAAGAAAATTAAAGTAATTCTAATGAACGAAGAACAAAACCCTCATAAAGAAATAATAAATTTAAGGAAGGAAATATAAAACTTAATTCTGAGCAAATAATTTTAAAAAATGAAAACTTAAAAGTAACTGTTAATAATAAATTAAATAAACTTTAACACCAGCTCGGTTACTATTCTATTCGTAATAGTAATAAATAAAGAAATATAAAATTAGTGTTTCTTCATGACAGGGAAATCAAAGACATTCTAATGAATTTAGGGCAAAACCCTCAAAAAGAAATAGTAAATTTAATGAAGTACAAATAAAAATTAATATTCTGGGTAAATAAATTTAAAAAATAGAAAACTAAAATAAGCCTTAATAATAAGATGAAATAAACGTTAATTTTTTAAAAATCATTGAATCTTCAAACAAAAGGTTCAAATATGGCCCCATCCTTGGCTAAACAATACCCTAATGTGTTGTAGAAATTCATTCTAACATTCTCCAACTTTTCGGGGCTAATGTTGTTTAAAGTTTGAACAATTTTATTGCGCAACTACTCTACATTAACTGGTCTAACGTCTTCATTGCCATAAATTATTTCTTTTAAATAACCCCAGTAAAAGAAATCGAGGGGAGATAAATCTGGTGAACGTGGCGGCCATTTGATATTTTCAGAATGAGTTCCGATCAACCGGTTAGGAAACTGTTCACTTAAATAGTTTCGGACAGCGACTGCATTGTGTGCAGGGCAACCATCTTGCTGAAAGTAGATGTTTTGCATATTTATGTCGGGAAGTTGCTGTACAGTACGTAGAATGTGGGTGTTCAGTAATTCTAAATACGCATTTGCGTTCAAATTGCCATTGATAAGAAAAGGCCCAATAATATGGTGGTTTAACAAACCTGCCCAAACATTTACTTTTTGCTGTTGTTGACTAGATGAACTTAAATATCTGTACTCGTTTTCCTTGGCCCAGTATGTTATCACAGATGAATTGTGACTTCTAACCAAAGGAAAGAAGATTAATCGGTAAAGGTAATATTGTTTACCAAATTTGCATCTCGGTTAATTAAATCGCTTAACTCATCACCAAATTTCATACGCTTAAATGCGTCGCCGTGAAATAATTGTTGGTGTTTAGAATATTTAAAATTGTGATACCCATTTGCTTCGAGTATTCGCTGAACGGAAGAACGGGATATGTCTAAATCATTGGAAATAGGACGTATTATTAGAAATTCTGCGAGTTGGAAATTATGTTTTTCAATTTTCGACCGAACCGGTATTGTCGGTTTTATTTTTTAATTTAAAAACTGTGGCTTTATTTGGAATAGGCCTGTTGGGGTATTTAGCTGCAAATATGTCGCATACCCTTTGAAAAGAATTGCCAACGTGATACCACCGTATCATTTCAGCTCTCTCCTCCACAGTATAACGCGGCATTTTGTGCAAAAATATGTATTTAAAACATAGACATCCACCTTGCTTGAACTGACTAATAATACTGATGATACTGATCACTGATCAGTCTACACATGCTATTATCGTATTACAGCGCCACACCTCGCTGTTAGGTAGAGTGGGAGACGGTAAGGGCTCTAGTGAACCTCAGAATAGAATCAAAACTGGGTTGGGTATGTATCCGAGAACTGAAAAGCCTGATAGACCGGAATAAAGTTACTTTATTATGGGTACTCGGACATTCGGAAATCGAACGACACGAAAAGAATTCGATGAGTTGGCAAGAAAGGGGTCATCGGCTTTATACAGTGCGTCCTCGTAGTTTTCATTTTCACAGAAAAAATAATTCTTTATAAAAAGTTTTGTTTACTTTGGAAAAGCTTTTCCGATAATCGGAATGGTGATTAAACTTACATGGTGGTTGAAGAATAAGAGTAAACTACCAATAATTTAAAAGTAAATTTAAAATAGTATAAGTAAAAGTTGTTTGGAATATCACCAGAACTTCAGATATGAAATTCGAACGTTGTTCTTCATTGTTGATATTTTTGCCTTATTGTTAGATTTGATTTTAGTCTCTTTAGTAACACCTTTAAGATAGGCAACCGATATCGCAGAGAACGTAGATATGTACTTATTCACCAATTATTATTATATATTATATATTATATATTATATATTATATATTATATATTATATATTATATATTATATATTATATATTATATATTATATATTATATATTATATATTATATATATATTGCTACGAAACTTGTAGATATTTTATTATAATTTATTAAATTGATTTAAATTAATTCAACACTGTTTTATTAACATACATGCAGCGTCCTCTATTAAAGATCATTTACTCCACAGATATGCTATGCCTCAATAGTTAGATGCCACTGTAGCACACAAGTGCATGAAATCTTCCCCTCTACCTGTTTTTGAGTACACTGCAAACCAATCGGATACTACATCGTATAATAAGACACGTATGGCCAAATCGGGGAACAAAAATGAATCTTGGTACGCACACGCAATGACGTCACAATCCTTTTCATAAATCTTCATCGCCCATCCTTGTTTTTAATGTAGGGCTAGAGCACATCCTAGGCTGTCGTGACGTAATTGCGTGATGTTTACTAGGCATGCGCTGCGCATTGCCATACGTGTCTTATTATACGATGGGATACTATATTATTTTCAGTAGCCCTTGGGACGTGGGGGGATGTGTCGCTCCAATAAGCCTCCGATTATTAGCTTAATTGACTTGTTATACTCTTTGTCTCTTTACTAAAAGCTGTACCAGTTATTCATTCGTGATGTTCTTATATTATAGTGAATAAAAAAGACATTATTTATTATAAATTTGTTTATTTCGGGTTAATAAAAAGTGATGAACAATTAAATGAATCTTAATATGAGTTAGATGAAAAATGGCGGATGATTCTGACGACAGTTCTGGTAGTGCTAAAGAGAAAGATAAAATTTGCGACTTTTGTGAATCAGTGATACGAAAAGGTCAAAAGTGCAGTTTCTGTAAAGAGTGCAAACTTAATTTCATTCATTTAAAGTGCGTAGATGTTGCGTTTAAAACCGGGAAATTAGAAGATAAGAAAAATTGGTTATGTAGAGCATGTAAGTCTCCCACCAGTCCATCAGGTTCAAGTAATGAAGATACTACAATAATTTTCGACAGCGAAGTATTATCAAATGTAAAGAAAGAAAATGCAATGCTGAAAACGCAGGTTGAATTATTAAACAAAATTATCAAAGAAATGGAAAACGTTAATATGTTACAAAAGCAAAGAATCGAATCTTTAGAACGATCTCTAAATGTTGAAACTACGAAGGGAAGTACAGACATTCAATCACAGACGGCGCCTACATATAGCAAAATTTTGAAAACAAATGTGACGAAAAACATACTTGTGGTAAAACCTGCAAATAAGAACCAATCATCTGATCTTACTTGTAAACAAATACAGAATGTTGTTGCTCCGGCGAGCATGTCTATACAAGTAAACAAACTTGTGTCGGGTAAAGACGGTAGTGTGTTAATAAACTGTAGTGATAGATCAAATTTAGAATTGTTGAAGTCTACTATTGCGGATAAAATGGGTGACGAATATAATGCCGAGATTCCTAAAAAAATAAAACCTAAAATTATTATATACGGAATAAACAAGGACGAGTTATTAGATCGAGAAAAGTTCTGTGTCAATTTGTGCTTACAGAACAAACTTATAAAATCGGCTTCTACAGTATTGAACATAGTGCGTGTGAGCGGCAGGGAAGCAACTGTTAATGTGATTCTAGAAGTGGATCCAACAACTTTCAAACTTGTTTTAGAAAAAGGGAAACTGTACATCGGATGGAAACGGTGCCATGTTAGTGAGTCATTCCATATTATAAGATGTTTTAGGTGTTCACAATATGGACACTTTTCAAAAAATTGTACTTCCGCGGTTAGGTGTCCAAAATGCGCAGGAGGCCACAACTTAAAAGATTGCAACAGCGAGGTGCCTAAATGTGTTAACTGTTTAGAGAGTAATATTAAGTTTAAAACAACTCATGATAGTAGTCACACTGCTCTTGATATTAAATGCCCGTGTTATACTAGATTAGTAAATAACGCGAAATCTATAACAGACTATGATTCCAAATAGCAATTAGATTATATCACAAATGCAAATACACTAGTATACTTTATATTTCTTTTAAATGTGCGTAGTTTAAGAAATAAAATTCATGATCTAGATGTCATAATTTCTCAATACTCTAATATCATTGTATGTCTTACTGAGACATGGTTAAGAACTGAAGAACTAGAGTTTTATTGCTTGCAGAATTATAATCTGGCAACGGCGTTTACGAGAAAGACGGGAGTAGGGGGTGGCGTTAGTATATATAGCAGAAAAGATGTCGAAGCAAAGATAATTGATCTTAGTGAATATGCGGTAGAAAACATATTTGAGATATGCGGAGTTCAATTGTATTTGAATAATTACATTTATAATATTATAAATGTATACAGACCACCTCAATCTGATTTCAACGTCTTCATCGATCTACTGAAGCACGTACTCCATAAATATGCGATTGTCTCCAAGTTTCTCTTCATTTGCGGAGATTTCAATATCGATTTGGGTGTCAATTCTCGGGAACAGCAATTGCTACTTAATGCTATGGATGAATATGGTCTATCTGCTACGGTTAATGATTATACTCGTGTTACGGATCACTCTCGGACTTTAATCGATAATATCTTCACCAATATATCATCTGATGTATCTTGTACGACGGGTGGTACTCATATTTCTGACCATAAGTTCATTAACGCGAAAATAAAACCAGATTATGTTAAGACGCAGTGCAAAAACCAATACATTAAAAAACGACTCTTTAATCAGAACAATAAAATGTACTTCGAACACTATCTTGCCGAGGAACAATGGAGTGAAGTATATGAGGCTCAGAACCTTAATCAAAAATTTGAACTATTTCTCAAAATTCTTACTCGCCTTTATAATAATGCTTTTCCATACAAATCAGTGCATGTTCAAAATAAGCATTACAAGCCGTGGATTACGAATGAAATAAAAAACTCAAGCACCTTTTTACGCGACCTATACATTCTGCAACAGTCATTTCCTCAACTGAAAGATGTTTATCGAGAAGCTAAACGAAAGCATAGAAATTTGGTCAACAACACCAAAATAGCGTTCAACACTAATTATATCAATGCTGCCACAAATAAAACCTCTGCTATGTGGCATATCGTGAAACAGTTACGCAATACACCTACAGCATCAGAAAACACCATACTTACAAAAAATTGGGAACAGATATCAAATCCGCAATGTGTTGCTGACAACTTTAACGCGTTCTTTGTAACAACATCTTCTAGAGTTGCCTCCACAATACCAAGCGTTGACCAAGCAAATAAAATTCAAATAAACCCTAATTCCATGTTTGCGTTTCCATTCACACCGGTAGAAATCCATGATATTATGGGAAAACTGAAAAATAAACTCTCTACGGGGCCGGATGACCTTGCTGCAGGCATACTAAGAGAATTTAGAATGTATCTTTCGGATATTTTAACTTATTTAGTGAATTTATCATTGAAGGAAGGTTGCTTCCCTGATGTCCTGAAGAAATCAGTTATATCACCAATTCATAAAAAAGGAGATGTTACTAATATTGCGAATTACAGACCGATAGCCTTGACATCTGTAGTCTCGAAGATCTTGGAGTACTGCATGCTGAATCGCTTAACTTCATTTCTAAATAAATACGATATTATTGTCAAAAACCAACACGGTTTCCGAAAAGGTAGATCTACCTCTACTGCATTATTAGAATTTTACGCTAACATATTGAGTACCATTGATCAACATAGAATGGGAATTGGTGTTTTTTGTGACCTACAGAAAGCATTTGATTGTGTACAATATTCGGAACTATTAAATAAACTTGATGCGTATGGAATCAGAGGAAATGTGGCAAAATGGTTTGCGTCATACTTTGAAAACAGGATCCAAATGGTGAAAATAAAATTTAAAGCCAATAATGGAAGTACAGCAACAGCATCGTCCGGCTGGTTACCTGTTGATAGCGGCATACCACAGGGATCAGTTCTAGGACCCATATTATTTAGCATATATATTAATGATATTGTATTATTCTTATCAGATGCATATGTTACCATCTACGCTGATGATATTGCAATGCTGATAGCACCCGAAGTAGATATAGCAACATCCACAGTCGCAGCGAATACCATTTTGGATGTTTTGAACAAATGGTTTTGTAGCAACATGTTATCTTTAAGCATCGAGAAAACAAAGTATATGGTATTTCATGCTAGGCAGAAAAGTGTACCTGGTATGAATTTAAGCATTGATGGAAGGACCTTGGAAAGATGTCAACAAACCAATTTCTTGGGGGTCAGCATTGATGAGACGCTATCGTGGGGGGTGCACTGTGATAACTTGGTGAGGAAACTGCATTCTAAAGCTTACGCCTTCCGTTGTTTAAGATCTGAAATCTCTATTTCCTGCTTGGTTTCGTTGTATTACGCAGAAATATACTCCAGAATCCAATATGGAATATTACTGTGGGGCAGTTCAGCAGCAGCACAACATGTATTTTTAGCACAAAAAGCTATATTAAGGTGCATTGTAGGAGCGCATTTTAAGGATTCTTGTCGTCCGATCTTTCAGAAACTTCAACTCCTTCCTGTGCCATGCATATACATTCTCGATGCCGCCAGTTATATATACAAAGAAAAGAACAATATTGCCACTAACGCTACCTATCATGAATATAATACTAGAACAAGAGACGATTTCCATTTGCCAGCGTACTCCATGGTTCTAGTTAGCCAAAGTGTACATATTAAAGGAATCAAAATATTTAACCGTCTACCACAAGCAATAAAGAACTCTAAATCCTACTCCGTATTTAGAACCCGGTTAAAATCCTACCTCTCTGACCGTCTTTGTTATTCTTTAGCTGATTTCTTTTTATAAATACTTTTTTTTTTTTTTTTTTTTTTTTTATGTATATGTACTATATATATGCAATGCTACTTATTTTCCACAAGAGAATTATATTTTTTGTTTATCTGTTAATGTCATTATGTAATGCAGTATGTTTATTTATTTTATATTTATTTTATATTACTATTATTTTTTTCTGAAAATTTGTTTTTGACATATTATATACACTTTTGTGTCATTAATAATAAAATTCTATTCTATTCTATTCTATTCTATTCTATTCTATATTCTCTCTCTCAGGGTAAGTAAGTAAGTAAGTTCTCTACTATTTAAGTTGTACAAAAATAAGATTCCTTGAATCTTAATCCAAAATAATAACTCAATATATCTTGTTTAAATATTAAAATAGAATTCAAATTCCCCGCTAAATTCCCGTCATAAAATCAAATAATTCAAACATGCCCACACAATACCTTTACAGCATTAAACGTCTGCCTACATCAAATGTCCCTAGAAATCCACTGTTATCAAAGATAAACTAACCTCACATTCATTTACGCTCTTAACGCTGGTTATAAATTCAAAAGATGAATAATCTCTTACTTCAAGTACGACAAACTGCTCCCTTATACTCCGAATACTGATTTCATCTCCGCAACAACCTTTTCAGCTCCCAATTAGTTTTCCAACGATGTCTCAGCTATTAAACTCGAACGAAACTCTTCTCTCGGCCCCAGGATTAGAAATACACCACCCAAATCTTCGAAATCACTGGATTACCACCATCTTGGCACTACATACACAACACTCTCATACTTGTAAGTAAATTTTAAGTTAAATGACTCTTATTGTGATATAAATTTATAAATTTCTAGATATTATTCGAAAATGCAACTACACTCAGGAAAATCCCGAAAAAGAAGTCCACACAATTGTTTTCAACAACTTTTATATTTCCTAGGCAAAAAGGACCCCAGCAACGATGAAAGAATATCGTTTCCAACGATACGAAACCTTAAATCAACCCACGTTCGAACGATCAGCGAAGGAACTTAATGCCTTAAAATCCATGGAAACCTGTCCTTTTTAATTAGATACGATATAGTAAGTGTTTAGTTTAGATTTTAACAATACGTTTACAAAATAGATAAATACATAACTCCTAATACATTTATAAATAATTTAATAATCAACGTATGATGCTGTAAGTTGTAGAGGTTAGGTATTGCATGATATCATAGCAATATATTAGGTATATAATAAATTTTAGTATAGCGATTATTCAACGACCCCCAACTTGTACACATTTTTCTATTCTCCTCCTGAATTAGTCGTAAATTGCATTAATTGAATTTTCATTAATATTTTTTCCGTAATTTTTTGTGTGAGTAAGTTCAGATTATCATGGAAATAACATAACATACACTTTGTGCTTTAAATATCCCCACAAATAAAAATCAAGGGGAATAATGTTTAGAGGTCTTGTGGTCCAATCTTTTTATTATAAAAATGTGTATTTAATCAATCTCCAACTATAATTGCACTATGCGCGGGACAACCATCATATTGAAAATAAAGGTCATGGCTAATCTCTAAATTTAGCTCATCCAAAAAGTTTTCAAACATTTCTTCATAAGAATTTTGACTTAGCGTTGTGTCGAAAAATAAGGAGCCAATAATCTTTTCCTACATAATTCCGTACCAAACATTCACTTTTTTATGACGCTGACTATTTATGGCAATTCTAAAATGTGGAGTTTCTTCAGCATAATACCTGCAATTTTGTGAGTTAATAATCCTATTTGTCGTAAGTGTAGACTCGAAAAAATAATATTTCTATAAAAGAATCTATTATTTGTAATTAAATCGTCCATTGGTAGAGCAAATTCTAAGCAAATTACAAAATCCTCTTCAAGGGTGTGTATTTTTATGGACCTGGAGGGATTAATCTTTAGGCCCATTAAAATTCGTCGCAAATGACTTTTGCTGATTTTTAAATCTGGAGACCTTTGCTTTAGTGATTTTCTTGATTGGCTTCTTACGCAGTCAATAGTTGTCAATGTAGCAGAATCATTAAAAAGAAAAAGCGTGTTTATGATGAAAATGAAAAAGAAAAACGTGTTTATGATGAAAATATCTTTTATGTTTCCTGTTGTGTCAAACTCTTTTACCAGCTCTCGAACGTAGTTAATAGAAACGAATATTCCTGAATATTTTTAATTGAAAAGTTCTATTGCATGACGAGATTAAATATTTCTAACATTGGAAATGTACACAAAATTCATATAGTGTTTGGTATACACTCCAATTTATAATTTAGCGTGGATCATAAGCCATCTCTTGTTCAACTTAAAACGTTTCAAGATTCAGAAGTGATAAAATTATATAGAAAGAAAACTTTTGACTTGTTTATTCAACAACATGTTTATGCACTTTCTATATATATATATAAAAAAAAACTATTTGCTTGATATTATTATACAACCATTAAAATACAAGTGATTGGCATGGCTTGTTTACAATTAAAAGACACAAAAGCAACGAAATAGACATCTGTATTGTATGTAAGCATTATCGACACTATTCCAACTTTTAATTTAGTGGTTTCTTAATTTCTTTCAACTTTCAATCCGTTTTCCGCTTTCTTATCAGTAAATAAATAATAAAAAAATACTTCAAGTGAATTGAAAGTAATCTTTATGATCATTCAGTCGATTTACTGCAAATTAGTACGTAATCGGTTGTCATGTCTTTCCTGACGGATTAAATCCGGGTACATATTCGGTATAAACGACGATGAGAAAAAGATGAGAAAATGTAAATACTAAACAAATGCACTTTTTAACTACAACGTATAGGACACGTTTTGCATTTTTTTTTTATTTTAGCTATTACTGTTGAGAACCATATTGACTTTGAGTTTGTATTATCCTGTTTATTACATACGTGACTGCTGTAAGCAGATAATGAATTAGTAATGAGACATTATAGCATATGTACATAAATATTTATGTACATAAATTAAAAGCAATAATAGTAATTATATATACCGGGTGCCCCAAAAGTTCCGAAACGGTCAAATATCTGGAGAAATGCACATCGAATTAAAAAACAAGAAAACACGCCTTTAATCGTCCAGATCTAGGAAGAGGGAAGGAGTGGCAACTTTTACATCTTAAACAGAAACCTCCATATTTATTGTAGATTCGGATACTGCATATCAAAATACGAAATTTTTTTTTCAATGTTTGGTGCTGACATTTGCAAGAAATAGTTTTTGTGAAGTTCTGAAGAGAAGCTTGGAAATCGTCAAAATATTGTTTAGAGTAACTAGCTCAACCATGTGTTCAGGTTCTCAATGATACCTGAAGCGATTCCGAAGTTAGCCGATCGTACCCGAAGTGATTCCGAATATACTGCTGTGGTCTGGCACCCCGGTTTTCGAAAATTCAGTTTCTTTTTCGTGTTCATTTCGTTAAGCGTTTGTCAATGTTGCGAGAAATTTCAAATTGTTTTATTTTCAAATTATTTTTATTATAAGATTTAGTTAATGTTTTGGATTGTTTAATTTGTTTATTTTATTGTTGAGTTGTTTATATTAATTTCATTCAGTTGTACATTTTGCGTTCACTGGTATTGTATATATATTGTTTTGTTTTGCGAGTTCGTCCGTTTGCGGACAGATCTGTGTGCGTTGCTTCGCACGCAGCCGTAGAATTTTATACTTATACGATTGTTTTAACCGTGTAAGGTCAGTTCCTTGATAGATACGAAAGTAAGTAGATATATAAAATTGTATTTCATTGCTGACATTTTGTGATTATTGATTTCAAGTTTTGAATTCACGTTTCTGCTTTTATTTCGTTCATCACGGAACTCATTTAATAATAATTGATATTGTATTTTTGTGTACACAATTTAGAAACAAGATCTGTTATTATTTTTACGTGCAGGAAGATATTTTAAGTTTAAAGAGTTATTTTTTTTTGTTCGTTGTTAAGTTTTCTGATTTGTAATTATAAGTTAATCACCACGGGTTGGGTGAATAGAGGCATAGGAGGCAATATAGTGCTTGATTTTATTTTTCATTTATATAAATTACTTGAATTATCCACGTTTAATTTAGTTGTTTTAATATTGAGACCACGTGGATTGAATTGAAAAAAAAATTTATTATCTTCATGAACTTTTTGTTTTCTGTTGCTTTGTAAAAGGATTTTGAATTGTCCTTTTGTAAATATAAAGTCAAATGCAGTTTTGATTTAGACCAGGACCTTTTTGTCCAAGGTTTTTTTTTCTGCAAAGTTTGTAATTAATTTTTTTTTTAAATAATAAAATTATTGAATTTTTATGTCTTTCAAAATACTGTTCTTTTATTTTTGATTTAACCTTTTAAATTTTTGGAGTATAAAAGAAAGTCAGATTTCTTTCACCCACATTTTACTTTTCATGATAGTAACCCTGAGTTTAATTGTTCTTTTGCGCCTTATAAAAATTGTTATCATTTGAGCTAGCTAATTTAATATTTCATTTGGCATTTTTGTTGGTACATTCAGTACACAGCAATACGTAATGGTACGCCAAGGTATTCAACATTGATTTGGAATGTTCATTTTGGACTTTTTTTTTAAATTGTTTAAAACACCCCCGCCTCAACATATGGTTTAGCTGGATTTTGTACTTCTCTTCAGAAAAATCAAAGAATGAAAGTTTTCACGGAAATTTCAAATCGTCTTTCACCCTAGATCAACTTCAGTAAATAAGAAAGATGAATTTCGCGCACGTAATTTGCCACGTCATAACGGAAATTCATAACATTCAGCCGTTTTTATTCCTCGCGAGTGATGACGAACAAAATTCGCGAATTTCTTGCGACAATCTCCTAAGTCCTAAGTAATAATGGTATAGAAAAATGATCCAAGAAAGACAATTAGCATGGTTGGGACACATTAACAGAATGCCAGAAAGTAGACAAACAAGAAGAATATACGAATCAAGAGCGGCAGTAGAAAATAAAAGAGGAAGACCGAGAAAAATATGGGAGAAATTGCAGCAAATGAAAAAAACATCGCGTGGGAACAGATTCAAAGATTATCACAAGATAGAAAAGCATGAAAGAATATGATTAAGCAGTGAAACGAAATGAAAGAATAAAGAAAAATGATAAAGCAAGAAATTAAAAGTTACGATCTTACACTTAAAAGTAGAAAGACCTAGGAATAAATAAAAATAAATAAAATAATAATAATTGACTAATCCTGTTAACCAACAGGTATAGGATACGTAATACAAAAATAACGATAAAGAAAAAAGAAGAAAACCATAGTAACCTATAAATACCTACATACAAATCTAATAGTTGTAAAATTAGAGCAACATCATCAAACTAACTATAACTAAAACTGACGCACAAATGTAATTTTTATAATACAAAAAATTCTTCTAAGAAATAGAAAAGGCTCCGTTGCAATTTAATCCGCTCCGTTTAATTTCGTTTTAAATAAGTGTCTTGTAATATTTTGATTTCCTCAGAAATTTTGTTAAAGAGGTAAGATCATGAGCTGGAATACATACACAATCCTTATTTTTAATATTATAAGTATAAAAGTCTTTATTTCTAATGAAGCTTTTATTCTTACTTTTAACAAACACTGCTACCTCCAGAATGTACAAGTTGAAAACTGTAAGCATGTGCAATTGACTGAAAATAGGTTTGCAAGAGCTATATTTAGATACAGCCGTAATATTTCTCAGTGCCATTTTGTGAATTTTTAGAACTCCCTATTGTCTCCTTCTTTTCTTTTGTTAAAAGAAACTACAGTTTGGATTGGCCAATAAGTGCTAATTTTTTTGAGGTATATTCAACAGAAAGAAAACTGTCTTCACAGCATTTTCAAGATTGCTATCTACTTAACAAATGCTGAAGGCGAAGTCATCTTATTATTGTATTTGTGGAGTGGGCTTTGTTTAAGGGAACTGCAAAATTTAATACCAACAAACAAAAAATTTAGTATTGTTATGCTCGCCAGTTTAAATTGTATTTTCGATGGATACTCATCGGTGGCGCCAATGGATAATAAAGTTTACGTACGATATATCAGAGGGAAGAATTGTCTTCTGTATACAACGGGTAAATAGAAGAATGGGGATTCATGTGAGAAAACGTCGAGGTGGCTCGAGAAACTTCTAGAAATGGTAGCGCAAGATTTAAATATGGCGTAGTAATTGGGCAGGAGTTAGTGGATCCGAGATAGCAAAGTCGGTCAAATCGAAGAGTTGTACATGGTGAAAGGTGAGTGAAAATAGTAGATATACATGGTGCAAATAACTTCATTAGTGAACGTAAATAAGTGAATTTCAGTGTTTTAATGATTAAACAGTTGAAACACTTAGTAATTAAACAGTTGAGTGTTTTTGACTTATAGGGAAGGAGATGTGGTTTGCGTTTAGGATCCCTTGGATCTAGCATGTTGGCATAAGTTTATGGCACGCTCGGTATGGTGTCTAAGATAATAGTTACTGGTTAGGATTTTATTAACGAAACATTGGCGATTGTGCATCGTGTAAGCAATGCTCCAGGAAGTACAACTAATGGAGGAAAAAAAGCCCATAGCTGAGCAAGCCACTTCGGATTATTTTAAATGTAGTTCGCCGACATCCTTACAAAATGTATCACCACTATTAATTTTAAATGACAACAGTTTGTAGATTGTGTAATAAAAATGTAATGTCTTATTATTAAAAAAATAATTTTAAAATTTTTTAAAATGTTTGTGAACGTCTTAACTCTGTAAGTATAAAACACATAAAAATTAATCAAATTGTTATTAACATTTTTCATAATTTCTAGACAACAAATTTTTATGAACTAATTATATGTTTTTAAAAAAAAAAACAGAAATCTGAAGAAGACAACAATAAAGAAATAAGAATTGTCGAAACGTAATAGATTGTTTTATTAGAAAATCATTAAATTAAAAATCAGCCCCTAAACCAAGAGAAACAAAAAACAACATGTATGCAATTATAGTATGTTATAAATAATATTAGTATAGAAACAACTATTTAAAATTAAAAAATACAAATACAAATCTCTATAGTTTTCACTGCATACTGTATTAAATGCTCTTGTAATATTTTTCTTTTCGAATTTGTAAATTAGTCCGTATTATGTAAATACGTTCAATATCTGATTGATTAATATTTCTCTGTTCAAGAGCTGTATCCGTTACGGAAAGTGAAAGTAAAAACGACAAAAACGACGAAACTACAATATTCATCACATCTGTATGCAATATTATTATTTACGTGCACATAATGTTAAGTAATAATGTGAATACTTTCATTACCGAAGATGCGTATCAAAATGCGACACTTACCGATCTAGATATAGGAAAGCCCCGTGTGATAATTTTATGAAATAAATACATTAGACATTGTCATAAATAAATAAAAAAAATATTTCTAATTCAGATAAATATCTGTGGAGATCTGCATTTGATCAAGTACCTACTAATATCTACTATGTATGTAAAAAGTATTTAAACTACCAAATACACTCCGCCAAAAAAGTATCGCATAAACTAAAAAAGGGCATTTATGAACCAAGATATTTTTATACGTTCACAAAAAGTTTGCCTCGTGTATGTGAACTATAAAAACACTAACAAAATAATGGAACTTAGCGTTCTTACTTTTTTTTTATCGAAAAGAACACATTTAGAAAAATGCATATGTGTAAGGTTTGTTCAGTTGTTTATTGAAAGCCTTCCTATACGGACAAATTTTAAAGTGCGAAGTCAGAGTTCTGTACCAACGCTTTTAAAACTAAAATGAGCAATTTAACTTCAGAACAAGTGGCTGCTATAGTTGCTTTAATCGGAGATGGACGATCTCAAGCATACGTTGCTAATTTGATGAACATCAATCAGTCAAGTGTTTCTAGAGCCGTAGCCAGATATAGGGAAACAGGCATTTACAGTAGAAGACCTGTACCAGGTCGTCCAAGATGTTCTACTCGCCAAGATGACCGCTATTTACTACTACAAGCATTACGTCGAAGACATGTAACTGCGAGACAATTGCAGAACGACTTGGCTAGACAGAAATACTCGAGTGAGTACTCAAACTATTCGGAATAGGTTACGACAGAGTGGATTAAGAGCTAGAGTAGCTGTAACAGCCCCTCGTCTCACTAGGAACCACCGAGTGGCTCGCTTAAGGTTTGCCAGAGAACATGTAAATTGGAACATTAATGACTGGGCCAATATACTCTTCACAGATGAGTCAAGATTTGGTCTTTACACCTCAGATAGGCGTATCTCAGTGTACAGACGAGACGGTGAGCGCTATTCGCAGTGTAATATCAGACCTAGACCTAATTTCGCTGGTGGCTCTATTATGGTTTGGGGAGGCATCTGTTTAACAGGTCGTACAGAGTTAGTACCAGTAGACAGAGGTACACTGACTGCCCACAGGTATATAACGGACATTTTAGAAGAACATGTAGTACCATATGCGCCAATTATAGGAAACGAATTCATGTTAATGCACGATAATGCACGACCGCATGTTGCAATAATCGTCCAGGAATACCTTAACGATGTTGGTATTCCAGTTTTAGATTGGCCTGCGGTAAGTCCGGACATGAACCCTATCGAGCACGTGTGGGACCTCCTTCACAGACGGATACGAACCCAAAATGTTGCCCCAGCGGACCTGCATGGACTAGCAAATGCTCTCCGTGACGAGTGGGAGAATTTGGATCAGGCTTATATACGGAGGTTAATCGAATCTCTGCCAAACCGTATGCGAGCGGTCATAAGAGCCAGAGGTGGCAATACTCAGTATTAAAAGCTACTGTTATGACATTTTTCTTTCCAAAATTATAATTTCTTGTTTTAATAAAAATCTCAAGTATGAGTTCTTGTTTTTATTTGGCCTGTATTTTATTTAAACAATCATAGAAATTATATCTTAGAGCGCATTAAAGTATATTTACAACTTTATGCTACAAACAAAGATTATGCGATACTTTTATGATTCAAAACTAAATTATGCGATACTTTTTTGGCGGAGTGTACATAAATATACTCCGATTATAGATACTTTCTGTCTGTACTAGAGGAAGTATTTCATGTTAATATGGGAACCTTGGAAACGATGGAGATATAATTTCAGCTAAACAAGAAAGAAGTTTCGTAATTTGTAGCCAATATTTACAAAATTATTTAGAAATTAATTCACAATTCTGGTGCTGCTACATCTGTTTTTTTCCTAGTGCATATATGTAGTGCAAGATTCTGTTTGTCTTTTTTTAGTTACGAAGTTTATTTATTCAAGTAGGCGCCAAATGATTATACATTAAAGGCAGTTGAAATTAATTCCATACTTCTTTTCTAATTTTCTTTCATTACATTTTAATTTGTCTAAATATTAATTACATAACTATGATATAGAATCGCATACTCCAAAGTGAAGTAAGTAGAAGTAATATCTTTCAATAATTTCATTTCCGGAAAAAAAGAAATCATTCTCAAGGCATTTGTTAACGGATCAGCTTGATCCAGAATGAGTGGTGGAATACAATTCATTTTGGTATAAAAACCTTTAATATGCTGAATCTGAAAACCTAAGAACAGGACGAAGACAGCAATGCCACTGTTTACAAGTAATGTTTATTTTTGTTTGGTTAAGTTGAAGTGTAGGTGGGGGCAGGTTTTTTTATCATAATAACTTTGTTTTTGTCTTTAAAGACTGAAGATAGCAAGATATTGCCTGTAGCTTTCTCGCAATAATCTACATCATGTTGTAGAGGTTTTGACTGGCCACTGCAAGCTAAACAAACACTGCATGGGTTTGGCTAACAGCCCAGTGTACCGGGCATGTTACCAAGAAGACGAGACGCCGGGACGTATTTTATGTGACTGCCCGGCGCTTGTCCAACTCAGAGGTTCCATTCTGGGGGAGCGCTGGCCCAGCATGGCCGATTTTGGCGGCGCCTTGCCTGCTGCCCTGCTCGAGCTCATGCTCAGTTTGGGCTGGCTCGGATAGGCTGTGAGCGAGCGACGCCACCTAGGGGAGGTAACAGAAAGGCGTCGGTAAGGGTGGCCTTAGTGCACGTGGTTACCACCTTTCCCGATCTAAAATCCAGAATCTCCTTTGGAATGTAACCCACTGTTAGCTGTATTTGGTACGGTTCCACTTGTTGATGGCATATCATTATCAAGATTCTGCTTCTTTTTACCCTTCACAATCTCTGAGTTATGTCCGTTAACATTAGATAAACTATTCTGAAGAGTAGTTTCCTTACCTGGCTGCTACAATGGCCTGTCAGGCACTTCACAACTTAAAAAGTTTTCACCCTTAAATATATTTGGGTTGAAAGGTGCTATCACTGTGGCTCTAAATGCCGCAACAATATTACTTGGAGCGATAGCATTGGCCAAAGCTGCTTTTAATAGTGATGGAATATCGTAAATTGATATAGTTTTATCAGGATTGCTGGTCATTCATTTATCACATCCTTCAAAGAATATTTTTTTGAAAGGACCAAAAACATATCTATCCAATTGCTGCAGACGGTGGGTGGTATGTGGTGGAAATGACAAAAGTGCAACACCATTTGTCGATGAGAAATAATACAGCAATTGCTAAGTGCGATGAATGTCTAAAACAACTAAGCATGGGTTTTCCTTTGAACATCTCACATGTTAAACGAATTGTTTCATAGATATCAAAATGTATCTTGCGCGACCCAACCACTAGGATGAGCACCTATGATACATATCCATTACGAAGAGTACTTTTATAACAAATGGCTCTTTGTAAAACACTCTTGAAAGAATAATCATTGGCGGCACGGAATTTCTATAGTCACAGTTGTTCCTCTCTCTGCGGAAGTGGTTTTACCAATTTGTTTCTTTCCTTTTTCTGTAACTATTTTTCCAGGTTTTTTTTGCATCGTCTGAAGGCCAGTTACATCAATCCAAATAGAGGCAGTATTTGTAACGGTCCAGGATAGATTTTAAACTATCGGAGAAAGTTTTAACATTAAATTTGTTAAAGCTTTTGGCTCTACTTAAACTAGTCGCTTCTGGAGCTTGAATTGACAGTCTAGGAAAATGTTGAAAACGCTGAAAACCAGTCACCAGATGCCAAAATTTGTTGACTTCAACCAATAGAAATTTTTACCGTATTAGCGACAGCATATTCAAAAGCAAGTTTTCATCTTTCTTAAGGAGATAACCGATAATATATTCTCGAATAACGTGAAACGTATTCTACAAGCTGATTTTCCTGATTGTCTGTTAATATTTGTCTTGCTTTTGCATAACTAGCTCATGTGCCTCTAAATTTGCTACTTTTTAATTTACCTCTTAAGAGTCATTTTATCTAATCTATCGCGTTAAAGTAGCGTTCCACGTTAAGTCTTTTTTTATATAATTTCTGACCATTAAGACAGAAATGATGAATTGTTTGCAGTCAGGTATCACCGTGCCCCCAATCTAGATTTCTTTTTCAGCGGAGATTATTTCTATGTTACCGTAGAGATGCAAAACTTAATTTCACAGGAAAATAATTCTTCTAAGAAAACTATATGTAATAAGACTGATAGATATATCTTGGATACAGTAAGATATACGCCAACTCAAACTTGTGATTGATTATCATAAAAGATCGATAAGGTTCGGATACCCTTAATATAAATGGAGATAATAGTCATATCAGTAACTGAACGTTCCATAAAAATTAGTATATAACCATTCTTGTAGTTGGTGGTGTAGCTCGAGATGATCATCACACTTCCTGAGATAATCAGGTATATACATGTGTGGGCCAACGTTTCTACACTTTAGTTGGTTAAGTTTTCACCGGCGAAAATTTTGAAAATCCGTATTATAATCATTTGCTTACTCTATTCCAGCTAACGCTAACAAACCCATTTTCCATCAGACAGCAGTTCCATATTTACGATAGCAGAACAGCGGTAGAATCGCCCCGCATTAGCTCGCAAACAAATATTAGACGGCCAACACGGCAAAGCGATCTCGCAAATCGCGGGAACTTTGCGCCGAGTTTCGTAATTCCTATCATACTTACAGTCGCACTTATAATTCTGTGCATCATATCCTAATAATAAACGTAATTTGTGGATTTAATCCCGGTTACGCTGTGAATCTCTACTCGTAAAATAGCTTATAAGTACATATTAGGTCAGTTCGCAGTAATGTCTCTTTGGTGTGTAACTTTATAGTTTACTGCGGCGCGGTATTTTAAACGGTAGATGCATAAATGGTGTTTCGAGCGCAATAAAATTAGCAACTTACACAGTTTACGTTCTGCAAAGTCAGCGATCAATCAAATAAATGAAAGGTTGTAAATACAATCGTGCAATGTTGGAAACACAACGAAGAAATGAAAGTGATGGAATAAATATTATTTCCAACGCAGAGCTAAAATTGTAGTCAATCATAGAGTTTGCTCATCTGGGAAAGTGAATTATAATGATGTGTATACTATCATTATATGAAACCTCAAGTATATTTCCAATATTTCACAGTCATTAACACATTATTTACTGTATGTCAGAATTGAATTGCAGAGATCATAAGTGATTTTGAATGCATAGTTTTTGTGATCAGTATTGACTCCATTGTATTTTTAGTATTTAAGGTTTTCGACATTCATATTTCAAAATTAATTACCTTTTCAAAACTGGCTAACATTAAGGGTAAATTGCAAATAGTACTAAAAGGAGAAATGTATTAGTAAAATTATATTTGGTATGTAGTTAGGTAGTAACGTCATTTTTTCTACATAGCTATGAGATTGTTAGCAACGTGCCAACAATTGAAGTGTTTGGTGCACAGAGAGAAAGGTTTCCTTAAATCAAAGAAATAAGCATTGAGTTAAAGAAATACAATTCCTATTAATGGATAATAAATCCAATATTAGATTGTAAGCCGATATTAACATTGTACAACAGGATTAGAAAGTGTAAGCAACGTGTATCGATTGTAATTAATCTTCTTTCGAATATTTACTAATCTTTGTGTATAATCTCCTGAGCATAAGAAAAGGAGCAGTCCAAGACGCTTTCAGAGAACTAGAAAATACCCAGCTAGTACAATAACATCATTTGAATCCGGAACTTCCTGTTAACCAGCAGAGCAGCACATCCGAGTTAACCGAGGGAATGGACTATCCCCCTGTAGCATAGTACTATCAGTATTCAAGTACTAGCTGTACGAGAAAAGGACGAACCATATCCAAGGTGAGCCGAGAATAAAAATCTGTACGAGTTTCGAGGACAATCGAAAAGGATCAACTCCATGCACATTGGAGTAAGAGGTAGCAGCTCGCACATCGGAAAAAAGGGACTTATAAGGACTTAAACTAGTGTGATTACGATAGTCACTATAAGTAAACCTATTATTTTTTATACAATTCAAATTAAATCCCCAATTTCTGACTGTAATATATGAGTTAAATTATATATGTTTTATTTAATTAGTGTTTAAGTAGACATTAGTATTGAGCAGCAACTGTCATAGTGGAGATAAACCTTTTAGTTTTAGCTATATTAATTTTACAAAAATCAACAAAATTGTGATGACTATCAACCATATTTGACTTTAGTTGAGCTACTAAAACCGAAAAAATTGCAATATATAATTTATTTCAAAAATATTTGGAAAAATTGTGATTTTTAAATTTTTTCAAATAGGTATGTTTACAAAAATTTGCATACGCCCTCAGAATTGAATTCTAATAAACTTTTTCAAATAACTTTTTTGGATATCACGTCATCTAACATCACTGTTTCCCAATTCATTGCATATTTTTTAAATTTTCGGCTATACTAGTGGTCACGTGATGAATGTCAAAATAAATTTGGGGATTCTTAGACATGCTGAACCTATCCCCTCAAAAAGATTTTACCATATTTTAATAATAAAGAGCAATTCCCGTATGCTGCAACATTTATGTCGGTAACTGTATAACGAATTATAAGGAAAATTAAACAATTAACAAATACAAGTGAAAAATCCCAAACTTTAACAAAAAATACTACTCCAATATATAGCTAAAATAGAGTGAGTATAGAATGCGTTTGCACTGCATTACTTTGCCTAATCTTCAGACACAGTGAGTTTGTCTCTCTTGATCTTATAATTGCATAACTTTTTTTTATAGCATAGAATGATGGAAAATATAATTAATATACGGCCCTTCATAAAACGTTCTTTTAAATTGTTTTTCATTAAGGCATAATTAACTTTTGAAAATGCTCTTCCATCACAAGTTCTTTCATTCATAAATTCTTAGTCTGCATGATTTGGCAACGGAGCGATAGTCATGATAGGATAAGTAATATTTAAGTTCGTATGGATACAGATGGCGTAAAACGTATTATTAAGATATTCTGTGTTTATTTTACGCGGTTTGGAGGTTATAATTCATATACATACAACTTTCTAAGAATTCGTTCCTTTACGATAAATGAGAGAACTTTAAACAAAAACAAGATGCAGAAATAGAGAATCCCAAATTTCTTTGTGACCATAACCTGCATAGCACCTTAATGATATTATATTTCGCAGCCGGTAAATTCGGTTACTACCTTTGTCCCTGTTCCCTATCAATGACTGTATTTTGTGATTACTGCGAGGGAGTAATTCCTTTATCCCTATAACATGTTGCCATATTCTGGTACATTCATAAAATTTTACTATCTACCTGTGACATTTAAGGATTTTAAAAAATTTTATATTTCAAAAACTACTTGTTACGATCAGGCGTGCGAACGCAGTGTGTGCTACACCTGATGCAACTTAGTAAGAAAAGCGGTACACACGAGTATGACGCTTGGAGTCGCTGTAATGATTAATAAAAAAAGAAAGATCCAAAACGTAACGATAACTTTATTGTAATAATAAAAAAAACTGGCCACGTGGTTGCTGATTTCTGATGTTAAGATTAATGTAAAAAAGAACAGCACGTGGTTGCTGTATTCTGATATTAAAATTAAGACAAAAGAAGAAATAGCACGTGGTAGCCGAATTCCTGAGATTAATTTAAAAGTGACGCAATTAATCCGTTTCTATAAGTGAATAGTAAATGACTGCTAGTGAGAGCAAAGTTACTGGCAATTACAAGTTAAAAGAATAAATAGCAACAGTAATGAAATAAAATAAAAGAAAGCGGTGGATACGTTTTAAAATAGGATTACTTAGCTGTAGCTTGAAGCCGAGTTCGAGCTTTTGTGTATGCTGGAGGGCAGCACGTGGTTTTCTGTGTTTCGAGTTAAAAAAAGGTCGTTGCGACGGCAAAATTAACTGAAGGGAACAGAGATTACTTAGTTGAAGCTTGAAGACAAGGGGGCTTCGGCTGAATCGCCAGCACGTGGGTTCTGTATTTTCGAGTCAAAACGAGTACGTCACAACGGCAAATTAACTGAACTGGGACAGAGAGTGCGCGTAGCGTGCAAAACCCTTATAAAGGCATTTAAAGGCCTTATAAAAACAGGTAGTAGGTACAAAAAAAAGGATGAACCAATAGCAACGTCCAGAGATGCACAAAGGATCATAAAAGACGAAGCGTCTAAGAGGTTGGCGCGTAAATGAATGAATTTAAAATAAGCGAGTTTAAATTTCGTGGCGCGCAAGTTAAATATTCCCACGCGAAAAGGAACCGCTAAGTGACGTAACGGTTTTTCTAAAGTTGTAATTGCAATTGCCAGATTAAAAGTAAAGAGAATGAATTTTTAAAATTGCTTTCAAAATAACGTTTATATCGCTGATGTTGTCTATGATTAAAAAAAGCGAAATGAATTATTGAAATCAATGTCATTTTCGATTCAATGCAAAGTGTAACATACTTTACATGAAACCGTCAAAATTTCAGTGTAAATATATATTTAGGTCATGTACAAAATAACATTATTTTAACAAGAATTAAAAAAAAGCGCAATTCCTCATTAGCGATTCCATGACTTTGAATAGGGAATGCATCTCCAGGTATATATGCACTTAAATATTATACCTTAGCAGTACTGAGCTATGACTTCTATTTGCAATTCAAAATAAAACAGGTATAATTAGGTATTATAATGATCTTTTGCAGAAAAATGTTAAACTCCGTAATTGATTGATAAATTGATTTTATAAGATATATATAATAGCTCCCATTTCTGGCCATTCAACTACTATTTTCAGGCAGTCATTGATACGGATCATTGACAACCGCTCATTTCATACTTCCAAATTATATATTTATTGATAGCGTTTAGTTAACCCACTCACGTTTAATCTGATTTTTCGCGAGCCGAAATGAGTTTAGTTTGACCCATATCTCTTTTTGAAGTACTACTTTTATAACAATTCCAATTCTCATTAAGAGTAATAACGATACATACGCGAAAATTCAATTAATAAATCTAGAGATAAGCTTGTTTGTACTGATAAATCCGTTTGTTCATTTATTGCAAAGTGTGTGGGCGTCAGCTATTGTTGGAGGAGGCGTACTCGTTTTAGCACGTGAATTACTTCCCGTTTCCCTCATAAATTGGTTGCTTACTTTTCGCAGAATTCAATAAAATTCCCTATTAATACGATTTATACAGCGATATAATAGGGAATTGGAAAGTAAGCAGTAATTGCATCAACTTTTATGAGAACGTATATTCCATTGATTTGAAAAATAATTCTCGTTCGTATGTAATCATTAATCAAGTTAGTAGTTTATTTATCAACATCCTTATCAAAATTAAATTATCTTTCAAGAGATTGAATCTATATGAATATAAAAATAATACAATAGAATAATAATTTATTCTATGGAATAAACATTACCTCATAATGTCAGGTTTAATATATACAATTATAATAATATAATTAATATAATCATAAATTAATAACATATCATGTAATAAAATAATCCGTTGCCAAAATTCTTAAATGGAGTAAAACCAAAGCAATATTATTTTGGCTTCTTTTTACAATCATTCTATTATTACGACCAAAATATTTGAATTTATTGAAGATGACATTATACAGCCATGGCAATATAGTAAAGTATTTCCTCTGTTTTGAAACTGAAACTCTCCATTATTTGCGAGTTGTAGAGAACTAGCTCTAAAGGCATTCTTTGAAGGGTATAGATTTTTTTTGCCGGACGGTATGTGGCCCAGAGCAGCTTAGTGAGTAGCTAAACTTTTCACGCCCTTTCAACTGTTCTGTTTTTACTCCTGGCGTGTTTTTGCTATTACAAGAAAGAATGTGCCATCCGCATATAGAGATATTCGTGCTGAAGTAATGTTGAAAGGCAAACCATTTATATTATACATATATATTGCTACGAAACCTGTAGATAATATCTTTTTAATTTAAATTATATTTTTATAAATTAATTAACTGTTTGATTCTATTGAATACCACCCAAGAGTCATCTGTGATACTATTTACAAATTCACAAATAAACCAATTTGTCAGGTGGCCTTACCGGTAAATCTTTCCCCCCTTCCAAATAACTTTGCTCCCCTCTAAACGAATAGCAAGATATTTATTTAGTGATTCATGGGACGTGGAAGGACTATGTCGCTGTGACCAAAGTTCTTTATAACCCCCCTCAATATACTATTTAATATCAATGAATCTATAATGTGATTGTTTAGTTATCGTTAAATGGTGTTTTCCTATACGTTATATCGAATAAAACAGTGATTTACAGACGGTTTTTAATTTAGTTATCCAAAATATGACAAAAAATAAGCTTTCTATATATACTCTCAGGCGAGTAGGATCATTTACTAGATAAAAATCACAAAAATAAGAATTTCCGTTATCTCAATTCAGACTAAGAACAAAGACAAATTTGTCGTTTTACAAAAATAAATGAAATTCAAATTTCCCACCAAAAATCCCACCAACGCATGAACATAAAATATACTGACATGAAAATCATATGCAAATTGTTCTGCATTAAGATAACCCATCATGCCATACCGCCCGACAAACGAAGCAATTTTTGGAGACATCTAAGGTGAAATTACTGCAACATCCGTCCTACAGCCTCGACCTGTCACTATGCGATTTCGTTCTTTTTCCTCGTTTAAAAGATAAGATGCGTGGCATAAGATTTTCAACGGCCGAAGAAGCGGTGAAATACTTTAAAAGCCTTGATACCGAAATGATTCAAGAAGACTGGAATTTATGTTTTGAAAGTTGTATATCGTACGTAAAAATGTATTAAGTTTAAAGGTGAATATTTTGAAAAGCAATAATAAAAATATTGTTGGTTCGACACAATTTGATTTATCAGTTTGCAGAAATTATGCACATCAGCTTTGTTTAAAGTTCCTATATGATTAAGTACTTTACAGTTATTATATTGGTAACTATAATAGGGTGGTTATTCGTTCCGATACGTCATGACATGTCACCGTTATTGAAAGTGTTGCCTCGACAATTTAAGAAATGTTTCGCTATTTTAAGTGCAAAATTTCTTTATACAAGTTGCCCCAAGGACATGTAACTAAAGGTATTAGAGCTACTGGGTATAATTCTGAATAAAGTATCTAAATGTGCTTTCAATCACAAATGGCTAATTTTAGACACAAAAAATTATTACGTTTAGAATCGTTTACGTCAAAAAGAAACTCTATTCGTTCTGATTTAAGCCAATTGTGATTTCTTCATCGTCATCATTTATAAATTTTTATTAAGTTTCTTCTTACTGATCAGAAAATTCGTAGACAGTATTTTTTTTCACATTTGCGTCATCGCACACAGGTTCTCCGTTTTATGCAAAAAAATTGACTTCTTAATTTACGGTTTCTCCTTTTTGCGTCAGAATCTTTTGGGTGGACATCACAGTCATGTGGTATTTCACGAATTTGAAAATTTTTCTTTATGTTACGCACATATTGATTATTATATTTTTTATTTCTATTATTTTCTACATTCACTCATTTTATAAAAAGAAAAACGTAGTGCAGCAATAAGTACACACTAAAAAACTTTAGTAAATTTACCAGGATTCCTGCTAGAAATTCCAGTAACATTTGCGGGAAAATCACCAAAAACTGGGTAATTTTACGTTTTTTAACAAAATTACCTATACTTTTGGAAATTTCCCACGTATCGACCAGTACTTTTCAATTTTGATTAAATTACTTCTTGATTTTATCCACAGTTAGGAAATCAAATACATACTTACAATGCGCTCATGTTCAATTTTATGGGTTCAATTTGTAGATAGATAGCACATGGCACGCACGGAAGTGGCAGTGGTCGTTCTTTTTCTTTTATCTATAGGCATATTTAGGTAAGTTACTAATTTAAAATAAATCTAGTAGTTAAATAATACATTCTTACTACTGAGAATGACCTGCAGCTGCATTTTCATAATTTACAAACATTGGAACATATATGTTTGTGGATATACAAACACACAATACACCTAATTGTATTCCAAAAACACACATTAATATGCCTAGAGAGGGTATATAAAATATATTTGTAGTTTGTGTATTACCGTAATGTTAAAGTAAATGGTTATAGATATTGTTTATTGCAGTCATATTTCGCTACTCTGAAATAGAGGTTATGAAATTATTATTCAACTTGTCTATTTATACTTAGAACATTATCTTATATCTATCTATGCATTTGTTTTTATTGTTAAGAAAGCGTTTAGGTATAACAACCAAACAAGCACATAACTATTATACGCTTAGTAACATTAATGATTTCTTCTACCAAATTTTGAATGCACAATAATACAGTTAGCCTTCTTCATACTTTATTTTTTATATTCTCTTCAAATATCAAATATCAAGACATTCATTTTTCATCAAAGCTTACGATCTTGTAAGTATATCAATAATTAAAGATCAGTTGTTTGTTACAGTTCCTCCAACGCTATATCATGAAGACGCATCCTGATGCCGGCACCAAAAGCAGCCTTTTTTCACACTCGAAAAAGAAAGTTATAAGTTTAATGAAACAGTTGAGTACCATCTAAATGTATTATTGTTATTATTATTATTATAAGCATTGGTTTTTATATTTATTAAATTACCTGTAATATATATTTATAATAATAAAATACCTACACGTAGTAAACTTCATCAGTAAATTACAAATTTTAGGGATATTCCTATACAAAATTCCTTTATGTATGTTTAGGAATTTTCCTAAATACATAGTAAAGCTCTATATGAAATTTCCATGCTAAACGATTTTTACTAGGGACCTTTTTTATCGTAAGAAATTTATCCAGTTAATTTCATTTTGTTTAGTATTTTTCATACACTAGCATTAAATTTCCTTGGTGAATTAAACCGTACAGGAATTTTACCAAATCTTCGTTAGAGTGTATTATTTGTACATAAAGAAAAAAGATTTGCTGATCAACAATGTATAAATAATTAGTTGCACTAACGCTGTCGATTCAATCTAAAATGGTTGTTTATCTAATAATCTCTTAAATGGTGCCTGAAGAAATTAACCGTTTTCGAGTCAACTTATATTAAGTGTTACGTTTTAAATTAAAACCTGCTTACTTTCTATTCAAAATTTGCTGAGCCGCAGACAACGCCATACTGGTAGATTGAATTTGTTCATGGCATTATACAGAATCGCGGTTGTGTGTTCATAGTTGCGAATCCCTCAAAACTTTCAATTCGTTGAATTATTCTCGAAAATTTAAACTATTTTACGTTAAACTCGTCTTTAAGTTAACAATCAGAACATTCATTGTCTCATTTTTGGTTTTGTAGCAAAAATAAATATTGGTTACAAATCGGCCGCATACACATCAGTTAACTGATTTTATAGTTTCACTATCGTTTAAATAAAATAATTGCTTTTAGCAATTAGCAAACATAATTTAACAAAAATATGCATTCACCTTTAATCAGGTTATTATTTCCGAATAAAATTAAAATGTACAGATTTAAACTAAGAACGGTTAACTGATAAATGCAAAAAGTTTGAAATAAAAAAATTTCATACTCTGTTGTTCAAAAATTGCGTTTTCATTATTACTAAAAAATAGAGCATTGTTTTTATTAAGAAATAATAGTTTTTGTTGTACATTTACATGTTTTTCCGTGTGTTTCTTGAATACATATTTATTATATTAATAAATTTTGACATTATTATGTATGAGACATATTATAAGCATATTCATTCAGCATGATTTTAACTTTCTGTAAGTTTATTAATGTGAAAGTGTATACATTATTTCTATTTCAATAATCTTGATGCAATTAGAAGCACGAATAGAAAATTGCATAAAAATTTTACTAAATGATAATGTCATCAAATCAGGATATCACCTCGTGTTAATAAAAGTGCGATTAGCGATGAAGAACTTACCGTTCGAATTATAGAAGTAAAAGTATCCATGCAAAGCGCACTCGTTTGGTTTATACAATAAATCATATACACACCTCGCATGCGAAATTAAGTCACTGGTTCTAATCTAGGATTAGGTATTTATTCCGACACAGATTAATACCGGACGGATCAGTTTATCGAGTGAATGCTAAATGCCACCGCACTGAACCGATTCGACTGTCCCGAACGTAACTATAATCCACATTGGGTGCGGAGGTAGATTGGTAACTGAAAACCGTGTATGCCGAACGCTATTAAATTAATAGCCAAAACGAGTTTTACGTATTTTTGCGCTCTCCCGTTAGTTGTTGGTGAATGGATAATGGTGAAAAATGTAGGTCGCTCTCATTTTTGGGAAGGCCCCACTCTGTACGGCAGCCGCCGGAGAACGGTGGGCCTCCTTTGGCTTCCCAATCGCACGCGTAGATAATAAGCAATACGGTCGACTAATATACAGTCTGTACCAAAAACGGCTATGTATCCGTTTCGGATTATGCGCCTGTTAAGTAAACTCATTCTATTATGACTGATAGAACGCTTATTAATAAGCTGTCATAAAAAGTGAATGAAATTATTACTTTTTATTACATGTAAAAGATTTTATTGCCTTATATGTATATATTTAATGTACCATTAAAAAGTATAAACTGTAGAGAAATCTTGCCTGCATGTCAATTTGGTTTTAGCGGAGAAACAGGCTCAAGAAACGATTTATTTTGTTTCAATGTTTTGAGTTTATACATTTGCTAGGTGGGGTGAAAAGTAAGCTCCTCCAGCCAGAATGCGCTGCTACTGCAAAAAAGGTTATGGTGCCTTGAAGTCCGTTCATATTTAGGCAGACATGCCAAATTTCAGTGCGATACTGTATTTAGTTTTGTTTTGACAGCTGATTGTTGTTGACGTGTTTGGCATCATGTTGAGTATGGACAAAAACGATTTTCGTTCTCTCATAAAACATTAGTTTTTGAGAGGAAAAACGGCGAAGGTAGCAAAAGAAAAGTTGGATAAATATTATGGGGCTAATGCTCCGTCAGATTACACCGTCAAATATTGGTTTCGAGAGTTTCGTGGTGGCCGCAACTCCACTACCGATCAAGTCCGCAGCGGCAGGTCCTCCGATGCGGTTACAGAGGACAATGTCAAAAAAAATACATGAAATGGTGTTGGCTGAGTGAAGGTGCGTGAGCTAGCAGATACCACAAAGATTAGTACTGAGCCTACACGCCATATTTTGGGCAATATTCCGCATATGAAAAAGTTATCCTGCCATTGGGTGCCGCGCATGCTCACTCCTGACCAAAAACGCGAGAGCACTTCGAAAGAGTGTTTGGACTTGCTGATGCGGAATCGGGCGGACTTTTGGCGTCGATTGGTAATTGTTGATGAAACCTAGATCCACTGTTACACACCAGAGAACAGAATGAGTGCCTGGCAATGGACTGAAGCCGGCACCAGTGCTTGGAAGCGGCCGAGGGAGGCTCAATGGGTCGGAAAGGTAATGGCGTCGGTTTTCTGGGATTGTCATGGCATACTCTTCGTGGACTACCTCGAAAAAGGAAAAACCATCAACAGCGAGTATTACTGTACATTATTGGAGCGATTGAAGGCCGAAATCGCTGCAAAACGGCCTCACATGACGCGAAAAAAAAATTTGTTTTTGCAAGACAATGCACCGGCGCACAAGAGCATCGCAACCACGGCTAAAATCAATGACTTACGGCTCCAATTGCTGTCGCATCCACCGTATTCGCCCGATTTGGCTCCCTCGGACTATTATCTCTTCCCAAACCTCAAAAGATGGCTCATCAGTAAAAAATTCAGCTCACGCGAAGAAATCATCGACGCCACGGAGGAGTATTTTGCAGACCTTCCGGAAAATTACTTTTCGGACGGGATCAAGAAGTTGGAAAATCGCTGGAATAAGTGTATCGAGCTAAAAGGGGACTATATTGAATTAAATAAAAAAACATTAAAAAAAAATTTTTTTTTCATTCCCAAGGAGGTTACTTTTCACCTCACCTAATATGTGTATAGCTTTCTTCAGGAATTTTAAAAATCATCATTTCACAGCTTTAGTTTTGATATTGTTGGATTAATCATGATCTTTTGCTCACCATCTTAAAGTATATAGGTTTTCCTCAAAATTCTGTCGATATTTTCTTTTCTTACTTATTCAATAGATCCCAACAGGTTTCTTATGATGGTCGTTTATCTTCTCCACTCCCAATTATATCAGGCGTTCCTCAAGGCAATATTCTGGGATCTTTACTTTATGTAATGTACACCTCAAACATCATTAATATTGTAATTATCACCTTTATGCTGATGACACACAACTATATTATACCTTCAATCCTGGAGACATATGTAAAGCCATCTCATACATAAATAGTAACCTTCAGTCACTTGTAAACATTGTCCTGGAATAAATAATAAAAAAACTTATGTTTTGGTTTTTGGTTGTGAAAAAACCCGAGTTGTGATTTTGAAGTTAAAATCAAAGATTATGTTTTCATTGTATCTGATTGTGTGCGTAATTTGGGCTTTTCCTTGACACCAAACTTCGTTTTAAAGAACACGGTTCACATTTAATTAGATTGGGTTACAGTAGTTTGAAGGTTTTGTATGATAGTAAAGACTGTTTGGATGTCGGTTTGCGTAAGGCCTTATGCAAATCTTTGGTCCTTTCCAGATTTAACTTTTGCATAAGCGTTTATTATTACTCCTTGGACACCATTAACACAACTAGACTTCAGCGTTTGCAAAATTCGTGTCTTAGATTTATTTGTGGGATACGTAAATTTAACCAAATCTCATACACTCCATTAGCCCAATGGACCACCAGCCAGCCCGGTCGGTTAAATATTTTTGCCAGAGCTGAATTTTCTGCTACCATCTTTTTCTATAAAGTTATTTATTTTAAGAAACCAAGTTACTTGTGCCGTAAAATTTTGTTTAGAACAGATGTACATAATATCAATGTGAGATACAAAGGCTTACTAACTCCTCCACCTCCTAACCTTGAAATTTTTAGAAGATCGTTTAGTTATAATATTGTTAGATTTTGGAACAAAATTCCACTAGGTATGCGTTGTTTGAGTCCGCTTTCTCTGTCTCATCAATTTCGAAGGAGTGCTTTCTTTAACAAGTAAATATATTTTCATTTTCCTTTATAACTTTCTATTACTTTTCTCTTTGTGCTTTTTGCGCTTAGACTTGAATTATTATTACTTTTTGCTTATGATTGTTTATTTATCGGGTTAACGTTATTAATGGTGCTGGAGGTCGAACAGTTCACCAAAATGTGAAGAGGAGTAGGGTTTAGTAGCACTTCAATAGCTGCTGTTGGGCTGGTTCTCATTGCCCCAGTGCCATACACATGCTAATCTTTCCACTTTAGAGAGATTAGCTCTCGCAATGGCCATATTAGTTCTAAAGCTAGGTATCCGGGATAGGCATACAGTACTTTGTATGTCATGTTATTTTTCTCAACAGAATTGAAAAATACAATAATATGTATTGTTCCATTTAAAATAACGGAGTGAGTATGCGTTTGCTTGCTTCTGGAACACTCTGAATTGTTAAAAATACTTTTAAGTTATTTTGCATTGAATTCCATAATTTTTTTTGTAGAACAGGTTTCTTTATAAAATGACAAATGAAGCTGTAATCAACATGGTGTCGATAAAGTAACAATGTTCATATATTCGTTTGATCTTTTGAAAAATGTTAATGTTATTTTTATAAAAGGCACGACTTGACGGAAAAATATTTGTTTCTCATTTCCTGTTTTCTTAGTTACATCGGTTTAATAAATTCTCTGATCGGTTGCTCTTCATAATGCTTCATTTTTCTGCTGTTGATAAAACAACAAGGGGGTTTAGGAAAAAAAAATCACGGAACAAATTATGATTATTTTTAACCTTTAACCAGTGACATGGCGTTTCACAGGCGTCGAGCGTGTTGCGAATTCTTAGAATTGGCCACACCCCCCGCTCGCCGCGACTGCGCGTCTCAGTAGCTTTTGTTTTAGTAGTAAATAGACAACGGAAGTAGGCATATGTTTTGTCGGTCGTATAACACGTGAGCAACACTCATCAAAAAATCGGACGTAGCCTGTCAGGCTTCATGTCCCTAGTTGCTACGCAAAATATTGTTTTGAACTTTTTTTTTATTTTTATATTTTGTACTACAAAATGGCAGAAAACGGTAATAAACGTCAGCGTCCGAAAACAAGTTCAGTTGAACCATCACAAAGAAAAATAATGCGGGTAGACAGTCCGTCATTTGAAGAGGAAATCAATTCGCTGTTGCTAGCTACGGACCAATCTGATAGCGAAAGTGATTTTGAAGATTGTATTATATCTGAGAGCGACCATTTACATCATCATGAAAGTGATCTAGTTGAAGATTCAGATGAGAGTCAAATCGCTCTAGAAGAAGCTAACAGCGATAGTTCCGTAGATGAAGACGACCTGCCTCTCTCGGAATTACGGCGATCAAATTTTTATTACGGTAAAAATCCTTGTAAATGGTCAAAAGCGCCTCCTAATGCTAGGGTACGCACACCTCAGCATAATATAATCACTCGTGCTTGTGCCTCAAAATTGACAGTTCAGGGTGAAACAGTGCCTTCCGGCATCTGGAATAAACTATTTGACGAAGAAATTCTAAATCAAATTTTGATCTGGACAAATAATAAAATCTCCAGTTACAGGATAAAGTTTGCTCGTCAGAATAAACCTGAACTGAAAGACAGATATAACTGAGCTAAAGGCTTTTTTGGGTCTTTTACTATATTCAGCTGTCTTGAAATCTAATCATGAACGCTCAAGTTATTTATTTGCTCGAGATGGTACAGGTTGCGAGATTTGTAGATGTTGCATGTCAGAAAATAGATTTCTTGTTTTGCTACTGTGTCTGCGATTCGACAATCCAGATGATCGCGCCGAAAGGAAACAAAATGACAGACTGGCTGCATCTTTTATTTTCAAGAAGTTTGTCAATAATTCTCAACAATTATATGAATTGAGAGAATGCGTCACCGTAGATGAGATGTTAGTGAAGTTTCGTGGCAGAAGTCATATGATTTCATATATGCCAAAGACACCAGGTAAATATGGACTGGTCATACGAGCCTTATGTGATGCAAAAACTGCCTACTTTTATAATGGGTATGTTTATACTGGAAAAGGCTCAGATGGTGAGGGATTGACCATCCAAGATAAAAAAACTTCTCGTGCCTACTCAGTGTGTCCTACAGTTAACACAGCCAATCAATGGAAGCAACCGAAATGTGACTGCTGATAACTGGTTCTCTTCTATAGAACTCGTTGATAAAGTTTCAAAACGGAAGCTTACTTACGTGGGTACTATGAAAAAAAAAAAAATAAACGTGAAATACCTAGCGAATTTAAACCGTAAAAAAAACCGAGAAACCCAGTCTACTTTGGTTTTACAAATAACAAAACTTTATGCTCATACGTGCCTAAGAAGAATAGAGCTGTGATACTTGTGTCTTCAATGCACTATACTAACGAGGTTAACCAGGATACTAAAAAGCCTGAAATCATTCTGTATTATAACGCAACTAAAGGAGGTGTCGACGAAGCGGACAAGGAATGTTCCATTTATTCCAGCAGCCGCCGAACCAAAAGATGGCAAATGGTGGTGTTTTACCGCATTCTGGATTTGAGCAGCATGAACGCTTATATACTGCACAACATGCATCAACCCAAGATTATAGAAAGAGGAGATTTCCTAAAGACTTTAGCTCGTTCGCTAGTTCTCCCCCATATCCAGAGACGTGTAGTCTGCAGTCAATTACCGAGGGAGTTACGCTTAGTGATAAAGCGAGTTCTGGGTGACGATATGGTCGAAGAAGATGTCCAACGTCATGAAACTAGTCAAGGCAAACGAATGGCATGCAGGATTTGCCCACCCAAATTACATAGAATGACAGTGTATACGTGCGTCGAGTGTTGCGATCCCGTATGTTTGCAATGTTCTCGCCCCTTGTGCAAAAATTGCCAGTAATTTATGCTGAATTGAGTCGTTGTCAGAATTTTTATTTTTTGTTTTTGGAAGTGACTATTTTGTTTTTTTGTTTCTTTCTAGATTAGATTTTACGTAAAAACTGTTAACTTTATCGTTTTTCTCGCATAAGGACGACTAGAACGTAAAATAAGGATCTCATACCAATTGAGGCTGAAGAATACCGCACTAAGTGTTTTGCTTTTTTTTTTGATATTTTATAAAAAAAAAGTTGATTTGATTTACTAATGTGTTTTTCATTACATACCGATGGTTAAATATTAAGACAATTTTGAAACACCCAAGTTGATTTTCATAACAAAAATGAATTTAAAAGTAGTAGCCTGTGAGACGTCATGTCCTTTATGGTGTTATAAATTTGTCATGTCACCAGTTAAGGGTTAACAAAAATAATTTCCAGATATAAATCGGAACCAATAACAGTCCTTCAAATTGTTTAAAATGTCTCCTATTAAATATTTGGCATTAACTCGCATTTTGGAAGGATTGTTAGATCATTTCAGGTGTGCATTTTCTACTCTGTGTCGACCTTTATGCTTTATATCATTCAAATTATTTGATCTATTAAAATAAACCATCGCAATCAAATAATACCGCAAAATAATCTAGTAGATTCAGATTAGCTGAACAAGATGATAGGTTTTGTCTGCAAATTTTATTTCAGTAGAATGTAGTTGGATATTGGTATACTTTACATATTCTCCCTGGTAGAGAGATAAGACGAAGGTCAATAATTAGATGGCTAAAGCTACTATTTCGTTGAGGCTGCTTTGATTGAATTGAGTCTGGTTTATTATACAATTTTTATTAATTTTTTAACATTTCAAAATTAAGAAAAGTCGAGGTTAATGATAGTCCTATAAAAGTATTAAGAAATAAGTGCTGATAATGTAGTAGAGATGCTATTTTATTTCATATGTTCCGATTATGAAAATATTTTATATTACAGGTGATCGTTTCGTGTTCATTTTTATATATTTTTTATGACAATTAATGACAAAATCATCATTAAAATTACTGTCATTAAAATATACATCCTGTTATATGCTGTTAGCTATTTTCCTAAATTATTGGTTACACCAAAGACGCACCTGTTGTAAAAAATGATTGATAAATGATACTTATTTTCCATGCGTTTAGCGCAAACCTAGAAAACACGTTACACATTCACACAAGTTAGAAATTTCGAAAACCGGATGAAAGTAATTAATGTATTCACTACAAGTAGAAGAATTGGATATGTATGGTAATTTATTTTACATTCTTGCAGGTGATATTTAATAAAGAAGGATATAAAATTTTGATTGCGTGATCTAGATTGGCTATTTTTGACATTGATATTTTAATGGCTGGTGAGAATTATTAACTATTTCTTATGTAGAAATGTTGACACACAAGCATTTTGGCAGAGAATGTGTGAGAGTAATAACAGAGAGAATGCAAAACATTGCAGCGTTAAGTGAACACCGTGGTATACAGCAAAACACATGGAAGTACGATAATGAATTTATAGGGTAACGATAGTGGGGATTGGTAACAGCGTGCCTCACCACGCCCCACCAAGTGTTAGAAATTGAAATTATAACAGTTGTATACGAGCGTTAGACTTGGTTAGACGGAAAATCATCTGTTCTGTATCAATCGTTGAGAGAGCTGTGTGGAGTATACAAAAGATGAAAAAGTACAAATAATAAAGTGGCATTACCAAGGTAATGTTATATATTATAGGTCTGTTTCAAAACACTTCCGACAATCGTCCTGTTCCTTGTTATAATACTATACACCGCATAAAGTCGAATTTCGAAGACTTTAGGTGTCTCACGTCGCTTCATAAAAAAGTCCCAAATAATGCTAATCAAGAACGCGATATAATGGTATGCGTTAGTATTGAGAACGATTATACCCAATCTGTTTCGCAGATTCAATATCGTTGGTCCGTTTTTCATTGAAGGAACGTTAAACGAGCAAAAATATCTGGATTTATTATAAAATAGTATAATTCCTACTGTCCGCAGAATACCAAACATATTGATGGAAAACGTGTGGTTTCAGCAGGACGGTAGCCCTGTTCATTCTTGCGCGATCGTACGTCAATATTTAAGTAATATCTTTGGAGACCACATTATTTCACAGCAAGGTACATAGTAAGAAATAACGCTAGCGTTACTGTTTGTAGTGTTAGGGTTAATCATGTAGAGTTAAAATTGTAGTGTAATTATATATAGGTACACATAATTTTAACTCTAAAAAAAAATTAGTGTAGATAATTACACTAAACATTTTTTAGTGTAAAATAACTACACTAACAACCTGTTGAGTGAATTCAACACTGGCAGAGTAAAGTATTACTTTTTACGGCGAATTATATAGATGGCAAAGAACCATAAGCGTATTATGCGTGTCTGGGTCTGTGCACCTGGGCACGTTTAGCAAGGAAGCGGAGTATTCTTATTGTGTCATTCGCGTGGATGTGTGCATTTTGATACGTGCTCCACTAAAATAAACGTAAATAGTGGTGGGCACTATCGATAGCGACTATCGATAACTATCGATAGTTTTGACTATCGATAATTATCGATAGTTGACTATCGGCTATTGGTAACTATCGATAATTGCTGATAGTAGACTAACGATAACTATCGATGACATAATATTCGACAGTAAAATAATGTAAATCTCTTATAGAACATTTAGAAATGGATTAGTTCAGTATTGATAAAAATTAACCAATTAATGAGACTTGGTCCGTCTATTGATATACGGATAGTGTCTAACAATTTTTTTTCGCGAGACGTAATTTTGAGAACTGTCTTGTATAACTAAAAATAGCGTGAAAAGTGCTTTTAGATGATAATATGGATGGCCCAAAAGTAAGTGAATGTAAGTCGGGAAGATAACTAAACGTGTATAATTAAAAAAAAAATGATTTAACTTACCGATTATATATGTAAATGTTCAATGCTGACGTTAACACATTCTCACAAAGCAAATATGGGTATGACAATTGAAATAAATAAAATAAAATTGAAAATAAATATAATTTAAAAATAAAAAGTAAATAACGTTCTAATATATAAAATAAATACAATTCTGTTTATATTTAAAATGCCTCAAACACGGTCATAGTCTAAACAAAATCTAAATTTTTGTTTATAAATATTAAAATTTGCCCAAATTCAATGGAAACACGACAAGCATTGTTTTAATTTATTTTTCTTTTCTGAGTAGCCTAAAGGTTTGTGTTATTTTATATTGTCTTGTTAATTAAAAAAGAATGTGTTATCAATCATCAACTACTCATTGAGTAGAACTAATTCCTTCTTTTGTAATATCAATGTGCGTCAATGTGCACATCTAGTACACTATTATTTATTTATTTTTATTAAATTTTTATTATATTTATATATATGTATATATTGACGATACATTGTTCTTTACAAATGGCAATAAATTGAATTTGAATTTGATGATGAAACAATAAACCAAAATACTAGTGTTAAGACAATTTCCATTAGTATATTAGTATAACTATCGATAGTCAACTATCGAGAGTTATCGATAGTTGAAAATATCGATAGTGCCCACCACTAAACGTAAGTAATTTTCTATTATTGTTATATACGCAACACATTGATTTAGAATTATTATTGTAAACTTGCAGATTAGGGCCCACAATATAACCTTAAAAAGAACGAAAACACATTAGGTTTGTTCGTTCGGCCTCCATTGGCTACACCGAATAACAAATAACGTTGGATTTCGTGTAACAGCCAGTGGATGCACTTTTAACTCGCAGTTCGGAGCAGGAGTGAAAAGTGTATACACCAGCTGGACGAGAACAGCTACAAAATAAGGCCCAGTACAACGATTAATTTAATTGATATAATGTTCTTATTATATAAAGAACCATTTAATATTGCACAACCTTATTCTTCTTGTAATTTATATTTAGTTCCAAAGTATTTGTATCTATTTTAACTTTTAATTAGTTTTCACTTATTAATATAATATGAAATTTAATAAAGTGTTTCAAGAAGTAATTCTTTTATTCATAAAGTTTCGCGGAAGTATAAGGAATATTAAAAAAATTGTGGATAATGCCATCATAAGGTAAGAAAGTAAGTATGTACGTCGATATTCTTACCAATTATCTAATTAACAAAGCACGCGGTTTAGTTCACGATGATAAGACGTTCAAAATATTTTTAAAAGCTACTTTTATCTGTTGTTAGTTCACAGTTATTCTATATAAATACTATTTATAGAATAATTTGATTTCGGTTTAATAACGTTCTAGTTCAACAAACCGGGTTTTGCTTTGTTTATTAGTAAATAAGTATCTTGATCTTTCTCCCATTACAAGAGGCACTGATAAAACAAAAATAGAGAAAATTCACTCTTTCCAGAATTAACACTCACTGTAGATGTTCTTACAGCGCACTAGTAGTGGCCTAACAATTTACACTAAAAAGGTAGGTAAACACTATAAAGCTGTAACATTCACACTATTAGTGATATATATTTACACTAAGGCATAGTAAATATGCTCTAACTATTAACACTACTCTTAGTGTTAAAAAATTTACACTATTTAGAGGGACCTCCATGAACTCGGCGTAGTGTAGTTCTAGTGTTAAAAATTTCTTACTGTGTACAATTCCGTGGCCTGCCAGATCTTCAGATTTGGCACCGAATGATTTTTTTGTGGGGCTATGTTAAGTTCCAAATTTACGGATTCGAAGAACAACGCGCCCATAACTTAGACGAATTACCTGTTAAAATTACTAACACCTTACTTTCAATTACTCCTGAGATATTATCGAATGTACGACATTATAGCGGTGTAGCTTATTGTTTATCGGAAGTAGATATAGGAATTTTATTTAACAAGAGTTCTTTTTTTTTTAATATTTATAAATTATCAAGAATTTTGATTTTTTTCTAATTTAATTCAGAATCAAGTGTTTCCGTTTTTAGTTTTATTTTAGAAGTGTTTTAATTTTATATTATTTATTAGTAAATATTTTTCCGAATTCAATTCCTTTAAATTTCCGACATATTTTGTTCGAGACGCGTTTTTAATTGTTGTTTAACTCAATTATTCTGAGTCAAGCATTTCCGTTTTTGTTTTATTATTTACTTTTAATTTTGCCATTTGTATACTAAATATTTTTAGTATACGAAGTATTATAGATTGATAAAAAGGTCGTAACAAAAATCAGACGAAAACATGCAATACGTTTCCTTGAAAATTCGCTCTCCACTGCTAAAACCATGGCATCGCTTTAACCTTTAACTGCGGTCGCCCTACCTTCTCCTCTCGTCGCTGTAAACCAATCACGTTGCTGCTTAATATAATAATAATAATAATAATAATAATAATAATAATTGTATTTATTGGCAGTAAACACGTGAACGCGTAACAACAAACATTAATTACAAAATAATTCTAGTCCCAAAAAGACTAAATCGCCCTGCTTTAAAATAGCAGTTGGCGTTCTTCCTTTAGCCTATATTATAAGATAATTAAATAGAACAAAATGTATATATATGTAATAATAATAAAAAAAGAAAATAAGATAATATACAATACAAAAACTGTAACCGTGGGTAGTACCCATTTCTAGGTATGTAAAAACTGCTTTAACAAAATACAGCAATCACAAATTACTGTAAAGTTAATAGATGCTGTTTAAGTTTATGTCTAATACGAGAGATGGGCATATTCATATTTATAGTTGGTAGAACATAACTATTTAAGACCTTGGCCACCTTGTAGGAAAAGCTACGCTTAAAAATCTCATTTCTATGCCTTGGAATTGACAAAAGGTAACTATGACGGGTATTCCGGGCATGCGACTGGTATCTGAACCTAACTTTATTATATAGGTATGTTGGTCTTTTATGTCTCACGATCTTTACATATGATATTGCCGAGTGCAGCATCCTCAAGTTAGTCATATTTAGTGTTCCAGTGTCCCTCAACATCCCGGAAACTCCCCTCCTACCCCGCATTCTGTGGATAAAGCGCGTGCAGCTATTTTGCACACGCTGTATCCTTAATTCATCGTGTTTTGTTAAACAGCTAGCATAAACTGTGTCCGCATAATTGAAATGAGCCAACACGAGCGACTGACACAGTATGTACCTTGTGGGGGTGCTAAACAAATGTCTGTGCATAAATATTGACTTCAGAGCTAGAATTGCCTTTCTGATAAGATGAGAGGTGTTCTGTCTAAAACGTAGAGACGTGTCCAACAACAGGCCAAGATCTTTCACGCATTCAGCGGGTGCAATTCGATCTGATCCAATGTGGATATCCAATGAACATTGCACCGCTTGACGAGATGTTTTGGGTCCGAATACTATCATTTGTGTTTTCAATGGATTGATCTGAAGTTGATGCTCATCGCAAAAAAGAGATAGATGATGCAAGTCCTCGTTAATTTTACGTTGGGCTTCGGGGTATTGTGAGGGGCTAAAGGAGAGATACAGTTGTGTATCGTCAGCGTACATGTGATATTCACAATGTTTAATGACAGAAGGAAGATAACTGGTGTATATCGAAAACAAGAGAGGACTGAGAATCGCTCCCTGTTGAACTCCCGTAGAGATGTCTATCTTCCTAGACAGCGACTCGTTAAGCAGAACCTGTTGCATTCTACCGGTTAGGTAAGACCCCACCAGCGATAGAGCTGGAGCTCCCAACCCGATGAAGTTCAATACCCGCAGTAAAATGTCGTGACTAACCCTATCGAAAGCCCTACTGAAATCAATGGCCGCTATCAGTCGCCCTCAAGACATCATCGACAATGTAAGCCAGCGCTGTAGAATAACTATGACCAGGTCTAAAGCCTGACTGGCACACGGGCAACACCTCCGACTCATTAACATAAAACTAATTGTTGTTCAAGATATCGTAGTGCTTTGTGTTTATCTGTATATATGCGTGTCAAAGATTAGCAGTTCCAATTTTATTTTCTCATTATAGTTAAAGAAGAAATAAAAAATGAGGTGAAAATCAAGAAACAGAAATGGAAGCATTACCTCGCGAATAAAACAAGCGAGAAATACGAGGTATATAAACTACAACGGATATAAGTAAAGGAAATAGTAAAACAAGCAAAAAAAATCGTGGATAGAGTTTGGTGAAAAAATGGAAAAAGACAATCATGGTAATCAAAAACTATTCTACAAAGTGCACAAAACATTGAGGAAAGGAAAACAATGCAGTATTAAACACATAAAAGCAAATGATGGCAAAATGATAGGCGATGAAAGAGATATAATGCATAGATGAAAAGAATACCTTGAAGAAATTCTAAATACAGAAGTAGTGAACCTGTCTGACGAAGAAGATAAAGAAGATACAATTGAAGGGACACATAATCAAGATGAAAAGTCAAATGAAATAAAAATTGAAGAAGTAGTAGAGGCAGTTAACGCACTAAAAAGAGGGAAAACAGCAGGGCACGATGGCATAACAGCAGAAATGCTAACAAATCTGGGAATTAAAGGAAGGGAGGTAGACCGTATTGTTTCATAGGGTTTTTATCGAGGGAATAATACCGAAAGAATGGAAAGTAGGTGTACTGATACCACTGTATAAAATAGGTGACAACAGAGAATGTTCTAACTACCGCGGGATTACCATGCTGAGTGTAGTATCAAGAGTTTACGAAAGAATTCTTGAAAAAAGATTAAAAGCTATAATAGAGCTACACTTGGAGGAATCGCAGAGCGCCTTTAGAAAGGGAAGAGGCACACAGGACCATATATTCACCGTGAGACAGCTAATTGAGAAAAACAGACATAGTAACATATTTATAGCGTTCTTAGATATCCAAAAAGCATTCGATAATGTGCCAAGAAAACTAATATGGAATAGTTTAAGGAAGAGAGATATAAACAAAAGTCTGCTTAACGCCATAAAAAGCTTATATAGAAATACAAGAAACTATGTAAGAACTGGGAATTTACGATCAGACGAGTTTACGACAAAAGAAGGATTAAGACAAGGAGGCGTATTAAGTCCTGTGCTGTTCACAGTAGTTATGGATGACATAATTAAGGAAGTGAAGGAAGAGACCAATAAATTTAAAGTAGGATATAGAAATATGGAGGTAGTCAAGATTTCGGAATGTGTCTTCGCTGATGATGTAGTGGTGTTCGCGAGAAATGAAGAGGAGCTACAAAGAAATATAGATACATGGAAAGAGTCGCTGGAAGCCAGAAACCTAAACATTAATGTAGAAAAAACCAAAGTTATGGTAATGGGAAAGGAAGATGAACATATATCAATACAGCTCAACGATAATTTAATAGAGCAGGTAGAGGCATTTAAATATCTGGGGGTGAAGATACGTAGGCATGGTAAAAATGATGCAGAAATAAACGAAAGAGTAGCGAATGCTTTAAAACTGTATTACTCTCTAAGTGGTCCCTTTCTACGTAAAAAGTAAATAACAAAAAAGACGAAAAAGGTGGTATATAAAACGATCTTTAAACCAATCTTGATATATGGAAGTGAGGGATGGATTTTGACACAGGAAACCAAAAGAAGACTACAGACAGTAGAAATGAAGTACTTAAGAGCAGTGATGGGAGTTACTAGGAAAGACAGAATTAGAAACGAGGATATCCGAAGAGAGCTACAAGTGGAACCTTTAATAAAAAGTATTGAAAGACAGCAATTAAGATGGTTTGGTCATTTAATCCGTATGAAGGATGAACAACAAGTCAAAATAATATGGCAAACAAAAGCAGTGCCGAAACAACAGAGAGGCAGACCGAGGAAGATATGGGATGAGGCAGTGGCGGGGATTCTAGAAGAACGAGGACTACACTGGAGAGAAGCAAAGAAGAAGGCAAGAAATAGACGAGAATGGGCGGAATTTGTACATAGTTAGTTTAACACCTTAACACCTTAGGGGATAATTAAGGTTTTCGATTATATATATATATAACTAAATCATAATTGTTAGAGGAAAGCTTTACATACATAAGTACCTACTAAAATATGTAATTAATTACTTTAATAAAACTCAAAGTATTAATATAAACATATTTCATGGTCTGTTATGTTTTGTTAAATGAAGCAAGGTGCTGCATTGCTACTACTACTAGAAAAAGTAACCGTTTATTTATAAGTATTAACGTTGTCGTCCTGGATTTGCTCTCGGATTTGCGACGGTTGCTGATTTCGTAGATGTTTTTAATAAATTCCAAAATATAATAAAAGCGAACTGAGATGCGTTGAAGTTGACATCTCTTAATTAAATAATCAATTCTAATGTATGCGCCTCAGTTGAGTGAACGCTAAACAATGTCACCGAGAGTTGAAATTTAATACTTGCACAACAGTCACAACAAAGGACGATTATTTAAAAAAAAAAAATATGCTAAACTTATTTTATTCTTACGTCCTTTTTTCGTATTTATTTATTTATATAAAACAAGACTTGAATACTAGTAACTTTAGACAAAAACATCTTTTCTTTAATTACACGCTTCCATAACTTAATAAAATGATAGACATTTTCTTTTAAAATTATTACTCTTATGATCTAGATTCTAGATTACTAAGGAGTGATCATTATTGTTACTGTTAATTACAAGAACGGTATAAATTGGTGAAATTGCAATATTTAACCCAATTTAACGCTAAACTAGTTTATTCCTCTTTTCCTCTTAAAAAATAATATCTTCATTTAATTAAAATTCATTCAATTTGTAGTGTAATTAATACCGACAAAAATTATATTACATATTGTAAATTTGATGGGTCTTAGCTAAAGCACTTCGTTAAGCTCACTGTATAAATCATTTAGGTCATCTTTGAAGGCTGTGGAGATAAAAATTTGCGCTGGAGTTAAGCGAACAATAGGTGTTATAGCAATAATACCGTTAGGGTTCATGAAGATAAAAGTATAAGTACGTTATGAAGTGTCTATTTATCGTGATAAATATCCGTCCATACTAGCGACCAAATTGTTAAGCTTTACGCTCGGAGGAAAACTAGAATTAATGTCAGATATTTGTTGACCTGTAAGGATATATAATTTGGATCCTATGTATGTGTTACAGGCGTGACAATCCGATTTTATTATCTGGATTTTATCTAAAGGAAACAAAAAATAATGAATTTCTATCTAAATAGGAACGGATGGTAAACTATTATATACCTAGTACAGATGGATGCATTTTTTATAGTTATAAATGGGCCACAGCAGTTACTTAAAATTTTTAGAGTGATCCAAAAGCATAAATTATTTTTGTGCAAAACACTAACAATAAGCAACCTGTTTTGATAATTTGATATGATAGTTTCGATAATATAAATTGTATTTTGTTATATTACGTAGTGTATCAAACACAAAATGTCTGGAAAATATGCAGCAGAAAACAATGACGATTAGGAGGGTACTTGTTAAATAAATGATTCTAATTGTAATAATTTTTAAAACAGTTTTACTTTTATGAATAGGTTGGGCTGTGTTCGGTTCCGTTCATACCGCTTGATATTGTGTTTGATGTCCAGGCTTTTAGCGTTGACGAATTGTTCTCCTTGCTGATCAAGGCTCTTTCAAACACCGCAATCACGTCATAAATTCGCTCTAAAATAATCCTTTTTGCTTCCCACCTTCTTTGCTTTCCCCCTTCTTCCTTATTCTTAATCTTCTTCTTTCACTCCTTTATCCCAAGGCTTTGTATATCATTGATTAGTTGTTCCTCTCATCCTATTTTAGGTCTTCCTCTCGGACTATTTACTCCACTTCACTATCTTCCGAACTGCCATTTCTTCTCCCTTTCTATTCACATGCCCATGCCATTTTATCCTTTGTGACTTCATTAATTTAACTATATCTTCACCTTCTAAAATTGTGTTTATTTTTTTTGCGTTGTAGAGTCATTTATTCTGTTCTGCATTGATATTCCGAAGAACAGAATAAAACCAACGTCTGTATATGCATCTTATAATTCCGCTTTCAAAAGTTCTGAGCTTTTCCTTGTCTTTCCCTTCCCCTCCTGTATTTTTGGCGCTATTTCTGTACTTCTATTGTTTTGACAGTTGATGGTAGTCCGCGATTTTTAAAGTTTTACACTTCCTCAAATTCATATTTCCTTATTTTCCATTCTTCCTTTGCTACGATGTACTTCTTGCGATTAATTTACATGTATTTGATTTTCCCTCGCTGATTTCTAATTCCCTCTTCTGTGCCTCTTCCTTTCATCGCTTCCTTTGGCATTCTTCCGTGTCTGGGTTTTATTGCAATATCGTCAGCATATGCAACTACGTGTAGCGGTCTTTGTATGATATTTCCCAATATTTAACATAGCCTTGTCATGTTTTCCACTGCTATATTAAGTAAAATTGCCGACAATCCGTCTCTTACGTCTCACCGCTCTACGTATCTCCATCTCTTCAGTCATCTCTTCCTATGTTTGCACCATTGCTTTTGTACCGTTCATGGTCATTTCAATTAATCGCTTTAATGATATTCCTAATCCTCTCACGTCTTTTATCAGTTCTCCTCTATTCAAGTTAACAAAAGCTTGTGTAAGATCTGCAAACACTATCTGCGGTTCTATAGTTTCCTCGTAACACACACTCGCATCTACCGTTGATTGTACTTGTCGAAAACCATTTCGGTAATTTCCTATTTCTTTTTCTGCCTTTTTAAGTTTTTCTAAATCTTTCTATTTTAACTTTACTTTAAGCTGCCAAAAACATTACAGCCCTTGAAGGGATGTTACCCCTTTTTTGCACTTTTTTCCAACATTTTTTAAATCCATCTTTATTGTCTTAGAAATAATATTTCATGTATGTATTACATTTTATCTTAACTTGTTTTGCTTATGCTGGTTTTACTAAACTAGCTAGAGACTGCAAACAATCCCTCAATTCACTGGCATAGGATCACACGGTGTCGCTGATTTGGGTGCCGGGACGTGAGGATATAAAGGGCAACATAATAGCCGACGAACTAGCCAAGGAGGGCTCTAAAAGACACTTCCTAGGTCCAGAGCCCGTATGTGGGATTACTAGCGATTCTGCTAAAAGGAAGATCTGGACCTGGCTGGACAAAGCAAGCACAAATAAATGGAGGACGACTGAAAGTAAACTCCAAGCCAAAGGGGATGGGGCTGCTAAGTTCTCGGATAACCTACTTAGACGCAGCAAGAAAGTAGTTAAAACCATTACTGGGCTGGTAACTGGACACTGTCCCCTGAAAAAGCATCTATGCAACACAGGCCGAGTAAGCGAATCGTGGTGCCGAAGATGTGAGCTACAGGAGGAAATGTACTGTATAAATTATGTTTCTCGATATTCAGTCTGTTTAATTGTTGTCGAATATCTTGTTTACCTAATAAATTAAAACCTAATTTAGCAGAGAGGTGTGTCTTGGAACTTTGAGGTTTTTTAATTTTTTCTTTTAAATGGATTAAATCCTTGACACCGGATGTGGTCCATTCTGTTTGAACATCACCAGCAAATAATACACACGGAAAACAATAAAGACCGTTACTAATTTCACAACCACATAACCAGGCGGCATAAGTGTCTATCTTAAAGGTTTTATTATAATCGCGTGTTTTACATTTTGTTACATGCGTGATCGATAAATTCGGTTTTGGACGAACGGCACTTTTGATTTTTTGTTTTTCTTCTAATGTCGGCGAAGAAAACGAATTGTTTTTAAATACTTATTGTACGCTAGTGCAAATCGGATTCTCCAAATTATCCGCCATAATTATTGCGCGCGAATACAACAAAAGTAATTTCCCGGTTTGCCGGTATACAACACCACACTAACAGTCGACCGTACATAAACTAAATGTGTACATATGGTAGCTAAGTACTGAGGACTATTACGGGAGGTGTGGGTGTGCGAGGGGTAGCTGCTGCTCCAATCACGGGCCAGTTCGAGAGAGCAGTGTACGAGCCGCATTACGCATGTTCGCGCCTGGAGTCTGAACCGAACATCGCAAATGAACAATAAAATTAAATACCCAATATAAAACGTTAGGTTTACGTCAAACATAAAAATAAATTCCTTTAGATGAAGATATTAGTTGGGGGTACACGTGCACATGTGCACTTATTGAGAAGCCGCCACTGATATGTGTCCATTGATATAATAATCACTGGAGTGAAACTTCTGGATATTTCCTATTCTGTGTCTGCACCATGTGCGTAGTGCATACAACGCATTACGCTTTTGCCGGAAGTACACTAAAATGTAAGTAATTACGTTGTAATGTAGAGTCATATTAAACATATAGCATATACCTACTGAATATATTTTAAAACATCTGTTTATTCTCGGACATACCAACAAAATTTTCCTTGAACCAAATACGCTGGTGGACTGAAAATCTATTAGTGGAGTATTTAGATAAGATCTGTGATACCAAGGACATCAGATTCATAAAATTTTGCGAGATAAAACATATTTATTTGCATTTTAACCTTTATGGTTATGCTCCATAAAAAGTTAAGATCAGGATTACTGTGCAATCTTTTTGTATTTAATTAAAAAAATTCCTATTCAAATCTCTTACAAAAAAAAATACAATTATTATATCCTCTAAAGTTTTGTAAATCTTCATCAGCGTGGAGATACAAACTTTTTCTAGATCGTTTTAAGTAGTATTACATGCCGAAGTATATAAAATAAATTAAAAAATACCCTTAATGTACGTACATTAACCTATTATGTGTCTGTATCAGTCACATAATCGATCGTGCCCCTAGGATACTAAAAAAACACAAAAACGTCGTGTCAGGAATACATGTATAAATTGGTTACCCATTGAGTTGCTAACGCAGGGCGATGACCCAATGATGATATTCGCTACGTTTAACAGTATTCTTTTTTGCAGATGGAAAAAGAAGTTGAAAAGTAACGAGATACGTGTGCTAGTTGCATACGTCTAATTCAAAATTTAATAAGAGCTATAATTAAACCATTTTTTTTTCTGTAAGTGGAAAGCTTACTTACATATATGACACACATGCTAACGGGAAGCTATTATATATGCTTTTGCACAAGCTCGTCAAAGCAGGGATGTGTATTATTTAATAAAAATAATTACACCAACAATCATAAGAGATTAGAAAATATGTGCTATTCAGGACAATTAAGTTCACGTTTTGTAATAGTTTGTAGGTTAGTTAGTTTAAGCTATGTTAACTTAGCACCCCACTTTTTAAAAATAAATTTTTTTTTATAGAAAATGTTAGTATTTCGTTTGTAGTTCTTTGTAGTAATAATAATTTCGTTTGTAGTTCCATCCATTAGTAATTATACGTCCTTCAAAAAAATCAATCGCACCCCACTTTGGGATATTGAAAATCCTCTTTTGCAGTTCCCTTTAGAATTGTTTGTAGATGTTTGTAGTGATTTTCCTTTCGTTTGTAGTTGACAGATAAGCAAATTGCGATAATTTAAACAAATTGTTTAAAGGCGAATTTATTAGTAATTGAGATTCGAAAATCCGCTTTCGCAGTTCTCTTTAGAATCGTTTCTAGTTGTTTGTAGTGGTTTTCCTTTCGTTTGTAGTTGTAGCTATCTGTAGTGAAGTATTTCCTTACATTTTAGAAAATGTGGCAAGTTAGCCATGCCCGACATAATACAAAAACAATTACACTAGAACTGTCAATAGTTCTCAAACGAAGACTATTTAAACTTATTTATTAACTATGGAGAATGTAACAAAGTTATAGCAAGAACATATGATACTTTTCCTCTAAGGTAGAGGAACCGTAGAAACAGAAACTGTTTGTAACCGCTTTAAAACCTATACTACACAATTTTAAAAATAATGGCTTAGTCAACAATTAACAAAATCAGAATATACTATGTGATTCAAAATGATTGTCGTAAGAAAAAAATTGTTTTCCGGAAAAAATTTATCTATACATATTACCAATTTAATGAGTGAAGTAAGTTACATACAAATTTCATACATTAAATCAATTTTCTTGACATTTAGCGACATTGATGTACGTGTTGTAGGTTCCTTCGTTTATTTATCTTATAATTTTTTCAAACCGTTTATATTTACATCTAATATCACCAACAATAGTATTTTTGAATACTGTAAGAAAATAAGGGAATTTATGTGTGGTAAGGCAGCAAATTATTTCATAACATAGACCTAATCTATAGAACGTTTATCTGTTTAAGTGTACAATGCCCTACATACCAGAGCACGAAACATTGATTTTGGAAGCTTATTTCCGAAATGGACAGCGGAATCATGAAGGGACATGGATATACTCTGTAGATTTGTGTATTCAAGAATTCCGTGTACAGTTTCCGAATGAAGAATTCGATGATTTGATTTTAAGCAGACATATTTATAGACTTGTGTACCGCTTTCGAGAAACAGGAAGCGTTCGTAAAGGCAAGTCATCTGGTCGTCAGACAGTTCTTACAGAAAACAAAATTGAGGATGTACGAACTCGTCTAGATCAGAGTCCCACTAAACCATTGCGTCAATTAGCTCAACAAACAGGTAAAAAATCAATATTAACATTAAGTGAAATAGTTTATTACATTTTATAATTTTACAGGCTTATCATACACTTCAGCGCAACGAGCTGTCAAAAGAAAGTTACATTTTCATCCCTATAGAGTTTCTACGGTACAGGAATTATTACCATTAGACCACGATAGGCGATTGGAATATTCTCATTGGTTTAATAACAATTTAAGGGACGACGACTTGCTAAACAAATCATTTTTCTCAGATGAAGCCTGGCTTCATCTAACGGGCTATATTAATTCACAAAACTATCGTATCTGGTCTGCAGAAAATCCACACGAATTTCGAGAAACGCAATTGCATCCCGTAAAAGTTGGAGTTTGGTTAGCTATGTCCAGGCAACGAATAATAGGGCCAACTTTCTTCGAGGAAACTACAGCCTAACGGTAGGTACCAACAGATGTTGGAATTGTTTATTGCAGAGTTGCAAGAAAAGGAAGCAGGTTATTTTCAGCACGATAATGCTCCAGCGCATACTGCTCGACAAACCTGCCAATATCTTCAACAGTTTTTTGCTGACAGGGTCGTTGGAGCACAAAGATGGCCACCAAGATCGCCTGATCTAACCCCATTAGATTACTTCATGTTTGGCTATCTAAAAAATAGGATCTATAGAAACCGCATGCATACCATAGAAGAACTGAGAGATGCCATTATCAATGCAGTACAGAGTATAACTGCACAACAACTAATCAATGTTTTCGAAAGCATGAAACGAAGAGTTGACACTTGCATTAATGCTCATGGTGGACATTTTGAACACGCTCTTTAAACAATTTTTAAATTGTGTCACTTAATAATTATACTAATTATATGTTATAATTTAAAGTAATAAATAAATTTTGTTGGACACCAGTTAGTACTGAATTGTAATATCATAATTTCCTAAGGAGTTAAATTAATTACATTTAATTTTTACAAGCAGAAACACCAATCCATAGTCGTTTATATAATGCGAGTTCAAATATAGGTTACGTTTTCCTTATTTATGACAGATCCGTTTACTTTCTTATGTTCCAACACTGACTTAGTTCAAACCTTCATTACAAACACGCGGCATATACGTACACCCTGCTACTATCTATAGGAGCGGATTTGACAATCTTTTTGAATCTCTGTGTACATACATATCACAAGACTGAAATGTGATACAGTAAAGAAAATAAGTTAGCAATGTTGAAGTAGTAATTAATTTACTATATGTTTAGAATTGCGTCCTTGAACCTCCAAACATTTTTCAAATCCTTTCTAACGCATGGGGAAATAAGCTTTGAAAAGCATTTCTCACACGTTGCATACAATCATCCATGGTTGCTAGTGGACTGGCATAAACTTGTCTTTTCATAGTTCCTCAAACAAAAAAATCTAATACTGCTAAATGCGGTGACCGAGGTGGTAATAACACTGGTCCGTTATTGGCAATCCATTGGTCTTCAAATGGTCACGGACGGTTTCTGTTTCTGTGGATACCGTTTGCAGTGAAGTATTTTCTAAAATGTCAGAAAATATTCCACTGCCAACAGCTACAACTACAAGCGAAAGGAAAATCACTACAACCAACTAGAAACGATTCTAAAGGGAACTGCGAAATCGGATTTTCGATATCGCAACGTGGGGTGCGATTAATTTTTTGAGGGTTCTATAATTATTCATGGATGGAACTTCAAACGAAATTATTATTACTACAAACGACTACAAACAAAATACTAACATTTTTTATAAAAAGAGGTTATTTATAATAATATAGGTGTTAGTTTGAAAGTAATTTCAATAGCTACTAACATTTCCTGCATGCTTACTTCTTATTTTGTAAAAGTCCATAAGAAAAAAGAATGCCATAAAGTGCGAAGTTGATGACAAATCTTGTACAGATCATCCACCACTTTTTGATTTTTTTAAGAGCAGTTAATATTCACATTTATTACTTAAAAGTTTATGTAATATACATTTACTAGGTATATAAGTACTATTATGCTGGCAATAAATAGAAACGTACGCTGGAGTGAGACACGTACTGCTCCTTCTTTATTTTCGTATTTATTCTTTAATGTAGACAATAAACAGTAGGATTAGAGCGGGTATTTTCTGACATTTACTATTCTCAAGTTTATTCAGTACCATAATTTAGAACTGAAAGAGGATTAATTTGATAATCGGCTTACGAAGTCCATTACTGTAATAGCGTCGTAATGTCACTTATGTTTAAACTAAACGAAAGTGGTTTTTAAAATGCGCAGGAGCCAAACTACTAGCACCATTTTAATCACAACAGAAATAAATTTACGTCTAACGTCTAACATGCAGGTGTTTTAGACCGTTCGTACACCACTTCATTGTTCGCGATCCATTCCAGCTTGATTAATGCAACAAATAAATTTATATACATCTTAGCTGAAGAATCATTTCCGGAAGCTAAAAAAATATCGAACAATCGACAAGTTCTTTATTTGGAATGATATGATATTATGTTTCGTGCATTACAGAATTCTACACTAAAATTTGTACTTAAGTTTTCTATTTCCAAATTTAACTGTTTTCGAGATATGTATTTACAGTTTTCCGTATTTAATCAGCCTTAAAGAGAGTCATGTCAAATTCTAGAGGTACCTTTAATCTTAGAAAAATGATATTTTTGTTTTCGTAAATTATTTCGCCATCGAGAGATATCAAGGATTGGTATGCCTAATTTCAACGGGTTTACGGGAGTCAAACCCATATTCACTTATGCATCTCAAGTATGAGGGACAAAGATGCAGTAACGAACTACCACAACTGAGCTCGGCAAGATATAGAGGCTTGCATATTTGGACATAACAGTAGCAATGAAGGACTATGCCTAGAGCAGCAATGGAATGTCTCCTAGGTCTCTCTTTTCTCCATTTAATGATAATGTGGAAGCAGAGTGGGACATTTCAAGTTGGAAGAAACATCCAGTCGCAGATGTGCAGGGTTAAAGCACAGCACAACAATATTGCCCATAATGTGGGAGACAATCATTTCGAAACGAGATCGGACCACCATCATTTTTGTATTTCTGTTGTTGAGCGAAGCTTCGGGTTGTGGAATACACCTTGACACTTCTAAGCACTGGTATCTATTTGACGTATTCTACCGACCTTCGGTAGGAATTTTTTACGTGCCAAACATCGCATTGACACGGGACCTACGGCTTTACTACCTATCCGAGAAGAAGGCATGTTCTGATTTTTATCCACAATTAAAAATCACCGCCTCAGTCTGGGATCGAACCAGCACCTGCGGGGTGAAAGGCGAGCATGCAAGGCATTCAGCCACCGACACGGGTGACCACCATCATGATTTAAGAGAAATTGCAAGGTAGAAATTACCGATCGTAAAAATTGAACTACTCCATTTACAGAGAGACGCTTGGTGAATTGATCAGATTAACAAACGGATCAATAATCAAGAACGGGAGTGGAGCTGGATTAGATTAGATTAGGGCTAGGGTGGTCATTCAGACCTATTTCACTGCTTTTCAGATCTATTGTGATTCTTAATTAGATTTATCATTTATACGAGCGACCTCTTTATGTAGCTATTAGGTGTGGGGTTATCTATGCATTGCCCCTGCCAGGTCATCGCAGTGGCAGAGCATATTAACTGAAATTTCTTCCTCCTCTTATCAGAATCAACAGACAGCGTCCTCTGGCAAGCCTTTGTTATATATATGCCTATTCAGTTTACAATGACCAGTAAACAGACCTACACCCATTTTGACGGTTTTCCTGTCTTTATTCTAGATCTTTAGTGAACTCATGCCTCTGTTCTCTTTGTTCTCCTTCTTTGTTCTTGGACATGTTTTGTAATCATTCTTTGATGAACTTCTCTAATTTGCGATTTGGTAATGCCGAAGGAAAGACCAACCTCTACGAATGACCTTGACGAACCTCGTCAAGCCGGATCGTCCGCCACCTCGTTTTTTTTTCACGATTGTGTGCCTGGGAAACCAGAAGGACTTGCATATGGACTTTTGATTACTTACTTGCTTTTAAAATGTTTATTAGTTATGCATTGCTCCTCGTAAGTCAAAAGAGGAGGTACGCCTCAAGTTCGTTCGGCGGCGCTGGCGTTCTGGCGTCGGTTGTTGAACGGTGAATAACAACCTCGTGGCGGTTGAGACGGTGTTGCGTCTTATTCACGCCGTTATAATAAAGTTTTAACCCCAAAGTGGTAGCAATGAGTCTAAGTGCGGGGGAAAGTTCAGGGTTCTAGACTGATTACGCAACGAAATATTGAAAGTGTATCATAAATCAAACGTTTATTTCTATAGGTGTAAAAGACAAATATCATCATCAAAAAAGGTAAGTTTCAATACATGTACTATCGTGAGCATACATAAATATGTACAGTGGCGAACATTTAAAACATCCCGGGGTCTCGGTAACGCTTTTGAAATCTAAACGCGGTAACTAATGGTTTTGCTTCAGTTAATAACATAAAAGGACAATCTATATACAGGGGTCGGTCGAAAAGTACGCGGACGGTTTTCACGTGCTATGACGGTCAGATGTCGGTGCCGGCGCTAAACTCTGCGGTACAGGAATTACTCTGTAAATAACACACTGGGGAACGTCAGAAGCGGTGCCAACGCAACGGTCAGAGCGGAAAAAATGATAAAACGCCGGTGTTAAGCCAGTAAGCTTTGCCAGCGCTACAATCAGAGAGTCAGAGAAAACAGCGATATCTTTACTTAATTCGGTTTACATTTCTACTTCTGTGACACAATGATGAATTGCAGCAATCTCAGCCTGGAACACCGTCATGTCCTTACTGAAGCTAATCAAAAGGGTCTTTCTTGGTTTGTATCCATACATACCGTACTCGTAGTCCTTCTTACCTGGTATTATGTGTTTGTGATACTTTCCATCTAGATGGAATTTATGAACCATGTGTCACTTGGCATTCCTACAAGAAGTGTCGGCACCGTCTGCTTTTCTTATCTATGCTTGACTGTGCATATGTATTGCAGATCTACGGTTTCTTCTATATAAATATGTAGCGCGGCAGGTTTAGATAATTTGCAATGCGGCGATAAGGGTTGATCTATTTGCACCCTTGGCACATAGACAAGCTAGCCTCTATGTACCACTTAGCGTTTTTGCCGCCCTTGCCTGCTGCGCCTATGGTCACCATACTACTGATGCGTATGTTATCATGGTTCTAATTATCCTTGTGTATAACCCCATAGTCATTTTGGGGCTAAAAACTGGAGTTGGAATTTATAGCGATATGTGAGATACAATGATTTCCGTGATACTAGGAAATTTCCTCAATCATTTTTTAAGTATATGTAATTTTGCACTGTGCAATACAAACAAAAAAAAAGCTTTTAGAAGCAAGTTAATCTTAATTGCATCAGATAGCCAGGCGATACTCAGTGCTTTTGTCAATCTCAAGAACAATCAAGACTAAACAATTTAGTCAATTTGCTGTAGGTGCCTGTACATTTCATAGTCAGAGAAAATGCGAAAGTGCATGAGTACGACAAGGATTATTGGTATTATATACAAATAGACCCAGAATTTGTCCTAAGTGTGTCACAAACTACACAAGAGCAGGGAGAAGTTTGGTCTAAGAAAAACACAAAAAATTTTGAAACTATATAATCAAGGAAATTCATGACAAGATCTTACCATCAAAGAAGAAGGCTACTATAATTTAGTAGGAATCATCTTCGGATAATAGTACGTCTTCTGAAAGAAATACTTACAAAAGTTATTTCGATTAACTGGCTTGTATACGGAGTGGTAGACTATCGAAATACTTGGTATGATTAAGTGAGACAAACACAAAAACAAAGAGTATTTTTTTTTCACAACAAAAAACCAACCTGAGCTTTGAAAATTTGGACGCATTTTTAGTACATCGGGAAAAATTAGTAATTGTGCCAAATATTAAAGCAACAACATAGTTGACTCAGTTCATTCATTGACACATAAGAAATCAAGTGTACAAGGAACCATACTGTATTAGTGAGAAATCTTTTGATGTTAAATAATACGTAATAACAACTTACACTTCATCGTCTATTTCTCTTGGCAACTTCCATTTTCTCTTGGTTTGAAGCAGCCAAAACAGATATGCGCAGATTGCGTATGGCAAATGACTTTTGTGTTGCGCCATAATATAACAACATCATTACATCAGATGGTTTATGAAATACGAAACATGTTAAAAGAATATGGGAACATCAACGTTTGGGCAAAACTGTAAATATCTGACAAATAGGTGAATTTAGAGATGTAAAGTCTCAGTGTAAATTACCTTTTATAGTGTGTAAAATTTTTTAAAATGAAAAAAATAATACTATTTCTTTTGATTAAGAAAGTTGTTAAACATATTAGGTATAGTGAAATGATTCCACAAGCTGAAAATATTTTCGAACGATTCTCCAGTTGGGTCTTTGTTATAAATTGTTTTGTCGCGTAAATTCAACTGCAATAGTTCGCAATAGAAAGGTTGTGAACGAATTGTCTGAAACAATCTGTATATGCTACTAAAGGACCACTTATATAGGAGACGGCAAATCAAACTGGATATAAGAAAGCAACATACGAATTAAAACGAAATAACGGCAGACAATAGACCTTGAAATGAGACACGATTCTAAATCTCTGCTGTACCGTTAGCTACTCGATAAACTTAAAAAAAAAAACTGGAATGCTTTTTTTTTCGTTTTCAATTAATAGGGACTGCGTTGAAATTAAGTACGTAGGAATGTCATTTAATGCTTTTTCTTTCTTTCTTGAGGAAATTATTTAAAGGTCAAGGAGCGGTATCGTTTAAGTTCAGACAAGTTGGTGATTAACGCTTGCAAAGTTATACAGATTATTATTTTGTAATCTGTTCTATTTGTATACATACAGGGTGTTTTGAAACATCGTTTAAAGATTTTAAGGGCATGTAGTACGATCGAAATAAGGTTAAATGTTAATTATGACTTTTAACCTTATTTTCGATCGTACTACATGCCCTTAAAATCTTTAAACGATGTTTCAAAACAGCCTGTATATGGTATGTACAGGGTGGGCCAATTTCGATGGGATTTAAGTTGGTTTAGGGTACTTCTAGCCTAGATATCGAAAAATAATTATACATTTCCTGGATTAGATTTTTCAGACAAGTTCAAATACGAAAACGGTTTTTTGTTATGTCAAGTAGCTTTCAAGCTACAAGGGGATCTTCAAAAGTTAGCATATTTGAAAAGTCGTCATATCTTTCTATTACTAAACATTTTGTTATTGCGAACAGGACTTTTTTTAAGTTTTTTTTTATGCGAATCCACTAATGAAAATCAAGATACCAAATTGTTCTTAGTTTTTGTGATATAAAATAAAATTGGCATTTTTCTTGTGGAATATGCCATAGGTACTTTTTATTTTTCTTCAATCTACATAAAATTCCTTTACATTGATATATCACAAGCAAGGTTTTGATTATTAGTTGTTAGGATATTTAACGATTTTTAAAATTACCATAGTTGACTGTGATGCAGGCGCATTATTAATAAATAAATCGAAACCGGATGATCTGAGTAGCATATCAGTAGGTATATAATCAGTATTTTGGAAATTTAGCTAATGAGTTACAAAAACAGTTTACGGTAATCAAAAAACGCGGTTAAAGTGTGTTTCTAATATTGGTTTTTGTTCCGATGCTTTTAAAATAGATTGACAGGCTAAAAATGCAAAACAAAATAAAATAAAAGATATTCTTAAAAAATTCGAAAACGAATAGATCAATTTCAAAAAACTAAACGCCAAAATGTAGTGTTTCAAAAGACCATTAAAATGAGGAATTACTCGATACGCTTTCCGTTTAGGATCTGCCCCGGGGGAAAATCCTAAACGTTTCATGCAATTTTTGCATGAAACGTGTTTCCCGTCGAAGTTTTCAAATGAACACCCGGTGTATTACAGCAGTCGTACATTAGGTGGTACAGTGAAACAGTGTATTCTAGTTGTAGGTGACTTCGTGTTTTTAGGGATTGTAAAGAGTGAGTTGGAAATTTTTTTAATTTATTATTATAATCAATAGAAAAGGCGAACTGAAGACATATAATTTAATATACTTTTGTTCATAACAACGATGTATTTAAAATTTAAATAATAAATATTATGTATTTGCAATAATTCTATTATTTAAAGCATCTGCAACTGCAAAAATTGTTTGGCTTTGTTATGTAGCTGACGTAACTTTGTTAATTTTCATGCTAATTTTCCAGGAACCGTGTTTATTTCCAATTATGAGTTCTTTCCACTGACATATTCCTAGAGAGATCTGCTGATGATAAATTTATAATTAAACTAGATATTCTAAATATTGTAACTAGAATTGGTAAATATATTACTTGCAATAGAAAAAGAATTTATCCGTATATATAGGGTATATATAGTTGGCTATGATCTAGTTAGGGAAAGTGACATAATCAATGTCGCACTTTCGATTACATTGAAAGTCATAGCCAACTTTAATATTATAAATAGAAGCCTATATTTTTGATTGCATTTTTAAATTCTACAGGGAATTTTAAAGCCAATTCTACAAAACATCTTCTTAGCTATCGGTTACCGTTCTGGAGTTATTTTGATTTTTGTGAAAAAATCCAGAAAAACCTATGATACATTACTCTACTATATAACGAAGGAATAAAAAATCTCTATCGAAAAGCTACAAGTGTTCTTGTACCTATCTCCATCGCTTCTTTTAGAATTAGTGATTTTCAGAAAATGTAGTTGTGAATTAGTATTTCATTAGAAAATTTGCACGCAGTAAGCTGTGGGGACTACGCAGCACTACTGAACAATATCAGTCTACACTCAAGTGACCTGTCAAATTATTTTGGTCTGTGTTGTCGTGTTTATTGCATTAGCAAAAATGGAAAACCATTTTAATAATTAGTATAGAAATGAAGATATTTTAAATTTATTTTTTATCCACGAAGAATGTAATAAAATTGTAAGCAGAGCTTACCGAGTATTTAATGACCGATATCCTCACTTGCCGTCTATTAAGAGAACACATTTGCGAAGAATTCAAAAAAAATTTTTACTTACTGCCAAAACTTGTAACAGAGAATGAGAATTATGAAATAATGGTGTTAGCTTATTTTCACAGCCACCCTCATAGTTCCATACGTGCTGCTGCTGAAGAAATAGGTATATCCTATTCATCGATATAGCGCATTCTATAAAAACATAAAATGCACGCATACACCTTTAACATCGTGCAAGCGTTACATCCTGGTGATGAGGCTCGCTGTCTTGCTTTTTGCGAACAAATATTACGTAATAAGGCTCCAGGAAGGTCAACAGTTTTTACAAAAAATTATTTGGACGAATGAATCCAAATTTACCAGAGAGGGTAATATAAGAGAGGTAAATATTGTTGATAGATGCAACTGGCACTACTGGACACCGCAAAACTCCCACTTCGTTCGTGAAGCTAGCTACCAGAATGCATTTAATTTTAATGTATTTTGTTTAATAATGTATGGAAGAATTCATTTTCAAATTTATGATGGCATCTTAAACAGTGATTTTGCGGCAATGCGTGGCAGACTTTCTCGGGACGAGTTGCCTCTGTTAGATCGGAGATTGCTGGTACCAAATGGATGGGGCACCAGCACATTCTTCTTATAAGGTAGAGTGCAATGTTTAATGATAGGTGGATTGGACGTAACGGAACTTGGGCTTGGCCACCAAGATCTCCTGATTTGACACCCCTCGATTTTTAATTATAGGGACATCTAAAATCTTTAGTGTATTCGGACACAGTGCAGACTAAAACAGAATTAGAGCGACGAGTAAGGGAAGCGTTTGATAACATAGATCCTGAACAAATAATACAGGTTACAACAACAGAAGTTTATAACAGGGTCTTAAAGTGTTTGCAATCGAATGGGGGTCACATACAACACTTATAATTTTGTTATACATAATACATACAGCATTTCGTTTTTGATTATCTTGTATTCAATAAATTTTATTTTCTTATACTATATTTTGCTTTTTTTATATAAAATCCCTTAAAATTAAAATGGTTTTTTACCACCTACTATTAATTAAATACTAATTCAAAACTACATTTTCTGAAAATCACTAATTCTGAAAGAAGCGATTGAGATAGGTATAAGAACACTTCTAGCTTTTTGATAGGGAATTCGATTCTACATCGCATGGTGTAAAAATATACAGGGCGTTCCATTTGAAAAAAAAATACTTTTAGTACTAGGAGGTTACGCTAAATCAACCCTAGGTTGTGAGATACCCCGTATAATCTTGTAGCTTAAATAGTAAAGTACCTGTACCCTCCACCCTTCACATAAAAGCTGTATACCTTTTACTTTTTATAGCTGTCACTCGCCTTTAATGCATCACATGTCTTTTTTGGATTTTTTTTGGAAAAAGGAAGTTAATTAATATAACTTCCTTTTTCTAAATAGACCAAGTTTCAAAATCGAGATATCATTGCAAATTAAAGAATTTTTAATGGACAGGTTCTGTGAATCACCCTGTATATATATGTACATTTTTACACCTAAACTACTACTGCTTGAATTTGATAGCTATTAATGTTTGTTATTACAAAATATTTCATTGTCACTTAATAGAAACGGTTAAGTATTAAAGTATTTACCCTGTATTGTATATATATCGAGGTAATTAGTCCTTTTTTTGGTAATAAGGCTTGATAAATAAAGGAATTACATTATTTTTTAAACATTTCGACCATTTATTCAGCCTTTTTCAATTAAATAAAATAAATTTAACAGAAGTAAACTGTGCTACTAAAACATAACCACAGTCATTATGACAATATAAGTTATACACATTAAAAATTTTGTAAAAGAGACAAGTACAACAACCTTTATGTTAATGTAAATTTATTTTGTTTAATTGAAAAAGGCTGAATAAATGGTGGCAACGGTTTAAAAATAATTTAATAATTAATTAATTGCCGAATAAAGGACTAATTATCTCGATATATTAACTAGAAACGTCATAGAACATTTTCGATTTATTTATACGAAGCGTTTAAGAGAAATGCACTGTATATAAAGTTTACTAACGAGGTACAAACAAATACGTCATGTTTATGCAAGTAACTCTTGTTTTCCTGACGACAGTGTTGATAATACATTTAAATTATTAACTGTCTTATTACGAGAATTGAATAGTTCTTATACTACAATAATGTACTGCACGTTAGGTATTCTTTTCGCTTATGTCTTTTTGTTGTAAGAATTTTGTGTTTAGGAAACCGTTGTTTTAGAAATCTATAGTGTTTCTTTATAAAGTTATCTTAATTTAAAATGAAATGCCACGATAAGTAATATTTCCTTGTACCTGTTTTCATTTACATGCGAAGAAATGCAGACTGTCTTAATTTTTCTTTTCTTCCACCAGAAGGAAAAAAAAAGCACTTTCACTGGATTACTTGTTTATGTATGTACGAGTAAATACATACATCAACTGTCGTTATACCAAAACTATTTCCACACTTGCAGTGTTACCGTTCTACGTTAATCCACTTTTTATAAATTTGAAAGTTACGAAGTTGTCTGTCCGCGCACAAGACGTGCTCGCAATCGTAACGAATTTATCACGGTGTACGCGATGTGACCGCGAAAATAAAACCACGGAGCTGCGGTGCTACTGCGCGATATTTTGAAGCGAACTGAATAAATAACTTTAGCGTGGAAACTGTTCCATTTCGTTACGGGTATCTCGTGGACGATTAGATAACGTTGTGATTGAAAGCTGAGCACCTAGGTATATAATTCACGAAACTAGGAAAACATTATGCAAACATATCGAATTGTCCCAGCCGTAAGGTCTTGGTTCGTAACCTTTATATTCATAGATATTTTTCCATGAAATTAGGAATGCAATAGGTAATTTCAGTATATTTTTAAGTATTTCAGCAGCATTATCATTTTTATAACCTCCGGTTTTACGTATAAAATTTGGTATGTTATCTTGGAGTGCATTTTTGGATATTTGAATTCATCGTAAGTTTCCCAGAACATATAATTCGTTAGTTTTTATTTTCTTGGTTATCAAAATCTTGAACTTCCATTTTCAATAAGAAATTTTTTCTAACTGTCAACATGACAGTAAGAAACTATTAAGAGTAAACGATATCAGCCAATCAACTCGACAGATGGGATCCGAACTCCTCGCGTCTCCATTTCAATATAAAGTTCACCTTACGACACCTGTTTTGGTTGTATAAAGTCATACTTTGTCGCACGTTAATTTATTTTTTTGAGGTTAGTAACAAAAAAAAAAATAAACTAATATTTGAATGTCAAATATAAACGGTTTAATGCAACCAACATGTGCATTAGAAGTTGTACAAAGAATAAAAGACAGAGTTGACAACATTTTATTTATACTAATTAACAATATAAATTATTAAACAGAGTTGGATAAGATTTCTAATGCTACTATTGAAAGATTCATGTGCATTAATGGGAGTCCCAGACACATCCTGGGAACACACTATGTTTTATTTGAATTCTTGTTCATGCACATTCAGTGACACATCATTGCCTATTGCATTAGAAGCCCATGGATTCTGCATGATCTTCGTGAATGTATTAGATGCATTAGACAGTATTCGCGTAACTTCAACTTTTTCCTTTGTAGAATTATCAATGTAACCTTCAGCCCCACTGCTGAAGATTTCCGTCCTTGGCGCTTAATTGTTATTAAGTCATCGCCACTATTAGCCAAGTATGTTACATATGAACGTCTAAAGCAATGTTCAGTGAAGAGCTCAGGAATAGGTAGATTTAAATAAGTAGCAAAACTTGTTGGTACTTTACCTATAGTATTAATACCAATTAGACTATTTACTCAAGAACCATTTCTATATTGCAGGAAGAAGCGTTTATGTGTAACAATACTGAAACGAAGTTTCATTATTTTTTAACCAAATCAATCCATAATTTTTGTGTTATAAATAAATAAATAAAATAAATAACTAAATAAATAAATAAACAGTTTATTGCAATTTGTAAATAAATAATAAATTTACAGCAGCAAAAAGTCAAAATAAGAAAAATACAAAAGAAAAACGAAGTACATATGTAGATATAAAAACTGTGTGATGGGTGGAGACTGTGGCTTGAAAACTATAACAAAAATCCAAAAGAAAAAGTGAAAAAATCCCTTACCACAAAAATTAAAAGATACAAATCTAAATACGTACATATTTCGGCAACTAAGTTGCCATCTTCAGTAGAAAACAAGTGAAGAGCAGTGTTAAACGTAGTGTTTTCGGCTAAGGTAAACCTTGGAAGATATGCTCTTCACCAAATCACTAGTGGAATAACACTGACATCCTTTACAAACAACAAGGCTTATATACTATCTAAATCTAATGGAACGTGACGAACTGGCAATTAAGTTAACAATAATTCGTATAAGCTGGACTCGGATATTGGTCCTTTGTCGGAATTCATTAATTTACATTTGTTTTTAAGTATATAAATACTTTTGTAAATCAAAATAAAAAAATCTGGGATTTATGAAATAAGTTGTAGAGATTGTAATCAAAAATATGTTGGGCAAACTAGGCGCTCAATTTCAACTCGTTATAAAGAACATATTGCACATTTCAAATACAACAGACCAGATAAATCTAGCGTTGCTCGACATATTTTAGACACAGGTCACGGTATGCCTACAGATAGCCTTAGGCTAGTTAAAACTGTAAATAATTTTAGAGAATTAGATAGTTACGAAAGTAACCTACCTCTCCTATAGAGATTTTTTCTCTTTGAAAAGCACAGCCTTCCATGCACATTTCGTAAGATGTGAAAGAAACTTGTTTCATGTAGACAGCATATGTATTCGCAGGAAAAGAATTTTAAAGTGGACATTCGCGGGTTGGTATTGACTGCTTCCGATTGCTGTGCTATGTAAATACAAAATTGAATTAAAGGTTTCGTATGAAAAAAGTTGACTTCGTTTTGGTTTCCAGTAACTTCGCTATGAAATCAATTAATTCTGATATGGAATTAGAAACGTTGGGTAAAAGAGGTAGTATCTTCTATTTCGGAAAAGTTACCTCCGATATGGATTTTAATAGCACCATCATCGAACTATAGTTTCCGTAACGGAGGCATTTTCGTCTATCAAGGAGGGGATACACTCTTAAATGGAGTTAGAATCTCTCCTTGGCGGTTGTAATCTCATCTATTAAGGGAGGTAGTTACCTCTCATATGGATTTCAGTAGCTCCCTTCCGGTAATATAGCTTCTGCAACGGAGGTAATTATATCTGCCGCGGAAATAGTTTTATTTATTCCGGAGAAGATTACCTCCTCTATGGATTTTTTTAACAAATTATTGGAGGAAATTCACGGTTTCTAGGATGAAATTGCTTCCACGTTTCTTCCGTTGGGGTGTAAAATATTTAACTCTTAAATGGAGGCTCCTTGAACGGATGGTCGCGAGGGAACACCGGAAAAGTGTTGAAACGGTGTTAAATCCAACTCCGTATTTTTATCTGTGTACTGTATCGGTAACGATGTTCTGTGACTCTAAAACTACTAAGGTAAGTAAATTTGAATCAGTTTATAAAATGTGACAAATTATTATTTATACTAATCTTGTTATAGTAATATGAATATGTTTTACATGGATTTCTATAAAATTAACAAATTTGATAGTTTTGAAGGATTAGATACATTTCTCAATTATATTTGAGAGCTGGTCAACTACTGGTTACATAATAATTTATTTTGCTATTGAATGGCCGATGTCGTCATTCACTGGCATGGACAAGAAGTGTGAAAATGCAACGTCAATGCATAATTTGTAATATTATTGCCATGTGAGTAGCAGTATTTCTAAATTAACAATAATGAATATTCGCATTTCTAGTATTTGACCGGTTAATTCAATAAAATCGGGAAAGGGTCATTTACTAGGTTCACCAACCAATAAATGACCACACAATGACTTTTGGCGTATTAGAATCGTATATGGCACAACTGAAATAAAATTACGCAATAAACATTTAAAGTCAAGTGAAACGAAATATTAACTAATACACTAATGATGGAGCTAAATATTAAATAAAAATAGTTAGTGTTTCACTACAAATGGCAAAAGCTGAGAAAGTGCCCTTAGCTGTGTCCTCTAAATTATGGAAAGAATATTATGAACTAAACGAAAATGAGAAGAAAGCTTTGGAAAACATAAAGAAACAAAACAAAAATTGCAGAATGCAAAAGAAGCAACATATTAGCGCAAATAAGAATATTAATAAAATCCAAGTTTTAACCAAACCAAACCAAGACCTAGTGGCAAACGACGCTACAAGAGAAGAAAATAATGAATCTGAACCAGCTCCAAATCTAGGAAAGGTTACTTTAATAGCAGATATGAAAATCTATATTTTCCTGGAATTGTAATAACAGCAAACGAACAAGAATATGAAGTAAGAGTAGTGGCAAGAAGTGGTAGCCAAACCCAGTGGACCAAGTATGGTATATAAAAAAACATAATAGAAAACATTGAGCCTCCGCAATTACTCAGAGCCGTGGTAACACATATACTGTTCCAGAATAGAGAAATACAGCATCATGAGCTTATAATGGGCACCTGGATATAATGGCCGTTTATAGAGGGTGCATTGGAGTCCATTATAAGTTTACTATGTTATTAACACTATTTTTGAAATATATATTATCTGTATGCTCCTCTTGTTCATTTAAAGCATAAAAATGTTGATAATTGTTTATTTTAATGAAATGGAAGTTCGTGGTCATTAACTTGACATTTTTACAGTTATTAACTGGAACTATCTGGTCATTTACTGGGTTTTCTTACATGAAGAATCATTTCAGTGCGAAAAAATATTTTTAAAAAAATACCCACAACAGTGATTTAATTAATTTAAAATTACACAGATTAAACTTTATGATTAAGCTACTACAAATTGTAACATCTATATGTATAATTTACTATACGATAGCTGTAGGCTTAAATGGTCATTTATTGGGCGTTTTACCCTACTAACTATTTGTGGGGTGTATGAATTCATTGCTACACTTGCTAAATTTGTATTCTACTTCATGGTTTAGATATAGGCTAAAGTGTCAACGCACATACTTTTATCAACAGTTACGTTGCATGCGTTTTCAAGGAACAATCGCACACTAAAATACGCACTGACCGTTACACAATTACGCGTGTGTAATGTCGCAAGAATCACGACTGACCGCGACGCGACGCCCGGCGCTTCCTGCTCCACTATGGAATAACGAAACAATTTAGGTAAGTTTATCGCTAACGTAACCGACTGAAACCATGGCCTCGTGTGTTTACAACCGGAGAATAGTCGGTCGCATCGCGTCGTCCAGCCCAATTAGAATGGATAACGTGCTGGGAACGCGATTTCTTGTCTCTTGGGCGTCGAAATATCGAATGAGTTTGCTAGCAGTATCTACGTATGTATGTATGTATGATGTTGAACGTACTCGGTACATCTCCCACATAATAAACAGGAGATTTTCCTTTGCGTTTGTCTATATTTGGGTTAGTTTGGTATAGAACGTATAAAACGAAATTATTTTACGGTATTTGGTATGCAAGATATCATCACTGGTGGATGCGCTTTGTGTGTATTTGTACAAACCGTATATGTACATAAGCTTACGCCAATTTCAACAGATCTTTCATATACTTTGCCTTTAGTTATAATTTAATGAGTAATAGAGGTACTGCATGTTTTAGACCACTCGTCCACTATCTTTTTCTCGCAATCTATTGAAGTTAGTCTCATGCGACAAGAAATTTAATAACGTAAATGCCTGAAGAATCCTGTGAAAATATTATCAATATCCGCACTCAAAAAAGTACATGGGGAATTATCACTATAATATTGTAGTTGAAAAAATGTAGTTATAGTTACCGCAATTGTAAAAGCCAGTCCTAATCCGTTCTCGTATACAGCTTACTGCATTATTGTGTATAACATTGTGTAGTATATTTTAACAGTACAAACGATATGAATTTGTAATATATTTTTGTTTCAAAGTACTACTTCAAAGTAGCATGAAATACTACAAATTATTAAAAAATCTATTACAATGTATAAACACTTTGTACACAATAGTATGCCAAACTTTCTTGTATTAAAAGGTCGAATATAATGTAGTCGAATTTAGTACAATTAGGTTTGAAAATTCAAACAACCATACATTATATTAATTATTGTAGGTGCTTGTTTATTAATATCAGTTTCATTTGAATCTTATTAAATTAGATATCCCAACGCGTTTTTACTATATTGATTATTGATACAAATATAAATTATGTGCGGAATTGCGGAAACAAACGTGAGTACTGAATAAAAGCAAGCAAAAATGGGTTTTGATCTTCGCAGTGCCAGCAATCATCCCGCTAATACGCCATTTTATATTAGTTTATATTAATAAGACGTACATGGTGGTGGTCGTGTGATTTGTCTGTTCTTATGTCGTGTCCTATGGTACTTCGTCCATTAGATATATATACATTAATAACGATGGATGCGAAAAGTTATTTACTGAGTTGGAGATTAGAACCGTTGGTGAGCATTTTTTAAGGTACGACATTGAAATATATCTTGAATACAAAAGTATAGGTGTGTATGTATGTATTTAGCAAATAATTGTGTTTCCTTATCTGTTGAACTACCTATTACTGGTGCTGATATGTGTTTATATACATACAATTACTTATAGAGGGTAAATTCTTGGGTTGTCTGGAATCTAGTACGTCATAATAACAAATAATTATAATGTTATCTAATTCTAAGTGACGCTAAACGAGAGCTTATATTATGTAGACGTAATTTTAATTTTATAGATATATAATATTAATGCACGTTTATTGTTGTTATATGAACTGTAGAAGTTCTTTCTATTGTCCATACATCGGTGGCTTTTACAACTTTTATTGATGTGTAATAATTTTCAGACAGTACAATTTTCTAATTTTCTGTTACATATAGTTGAAACCGCAATAGATATTTGTGGGTTTACATTGGCTTCTTTCTTTTTTTAATGTATGCATTTAACACCTTTGTCTACCTACAGAGTACCTATATCAACTACTTTATGTATCTATTGCTATAAAGATTACATTTATGAATTATGTTAATAGGCTCTATTCTGTAAGAATTCTGTTAAAATTAACATGTTAAAAATTAAGTTATAATAATAGGATATAGGGAAATTAATCTTTAATTTTAACAGAATGCTTACATAGGCTCCATATTTCCAGTTATATTGCTTAAAGTATATTTATAAAGAGCCCCGTTAGTCACTACAAAACTTAATTTGTATTTATTTCCAGAATATTGCTGACTTGGATGTGCAGCTACAGTTTGGGCAGAGAGAAACGCCAGATTTCAGTTTCCAGTACAAGAGATACCAAATATAAAAATATATATATAATAAATAGTTGGAGAACTTCTTAAAGTAACGGACTCATACGTATGCACTTTGTATCAAATATAAAGTAGATACACCATTAAAAGCTGTGGATGCATGTTTTAAAATAATGTTTGCATTGGGTACTGGGTATCCAATAGAATGCGATCAGGTCATTTCAGTTTTATTGAAAAAATCTGAGTAAAAAATGTTTGTGTTCCAAGTTAGTATCTTTTTCAATAAAAATGTGTTAAGTTGAGAATGTTGTCTAGTAAATGTATTTTTCAATAAAATTCTTGTTTTTATTAATTTCTATTTCCTTATTGCTTTACTAAGTACATACATATATATAATGTTCTTACAACTAATATAATAACTATTTAGTTGTGCAAATATAGCATTTACCAGCGTAAGTGTATACCTATATAAAATTGTGGTAATTGTTACAACACTTCCTTACTAAATAGTAATATATTGCGTGAAAAGCGTTAGATGCTATAGCGATAATTATCACTACAATTTCTAGTAACTTATAGTTTTCATTGTTTACTGCGTAACAGCTTTTGACCTCCAATTCTAGCATTATACAAGTAGAAGCGTTCTCAATAAATATAGTGCAAATCGCTATTTTCCGGGGCAAAGTTGATCAAATATTATTTTACTTAGTGTTATACTTTGTAGCACACCTTACGAGTGCATATTACAAAGTATTGCATAGTTTAGCGTAAAAATTACTACAACTTTGTTGATTCAGTCTTATTTGTTTTGAGAAATTGTCTCTCAGAGAAATTGTATAAAGTATGACAATATTGTAGTAAGCTCTCTCGAAAATAAAATGACCGTACTGACTATTTTGTTGTCGCAAATTCTTTTACAAATTCTAATACACATTCTTATACACGTTAGACACAATTTTGTGTGACTTTTCATTACAGATTGCGCCTGGTGCATATATTACTGTAATTTGCAGCTATATGGAATACAATTGTAATAAAATTTGCTAGTTTTTTTTTTTTGGGTGCGGAAACGTTAATATACCGGAAGTTGATAGCAAATCTCTTATTTTAAATGAAATCATATGTTTTTCTTACTTTAATGAAATCTACAGATTATTTAAACGCATTTTTTACTGAAAGTCACTATGTCTAAATTTAATCGTTTTTGAGATTTTCACGGTTTTGTCAAAATTTTGACGTTTGTATCTCCTTCTGTAGGGTTCTGTATTTGGGTATTATTTTATTTTCCGTTGCGTTACAAAATGTAAGAGAATGAAATTCTATTCTTTTTTAAACTTCAAAATTTAAAATTTGCAATTTTGCAACAATCACTTAAATAATAAATTACAAAGAAATATAGGTACTCATATTTAAACACAAAATATTAAATCTTGTAACCACAGATACAATTAAACATTTAAAAGCTAATCAAAATGAAATACAGCGTATAAAAATGAATTTACATAAAATAATAGAAAATAAAAATCTTCCCTTTGCTCCCTTTTACAGAAAACTAATCATACGTACGAACAACATTTTCAAAAAATAAAATTGAAACAACAAAAAGGAAAATTCAAAATCTAATCAACCGTAATACACCACAAGTTATCATAAACTCTCAATCAGAACAAAAAGAATGGATTTGTAATTTATCTAACACTTCCGCCACCTATTGTTGAAACATTAAGCTTAGGTCCACAATGTGCTATTCCCTACCAAAACAATAAATCAATTCCCGTTCACAATATTATAGCTAAGTATTTGGATATCCAGAAATGCTTTTGATCAAATCGATCATTATATTCTACCCGGAAAATTGAGTTCCTTTGGCTTCTCTGATCTTTTACTTTCTTTACTTAGCTTTTAGTTGGCAAGAAGAAGATTTTGCGTGACTTTTCGCAATAATACCTCTGTAGAGTTTAAGCAGACGTCAGGTGTGCCCCAGTGATTTAACCTGGATGAGCAGAGGATTATATAGGATTCGTATTATTTATTAATGACCAGCTGAACATACTCACTTGTGATAAACTTATGTTCGTTGACGATATAAAACTATTTACTCGCATTGAATCTCCTTTGGATTGCAAACTACTTCAAAGAAACATTGAGTCGGTCTCATCTTGGTGAGAGGACTTTAGACTATCACTGAATATACCTAAATGTACCACCATTCTCTTCACAAGGAAGCTACTGCCACTCCAATTCTCTTATAGGATAGGCAACAATATTTTAACTTTCTCCACTTCCATCAAGGATCTAGAAGTCTTATTTGATCCAGCTCTCTCTTTCACTAATCACATTAATGAGTTAATAAGTAAATGTTTTAAACTGTATGGATTCATTTATCGTAATTGTAGAAACTTTTAGAAATTTTAGAAATTTAACTGCTTTAAAAACTTTGTTTTACGCTTTAGTTAGATCTCGTTTGGAATATGCCGCATTAGTATGGTGTGCCATCTATTTAACTCATATCAACTCCATCGAATCTGTTCAGCATAGATTTTTAAAGTTTCTTCACTTCATATATGAAGGATCATATTCACCTAGAGGTTACGACATTCAATGCTCTTGTCTCAGTTTAATTTCTCTTCTCTTTATACTAGGAGACTCTCTTTTCTTTGCTTCACAACGGCCTTGATTGCGCGCAGTTGCTTCATAAATTAAATTTTCTAGTCCCTAGACTTAATTCTAGATCACCTTCTACGTTTTGCTCCCGTCCTGTGTTTTTGGACACTCCTGCTACATGTTCTGGGCTTATAAGTGAAGCCGATAGTCTCTTTCTTGCCAATTTGTCGATTTTTTTGTTTCTTCGATTCTCGAATGTCCGGGGAAAGTAATTTTATGCCGATCTGCCAGGCTATTCACTTTTCGAATGTATTCCCAAACGAGTCTTGATCGTATCCTGGACTTCGCTAATGCTCTTAGTATCGCCTGGCTGTCAGTTGCAATGCAGATTCGTTTATTTTTATAAGCCCTCTGATTGATATCTGTTGCGGAATGCGTATGTCTCTAACGGGATGCTTAGAAAATATAAATAAAATACATTTCCAGAAAATGAAATTGTATGAAGTATAAAGAAGTGAAAACATTAGTCTTACAGCCATAACACAGCAATGATGAGGCGTTTGTAGTATACAGTATCCACTACTACTGTTTTACTATCTAACATATCCATATTGCATTTTAAATCAATCGAGTCAAATGATCCTATGAATGGGTAACTCAACAGCACGGTTATATTTATGATTAGTTTGATATTTTCATCGTTAAATAAGTAGTAGTCTGTCAGAATCTAATGCTGGAGTCACACTAGCGTCTGATGCCGTTACTTATTGGGCTATTTGGCATTTCATATAGGTGTAGCCACTACTTAATGCCCTAATTTGTTATCGTGGCTATGAGTGGCGTTAGACGTTAGGCGATAGCTCTGATGGCGGTCTGTTTTGACACATAAAGAGGATTTATCGCGTCATTTGTCACGTCTTTTGTCCACACTAGCTAGGGTTTTTGAATTTTAACTCACACCAATAGATTCGGGCTTGGTTGCGTGTTTGAGTTTTGAAGTTAATCATTGTAGATACCTATACGATTGCATGAAATTGAGTGATCTAATGATAAAATAATCAACCTCCAATTTGACATTATTTTATTAAAGAATGCGTTATTTATTCATTCATTCATATGTATATATTTTTGCAATAAAAATTACAATAATATGTCAAAATATCTGTAGAAATTAGCATCGTAAGTTAAACAATAAAATAAAATAAAGAACACACATACATCTATGTGTATAAGTCAATACATAAATATATCACTAACATGAATAACAAACATACGAACATTAAGTGAAACTACAATTCAGAAATTCATCTATTGTATAAAATGCGTTATTTAGTAAGAGTCTTTTGATTTGTGTTTTAAAGGTGTTGACTGGCATAAATTTGAAGCGCTCCGGTAATTTGTTAAAAATTTTAGCGCCCCAAAAATCAGCGTGCTTCTGGGTAGCTTGAGTGCTATGATAAGAAACTTTTAGTTGTGATCTGGTGCGGGTATCGTAATTATGTGAGTCGCCATTTTTACTAAGATTATGTTGATTTTTGTGTACATATCTGGAGACATTATATATATATACACTCGGAAGCGTAAGTATTCCCTCACTGATGAATGCTTGTTTACAGGACTGCTCTTTTTTCAGGTCACACAGAATCCTTATTGCGCGTTTTTGGAGGATGAAGATACGATTAGCTCCGGAAGACGTTCCCCAAAACTCTATCCCGTAGGCAGCTACACTGTGAAAGTTCGAGAAGTACACCATCCTTGCGGCCTGGTAAGTAGACACATTTTTTATACGTAGCAAACAATAAATCGCGGCACTCAGCTTTTTAGCTAGTCCGTCAACATGTTCCAACCACGTTAATTTACTATCTATTTGAATGCCTAGCAGTTTGACACTACTAGCACCCACTTTTTTATTCAGTGTAATCATAGTGTGTTGTGTTTTATCTGTATTAAGTTTAAGTTTGTTGGAAGTAAACCACGTTTCTGCTTCTCTAACCACTGTGTGTGTCTTTTGTATGAGTTTATTCATTGTATCGTCCTTTACTAGAAGCGATGTATCATCGGCATATTGACATACAAAATCCGCGGTGATGTTAACGTCAAGATCGTTCACGTAAATAATAAATAATAACGGCCCTAAAATAGAACCTTGCGGTACACCGCAATCAATGGGCACTACAGCAGATTTATTTCCAGCAACCTCAACATATTGACGCCTATTCTGTAGATATGCTTCCAGTAGACTGTGGCTATTACCCCGTATCCCATAGTAATGGAATTTATCCAACAATAATCTGTGGTCAACGGTATCAAACGCACTACTCAGATCACAGCATACTAATTCGATGTACTCCTCATTAGCTAGTGCCGTCATCATCGCATTCATTATTTCTCTATCCCGTTGCAGTTGATCTATTCTTACGAAAACCATGCTGGGCACTAGTGATTATATTATGTTTATTTAAAAAACTACCTAATCTATCTGCAACAGCCATCTCAAAGATCTTGGAAAATGCAGGCAAAACTGATATTGGCCTGTAATTATTCTCATCCTCAATGTTTCCTTTTTTATATATAGGTACTACCTTCGCTATTTTCAGTTCGTTTGGGAAAATGCCTTCCGATAGACAGTTATTCAGAATAGTGACAAGTGGTTTTATACTACTTGGAGCAATAGCTTTTAGGAGTTTCGTCGAGATACCGTAGTAATCCCGCGTATCCTTGCCTTTTATCCTTGTAATAATCTCCTCTACTTCATCTGAGGTTACCGGAGCGAAGTAACAAGAATTTCTACTCATTTTGTTTGTTTTATGCAATAATTCATACGGATCGATTGGTGGCCCGCCTATTAGGGGTGCTTAAGTGTAAGGTATTGGTTCATACTATCAGGCGTTATACTCGTGCTGCAGGCCTGTTTAATGTTCCTTCCGGTTAGCTGGTTGATTATTTTATTTATTCACACTATGTCAAATGCAAGTGTAGCAAATTTAACGTGTTTAATCTAAATTTTTTGGCGCCTTGATTATTACGATAACGGACGTTAGACGTTAATATAAGTGTAGCCCTAGCATTACACATACACATTTCAAGCTAGATACATTGACAATGAGGGAAAGAGTGATTCGATTAACCATATATAACTTTGCAGCACAAAGTAGACTTGATGTATAATTAAAGCATGACCCACATTAATATTTAAAAGATCCAAGATGGTGGAAATTATGGATAGATCATTTCTAGCGCTAGGGCAATGTGTTCATATTTTTTGTCAACTCAAACTTTCAGTTGTTTGTTTTTGAAATAATAAAAGTAAAATGATAGTCTCAAGGCTTTAAAATTGCTTTGTGTATAATAAATATGATTGGTGACTTCACAAAATTATTCAAAATTTTAGATAACATGTCTAAAATTTACTTACATAGTCGCTTCTTTTAGCACAAACAATAGGTTGATCAGGTGACTGTAACTTGATTGGAAATCCTTCACGTCGACACCATCATCGGAAATCTGAAAACAATATTGGTCTATAATAAATGTATAAATAATTTGCATTAATTATTTTAGTAATGCTGATTAGCATAAGAGTGTATATAAGTGTTCGTAGCGCCTGCCTTTAGTTTTTTATGCGTGGAATTCCTTTAATCCCGTTAATATATGCAATTTATATACGATAATGAATTTGATAATGAAATACCAAGTCAAACTTCAATCTGCTATAGTTAATTGCCAATATGGTTCAAAGATTTGTATTTGTAACGAAATGACATGAACAATATTTGTTATGGCAACTAAAATCAGTAACCGTGATTGAAAAGGTTTTCTTTTATCCAAAACAGCGGTCTTACGTGATCGGTGTGTCAAAAACTAGTATGTAGTTATTGTATATCGTTCAGATTCGACTTGGCAGTGCCAGTAATGTATATCTAAATGTGTATCCCATAAGCTGTGCACTGTCAACTGAGCTTGAATGATTTAGCATCGATGTTGTAGGTAACAGTTATGTGGCCTTTAAATCACCTTGAGGTTGTGTTACTTCTGTTTTTTTTTTTTCTATAAGCGGTGTTACATGAAATGAATTCGTATTTAGGCAGTGATTGATTTTGTGTCTGTAGATGTATGCGATTAATTACAGATGCACATTACTACTCTCTCTCTACTACTCTACTATAATGTGGTAATTATCTGATCTTATTTATTCGATTTTAATAATTGATTTGTACTTGCGCATCAATGGACTTTATTACCTGATACTAGTAGAATAGATTGAGCAATATTAGTAGCAATCAAAGAAATATTAGATTATTATGTTATTGAATATATCTTTCCAAAACAATTTACGGTTTCAATTCGTATTGTATAATCATTAAATATAAATAACATTTATTTAAGTATATGGGTTTTTTAATATCATCAATGATTTTCTCACTCTGGTCACGTAAACACACGGGAAAAGTGTTTTTTTTTTTGTAAAATCAATGTTCGTTCTTAAATATAAAACAAATACCTAACAATATTATATAATCACAAAAAAACGTTTTAGTTTTAAAATGAAAGGTAAAAAATAATTCAATTCATGCGCTCGAAATGTTGGGCACTTTTATTCACTTATTGTACCACCTGTCACAATAACACTTAAACAGAAACTGAAATTGCAATAAAACATTTGAAATGACCAAGCGGGGTACGGATGGGGTCCAAAAAGAGATAGCGGAGATGCCATAAAATAACTTACATGGTTCCATGGACGAGAATGGTCATGTACTATCTATTGTACACTATACACATACTGTCTATTTAACTTTTCAGCGGGCAAAATTTGTTCTTTATGCCAAAACTATAAAATAAATAATTTTCCAAATAGCATTCATTGTATTTTAGGGAGCTAATCGCGAAAATACTCTCATGGATTTACCCCGAGGTATTTCGAAAAGTTTTATTTCCGTAACATTTCCGATGATTCCTCCCCACACATTTACCGAAAATCGAGTGCTGAAATCTACTTTCTGACAAAGCATGGGGAGTTTCATCGCTCCAGATATGCTCGTTATGTGAGTTGTTAATCCCATCACGAGTGGAGGTGGACTCATCAGCGAACAAAGCAATTGGGAGGAGATACTGGTTTTTTAAATGTTCTGCGAGCGAAATCCAAAACTGTCAGAACTACAACAAAACTGCTTACATGACAAATGTCCAAAAGCCTACGTCAAGTGCATTGGATCTAAGTTACCAGTCGAGCCAAATGCGTCCATGATTCAACTAAATTAGTTGCCGTAACTAGTGATTTTCAACACTTTTGACCACCCATATCTGACAACGGTTGAGAATTGGACCTGTTTTGCTAATTTTGATACAAGGAATAATCCTATGAAATTATGCAACTCAACGAGGAGACACCCTGTATAGTAGCGGGCTTTTACTCAAACTAGACGAGCTGCTTTTTTTTCTTCTGTACGTTCAGTACAGTGAAGTTTTATGGTAAAGTGTACTGAATTGTTTAGCGTTATCGCTGCCACAGTTTTGAGTACTTGTATTAATTTTATAGTTGTTTAATAATATTTTTATTTATGTTTTTTTTTTGTTGTTACTGATTACAAAACCGTTATAGTCCATTATATAGGTAAACGTAGCATACAATGAGAAGTAAATATATGTAGATAAGCACAACATGAAATAGAAGTATGTTGGCTGATTCATAAAACGGAAAACAATTCAAACGTTTTTAATTATAGTTTGAAAAAAATGATTGCTTAAAACTAAAAAGAAATTGTCATTGCGTCAAGTATTTGACTTGTGCCAGCAGCATTCCATTTTTTGACATTGGAATACCTGTTAAAATAAATGCTGACGATACCATTAGAAATACTTGAGATATTTCTTGAGCTTAGATAATTTTGGTAAGGAAGCCAAAAAATGCAATCTGAAATACCTTGCCTATCGTTTATATATACGTTAAAGTAGTTTCTATTGCGCTGATAACGATTATTATGTACCATTATATATTTAACTAGGTACCACATTACAAGTGTAATTTTCAAGGTCGCTCACAAACTTGAAAATAAAATCTACAGAAGAAACAAATCTACTGTAGAGTTTTGACATATAAAACCAGCGTATGTTGAGATTGGTGTAAACGTTATATTGTTGCTGTTGTGAGCTATTCTGCAGTTACCGTTACAATACACTGAATTCTTTAGGCACCATGAGTGATATTATAATTTATTATTTAGCACATTTCATAGATAAAGTTTTTCGGTATTATAAGTTTCGCACATCATTCACCATTCATAATAAGTTTAAGTTATTTGAAGTATGCATGATCCTATTTAGAATTTTTATGACTATGTATAATACACTCTGCCAAAAAAGTATCGCATAAACTAAAAAAGGGCATTTATGAACCAAGATATTTTTAGACGTTCACAAAAAGTTTGCCTCGTGTATGTGAACTATAAAAACACTAACAAAATAATGGAATTTAGCGTTTTTACTTTTTTTTTTTCTAAAAGAACACATTTAGAAAAATGCATATGTGTAAGGTTTGTTCAGTTGTTTATTGAAAGTCTTCCTATACGGACAAATTTTAAAGTGCGAAGTCAGAGTTCTGTACCAACGCTTTTAAAACTAAAATGGGCAATTTAACTTCAGAACAAGTGGCTGCTATAGTTGCTTTAATCGAAGATGGACGATCTCAAGCATACGTTGCTAATTTGATGAACATCGATCAGTCAAGTGTTTCTAGAGCCGTAGCCAGATATAGGGAAACAGGCATTTACAGTAGAAGACCTGTACCAGGTCGTCCAAGATGTTCTACTCGCCAAGATGACCGCTATTTACTACTACAAGCATTACGTCGAAGACATGTAACTGCGAGACAATTGCAGAACGACTTGGCTAGAGTCAGAAATACTCGTGTGAGTACTCAAACTATTCTGAATAGGTTACGACAGAGTGGATTAAGAGCTAGAGTAGCTGTAACAGCCCCTCGTCTCACTAGGAACCACCGAGTGGCTCGCTTAAGGTTTGCCAGAGAACATGTAAATTGGAACATTAATGACTGGGCCAATATACTCTTCACAGATGAGTCAAGATTTGGTCCTTACACCTCAGATAGGCGTATCTCAGTGTACAGACGAGACGGTGAGCGCTATTCGCAGTGTAATATCAGACCTAGACCTAATTTCGCTGGTGGCTCTATTATGGTTTGGGGAGGCATCTGTTTAACAGGTCGTACAGAGTTAGTACCAGTAGACAGAGGTACACTGACTGCCCGCAGGTATATAACGGACATTTTAGAAGAACATGTAGTACCATATGCGCCAATTATAGGAAACGAATTCATGTTAATGCACGATAATGCACGACCGCATGTTGCAATAATCGTCCAGGAATACCTTAACGATGTTGGTATTCCAGTTTTAGATTGGCCTGCGGTAAGTCCGGACATGAACCCTATCGAGCACGTGTGGGACCTCCTTCACAGACGGATACGAACCCAAAATGTTGCCCCAGCGGACCTGCATGGACTAGCAAATGCTCTCCGTGACGAGTGGGAGAATTTGGATCAGGCTTATATACGGAGGTTAATCGAATCTCTGCCAAACCGTATGCGAGCGGTCATAAGAGCCAGAGGTGGCAATACTCAGTATTAAAAGCTACTGTTATGACATTTTTCTTTCCAAAATTATAATTTCTTGTTTTAATAAAAATCTCAAGTATGAGTTCTTGTTTTTATTTGGCCTGTATTTTATTTAAACAATCATAGAAATTATATCTTAGAGCGCATTAAAGTATATTTACAACTTTATGCTACAAACAAAGATTATGCGATACTTTTATGATTCAAAACTAAATTATGCGATACTTTTTTGGCGGAGTGTATATACTAAGCGAAAATTTAATATGAATTTATTGGCATCACATACATAAATACATACACATATGCCAAAATGACTAAATCACCCTAAGGTGCTCTTCCTCCAACCGTTAATCGCTTTAATCCAAATTTTGACAGTTAAGCCAGAAGTATAATTTGGTTGAATTGGCACACGTTGAATTTATCCTTTTCTTCACATCATTTACGTCATCTTCGTTGATGTAAGACTCTATAACTAGGGAACGATCTCGAGAGCTATATACATATAAACCTCCATTTTAATTTTCAAAAACCCAAGCAATTAAAAGCTTGCTGTCACTTTGACATATAAAAATAAGTAAAGCATATACGTGTATATATGTGGAAGTTGCCCTACATACTGTGTGTATATTTAAAATTGCATTTCCGCAATGTATTTCTGCATGTAAATAGAAGCTACTGTAAACAAACACAAATTGTATTTTCAATTGACAATTGGAAATTTTAGATGAGAAATATAATTTGCGGTCCTCAAGTTTACTTCAAAAATAAAAATTCAGTAGAAAAGTGTAATTTTGATATAAAAGTATTAGTTGGTGAGAAAAAGGCGGTTATTTTGAGCAATACATTTTTTATTTATATTAGATAAATTTTGCAGCGACGTTTCGACTAGATCTTTGGTCTTCTTCGGGCTGTTGAATTTAAAATATAAACTAGTCAGACAAATATAAAATAGTTAAAACATGGTGAAGTTAATAAAATATAAATTTAACATTTAATCACAGTTTAAGCCGTTTTTGGAAAAGCCAAAGCTATTACATTTAGAAAATAAAGTAGCCAAAAAAGTTGTTATCTAAATGTACTAACTTTAACTCGTGATGTATCAGGAACTTTTGTTTTGGTTGTTAATTTTTAATAAACATAAATGTGATATCAGATAATCAATTTTCACTCCGATTTTGGTCGAACGAAGATATAAGTACAGTATTTTTGGAAAGTCCAAGTTTGAAAATTCCTTGCAAGCTAAGTAAACATCTCAAGTGTTTGTTAAGTGCGTTAAGTGTTAATTTAACGTTTATTTTTAATTCGGTTTCAAAAATGATTACTCTTAGCTCTCATCGATTGTTCAATTTTATCTCAGGGTCGTTAAAGGAGTTCGAATTGAACGATACGCAAATTGCTTTAATTTTTTAAATTTAAATTTGCCGCCTCACACTTTTTTTATGTTGGCTCGCGTGCAATGTAGAAATTGCAATCGAGCTGAAACTTGTTGGTAACAATAATTTTTGAAGATGTTTTCTTTTGAGAATATGGCTGTATTAAAACATATCAGACGTTTCGGTAGATCTAGTACCTTCTTCAATTGCTAAAAAGACAAATTATTTGAATTTAAGTAATAATACAACAGACTTAATGTAGGCCGCATGAGAGTATGGAAAACTTTACGCAATTTCGGTTTGTACCCGTACCATATCTTACCTGTACAAGCTTTAAGACCTGCCGACTACGTAGTAAGACTTGAATTTAGTCGCTGGTTAGTGAGGAATCGAATTCTTTGTCGGAAAATATTGTTTAGTGACGAAGCCTCCTTCAACCGAACCGGCATCAATAACAGCAGAAATTCACATTGTTAGGCACTTGAAAATCCACAGAAAACTAAAGAATCCCGTTTTCAAGATAGATTTTCGGTGAATGTTTGGTGTGGAATTATTGGTGAGTGTCTCATTGGTCCATTTATAATCGAAGAATGTCTCACGGCCATTGTTTACGTTTTTTGGAAAACGACCTTCCAACATTACTGGATGACGTTCCTCTTAATGTAAGACAACAAATGTGGATACAACATGACGCACAGTGGATCGAAGTTGGTTAAAAATATGACAGCGTAAAAAAGCCAATCTTCCATAATCATAATAAAATTTGTATAAGTGTATAGTAAAATAAGCATTAGATATGGAAATCACAGTACAAACAAGTAGATTGATGGAATATCGAACAGAACCATGTTTGAAAGTACATATATTCGGAGATGGTACGCAGTGTATTTCGACCGTCCTCATCAACTACTAAAATCTTGGGAATTAGAAACGATACGAAGCTGCAATTTGCTCAGAATATATATTAACTATGTGTAATTGGACCTGCAAAGTATTAATAAATCATATTTGTAACTAACTATACAATTATGATTTTTTGAAGCTGGTGTTCTATGATTTAAAATTTTAACTTCTATTAGCTTTTTAAAAAAATGCGCAAATTTTCCCAGAAAAAGGAAAACTTGTCATCTAGGATCCTTCTAGTAGTTGCTCCAGTGATTTCAGGTGGTTTTTCGCGCAACCTTTTGAAAAAAGACGTTTTATTTAGCGCAATACCATTTCTAGCATTCTCATAAATGCATATTAATTAATATTTCCATAAAAAAATTGCTAAGTTATGCCATTTCAGTGACGAAACATTCCATATATGTTTCATAATCTCTTAGTTCTCGGATTAAAAAGAGTATAAACCAATTAGCATAATTATGAATATCGGTCATATACCTACATTATGAGATCGAATATGCTACTTCTTTAATATTCGCTGCACTTATTGTATCGTTGTCATTGTGTTATAATATTAAGTTAGAATTGTGAAATGCCCTGTGTTTGCTTATAATAATCGATTAATAGAAGATAAACAAAATAGGGTCTTTCTTTATATACTTGGTATGTGTAACTTCGGTTCGCCTACACATTGTAAGACTTATTCTCCATCTAGTTGGTTTGTGGCTGATATGAATACAATTTATGTTTTAGAATAGGTGCACATGAACAGGGAGATCATCTATATCATTTTCATAAATGTATCAATGTACCTACTGGTTAAAGGTAATCAAACTAGCACAGAAAATTAAAACATATATGTATTCGCATAGTAAAAATATGTGGAGAAACAATACAAAATATTCTAAGTAAATTGACATTTGTCTCAAAATGGTGATTCGAATGGGCGGACATTTCGAACAATACATTCAATAGAACAACTTCTTTTTAAATGATTTTTTTCTGTCTATAAGGTTATCTAAAACTTCAACTGCTTGTACCTCAGTTACGAAAGAGTTTTGGGCATATGTTCATTTAACATTTTTGTCTTGAAATTGCTGCAGCGACACATCCTTAAACTCTGGCAGTCACGTCATGGGACACCCTGTATGTTTCACAGAAATGGTGCAGTTGATGGAGTAAAACAAACACCACATTAAGATATGGATTAACGCGCAGAAAATAACATATCCAAACAAAAATGTAACATTTTTGAAATTTTTAAAAGTTAGAGCAGATATAATTATTTTATATATTAGATATATTTTACGTAAGTATTAGCTTCAAATTATTTAACATTGCTTTGCTTTAACAGATATTTGTTTAATTAAAACATAAATATTTGCAAACCCTTAGCAATTTTTAATTAGTGTGATTGTGCCATGTGTTAACAAATAGTTAATAGCATAGTTTATCTAGAAGTACATAGAAAGACTATCTTTGTTCAAATAAACTTTACATGAATGTCACCACATCATTGTCAAGTTTAACACTTTCAGGAAGTGTCCGGGCAGTGGATGTCACGGTCAATTAACGCAAGCATGTCAATTACTATTACAACATGTGAGTTTATTAATTTTACTCTATACATATTTACCTTGAAATTAAAAACCGGCAGTGAAATTACAAAAAAAAAAATAGATGAGAAATTAATAGGTGCTTTTAGATATTATAAACATTCTAATTATATATTATGAAATCTCTTACATTAGAGGAGAAAGTAATGTCTATTAGTTTTGCTGTGGTTACAGTGTGGCAACCGTTCATAGCACGATGTATGTATTAGTAACTACTGGTCGACTATAAATGGGCGTGCCACCTTGAATTGCCACGTCTACTTAGCGGCACACGGATGGCATTTACAAATGATAGCGGACGTATTATAAGTTACACGTATAAATGTATTGGGGCATATAGGCAAATCAAAGTCTTTTAGAGTTCTATGTTATAGCATAGGTGAATAATAACATTACGTGTGGTAGAAAATACTATTCCTGAAAAATAAAAAGCACTGTTAGAGGTATTGTGTTCCCGATATAAGTAAATATTTTTAGTTGTTTGAAGCAACAGATAATCACTGATAACATGTCAGTGAAGTAATTCATCACAGCCTCATAAACAACATAAAAAACCAAAAATAAATAATCAGAACTCCTAAACTTTAAAATAAAAACTAAAATAATATTGTTCAACAAGTATAAAATCTAAAAACGCAACTATAATAAAATAATGGAAAATAAAATATTTAATTCTTAAAACAGAATTGTATTCAACATTGCAATAAACCTGCAATTAGCTAAAAGATAATATTATTCTTAAACAATAATAAAATTTGAAGTAAATTAATTTATTAAGTGGTCAAATAAACCTCCCTCTTGATAAGAACAGTAACCCAACCGATCATCAAAAATCCGACGAACATTTGTTAACATATTTGCTGTGACAGTATTACTGATTTCAATAATTCTCGTGCGCAGTTCCTCTGGGTTTGATGGGCGTTGATCACCGTATCCGTATATTGTATTATGTAAAAAGGGCCATAAAAAGAAATCGATTGGAGCTAGATCAGGGGACCGCGCTGGCCATTTAATAGGGCCCGAGTTACCGATCCATCTGTTTTCAAAAACCGCGTTTATAAAGTTTGTTACAATGCGTGTATTGTGTGCTGGGCAACCATCTTGCTGAAACCAAACTTCATTTATATTAAATCGCCCCCGTATTGCCGAAATAATATTATTTTCAAGTAACTGTAGGTATCTATTTCCGTTTAAATTACCGTCAATGAAAAAAGGCCCAATTATATGATTTCCAATGATACCTGCCCATACATTTAGCTTCTGTGGATACTGCGTTCGCGTTGGTATATTTAAATGTAGATTTTTACGCGACCAGTAACGACAAATTGCGCGGTTATGATGCCCGTGTAGGTAAAATGTTTTTTCATCTGTGAACAATACGTTGTTAAAAAAAAAATTGGTTATCGTGATATTTATTTATCATTCTTTCGCAAAATTCCATTCGGCGATAATAATCATCGGGAAGAAGTACTTGTGAACTTGTAAATTTGTATGAACGATATTTAGTAGTACGTAAAATCTTTTGAACCGTTGTTTTAGAGATACCTAATTCGCGAGCAATTTGTCGAGATGACATAGTGGGATTTACTTCAACTAAAGCACATACTCGAATTTCTATATCGCTACATTCTCATCCGGAACAACTTTATTTTCATTATTTACTAAGGAAAATGTGGTTTCAAACCGATTAACGGTCCTACGAATGGTGCTTGCATTGGGAATTTGACTTCCGGGCAAATTAGCTGCAAATAAATCCCGAGTTACTTCCGCGGAATTACCACCGTAAAAGTATTTAATCGTGAAGAGTTTTTGCTCCGGCGTATAGTACTCCATTTTTAAAATAACCGTTATCAACCTACCAACAACGCGTTTTATTAAATAGTACGAGCGACTAGTTCGCCCGACGAAATGTAAAATGCATCTGACACGCACGTGTGTGACGGCTCATGCGTCTGTGCGGCGACAGCGTAGAAATGTGGATATCTTGGCAAATACGAGTGCACCATAGCAATATGCTAATGTAATCCAGTCGAATATTCCGTATACTTCTTTCCCGTTCTAATGCACGGATACCTCTGTGTATCTCGCTTACACTACAGGATCGCTATAATGCGGACGCAGGCGGACAATTGGTATAGTCAAGAAGTTTAAATTTTAAGTCATTAAAATCATAAGAAGTTTAGCAACATATTACGCATGTTTTATATTCTACGTTTTTTACGCATGTACTATAAACTAAGAGATTACAACTAACAAAGGAATTAAAGGAATTTTCAAACATCCAAAAGTGAATGCTGAAGCGTAATATGCAAGCTGAATAGAAATCAATTCCTACTATCTCAACTATTTTGTGCCATTAGCGAGGAAAACATATCCGGCAACATTGCCGTCATATTTCTCTTTTACCATTCCGTCTCTTTATGTTTTGGTGCATTCAGTTTTGCAGCTTTCATAGCTATGATTTTAATTTATTTTTACTGCGCGTTCGAGTTTATTTAAATTCTTTTATTAACGTATAGATGTAAGAGTTTGATACTATTTTGTACTCGACTTTAGTAATATTTCCTCAAAACTCCACTACACCAACCTAAATTTGTTTTTTTCAAATTTAATGATATATCTGCTACTCTTTTTATAAATATCGATAGTAGAGTAATTCGATAGTAGAGTAATTCGATTATTTAAATTAATCAATTAAATGTAGTTTTAATTTCTGCATTGCTCTTGCATTTTTGTCGTCGCTGCAGTAAATACACATTATTATTAAATGGATAATTTTTATTATCTTGAAGCATTTTTACTTTTTTAAAATGGAAAAATGGTGCCAAGAAAACCAGAATATATAATTTTTCAAAGAAAGAAACACCCTATTAATTTCAAAATAACTTTTAACAATCAACATATACAAAAGGCAACCCACATAAAATATGTGGGAATAACAATTATAATTGATTAGCAAAAATGCAATGGCTATAGCATCCATAAACAAAATAAGAAGCATCATCCCGGAACATATGGGGAAATCAAAATACCATTCAAATTTTTCATCACAGCTGAATTACTTAATAAATGTCTGGAGCGACACCCCAGAAAGAACCTAATGAAAATACAAAGACAACAAAACAGAATACTGAAACTTATATACGGAGTACAAAGAAGAACTCCCACAACAGAAGTTTATGACCTACGAGTTAAATATTCAACAAACAATATAACAGAAAAACCTAATAAACAATATCAAAAAAAATCTTGTGAAAACAAATATACAACTGACGAAGACCGGACAAATATATAACTACACCACAAGAAGACAATCTTGCATTAGAACAGAAAGGAATTTACGCAACAGATATAGAAAAATATGTACGGCAGAAACTATAATACTATACAACACTTTATCAAAACAAATAAAAAACTTAAACTATATGCAATACAAAAAAAAAACAATTAAACAAATGATACAATAACAAGTATTATAATAAAAACAAAACAAATTAAGCACCAAGAGCAGGGTCATTTCGTCCTCGATACCGACAGTCCGACACGAGACGGATATCTCATCATCTCGAGACGAGGACAGAGGACGGGAAGTGAACACAACACCAGCCAGCACGTCTGGTCGATGTTATATATTTTGTTAATCTACACTGGCGAATAAATAAAAAAATCTTTAAAAAAATGGTACTTTTACTCCTCAATTCAACGGAAGGAACTTTTTAACCTATTATTTTTCAGGTTGACAGTGTTTTTTAAAAAACTGTTAGTAAAATACTAAAACTATTTTTTAATCTATTTAATGAGAAGATTATTTGAATAACAAACACACATTGCTATGAATAAACCACAATGTATCCAAAATGGGCAGCGATCGTACCTACTATTCTACTATTACGCAAACCCTAAATACTATGGGGACGACCTACCCCTAGTCTGGGTACCCGGAGGGCAGTGCAGAGTTACTGACTCATGGCAATGAGGAAGCAGACGCTCTTGCAAAAAAAAGAGTGCTGCGGAGCATTTCCAGGGACCAGAACCTGCCATTGGCATAGCACCTACAGTAGTTAAAGTATTCTAACATTGGAACGCTTGTCCTGGTATGGTACACGCGAAAAAGTGTATTTAGTTTAATCATATGAGAACCCAGGAACTACTAGAACTTGACCGTAAAAATGTCAAAGTAATTGTTTCTTTACAGGTCACTGCCACTTCAAACAGCACCTACACATAATCGGACTCTCTGAAGAAACTGAATGCCGGCTATGTTTGGAGGACGAAAAGGTAATTGAGCATATTTTCCGGTACTGCCCCGCCGCAACATCTTTGGAAAGGTTGACTTCTCCCTAGAAGACCTGAAAATACCTCATTCAAAAAGATTCTTAACTACTTTAAAGGCCTGAACTTGTTGGATGAACCGTAAAGTCCTAGCGATCACGGTGGACGGGACGGAAAATAGAACCATGCTGATGCTACCTTCTTCAATACCAATACCTACTTTTGAAAACAAACATTCGCATGTAACAGAGCTTGCCATAATTGTCAAATATAATTTGTGAATATTAAAAAGTCACAGGCTGCAAATACAAAGCTAGTTTAGAGGAATAATAAATAGAGTATGTATTCCTAGTAATGATTACATTTTTTATGTAATATGTTTTTTTTCTACCTTCCCTTACTTTCTTACTTTATATAATATGGCTCAGCTCCGTGCAGCAGTACTTCGAACATTTAGAAGAATTTCACAGGTTGCGCATTGCTGCATTATGTTGCACTGTAGCATCGACTCTCAAACAGTAATTCTGTCTTGAAAATGAAGCCGATTTGTTTGAGCACCTGATCTATGTGCTTCTTGTTATTGTTGTACAAATACTTTTTCTTTTCTTTTTTGTTTAGCACCTATGATTGTCGTTCTGCCCGTTGTGTTTTGCTACATACATTAATTTGCACCTACTGTGAAAATATGTACTGGGTACTTTTTATTACTATTAAAATACAAACTTTGAACGTTTCGGCAACTGCATTGAATTTATCTGTTAGTTTTTTTTTTGAGCAACCGTGGCACAAAAAGCTTTTTACTTATAACGCCATGATGTGTAGAAATAAACTTTTTCTAATCGGATGTTACAATAAAGCTAAAACAAGCGACGACGCAGTGCTGAAATGGTTATTACCGCACACTGTGCTGTAATGAGATATTAACGCACTGGTGAGACGCTTGCCGGAATGTAATATGGGCGATTAATATGCAAATTAGAAAAAATACTGTAAAAAACTCGTGTCACAATGACTTTGTAATGCTCCTACATTGAATCACTCGCCGCTACGCGGCTCGTTATTCAAACTTATACTCGCATTACATAAACGTCATTGTGACATTGTGTTTTACTATATTAAACCTGACGTCACAAAAAAAGGTAGAAACAGCAAATTATATTATTGCAGCTTTGTCACTTGTTAACTATCACACTGACAAAAGTCAATGCTGGGTTTTCCACTATCACCAAACAACAATGCACAATCTCTCGACGCGCGTTTCGCTAACCGATTAACAGTTAATCATCTCCTGATGATGCTAACTTGGTTAGCGAAACGCGCGTCGAGAGATTGTGCATTGTTGTTTGGTGATAGTGGAAAACCCAGCATTGACTTTTGTCAGTGTGATAGTTATTGTTACACCAAAGGTTCCAAAACCCAATTACTGGATTGTCACTTGTTGTTAGCTATAGCCTACGTGAGAAAACAAGTTTTTTATTTATAACTTTGTTATATTCCCTGACATCACAGAAAAAAAGGAGAAAATGTCAGTTTTACCTAAGGATGCTTTTTTGGCCATTTGGGCTTATTCAAAAAATGAACTTGAAGATGATCCCAAAAATACGAAACCGGCTATCGTATTTTTTGTAATACCATATGATATAGAATAAAAAGTTGCCTTAAAAAGGTATTTTCCGTTTTTAGTTATCTCTACAACTAACCACACTAGACAAGAAATAAGAATGTTCATATTTTTACCTTTTTCTTAGTATATCAAAAACTATTAAAGATATTTTGGATTTTTTAACACCGTTTTGTTGCACATATAATTACACAACTTTCCTACAATTTAACTACCCTTTTCTCCTACCATTTACGAAATCCCCATGCTTTAGGTCCTTATAGTGGACACCTGTATATACAACACTTGGTTCGACATCTCAAAGAATATAGAAAAATGCATACCTATTAAAAATTGAAGCATAAAGAATATTCTCGTTTATGGTAAAAAAAAACACAAAATAAAATGGAATAAATAAAAAAGCAGACATTCCAAAATTTTGTGAAAAAAACCCAAATTAAAAATGTTAATTGAGGTCCATTGACACTTAACTACCCACTCTCTGATGTCCCAGCAAGTCCAATGTCCGTTTATACTTACGCTGTAGGGCCGTCGATGTGTAATTGTTTTCTATTTGTTGCAATAATTGTAAAAACATCACGATTTTACATTGTAATCTTAAATAAATAAAATTTTCAGTCACATTGTTGTGTCAAGTTGTTTATGATTCTTATTTTACGCGTTTTCCCTTGGTTGTCTGGTTTGGCATGATACCATTGCCTAAACAACAATACATCCAGACGGTAATTTAGATAGAATGAGATAATAAGATTCTAGTTAGGATTTATTGCTCCGTTATGTATTTTTCTGATTGGGATATCATTCTAAAATTTGCTATATGTCAGTTCAACTTACTAGCTGCACCTTTATATGCATGTAAACAAAACGACTGATTCTCAAAGCAAACACACGTAGTATGTACTTACGTGCATATACAAAACACAACCTTCCTTGTTGTTATAAATACGAACTACTTTCACTTTCACATACGACTTTTCAAGCGTGTCGCTTATTAAGCCTAATTAAGTGTTTGAAATAATAAGCCTGCGTGCGTAGACATGATATGGGTTTTATATGCTTAGAGAAACACGTATGCAATACACGGATCTGGAGCATTATAATATATATTTTCAATATATTCTACCGCAATTATAAATTACGTGTTTATATAAAAATACGGAAGTAAATTTAATTCCGGAGATAATGTCTCCGTACGGAGGCAATATTGACACCTTCAGACCTGATTTTTGTCTCGGTATATACCGACCAAGGCGAACATTGTTTGCTTCGGCAGGCATTCAAGCTAAAAGTGTTAATATAGAGCAGTTATTACAGAAACAATAGCCTAGTTTTTGGGGTTTATTTATCTCCTTGATGAAGAAACCACGTCTGCTCTAGAGACTACATTACCTGCAAATGTACAAAAGAATATCTTTTTCGAATAGCTTCTTCAACCCCTTGTGACAGCAATCTTCGTAATAAAGTTTTTAATTTTTTTTACAATACTGTTTCTCTTACAACAATTTACTTTTGAATTCGATTTCTTGTTCTTGATATTCAAAATAATAAATATTGTACTGCTCCTTAGAATGTTATTTATGCGTTCTAATGTGGCCACATATGTGTTGTTACCCATTGATTAAAATGAGTAGTCAGTTAAAGTGCAGAAATGCGTTAGCGTTATATATTGGATGCTGTATGTACGAAATTTTAGGTGTTAGAGTTTGGAACAGTGGAACTTGTGCTAGTAGATTGGGTACACTATTCTATTCTACAACGTTAACATGACGGCCCAACCAAACTTTTTGGCAAAATTCGCTAATTGTAATTTAGAATACCATTTATTTCCATTCAAAATTATGAAATGTGTATCTACCAGTATTTTTCTCCGGTGCCTTTTCTACCTACCAATGATTTGATGCACTTCATAAGCTCATGTTTACTATTTCGTTTCTATATTCTTTGTAACTGCGTTTGAAAAAGATTTGGGGAAAATCGGTTTTAGTATCAATTTGAGTTTGTCGTTAATTAATCATTAATTCTTTTTCTTTTGATTGATTTTCCCATAGGCGGTAGCGTTACTACCCCATGTTATTTTGTTTAATTAAGTTTTTTATTTATTTATTTTTGTTTACGACGCGGGTATCGTCTCCGCAGACGTATGTCAGTTCAAGCACGCTAAACTTCCACCATCACGACCGCTTGGGGCACCGCTGTAGTGTATATAAACCGCGCGTTTGGTAATTCTGGACAATTCAGTCTCTCGCGGCTCGCTCTGGCAGTCGTGTCGGCACAGCTTTTCTGATACAAGCAGAGATTTCCAGTTATTGCCGGTCTCTCATTTGGCGTCGGCATAGCTTCTGACGTAACATAGGTACCCTCTCTCCAGTAATCCTTGCTCTGGCAGTCTTGTCGGCACAGCTTTTCTGATACACGCAGAAATATCCAGTTATTCCTTGGACAGTTGGCGTCGACATAGCTTCCGACGCAACACAGGTATTTCCAGTTACACCGGTCTCGCAGTTGGTACCGGTCCAGCTTTCAGGACCGACATAGCACGTTAAAGCCTTTCGCCCGATTAAAATCGTAAAATTCCGCGTCTAAATTTAAAAGCCGCGCGAATATTTGTTTCCTCACAATTGTACATATTATTACATGTGTTTACAACTGTATATACATACATACTTAAGCTTTTGTTATACATACTTGATGTATTTCACACCTGTTTTATGGTAATAAATTCTTGATTTAAAACACGCTTTCACTGATTAAATTGTTGCGCTACCCCGATTGTAACATCGCTATAACACTAACAGCTACCACTCTGGGGTTGAAACTTTATTGTAACGGCGTCAAATGCGCAGCACCGCATAAATCAAGACGAGATCGGGACATTCCGTTTGACAACTGGTCCACACAGCGCCAGCATACGACAAAGAGGCGAATTTCGGAGATTTAGACATACAGGGGTCAACGTAAAAGTAACAAGTATTAAGTTTTATAAAAGTCAGTAAGTAAACGAAAGTACGCAAATAAGGTAGTAAGAAGTAGTAAGCAAACACAATAGCACAACAGCACAGTCCTTAGGGACGTCGTTACACGGTTAGAGTACAGAGAAGGGAGTTTTTCTTTAAAATTAACTACAATCCCCAAAATTCACACTTTTATCATCTTAATGTTGCATAGTTAGTATTTTGGCGCATTCTACCTTACTGTATTTAAACTATTACACTTTAAATTGTACGTTACCACACACATTCTTATTTTACAATTATTCATTACTGTGCCTAATTCCTGTTTGAAAGCAATCTAGTTCCGCCGTAAAGCATTTAAAAAATTCAACTTCTAGATTGATTTTTTGAGTAGAATTTATTGCAAATTATGCAGAAACGTTTCTCGAGCCTTTTTATGGTTTTTTTTTTTGGCTTATTATGATATTTATAAAATATATAAACATTTAATGTATTTAAATACTATTTTTATTTCAAAGGCTGTGTGTAACTGAAGGATTACAGATGATATTTTTAGCATGCTCAGTTATCGGCTTACAAGGATATAAAATAGAAGGCAAGGCCACTTTATCTATAGTTACTTATCTCGATTTGTTTCTTATTTATTGTTTTTATTACAGATCAATAGATAAAGTTATTATACATAAATACATATTCTTAATAATAAAATTCGTATGCGATTCGTACATTTTAGGCGATTTTTATTATATATAATATATTCCGTTATATAAATATCCAAAATATTACGCAAATGCTTCTATGAGGTTGTAATTAAACCTGTTTGAACTTTTACACTTTCAAATGAACTGATTAACGTAAATTATAACAGCCATACGAATACGAGTTATATAAAGAGAAAATAATACACATTCTTTACATTCGGTACCCAATAAAACTGATAATACACCAACATTGCTTTGAAAAATATATATAGATATGAATAGGCTAGTTTCCTAAATTCCCTCGTTGTCAGGTGTCGTAAAGTTGGTCGAATAATTTTCAAGAATCTCCATTTAGACCGCGCTCGAACGACTGCCTAAAACTGGTTTTATTAGTGATTTGAAATCCTGCCTCTGACATTATAATATTAATCGGTCGGACAAGTCTGTCTAGTATGAATGTCAACAAAGTAGCAATTTATTACACTCTTGGAATTATAGTCGAATAACACCGGACATTAACTATGTTCTAGATTTAAATCGCCTTTTAAGTGATTTGCGGTTTTGTAATAACAGTATGTTTGAAGTCTGAAGGGAGTAACAGCAGATAAAATCGTAAAAGAAGTGACCAGAATGTGCATACCTAGTATAATGTGGAGAGTATAATCTAGTTTTTACATCTTATGTATGTAGTTGATGATTATACAAGTTTTTTCTGCAAGTATTTAGAGTCATTTCTAAACTTTATCTTGTCTGATGTCTGATAGTTATCTTGCAATCAAAAAAATAAAACATTAAAGCAAAAAGATCACACAATTATTAGATTGAATGTAAGTCTGGTTGATGATTATCATGAAAATCACAATATTATATTAAAAAAAAGACAAGATGTTATACCATAATTTATTGGACTTTTCAAGTAGTGTTCTATTAGTCCATATATATCCACATAGAGGATTCTACCAATATATCTTATTAGAATTTTTCGAATATATTTGTTATGTTATTATATATTATAATTTGCTACGAAACTTGTAGATAAATCTTTTAAATTTTAAATTAAATTTTTATTAAGTAAATAACTGTTTAACTTTACTAAACACCATCCAGAGTCATCTGTAATGCTCTCAACAACTTCAGAGATAAGCCAGATCTCAAATGATAGACGGCAATGATTGGTAATTCTGCCGCACTCCAACGGTTTCACTTCCAACCTTAACGAATGGGAAGATATACTAAATTATTTACTAATCCTCGGGACATGGAAGGGCATATATCGCTCTGGCCAATACTCCTTTTAACACCCAATATAGCATCTAACATTTAAGTATCTTTAATGTGATTGTTTAGTTATTAATTAGTGAAGTTTTTCTAAACGTTATATTAAATAAAGAGACAAATTACAAGTGAAATTAATTTGTTTTAGTTAATTTCCAAAAAGTAACAAAGAAATAAACCTTCTATAGATACTCTCAGGGGAGTAGATTCATTTACTATATAAAAAACACTATTATAAAGATTTCAATTATCTCAATTCAGACTAAGAACTTATATTTGTCAATTTTTAAATATAAGTAAAATTCAAATATCCCTGCCGCTTCCAAACAAGTCAAACCGCCAACTGAATGAACATACAAAACTGACAAATATCACGTAAATAGAACCCACAGAAGCATGACCAACCTCACAATATCAAAATCAGTAGGTTATACAATTTAATACATCAGCAAATATCTAAGCTTGAAATTTCTCGTACGTAATACAAAAATTATAAGTTCAAAAGATGATAAAATCACATACTGCTGATAGGAACAACTCCTCCAATATGAATTCCATGTTCAGTAAATCATTTCAGCTCGCATGAAGTGTACCAACACGCCAGTAGAAACCTACAGCAGCCAGAATTGCCTCGAATGTTGATCTTCAGAACCTCAGGATTAGATTAAGGACCATTCCAAATCATCAAATAATTGGATACACATCTTGTTTGCACTAAACACGTAGTACTAACGTCCAAAATAAGTAAATTACAGCACTTTTAGAATTCCATACAGGTAAATAAAACAATTTCTAGATAAAGGTTTAGAAAAGCTATTATACTCTCGGGAAAATCGAAAAAGAAGTCCCTTTTCCCATTTGTGTTCAACAAACTCCTATTTCCAGGACGAAACTAGCCCGGCAACCCACAAATAGATATCGATCTACGATACGACTTAATTAAAATTTCCAGCGTCGAACATTCATCGAAAGACACGAACATACCATTAAAACCATAGCAACAACGCATTAATTATTTATTTATTTATTAGTAATAATTTTACATTAACTTACATAATTAAGTAGATAAAAAATAAAAATGCATTTATATAAAACAATTTTGATTGTCATGATTCTCTGCGTTTCATTAACCATAGTTCACATACAATAGCATAGCGAATTATATTATTATTCTAGTGAAATATTGATTTTAGGATCATCATTTGAAAAAACAAAAAAAAACTAAAACTAATTGGTTTGTACTTGCACTGGCATGTCTGACATACATGTCTGAATTGTCGTATTCTATTTGCAAGATCAAGGGATTTTAAATCGTAATTTAATTTAAATGTAGCCACCAAACGTTCGGACGAGTAAATTTCATTTCTTTCTCCTAGATTTGTTCAAATTTTCTGTTGAATTCGTAGTAATTAAAGATCTGTTGACAGTGGAGTGCCAGCTTAATACCTTGTGTGATCCGGTGCATTTATTCTAAGGCACGTGTCCTACATTGGATTTGCTTAAACCTGACATAAGCGTAAGTACAGCCAATTCAAGGTATAATTATAAAATTTATGTTTATTATACCACTATTAGCGAGGCATTTTATTTTTATGAATAGTTTAATTTCGGTGTTCCTAACCTTACCAACGCGCTCTTGGATGAGTTATTGGTTTTAACTTATTTCGATGTAATTTACTGTTTTCTTCAATGTTATCATCAGTTTTCGGGTTGTACGTCGTTTTCTTTATTTTAATAAAAAAATGGCGAAAGCTCAGCTTAACACATGAAGGAGTCGGTTTTAATTGGAAGAGTTTGGCTGCCTTCCCATTGCAACTTTGCTCCTAACATAGTACAGCCAGTACTACTATTTCTCTTTATTTTATGTATTCTGTCGTGTGTCACATTCCTCAATAAGCTGAACTTTCAGTACTTGGAGTGAGATACCGAAGGTCTCATAACGGAATCGGTTCAGCCCTTCTGTATGGTATCAGAAACATCGAGTTTTTATCAGCCTAACATTTTTCGCTTTTTTGTGATGGGCATGGCGAACAAAGTCGTAATGCCCACATCGTACATCTTCTGTGCTACTGGCTAAAAATGGAAGCTCCCAGAACCGTAAAAATGCAACTAATTTTCCCTATTCGGGGGCACAGCTTTTTCCTCTGACCGAATCTTTGGGAGAGTGGAGAAAAGACTCAAAAAAATACGAAGATTCGGTGTTCTTAAAAAATCAGGAGAGGATTGGAAAATTTTATGAGCTGAAAGACCTTTTGAGTACATACCAAAAAATTAAGCGTGTACATTCAAAGAGAATAGTGATTGAGAAGAGTACCACATCAAACAACGCTATAGTGACCGAAGTTCGTTTTCTATCTCACTTCAGGTTTGACTCTACCACAAATGTATATCGTCGAATCGTGAAACGTGGCCGAAGACTATGGAGAAAATTAGAGGTTTTTACCCGAACTTCAGTGGTATCAAAAATCGTGTGAAAACTATCGTAATTTAATACTGAAATTCAATCTTAGCAAGCTATGTTGTGTATATGTATATTGTTTTCACACAGTCACAAAAAGGCATAGTACAGGGGATAACTTGGCAAAACTGATGAAATGGCGATTAACCTATTCATATCACGAGGAAAAGATCCCAATAATAACTTCTCCATCAGAAAACAAGAGAGATTAGTAAATATGGCAAAATGTAAGAAAAGTTCATAAAATTGAAATGCATCACGAAGAAATTAGTTACAAATACGATAAAATAACGATAAAATCTATACTCAAACGGTGTTTGAAATTGTAGCATTTATGCTAGAGGGCTGTCATTCATCTCTATACTCGGAACATTGTTGCTATTGTGTTCCAACGTCTCACCGACTTGGATTTACAGTACAAACCCTGCAATTACTTGTGAAAAATATCCAGTAAATGCCCATTATCATACCCATCACAATGCCCATGGCTTTGTGGAAGCTTTGCATGAAATCTTTGCAACTGTGGCTGTATTTGGCGAATAGCAGCTCCAATATTGGCTTTGAAGGGTAGAATTGTTTGCAGGACATCAACGTAGAATCTACGTTGATGCCCTGTAAGCAATCCTTCACGCAGTCCTAAAGAAAAAATCAAGCGGAGTTAAATCGCGCGATCTGTGGTCAATCTTCGAGTTTCCAGTTTTTAATGTTCGAGTTTCCCGAAATACGTCGCCCAGAATATTTTGCGGACAGCACTGCCAGTGTTTTGCTGTTTGTGTAGCTCGTAACACCATCTCGCTGAAAAAAAAGTTGTTAATGTTCACGTTGTCCAATGAAGGCCACGTTAATAAAGCCAGTTAGCATTCTATGATAGCGTTGTGAATTGGTTGCAATCGCACCACCATCATCATTCTCAAAAAAGTAAGACTCGATGACTGCGCCAATCCAAAAATCACACCAAACAATAACCAGTTAGGAACAAAGAGGTTTATCGACTACTGTTCTTAGATTTGCACAACCCCACACGCGGCTGTTCTGTTTATTGACGCACTCATTCAGACGAAAGTAGGCTTTGTGGCTGAAAAACCATTTTTGATTTTTCTAAACAAATCAATTTGCCTGCATTTGCAGAACCCAATAAACGAAAGTTCGGCGTTGTTCATGATCAGCCGGCTTCAATTCAATTATCAGCATGTAGGCTAAGATCTCTATGCAGATGTCGATGAAGGCTGGTCTGTATGATCCTTCATTGATGTAAACGCCTTGGGATAGACAAATCTGGGTTTCTGCGACACTGTCAGCGACAGTGGCAACGTTTTGCGCTCACGTGACTGACAATTTTACATTAATAACTTGGCAACTTTGCTCAAATTTTGTTATTAGCTTTGGCTTTTGGCAATGGCTTTGCAAGAAGGCGGTTCATATCGATCAAAAATATCACGAACGTTGCGTACTGTCTCCGGCAAGATTTTCAGCGTGTATAATGAATTTTTATTATTTTTCTACGTTATTGGAGCGTTTATCGTGCCATTTTTAAAAATCGTACACTTTTTACTAGCAAACGTCGACGATTTAAGGTTTTCTTGTCTACAGATTAAAAATGCCGTGAAATTTCAAATAGGTTCTTAATGGAAAATCCTTTATATATTGCTTGATTTCCTGGTTGAAGTGGCGTCTAGGAATTTTCGTGACCAACGTTTCGTCCTTACTTTCATCTTCTATGGAACATCTCAAGGCTTATCAGTGCTAATTTATATACAACTTTTTTCGTATAATACAACATATCATCCAGGAGTACTGTTGAGCCTCGATAAGGCAAAACGCGTCTGCTAATAATAACTAACGCTGCTTATCAAATTTTAATTTGATTAATTAGCGTTAAGTTTAAACGCAAATTTAGTGGCTATCGTTGATTTATCACATCGTGTTCTTGTTTGAAAACATAGTGGAAGTGGTTCGACAATTTGACGTAATATCTTCATGAATTTAATGAGATTTCCATCTTTAATTCTCATTCATGCATTACTCTTTCAATTGTCATATATATTTTTGTTTTCATAATTTGAATTTTATGTGTATTATGTATTATATTGGTATATTTTGTAATAAAGAATGCATGACTATCGTTGGTGTAATATTTTACATATTTCTATAATGTTCTAGACAATGTATCTATCTATCTATCTATCTATCTATCTATCTATCTATCTATCTATACTTATTTACTTGAAGTAGCTTTTACAGGTGATCATAATAACAAGCTTATGGTAGGGGGTATGCTATTAGATAGTTTGTGCTTTTATTTTGGTTAATGATAAACCAGATAATAATACTGAAACATTACTGATACTTGATAAGACACCTTTCAGATGTAATCTCTGCAGATTCTATTTGGCGATGCAAAATAGGATATTACGTTCGCAGTACACTCACATCAGTGATACATGTGCGACTTATCAAAGGATCTCCAGGTCGCTTTGATATTCTAATCATTCTGTTCGCTAGAGTACAGTATCCTGGCCCGGCATTTTATTTCTGCGTCGCTATCTGCCTTTATACAGGGTTAGTAAAAAGTCCCGGAACGGTCGAATAACTTTGTTATTTGAAAATTATGATTTCTGAAATTTGGTATGGGGGTATAGTTAATATAAATGCATTTTATGCAATACAGTTAATATTTTTTTCACTTCCGGTTTAATCGGCAATACGTGCAACTTTTTTTTTTTAAATGGAACGCCCAGATTTTTTTTAACACTTTTGAATGCAAAATAAAAAACTACGTTCAGGAAGTATTAAGATGTTTATTTTTATTCACAAGAAAACAGTTAAAAAATTAAAAAAGTGTCCTAATACAGAAAAATCAAGGTACCTTTGAAAAAAGTTGTTGTTTAGTGTTTCCATTCTTTTTGCCGTCACATTTGACAATTTTAAAAGCGTTTTAACTTTTGCATCGCTATAAATTTACTTATTTTAAACATTGACACATTTGAAAATGGCAGAAAAACTTACTGAATCAGAACGAATTGAGATATTAATGATGCGTGGGTACGGTGACCGTCAACGTTCTTTTGAAGAGGTTCGTATTTTGTTTAATACTGTTTATCCGGATCGTCACATTAGTAAACGTACGGTATGCCGAACAATTCAAAAGTTTGAAGTCTTTCGTCAGGTGAAGGATTTACCTAGAAGGGGACGTCCATTAACAGCAACAGATGAAGAAACTAGTTTGAATGTGTTACTTACAGTGGAAGAAAATCATCACGTGTCCACAACAGAATTAGGTCGAATTCATGAGATCTCTCAAAAATCTGCTCATACGATTCTTAAATCAGCAAGAATGAAAGCCTATAAAATGTATCCCGTCCATGAGTTAACTGAAGATGATCCAGATCGTAGACTACAATTTTGCGAAACAATGACGGAATTGATCGAGCAGCAGCCTAATGTTTTAGATCACATCATTTTTCAGATGAGGCAACGTTTTGTCTCAACGGCACTGTGAACAGACATAATTGTCGCTACTGGTCAATTGAAAATCCGCATTGGATTGAAAAAGTCCATACACAGCGTCCTCAAAAGGTGAATGTCTGGGCTGGTCTTGTTGGAAACAACATCATAGGACCATTTTTTATAAGAGGAAATTTAACTGGCAACGTATACTTAAATTTATTGCGAAATGAGGTTGTTCGGCCCTCTTTCCAAATGCAAACATAGGTGATCACCCTAATGCACATTTTTGGTTTCAACAAGATGGAGCTCCCCCCCCCCCCCCCCCCCTATTTTGCCCATAATGTCCGCGTTTATTTGAATGAAATTTTTCCGGGACGTTGGATCGGACGTAGAGGAGCAATCGAATCGCCAGCACGTTCGCCAGATCTCTCGCCATTAGATTTTTTCTTTTGGGGTCACATGAAATGTCAAGTGTATAAAAATCGTCCCCATAATCTTGAACAATTGGAAGAGAGAATAGTTCAAGAAGCCAATCGCATCACTCCAGAACAAATACAAAATTCAATAAGAAATTTTACTGACCGTTTACATTTTTGTCAAATTGTAAATGGAGAGCATTTTGAACAATTATTGTAATCGCAACCTGAATAGACAGGTATCTTGATTTTTCTGTATTAGGACACTTTTTTAATTTTTTAACTGTTTTCTTGTGAATAAAAATAAACATCTTAATACTTCCTGAACGTAGTTTTTTATTTTGCATTCAAAAGTGTTAAAAAAATCTGGACGTTCCATTTAAAAAAAAAAAGTTGGACGTATTGCCGATTAAACCGGAAGTGAAAAAAATATTAACTGTATTGCATAAAATGCATTTATATTAACTATACCCCCATACCAAATTTCAGAAATCATAATTTTCAAATAACAAAGTTATTCGACCGTTCCGGGACTTTTTACTAACCCTGTATATTTCTTCGCGTTTATTTTTGCGGTACAATTTTAGTATTCAAAAAAGTAGTTCTTCAAACTACCTACGTAACGTGCATTCTGAATGAGAATGAGCAAAGAAAGCAGTTTTTCCTCTCGTACTGCTATATAATATATGAAAGCTCGTATTATTGGCATTAAGGCGGTACTTCAACCAAACCGAAATTCTATCGTTGACTGCGAAACGAAAGTTCTAACAGGGATGGTAAATGTGTTCCGCTTCAGCCGACGTAGTAAACAAAATTTTAGCCGATGACGATTAGAACTCCCAGTTTGGATAGATACCTTACTGTTTTTATGCGTTGTACACTGTTATAAGTTATCAGGGCTATACGTCGGAGGTCTATTTAGGTACTGAATATGAAATACGCGTTATTGAAATTTGAGTATTGGTATTATTAGTGTTACGTCCACATATTTAGGTTAAAAGTAGTTCCAAGAAGTTACGTATTGAAGGCATCTTTCGTTTTTTCTATTCTTCTACATTCTTCTGACAGTCAGCCTCTTCATTCATTATTTATGGCCACTGCAGTCCTTTTGTATACCACACATACAATTACTTTTGTAACCCCACTAACGGAAAAAATGGTCAGTGTACAACGGATTAGTAGTTTAAACCATATTCTAGTAGTAAATAGTTCTTGTCCGACAATCTAGCATCAATGTATATACCTCTAAATTATTTTTATTATTTAATAAATAAGTGTTGAAACAAAGTCGAGTGCGTGTGTGTGTGTGTGTATTTAAACAACAATTTGAAATATATATATATAAAAAAAAAAGAATCATAGGTCCGTATGTAATACGACTACTGTATACATTTTGTAATAATCAAATAATTAAGTAATAAAACCATTAACAACAATAATGTTGGTCGTCTCGGGGGTGGTCGTGTTTGCGTTCGCGCAGAGGCGAACATCCCCGGATAGGAATTGAATTGGGGAGGACGATCAAATAATAGTTTAGTTTAGTTTTTAGCGGCTATTTATTTATTACTATTTAGAGACGCTTTGCATTTACAATCACCGTTTTGTAAATATCATCAACTAAATCATCCTCTTTTTTTGAACATATTTTTCATAGAGATATTTTAACGTTTTAGATGACTTACAAATCATATAAATAGAAGTTGTTTCTCTTTTCTTTTATAGTTACCTAGTTGTTATTTTATTTTATTAATAAATATTGGAAATTATTAAATTTCGCGTGACAGTTATAAGAGAGAATGAATTGGCGAACCCAAAACAAATTTCATGTTAAATCTGCATATATTATCGAAATACCTTACAATCGCTCGACCATCTCTAAAGTATTTGCTACAAACAGGAAAACTATATTTTAAACTTAGTTTATGAAAGACGCAATTTGTTATTCGGTAGGTTTTCTACTGATAATAACTAACCTTTAAATGATCCAAAGTGAAAAACAAATTAAACATTACCATCGAAATAGTGTATGTACCTAGAGGTGGAAGCCAAATATCAAATTAATTCACTATTAATTTTTGTGAGTTGGTTTCTTCAGAATCTCGTCCAGTTGGTGAATTAGAATACAAGTATGTAAATGTTACACAAGTATACATATTACTACGAAACTTGTAGATATTTTATTTTAATTTGTTAAATTGATTTTAATTTAATTCAACACTGTTTTATTAACATTCAGACATGCAGCGTCCTCTATTTAAGATAAATACATTCCACAGATAAGCTATGCCTCAATATATATGCCACTATAGCACACAAGTGAATGAAAACCTTCCCCTCTACCTGTTTTGAGTATACAGCATACAAATCGGGTATATCTTTAGTAACACTTGGGACGTGACGGATTGTAGTACTCTAGACAAGGAAGTATATTATAGCTTAATTGACTTGTTATAATCTTTGTTTCTTTAATAAACAAAATACAACCAACTCATGAAAATCTCGAAAAGTCCCCACAATTGTTTTAAACAACATTCATATCTCCTAAGCATTATAGATCCCAGCAACGATGAAAGAAAATCGTTTCCAACGATACGAAACCTTAATTGAACCTACGTTCGTACGATCAGCGAAGGAACTTTATACCTAAAAATCCATGGAAACGTGCCCTTTTAAAATTATATACGATATAGTGAGTGTTTAGTTTGAATTTTTACAATTTGTCTATAAAGTAGTTAAATACATAAATTAAAAATACAATTATCTAAGTACATAATTTGATAACAACCGTATGATGTTGAGGTTAGGTAATGATATCATAGCAATATATTATAACGCACACGTTAGGGCACAAATGCTGTCGGGTATTTACGCCTAAACACATGATTTGATTTTTTACAGTGTACGTTTGAATTTACACATATGCGTAAATTCCAAGCTGACGGGCTATACTACTCTCCAGTCTGAGTGCCTGTAAGATATGAAATATGTATTGAATTTTTAGTAAAACATTGGTGCTTAGATCAAATATTTCTCCCTTAATGGCGATTATATAATATACTATTTTACATCATTAGATTAAGTATTGTTAAATTTAGGTACCTACACCGGGCATTTTCGAGTATTCAGTATAAAATATTTGTTATATGCTTCTAAAAAACAGATAACTTTAACCATTTTACTCGAAACAACCGAACTTATTTGATAAAATTGAAGTCTGTAGGTACCTTTATTCGTCTTTACAGAACACATGGTTTTTTATTTCAAGTCATAATTCGATAAAATAATAGCCCAAGATTTGATTTACTGAGGTCGTGCAAGTGCGGTAGGTAAGTGAAATATGGTCTGAAATATAGTATGTAATTGCTAAGTATTTTTGCTCTATAAGTTGCATGCTCAAGCTAGAAAAAAGGTTCTGGATTTTTATTTCATATATATGGAACTTCCGAAATAAGGTGAATTTTATTCTTAGCGCTATTCAATTTTCGTTTTGAATAATAATAATAAAAAAAAAAAAACGTTTTCCCATATTGTAGCAGTAATTAAAGTTCTAACAATCAAACGATTAAATGAATCTACAGAATTTACAATAAACAATCACTCTAGTTCGTCCTATTTTACAATTACTACATATACTATAGGAAATTTGCAGCTAAATATGCAATGACGCTATAAATTTTATTTAATTTACATAGAGTGCGCCACTGCAGTTATTCTTCTGACGTTGATCTTGAAAGTCGTCGAGAGTAATTACTTAATGTAATATAAATTTAGTTACACTTAAATTTTAATTACGGTTCATACAAGATGCGATCGATTTTTTTTTGTGGTTAAATGTTATTCATCCTCAAAGACAAAAATTAAGAAACATATCATATCACAGTTATGTAGTTACGTTATTCATTGCGCACGCACGTATGTGTAATCATTTGTTTTTAAAACGGTAGGGGTAATTTTTCCCATAAAAATAATTCCCCATTCTTTTTCGAGTGCGATGATGCCTCAGACTGTGTATCATCCTCTTATCATTCACAAGATACGAGGAAAGGAAAATACTTCAAGCCAACGTTTGTAATTTTTGTTGAAAATAATTTTATGAGAGCAGAAAAAAATGGAAAGAAGAAGTACTTTTATTGTCAACGCCTTTTCTAAAAATAAAATTTGAGCATTTAAAAAAAAAAACATATATATTAACGGGGTTATAAATATTGTGCGTTACTCTGTTGATACCCTGTATACTTTGTCCGTATGTATATACGTATTTCTTGCCATTACACGTGATGTCATGTTCAGGAAATAACTTTGATAAAGGAAATGAATTTGCTATGATCTGAGAAGTGTATGCATATATTTTATCGATGCGTTATAAGGAAGCTCATTTAAGCAAGAGTTGTCCGTACTGCAAACAAAGATCCTGTTGCTCACTTTTATTTTCAGATTTATATACCGGGTGTCCAGCCAAAGATGCAACGGTCCCTAGCCGATTTATTATTGTCTTTTTGAAAAAATATTTCAAATAAATGTTGCCTCGAATCATATTCTACGTATGTTAAAATTAGTTTCAGTAATGGCGGACTTCCGGTTGTACCGGAAGTAGATACTAACTTTCTTATTTTAAATGGAACACCCTGTATATTATTGCACTTTTGGATTCCTTGTTAAATTTAAATAACAATATGTTAGGGATACATTGGGGCTAAGTTGTACCGTTTCCGAATTACATGACGTTTTTCGAAAAAAATGACATTTGCAGTGTCTTCGGTGTTTGGAAATACCTCAGGAAATACGAAAGTTAGAAAGATGCGGTTTTCGGTTTTCGCTTAACCATGAAACAGCGCACGTCTTTTATTTTAAAATTTTTGCGTTTAAATTACAGCGTTATTAAATAGGGATCTGTAATTTTCGAACTCTCAAATCATGGATAACTTGATTTTTTTAAATTGAACGGTATAGCAATTTTTACATAAATGGATGTAAAATTTAATTTTCTTTCGATTTTATACGGGTATCATTGTGTCTATCTCCAACGGTTTTGGAGATATTCGCGATTTTTCAGTTTCTCACGATAGATACGTATTGCGAAGCGCCGCCGCTGGCCACCTTCCCCTCGCATTTCACCAGGCTTGGGAATGGCAGCAATAATACTGGCATGCTTAGAAAGTGGCCAACAGAACACAATAGGACCACTAGAAACAAGCAAACATAGCAAAGATAAAAGATAACATAACATTACTGAAATATCAATAAATCGGCACATTTTTCAAACTACATTACTCTATCCAATGTATGGCGTACGTACACTTCGACGGCTACACTTTAAACGCTAATGTTGTCATTGTACAGAGAATTTGTACAACACTATTATATTAAATGTTCAAAATGCTGTCCGTTTTGGGCACTACATAATCGAAATCTTTTTTGCAAACACTTTTGAGCATGTCTGAGTATTTTTGGTGTGACTTCTTGAAACGCTCTTAAAATACGATGGCGCATATCATCAGGGGTTGTTGGTGGCGTCTCATAAAGCTTATTTTTAATGAAACCCCATGAGAAGAAATCGCACCTTGTAACTGATTTTCATCCGTAAGTACGGAGTTATTGCGGTTCCGTTGTGTATGTGCTACGGATCCAGTACTTACAAATCTACCCAGTAGCGGCAGAAATGCCCTCCTATCTGGATGCTTTCTACATGGGTAATATTGTGCGTGAACTCTTGACGCTAACAAAGCGTTTCTGTAACATTCACCGAGAACGAAAACCATATCTACTAATTCTTCTTGAGTAATGAACATCTTTAATTATCATGTTTCCAAACAGTACTCTGAATGTCAGTTCTGACACTCGGAACACTAATAACGGTTAGATACCTAGTTTGTTTTTCAAGCTTACGTTGACTTTAAAGATGCCGCTTTAGACATCTCAAGTATCTTTTAGACAATTTTGTTTGATTCAAATGGTCCTATTGTGTTCTGTTGGCCATTTTCTAAGCATTCCAGTACTATATTGCTGCCAGTCCCAAGCCTGGTGAAATGCGAAGGGAATGTGGCCGACGGCGGCGCTTCGCAATACGTATCTATCGTGAGAAACTGAAAAATCGCGAATATCTCCAAAACCGTTGGAGATAGACACAATGATACCCGTATAAAATCGAAAGAAAATTAAATTTTACATCCATTTATGTAAAAATTGCTATACCGTTCAATTTAAAAATATCAAGTTATCCATGATTTGAGAGTTCGAAAATTACAGATCCCTATTTAATAACGCTGTAATTTAAACGCAACAATTTTAAAATAAAAGACGTGCGCTGTTTCATGGTTAAGCGAAAACCGAAAACCGCATCTTTCTAACTTTCGTATTTCCTGAGGTATTTCCAAACACCGAAGACACTGCAAATGTCATTTTTTTCGAAAAACGTCATGTAATTCGGAAACGGTACAACTTAGCCCCAATGTATCCCTAACATATTGTTATTTAAATTTAACAAGGAATCCAAAAGCGCAATAATATACAGGCTGTTCCATTTAAAATAAGAAAGTTTGTATCTACTTCCGGTACAACCGGAAGTCCGCCATTACTGAAACTAATTTTAGCATACGTAGAATATGATTCGAGGCAACTTTTATTTGAAATTTTTTTTCAAAAAGGCAATAATAAATTGGCTAGGAACCGTTGCATCTTAGGTTGGACACCCGGTATGTCAAGTGCATCGTTATGAGAATATTGGTTACAATATCCGCTCAGCAGACTTTGCTTTTGTTCTAGAGCTCTTCGTCTGGTGGAAAGATGAGTTTGTATACAATACATCTTCTTGTCTTGTTTGCCATGTTACTTTAAAATTTTCAATGTTTTTAAGAACTATACATCATACAGAACGTGTCTGAAAGGGTTGTCACAAAAAAATATATAAATACGAGAGATACTTGATAAGTTTCCGGCTTTTTGACATAAAGTAGAATAAAAAATATTCTTCGTTTGATACTTGGCATCGACATATGTAAACCGTCAAAATTTCAAGTCATTCTGATCATTAGTTTTTGTATGGTATACTTTCAAAATTTTCAGTTCACATTGTCTAACAACAGTAGAAAAAATTGACTATCGCGCAGTGATAAAATTCCTTCATTTAATAGGAAAAAAAAGACTCAGGAAATAAGAGATTACTTAGGCTTCATATACAGTGAAGGCTCTCCTTTATTTACAACGGTCAAACATTAGGTGGCTGAGCACAAACGTGGTCGTACGAGCATTTTAGACGAGGAACGTTCCGGGCGCTCGAAAACCGTTACAACTGGTGAAATGGTTGATTTAATGCATCAAACTGTGATGGAAAACCGTCGGATTGACTGTTATGGATATTGCTAAGGCCTGTGGGATATCATCTGAACGGGTGCACAAGACCTTAGACCAAGATTTAGATATGAGAAAGTTATCCACGCGCTGGGTACCGCGTTTGTTAACTATCGGCTAAAAGCGTGTACGGATAGACATGTCGAGCGAGTGTCTTAGCCCGTATCAAAAAAATCCAGCGGACTTTTTGCGACGGTTGATATGGGTCAAATGGGTAAAATTTTGCAGGTTTAGACAAACAAATCTTTTCTGGCGTTTTGAAAGAATGGGAGAAAGGTTGGCCCAAACGTGTCGAGTCGGAGGAAGACTACGTCGACAAGTAAATTTTGGTTTTCTACGAAATATGCGTATATTCTATTGTAATTTTTTTTTATAAACATATATTTTTATAAGTTTGTGAATTTGGCTTAAGAAAAAATGGTTTACCACATTAAGAAAGTTATCATGAAATGTTATTTAAAATTAAGTCTCTAGGATACGCAGGACTTCTCTCTCTCTTTCTTTTTTATACTTTGTTTATTTTTCACTGTGACAATTGATATCGTTTATTGAAATTTCAAATTATGTTTAAGATTAGATGCGTATATTCCTAAATGCATTTAGAATAAAAACTGAAGATATAAATTTAGACGAATAAAAACGCTACCACACTTTTGTGCTAGAGTTAGTTACAAATGATTGAGTTTACTTATTCTGATTCAATTGTATGGAAAATATATTCAAAGTTATGTGTTGCTACAATACTTCCATAAAATTATTGTCTCCTTGGAATCAAGCACAAAATTTAAACTTTTGACCGAAATCCGTTGCTTTTAGCGTATAAATGAGTTGTTAGTTATAAATGTCAGGTTTAGGTGCTTTTGATATTCTTGCGATTGTATTTTCACTAATACTATACAAATGGGACAAGTTTTCTTTGTGAAGGGAATCAATTGGTTTTGAATTTCTTTAATGGCAACATGGCCACTTTCAACATTCAACACCCCTTACCGTTAGATCTAGGATAGTGATTTTGAATCGAGTATATTTCTTTTTCTATTTATTTCCTCTACCAATTTTTCCCTGCCTTGTACTAGTTACATAATTTTTTTCGATCGAAATCCTCGCTTTCTGCTTCTTCTTTAGTTCTATTTCCTCAAGTTTTTTCGGATTTATCTTTTTTTGCTTTTCACCGGCGCACTGGTGAAATAAATATTATAAAAATATTAAGTGAAGGTAATATTCTTATATGTTGTAATTGAAAAGGAAAAAATGTCAAAATATCTTCAAAAAAGGATACAGTTTATTTACACACCGCTAGAATTATAATGCAACAATTCTATTTATAAACATTAATAATATTAGTGAATAATAAGGTGCGAAACTCGTATTTTTGGGAAATTTTTTTGCCAATTTGTCAAAAATATGTATTAATTCGAACACAAATTTGAAATAATTTTAGTTATATCAGATCAGAACGAGATATTTAGTTGGCTGTCCTGGTTATTTTGGAACTTTGGGACAAAATTTGAACGTTGAAATAATTAGGTTGATAATATAATAACATATTTTGGATTGTTATCGGATGATATCGGAACCCGACTGAGCTCCAATTATTCTAACAATAAGTTCTAAAAATAACCAAGATAATGAACTAAATATTTAGTTCTGGTCAGGTTTAACCATATATATCTTCAGGACGGTATTAATGCATTTTGGTCTTTAAATAATGCATAATCTTTTAGCAAAAATAATTTTTTTTTAAATGAATACATTTAAGCGTCGATTTTTAGGATAGCGACATTGTGAAATTCTATTTCGAAAGTTGGCAAACCTTTTAGAGTTTTTGCAAATAGTTGCTCTGTGTGTTTGCCACTCAGGTAATTAGTTGCTCTTTGAAATTACAGGAGAAAAAATGCGTTGCTACTGTGTGATTGTTAGTTTTTTTTGTTTTGGAATTTGTGTAAAAACATACTGTTTCAAAAGATGTGAATAGGTTTGGATGTCTATATTATTTAATTAGCATTAGATTTAAAAGGGATAGAGATTTCTTATGCTTACGGTATTGTGCAACAGGTATATACGTTACTTAACTAGTCAAGGTTTTTATATGTTTTTTAAGGAATTGCCCATGCCATGATTAGATCAAATAAAAAGAGTGTGGAGAACGCAGTTTGACGAGTGTGTATCCTAAAGAGATAATACTTAAAGTGTTGGGAACAAGAAATAACAAAACCTATTAAAAGAAAAGTTGAAAATGTAAAGAATGTTCAGAAGAAATCTGAGGTTAAACAGAGTAAGAAAAAGAGAAAAAAAAGCGGTGACACTTCAGATGATAGTTACTTCAAGTAAAATGTTGTGTTCTTTTACATTTATAATAAAATGTTAATTTCACATTCACGTATATTTTGTCTTGTAAATCAAAATTATCTATGGCGGTTTGAAAAATTTTGCCATTCAAAAAACTGGTTGTGGAAAACACATTAAAAATGAAATTTTTATGTTTTCGTATAGATAATATTTTTATAATAAAAGATTGCTGGTATCTTCAGTTACTTACTGTGGCTCCTTGTATGAAATAATAATGAGAATGCATAGTGGCTCCAAGTAAGAGAAGGTTGTGCCCTAATTTGAGACAAACATTTTATTCTTTTTTCTTCGAAGCGGCATACCTACATAATTGTGCATTTTAGTATTAAGCTTTTTCATAAAAATTGAACATTTATTGCGAGCTCGAAACATAGTTATTACAGCTCGAAGTAAAAAGCTGTCTTAAGTATGGGGCTTCGACTGTAACAAATTGAGTTTATTTATTTTATTGAGATTTTTATGTTTCAAAAGACTTTTTTTCTGAAGTGACCTTCTTTTTGCCCTTAGTTATTAAATTTAATACTATAGGTTTTCTACATATTTCCAGAATGTTTTAGTAAACATATAACCCCATGCGCGTACATTTTATAGTCAGAATTTATATCAGAGCAAACAATTTAGAAACTGTTTTCCTGACATCGTAACTCCACATCCATTCGTGTTAAATATTTGCCTTTCACAATTTCCCTTACAAGATTTATTTAGATCTAGTGCGTTTTATGGCGTATGTTTTAATTTCGTTTTCATATCAATTGGACCAATACTGTACGATTTTTAATGGCATTTAGAGTTCAACTCAGAAGATTACCAAGACTGATTCGTCTTCGTTGCTAGGCAACAACCAATGGTAGCCTAACTAATAGTGATAAACATCATACTTCACCTAGGTTTTGATGGCGACATGTATGTACCATTCTTTATTGCAACGGACGCTATATATGCTAATGCTGGACCGGTAATGTCCACTTGTGGATTTATATCTTCCAGTGTTACATGCATATCAAATATTTTAGAAAATGTTGATTAATTAACCATCAATTTCGTGTTTTTTGCATTACATCTGTGGCAGTTAATTTCAGTGGTTAGGTATTCGTGTTTATGATTTTACTACAGTTTTTATAGTAGATCTATTAAATTTTTATGCATGTTCACGTTTCTGAGAAGTAAATTTTTTACACACTGACGAAAGTATTGCAACTGTATTAAAATCTTACAGAAATGCGACAAATTATTAAGATTCTTTATTAAAATACTATTTATAAGGCATTTAAGTTAAGAGTTCTATTTTGTACTCACTTTACTTTAATTATTCGCAAGAAATATAGGTGTCTAATACATCTGAGCATATCTGTATAAACACATATTAGTGCCACGCTTTTGTTTATGTTTCAATGAGAATGAGAGATTGTGTCATGCAAGCTGTAAAATATACTTATGTACATGAGGTCATCATACGTTTCTAAGTCCGGATAGTTAAGGGTATTCATTAACCTAATATATAAAATGTATCACAAGCTGCATTGGACGTAAATATGTATAGAAAAGTTGTATAAAAGTACACGAAAAAATAGCTTGTTAAATGTTCGATTGTAAGCAATTCCTTCGAATCTTGTCCCATTTCTTTCTCCAACTGTTTTATTATATCAATTAGCTATTGCGTCATGTTCGAATACGTTACTTAAATCCGATGCTTATGCGTTTTCGTCGTGGTTTCGTATTCGTAACCTGGCGAGTGAGTACTGGTTTCAGTTCTGGCAGAAAGCGAGCTGGCCGGGGAAAAAAAGATAAAAAAGCGAAGGTCGTTCTCATAGCACTCCCACAGTTGTACTGTTATTGCAATATCTTTTAAAGTGAAGGTTGCACCACGTGCCCGGTTGATATGAAAGTAAGTAGACTCTAGAGTCTATTACCATGGCCTTAGGCTGTAGAAAGTACGTATGCCAACACTCTGGAACGAGCTATGTCGCACCGTCTGATCTAGATTATATTCTAATGTGATATTAGTTGTCGTCGTGAGTGAAAATAATTCGTCTACATTTATTGTTACATTTTACTGTTTAGACGTTTGGCTCAGAATAATTTTCAATAGTATTAAACTGTCAATTTATTGTTAAAGTGTTAGACAATATTAAAAATTTAATGTAGAATATTTATGAATTGTACCTTTACATGAACTAAACTAGACAATGTTCTTCACCCACGAACTTCGTTCAAGTAGGAAAAAGCTCTTTTTGATTTTTGTATAAATAATGGAATATTTCTTAACAATACTTTTTTCGGCAGACGGATTGGTAATTTGGTAATTAGTAAAAGAAATAGCATTTGCATGATTTTTGAACTGTGACAATTGTTTAGAGCGGCAAGCAGCAATTGAAAAGTTCACTAGATTTCTTTATGAAGTGTTAATTCTTATAGGTCAAATAATTAAATGAGCTAGGATTTTAAAACAAAATGGAAAATGAACGAACAAGTCCTTATAAATGTGTACTTACATGCTGGTGATTATCGAATTGTTATGGGAGGACGCTTAACAATTGCTAAAAGTGTTAGAACCTCCGTTTTCGATTTCAAGAATATTTTTGTGAAAATAACAATCGTTTCCTCCATGATTATTTCTACTTAGCGAACGTCGTGTAAACTACAAGAATGATTAACCCTTTCGCTCACCTTGTACTACATGTAGCACATGATTTCTTTTAAATTTCCCCGCAATTATTTAAAATTTTTGACATTGTGGTGACATATATTCGGTAGAAGAGATGTTAACTTTAGGCTCCCTTTAGTAAATGCACGCTGAAATGGTAGGGGGCATTGAACAAATATTCGGTAGTACTGGTTGATCAACTTTTATGACAGCGGCTGTGTTTTTATTTTTTTTTTGCCTCAATTGTTATCCGGATGTGTTGGGATTCTTTTCCGTGATTGTAGAGAAAGCGAGCTTAGTGTTGGAGTTGTCCACAGTGCTGAAATCGTTTTGTTTTGCATTTGTTAGTGAAAAACTCTTGTACTACTAGTAGTACAGCGTGATCAAGTGGTTGTTAAATTTACAGCAAACAACCAAATTTTTTTTATATTCTAAGTTTGATAAAGTATTTACCAATTTATCAAGTCAACAATGGCTAGAAATATGCCCCTTACAGAAAAGGAACTGCATGAATTGATTGAAGGCGACCTATCTGATCTAGACTATCTAAGTGAGGAGGATGGTGACGGATGGGAATCGGCCCCCGTTGCCCCCTCAGAGGGTAAGGGTAAACATATTTTACACATTTCTGATATCTACATGAACTGTTTATCAGGTTCTGAAAGTGGGAATGATGCAAGTGATAGGGGAGCAGAGATAATGGACATAGAACCAGTAGCTGGAACATCTTCGGGTGATACTCGAGAAAGTGCAAGCACATCTGCTTCTCAACGAAGTAAACGTCCGAGAAAGAGATATTGAGAAATTTTTTGAAGAAAATGCTCTTACAAAAAAAAAGCAATATTACTTGGCGTCAAGGGCTGACGTATATTTCGCCGCGACCAAACATTACTTGGTCTCAAAAACAAGTAGAATGTGACAGAGATGCACCCAAAACTCCAATTCATTTTTTCACGAATTACTTTCCAGAGGAACTGTTCACTTTGATGGCGGATTATACCAATATGTACCATATTCAGAAAAACACTAGGTTTGAACCTACACATTCCGCAGAGTTGAAAACTTTTGTGGGTATTCACATTGTAATGGGTAATCTGCATTACCCTAGAGTTCGTATTGGAAACCAGAATTTTCTGTTCCCATTATTTGCGAAAATATGATTTACAACCGTTTTTCGAAGCTGAGAACTCACGTTCATTTCGTTGATATTACAAATGAAGATCCTAATGACAGGTTTTGGAAGGTTCGACCTCTCTATGATACAATAAGAAGAAGATGCCAGCAACTTTCTTTGGAAACAAAACTTTCGATTGATTATGAACAGATTATCCCTTTCAAGGGTAATCTTAACGTCAAGCAATATATAAAGGGCAAGCCTTGTCCATGGGGTGTAAAACTGTTTGCTCTTTGTGGTACAAGTGGCACTCTCTACGACTTTCTGTTGTATCAAGGCTCAACAACAGAAGTAGACGCCTTGCATACAGATGCCTTAGGACAAAGTGCAGCTGTAGTGCTAAAATTGTCTGAGAGAATTACACAACCAAACCATGAATTATATTTGGATAATTACTTTTCAAATTATCAACTGTTACAAATGTTGCGCTCTCGAAACATTTACGCCTCTTGCACCGCTAGAGTAGATAGATTCAGCAAACCGCCTTTGTCTTCAGAAAAAATTTTGAAAGAAAAGGAAGAGGCACTTCAGAGGAGGTAATAAGTGGAGATAGAGAAGTGGTCATGACCAGCTGGTACGATCGCAAGTGCGTAACAATGGCCTCAAATTATGAAACTATTGGTGAAGGCGATACATGTGAAATATGGGATAAAAAAAATGGAACCTATGTTACTATCGGAAGACCGGATGTAATCAAGAATTACAACTCCAACATGGGAGGTGTGGACAAATTAGATTTTTTAATTACTCTCTACCGAACATTCATCCGCTCGAGGAAGTGGACATTGAGAATGTTGACTCATGGGATTGATTTAGCTTGCACAAACGCCTGGTTGGAGTACCGTGTGCAAGAAACAGAATTAAATATTCCTCGTTAAGAGAGACTTGACTTATTTGAATTTCGGCAATATGTTGCTCAGGCGTTAATTTTAGCAGGCAAAACCCAGACGAAGAAAAGAGGAAGGCCTTCATCAACTGAAACATCTCCTATGTCTAGTAGGGCATCGTCTCCAGCAGCGTCACCGTCAACGTCAGGCGTTTCCAGCAGACGTCGATCAGAATACGCCCCGATTCAGGAAGTAAGACTGGACAACATTGGGCACTTTCCAGTGTTTGATGACGAACCAACCCAATCACAAACACGGTGCAAATATCCTCAATGCACAGTAAAGACACATGTTTACTGTGTAAAATGCCAAGTGCACCTCTGTGTGCAGAAAAAACAAAATTGTTTTTTGTTGTACCATACAAAATAAGTTTTTTTTTTTGTATTTTTTTTTTAATACCTATAAAACTATTCTTTTGCTAATCTTATAATTGAGAACATTCTTGCAGCAGTGGCTATGAATCATGACCCTTGAGTCACAGTGTACTACTGGTAGTACATAAAATTTTTTGGAAATTTGAGCACTTAGGTCAATTTGATTAACGTCAAAAAATTGTAAAAAAATAACATTATGTGTCCCTCAAATATGAAAATTTTATGTTGAAAATCAAAAAGTCATGACCGAAAGGGTTAATAAAAATGTTTGAATTTGTGGAGCAATGGTCTTATTGTATTCTTCTAAATTTAATAATTTGACGTAATGAAGTTGTGCGTTTCGATAAGGAAAGTTATCGTGTTCAGTTTATTAAATTCCTTTTTTAAAAAGTTTTACAGTTTATTGTAATTCAACGATAATATAAAATTAACCGTATTTGGCGAAATTTAGAAAGGTATGATAAGATGATTCTCAAGATAAAAAAGCATAACGAAAAACCGATGACGTCATTGTTATAATTGGAGGTAACAATTACTACTTTTCATTAGCTTTCCTTTAAAATTTGCCCTTCAGAATAAAACAGCTTTGTTATTATCTCTTTTCTGTTTCTTTTGTATTTATCAGTCTGTATAATTTATATATAATTTAGGCTATGACGATTTTAAAGGATTAAAAGCACGTATTTGATAGATTTGGAGATTAGCATGTTTAACATACAAGTGCGAAATATTTACATACCCACCGGTGTAAATAAACAAATAGTTAGGCTTTAGGCATGCTCGTAATAGCTTTTATTGAAAACTTGCCCCACTATTGCATGATAAAGCCATAAAAGATGTTTGTTCAGCTAGAAATTATGTATGGGAAATGTAAGCATGGATTGCCGCCTCATCAGGGTACTTCTGGCTGAAAATTGGGGCATATATTTGAGGCAGAAGCTTTTTTTTTAGTTTTTATCTTTCAATGTTTTTTTTTTTTGACGCAGGAGTCTTTTCAGCGCAATCACAAAAATTTGTGTAAAAATGGTACGCTATAGTAAAGAAAAAGATATTCAACTATGAGTTTTGCGACAACTTTTAGCGAAGGAATTCTTACAGTAACAATTTTAATTGAATGTATGTCTGATGAACTGTTTATTCAGCAAATACAAAAAAAAGAACAAATAGATACGTATCTATTAATTAATCTTCGTCGCTGTCATCAGCAAACTTCTCCATCATGTTTCGAAGTGTACTGGCTTGGAGACCAGCAGAGTTTGAATAAATAGCTAGCCGATCTAAGTTATCCAAGTAAGAGGGCATATATATATATATATTTTTTTAACAACAAAATTTAATTTTGAAGAGTCAAAATTATAAAATAAGGCAGAGAATGACACAAACCCATTGTTAAAATATCCATCTGCACAATAAAAACTAAAAATCGTTGCGTGTTGTCCAAGGTTGTAATATTTTCTAACTCTTGGATTACGACAGAATATTCCTGCGCCAACACCCTGCTCTGTTTTCAAACCGTTCGTAAACCAGCAGGTCAGGGTTTTTTCGTTACATCTCCATTCCTCTGTGTTTGGAAAGGAGGTAGTGAAGCATGTATCGATCATTGGTCGAGTACACATAATGTCCAGCATCCTGTCGGAATTGACCGATTCCAACAGCTTGTTAGCCACACAAACATGAGTATGTGGCGATTGATTCGCAATGTGCTCTAGGCGGGATGTAGTTTATCTGGCCTCCCTTTCCAGAACAATGCGCAAGGGAGGAAGGTCCAGAAGAATTTCCAACGCAAATGACGGGGAAGAAGACATAGCTTCCGTGAGCAGCAAGTTTTGCTGTGGCTCTGTCTTGCAGCGCTTTCTGTCACCATGCTATCACTCCGTAGGTTATAGTTGGACGAACTACCATCACATAGAGCCAAAGGATTAGATTTGCAGATATCGCCCAAGATTCCCCACATATTCTTCGGCAAGTCCATAAGGATAACCTTGCCTTGTGAGTAATCTTTTTCACATGTGGATTCCAGGTTAGTGTCTTATACAATAGGACGCCTAGATATTTTACATTATCTGCAAATTCAAGTTTCACACCTTGGATAGTGGGCGGAACTAGATGCTCCACTCTCCTCTTCCGGGTGAACGGTACTATCGTAGTTTTCTTCGGGTGGATGCTGATGTTTTTCCTGCTGCTCTAGCTACAAATGGCGTGAATATTGGAGGGCTGGTGAAATTTTTCAGTATCTATCTACTTTAGAATAGAGCGGAATAGATCTGTCGAAATCTGGTTAAACAATATTTAAATATCCAGATACCATTTCTCTAAATTAGAAAGATTTGATTCTGAATTGAATACTAGTAGACTTGACTACTTACAATTAGAACGCTTTGTTTAATTACTGCACAGGTTATATTTGATTAAATACAAGCGCTAAAACGCTAAACAAAACCTAATACCCCTTCAATTCTTAAATAAAAAAGAAAAAAGTATTCTACAGGCAATTCAGATCCGAGTTGGTAGTGCGATGAGTGCATACGTATATGCATCTGTCATAAGCTGTGTACTGTCAAGTCGATTAGAAGGATTTATATAATTAATTGTTATCAGTCAATGTCAAGGCCGTGGCATTCTCTCGACTGTAAAACTCTGAGCGCCGCCGTATCTACAATGCCTACATTTCAATAAGCAATTACTTTTCGGTATTGTAATTTGACAGTTCTAGTGATTTTAATAAATGAGGCTGTATTCGGGTGCACCTATATCACATATTTCTAGTGTTTGTGTTGCATATCTTTGTAGATCTAGGTTTATTTTTGTGGATATAATTCACTTCAATAATGTCACATCGCCAGCAATACTTACCATTAGAAATGTTGTTTACATCCAAAAGTAAGTGCACCGCATCTATCTGTGTTATTATATTGATCGTACTAAATAAGTTAAACTTAAGCAATATTACGCAATAGAATAGTTTGTACATTATCCTAAGTTCTTTATTGCAATAAATAATCTAGTAATGATTTAATTTGTGAGGCAAACATCTATTTCTTTTAAATTGTTACTAAAATGGTTATATTTTTATAGAAAATTATCACCTATATTTAAATTTATTTATCATCGGTAGCGCTATTTCTTTCCGTAAAATTTAGTTGTTTAATATTTAATATTTCGAGCAAAAGCAATAAGTGATAGTTATTATTAAGTTATTCTATTAGTGAAAATGGTAAAACAGTGAAGTATTTAACAAGAATAATCTCTATATGAACCATTATCGATAATTTTTCGTCGTTTTTAATTAAACTCTGCCATTTCCATGAATAAATTATCTTCCTTTTCTTAACATCTTTCTAAATATGTACGTTCCAGGAAATGATAGACCATTAATTGATAATTGACTAGTAAGATAAAACGAGGAGCTGTATTTTTGCGATTTTTGCCTGTTAATAACTAAACCTTGAATAGCAGCGTATACTACAAAAAAAGAACCGTTAAATAAGAATTTGATCTAGGTCAACCGTGAAATATTCGCGGAATAAAAGAATGAAATATAGTTCATCATATATTAGCTATTGATGTAGGATAAACGATATACGATAAACTGTATTTCAACTGCATATTTTAATCTTTACTATCCCGCGTATAAATCGATATTCGTTTAGATATCGCTTTATTGTGCTCCCATTGTTGGAGCTCACCTCTGATCTGAGTTTACGAAATACACAGAGCTGGTCCATTAAAGTGGCTGCTGGTTCTTCGTTTGGCCAGTTTGTCAGTCAACTGGTTCCCTTTATTTTGAGAATGCCCTGGCACCCATAGTAATGTGATTGTCATAACCTGCTGCACTATATTATCTAAGCACTTCCACACCAGCCTGGATTAAAAGTGATTTGTTTTTAGAGTACCCAGGGTGGCTTGGTTATCAGTACATAAATATATAGATGTTTGCTCCTTTCATCCCATTCTTGAGGAGTTCTTGGACACAAACATATATGGCAAATATATCTGCCTGAAAGATGGTTTTGGTTTGCCCTAATGCTATTGAGAGATGGTAGTTCGGCGCAAAAACTCCGACTCCCACCTCTGCTTTCATCTTGGATCCGTTTGTGTACAACATCAGGGATTCTCTTTCAAATCAGTGCTTTGAATGGTTGACTAAGGTTAATTAATTTAACGGCAATAATGTCCGTTGGCATTTCTAGTGACCTTACCCCTGATTTGAAGTCGTGTAGGATTGTGAGATGTCCGGTAAGGTCATCGTTTTTAAAGTTGTGTATCAACTTGAGCCTATATGCACTGAGGACCGCTATCCTCCTAACATGCAGATGGAGGAGTGGGATGTTTGGTATCATCTCTATAGCTGCTGTAGGTAGGTGAGCATTCACTGCAGATTTTGCTGTTTAGCCTGTGCTGCTGTTTCTTTCAATTTAGGACACCATACTATGGAAGCGTAGATGACCATGGGTCAAATAACAGCCTTATATAGCCAGTATATCATTGTTGGCTGTACACCCCAAGTTTTCCCAAAGAGCCTTTGGCAGGACCAATATGCCATTGTTGCTTTATGCGTGATTCTTTCTAACTATTTGCTCCAATTCAGTCTCTGGTCGGGCATGATCCCAGATATTTGACTTCGTTGAGATATTTTAGTTAATCGCCTTTCAAGAATACTTTATCTAAGAATAATTTCTTCCTGTTCGTAAATGGTACAACTGTAGTTCTTTTTTACCGTTTATTGGAGCCCTTGAATATTAAGGGCATTCGCATGCGGTTAGATAATATTTTATCATACCTGTCCCTACAATAACCAGGTCATCTGGGTTGCCTTGGGCATTCTACCTTTCTTGGTGCAGTTTCCTAAGCAGTTCGTCAATAACCAGAGACTATAACAAACACCACCTCTTCACATCCTTCCTCCGTCCCAAAAGTTAGTGAATTACTGCACAACTGCGCAGGTATCTTACGACTTTTCAGTACGGAGCATATTCATCTAATAGTGGAGGGCTTAAGTCCTCTGTGTTTTGCAGCCGTGGTGATTGATGCATAGGAGGTGTGGTTTAAGGCTTCCTCTACATCAATGAATGCATACAAGGCCACCTCTATGCTGCTGATGGCCCCTTCCAGAATCTTGACAGGATTATGTAGGGCTGTCTCAGTGGATTTACCAGTTTGTTAAGCATATTGGTGCCGGTAGACTAGATACGTGTGAGATGTACACTTCGAATATGGTTGTCTATTATCTTCTCCATTGTCTTCAACAGAAAAGACGATAGACTGATGTGTCGGTGGGATTTCAGCCTATCTGCCTATTCTGCCATCAGCCTTTTTGATGAAAACCACCTTTACACCCCCCCCCCCCCTCCCCTCCCAGGATATAGCCATGAGTGTAGCTGGTCCTAGATAGCTTTATCACTGTTGGAAAGTGTATATCGAACTCTTTCTGTAAAAGACCAGGGATTATACAGTGTGCCCGATAGACTTTCACCCGAATGTGAGGACAAATGGTTTCCTCAAACTAGACGATTAACTATAATAAGAAAGTCTTAGCATAGCCCAACAAAATATTAGAAATCATTAAATTAATTTTAAAATATATAGAATTTGTATTTATTTTGTGTACGAAGACTTTTGTGATGTTCAAGGATGCGTTATTTAGTAACTTCCCTGATGGTTCAATAATAGCGATATAAGATTTTCTTATTTTTCATTACTTGTACCTAATCATTGCTTTCGTTATTGGTATTCGGTACTTACATTCGATACTTTCGGTACTTTACTTTGGATTCCGGCGAGTAACGGATACTCATTTTATTTACATCTCTATTCAATAACTGCTTTGACCCTGTAATTAGTGTTTTATAACATTGTAAGAATAATATAAAAGTACTGTATATAAAGGCTGCTTCATTTTAATCGACCCAGGCCAATATGTCGAAAGATATGGAAAATATAAAAAATGCTTCAAATAAAAGTTGTATGGTTTCAAGGGGGACATAAAGTGGTATCACTGATTTGACCTTTAACTGTCATGAAGGTCACATAAAGGTCACCTTCAATATCTTAAATGGGACACTTTGAATATTATTAGATATTCTTGTAGCTTATTTCAAGAGCTTTTCAAAACACTTACGACAAAGTACTTTCTATAAAGCACTTTCCGAGTTTTAAGACTTGAAAGTTACCGACACACGTCTCGGTACTAGCACTATCCAAGATTTGGTATATGACATTTGCATGACATTTGTTTGACGTTTAACGCAACTTAGGTATGCTGGAATGCAGCGCCAGTAATCTTAATTGTCGCTGATATTCAGAAACTGTGTCCGCGGACCGTGTCCAATATTTCACTAACACAAAAAAATATGCTAGGCACAAGTGATTGAATTATTTTAATTACCTGAGTTACAAAATATCTCAACAATGTCATAATTTTGTAGGTTTAATTTAAATCTTATCGGTCGGTCGGTCGGTATCCCTATAATTTCATTGATCACTCTCCACATATCGCACACCATCATATCATTTACTTACATAACACAAAATCGCTAATAATCCATAATATCTGATGTCTGTATAGCACCAACTCAAATCAAATTTGAGTGATCACAATGCTAATAGTCCTTCTAACGTACAGATATCGTTTTCGTTTTATTTATTAAAAACACTGTATCACTGCTAATAAATTTTTCCTTTCGTATTGTAGCTACTGTAATCGCAAATTCCATTGTTTTCGCCCTGCAACTGTAGATAGAAATTTACGTGCCAATCACATTTCAATTACTCAGGAGCTTTCCGATAACGACGAAATTCTTTGTCAGCTAGATCCCACATTTTTTTCTCGTGTTATGTTTAGTGATGACACTACATTTGAAAGCAATGGCATGTTGAATCGGCGTAATAAATAGTCGTTATTATTCCAATATTAATCAACATTGGGTTCGTCAGGTAGAGCGCCACATTATGCGGGCGCTGTAAGAGATTTTTTTAAATTGAACTTATCTACGCCGTTGGATTGGAAGAGGTGGTCATATAGCAATACCTCCAAGGTCACCAAACCTTTTCTTGTGGGGCTCTTTAAGGAACACTGTCTGCTAGACCGCACCCACCCCAACCGAAGACCTAAAGGACTGTGTTAGACGAGTATGTGACAGTTTTCCAGTCAATATTCTTAGAAAAGCAGTCGATGCATTTGCAAAACGTCCGCGATTATGGGTCCAATAAAATGGTGGTATATTTAAGTATTTTATGTAAAATAAAAATAAACAAGTTATGTGACATTAATGCAATATTCTTATTGAGTTGATCAGTCTTGCTTTTATCGACGGATCAACCTCCGGTTTTACATTTACCTACCGGTATATTACACTTAGGTAGTGCTAATGCCGAGATTTTCACGTCTGATAAGTACTTTATAAAAATTGCTTTGCATCAGTGTTTTGGAAAGCCCTTATAATAAGCTACAATAATATGCACTAATTAATACATAGGGTGTTCCATTTAGAAAATTTTAGGTGACCTTTACATGACCATAAAATGACAGTTCAAGGTCAAATTAATGATACCACTTTCTGTCCCCTTCGAAACCATACAACTTCTGTTTGAAACATTTTTTCATACCGGGTGTCCAACCTAAGACGCAAAGGTTCCTAGCCAATTTATTATTGCCTTTCTGAAAAAAATTTTCAAATAAATGTTGCCTCGAATCATATTCTACGTATGCTAAAATTAGTTTCAGTAATGGCGGACTTCCGGTTGTACCGGAAGTAGATACTAACTTTCTTATTTTAAATGGAACAGCCTTGTATATTATTGCACTTTTGGATTGCTTGTTAAATTTAAATAACAATACGTTAGGGATATATTGGGGCTAAGTTGTACCGTTTCCGAATTACATGACGTTTTTCGAAAAAAATGACATTTGTGTTTGGAAATACCTCAGGAAATACGAAAGTTAGAAAGATGCGGTTTTCGGTTTTCGCGTAACCATGAAACAGCACACGTCTTTTATTTTAAAATTGTTGCGTTTAAATTACAGCGTTATTAAAAAGGGATCTGTAATTTTCGAACTCTAAAATCATGGATAACTTGATTTTTTTAAATTGAACGGTATAGCAATTTTTATATAAATGGATGTAAAATTTAATTTTCTTTCGATTTTATACGGGTATCATTGTGTCTATCTCCAACGGTTTCGGAGATATTCGCGATTTTTCAGTTTCTCACGATAGATACGTATTGCGAAGCGTCGCCGTCGGCCACCTTCCCTTCGCATTTCACCAGGCTTGGGACTGGCAGCAATATAGTACTGGCATGCTTAGAAAATGGCCAACAGAAAACAATAGGACCATTTTAATCAAACAAAATTGTCTAAAAGATACTTGAGATGTCTAAAGCGGCATCTTTAAAGTCAACGTAAGCTTGAAAAACAAACTAGGTATCTAACCGTTATTAGTGTTCCGAGTGTCAGAACTGACATTCAGAGTACTGTTTGGAAACATGATAATTAAAGATGTTGCTTACTCAAGAAGAATTAGTAGATATGGTTTTCGTTCTCGGTGAATGTTACAGAAACGCTTCGTTAGCGTCAAGAGTTCACGCACAGTATTACCCATCTAGAAAGCATCCAGATAGGAAGGCATTTCTGCCGCTACTGGGTAGATTTGTAAGTACTGGATCAGTAGCACATACACAACGGAACCGCAATAACTCCGTACTTACGGATGAAAATCAGTTACAAGGTGCGATTTCTTCTCATGGGGTTTCATTAAAAATAAGCTTTATGAGACGCCACCAACAACCCCTGATGATATGTGCCATCGTATTTTAAGAGCGTTTCAAGAAGTCACACCAAAAATACTCAGACATGCTCAAAAGTGTTTGCAAAAGAGATTTCGATTATGTAGTGCCCAAAACGGACAGCATTTTGAACATTTAATATAATAGTGTTGTACAAATTCTCTGTACAATGACAACATTAGCGTTTAAAGTGTAGGCGTCCAAGTGTACGTACGTCATACATTGGATAGAGTAATGTAGTTTGAAAAATGTGCTGATTTATTGATATTCCAGTAATGTTATGATTTCTTTTATCTTTGCTATGTTTGCTTGTTTCTAGTGGTCCTATTGTGTTCTGTTGGCTATTTTCTAACCATGCCAGTATTATTGCTGCCAGTCCCAAGCCTGGTGAAATGCGAGGGGAAGGTGGCCAGTGGCGGCGCTTCGCAATACGTATCTATCGTGAGAAACTGAAAAATCGCGAATATCTCCAAAACCGTTGGAGATAGACACAATGATACCCGTATAAAATCGAAAGAAAATTAAATATTACATCCATTTATGTAAAAATTGCTATAGCGTTCAATTTAAAAAAATCAAGTTATCCATGGTTTGAGAGTTCGAAAATTACAGATCCCTATTTAATAACGCTGTAACTTAAACCGCATATTTCTAACTTTCGTATTTCCTGAGGTATTTCCAAACACCGAAGACACTGCAAATGTCATTTTTTTCGAAAAACGTCATGCAATTCGAAAACGGTACAACTTAGCCTTAATGTATCCCTAACGTATTGTTATTTAAATTTAACAAGGAATCCAAAAGTGCAATAATATACACGGTGTTCCATTTAAAATAATAAAGTTAGTATCTACTTCCGGTACAACCGGAAGTCCGCCATTTCTGAAACTAATTTTAACATGTGTAGAATATGATTCGAGGCAACATTTATTTGAAATATTTTTTCAAAAAGACAATAATAAATCGGCTAGGGACCGTTGCATCTTAGGCTGGACACCCGGTATTTTCCATATCTTTCGACATATTTGCCTGGGGTGATTAAAATGAAACAGCCACTATATAATCGGATATTAAGATTCGGTGTTTTCTAAATTTAGGTAGATGTATGAGAGTTTTTGTAATTTACCGTACTAATAGAATCCCGTTATCAGTCAGACGGCGCTTTATTGGGCGAGTGTTGAAGGAGTAAAAGATCTGGATTAACACACCCGTGTACATATGTAGGTATACGTAATTAGACTGTGTACAACAACGATACTCCTATACATACGTAATAAATACACGGTAAAGGTAACGGTGATACCACGATTCGAGTGGATGCACTGAGAAAATGTCAGCAATTCGCAAAAATCGTACCCAAAGCAATTTTTATCTTGTGTTGCAGCCCTCCGGGCTATTTAATTAAGATTTGCCGATGGGATAAGTATTTATTTGATGGAAATTTATCGTAATAAGTGAAGCATTATTAGTGTTTACTTCCTAAAGCTGCTTTAATAAATTAATAATAGCTTATTCTCTCAGGTAACGTGCAAATCTTACTAGTATTTGGTGCATGTCCATTACTACTGTCACTAATCTTCAAAAGCTGCTGAGATAAAAGTAATAAAGTAATTTGCTGTGTTATTTTTTTCAAAATCCTTTGCGATTATGTCGGTATTACTGATTGTGAGATGGATTAGCGAAAATCCGGTATACTTGGAATTTTGCAAGCTATTCAAAATTTACTCACCAATTTAAATCTCTTTTTTCCACCTCTTCATTCAAACAGTGTAGAGATGCATACGTCCTGTTTCGATCTGTAACAATGATTAAGAAATTATTTTTAAAGTAAGAGTTGATGCAACAATAAAATAAAGCAGTTCAACCTAAGAGTTAACTGACCTTCATATTGTGATTAGCATTGTTATCCAAATACATTCTTGTTTATTTTTATTAGTGAATCGTGCTGATATTCAACATATTATTTTTAGAATGCATTGAGGGTTGCTACATACAGATATATCAATTTAGCACAATTGGATTTAAGTTTCATCTCTTCACTCTGAGCACCTGTATATATTGATAGATTTGTTTGAACGGGATTCAGTATTTTATAATGGAAAGTCCATCTACATGAAACAAAAGAAGTTTATTGAGAACTTAATAACACTGCGGAACGAGGTGTTACACTTATTGTATTTTAGTATTCACAAATAGCAAAAATGATGTACAGTAGCAGTTTGTGATATAAAACACACAAGTAAATCCTTAATTTTTCTTTATTATAATTAGGAATTCTTATTATTTCTTTTAATATAGGTTATTATTAAAAGGTTAGTTGGCGGTTTCTAGTGCTTTAATAGCAGAGAATCATTTTTAAATCCGGTAATAAAGGTAATGTGGTTGGCATAACTTTTAACTACGGTGATACTGATCTGTTTCTCCCATCATTATAAGCCAATCAGGTTACCTACTAAAAGTTATTTTCTATTGTCGCACATAGCTGTAAATTTTTGTAGATACTTGACGCATTTCATTTATGTTTAACTAAATTTAAAACTAACAACCGGAGGTCGCCAAATGTTAAGCTCTGTTTTGATCCCGGCTTTGCCAGTTGGTAGTAGAGACCCCTTGGATTACATTCGTACTCCTATAATTACGCAATCCAATTAACCGAAATATATTTTCTAGCACTGTAATATTTAATTTGAAACGATTAAAACAAAAAAGTAAATGAAAAAATTAAAGAAAGTAAGATTCGAACCATCGCCCTACCGCATACTATGCATGTATTTTACTACTACGCCACTAGTAATTTACAAACAGATCTGGTATTCGAGTGTACTTAAGCAAGCCTATCAACCAAAACTTTAAAAAATCGTGAAAACTAAACGCCTGGACATCTATGGCTAATATTTTACAAAAGTAATCCAAGGGGTCTATACTACCAACTCGCAAAGCTAGGATCACAACTGAGCTTGTAAATTACTAGACATTTATTTACTTAATACAAAATGTATTTTATTAAATGTCAGTGTTATTAATGAGGCTTGGAGGTTAAGATAATACGAAAATCAATGACATATTTTGGTTTTATAGATAAAAACCTTCTACAAATTAAAAAAAAAAATGATAGTATATTTTTTTGTACGAATTATTTTTATACTATATTTTCGGTGAGACATCTGCTCCCACCCCCTCTCCCCGTTATTGAAACGATCAAGACTACTTTAAAAATTCTAAACAAGCAAAATATGGACGACTTTATTGCCTGATTTATCATATAAAGAAATGTGCTTGGCCTTTCAGAGTAATTCAACAATGACACGCGTGCAATATCGTTGCAAAATATGCAAAGGTTTAACAAATTTTTGAAGTAGCGCATGGCATTTTGGTTTGCCTTCCTTGCTTCCTTTAAATCATTTCGTGGATTTTACAACAAAAAACCTAACTTCTGTTAGTTATTATTAGAGCAGACCACTTTCCGTGTGCGCCATGTGCGCCGGTATGGGAGTGTAATTCGTAATATACTAGAATATGCGATAGAATAGGGACGCAACATGAGCTTGTTACCGATATAAGTATAGAAGTAAAGACATTTATTCTATCAGAAATAATTAAATATACATTTGGTTTTCTGCTATTAAAGTAATATGCAATACAGTCATCCCCACGCATTTCTGTGCTAAAACTTGTCAGATTTCTTTATTATTTTTGGTGGTTCAAACACGGTTCAATTTAATAATTAATATTTCTTTTACTTAAGATCAAGGGCATTCTTTATCTTAGGATTAAATTCTAGTTCTGCTTACCTAAGGATAAATTTATTATTTACATTTGCATAAATACATGCAGTACCGAGTTATCTGCCCGGATAAGCCGCTAATTGGATGAGTCTACGGCAGTGAATTTGTTATTTTTAGCCCAGTTTATCGTCAAATAACGGATCCTGGCTTTTGCAAAATGCAATCGACGCGATTCGCGGTCATTTCGAGGGCGCATTTGAAATGGATTTCTAATTAAAAAACTCCAAGAGATACGCTGCCAAATAAAACAATCTCCGAATTGTTTAAAATAAAACCAAAAACGATTTTTATACAGTAATTATTTTCTCGTATTTACATGCACAAACAACGGAGTTGAATTATGTAAGGAATTGCAAAATCACACTTGCATATCACATCTCTCTTTTTTTATCAACTCGAAACCATAATACTCAGTCTTAATGGTGAGAAGTAATAGTAGTAGCTGCAGTATAAAATAGCAACATTCTAAAATAAATAAGGCATAATATTATTACATTATATAGTTTCGTGTTTAACCACTACATTCCACGTGGTTTGCTTGACCTACTAGTTTTCAATACGTATAACCATAATCGTTCGGAAAACTATATACTACTATATAGTATAGGCTGTTATAGGCGATATTTATCCCTGATTATCTTTCCCACCTTTCGCGATGTTGTTTTGTGTTTCTGTTGATGGATTTATTTGTTTACAAGTTCGTGAATAATGCACCATCATCTGCTTTTTTAATTGATAGACAGTTTAGGTCAAATAAAGGTACATAAGTAATAAATATAAATACATATATATATATATAAGATGTTCCATTTCCAATGATGAAGCTAGACACGAGTAAAATTCGCAAAGTTTATTCCAAGAATTTCAACGATCTATTATTTACGGTTTTTTTTTTTACTTCTCTAAATTAAACAATTTGTTGAGATACTAGACCAGTGGTTCTTAACCTTTTCAAAGTAACGGAACACTTTTGATCAGAAGGAAAATTTGCGGAACACCAAAATCATTAAAATGATTAAGATTAGAGATGAAACGGATATCCGGTTATATCCGGTATCCGGATAGTAACTCAACATTCGGCAAAAACCGGTTTTTTTTATTAAGCTGAAAAATTTCAACAAATCCACGCTAATAAACATATTTATTAGTAAAAGAAAATACTGAAATGAAGAACACCATATATAATCTTTAGTGGTGGGCACTATCGATAGCGACTATCGATAACTATCGATAGTTTTGACTATCGATAACTATCGATAGTTTCGACTATCGATAGTTGACCATCGATAACTATCGATAGTTGACTATCGGTAACTATCGATAGTCCACTATCGATATGAAATCGAATGATAGTGAACTATCGATAATTGCTGATAGTGGACTAACGATAACTATCGATGACATAATATTCGACAGTAAAATAATGTAAATCCCTTATAGAACATTTAGAAATGGATTAGTTCAGTATTGATAAAAATTAGCCAATTAATGAGACTTGGTCCGTCTATTGATATACGGATAGTGTCTAACAATTTTTTTTCGCGAGATGTAATTTTGAGAACTGTCTTGTATAACTAAAAATAGCGTGAAAAGCGGTTTTAGATGATAATATGGATGGTCCAAAAGTAAGTGAATGTAAGTCGGGAAGATAACTAAACGTGTAGATACATAATCAATTATATTTTACAGCAATATAATGAGAATAATTAATTGCGTTACAATCATGACAGTAATATATTGTATAATTTATGTGAAAATTTGCGCAATTGGTTTTGCAGTCTTCTATGTACGGCTTCAGTGAGCGGCTTCTGAATCCCTGATATATTAGTCAAAAATTTGATTTTAAAAATTAAAAAAAAAATGATTTAACTTACTGATTATATATGTAAATGCTCAATGCTGCCGTTCACATTCTCACAAAGCAAATATGGGTATGACAATTGAAATAAATAAAATAAAATTGAAAATAAATATAATTTAAAAATAAAAAGTAAATAACATTCTAATATATAAAATAAATACAATTCTGTTTATATTTAAAATGCCTCAAAAAACGGTCATAGTCTAAACAATATCTAAATTTTTGTTTATAAATATTAAAATGTTCAAATTTTTATCTTTAATTCTGTTTCTTTTGCTGTGGGTGAGAAGCCCAGCCTTAGAAAATATCCCTTCCGACGGAACCGACGTTGTCGGAATTGTTAAATATTTTAGTGAAATATCTGCTAAATTGTTAAACATTAGTTCGTTATTGAACCAAAACAAAATTGGATTATTTTTTCTAGGTTCAAAAGGAAACTCAATATACTTATTTAATAATATCAACACTTTGCTTTCTGCTGTCGACTGTTGTTTAAAAGTCTTAATTTTTGAATCAAAGGTTTCCCATAAATTTACTTTTACTGGTTTTTGAGATATGGCTGTTGAAGTTGACGCGGTTTCGTACACTATTATTTATTTATTTTTATTAAATTTTTGACGATACATTGTTCTTTACAAATGGCAATAAATTGAATTTGAATTTGATGATGAAACAATGAACCAAAATACTAGTGTTAAGACAATTTCCATTAGTATATTAGTATAATTATCGATAGTCGACTATCGAGAGTTATCGATAGTTATCGATAGTCGACTATCGATAGTCATCGATAGTTATCGATAGTTATCGATAGTCAACTATCGATAGTTGGTCCGACTATCGATAGTCGACTATCGATAACTATCGATAGTTGGTCCGACTATCGATACCACTATCGATAGTTGAAAATATCGATAGTGCCCACCACTAATAATCTTAGAAAAAGCGTTAATTATTTATATTATCATGAAATTAGAACTGAAAATTATCTAATGGGAAATTATGGTATATGAGCACTAGTTTTTCTGCATTTGTGGCAATAAGCGATTGCGCTTATTTTCGTAAACAAGACCGGCTTTAGAAAAATGTCTGCTAGACGGAGCTGAAAGTTGAATTCTGTCTAACTTTGACAAATTGGGGAACTGTTTCTCATTAGCTGCCCACTGTAAGGGTTGCGATTACGATCGATTCGAACTGTATTCAAATAATAGTCAATTTCGCTCGCAACAGAGTTTTTTTCTTGACATTGACTATTATTTAAATTTTCATCTTTTACTTCGTTGAAACATTCCCAAAAGGTGTTGTGAGCTTCGCTAGTGACAGTTGAAGTTGATACCGTCTCGTCATATCTGGTTCTTTTAGCAGGCGTTGGAGGTGAATTTCCACTGTTGGAAGATTCATCGCAAGCCATTTCTATATATTCCAACAGGATTTTCTGTTGGGCTCTTTCAGCTTCAACAGGCCCAAAATAGCTTGTCTTAAACCTTGGGTCTAGGAATGTTGCAATCAGGTTGTTTGGATCTTGACCTGAGAGGCTGAAACGACTTTCTAATTCAGCTCTCAACGAGGCTTTCATGTGTGGTAAGTCAGGCTTTCTTTCTGCTGTGTCTTCTTTCTCTAAATATTTTTTTAATGTCGCAACATGTGGTGTTACCTCGAATATGCAGGGGAGCCCAAAACTCCTAATTTTTGTTTGATCCTGGGACAGCTGTCGTGAATATTTTGCTAATGAAAAGATATTAACAATAATTAATGTGTACATTTTGTGCTGTGTTAAATACGTACATCAAAACAGAGTGCAATTTTCAAAGAACTCCGACTATAAAGTTACAACACTCGTAATAGAAATGAATTAGCTACATCACACCATCGCCTCAAAAGGACTCAACCATCCATTGACTATCGTGGGGTAAAACTATATAATAAGCTACCTGACCGAATTAAACAACTTAGTACAGAAAGATTCAGCAAATCTGTAAAACAATTTTTGTTAAGTAATGTTTTTTATCATGTAGATGAATATCTCAATTATAATTTTTATGACTGATTACTGGCCATAATAATGTGTATATGAATGTATGTTAATGCCTTGTTCGTGTTGCTTTCGTGAACTTGTGATATACAATTTTATTTATATATGTCTTGTTTTTAAATTGTGACTACTGATTGCTGCTTATTTATTTATTTTATATTTTTATCTTTATTATGTACATATGTAATGACAATTGTGCTTACAATGTATTTTCTGACATGTTACGATCTGTGATAAATAAACTACTAATACTAATATAAAAATAGAAAAGGAAAATGCACTTTATATACATTTTAATGCGATACCTGAGCTTATTGGCTTTTGCAGCGTATAGCTTTAATAGAGGCAACCATAGATGGAGCACCATCCGTACAAATTCCTACACAGAGCTCCGATGATATTTTTAATTTTTCGAAATATCGCATAATATAGTTAAATAGTATGTTAAAACACAAGTGTCACACTGGCGTTTGTTGTAATGCGAGTACAAGTTTGGATCACGAACCAACTGATTCAATGTACAAGTATTACAAGTCATTGTCATACGTATTTATTATAGTATTTTTTCTAATTTGCACATTAATCGCCCATATTACATTCCGGGAAAAGTGCATTAATGGGTCTATTAACGCTTTAGTGCGTTAATAACTCATTACTACACCGCGTAGTCGTTTGTTTTAGCTTCATTGTAACATAAAATTAGAAAAGATATTTTGTCCTGTTGTATGTTCAGTAAGTTCTCTGCAGCACAGGAATTGGCTCAATATTTCGTTTTCATTAATGAAACGAACCAATCCTAGTAAATGAGCTTTACCGCTATGTCACTAGACTAGTCAATTTGTAAAGCAAAATATTGTTTGGAAATTTGATCGATAATTGTTTTCTCAATATCATCTGACATATTTCTAATTCTGTTTTTTTTTTGTAGTATCTTTCGACTGAGGAATTTTCATAATTTCTTTTTTTGCCTCGTCACCAAACATAACGTTTACTATTTCACTACATTCTGGTAAAATAAGAGACTGCACTAGTATGCGGTTTCAACTTTACAGCAACAGCAATTAATTCAGGTACATATGCAATAAGATATTTTCAGAAATTTTAACAGTTTTTTCAATATATTTTATTTGTGAGATTGCATATTTAACAATCTTTGAAAATAATCTTTGATTTTTTAAGCAAGATTGACGTGCCTCATAGTAAAGTGGCGTTTTAATTTAGCTGGAATCATTGCGCTATTGGATAATTTTTTTCCACATACTGTGGAATTTGACAGTTTTCCTCGCCAATCCAAGTAAAATCCCAACTTAAATATTTATCGGAATAGTGCCTATTAACTTTCCTCATTTTAGTAGGTATCATTTTGTCCTTTGTACAAGATATATTTTCGGCAACAGCATATACTACCACCGATGGATTGTATAACACTGAATAAGGATGTACTGAGTGTTGTGGAAGTGGTGAAGTACTTAGGATTAGTTCTGGATAACCAATTAAAGTGGTCACATCACGTAAATAGGATTGTAAATAAGTGTGAGGGATACATTAATATTCTAAGGATGTTTGTGAAAACAAGGTGGGGTGCCAGCAGTATGATAGCAATGAAATGCTACCAAGCATGTATTCGTTCTCACTTGGATTATGGATGCATTCTTTTCAGTTCATCTAATGAGAAGCAGATGAGTCGTATAAGAGTAGTACAAAATAAGGCCCTTCGCATCTGTACGGGTGCAATGAGACCCACACCGCAAGAAGCATTATATGTGGAGGCAGGAGAACCGCCCATACAACTTCGGCAGGAATATCTTACTAATAAATACATTCTCAAGTTGAAAAGTATGCAGCCTAATAGTATTATTGACAATAATAGTATTATTGACAATAGGCTTTCAGTTTTGGAGTTGCTATCATCATACTGGGCCAACATCTCCGCCACTTCTTTTATTTACGTCTGCCTACCGTTATATTACAACGTTAGGACTTTCTATCCGGTACTCAGGCCAGCCAAAATTAGATTTTCACCAATTCATTAAATCAACCCAGATCTTCATTCCGAGATATACCAGTCAAGCCGTTAAAGACAGACTCGCTGGTTACACTCTTATTACGGATGCTTCCAAAACATCGAATGGATGCGGCTGCGTGTTTCTTGACTATAGTTGAAGTGTTAGTAGATCTTTTCGTCTTAATTCGTTGACGTATATTTTTTAAGCTGAAGCTAATGCAATTGTGGAGGCTTTTGAGTATGTAAAGCACCTGAGTGTCGAAAAACATGCTATTCTGACGAGTTTTTTACAAGCCTTACGAAAAAGGGTAATGGTTTTCAAAACTGCATCCATTGGTGTTGGATGTTCTATTGAGCTGTGCTGAATTGAACTGTGTTGCCCACAGGACAGTTAAGTTCTTTTGGGTGAAAGCTCACGCTGGTATAATTCCTAATGAGGAGGTGAATTGTTTGGCTCGGGAATCAATAGGCAACGGCGAAGCTATACATAAAACTGTTTACATGAGGGAGGTTAGTGCTAAAATTCGATGTCATTTTCTTCGCGAAAAATGGGAGGAGAGATGGCAAACAATATGCAAAGCAAAACTCACACAGTACACCAAAATTCACCTATCTGTTTTCCACTCCTGTTGGGATAGTGGTCGCGTGGTTTCTCGCTATTTTTCTTCCACTATCGCTAGGATGAAATTTGGGCACGGTTGTTTTTCAGCACACCTCTATATATTAAAGATAATTGATTTGCCTGCTTGCTCGTGTGGTTACGAATTAGCTTTTTTAGAATATTATCAAAAAATGTGGAATTCAAATTCAATTTTAAGTCTTGGTGTTAATGTTATATTTTGTTAGTTAATGTGGCGCATGGGCTATGATCCCTTAAACGCCAAAAATCAAAAAATGAAAAAAAATTTCGGCAACAGAATTACTTTCTGTTTTACTTGTACCTGTTCCATCATTATTTGACCCAATGTCATGTCTTGTTAAATAATAAATTTAACCATTCTTCAACACGGAGAAAAAACTTTCTAAAATAATAAATTTTAAGTATAAATGAACAGTTATTTAGTTTAGTTATTTATTGAAGGCGAAATTTATTTTTTTGGAATGTGGCTAGTAATCGAATAAAAGATTTACATTTTACGTTTCGGCTTCTTTATTCACTATTTAAGCCTTCATCAGAAACTGATTGTATACGTTATCGCCAAAGGTCAAAACACATAATACTAACAATAACAATTTTTTTTACACGTTAAAAGAAGTGTAAAAGACGATAAATTACAAACATTATAGAACAAACAAACGTATAATTTTACAATCGTATGATAAATGAAATCGCTATCACAAAGCAAGTGCTAATTTGCTTATTTATTGATACATATGCATTACCTGATTTAATATGTGCAAAATACAATTGAGTTAAAGCTTTATCAATTATGTATAATGCTTACACACATCACTAACAAAATGATTTTTGTTAAACCAAACGCGACCAACGATGCTTGCTTATTGTTAGTAGTTTACTCGAAAGTGCAAGTTATATCGTGTTAATTGTGCCGCTGTGCTGCACAATTTCTCTATCACTCTACCAACTAATGGGTTGTGCTGGTTTAACCGCCTCGGCGAAGCTATACGACAAAAGACCAGTAATAGCATTGTTGTGCCTGCTGCATTTTACTTAGGCATAGCTAGGTATAATATACACTTTCACAAGTCGCATAATTTTGCGGAATACTTGTAACAAGTCCGCGGAGCACCACTGTTCCGCGGAACACCGGTTAAGAACCACTGTACTAGAGTTTTTACAATATTGCATTTTCAAAGAAATTAAAATATCTTATCAACTACAAAAATAGAGACCTTATATGAAATTGATCTAGTTGTCAGTGTACAGTTCAAAAATGTCATGATATATAGGACGTCCTATTAAGAAAAACATGCGTTTTGGAACATCCTATACATTGTGTAGTATTTTTTTTAATTGCAGATCTAATCCGCTCAAGCATATTCCAATATATAGCTTTTCAAAAATTGTCACTATTCGACTACCATTTGACGTTATCACTGTTACACCCTGTATATTTGGTGTTGACAATGTTTGTAATATGTATTCCTTTGATTTTAAATCGCAGATCTAATCCGCTCAAGCATATTCGAATATATAGCTTTTCAAAAATTTTCACCATTTGACTACCATTTGACGTTATTACTGTTACACCCTGTATATTTGGTGTTTGACAATGTTTGTAAAATGTGTTCGTATTAATCTTACAGCTCATCCTCATTACTTTGATAGTATGTCCTTCAGTACATTTCTGGAGCCAATTTATGCTTGTTATAAAAGTACAAGATCACTGTTCAGTGTCATCAGAACAGCTTCTATTTAGAGCCTTCTTTAGTGTGGTTTTTCGAAAACTGAGGAGGCTCATTTCTTTTATGTGTCATATAAAGTATGTCCTTGGTATAAAAAAAAAAGAACTTTTCTAACTGTAAGTTTTTTTAGCTGCAGCTAGGATATTTATTTGTATATGTCGTCGGTGACAGTCAGAACTATTTACTATTATATTGAATTGTATGATGCAAAGAACCCGATTAAAATTACTTCCTGGTGTTGCTAATGACAGCTAATAACTATTAAGTAAATACGTACACATTCAAAACAGTTGGAAGATGAAGCTGTTTTGTTTACTCTTTGCCTGCAGTTAATGTTATAAATTTTCGCACATTTGTAAAAGAGAAATTACACATCTTAACGTGCCGGGGAAAGTTAAGAATTCTACACTCACTTTGCATCTAATTTACATCTATCTAGTTACACTTTCGATAAAGTAGGCAACTTGATTGTGGCTTCTTTGTTGAGTAATACCGAACAGGTATTCATTAATTTGTAGATTCTTAGTTGGGGTCGGATAAACGCAGTAGAAGATTAGGGGATATGATATAATTTAGTTGTAAGCATTGTGTCTTTATTAAGGATTCTCATATGTACAGGCTTAGACATTAATCAGTTTATACCTGAGTCTCGCCCTAAGATTTTGCTATACTGTGTATCTTTGTCATCACGTCTTTATTTCAACTGTAAATTTTAATCTAGGGTGATAAAAATTAAATTTTCCAAGTAATTTTGGAATAGTTTCTTCTTATAATGCTGTTAAACAGTCATCAAGATATCTTTTTGAAGAAAAAATTACTGCAAAATCTATTTTACTTAAAATTTCTTCTTCAATGTATTCTATAACAATTTGTGCAATAGATATTGGTGAACTCATTGCACAGCCAAAAATTTGTTTATAAAATTTGTATTGGAAATATGTTTCTCTTAATGTTAATTCGTTCAGCGTAGATTCTTGAAGTATTTGTCCTTTAAACCCGATGGAGTTTATCCTGAGCACAACACGAGCTATAAAAACCTTTTGAACAGACGCGGTTTTGAAGCCTTATTATGAAGAGACAAAGAACTAGTTTCCAATTTAATACACAATAACATCCATTGCGCGTATCTTCTTGAGAAGTTATGCTTCCTGATTCCACGGCCACTGCGAGAAATCCACTGACATTCGACCGTCCTACTGCATGTACAAACATTCTGATGAGAGCAGCCATTATCCACTCGGCAAGGAATGCCAACACCTTCGCCAGTATTTTCATTGATCAATTTAGAGATTATCTTTCAGCCATTGCTTTCTATTTTTTATATGTATATATACAATTTGTAAATGCAAATTTGTTATTTTGTTATTTGTTTTACTGTAGTGTTTTATCATTTTGTATTATTTTGTTTATATGCCTGTTTGGATTTTATCTATTGCGCCAAATATATTTTCATTATTATTATTACTATTATTATTATAAAACACAAATTTTGTCAAACATTGTTTGAAGGTTTTGAAATAAACCGAAACGTCTTACTGGGGAATATACCTGTTTTACTATAAAGACCTAAAAAATCAAGAAGATAGTATATATCTATCTAAAAACAGACAACACCAGAAAACTGTAGCACGCTGCTCGTCCTTCAGATGTGGGTTAGAGGGATTGCGCCTGAATGACCCATAAGTATAAGTGCAGCCCGTGAATATTTCGCATATTTTCCGCTTAGAACTTCCACGAAACAACCCTATCCGATATTCGCACCGTTATCCCGTGTCACACACAAGTTCGATTGTCTGGAATATCAGATGGACATTCGTACACGCTCGCTTATATTGCAGCGTTATACAATCGATCAGAGACCCGTTCCTCATCTTACAGGCGCAACGTGAACGTTCACATTATCATAACATGTGTAATTAAACAGTTGCAACAGATTACGTATACATACAATGTAACGAAAACAGATAACAAAATGACTAGCAAACGAAATAAAAACATTGGCGATAACACGAATTTCAATAGCGAGGTGAGTTCATGTATAGTATATACTTTTCCAAAAAGTAGATAGATGTGGGTTTAACTACTTGGTTAACAGTTATTGTTTAGTGTAAATTGGATTGTCTGTGACTTAAATGTTCAGCAAGGTGATCTAAAAATTTAGCAAACAGAAATGATCAATAAAAGTGATTTTCTTCTGTTTAACAGTGCATAGGTACATAGTACAAAAATATTAATATGTAAGGTAGGTGCTTTTTGCAGTATCATGTACATTTACCAGCTTAATTGTAGGTTTTCGTACAAAGCAGTACCTATGTATAACAAAAATCCAAAAGAAAAAGTGAAAAAATCCCTTACCACAAAAATTAAAAGATACAAATCTAAATACGTATTTCGGCAACTAAGTCACCATCTTCAGTAGAAAAGAAGTGAAGAGCAGTGTTAAACGTAGTGTTTTCGGCTAAGGTAAACCTTGGAAGATATGCTCTTCACCAAATCACTAGTGGAATAACACTGACATCATTTACAAACAACAAGGCTTATATACTATCTAAATCTAATGGAACGTGACGAACTAGCAATTAAGTTAACAAAAATTCGTATAAGCTGGACTCGGGTATTGGTCCTTTGTCGGAATTCATTAATTTACGTTTGTTTTTAAGTATATAAATACTTTCGTAACTATCTAATTCTCTAAAATTATTTACAGTTTTAACTAGCCTAAGGCTATCTGTAGGCATGTGTCTAAAATATGTCGAGCAACGCTAGATTTATCTGGTCTGTTGTATTTGAAATGTGCAATATGTTCTTTATAACGAGTTGAAATTGAGCGCCTAGTTTGAGATAGTTTCTCAGTCGGAAATTCCTTAGAATTCATTAGAAAAGTCAACAATCATAAGCTGGAACAGGGTGAAATTTTGGTTTCATTTGATGTAAGCTCATTTTTTCCCTCGGTACCAATTCCAGAAACATTGAAATATTTAGACGATTTGTTGATTAAAAATAAAGTTGAACGCGAGAAAATAGATGAATACTTGAAGTTGACAACTCTTTGCATGTCCCAGAACTGTTTTCAGTTTGAAGGCAACTTCTACGAACAGCAAAGTGTCAGAAGTCCCCCGAATTGCGATAAATCGCTCAATCTGGCAACACTTTACATACATAAAATACTTTTCTTTAATAGAGATGGGCGTAATAGTTAAAAACAGTGAACTGTAGTTCGATGGTCTATATCTGCATTGTAAGGCAGAACAGATCCTGGTTACTTTTATTTATCTTGCACTAAAATTAAATTTAAGTCATTATGTAAAGTTACAACTATCGTTATGCCTCAAGCAGATTCTTTAGAATGAAAATTTCAATTTGTTATTCTTGATAACATACTTACAGGGGTGTCAATTATTATGTGTGCCACACATTCTTTGGCCAATAAACACCCATTTTATAGTTTTGGTTATTAATCTATTCCTCGGTTTTGTTTTGATATTATTTACTTTAAGGAAAATATAATTTTAATAGTGTCAATAATATTAATATTATTGCAGGGGGCAAAAACATAATTGGATAATAGTCTCTATTCATCATCAAGTTGTTCTGTACCTTTGTATAATCGAGGCAACTTTTTTTTTCTCAATATTGGTGCTAATGTGGGAATGTTGTCTCTACTTTAGGGAGATATGGCATTTTCCGGTTTGAAATTGGCAGGCAAAGGATCATATTAAATTTCTTTCATTTTCCGTTGCAAAATTACCGTACAGAAATGTACGGTAATTTCACATCTGGACCGTATACCGTACTTTAGTGACAATTAACGTACAAATACGGTAATTACCGTACGTATGGCAACATTGGTTTAAAGCAAAAAATTTTACTTAATTCGAAGAAAAACATGTTTTAGGGCGACCGCACACGTTCGTTTTCTTTAATAAATCCGCAACACCGATTTTATCGGACATAGTCATCTATGTATCGTAAACTAAAACAAGAGTAAATATATATCCTTCCAAACGACCACTCAAACGGCATAGGCCTCCCAAAGAAACAGGATCACGCTTTTACTAAAAGTGGAAAGGAAACTGTGGACCTACTGGTTCGGACACATTGTCCTAAATCAGCACCTCTTGAAGATACGGGAGACTACAAGCAGACCATTGAGGAATCTTTTCGTCCTTATGGTCCTTATGGTTAAAGGGCGAAATGGGCAATTCGGCCATTCGGACTCTACAAATCGCCTAGAGAGGATGGAATACTTCCTACCTTGTTACAGAAAGCGCTGGATATACTATCTCCAATAATGGTAAAGAACCAGTTACGTCCAGGGTTATATCCTATAAATGTGGAGGAGCGTAAAAGTGGCTTTTATCCCAAAGGCTGATGGCAAGCCTTCGGAGGAATCAAAATCCTACCGTCCTATCAATCTATCGTTTCTGCTGAAGGCAATGAGGAAGACCATATGGCACCAGTATGCTTATCAAAGAGCAAAATCCACTGAAACGGGGCTATATAATTTGGTTAAGATTATGGAAAGGCACACTGTGTGCATTTATTAATGTAGAGGAAGCCTTTGACTCCTCCTATGAAACAACTACAAGACCTACGGAATACCGATGACTTGAGTCTTCTACTATCACATGGATATGGTGAAAGGTTGTAAGATATCTGCGCATGGAAGGCGAATGTCCTCAAGGTAGAGTTTTATCGCCCTTGTTATGGTTCTTGGTCATTGATGATCTGCTCAGGAAACTGCACGGTAAGATACCATGCTCAGGGTTATGCAGATTACCTAGATATTGTAATTAGAGACAGAAACGACAAAATCTTAGCAAATCGTATGCAGAAGGCTCTCAACATTGTTAGTGAGTAAAGCTTGGAGCAAGAGACTCAAGTAAATGCTAATGAAACTACATTATACCATTTACGAACAAGAAAAAGCCATTTTTAGATAAAGTATTCCAGAAAGGTGATCAACTAGAGCACTCCAACAAACTCGAATCCCTGAGATCAGAGACAGAATTGGTACAAACAATTAGACAGAATCATCTATAGAACAATAATAGCATATTGGTCTTGCCAAAAGCTCTTCGGGAAAACCTAGGTTCTACGGCCAAACATTATATGATAGATAGATAGATAGATAATTTATTTGATCTTCGAATGTAAATACAAGGAATGTACAAACATTATGAGATACGTCAGGTTCACATATTAAAATTGAAAATATTAAATTACACATATACAAAGATGAACTACAAAAACATAAAACGCAAAGTCTGAAAAATCTATTCTAAGAATTCCTTAATTGAATAATACGGCCTAGAAACAAAAAAATCGTGACAGGACCGACGAAAACTTTTAAAGTCTGTATGGTTAGGCATTTAGCACCAATATAGTCTATCTTATTCTGACACACTGTTAGTCTTTGGAAGTCTGGGCGTAGTTGATTTTTACTCCGTGTTTGGTATGTGTGGTAATCACAATTTTTTCGAATGTCATTTTTCTTTTTGATGTTTGTAACTAGGTTGAACATATATAGAGAGTAAAATGTCATTATTTTAAGTTTTCTGAACAATGGGACACAACTGCTTCATGGAGGTACACCTTCAATTATTCGTACAATTTTTTTTTTAATTTTAAACACAGCTTCGGCGTGGCCACTGTTACCCCAGATCACTAAACCGTACTGCATGACCGACTGGAAGAGCCGGAAATACATCTGCATCAGCACAGGTTTAGAAACGGTAGACCGCAACCTCCGGAATAAGTACACGACCGTGCTCAGTTTTTTACATAAAGATTGGATCTGTGTATTCCATGTTAATTTGCAATCGAGGTATAATCCTAGAACTTTCACACACTCTACTTGCGAGATACTTTCATGGTTTATGCGAATGAGAATATTTTTGTCGATATGTTCGTTCATAGGATAATATTGAATCATTTGTGTTTTCTCAACATTGAGTTGTATACCGTTAGTCTTACACCACTGCTGCACATTCTGAATCACGATCTCCGTGGTCCCAAGTAGTTGGTGTAGATTGGTATTTGTCACTGTTAGGTTTGTGTCATCGGCATATATGTTTACATCCACGGCGGTTGGGCATGATGATGGTAAATCATTGATCATAACAGATAAGAGTAATGGACCTAGAATTGTCCCCTGCGGCACTCCTTTGCTTATGCTCCGCCTATTCGATTTACTTCCGTTAATACATACTATTTGTTCTCTGTTTGTTAAATATGATAAAATCCATGTATGGGCGGTACCACGGACACCCAGGTCATACAATTTACGCGCTAGAAGTGCATGGTCAACCGAGTCAAAGGCACGGCTCATATCAAAGAACAGGCCTACTACTTTATCTTTACGGTTCAAAGCATCATATGTTGATTGGCTATATAAGCTATTATAAGATCCATGCTCACCTACGCTTTCATAGTATAATAACTAAAATTGATAGAAAAAATAGCACTGCTAGATTGCAGAAATTACAGAGAAATTGCCTGCTTGGAAATGCCAGGGGGAATACGCACCTAGCCAAGAGCAGTTATGGCGGTAGGCGTTGGAAAAAGAAATGGGATCCATGATACCAGAAGATACAGGAATTGTTGAAGTGAGGTGTTCTTATAACTGAAAATAGTTTGAAAATTCGAATGAGTAAAATTTAAGATAGAAGATTTCACAAATATGGAATTCCAGCAAGCTTTTTTAATGAGTGAAGATCTCACTCTCTACGCCCCGCCCTCTTGCTTGAAGGTACATAATACAGATTTTAAATACATTTTAGTTTTCTGATTTTGGACAAAATGATTTGAGATAAGGTAGTAGATGGCTTACCAACAAGAATATGTAGGCCCTTAAATGTCGGTTAACCTTATTGAGGCTGAAATTGAATTCATATGAACATTGATTTATATAAAATTATAAACTATTTATTTTATTATACACTCGCAGTTTTCTTGTTTTATATTGGTGTTCGATTATTCATTCGAGTCCCTGTATATCTCCACAATAATGCGAGATCATGATAACATCACGGCTACTTTCAAAAATAAATACGGTTCCCCCACCCAGCCCTAAGCGTAGCACATTTAACGCCAGCGTGGATGACGTTGGAGCGCTTGCACGGATCGCGAAAGATTAAATTGCCAGATCGTGTCGTCTAAACACATAGCATGTCGTATGGAAACATCTACACGTAAATCCTCGGCCTTAAACGGGTAAAATAGGTCACCCTATTGGCCCAATTTACCTTAACGATGTCGAAGAACTGTTCTTTGTTGCATTATTTGCAATAGATGCAATAGATAGCAGTATTAAGAAATAGCAAAGCTATTGCTATTATAATTTATACGTATCAGTTAAATATGATGCAAGCGTTGCATATTTAACAGTTGCACAGAATATTTGAATGTTTTTTTAACTAAATACTAAAGTTCAAAATAGAAATACAAAACATGAAGATTGTAATATGTGTAAGTATGACTTAAACTTAAATTAAGGATATCAGGTGCCTCGTATATAAACTCTCAATTTTTTGACTGAAGCCTTGCTTTGAAGAAGTTGTTGTGAAAATTTCTGCTTTCTTCGAGTTATCAAACGTCAAAACGCGATCATCATTTTTTTTTGTTCTTAGATTTCCTATGTAAACATTGGACACTATGTATATGTAAATATTCCATATATTTGTAAGTTCAAGGTCTTTAAACACATAGATGTGCAAAGCATAGATATGTAGAAAATTATAACGATGTTGTTTAATGTGTTTTATTTTTTCGGAAGTAGATATCTAACTAAGAAAGGATCAATTTGCTTTGGTAAGAAGTAAATGAAATATTAACAAAAGGAAAGGTTACATGATGCAGTTAATTTCATTTCCAGCTTCATTGTAGTGAAAGACAATTACACATTTTACTTTCACAGGATACAAATCGTCTCTTTTAGAGCGTTTGTATTTTGGGTTCCCCAAACTATTGTACGATCTATCAATACGTCATATACCGGTCCCTTACACCGAGCACTTTTAATTAGATTTCGAGATATGGTACATACTCCAAACTGTTTCTGCTTTATGCTTATTTCTATAAAATATTTAGGAAAGTATATTTCATTCTTTAGGCCATATAAATTGATAAAATTATGAAATATGCTACAGTTAGGGAAGGAATTTAAATACTAGTTGACGACGCCAATAGATCCATTTGAAGTTATTCGAAGGAATCGTTAAATGTTATAAGATATCTGAACTAATGGGTCGACTGAAATCGGTCGATCTTTTTCTGATGGTTGAGCAACGAACATTAGGCATCCAATATAGTGCCTACAGAATGGGTAGATTCGTGAGAATATACTGCTAGAAACTTGTAGATAAATCTTTTAAATTTTCAATTAAATTTTATTAAGTAAACAATTGTTTAATTTTACTAAACATCACACAGAGTCATTTGTAATACTTTCAGTAACTTCAGAGACAAACAATTTCAGCTCCCATGAAGGGTACCAAGACGCCGGTAAATTCCCACAGTCAAAATTGCCTCGACTGTTGTTCTTCAAAACCCCAGGAGTAGATGAAAGGCCAGCCCAAATCACCAAATCGCCTTTGCACAAAACACGTAGTACTGTCATCCAAAGTAAGTAAATTATCACTTTTAGAATTTCATATTGATAAATAAAATAATTTCTATATAAAGATTTCAGAAAGCTACTATATTCTCAGGAAAATCGAAAACGTCTGTTATTTCTGTTATCTGTTATTTCTTTTCAACAAACTAATATTTCCAAGACGAAACTACCCCGGCAACAACCAAAAATATATCGTTTCCTACGATACGACTGAATTACAATTCCCAAGGTCGAACATTCATCGAAAGACACGAACATACCACAAAACCATTGTAACAGGCATTAGTTAAAATTATACGATCAAGTAAGTTGTAAATCGGAATTTTAGATTAATTTCCATAATTAAATAGATAAAAATAAATGAAAATACACTTATACAACACAATTTTGATTTCATGGATTCAGTGGGTTTCATCAATCGTAATACACATACACACTAAAAAATTTTAGTAAATTTACCAGGATTCCTCCGAAAAATTCCAGTAACATTTGGGGGAAAATCACCAAAAACTGAATAATTTTCCGTTTTTTAGCAAAATTACCTATACTTTTGGAAATCTCCCACGTATCAACCATTATTTTTCATTTGTAAGTAAAAATCCTATATAAAAACGTAATATTACTAAAATTTTTATGCTTTCCCAAGGATTTTTACTAAATCACTTCGTGATTTTATCCCCAGCTAGGAAATTTACTTAGGAAACCAAATACATACTTACAATGCGCGCATGCTCAATTTTATGGGTTCAATTTGTAGGTAGATACATAGGACGCACGGAAGTGGCAGGTCGTTCTTTTTGTTTTATCTATAGGCATATTTAGGTAAGTGACTAATTTAAAATAAATATAGTAGTTAAATAATATGTTCCTACTACTGTGGGTGACCTACAGCTGCATTTTCATAATTTACAAACGTTGAAACATATAGGTTTGCGCATATACAAACACACAATACACCTAATTGTGTTCCAAAAAAACACATTAATATGCCTCTAAAGGGTATATAAAATATATTTGTAGTTTGTATATTACCGTAATGTTAAAGTAAATGGTTATAGATATTGTTTATTACAGTCATATTGCTACGCTGAAGTAGAGGTTATAAATGTATTATTCAACTTGTCGATTTATACTTAGAATATTATCTTACACCTATCTATGCATTTGTTTTTATGGATAAGAAAGCGTTTAGGTATAACAACTAAACTAGCACATAACTATTATACGCTTAGTAACATTAATGATTTCTTATACCAAATTTCGAATGCACAATATATATAATACAGTTAGCCTTCTTCATACTTTATTTTTTATATTCTCTTCAAATAGGTAATTTAAAACCTATATTTTACACATATTACATATTACATAGTAAGAGACTATTTGATATCTAGGCATTCATTTTTCATCAAAGCTTACGATCTTGTAAGTATATCAATAATGAAAGGTCAGTTGCTTGTTACAGTTTCTCCAACGTTACATCATGCAGACGCATCCTGATGCCGACACCAAAACCAGCCTTTTTTCACACTCGAAAAAGCAACTTATAAGTTTACTGAAAGAGTTAAGTATTATTATTATTATAAGCATTGTTTTTTATATTTATTAAATTACTTGTAATATATATTTAAAATAATAAAATACTTACACTCTAACGAAGATTTGGTGAACTTCCTGTACGGTTTCGGGGCAATTATATTACCCCGAAACCGTATAGGTATTTTACTTGTGCGAGTAAAATTACTTTGCTGTACAAATTTACCAAGAAAATTTACTGCTAGTGTCTGAATTACCCAGTAAATTTCATTTTACTTAGGATTTTTCATACACTAGTAGTAAATTTCGTTGGTGAATTTTCACATCAAAGTAATTTTACTTGCACAAGTAAAATACCTGTACGGTTTCGGGGTAATATAATTGCCTCGAAACGTTACAGGAATTTGTGCTTATGTAGTCTTGTAGTTTCTCCGATAAACCTAATAAATTTAGCGAAAGCTCAGAATTGAGAATAGAAGTTTCATTCAATTTTTGCCGCTTTGTCCGGTATTCTGGATTTTGAGCAGATAAACAGCAGAATTTCTAGCGAACTGATCTCTATTTTGACATTATCTAAGATTAGCAGGTGTCCTGTTACGCTGCCAACTCTAAAGTTGTGCGACAACTTTAGCCTGTAAATAGTAAGCGTTATTGGCTGATGAACTGCGAAAACATTCAGCATGTATTATCTCCTTAGTTGCAATTCGGCAGATGTACATATGTACATTGCATCTGTGATACTTGCCTGTAAAGGCAATCCTGTTTTGGATAGCGTGGCAATCAAACACTTGAAGGTAAAATAACTGCTATTATATCACAGAATCGTTAATAAATTGCTTAACAACGTTTACTTAAGACAATTTTGCATGTGATTGGTACTTAAAAAGTTATATAAACACATACTTTCCTGAGAATAGGAATTCAAACTTTTGCGAGCAATTGTATAATCCGCCTGATTACATTTCATGTTAATGCATACTAGTGTGTTACCGATAAAGCGTAGAATAAGTTTAATTTTGCAGTCACGAAGATTTTGCCATAACAATAATTTATGTTTTTAACGAGCTTCGTTTACGATTCTATTCCACTATCATAAAAATAGTGAAAATACGTTTCTGTTTTGGTTTTATTAAGTCTTGTGGATTGCATTGCATTGAGAAATGATGATTAAAAATCTAATGTTAACGCGTACGTTTCAAACCTTTGTTGGCAGTGCTTTAGCATTGAGCGAAATGCAACAGGCAGTAAACATCAATGGACATTGAAGGCACATTCGCATTTGTAAAATAAAGTTTGTGCTTAATTTGATGTTGGATGGGAGAAGTGTACTAGAATTCAGTAAACTTTGTTTCTCAGCAACTATTTTTCTTATTTTGGTATTTATGGTATTATACCTTTCATGTGCAGTATTACAACATATCTGAAAGCTTTTCTATTCAGCGGGAAGATGATAGAAAGAGTCTATCCATGCATAATTGGTGATAAAAGAAGTCTTACAAATGCTAATTCAAGTTTTAAAATCGCTGAAATATTTGTGGGCGAAAATTCATGAAGTTGTTATACCTAGAATTAAACAGAATACTTTTCTACAATGAAGTTAATTATATTTTCATTTGGTTGTTAATACAAATATTCTACTTGGAGATATTCAAGCATTTAATACGTGTAATGATTAAGAATGGAGATCGAAAATTTGTATTTTCCAAAAATGGAATTGGAACATTAACAAACATAATTTTGTGATTATTAAAACAAACATATTTTCAAAAGCGAAAATCTAAAGTACTTGTGTATACAAAACATAACAAATTTTAAAGAAAATAGCGGGATATTAAAGGAAAAAATAGTAAGTAAAATTAAGAAAAGAAAAAAATAAGCATTGAAAGAGAAACACAATTTACAGGGAGAAGAAGAACTAGAGGAAATGAAAAAGTAAAAAAGATATGGATGGTAGATGTTGCAAATTGAAAGAGAGGAAAGAAAATTTGAAGGAGGTTGGTCAACTCAAAAAATTATAACATAATTAAATTAAGGGAGTGTTCTAATGCATCTGCTTTAACCAGAGATGCTTTAACGAAATAAATAACCCAGATGTGCAAAAAACGTTAAACGGATTAATCCATGGAAACAGGCACACGGGCAGTTTGCAAAACCGGATGTTTACCTGACAATGAATTTATAAAATTTATGAAAATCCCACATATTAATGACGGTATTATTATTTGCTAATTACAGTAATTTGAATAAACCGTAAAATAGTTACGATGTAAATTGCTTGAGTGTTTACGGTATTAATTTTTTTTAATAAAAGTTGTTTACCGAAACAGTGATTATGGTATTGTATCTTTTGGTAGCCTTTTTGAGTTAGTATTGGAACAATGATATACTTTTTGTAGGTAGTTTTAATTTTAATGGCTTTTATTTCAGTTATACTAGGGTGTATACATGTAACTTGTTGTTACACCAATAAGTAAATATTAATAATCCTTACATATCTTTTTTTGCATTTATAAATATCTATTCCAGTTTACTCGCTTAGTTATTTAGGATACAAGTCTTAAAAGTGAGAATATTGTAATACGAGTGGTTTATTTGGTTATTTTTCATTCAATTGAAGTTGTTCTCTCTGAGATGAATAGGATTTTATTAAGCTGAGAGGAGATTCTCTGACACCCTCAGCACTACATTGCTTATAGTGCTGAGATTTTGTGGAAATTTGATATAGCCAGGATGTACTAATATCGCAAATAGTTCGAAAAACTTCGTCAAAATCAGTTTATATAGTTTGCAAAATTGCCGTATTCGCATTTGTCTACTGTATTGTCTGTCCCACAAGGCGCGCGCCGCTCCATATCTGTGGATAGGCTATATGGAAAATCATACGAAAAACCTGAAGAAATGGGACTATATGAAAGGCGTTCCCGGTATTGATGTACGTTTTATTACTCAGTAAAAGAATTCTGTAATAATGCAGGAATAATCCTGTTTTATTTTACAGGATTATTACTGTAAGGAAGGTTTTACAAGAAAATTACTGCACCTTCATAGTTTTGCAGTAAATAATCAAACAATAAATGTAAAAGTCCAAGATATTGATGTAAATTTCTGACAATTTTAGATATACGGGAAATGAGCATTAAATTTACAGCAACCATACTGTACTGTACTGTACTCTCTCATCTGTAAAATTACAGTAGTATGCCTGACGTACAATTACATATGTCGGCCCTGTCGTTCATTCGAGTAGTTTAGTTAGGATACTACGAAGAGGATTAGTTAGGAGATTAAGATAAATTTTAGTGGCTGATGGTTTTCATATCGAGGCCAATAATGATAATAATAATGATAGCAGGAATGTTACTGTAATATTTTTCTACTGTGTAGAAAAAAAATAAAGCAAAAAGATTTTTTCGTTGCTTTATTGCTAAAAAATAAAAAGTAAATCAAAAAAATATATAATTAGAGTCCAGGTGAGTCCACTGCAATAGAGAATGGTAGATACATGTCGTCACCAGAACCTGCGCGGTGCGTTGCGTTTAACACTCTCAATCAGGCTGGTTGTTGCCTAGCAACGAAGACGGATTACTAATATTCCTCATTGCGCATGTAACGGCATGTACCATTCTCTATTGCAACGGAACCTACTAGGGTATGAAAGAAAGAATGTTGTCATCAATGAGAAGAATTGAGAAATAAAAATGAATAGACAATATTAAATAAGTCGGACACATTCATGCGGCAATGATATTAAAAAAATATTTGTTAAGAATATATGTGCACAGAGGCACATCAAAGTTACTGGCCTACCATCAGCACACATGCATTTATCGAGTACAAACGTTGGCTTACGAAAATTAGCGCATCAGCATTTAATTTGGATTAAGCAGATTTATGTCGATGTTTCCATAAAACGAAAAACGTGTGGGTACCCACACATACAAAATATACATATTTGCACATTTGCCTACTAACGCAGTGTTATCTAAAGTCCTCCTCCTAGTCGCTCTACTTTTAGCTGCGTTTACGTCACATATAATCAGCTCTTTTTTACGCAAACGTAACCTTCGTCATATTTTATTTCATCGCTCTCTTACAGCCAAAATATTTATTACGTTCGTTTTTCCCGCACATTGTTAAATTAAAATAAAATTTTACCAGGCGGATTTGCATGTATTTCACTGCTCATTCGGCAATTATTTATTTAGTAACGGATTTTGAAGCGGATCACCGAGCTAGCCGGAATACAATTTTCTCGGCATACCAAAGTTTGGTGGAACTTTTCTTTCTTTGACAATTGAATCGAGATGAAAAGCGTGATCTCCCCAATCGAAATTCATTCGTCGTATTTCTTTTTAATATCGAGAGGGAGCTATATTCCTACCTGCTTATCGCTTTTAGAGATTTTGATCCTGATTTTCTGTGTTCAATTTCTTTTTTTTTTCTTTATTAGTTTTTCTCGTTTTAATTATGCCACCTGTAAATTTAATATCGTTAAATTAATCTTTTTTTTATCGCATGAGAAACACGTGTTGATTGATCTTCAAAAGTATTACTGATTGTGTGAGTTAAGACTAAGTGATAATAATTTACTTATTGTGAATGTGTAGGAACATAAATTTATGATTATGCTTGACTACAGCCGACATTTTTATATTTAGTCTCTATATAAACTGGATTATAATACTTATTTATTTGAACTTAGATATTTCCTCGTACAATAGTTGTTCTACATACATTTTATTATTATAAATAGCAACGTATTTGTTCCTCTAAGTTTTTCAAAACTTGACATAGACAAACTATTTTATTTGAAGAGATATACTTAGGACTTTCAAATGCAAAATTGTAGAGAATTACTTAGCTAAGAAAAATTGACAAACAACTACATTGCAGTATTGCCAGATATCCTGGTAGTTACTAAACAGGTGTTTTTGTAAATGGCAACACCGTACTTTTTTTAACGTAATTTGGAAAACCACTTTTCAGAGTTTATTCAAATATTTTATATATTATAAAGAGTTATCTGATATTTATAACGCGAAAATTCTATTGTCTATTATTAATACAGTCAACCCTCCTATAACGCGGTGAGTGCGTACCGCGTTATATGGAAACCGCGATATAAGAAACTCGGATTTCACCGTATAAACCAGGCTAATTCGTAGCGTGTTCTATGGAAACCGTCTACCGCGTTGTATGGAAACCGCGCTATAAGAAACTCGGAATTACTACAAATCACATCATTCGTACCGCGTTATATGGAGACCAAAAAATACAAAAGACAAGATAAATTATAAATTATTTTTATGGAATTGAAGAGTTCATATAAGGATTAATAAAAAAATGAAACAAAAACTAAACTAAAAGACTGTTTTCCAACAAAAACAAGAAAGACTTTTGTAGAATTATTTATTTTTCAACATTTCATTGTCGCTGTCAGATATGAGTCGCCTAACTCGTCTTCTTTTAATGGGCAAAATGTCTTCCTCACTTGGTTCTTCTTCACATTGGTTTTCGATTGTAGCTTTTTTTCTAACTCCACTAAAACCTCTCTATAGGGAGCTAAGCAATTTCTTAACTCTCTTTTAAACTTTGCGCTGCGCACCGTTGAACGATCAGTTTGAATGATTCTTTCTTCTAATTCTTTAGCCAAATTTAGCCCTTTTTTCACATCTTGTAAATCGAGATTTGGCACCCATTCGTTTTCTTTATTTTCGTTTACTAATGCATTTGAGGTGGGTGCATCAATTAATTCCATCAGTTCTTCCTCATCTAAAGTTTCTTCCCCGAGTACTAGTTCTCTTACATCCTGATGGTTTACTGCAAATTCTTCATCGCTTAAACGAGAACCAATGTTTACTATTTCTGTAACTGGGAGTGAAATTGTAGAATCATCTTGTATTGCTTGAACCATTTGAGGTAAAACAGGTTTCCAACACGCATTAAGCGTTGATGGTTTAATATCCGCGCAAGCCGATGACACGGTTCTAATACAATCTAAAATAGAAAATTCCATCCACACTTGAGTAAGAGTTTTATTTTCACTATTTTCTAATCTGTCGAAAATGGTTTGGAAAAGTTGGCGTGTGTAGTACATTTTTGAAGTTTGAATGACTCCTTGGTCCAAAGGTTGTGTTAATGACGTGCAGTTAGGAGGAAGGAAGACAATTTTCACATTTGGATGACCCAGTTCTATGTTTTGGCAACCAGCATTATCAAGAACCAATAAAACTTTAAAATACAATTTTTTTTCCATCGTATAGGTTTCCACTGCCATGCCGGGATAAAACAATTATAAAACCAATCCTTAAATAAATCTTGAGTCATGCAAACTTTCTTATTAGATCGCCAGAATACAGGCAATTAGGTCTTATTAATGTTTTTCATTACACGGGAAGTTGAAGAACGATTTATTATCATTGGCTTTATCATCAGGCTCCCTGGTAGATTGCTGCACACATAAAGGGTGATACGTTCTTTTGAAAGTTTAAACCCCTGAGCACGCCTTTGATTTTTCAGAATGAAAGTCCTAGATGGTAGCTTTTTCCAATATAATTCTGTTGAACCTAAACCGCGCTGTAAGAGTACCGCGTTATGGGAGGACTGTCGCAATTTCAGCTCCGCGTTCTATGGAAACCGCGTTCTGAGAGTACCGCGTTATAGGAGGGTTGACTGTATATTATTATTAAAAAACTAGTTTCATAAAATGTTTTAACGAATGAATATTTTAAATGTGTGAATAAGTACTTTAAGTTTGACAAATAAGAAATTATTGCCAGCTTTCTGGCAGTTTTGCATTCTGCCAAAATGACGATTTGCATCATCAACAATAGGTTTATGCTTTTAATTTTTTTCTTTGACCGATCCGAAATTTTTAAAATTCTGTATTATCCGTTTAACTGTTTGGTGACGGCGTTTGCTTTTGAGGATACCGAGCGGCAAAAGTATCACTATGTTCTTGGTATCACTTTATTGCATTCTCAATAAATAATAACCGAATTTCGATAATCTTCGTAAGTATAATTTAAATGTGCCCGCATTGTTTATAATTGAAAACTAAGTGACATTTCATCAATGCTGGATTGTTTCTCGAATGGCCATGACTAACTTAGAAATATCAAAGCAGGATGACGTTCTAAAAAACTCCATATACCATATACACATATTTTACCACTAATTATCTTAAAATGCATCCATTTCAGATTTTTGTAGGGGCAGATTGATGAGAAGGAGAAAAATGGGTTGTATTTAGAAAAAATGAGTTTTGACACTTTTCTAATTCGAATGTTTAACCGTAATTTTGGGAAATACTGTATAATGGTTTTGAAAAATTGATTCGGTGTTGAATGCTACCCTACACGGTCAATAGTTCTGCAGATGTTCAATTTTCCAAGTTAAATATTTTTAGAGCTACAGACGTTCAGATGCAATCGTCCATCGTTGCAAATCCTCGTGAGACAGCCGGTAGCCTGAGTGGTTGTTTGCGTCTATAAATATACAGGGGTTGTTTCAGACCACTCGTCCACTATCTTTTTCTCGCGATCTATGGCAGCTAGACTCATGCGACAAAAAATTTAATAACGAAATCCTACCTGAAGGATCCTCTGAAAATAGTTTCCGGAAATGTTCCATTATACCTTAAGTCGATCGCAATTTTCTTATTTTAAATGAAATCATATGTTTTCTCTTACTTCAATGAATTCTACAGATTATTTGAATACAATTTTTACCAAAGTTTACTATCTCTAAATTTAACCGTTTTTGAGATAATCACGATTTTGTCAAAATTTTTATATTTGCATCTCCTATAGTATTCTGTATTTTATAAACCATTGAAGATAATGAGCTCATTTTGTTACGGCATAAGAAAAGTACTCGTGCATACCAAATACTGTCAGAGAAACCACTACATTTTATACAGAGTGTTCATAAATCGATGGTCAACTTCGACACCTTTAACCTTAGGAAATTCAATTTTTTCAACTGTAACATTATATTTCTAATTATAGAATTCGATGCAAAAATGAATTATATGTCGATAAATATAAAGAATTTATATGCCTGTTTGTAGTCGTTCTCGAGATATTAACCATTATTTACTCATAAACGAACATTTCAGTATATTTCTTGCAGTGGGCTATGACAAAGATAAGCAGCTTTGACAATCATAAATACAAGCAACATTGAAAAGTAATGAGTGGTAGATAATCAAAATGTGTGGAGCGTAAACACTAAAGGGATACTGCATTGGATAATTGCAGCATACTTCTTTGAAGAAACGCTAAACAAGAATGTTTTCAGCAACTTTTTGACTTTTTGATAAACGAAGCCAGTGCTACTCGAAAACTTGTCGTTGGAAACAAGAAACCGCATGTAATTTGAACATAATGGCTGCCCTGCACATTTCGCTGTGCATGTGAGAGAAAAATTAAGTGAAATGTTTTCGAATAAATGGATTGGTAGAGGGTCTGAAGAAGTTTTATGACCTGCTAGATCACCAGATCTTACATGTTTAGATTTTTATTTTTAGGGAAGGTTGAAAGAAATTGTTGATCAAAATCATCCATACTATGTAGAAGAAATGAAAATAAGGATAAGGGAAGCATGTAGATGCATAAGCAGAGAAGAACTAGATCGAGTACACAGGAACTTTGAATCCCGTATAGAATGATGCATAGAAAGAAATGGCAGACATTTTGAATAATTTATTTCTATTTAGTTAGTTAATAGGTACATTAAAATCGATAATTTTTTTTTACGATTATTGTAACCCTGTCTTTTTAAATATTATTGTATTTAATGATAGCTCTCTAATGAAATGTAGTACCTACCATTGTTACATCTGGCATCTCTAAATTATTAAGTATCATCCCTTGCAGATAAGCAAACAACTCTTTCCTTGTCTGCAAATTAATGTAAAATATCTATTACAATACCCATATCAATCACAATCGATCAGGATTGAAAAAATGAGATTTTAATGATGAAGTGAGATACTTTTGTGTTGATAATTGTTAAAGCTATTTGTTTTTTCATAGCCCACTGATGCAAGAAATTTACTGAAATTTTCATTTATGAGTAAATAATGGTTAATATCTCGGAAACGACTGCAAATAGGCATATCAATCCTTGATACTTATCGACGTAGAATTTCTCTTTGCATCGAATTCTATAATTAGAAATATAATATTACATTTGAAGAAATTAAATTTTCTAAGGTTAAATGTGTCTAATTGACCATCGATTTATGAACATTCTGTATAAAATGTAGTGGTTTTTGTGACAGTATTTGGTATACACAAGTATTTTTCTTATGCCGCAACAAAATGAACCCATTATCACCAATGGTTTATAAAATACAGAATACTATAGAAGAAGATTGAAATGTCAAAATTTTGATCAAATCGTGAATATTTCAAAAACGGTTAAATTTAGAGGTATTGGACTTTCATAAAAATTGTAATCAAATAATCAATCAAATCAAAGAATTTATTGACGTAAGAAATAACATATTATTTTATTTAAAATAAAAAAATATCTATCGACTTCCGGTATAATGGAACATTTCCGAAAATTGAAAATATTTTCAGAGGATTCTTCAGGTAGCGTTTAAATTTTTTATCGCATTAGTCTAACTGTCATAAATGGCTAGAAAAAGATAGTGGACTAGTGGTTTGAAACAGCCCGTATATAAAAATAACCCCGAATTATCACATTCATAATTATTGTCCTACTTTTCGTCAGCAGTTTAGAAAAGCCACTGCAATACTAGCAATACTATTTTCCACATTAAAAAGCTATTGCTTGTAAACTTGTATAATTGCTATTTAACAAGCTACCGTCGTAACAATATTTCTGTAAGGTTTTCTTATTATAAAAATTTAATTAATTACTACAATTTATTCTAATCCTTACTAGATTATCTTAATAACATACTTTTCACTATATATTCTTTCTTTGTATGTGGCAGAAATACACACTTCAATTTGATGAGGTTATATTTAGAACATACCTTGTTTATTTTGAAATGCGTGGTTCATAGCTTATGTATGGAGAGCGGATTGCACTACATAATTTTGTGTGAGATTGCAATATTGCAATTCGAGAATTGCTGAACTGATGATCGTAATTTGCCAGATAGTAAGCTGAACCACTCGCGAAGTATGTATAAGCAATAAAATTCAGAAACCGCAGAGAACAGATTGATTTATCCAACGATGCTGTCAGAGCTGAGCGATTCAATTTATTCTCACTGCATATGAATGTATTTTTATGCTTTTGTAAAAATAAAACTCATTCTATAAATTATTGTTACATAACATGGTTGACCATGAATATCCATGCAATTTATACATAGTAGAATATATAATTGAGTGGTTTCAATAGCACAGGAAATTATTTAAAAATTGAAATATATTTTTTTAGCACATAGAGGATCGTTTGAAATCTGGTAATCCTATTTGAATGATATTTCTGTAGTTTGGTCAGATTCAAATACAACATATTAGGTGCATTCATTATGAAATATGTTCAATTTCAAATATCTTTGCAACGAGTAACGTAACGCAAGCTACGTAAAAATAGAAAGCACATTCAAGCGTTGAATAAACTTGCAAATTGGAATCGGCCAGTCGGTTTTTGCAGTGGTTAAACATGAAATACCACGGATAGCTATTGCACAAGACGGCATTTTAGACAGTTACGGCAGAGTTCGGCATTTTTATTATGTTCTTTCGTCTGTACGAAGCGAACAGATACATGCAACTGATACTATAAGCAGACTGCATTGAATTAGAAAGCAGAAGCATACATACGTTTCTTCAGGATGTAATAATTTAATTTATATTTAATATTAATCGTTCAATTGAAATATATTAATAAATATATTATTGAATGTCAATATAGCGTGAGGTATAATTATTGAGCTTTTGTTTCAATTGGTGCAATAATTAGTGTTTTTAATTAATGAACGAGATTATTTATGTGAATAGTGAATCAGTCATCTAAAGAGAGTGCACAAAGTTTTCGGATGCTCCATTTGAGGTTCGCACTGTAACTACGCGCACAACACCATCAGGACCTGAATGCACTGCTTCGATGCGTCTGGTGACGCAATGCAATGGAGAATGGTTCTCTTCTATTAGCAGTACTAGCGCACTAGTCTTAATGTTTTCTCGCTTGAAGTACCATTTATTAAAGGGTTTGCAATTGTTGAAGATACTGATGATTCCATCGAGTCCAGTATTGTTGACGGAGTCGTGTGAGTTGCTTCCAGCTGGACTTCAACGACTTTGAAGAACATGACAAGTCAGGTTCAATGGGCTCGACCAAGTTATCTCCTATGAGGAAGTGTGCGCGAGTGAGAAAATTTTGGTCTCACAGATCAGAAGAACAGGATGTTAAAGATCGTGAATTGTCAAATTTTGTCGTTTTTTAGATTAAAGCTGTTTGCATAATTTTTGATTCGCGTTGATAAGCCTTTAGCAGACTTTCTTAGTTGTATAATTTTGTTTATTTGGTCGTCTCTGTCGTCTCACAACATATTATAATGGAAAAGAAAGGGAAACGCACCTACTTTGTCTGATGAATACCTGACCGGTACTGTGTCCTGAAGCGGACGAAACTGATTGAAACTAGAACTGAGCACCTACTGCTGTGGCAGTAGCTTTAGCTTGTAGCTGTCTTGTATATGATAATAATAATAATATTTATTGCTTATGGATCACAAAAAATGATATCAAGCATTGTCAAAAACAACAAAAGACACATCTGACACACACATTAAACTGTTAAAAATAAAAGACCCTACGGGCAGCACATCTATCGCGACACCACAAAGAACTCCCATAGCAGTAGACACATTTCTCCATGTGGTAACTTTTTAGTGAGCTTTTAAACGTTTTTAAACTTTGCAAATCCCGAATATGTGAATATGTTGCTCTGCTGACTTTTATCACCTTCCGATTCGCTGTGTCCTCGTTACTTCGCCCTTGAGCGTATACAACTGCAGTACTGGTGAATCAACGTATCTAATACTGGAGAAGATAGGTCATATGCGAATGCGTTAGGGCGTCTTGGGGAGAATACTTTCTGAGTCAAAAGTAAAGTAAGCAGTTTGATGGTCTGCAATTCTCTTTCAGAATCCAGTTGCTCTCAATAATGATGCTAATTTTCGGAAATAATTAATAATATTATCATTCATTATTTACTATTATTTGCTAGTGTTTTCTTATTATTTCCTAATAATTATCTCTTCCTGTATGGTATTATTGACATTCAATATTGGATTAATGTTAGTTTACAAAAATACCGAGCATCTGCTAATTTCACAAATAAAATTCTAGTTCTGCATTGATATACTTTTCTTTGGGTGTAATACAAGTTATGGTTAATCTCAAGTTGACTTTAAAAAAATATATAATCGTAAGTACCCTTTCTTCTTTTAAATAATTGTAATCATTATAAGCAGTCTGTTTCAAAATGGTCGTAGTGACGTAATTGCATGTATACGAACATCAATAATTAGTAATCTGGATATTTTGAATACTATCATAACACCCAACGTGGTGTTTAATGTTAACAAAGCGAAACAGATAATTATATTTTCGTTTTTAATTAAATATCCTACTACTACACACGATAATTAATGATAATTATTCAATAGTAAGGTGCACTGACATGCCGGTAAATATCCGGTTAGAAATATTTTGCTTAATTAGAAAGCAAACGTTTCGATAAGACCCATTGTCAGCAAAATATTTTTATACATACACTTATATTTGTTTGTGTACGCACGTAGTATAATGCTTTCTTATTCGAGACATTTCTCTGTTGATCTATTTATTTATATTTATACATAATCAGGTAAGTATACATATGTACATACATAATTACTTCTTTTTGTATAACTTGGTTCTTGTTATCCTACCTATTTGTTATATTTATCTTATTTGCCTTGGAGTCGTAATCTGTCCAACTCTGGTGGTATTGTACTCACGATAAAACCTGTAATGATAAAAATATATTTACGTGTTTACAACTTTATAATGTTTGTCTGTTTCTTATTGAAATAATGAGTAAATTGTCTTTATGCATATCTATTGTGCAGCAACATTCTTAAATTCCAACAATAATAACTGTTTTTACAATTATTGTATGTACATATATTCTTTCAAAAATCTCATGAGAACGTCTAGTTAAATAGATTTGTTTTGAATTTTAAATAAAATCAGATAAATGCAAATATTATATTTTGTATTAGTCACGTTAAAATTGAAAATTGTATTTAATGTTTTTGTAAGAATATATTGGAAGAAAATGATGTTATTTATTGAGAGAGTATTAGTTTTTTAAGAACTGTTAGATGCTCTAAGTATTAACTAGTGCTGTGCAACCGAGCAGATTTCGTGACCAGTTAACCGTAAGCATTTAATCGGTTGACCGAGTTGACCGGTTAACCGAGTTGACCGGTTAACCGAGTTGACCGGTTAACCGAGTTGACCGGTTAACCGAGTTGTCCCGTTAACTGAGTTGACCGGTTAACCGATTTGACCGTTTAACCGGCGTGACCGGTTAACCGGTCATTATTTTACACATAAGTTATAACCGTCTTGCGTCTGTAACCGGTTAAAATGCACAGCCCTAGTTTAGTTTTAAAGTTTTTTTGCAGCTTTCAAATTGAGCATGTTCTAATAACTTGTTGTGCACAACATTAGTTTTCTCCATTCTCCTTACATATATTGATAAATTAGTAATTTGCGTTAAAGGATACGCTTTTCTTTAAAGAGTTTTATGAAGCCTAAGCAATAAAATGCTTAATTCGCGTTAATTTATTTTTGGCATTATAAAAGGTGTATTTTATGATTTTAATTTTTTTCTCCTGAGAGATCGACAACACTTTGCTGCCACTCGTCAGATATAAATACACCTGTGTAAACCTTGATCGTTGCCATTTATCTGCATGAAAATACTGGAAGTTCTATAATGTATATAAAACAAGGAAACATTGTACAGGACAGAGCACAAAAAAAAAACAATCTCGTGAAAAAAGTAAACTATATTCTCAACTATATATATATATATATAAGTTTGGGTGAGTGTATTAAAGATGTTTAAACCCTGTTTTAGCGAAGTAAAGGCTAATTTTGTCAATCGACTTCTACAATTATGTCCGGATCCGGACACTGAATTGTAATTAATTGACGATAGCCGCTAAAATCGCCTAAATTAGGCAGTAATATGTGAAAAATGATGATTTCGCAATCAACCACCGATATCCGCATACGCGTTTCACCCTAACTAGGGATCATCAGTACGGCTTGTCGGTGATTAATTGCTCTCTCCGCATGTATATAAGCGTAGCATGTAGGTATAAGTTTGGGTGAGTGTATTAAAGATGTTTAAACCCTGTTTTAGCGAAGTAAAGGCTAATTTTGTCAATCGACTTCTACAATTATGTCCGGATCCGGACACTGAATTGTAATTAATTGACGATAGCCGCTAAAATCGCCTAAATTAGGCAGTAATATGTGAAAAATGATGATTTCGCAATCAACCACCGATATCCGCATACGCGTTTCACCCTAACTAGGGATCATCAGTACGGCTTGTCGGTGATTAATTGCTCTCTCCGCATGTATATAAGCGTAGCATGTAGGTATAAGTTTGGGTGAGTGTATTAAAGATGTTTAAACCCTGTTTTAGCGAAGTAAAGGCTAATTTTGTCAATCGACTTCTACAATTATGTCCGGATCCGGACACTGAATTGTAATTAATTGACGATAGCCGCTAAAATCGCCTAAATTAGGCAGTAATATGTGAAAAATGATGATTTCGCAATCAACCACCGATATCCGCATACGCGTTTCACCCTAACTAGGGATCATCAGTACGGCTTGTCGGTGATTAATTGCTCTCTCCGCATGTATATAAGCGTAGCATGTAGGTATAAGTTTGGGTGAGTGTATTAAAGATGTTTAAACCCTGTTTTAGCGAAGTAAAGGCTAATTTTGTCAATCGACTTCTACAATTATGTCCGGATCCGGACACTGAATTGTAATTAATTGACGATAGCCGCTAAAATCGCCTAAATTAGGCAGTAATATGTGAAAAATGATGATTTCGCAATCAACCACCGATATCCGCATACGCGTTTCACCCTAACTAGGGATCATCAGTACGGCTTGTCGGTGATTAATTGCTCTCTCCGCATGTATATAAGCGTAGCATGTAGGTATAAGTTTGGGTGAGTGTATTAAAGATGTTTAAACCCTGTTTTAGCGAAGTAAAGGCTAATTTTGTCAATCGACTTCTACAATTATGTCCGGATCCGGACACTGAATTGTAATTAATTGACGATAGCCGCTAAAATCGCCTAAATTAGGCAGTAATATGTGAAAAATGATGATTTCGCAATCAACCACCGATATCCGCATACGCGTTTCACCCTAACTAGGGATCATCAGTACGGCTTGTCGGTGATTAATTGCTCTCTCCGCATGTATATAAGCGTAGCATGTAGGTATAAGTTTGGGTGAGTGTATTAAAGATGTTTAAACCCTGTTTTAGCGAAGTAAAGGCTAATTTTGTCAATCGACTTCTACAATTATGTCCGGATCCGGACACTGAATTGTAATTAATTGACGATAGCCGCTAAAATCGCCTAAATTAGGCAGTAATATGTGAAAAATGATGATTTCGCAATCAACCACCGATATCCGCATACGCGTTTCACCCTAACTAGGGATCATCAGTACGGCTTGTCGGTGATTAATTGCTCTCTCCGCATGTATATAAGCGTAGCATGTAGGTATAAGTTTGGGTGAGTGTATTAAAGATGTTTAAACCCTGTTTTAGCGAAGTAAAGGCTAATTTTGTCAATCGACTTCTACAATTATGTCCGGATCCGGACACTGAATTGTAATTAATTGACGATAGCCGCTAAAATCGCCTAAATTAGGCAGTAATATGTGAAAAATGATGATTTCGCAATCAACCACCGATATCCGCATACGCGTTTCACCCTAACTAGGGATCATCAGTACGGCTTGTCGGTGATTAATTGCTCTCTCCGCATGTATATAAGCGTAGCATGTAGGTATAAGTTTGGGTGAGTGTATTAAAGATGTTTAAACCCTGTTTTAGCGAAGTAAAGGCTAATTTTGTCAATCGACTTCTACAATTATGTCCGGATCCGGACACTGAATTGTAATTAATTGAGTTAGGGGTGAAACGCGTATGCGGATATCGGTGGTTGATTGCGAAATCATCATTTTTCACATATTACTGCCTAATTTAGGCGATTTTAGCGGCTATCGTCAATTAATTACAATTCAGTGTCCGGATCCGGACATAATTGTAGAAGTCGATTGACAAAATTAGCCTTTACTTCGCTAAAACAGGGTTTAAACATCTTTAATACACTCACCCAAACTTATACCTACATGCTACGCTTATATACATGCGGAGAGAGCAATTAATCACCGACAAGCCGTACTGATGATCCCTAGTTAGGGTGAAACGCGTATGCGGATATCGGTGGTTGATTGCGAAATCATCATTTTTCACATATTACTGCCTAATTTAGGCGATTTTAGCGGCTATCGTCAATTAATTACAATTCAGTGTCCGGATCCGGACATAATTGTAGAAGTCGATTGACAAAATTAGCCTTTACTTCGCTAAAACAGGGTTTAAACATCTTTAATACACTCACCCAAACTTATACCTACATGCTACGCTTATATACATGCGGAGAGAGCAATTAATCACCGACAAGCCGTACTGATGATCCCTAGTTAGGGTGAAACGCGTATGCGGATATCGGTGGTTGATTGCGAAATCATCATTTTTCACATATTACTGCCTAATTTAGGCGATTTTAGCGGCTATCGTCAATTAATTACAATTCAGTGTCCGGATCCGGACATAATTGTAGAAGTCGATTGACAAAATTAGCCTTTACTTCGCTAAAACAGGGTTTAAACATCTTTAATACACTCACCCAAACTTATACCTACATGCTACGCTTATATACATGCGGAGAGAGCAATTAATCACCGACAAGCCGTACTGATGATCCCTAGTTAGGGTGAAACGCGTATGCGGATATCGGTGGTTGATTGCGAAATCATCATTTTTCACATATTACTGCCTAATTTAGGCGATTTTAGCGGCTATCGTCAATTAATTACAATTCAGTGTCCGGATCCGGACATAATTGTAGAAGTCGATTGACAAAATTAGCCTTTACTTCGCTAAAACAGGGTTTAAACATCTTTAATACACTCACCCAAACTTATACCTACATGCTACGCTTATATACATGCGGAGAGAGCAATTAATCACCGACAAGCCGTACTGATGATCCCTAGTTAGGGTGAAACGCGTATGCGGATATCGGTGGTTGATTGCGAAATCATCATTTTTCACATATTACTGCCTAATTTAGGCGATTGTAGCGGCTATCGTCAATTAATTACAATTCAGTGTCCGGATCCGGACATAATTGTAGAAGTCGATTGACAAAATTAGCCTTTACTTCGCTAAAACAGGGTTTAAACATCTTTAATACACTCACCCAAACTTATACCTACATGCTACGCTTATATACATGCGGAGAGAGCAATTAATCACCGACAAGCCGTACTGATGATCCCTAGTTAGGGTGAAACGCGTATGCGGATATCGGTGGTTGATTGCGAAATCATCATTTTTCACATATTACTGCCTAATTTAGGCGATTTTAGCGGCTATCGTCAATTAATTACAATTCAGTGTCCGGATCCGGACATAATTGTAGAAGTCGATTGACAAAATTAGCCTTTACTTCGCTAAAACAGGGTTTAAACATCTTTAATACACTCACCCAAACTTATACCTACATGCTACGCTTATATACATGCGGAGAGAGCAATTAATCACCGACAAGCCGTACTGATGATCCCTAGTTAGGGTGAAACGCGTATGCGGATATCGGTGGTTGATTGCGAAATCATCATTTTTCACATATTACTGCCTAATTTAGGCGATTTTAGCGGCTATCGTCAATTAATTACAATTCAGTGTCCGGATCCGGACATAATTGTAGAAGTCGATTGACAAAATTAGCCTTTACTTCGCTAAAACAGGGTTTAAACATCTTTAATACACTCACCCAAACTTATACCTACATGCTACGCTTATATACATGCGGAGAGAGCAATTAATCACCGACAAGCCGTACTGATGATCCCTAGTTAGGGTGAAACGCGTATGCGGATATCGGTGGTTGATTGCGAAATCATCATTTTTCACATATTACTGCCTAATTTAGGCGATTTTAGCGGCTATCGTCAATTAATTACAATTCAGTGTCCGGATCCGGACATAATTGTAGAAGTCGATTGACAAAATTAGCCTTTACTTCGCTAAAACAGGGTTTAAACATCTTTAATACACTCACCCAAACTTATACCTACATGCTACGCTTATATACATGCGGAGAGAGCAATTAATCACCGACAAGCCGTACTGATGATCCCTAGTTAGGGTGAAACGCGTATGCGGATATCGGTGGTTGATTGCGAAATCATCATTTTTCATATATATATATATATATAACAAGAAAAAAAATATACAAAAAAAAACTGAAGAAGATATATAAGAAACATCGAAACGTTTTAAAACAAAAAAAGACATATTAAAAAAATATAGATTCTCTCACATAAAATAAAAAATAAAATAAACGCTGAATTTTTATTTAATTACTAAGTAACTTTGCAAGGAAAATTTAAAAGATTAATAATATATATTAATATTAATGTGACATACAATTTGTATTTATTTATTTTTCAAACTATTGTTTAGGAAAACTAGTATATTCACTTTTCTATTATTCTTTATTTCGTGATCAGCTAACTGCCGTGTCCGAATAATCGTCATGTCTCGTTAAAAGTCGTGACCGGTTAACCGAGTTGACCGGTTAACCGAGTTGACCGGTTAACCGAGTTGACCGGTTAGCCGAGTTGACCGGTTAGCCGAGTTGACCGGTTAGCCGAGTTGACCGGTTAGCCGAGTTGACCGGTTAGCCGAGTTGACCGGTTAACCGACTTGACCGGTTAACCGGTCATTATTTTACGCATAAGTTATAACCGAGTTTCGTCTGTAACCGGTTAACCGGTTAACCGGTTAAAATGCACAGCCCTAGTATTAACATTCTGGTTATTAATAGGGCTTATGATTAAAGACAGTGCGTCTTTCTCATTCCTTCTGTTAGATCAAAGGTATTATCTAAACAAGAATTTAAACGCCTGACGTACACGTATCGATATGTATTTGTGTGTATAAAATCTTAAATCTATTTGTCGTTTTCATAATTTCCAGATCTCTGCAACTTTTTCAACAGGGGCCAGTTTGCACAGAGATAATACATTTTGTCGGCCTTGACATACTGCTACTTACGTTTTTAATTTAATATTAGTAGAAAAAGAAACTGATTGTGAGATATAAAATGTAGATATATACTTACATTTATAGTACAGACTACAAAGAAATTTTGAATTCTGTTTTAATTTCACTATAACAAATTTGATTTTCAACGGATAATTTCTTTTGGGCTTCAACTATTTTTAAATATAATAAAGTATTTTTTACCGGTGCGGATTGATACAAATTAATAGGTATAATTACATTTTGGCTAATTAGTTTTATAATGAAATTAATATATTGTTAAAAGGTATGTTTCAATATCTAAACAGGTAAAATAAAGAAAAAATACTAGAAGAAATATACTTGAATAATTAAGTAGAGAAAGAAAATTTATATGGACTATTTATTTTCAATATATCTACTTATTAATTTACACACGCTTTGTATTTATAGATTCACAATTTAAAGAATTTAATATGAAAATGTATGAATAAATTTTAATTTACTTACGGATCCCATTTGTTTACTTATACTGATAAAACTTCGCACAGATAAAACTGCGTTTTTATACAAAAACAATAATTAACCCAAGGTCGAGTACATTAACTGAGTATTTGCTGTTAGTTTATGTACACTGGAGAGCAGATAAATCCACACGGTTATAGAATTTCATAGCCCTTGCTAGAAATACGGAAGGAGGATGCCGTAAACATACCAATAGTCCGCATTATAGCGATCCTGCAGTGTAAGCTTGATACACAGAGGTATCCGTGCATTAGAACGGTAAAGAAATATACGGAATATTCGACTGGATTACATTAGCATATTGCTATGATGCACTCGTGTTTGCCAAGAAATCCACATTTCTACGCTGTCGCCGCACAGGCGCAAGAGCCGTCGCTCGCACACGTGGTGTCAGATGCATTTTATATTTCGTCAGGGGAACTACTCGCTCGTACTATTTAATAAAACGCGTTGTTGGTAGGTAGATAACGGTTATTTTAAAAATGGAGTACTATACGCCAGAGCAAAAACTCTTCATGATTAAACACTTTTACGGTGGTAATTCCGCGGAAGTAACTCGGGATTTATTTGCAGCTAATTTCCCCGAAAGTCAAATTCCCAATGCAAGCACCACTCGTAGGACCGTTAATCGATTTGAAACTACATTTTTTTTAGTAAATAATAAAAATAAAGTTGTTCCGGATAAGAATGTAAGCGATATAGAAATTCGAGTATGTGCTTTAGTTGAAGTAAATCCCACTATGTCATCTCGACAAATTGCTCGCGAATTAGGTATCCCTAAAACAACGGTTCATAAGATTTTACGTACTAATAAATATCGTTCATACAAATTTACAAGTTCACAAGTACTTCTTCCCGATGATTATTATCGCCGAATGGAATTTTGCGAAAGAATGATTTTTTTTTAACAACGTATTCACAGATGAACAAACATTTTACCTACGCGGGCATCATAACCGCGCAGTTTGTCGTTACTGGTCGCGTAAAAATCTACATTTAAAAATACCAACGCGAACGCAGTATCCACAGAAGCTAAATGTATGGGCAGGTATCATTGGAAATCATATAATTGGGCCTTTTTTCATTGACGGTAATTTAAACGGAAATAGATACCTACAGTTACTTGAAAATAATATTATTCCGGCAATACGGGAGCGATTTAATATAAATGAAGTTTGGTTTCAGCAAGATGGTTGCCCAGCACACAATACACGCATTGTAACAAACTTTATAAACGCGGTTTTTGAAAACAGATGGATCGGTAACTCGGACCCTATTAAATGGCCAGCGCGGTCCCCTGATCTAGCTCCAATCGATTTCCTTTTATGGCCCTTTTTACATAATACAATATACGGATACGGTGATCGACGGCCATCAAACCTAGAGGAACTGCGCGCGAGAATTATTGAAATCAGTAATACTGTCACAGCAGATATGTTAACAAATGTTCGTCGAAATTTTTATGATCGGTTGGGTAACTGTTCTTATCAAGAGGGAGGTTTATTTGAACACTTAATAAATTAATTTACTTCAAATTTTATTATTGTTTAAGAATAATATTCTCTTTTAGCTAATTGCAGGTTTATTGCAATGTTGAATACAATTCTGTTTTAAGAATTAAATATTTTATTTTCCATTATTTTATTATAGTTGCGTTTTTAGATTTTATACTTGTTGAACAATATTATTTTAGTTTTTATTTTAAAGTTTAGGAGTTCTGATTATTTATTTTTGATTTTTATGTTGTTTATGAGGCTGTGATGAATTACTTCACTGACATGTTATCAGTGATTATCTGATGCTTCAAACAACTAAAAATATTTACTTATATCGGGAACACACTACCTCTAACAGTGCTTTTTATTTTTCAGGAATAGTATTTTCTACCACATGTAATGTTATTAATCACTTATGCTATAACATAGAACTCTAAAAGACTTTGATTTGCCTATATGCCCCAATACATTTATACGTGTAACTTATAATACGTCCGCTATCGTTTGTAAATGCCATCCGCGTTCCGCTAAGTAGGCGTGGCAATTCAAGGTGGCACGCCCATTTATAGTCGACCAGTAGTTACTAATACATGCATTGTGCTATGAACGGTTGCCACACTGTATATATGTATGTAAGTATATATGGAATAACAATTTGGTCAACTGTAAATTTAAATCTAGTAAATAAAGGATAGCCTCTTTGATCTCCGTTGCTGCGGTGGGAAATATTGTATTTTCGATTTATATCATTTTTATCCATACCTTTGATCTACAAACAAAAAAGGACTTTATAAATACCGTATTTTGAAATGAATTGTATTTAAAATTCGTGAAAATATACAGTGGAATTAACTCGTAAAATCCTTTCAAATTTATCTAGCAATAGTAATAACTGCTAAGTGGCGAAGATATAATTATTGGTTAATTTTGTGTTGTACTTTTGCTGTTATTGAATAGTGTTTACGGTTATGAGGTACAAAAAAATAAGATCCTGGTATTTTATTATAAGTATAAATTCTAAGGCATGAAATATATAACACGTGTGCTGCACCTTTGGCTTTCAGAAAAGAAAATCAATGTTTCAGCTTCTTTTTCTGTCCTGAATTACTAAAGGATTTAATAATTTTTAAATTAGAAATGCAAATAATTTTCAATTTTATTAAACTGGTAGAAACTGATAAACTATATGTTTGAAGAGAACGTTTAAAAAAAATCAGCTTTATGCTGTAGGCGAAAAAGGAATGCATAAAGTAACAATCTGAATCAACTAGTTAATGCTACTCATAAAAGATCCTTAGTAATGTTATAACGTTTTCTTCGTATCGTTAAAGACAAGCGAGTTACTAGACATTCTCGAAAAGTCGACAAATGCAATTTTTGGCTATAACTCAACAAAGAAAGAATCTAACAAAATTTTATTTTTGCCATTGAGCATATCTCAAAATAAGAGATCGAGACGTGGCCACTCGTTTTTTGCTATCTCTTACTTTTGCCGATATGCCCTATTCTGACAGGCTATTTAGACCCCACATAAATAAAATATACTTCACACATAGATATTAATATATGAAAAATAAGTTTCTACTACTACAAAATTCCTTGTATAGTATATAAAATTTGCTTAATTTCTAATTTGCAATAAAAAGCGTACAATAGTTTTAATGCGTTTTAATGTAAATAAATGTAGAGCTTTATAATAGACTAATCACCTACCAAGACGCCATCAAATTTCATACACTTACATCTGTTTGTTACTTTTTATTTATTTCGTATATTCGAAAATAACTGACATTTACTGATTTGTAACAATGCTCTTGTATTATACTAGGTGGCGCAAAAGTCATCATCCTATCGGAAGATGCCATAACTTTTGCAAATGGCGGTAAATGTCAGTTCTGCATTGACATTTGTGAAGGAAACAGATACAAAATACACGTCAATAACACATGAATTGCTATACTCCTCAAGAATGCGGATTAATTCTTTCGATTTTTTTGCGTAATTATTCGTCGGTGGTGTTGGCGCAGCGTGAATTTAGACGTAGATTTCCTGGTCGTCCGACAACAACTGGGCAAACGCTACGGCCGGCGTTTAGCTGCTCGCCCAGAAGAGTATGGGACAACACGAGATGCTGTAGGGTCTGGGCGGCCCCGGAGCAGCCGTTCTGATGAGAATATCGTGGCTGTGACTGAAGATGATGCAGAAGACCCCGGAGTATCGACCAGACGACGTGCCACACAATTGGGCATCAATTGACGGTCTTTACAGAGAATTTTTGTGAAAGACTTGAAGATGTTCCCTTACAAAGTGCAGACAGTGCATCAGCTGCTAGCCGTTGACCGCTAAGCGCGTGTAATCTACAGTGAAGCTATCCTGAATCACGACCATGAGGAAGACAACTTTTCATCGAAAGTCATCATGAACGACGAGACCCGTTTCCGTCTCTGTGGATACGTGAATAAGCAGAATTATCGCTTCTGGGGCACCGAAAATCCGCGTATAAACCACGAAGAGCCATTACATCCGCTCAAAGTTACTGTATGGTGTGGTGTTTACGCTGGAGGCGTCATCGGGCCTTATTTTTTCGTAAACGCCGCGGGCCAAACGACTTCTCTGAACGGCGAGTGCTACAGAGCCATGTTCAATGACTTTCTCCTTCATCGACTGGACCAATTGGGACTGGTGAACATGTGGTTCCAGTAGGATGGAGCAAAAGCGCATATTGCACGAGCCACATTCTGAGAGCTGCATTTCCCGGTCGCCTAATCTCCCGCTCTGGTGATTTTCAATGGCCGGTAAGATCGCCCGATTTAACCATTCTAGACTTCATTTTGTGGGGTTTCTTGAAGTTACAAGTCTATGTCAACAAGCAAATGGACGACCGAAAACCTGCAAAATTACAGCGGCCCAATTAAGTACTTTCCCTAGCACGCATATCTATCTGTTTTATTCCTACATAATGTGAATAAGGTCGATGTTTGCTTACAGGGGTCTCGTCTAAAGAGCTCTTCATTGTACTTCACTACACATTCGGCATATTTTCGGGCATATAACTCCGGGTGTAAACAGACGATTTCCAGAAATACCATATTTTTCTGGAACAGCCTGTATAATTCGAAATAATTTTAAATTGTACATACAACGGTCTAGTATTCAACTAAATAAAAAGGAATTCAAGAAATCATATGGTTTTCCATAGAGAACCCGCGCCGTTTGTAGTGGCCCAGCCTGTATAATTTGTCAACAATATTAGATATTGCATTATTTATATTGGTTTCATTAATTTATTGCTTTCTTTTAAAAAGAAACGTGTGCAATTATTACTGAAATAAAATGTGCCCTAACACAGCGGGCCTAGCAAAAAAACACTTTTTATTGAGAATTTAGATATTTCCCAAATTATGTTAAACACAGTTGTCATTTACAGAAACACTTGTTTAGTAACTACTGAAATATCTGGCAACACTGCAATAAAGTTGTTTATCATTTTCTCTTCGCTAAGTAATTCTCTAAAATTTTGCTTTGGGAAGTAGGTACCTACTTACTAGTCTATCTTTTCAAAGTTGGCCTCTGTCGGAGTTTAGATAGCTTACACTCTATGATAACAAATAAATGATAATATAATAAAATTATCTTACCTGATGTAGGTAATCATTTATCTATAATTGCTTTTTTTAATTAATAATTCGATGAAACAATCATTTTAATAAATTTTCAGATATCCAAAAAATCCTTTAATTTTTGCGTGCTGCCAAAAAAAGAATCGTGCACTTAGATGAGATAATGAAAAAACATTTTTTTTTTACATTTTTGATAAATAACTGATTACATTGCCTTGGATATAGTTCATTCAATATAATTGCAGATGATTATTGATGATATAATCTAATACGCCTTGATTAAATCTTTTTGATTGTCTTGCACCTTATTACTTATTTATTTCGCAAATTTTATGTACATATATGAAGACAAAGTGCATTATGAATATAGTCGCGTGTTCCACTTAAAGCAAGATTAATTAGTTAGTGCAAGGGCCACAGCAAAGAGTACATTGTTGAATATTTGTACTTCACGTTGCATATTAGAGATAGCGTTGCGCTTTTGACAGTGTCGACTCGTCAAAGGCTATATGTTCAATTTCATTATGTCAGGTTCCTCATGCGTGTAGTACAAACTGAATGATTAATGTAATAAAGGGGATAAACGGGTACCCGTTCCTACTTAATAGTGCTGCGAGCGTCAATACATCTCCTTCATTATTCACCACCGTTGTAAACGAGTCTGCCACGTTTTCTCGCAAATAAAAGGAAATTAGCTGCTTCTCGACGTTCTGAATTACGTGAAACAGTTATGTGGGTCTCATGATAATAAACATTTTACGCGAATGACGGAGTGACGTATTGGAATTGGAGGTTTACCATTAAACGTATGACGAAGGAGGAGGTGAAGCAAAGGTAAAGAAATTAAATTTTGATGAAACAGAAATAATCGCTAACAATCCCGGCAAAATTCGAATTTAGATTTTAGTTGCAATTAAAATTGCAAGAGCTTTGTAAATTGAGAGCGTGTGGAAACAAACTTTGTAGATGTGATCATTTGCGTTTTGCGATTACAGTTTTGGAAAACTTTATGAAGTAACGCAAGAGAAAATTAAATTCTGCATAAAGAATTTTAAAGGAAGTAAATTTAAAAATTCATTGCATCATGTATACACAGAGAAATTTGTCTAATGCCCCCTAGATTACACCACAAGTATATATTATTATAATACTGGTTATAATAAGTCTTATTAATATTTATTGATCTAGTTAATTGTCTATATAATACAAAAGTAATATTTTTTCTTAATGCTAACAATTAAAAAGTGTATTGTGTGTTGATTTTATTAAACTGTAGCAAAGTTGCGCATCGTATCATAGGAAACACGTTAAATATATTATTGTAACGCATTAATTATCGTAAAGATGGCGCTTCTTTTATTTTACTATGTATACTGGGTTGGTTTTTTTATCTTGAGACAACGGAATATCTCTAAAACACTGCATCAAATTAAAAAAAGATCTTAATAACATTTGTTATAATGTAGGGGGCTTACTGAACGTTTTAGGGATATTTCGTTGTCTGAAGATAAAAAAACTCATCCAGTGTAGATATTGCTACGAAACTTCTTCGAAACTTCGAATTCTTTATAATTTTTAATAAATTTTTTTAAATTATTTCAACACTGTTTTAATAACATTTCATACAGTCAGCGTCATCTATTAAATATCATTTACTCCACAGATATGCTATGCCCCAATTGTAAGATGACACTATAGTACACAGGTACATGAAATCTACCCCTCCACCTGTTTTTGGCTACACCGCAAACCAATCGGATGATACTTATTATCTTCAGTCCACCTTGGTACGTGGGGGAGATGTTGTCGCACCAGTAAGCCTCCGATTATTAGCTTTATATACCTGATATACACTTAATATCTTTACTGAGACCGTACTAGTTATTCGTTTGTCATGTTCTTATATTGTAGTGAATAAAAACGATGTTATAACAAAATTTATTTATTTCGAGTTAAATAATTGTGATGAACAAAGAAATGAATCTTCTAATGATTCTCTCAGGGTAAATAAGTTCTTTACTATTTAAAAAAAAGTACAAAAATAAGATTTCTAGGATCTTAATCCAAACTAGTAACTCATATATCTCGTTTAAATATCAATATAGAAATTCAAATCCCCCGCTAAATTCCCATCATAAAATCAAATACAACAAATAACGCCAACTCAAACCGCTCATGCATTTAAACCCACAGCATCATACGTTTTGCTTACATACAAAAAATCCACTAGAATCACTGTTATCATACGATAATATAACCTAACATTCCCTTTATGCTTTTAACGTCAGTTATAAATTCAAAAGATGAATAATCGCTTACTTCAAGTACGAAAAACTGCTCTCATATACTCCAAATACTAATTCCAACTCCACAACAATCATTTCAGCTCCCAATTAGTTTTCCAATGATGTCACAGCGAATAAGCTCGAACGAAACTCTTCAATCGGCCCCTGGATTAGAAATACGCCATCCAAAATCTTCGAAATCACTAGATTTCCATCATCTTGGCACTACATGCGCAATACTCTCATTCTTGTAAGTAAATTTTAAAGTTAATGACTCTTATTGTGATAGCAATTTAAAAATTTCTAGATAATTATTCGAAATGCAACTACACTCAGGAAAAAAAACGAAAAAGAAGTCCCTCACATTTGTTTTCAACAACCTGATATCTCCTAAGCAAAAAGGACCCCAGCAACGATGAAAGATATCGTTTCCAACGATACGATACAGTAAAATCAACCCACGTTCGAACAATCAGCGAAGGAACACATTTCCTTAAAATCCATGGTAACCTGCCCTTTTTTAATTAGATACGAAATAAGTAAGTTTTTAGTTCAAATTTTAACAATATGTTTACAAAATAAATAAATACATAAATCAAAATACATTTACATAAATAATTTTATAATTAACGTCTGATGCTGTAAGCTGTAGGTTATATATAGCATGATATCATAGCAATATATACAGGGTGTTCCTAAATATCATGTACATAAGGAAGGGGGTAATTATTTGGTTTATTTTGTGCCTAAAATTTCATATAAACATAGGTCTGCAAACGCTTCGTTACCAATCTGCAGGGTGTTGAAATTTCAAGATTTTTTCACTTTTTACTGTATAGCTCTTACAGTTTTCGAGATATTTTGCTCAAATTTGGAAGGTAGGTTACGCTATAAGGCCTGCATCATTAGCCATACCAAATGATGATGTAAATCTACAGGGTAATAATTTTTTCGGAGTCATGCCCTCTTTTCCCACCCTGAACTTTTTTGCGATGCGCCACTGCTAGATTCTAAAATACGCAATAAATTTTCTGTCTTGTTTAGAAACTTTTTGATCTCGTGTATTTTTTTCTTATCTCTGACCGTTATCGAGAAAAAAAAATAGAAAACAATTTTCTGTAATTCGCCAGAGAAAATTAAATTTTTTAAAATGGTCTAGCAGGCTCTGGCTTTATTCAGATAATCACTTGAGTTTATTAATTTGACAACTGACATTAGAAATCGTAACTTGTGTCTGTATAAGTAAAGTTTTAAATTGCAAACTGTAAGGTGTAAAAGTGCTTTAAATACTCGTTATAATTTTGTAAATATGCCAAATTTCACTAATTCTGAAATGGCTGACATGCATTTTATCTACGGCCTTGCGAATGGAAGTGCAAGAGAAGCTAGGCGTCTGAACATGGAGCGCTATCCCCATAGAATGATACCCGATCATCGAATATTTTCAAATATTCATAGGCATCTTGGAGAAATTGGAACTTTTAAAAAGAATACTAATGATGCAGGTAAACCACGTACTGTTAGAACACCACAGATCGAAGAGGCTGTTCTGAATGAAATAGACAGACATCCTCGCACCAGCACCAGAAAAATCAGTGAACATTTAAATATTAGTCATCAAGTTGTTTGGCGTATTCTACTTGTTTCCCTGCTATACCGTTACCACATTCAAAGAGTGCAGGCTCTTCTTCCCCGAGACTTCCCTTTAAGGATTGATTTCTGCCAATGGTACCTTAATAAGCTAGCAGCAGACCGCATTTTCAATTGTAAAATCCTTTTTATCGATGAAGCGAATTTTTCAAGGACTTCAATTAAGAATTTCCACAACAACCACACGTGGGCAGATGAAAATCCACATGAAATTGTACAAACGCATTTTCAAGAACAGTTCTCATTAAATGTATGGGGTGGTATAATTGGAGATAATTTGATTGGTCCTTGTTTTTTGCCTGGTCGACTTACTGGTCAGTCATACAGTCTGTTTTTGCAGAATGAATTGCCTTTATTACTTGAAGACTTGCCCCTTTTACTTAGAAATCAAATGTGGTATATGCACGATGGCGCCCCATCATATTTTTCTATTTTGGCTCGGGATTATTTAAATGAAGTATATGAGAATAGGTGGATTGGACGAGGCGGACCTCAGCCTTGGCCCCTTAGGTCCCCTGACTTAAATAGTATAGATTTTTTCCTGTGGGGACATCTCAAATCTCTAGTGTATACAACACCTGTGAATACTGTTGATGGCTTACGAAATCGAATAATCGATGGATTTGAAACGATAAGAAATACTCCAGGAGTATTTGAGAGAGTGCGAGCATCAATGAGAAGAAGAGCGGACGCCTGTATAAGGGTTGGAGGAGGACACTTTCAACAATTGTTGTAGCATAGTTTCCTTGTCATTGTTATTAATTAGGGTTTTTATTGTTATTAGTTATGTTACTTTGTATTGTAATAAAACAATGCTACGAAAACCGGGTCATCCTATTTTTTAACAGGTAGGAGCACCTTAACTTAATTAATAAACTCAAGTGATTATCTGAATAAAGCCAGAGCCTGCTAGACCATTTTACAAAATTTAATTTTCTCTGGCGAATTACAGAAAACAACGGGAGTCTTTTTTTTTGCTAAAGCCCAGACCTCACGATTAATAGCCAAGCGTACAAGCCAGTAGACTACCAGCTATTGTGAAAGCATTGTGAAGTTTTTACTATTTATACATTTTACCGAAGAGAAATGGACTTGGGTGTTCTATATTTATTACCAGAAAGCCCCGCTTATAAATTTTTAACTCCATTTACTTGCTCTTGACTACATTATGTGGGTTTTACTAGTTTGAATGAAGAAGTTATGAGTTGACTATAAACAAAGTATAAAAATGTATAAGGGAAATAAAAACACGAAATGATTAAGGCGGATATTGGAAGTATAGAGATAAAAACTATCATTAGCTCATTGTCAGCGAAATTGTAACATTTCCACATTTTGCCAAGAAATTATTTCGAAGCCTTTGAAATTATGCGCGTATGCCAACACAGACTAGTCTAAACTGGTAACTAAACCATTAAAAATAGGGTAAGGAGTTGTGGTTCTCGATTGGCTTTCGGAAGATGCCTCAAGTTAACATAAACCTAATGTGTGATTTGTAATCATTGAAATAGACGTTGTTTTGTCTCATGGCTGAATCTGTGTAATATAGGTTTACTAAAAAATGAGATGGTGAGATAACAGCTCAGCAATTGCAACTGGCTTGAATTGCAGATTTGAGTTTTGCAATTATTCAAATTATGGTGATAAACCTTTATAGTGAGTGATATTTCCTTTGTTAGACATCGTACAAATCCTAGCAATTTGCTAGCGTTTAAGAAAGGTCAGTGTTCAAAGATATAAATTGAAAATCACTCCTAGTAGTTCAGCGAACATACATACGCACACAAACTTTAACAAGATAAGATAGCGGTTTTGTCGTTTATCTGTTCGATACACTTTAAGACATGTGTTACCTCCACCAGAATTATTAATAGATATTTGAAGATAAGGGGGCGGGTATGCTGCCACTAGAGATTTTAAACAACAATTTGAGGACCAAAACATCATTCGAATTCTAGATCTTTCTGACGTGTTTGTCTAGATAAATCTTCGAAGCAGAGGAAGATCACCTACCAATTGTAGCTGCATGTGATGGACATGCAGAGAGCATTCTTTTAACAGCTTTTCGGAGCTATAATATATATTCAAGTTTAGAATATTTAATGTTAATTATTTTCCAGCTTTTATCTGTAGTAGCTAATATTGCTTCAAATGTAGACTCTTCTTAATTGTTTGGGTAAACCAAGGTGAAAAAGTCTTTTTTTGCCAAAGAATTATGATGTGGTATAGTTGCGTCAAGAGCTGGATATTGGTGTCGTAGAAACGTTGAACATACTGATTAACATCTGTGTAATTTTTAGCAAACGACCAATCGATTCCCAAGTAAATTGGAGTAAGCAACATCGAAAAAATGGCTTTTTTAATTACCATATTTGGTGTTTTCTTTAATGGGAAATATAGATCTTTTGAAAAATTCACACTACGTTATAATAATTCTTACTTAACGCGTATCGTTACGATTGAACTGATATTTGATCATGGGTTATATAAACAAAAGCAAATTTACAAATTCATGTTTCATAGCCTCTACATTTTTCAGCAATTTGATACCAACATCCACACATGTAAAACAAACCTTTATGGGTCGTTTCAGACCGCTCTTAGCAGAGTAGTATTTCCACAACACAATTAAGGTTCATTACCTTAATATCAAATTTAGGCATATTCCTACGATGTTTAAAATTTCATGCAAGACAGTTATGTCTTCCTCGCCTGTTCTGCCTTGGGCTCTTGTCTCTTCGCGTTTATTGGTGGTCACATTTCAAGGTAGTTGATTATAAGAATTTCCAAAGTTTTATATATCAAATGCAGAAATTAACATCTACAAAGCAATATGTGTTACGATATGATCCTATGATGTCACTATCATTTAAACTTTTTGAGTAGTAAATACCATATTTAAAACGGCACCTATTTTAATATATTCCGTATATGTGTAGATATCATTATTACGTATGCACCCGTTAAACCTGATATATTAAATATAGACGCCTATCTATAAAAACAATGTTATCATTTTCCTTGCGTTAATATTTATGGATACGATGATAATACAATTACAAGCGATGGCTGTCACGATAAAATTAGATAATGTCCAAGTGCGAAATCCCTAAGTTTCTTTAATAATAGATAAATCAAAATAACGTTTCATTTAAAATTGCTCATAATATTTGCTTGAGGATTCCCTTTTTTGTGAAATAAAGGTCAAATAAGATTATAGTTTGTTATCCATATATTATGGACTATACACGAGATAGTCCATAATATATGGATATTCTATTTCAAATCTGAATATACCTTTGATATTACCTGAAACACAAAGCATTTTTTCTGATATTAGTTATACAAAAAGTTTTATATTTGCGTTCCTTGACCAAAATAATAATAATTATAATAAACCTTGTTTTATTACATTATATACTGGGTGTCCAGCCTAAGATGCAACTGTCGTGATCGACAAGATGATCGAAACGTCAAGTAATTTAAACTTTCTACACGGCAGAGAACCCGAGAACCGAAGAGCAGCCAGCAACGACGGCCGTGAAAGCCTAAAGACTACGGTTCCTAGCCAATTTATTATTGCCTTTTTGAAAAAATATTTCAAATAAATGTTGCCTCGAATCATATTCTACACATGCTAAAATTAGTTTCAGAAATGGCGGACTTCCGGTTGTACCGGAAGTAGATACTAACTTTATTATTTTAAATGGAACACCCTGTATATTATTGCACTTTTGGATTCCTTGTTCAATTTAAATAACAATGCGTTAGAGATAGATTAAGGCTAAGTTGAAAATTTTGTGTTTTAATTTAATTTTATTTTTAAGGTAAATATGAGAAAAGTTATTAATTTTTAGTAAAAAGGTTTTTAATAATATATACAGGCCGCGTCAAAAAGTATGCACCACATGATATTTTTTTTGTTGGACTTTTGAAAGATTGTAATAATACATTACGTTTAAGCAGTTTTTAACATCAATTGGGACTTCAAAGGGTCTTCAATTTATCTTCTACCATATAGAGAGTGGGGAATTAAAAATTAAGAAGTAAAGGAAGAGTAAAAAAGATAAAAGAAAAATAGTATTAAGAAAAGTTGTTCAGAATTAACAGCTACACTCAAACATAAAGTCAATGCCTCCTATAAAAAAAATGCTGTTTTTTTTCTCGATCGCTCTTCATGCATTCCAAAGCTATAACATCTAATCTATTTAAAGTATTCGTAGATGATATAACTAATAAGAAACTGTAAATTTGTGGTACTCCCTAGAGGTTTTGAGTGGTTATCAGGAATTATTGAAATTTGTGTGAAATAATCCCGAATTTTTGGTGCATTTTGTTCATCTGCTTGGTGGATTTGGACATTAATTGAAACTATTTAACAAATTACATTAGACAAGTAGTATTTCAAATCAAAACCTTTTTTCATTAAAAGTTTCAGTTTTTTTGGTAATATTTTTTTCCAAAACCTGTTTCCCAGATTTCAAAAAATTAGGTAGGTACTTAGCAAACGCAATAAACAAAATACCTGTGTGTTATTTATAAATTATTAAATTCTTTTATGAAAACCGGTTCTCATTTAAAATGTGAAAAAGGTTCTTTTCTTCTTCTTGTAAACAATTATTTACTCGAAAAAGTATAAGCATTACAAAGTTCAAACTTTCTAATTCAATATTATATATAAAGCTACTTTAGGAGAAGAATAATAAGAAAGAAGATAGAAAGAATAAGAATAAAATATCGGCAAAGGCCGATTTCAGTAGCCTATCCCGCTATAGCCTTTGCGCAATATCATTACCAACGCAGACTTTAAGGTAGAAAGAGCTATTCAAAAATCTGGTAGCCTTTATTGTGCAGAAACGAAAATAAAATGAGAATAAATTGCATTTCTTTAACTTTGGGTATTTTCTTATGTATTTAATATATCTAAAAACAGTTTGCTGTATAGGATTTTATTAGATTCTAAATTATACGCATTCTATGGAAATTCGTTTATCCGATTTCGAGAAAACGGAGCATTTATTGGAAAACACATTACTTCTCAGGAGAGACAAAAAGGGCGACGAGTCATATATCCTGCGCGTACTGACGTTTCATATCAATTTTTCTTACTCAAATAAATAAATTCTGTGCTGTTGTTTAAAATTGCAAGGAATAACCTCCATCACAAAAACTTTGCGCGTTATTGTTTTGTCCTGTCTGTTTATTTCGTTCATCTGTTTTCACACTGATCGAAAAGTTTCTTTCATTCAAGGTACACTTTGCAACAAAGAAATATATTTAAATGAATATTAAAAGAAAAAGAAGATAAGAAATTATCATTTGATATAATTGTTTTCTTATATTATTATTATTATTATTATTATTATTATTATTATTATTATTATATAATGTACGCAATATTGTTTAGAATTAAAAATATGCCCAAAAAAATTCCACCTGGAACTTCTGAATTTTTGGAATCCGGGGATATTCAAGATTCTCTTTCATTTTAAAATATTTTTAGGGGCTTACCACTTCCGGTTAACCGGAAGCCGCCATAAACTTTCTCATTTTAAATGGAACACCCTGTATATTATTTCATTTCTAAATTCCTGAGAAAATTTTATGATGAGTTCTAATAGGTTTACCTATACCTATATTCAACAGCTACTTAGATATATTGATTTTTTTGAAAATTTTGAAAGATGTAGCGTTATTTGCAACACAGTATCTTTTGCCCATTTTCGACTGGTAATAAACACTTCTAGGGTAGATGGAAGCACAAGAATGACACTTTCGAAATCCACATTGACAATTGATTTGTCGCATACAGGCTGTCCAAAACTGCATGACCAATTACAAAATTTTCAAAGTTGAAAAATTTCCTTTTCTCAAGTGGAACATATATTTGAATGATCCGATGCAGAATTTAATTCTGCATCGATTCGCTATGACTTTCCCTATACCTATTTACAACGGTTTCCTTGTTATTCCATATTTTTTACTAAAATCTAATAAAACTACAAAATCGTATCCAGTAAGCATTGATTATTATTACAAAGGATTATTTGGGCCGATATAGCATGGTTATCAGAATTTATGAATTCCAAAAGCATGAGAATTTGGAGGCACTTACACGAAATAATTAAACAACCGCTGCATACTGAAAATATCGGTTATCGCCTTTGGTTATAGACGAATAATTTTTTCAAGGTAACACAACAACAACAAAAATATGCTCCTAATGGTTTTTTCAGTGTCCATTGATTTTCAGTAGATTAAACGCTGAACGATACTGATCAGACATTTCTGAACCTTTTATTAAGCAGCTGGATGATATTGAAAACTGAAATTGTTACTTTCAAAAAGAGGAAGCTACGTCCCATTTGTATAGGTTTTGATGATCGAATAGTTAGTCGAAACATAGGAATACTGTAGAGTCCAAATTCATGTGATTTAACGCCATGTGACTTTTTTATGGCCTGACATAAAAACCAGTAACAATAAAACACCTAAAATTATTTTAAAAATTTCATATGTTACTTGATAAAGTTTTTAAACGATCGCTTAATACAAAGCATGTTAAAAATTACCTAAGGTTTATTTTTTACAATTTGCTCTTCTAAATATTTGTCCATAAAACTGAGCGTATTTACTAGCAGTATGATATCATACAGACATTGTACTTGAATTTTCCTAATTATCTTCCAGTTCAATTGATATTTAAATGATGAAGCACTGTATTATATTAGGGTAACATAAATAAGAGTTAGAAAACACAAAACTAATTTCCTCCACATTTTCTTGACCTTATGTGTATAAATAGATATACATATACTACCTTCTTGACTTTTTAGGTCTTTATAATAAAACACGTATTCCCCAGTAAGACGCTTTGGTTTATTTCAAAACCTTATTCATTTACAAAGGTGTTTACAATTGATAACATAAAAATTAAAAAGGTGATATGTAAGACTTTAAAAAATGTTTGACGAAATATTTGTTTCATTGATAAAATCACTGTTTTTTGTTTTATGTAATTTGAAAATTTTTTAAAATGTTTGGTATAAAGATTGTTTTGTAAATTGTGTCAGTTTTATTTGTTATGGTTAAATATGAAAAAAAAAAAAATATTTTGAAGAAATTTTTGTTCAAAAGGTATGTTGATGACGTAACAGCACTGGAGGAAGAAAATATACTAAAATTACTTGAAAAATTTAATTCTTATCACCCTAGATTAAAATTTACAGTTGAAATTGAAGAAAACAACAGCATTACATTTTTAGACATTCAACTGATAAAAAACAATCATGAAATTGTAACTAAATGGTATACCAAACCTACATGGTCTGGACGTTATCTAAATTTTAAATCATCACAACCAATTTCGCAAGAAAATAGTGTCCTTATTAGTTTAGCTGATAGAGCTATAACTTTAACCAGTCCAATTTTTCGATATGATACCATTAATAAAGTAAAAAATATTTTAAAACAAAATAATTATCCAAATTATCTTATCAATAAAATATTCAAACAACGAATATTCCGTTTTTATAATTGATTTATTATTAAACCTTATAATTTTAAAATAACAAACCATAATAATAGTAAATTACAAAATCAAATTTACAACAAATTAAAATCGAAAATTTAAAAAATAAAACATTACATATAGTTATAAAATAAATTGTCAAAATTGTAATAGTGTATATATCGGCGAAACTATGCAATATTTAGAAAATAGAATAAAAGGACACAAGTATAACAAAAATCTTACAGCTTTAAAAAAACATGAAACAAAATCATACATTTTAACAATCAATTTTAAACAAATACCAAAACTATAAAGCGCGAACCATACTAGAAATAATTCGGATTTATAAACACAAACATTCTGTAAATGATAAAACAGACACACAGTTTTTCCCTAAACTTTATAACTTAATTCTGTAAATAAAATTTTAGTAAAAATTAATAACATTTTTCATATTTAACCTTAACAAATAAAATTGATACAATTTACGAAACAATCTTTATATAAAACATTTTAAAAGTTGTTCAAATTAAAACAAAAAAGACACTGATTTTATCAATAAAACAAAAATTTTGTTAAACATTTTTTAAAGTTTTACATATCAACGTTATAATTTCTATATCATCAATTATACATCTTTGTAAATGAATAAGGTTTTGAAATAAACCGAAACTTCTTACTGGGGAATATACCTGATTATAAAGGCCTAAAAAAACTAAGAAATTAATATATATCTGCAAAACTTATTTGTTAGTGTAAAATATTCACAGTCGTCTAATGCACAAATTTTTTCAGAGTGCACATTTTTATATTTTATCTCGCTAATTATTGCATATACATAGCTTGGAAGCTAAACTGAATGCTTTACCTAAACTTTGGAGTAGCTATTTTATAGGTTAAGTGTTTATGTATTGCATTTATGTAAGGGTATATATAAGCCTGTCTGAGGTGCATGTTACACTATAAAAGTTCTGTGACAAAGATCTTTTATAAAACATATTTGACAAACAGCTTTTATAGCGTAATAGGTTAGCTTTTATAAAACATATCTTTTATAAAAGTTCTTTTATCATATATGGCTTCTCATCCAATATTTTATAAAAGCTATTTGACAGCTGGGAATGCGATCTATGTTGTGTAGTAGCAATGCGAAGTGAGGTTATTGTATTCACCTACATCTTCGACATCCCTCAAGATTTACGTGTTGTCATTTCTGAATTCGATAGTTAACTCCTCAAACTTATAAAAATCACGTTAATTTTTTCTTATACTACCAATGTTGTTCAAAAACGACGGGTAATATTTATACAAAAATTTCCGCTAATATTACGAAGTGCATCGGTAGGATGACATGACAGTAATAATTAAATCCGCCGACACCTTCGACATCCCTGAAGATTTAAGTATTGTCGTCTATGAAGCCGATGAAAAAACTCTCACACTTTTAAAAATCACATTTAGTCCCACAAAAATGGCGGGTAATAAATAAATACCTACCTCCCGAATAATTTTGATTTAGTCCTGTCAACACACCATCACTGATATTTTATAAAGGTTTGGTGGTAAAATATCTTTTATAAAAGAAATTTAAGTAAAAGTTTGTCAAAGAACTTTTATAGTGTAATATACGCCTAAGCCGCTGCCCGATTTGTAAAATGAATTAACAGATTAGGCTAGGTAGTGTAACGCCCGTATATTTGACTACTAAACGCAGAAAAAAAGCATATTTTAACACTCTTATCGCTTTCCATTTCATTCCCTGGCGTTTGAAAGTGACCTAACAAGTTCTTGTTTGTTACGTAATTTATAGATAAATATAAGTAAAAAAAAAACTTGGATTATTGGATTTATTAAACATTAAGCACATACTTAGAATAAATTTACCCGCATTGTATCGAAAATGTTTACGTCATTAAACGTTATGCAAAAATGCTACAGTGTTAATAAATAATATGCAAACGAACCGTGAAAATCGCCTTTTATAAGAGTACAATCACAATTTACTTACTGCGGCGGCATACTTAAGTGTCCAGTGAACTTTCTAATCAAGTTGCATTTAAATAAACTAAATTTTAATATACTTATACGATAAATAGAAATTGATTTTAACGTACTAATTCTGATAAGCATTTAATTATATATTGTTGTATGCTTAAAATTACAGCAGTAAAATATGATTCGAGTACTGGCAAGTCAAACAAAAACAATTTTATTTAAGATAACGAAGTTTAAATTGTGCAAAATAAATTCTGGGATAACATACATATATGTATACATTCAAGAATAAAAACAGAAATCGTCATTAATGGGATTAACATGATCCGGTATCTCTGTACTTTTCAATTTAAATGGGAAATCCATGTCAGTTCCAGCAGAATGCAACTAGAATTCTTCGAAGAAAACTTGTTTACACATTAGTATTATTATTATTATACCATATTTCTATAGTGAAGAATTTATGCAAATATAATTTACAACTAAAAACAATCAACAAGAAAAATGAACATTACAAATATTTATCGTGTTCGCGTTTTAATTATTTCCATGTTTCTAGACGTAAATAGTAGAAAATGAGATTCACAAAACGAGGAAGCGGATGTCTTATAAAAAGAATAGAATTGTGCTATGTGCTACTTACAAATTCACGTGTTTTTTAGAGTGTGTAACACAAACCGACTAGCGCACAATATATACAAACAGCGGCACGATAACTACTGATCAGAGTATGCGATGAATTAAAACTGTGAGGCCGCGCACGCGCTGTGTGACGTGCGGGAAGCTACCACGTGGAAAAGCTCGTAAGCTCTTATGCGTATCTGTCATTTTTCGGAATGAAGTGACGTCGCATTGTGCAGCCTACTGGCTGATATCGTTTCAAGATTCTATAACTTATTATTATTAATTTCTCTGTAAAAAGGAATTAAAATACACATTTTATTTAATGAAAGATAAACGAAACCACAAAAGCTGATATTTGATAAATACTTTACAAGATGCATACTTTCTAATCAAAATTTATTTGCTTTAATTATTATAACATGTGTTAAATCTTAATTTGTAAACTGAATTCGTTTGCTAATTATAAAAACATTCCACATCACAAGTAATGATAAGTGGGTATTTAAAATATATTCCGAAATTTCACTGTTTTTAATTTTTGTAATTATATTTACGTCTAGAGTGCAGCTACAGCTTTATATATACAGTGTGTGTATGAATTACAGTGGCGGCTCGTCAGGGGAGGCTAAGCTTCTGCTATTATTTTTAATAAAATAAATGAAGCAATTTTTACAAAGAATTTATAATAAACAGTATATTTATTCATTATTTCATTTGAAAATGCAAACAAATTTCCAATAATGCATAACATTTTACTGCACGCATATTATAAAAGCAAGCAAGGAGGCTAGGCGCAAGTCTGGCTCCGCGCCGATGATTAATACCATCACGTATACTTTGTATTGGCGATAAAAAATGGAACGGAGGCTTGGCTCCGGTGAGATCGTATGAAAATCGGCAGGTTGTGATACGTTGTTGTTCGTAAAACGTTCGCAGCTCGTACGTATGCGATTACATATTCAATACTGCAGAATAACTGACATCAGTTTTGCGTGGAATGGTTTGTTAGCTCTTATTCAAACTTTAAAAGAATACAGACATAATAATCGTCGTTTTAATGATATATATATATATAAGTTTGGGTGAGTGTATTAAAGATGTTTAAACCCTTTTTTAGCGAAGTAATGGCTAATTTTGTCAATCGACCTCTACAATTTAGTGTCCGGATCCGGACATATTTGTAGAGGTCGATTGACAAAATTAGCCATTACTTCGCTAAAAAAGGGTTTAAACATCTTTAATACACTCACCCAAACTTATACCTACATGCTACGCTTATATACATGCGGAGAGAGCAATTAATCACCGACAAGCCGTACTGATGAGCCCTAGTTAGGGTGAAACGCGTATGCGGATAGCGGTGTTTAATTGCAAATTTCCATTTTCACGTATATATATATATATATATATATATGAAAAAGATGTTTCGCAATTAACCACCGATATCCGCATACGCGTTTCACCCTAACTAGGGCTCATCAGTACGGCTTGTCGGTGATTAATTGCTCTCTCCGCATGTATATAAGCGTAGCATGTAGGTATAAGTTTGGGTGAAAAGAGAGAAGATGTTAAAAGATGTTTAAACATCTTTTTCACATATTACTGCCTAATTTAGGCGATTTTAGCGGCTATCGTCAATTAATTACAATTCAGTGTCCGGATCCGGACATATTTGTAGACGTCGATTGACAAAATTAGCCTTTACTTCGCTAAAAAAGGGTTTAAACATCTTTAATACACTCACCCAAACTTATACCTACATGCTACGCTTATATACATGCGGAGAGAGCAATTAATCACCGACAAGCCGTACTGATGAGCCCTAGTTAGGGTGAAACGCGTATGCGGATATCGGTGGTTATTGCGAAACATCTTTTTCACATATTACTGCCTAATTTAGGCGATTTTAGCGGCTATCGTCAATTAATTACAATTCAGTGTCCGGATCCGGACATATTTGTAGACGTCGATTGACAAAATTAGCCTTTACTTCGCTAAAAAAGGGTTTAAACATCTTTAATACACTCACCCAAACTTATACCTACATGCTACGCTTATATACATGCGGAGAGAGCAATTAATCACCGACAAGCCGTACTGATGAGCCCTAGTTAGGGTGAAACGCGTATGCGGATATCGGTGGTTAATTGCGAAACATCTTTTTCACATATTACTGCCTAATTTAGGCGATTTTAGCGGCTATCGTCAATTAATTACAATTCAGTGTCCGGATCCGGACATATTTGTAGACGTCGATTGACAATTTAGCCTTTACTTCGCTAAAAAAGGGTTTAAACATCTTTAATACACTCACCCAAACTTATATATATATATACACAAAATCAACCTTATTACTGGTTTGAGACACAGAATACTTAAAATTTCCCATCCTGATTTTCTAATTGAAGATTTACATATTTTGAGAGATATTTTATTAAAAAATAACTACCCAAGAAATCTACTTAATAAATTGCTGTTCACATCTCCCAATTTCAAACCTATTTCCATTAGACATGTTACTAATCTCTCAACAACAGAACTTACAAATTCCTCAAATAAAAATGACCCGAGAAAATATAAAAAAATACAATACATCCCTGGACTAACAGACAGAATAAAAACATTATTTGCTGACACCTTCACTATAGCTTTTACTCCAGCAAATCCTGTCAACCGTTTATTTACCCCTCTTAAAGATAAATTAAGCAATAACACTATTAGCAATGTAGTTTATCTACATCAATGTATTACTTGTAATCACTATTACATTGGACAAACCAAACAACGATTGAAACAGAGAAACACTCAACATAAGAGTGATATTATTAGGAAACCTGGAGCTTGTGCCTTAACCTCGCATTTATCGACAACTAACCATGACATAGACTTTGATAATGTTAGAATTCTATTTAATGAAAAACATGATATTAAGCGCTCTTTCTTGGAAACTTTGGCTATTAATATTATTAAACCAAATCTCAACACCAAAATTGATTCAAATAAATTTAGTAATATCTATTCAGCCATTTTGCCTTTTATTAAAATAAAAATACCTACATGACTTTCTCTGCTACCCTGAATATCTTGATTATTTATGTAAAATTATATGTAGTATCTATGACAGCATAAATGTTTGAATTTGATATAAAGAAACTGACATAGACATTTATGCTGTTCATCTAAATTTATTAACTTAAATGCGTACCATCATCACATACTGTACCATCTGCGACTGTGAGTATTTTATTGCCTCTTGTAATTATATATGTATTATTTAATTTATATTATTAGGTCTGAAGAAGGAATAAATAAATTCCGAAACGTCACAAAGCAAAAGATTTGTTGTTCTTACTTAATCAAACCCAAAATTCTATTCATAATAGTAAAAAATATATCACTATATATATATATATATATATATATATATATAATTACTTATATTTTGGCAAAGAACCCAGTCAGAAAAGACATAGATTGTCCTATCAGTCGGAAATACAAGAATATAAACAAATTTTTAACGAAATTTTAGATACGTTAATCGTTCAGGCAGAAGTTAGATTTCAAGATATACTCAAGTTACGTTTCTTTGATTTATTGACTTTTGCCAAATTCGTAATTTATTCGAAAAACTTTTGGTCAAATTTCTTAGAAGACACTTTTACAACAATAGTTTTGTTTTGACAAAATTCATGATCCTCAAATGTTTGGAGAATGTAAAACGTCAACTGAGATGTTAAATTTTATTAATAAAAACGATTTATATGAATGTATGCCGGAACTGTGTAAACTTATAAGCATTGACCAAAAAGGAAATTAAAAACTACAGCCGCAATACTATGTATTAAAATCGATTAAGAATTTATTCTTAATATCAATTGAAAATGGTTTTTTTATTACATTAATGCAAAATGATGTATTTACGAGCGGGTAAGAGTAAGCAATACAGTGCTCAGTGTTTCAAAAAAATTTCAAAATATTTATTTTAGTTTTAAAAAACATAGATCTATTTAGTTGTTATTATCATTTATCAACAACTTATTTTTTATTTACCGTAGAATTTTGTGAGTTACTGTTATATTTGTTATTTATTTTTAGTTTATTTTTGGTTTATTACGAGTTTATTTTAACTTTTTATTAGCTTCTTACCTATCACCTAACACCATTTATCCATTTTCCTATTCAGGTAAGATTTCACTCTCATCTCTACGTGGTTCTTGCTAGACGAATAATTTTATTTTATTTTGATTTCTTTTTTATGTTAGTTTTTATTCTACACTTCCAATGATACAGTAATAGATATAAAAATATAATTTATTGACCGAGAAGAGTTAGGTTACAGTAGCCTCCTCTGGGTAAAAAGTCACGAGCCGCCACTGATGAATTAAGAAACGAATTCCTTAATCTTGCTGGCAGTGCCGGCTCGAGGTGATTTTATATATCGGGCAGAGCAAAATTTTGCTGCCTCTGTGTAGCCATTGCTTTAAACTCTTTCACTGCTTAATTATGCCTATTTAACACCAACGTTGCAAACACGAAACAATTTCTAAAATATTTTTTTTAAATGCTAAAATCGATTTCTAATAAAAAAAAAAAAAACCTAGAAGTTTCACACTTAATCGCTTTATACAGACTATTGGTTTTACGTCTTAACAAGAACAGAATAATCATATTAAATACAAAAATTAAAACATAAGTATAAGTTAATTGTGTACCTACATTTGTTAGCTAATTATGTAACTTCAGTCTCGGAATTGCCAAATCCGTATTATTTAACATGGAACATAGACAGAGCTCTAGAAACACCTTACGTACTAGTAAAGTCATGACATTTCCATCCATATACATTTATCGATGTATACTTTACGTATTAAACAACGAGACACTGGAGAATAATATCGACATACACTACTATGATATTAGGAATGGACGGTTACTGCGGCTCACAATGGATCGATTGGTTAAAAATCTGACATAGCGTAAAAAAGTCAATCTTCCACAATCATAATAAAATGTATATAAGTGTATTGTAAAATAAGCATTAGATATGGAAATTACAGTACAAACAAGTAGATTGACGGAATACCGAACAAAAGCAAGTCTGAAACTACATATGTTCGGCGATGTTACGCTAAGAGTGTATTTCGACCATCCTCTTCAACTACTAAAATCTTCAGAATCAGAAACGATACGAAACGCAATATGTACAGAATATACACTAACTATGTTTAATTCCACCTGCAAAGTATTAGCAAATCATATTTGTAACTAACTATACAATTACCATTTCTTGAAGATGGTGTTCTATGACTTTTTTTTTTAACTTCTATTAGCTTTTCAAAAAAATGCCAAAATTTGCCCAGAAAAAGGAAAACTGTTTTGTCATCTAAGATCCTTCTAGTACTTGCTCCAGCAATTTCAGGTGCTACTTCGCGCAACTTTTTGAAAAAAGACGTTTTGTTTTTCACTTTACCGTTTCTAGCATTCTCATAAATGCATGTTAATTAATATTTTTATCAAAAAGTTGTTAAGTTATGGCATTTCAGTGACGAAACATTCGATGCGTGTTTCATAATCTCTTAGTTCTCGGATTAAAAAGGGTATAAACCAATTAGCATATACCTACATTATAAGAATATACCACTTGTTTAATATTCGCTGTACTTATTGTATCCTTGTCATTGTTTTATAAAATTAAGTTGGAATTGTGAAATGTACTGTGTTAGCTTATAATAATCGATTAATAGAAGATAAACAAATTGGGGTATCTTTCTTTATATACTTAGTATGTTTGACTTCTTCGGTTCGGCTATACATTCTAAGAGTTATTCTCCATCTAGATGGTTTGTGGCTAATATGAATACAAATGAAAAATAGCTTGTGGGCAGCTCTCTGCTTCATTTCCTTTAAAGGGGTTCGTGTGGCTCCTCTTTTCTCCATAATAACTAGGGAGGTACTGATCGAATTGCCTTTTTTTTTTTTTTTTTTGCTTTCATGGGCAGGTTTAACCCCGTGAGGCAGCTCGGCCTTAAGACCTATTGTGCCCCCATGATGTCTTAACCTTCTCGACCTGGTTGTACTCGAACAAACAGGTCCGCAAGTTGGTCGAGAGTTAATTTTCTTATACTGGGTTCGTCCAATCGAGCGACCCCTAGACAGCTCCGTCTCTCCCTGTCCACTGCCGGGCAGTCGGCAAGGAGGTGCACAGGAGTTTCTTCTGCTCTCCCACAGTTTCTACACAGGGGACAGTCCACTCACCCCATTAATGAGCAGTGGCCGGTTAGGACTCCCATAAGAAGTCTCAGTCTGGCCCTGCTCATAGAGACTGCCTTGCGGAGTCTTTCGTCCTTAAAATTGGTGTAATTTTTTCAGAAGACTGCTATGCCTAGTATGCTCCAACAAAATTGTTTGCGGAGGGTTTGCTAAGTTATTTCCTGAGGTCGACTTTTACGAGACGTAGAATGTTGCTATTCTTATGTTCCTTTTTCTCAGGAACCAGTGAATCTTTTTGAACGATTCTTGTATTTTATTTTAAAGATTTAAATATGGATGTCCCGAGGGGGATTCTCAAAATGTTTACTTAACTTTTTCACTCCCGAAATATATCCCGAAATATATGCTAACGCTTGCGAGTATTCTGATCTGGAGTAGTGAAAGAATTAATCATTTCTTATGACAAATTCAATATGCGTACTTTTTTTTCGTCTTGCTTTATATACTTAGGATTTCTTTCCTCTGATTCTATATTATTGAATTAAAAACCCTCTCCAGACATATCCTTCAGTTATCTCCTTAAAATGAAATATGCAAGAATCGTTCAAAAATATTCACCGGTTCCTGAGAAAAAGGAACATAAAGATGGGCTTCTTCTAAAGGTCGACTTCAAAAAATAACTTGATCACTTATCTTGCCAAACAATTTTTTTAAAAATATACTACATAGATCATTATTCAGACGACTTTTCTAAAGAAAGGACATCAATTTTAAGACGATTGTATCAGTGCTTTCTAGATTATCATGGAGAAAAGAGAAACCGCCGGAAAAGCATAGTCTAAAGTGTCCGAACCCTTTTAACGAATGACAAGCACAAGGCGTGGAATGCTTTGGAATTTCAGCAAGTTTTGCTTTCTGTATTACACCCATTTTAGCAGCAAAATTTTAACTCCAGTTAGGTACTTATGACACTTTTGCCGATATATTATTTTTACGATTAATTCAATCGTAGTAATCGAGTAATTTTGGCGCCTCCCTCTTTTACTCTTTACCGGCTGTGATTTATATAAAATTCTGAAACCTGTCAATTATCATATGAAGGAGGACAACGTTTAATGACGGGCGTGACTACTTAATGTCATTCCTGGACGGCCCAGCAGCCCCCCACCCTTAAAATTTGAATACGAAAGATGAGTTCTTGACCACACATTCAAAATGTCTTTTAATTCTCTTTACGGCAACATGTATCAAAAAGCCGTTCTTTTTAATCAGGGAGAGCAAAAAGTGCATAATTTGCAACTTCTGTAATAATACACGGTTAAGATGAAATGGCTACAAATGTTCTCCTTATGTGCTCTGATGACATTTCACTCTTTTTGTGGTAACCAAGGTAACCCCTACTTATTTTTGTCACATAAACATATCATTTTTAATGCCTTTTTCTCCACTTCTTTTGCTTCTGTTTTCACTGGCTGCATTCTGCATTCATTTTTTCTGGACCACTGCGTGTACTCCATTGATGAATTTCTTGTAATCTTTGACAAATAATCTGGACATAGCGCTCACCAGTACAAAATGTATTTTACTCAGTTATTGGGATCATCGGTCACTAGTCGATTTGTTAAATACTGTCATTTTTACTACTACTATTGTTTTCATTATTATTATCTGCGTGTACTCCATTAATTAATTTCTTGTAATTTTTAACAAATAATTTAGACTAACGCTCACCAGTACACAATGTATTTCACTCAGTCACTAGGACCATCAGTCGGTTATCAATTTGTTGAATGTCTATTATTATGTCATATTATTCCATTATTTCCATAGTTTTTATTTGTGTTGTTCTTATCATTATTATCACCAAAGTTACTATTTTTTATAACCTTTGTTGTAACCATGACAATGTCGACAATATCGGAGATCTCTGACAATAATTATCTATCTATCTATTTCATAAATGGTGCGGTGTATTTGCAAACAAGGAACGTCTGAAAATATTATACCCCATATTTTATCATTTTTAAAATTTCCTCCTTATTTGCAAATAAGGCACCGCTAAAACTACTTATTGTTCCCAAATTTTTTTTTCAAACCAAACATTTATATATAAAAATAAAATAAATATTTATCCTTGTATAAAGTTATGATTTTAAGGCAAATATTACTACTCGTAAAAAGATATTAAAAGTGATTTTATTCAGGAATTATAACATTTTGCTCCAAAACTAATGCTTTTAATGCAAGTAAACGATATTCTTAAGTGCTGTAGACTAAAAGTAGTTTCATCCAAGACTGCTAACCTCTTACGTCAAGATTTTGCCGTTAAGACAATATTTTCTTGCCTTAAGGAGTTTTTGTCTTGCGGATATTCGAACAGTAGATTTATTTGGTCCAAGACAAATTTATTTAAACTAAGCATGCATTTTTCCGTGTATGGAAGGTAAACTTTTGGGAATAAGGTCAGATCACATGATTTCATCGTATGCATTTAACAGACATTTCGAGGTGGAAATCACGGATCGGAAAATCTAAAATCAATGCAACCACAGGTATAGGCTTATAGTAAAGTGAGAAACACAATGTTCAAGCATAGACTTACGCTATATTGTATTATGCAACAGGAATCAAACAAAGGGCTTATAAAAAGAACGGATCTGTATTGCAACAGACTGCGAGGCGGTACGGAATCCCAGGGTACAATCAAGATTGGTTGGTGAATGCGTTCGAGAAGTGATTAGTCTGGCAGACCGCAATAAGGTTACTTTACTGTAGGTGTTCGGACATTCGGGAATCGAAGGAAACGAAAAAGCCGACGAGTTGGGAAGAAACGGATCATCGGCTTCATTTATAGAACCAGAACCTATTCTAGAAGTGTCAAAGAAAAATACGAGGAACATTGGAAAAACGCAACCAGGCAAATGCATGCAAAGACTTTTATCAAGGGATCATCAAAGAAGACCGGTGTGGAACTACTAGAGCTGAGTAGGAACCACCTTTGTATAGTAGCAGGTTTCTTAGCAGGATATTGTGCACAGAAAGGACACCTGCCCAGAATAGGAACTAACAACGTAGTTACCCAATGCAGATTGTGTAATGGAATGACAAAGATCGTATACCACATTCTGAGGGAATCGAAGGCTCTGAACGCAAAAAGATTTTTGTGTTTTTTGTAAGGCAAGAATCAACTCAGAGGATTATTTCGATCGATCATCAAGTGACCTGTATAGACTATCATAGGGTTCCAGGATATTTGCCTGGTTGATGGGATAATTTAATAGGTAAAGAAATTGCGATATATAACACAAAAAGCCAAGAGGCTGCAGTGTTTCCGGAGACATTATATCAGACGGCTCCCACAATATCAATGCGGCAATAGTATAACGATTAAATAAACGTTTACTTTTGGCTTACTTTTAATTATCTACATATTGTATGCCAGATTGTATAATTTTCTTGTTTATTGTATAGCAAACAAACAAAACCTTTATCTTTCGTAACGTTTATTTATTTGAGCTGATATAATAATATTTGTAAAGTCTGCGATTAGATTTCTTTGAGATGTTTTTAGTTAATTCAGATCCCAATACCAAATATTATTAACCTTATCTTTATTACTTCCGATAATATCGAAACAAATCTTAACATAGTAAGCCTATTATTGATGATGAACGATACTACATGATAGATATATGAGAGGCCTCTTGCCAAAACCCGCCAGGTCCATGTCATATAATTTTATAAGGAAATTAAGAGCTGATCTGTACGATAAAAGTTTTAATGGCAAGTTCACTTAATTTAATAAACAAGAATGTTGTGATAAATATTCTGGAATAATTGACTCAAACAGAGTTGTAAAAAATCATTAAAACGAGAAGATATTTCTTCAATATATACGCTACCTAACGGCGTATGAAATATGGATTAAACTGATCATATTTTAGTCTATTGCTAAATCATTTTCAATAGTAATTTGGTTTAATATAGTTCTTTCAGTGGAAAAACGTTTGATCCTATAACCATTTTATTACCTTTTTCTAAAATTATCGAAATAATGAATACTAATATTTTCAATGAAAATGTTCAATCAATCCAACTTTATTTAATATTATTAACGAGATTTATCGATCTTTTGACAATCGAATACCTTGCACAACGTCAATTGATTTATCTAAAGTATTCGATTGTGTTGATTATTTGATATTGTTATATATACATACCTAAGTTGGAAAATTGGAGTGGTTTAGATCATATTTAACTGATCGGAACCCAAAAAGTTGTTTGAATAAAGTGCACTCGTAAAGGTGTGGTACTGTGGGATACCCTAGGGGTCCGTACTACGACCAGTTTTTCTTTTTATGGAATTACATAAAGAAATGCAATCAGCGGAAATCTCTCTGGATTGGCAGAGAGGGTGTGAGATTATAAAAGGATGGTACAGCAATGAGTGTCAAGAAATACATAAAGAGAAAGTTACTGCAAGACTAAAGTAGCTTAGAACGAATAGAGAGCAGGATGAAGAGGATTATAAAAGAATGCAATGAAACTATGAGATAGAGAACAAGAAAAAATGGATGGGTGATAATATACGGGTAATTGAGCTTAAGAGAACGAGCAAGATACAAAGAGGTACTTTAAGAATATCAACGAACTAAATGAAATACATAAAAGTAAAAGTAACTGGAATAGAAGATAAAAAGGGTAAAATTGTAGAAGAAGAAAATCAGTATAACAGGTTTGGATAGACTATTTTAAAGAACCGTTAATTGAACCAAGACTATATGGGGTACAAGAAGAGCCTGAAGAAGGTAAAAGTGATGAAAATAATGTAGACTAATTGAAAGCACTGCATCGTGGACACCTAACCCTTAACAACCCACAAGTGTCTCGTGGACACTTTCTTACGTTATTTTACGTATAAAAACTAAAGTGTTTATTTCTACAGAAAAAACTTTTTTTTTATTCTATTTTCAACATTTAACGAATCTAAATGTGTAATAAAAATATTTGTAGAATTAATAGTTCTATATTTGTTATGTATAAATCAAAATAGTGACTCACCAACCCACAAGTGTCCAATAGACACAATAACATTTTATTTGATTCGAGTATGAAGGTGGATTGTTTTTTTACATTTCCTTAAAAACATATCGTAGCGGGTAGGCCATATCAACTCGCAGACCTTTATTTGTGTTACAGTCGTAGTCGTTGTACTCGTAATTCTGATTGTCTGGTATCACTGCTGAGATACATTTGTGGCAAAGCAGTTGTGCTCGCACTTGTTTCTGATCTAAGAAATGGCCAAAACTAAACTAAAACCGGACGAAATTCTACGTGCTCTTGATGAAAGTGATGACGAAAGCATTTTTGTGCATGAGCACGATGGCGAACATCAGAATTTGGCTATGGACAGTTGTTCTGAAAGTGAAAGTAACGAGACCGAAGCAGCATCTGAAAGCGATGATGAACAATCATGGAGTGAGGAAGATGATGTACCACTACAACAATTTGTCTCAATTGACACTTATGAAGGCAAAGATGAAGCAAGGTGGAAATCAAAACCTGAGAAGCAAACTCGAACGCCTCGACACAATATAATTTGCGATGGTATTCATAAAGTGATTCTTCTCCCAGGGCAAGTTATAGTAGATCCAATAAACAGTTTCAACCTATTTTGCGACGAAAATGTATTGGAAATTATAGTGAAACACAGTAACGCTGAAGCGCAAAGAGTGTTAGAAAAATAACGGAAACCAACGAGCATTTTTAGGCCTTCTATTGACTACGGGTGTCAATAAACAGGTAGGTGTGGATTTCAGAGAATACTGGGATCCGATTTTTGGAAATCCGATATTTCGCGCTACAATGGGAAAACATAGATTTGCTTCTTTACTACGATTCTTGAAATTCGATGAGAAAAATACTAGGTTTCTAAAGTAGGAAGTCAACAGACAAACTTGCTCCTATTAGAGAGTTATGGGAGTACCTAAAAGTTTTATTTCCCTGGAGGAAATCTCACTATTCATGAACAGCTAATGCCTTTTCGAGGACGAGTATCATTCAAACAATATCTCCCTAGTAAACCTGATAAGTACGGCATGAAAATTTGGTGGATCTGTGACAGCAAAACTAGCTATCCTCCTTTTGCTATACCATATCTTGGAAAAGAAGGACAAAACAGGGCGGAAACTTTGGCGTACAATGTAGTTAACCAGTTATATGAACCATAATACTTCCGAAACAACAGAAATGTTACTTTTGCCAATTACTTTACGAGCCTCTGTAAATAAACATTAAAAATTAGAATATTAAAATATATAATCAAATAATAATATTAAAATAAAACATTAAGTATTAGAAGTTAAAACACTGGAGTACACAATAGTAATAAAGTCTGTTGTACCTACACTCTCTTTGTTTTAATTCAAATTTCCTAGATTTATTTATTGAGTCTGTTGGACACTACTGGTCGGGTACGTTACAAAAGCATACTGGGTAGTTAAGGGCTTATCGTAATGTATCCAACATAACAAAAGCGTTTTTTGGTATTCTTTCCCAGACTATGTTATCAAATTAAAAATTATTTCGGTTTGGTTGGTGTTTTTTCATAGAGACACTTGGATAGGATCAGGGTTCGACAAATCCTCGAATATAAGTCTTATGACCTTTATTATGGCTTTGGTACATGGGTATGCTTACGATGATCATATTCTTCATTTTCATTCTTTGCCTTCAGGTATTTATACCAAGATATATCGCATAACTCATGGACAGGAGTTTGATTAGAAGAGGTAAGGTGGAAGTATTCCGCCCATACTTCTTTTTTCATCTCTTCGAGATTTCCCACGCCCCTCCTGATGGCAACTCCAAAAAAATTTGGAATTTAAGCTATAAGCTGGTTAGTGAGTCTCTCTGCTCCAGAAATACCTTTTCCATCGTCTAATTTTTTTCCTGATGTCGAGGACTTTAGTTTTCTCGGTCGGTTTCCTATCCGCGTTTGGATATGACTTACACATTTTTTTAACAGAACAGTTTGGGCCATATGGTTCCTTGTCCACAACTTTCAAAAACTCTTTACTACCTCCGTCTCCGAGGTATTTTGTATATCGAATGCCATATTTGGAGATAGATCGCCAAAAAAAAATCGTCAGCGCCTATAACCTCCATACCATTACTAGTACCCTGGTAGCTTGCACAACAGGCTCTATTGTGTTTGTCTTTTAGTCTTTTTGGGCAACACAATACTTTGACAGAATATGTACGTCCAAAACCTTGCCGTTATCGATACTTGTGGCAGTAGTAAACCCATTTAGTGAAGAGTAGCCTAGGGTCTGCTATGATCCATCGAGCGCGACACATATGTCTTTTGACCCCTCATTAATTGTTACGGTAGATATTGTAGCACTCTTCATGCTTCTCATAAGGCCACAAAATATTTTTTACGGCTGATAACCACGCCCAATAGCTCGCATGGCATATACGAGCCTCAAGTTTACATCATAGACAAGAGACTTTTTTGCATTTGAGCTCTTGTGTGTAGCTTTTGTGGTATTTATAAATTTTGCGGTTTCGGTACAATTGGTGCAGATTATATCGCAGTACAGGTCTAGAATTGCTAGTTATGGTATTTAATTTAATTTACAGAAAAAACAATGAAAGAAGTGATTTTAGTTATTAAAAATGCTTTCAGATATATTAAGAAATAAGATTTTAGATTTAGATTTTAATAAGATAAATTAAGATTTTTTTTGGTAAGGTGCCCACTTTACCCCTACCAAAAGAGCCTCGTTTGTGCAATTGTTTACCTCCGTAATTGTCATCGATGAGCACGTATTTCGTTACCTTTATTCAAATTGCTACAGCAATAAAGCAGTAGATGTATAGTGAGGACACGAAGAGTATTTTGCGACAATTGAAAATTGGTGCGTGCCAGCGAGAATATACTCGTACGTGCGCCGTCGTCGGTTCTTGCAGGTTTGCACAATTTTTTTTTAAACAACATACAATGTTACTACAACAAGTACAACTGAGTCATCGAAATTATTACTTATTTATGTATCGCCGATACAAAGATATATACATAACATATAAATATCACCATTATTATTGCAACAATGTTTGGTGTTGCTATTTACACTCCCTACCTATGAGTTACCTTGAAATAGTTTGCTCTACATAAAGTTATATAGTGATTTAATCAATAATTTATCGAGGATTTATTTATTTATTTTTTGTCATGTCGCGTATTGACGGTAAGGGTAAATAAATGATAATTAAATAATGCCAGGAAAAAGGGTATAATTAATTTAGGAATGTGTATGGTGGTTGCGATTTGAACTAGAGGAATCGGAACAAAAAATTAGTTGACTATACCTTCTGACTTTAATTATTTTATGCAAACTTTCTGTTTCTTATCATAATACGTGTTAATTTTCGTTTATCGCTTAATTATACTGTGAAACTGGGCTTTAAAGAGCATATTTAGAAATAATTTTGGATTGCTCATGAGAATGATTTTGCATTGGAGGCAGTGACTGGCTGTTGTGCTCACTTATTTTGCTTGTTTCTTTGTTTAGTAAAGATTAATATGTATTAATAGATAACATATGGATTACTTCCTAGTTCTTTATTTTACGATTTTGTTGTGTCATTTGTTTAATTAAATTGGTGAAATGCTCATATGTTCCAGTAATAATCCCACAAGAGTGGTTAATGATTGCTTTTTAAACTTGAACAGTTTTAGTCTAATTATGTTTCTTAATGCGACCCTTTGACGACTCAAATTCATCTTTATCAAACTATAAAGTAAAATTTGCTTATAAAATTAACAATACTATAGAGAACAAACTTTCTGTTTCTTATCATAATACGTGTTACTTTTCGTTTATCGCTTAATTATACTGTGAAACTGGGCTTTAAAGAGCATATTTAGAAATAATTTTTGGATTGCTCATGAGAATGATTTTGCATTGGAAGCAGTGACTGGCTGTTGTGCTCACTTATTTTGCTTGTTTCTTTGATTAGTAAAGATTAATATGTATTAATAGATAACATATGGATTACTTCCTACTTCTTTATTTTACGATTTTGTTGTATCATTTGTTTAATTAAATTGGTGAAATGCTCTTATGTTCCAGTAATAATCCCACAAGAGTGGTTAATGATTGCTTGTTAAACTTGAACAGTTTTAGTCTAATTATATTTCTTAATGCGACCCTTTGACGACTCAAATTCATCTTTATCAAACTATAAAGCAAATTTGCTTATAAAATTAACATATTACAAGGCCATATAAAAATAAAGTTGTATATGTCCATAATTAGGTATGTAGGTAAATAAAAATCTTGGTTTGGCAGTGAGTAGTTCCTAATTTATTTATACGATAACGGCGGATATAATAAATTAGGAAGTACTCACTGCCAAACCAAGATTTTTATTTACCATATAAAAATATATATATACATATTGCTGTGATAATTATGAAAATGTGAATTATTTAAAATTAAATTAATGCTTGTGACCAAATGTCTGAAATAAATTATTACGTTGAGCGCCAACTCTAAAATAGAGTAAAAATTGCTTGAAGAGCATGGGATTCAAAATCCCAGTGGTCACCTTCTGAAGGTAAACCTTAAGAAACTGAAAGTGGGTGTAAATTGACCACGAAGTGGGGAAACAAATTAAAACAACAAAATTTGAATTTCAAAATTAATTAGAACTTTAATAAATAAAAAAACAAATAGGAAGAAATTTAAAACCTTAGATTAATTAAAATCCAGGCTTAAAAGAAAACTCCCTATATTTAACGTGAAAATAACAAGATTAAGAAAATTTAGAAATATAAAATTGAGTACACCACGTGTAAATCGCAAAATGGCGTTCTCAGGTGAACGTCTTTACCTTTAAATACTTAAAACTGCTCAAATGTAGTCAGCAATTACAAAGCAAGGTAAAAATACCTTCAAAACAGTGAACTACAATCAGATCTAATTGAAAAGGAAAAAAAATGAATCAAAAATTAATTAAATATCAAATAAAAAAAAATGAACTCTCAAAAAGTAAAATTAAATCAGCTATAACAAACTATTTGGAATTCCAAATATTATACAAAGAAAATTAACTGAATTGAGTGTAAGATGCCTCTACTAAGGTTAGATTTGTAAAAATCAAATGACACGCGGAAACAAAAATGTCTTCAACCGACATAAATTTACAGCGCTCAGGAAAATGATCTTACCTTCGCAGAGTCTAATTGTACACTGCCTTCTCTCTCCCGCAAGCGAGCAAACGCCGGCCCACGAGAAGCGCACGCAAACAGCGGCGATCTTACACGGTAAAATGACTTAAACCACGGAAACAAACAAACATTTAAAACAATAAACTGAGCTAAATGAAAATTACATTGCTGTAAAACAAAACTAAAAATGATATTAATAAGAATTTTTCAACATGTTTCAAAGTAACTTAATACTAACTTAACTTTTACGAAAAATTTAGTGTCTTATAAAAATCCTCCCGAAACAGCTGACTTGGACGAAGGGGTCAACGCACTCACGCACAGTTTTTCATCCCCTTTTTCCACAGCACATCTCCCGATTATAAAAGAAAAAAATTGCACTTGAAAAGTGTCATTGTTTTGCTTTTGAAATCGCACGCACACAAAAGAAAAAACAAAAATTGACAGTCCGAACAACGGAAAATAAAAAAAAATTAAAATCCTGTCTCCGCACACAGGGGTGAAAACGTCACTTCCGGGCGGCGAACTACCCGGGGTCGTGGTGAAAGTTCTGGAGGGCAGAGATGTGGTACCGACCTTTGTTCTGGGTACCGTCCAAAGTGTGCAGTTCGTAGGTGACCCCATCAAACACACGGGCCACTCTGTACGGTCCAACAAACGGAAGTTCCAGCTTTTGGCAGGTTTGCTGGTCACGTCTTCCCAAACGATATCGACGCACCAGGACTTGGTCGCCGACATTGAACCGGGTACGCTTGGTGATCTTGGCATTTTCTTGGCGGACATAACGTTGTCCCCTGAGTTGAAGCTTCCTTCTGGCTTCCTCTGTACGTGCCTCCACGTATACATCCTCCTCGAGAAGGTTCCACGGGCGACTAGGCAACCTTCCATACATTAAAGTGTATGGGCACTCCTCCGTGGTGGTGTTGGGAGTGTTGTTTATCCAATTTTCGATGTTTTGGACGTGGCGGACCCAATCAGGATGGCGTTGATGGGTTTGCATCCTGAGAAACTTGACGATTTCCTGGATGTATCTCTCGCAAGGATTCCCACAAGGATGACGTATAGAACAGAAAGAAACATTAATATCACGCTCATTCATGGCGTCAACAAAACGATGCGTGTTAAAATAAATGGCATTGTCAGCAAGAATGCGGCGCATTTTCCCTTGATTTCGTATAAAATTGTCAATACAACGGATTGCTGTATCAGTGTTGTAATATCTGGTGGGAAAGAGTCTTACGTATTTGGTGAAAACATCTACCATGACGAAAATGTTGCGGTAGCCAAAATGTCCAGGTATGAGATTTCCAAGAAAGTCGACGGCGACGAGGTCGAGTTCGTACTCTACAACGATGCTCTTGATGACATTCTGGCAGGTGCGGTTCTTTGATTTTCCCAGTTGACATTGAAGACATGTGCGGACGATTGACTTGGCAATTGTTTTGTCCCTTTTGGCGAAGAAAGCTTCTCGAAAGGTGAGCCAAAGTTTGTGACCTCCAATGTGTCCCAGGGTTTGATGTAGCTCCTGCATTGCTTGACGTGCGAATGACTCGGTGAGTACGACATTGAACTGGTCTCGTATCCTTTTCATTAGAATACCATCTCTGATGACAAAATCCTTGTACTCATCCTGGTGGACTAATGCCTCTCGTATTCGATCGAAACAATCATCTTGTTGCACCTCGTTGATCCTGACAAAGTCAAACAACCCCTCGGCTTCATACATGTTGTATGTGTTTACCTCAACATGGTTGAAATGGCTTTTCAGATTGTGCATACGAGACAAAGCATCAGCTGTTACATTCAAATCTCCTCTTATGTGTCTTATCTCAAAAACATATTCTGATAATAATAAAGACCAACGATAAATTCGGTTGTTTGAGAACCGAGTTGACATTAAAGATGTTAATGCAGCATGATCTGACTCAATTATGAATTTCTTGCCTAGTAAATAAAATCTTAACTTGTTTACTGCATGGACTACAGCTAGCATTTCTTTTTCTGACACAGTGTATTTTAACTCATAATTTTTCAAAATTCTGGAGACAAAACAAATTGGTTCTTCTCCATTCCTGCCAATTTGAATCAAGACACCACTGATGGCTGTGTCACTGGCATCGACACGTAACAAAAATTCTTTACTAAAATCTGGCAATAATAAACATAATGATTTGTGAAATTCAGACTTTACATTTTCAAATGCTTCTAATCTTTCATTTGTCCATTTAAATTTTTCATTCTTTCTCAACAATTCAAATAAAGGTGCACTGATGTGTGCTAATCTCGGAACAAACCTTTTGTAGTAGTTGACTACACCAAGAAAACCTCTTACTAACTTTATGTTGCTAGGTCTAGGGTACTTTTTGATGACGTCTAGCCTAGATTCATCTACTCTGACATAATTCTCTGTTAAATCATATCCTAAAAACTTTACTTCATGTTTTACAAACTCACATTTTCCTAAATTCACTTTTAATCCATTCCTTGCTAAAACTTCAACAACTTTGCGCAAATGCACTAAATGTTCATCTAAACTCTGACTAAAAATTAAAATATCATCGATGTAATGAGCTACAAACGAATTGTATGGTTCTAAAATCTGTTGCATTGCCCGTATCAACGCGGCAGCCGAACTACTTAAACCATAAGGTACAACCTTAAACTGATACACATTTCCATCAACCATGAATCCACAAAACTTTCTAGATTCTTTGTTCAACGGTACCAACCAAAAAGAGCTCTTTAAATCTAGCTTTGTAAAATAATTCGCATTTGTACACCTTGCCAACAATGTTTCAACCGTGACTGGAGTTTCGAACTGCGGTCGTGTGCGTTCATTCAAACGTCGGGCATCAAGACACAAACGGATGTCTCCATTCTTCTTTTGGACGACGACTAAAGGATTGACGTACCTTGTTCTTCCACGTTCAATTATCCCATCTTGAAGCATTTGGGATACCTCAACTCTGACTTTTTCTTGCATGTTTTTGGGAATTGGATAGTTCTTGATTTTGAAAGGTTTCGATTCATCTACTTCTAAAGAATGTTCATAACCAACTGCTAAACTCGGGAATTTGTCTACTAAGGATATGTACTGCTTTAAAATTTCTTTGACTTTAAATTCAAACTTTTCATCACAATCAATCTTAAATTCATTTAAATCATCTGGGAATTCAATCTGGGAATTGTTTGCTTCTAACTCTACTACTTCATCAACAACTTCTTCTTCTTTAACCTCATCAACTAATTCACTACCCTGTATACTATCACATTCAACAACTTTTCCATAACTCTGTATATCATTCTTAAAACAATCATTTTCTTTCTCTTTTCTTAAACAATTAACAATTTTCTCCTCATTAGGAGTCTCATCACACCAATTAACTATCTCCTCTCCTATCTGAATTAGTCTCTTATCAACATCTACCACCGCTCTCATCTTGTCTAACAAATCAATCCCAATAATTCCATCTCTTTTTAAACCTTTTAATGAAATAAACTCTCCCAGAAAAGTTGAATTTTGTAATTTGAATTCTACGACAAAAACTCTGTTGATGGCAGCAATTATCTTTTTTGTAGCAGTAATGATTGTAATTTTTCGAGTTGGAATGAATTTCCCTACTTTTTCTTTCTCTAGCATTTTTACTTTCTCTTCGTCTAAAATTGAAACCTCACTTCCCGTATCTACTAAACATCTTAAAACATTCTTTCCAAACATTGCATTTACATGTGGCAAATCTGAATTGATCGATCTTAAATCATTTTGTAAAATGGTGTACAATTCTTTCTTTTTGGTTGGATTTTCTAAAAATCCTGCCCACGAGCTTCATCGAGTAGTTCTTTCGGCTTTGTTTGAACCTTTTGCTCATTTAAATTAGACCTAGTGTCTTTGTGAATTGCGCCAGTGCTGTTTGATATCTGATTTGTTTGAATTTGATTAACGTAGCGATTTGAACTCCACTGCACAGAATCTCTAGGCAAAACTTTGTCAGCTGACTTATTTGAATTCTGATTTTGTGGGGAAGCCACTTGATTGACGTTTGACCTTGTCTGGACATCGTGACGGTCATTTTGGCACCAAAATGACCGTCACGATGTCCAGACAAGGTCAAACGTCAATCAAGTGGCTTCCCCACAAAATCAGAATTCAAATAAGTCAGCTGACAAAGTTTTGCCTAGAGATTCTGTGCAGTGGAATTCAAATCGCTATGTTAATCAAATTCAAACAAATCAGATATCAAACAGCACTGGCGCAATTCACAAAGACACTAGGTCTAATTTAAATGAGCAAAAGGTTCAAACAAAGCCGAAAGAACTACTCGATGAAGCTCGTGGGCAGGATTTTTAGAAAGTCCAACCAAAAGGAAAAAAATGTACACCATTTTACAAAATGATTTAAGATCAATCAATTCAGATTTGCCACATGTAAATGCAATGTTTGGAAAGAATGTTTTAAGATGTTTAGTAGATACGGGAAGTGAGGTTTCAATTTTAGACGAAGAGAAAGTAAAAATGCTAGAGAAAGAAAAAGTAGGGAAATTCATTCCAACTCGAAAAATTACAATTATTACTGCTACAAAAAAAATAATTGCTGCCATCAACAGAGTTTTTGTCGTAGAATTCAAATTACAAAATTCAACTTTTCTGGGAGAGTTTATTTCATTAAAAGGTTTAAAAAGAGATGGAATTATTGGGATTGATTTGTTAGACAAGATGAGAGCGGTGGTAGATGTTGATAAGAGACTAATTCAGATAGGAGAGGAGAGAGTTAATTGGTGTGATGAGACTCCTAATGAGGAGAAAATTGTTAATTGTATAAGAAAAGAGAAAGAAAATGTGAATTTAGAGATATTGAAAAGTGATTGTTTGGAAAACGATATACAGGGTAGTGAATTAGTTGATGAGGTTAAAGAAGAAGAAGTTGTTGATGAAGTAGTAGAGTTAGAAGCAAACAATTCCCAGATTGAATTCCCAGATGATTTAAATGAATTTAAGATTGATTGTGATGAAAAGTTTGAATTTAAAGTCAAAGAAATTTTAAAGCAGTACATATCCTTAGTAGACAAATTCCCGAGTTTAGCAGTTGGTTATGAACATTCTTTAGAAGTAGATGAATCGAAACCTTTCAAAATCAAGAACTATCCAATTCCCAAAAACATGCAAGAAAAAGTCAGAGTTGAGGTATCCCAAATGCTTCAAGATGGGATAATTGAACGTGGAAGAACAAGGTACGTCAATCCTTTAGTCGTCGTCCAAAAGAAGAATGGAGACATCCGTTTGTGTCTTGATGCCCGACGTCTGAATGAACGCACACGACCGCAGTTCGAAACTCCAGTCACGGTTGAAACATTGTTGGCAAGGTGTACAAATGCGAATTATTTTACAAAGCTAGATTTAAAGAGCTCTTTTTGGTTGGTACCGTTGAACAAAGAATCTAGAAAGTTTTGTGGATTTATGGTTGATGGAAATGTGTATCAGTTTAAGGTTGTACCTTATGGTTTAAGTAGTTCGGCTGCCGCGTTGATACGGGCAATGCAACAGATTTTAGAACCATACAATTCGTTTGTAGCTCATTACATCGATGATATTTTAATTTTTAGTCAGAGTTTAGATGAACATTTAGTGCATTTGCGCAAAGTTATTGAAGTTTTAGCAAGGAATGGTTTAAAAGTGAATTTAGGAAAATGTGAGTTTGTAAAGCATGAAGTAAAGTTTTTAGGATATGATTTAACAGAGAATTATGTCAGAGTAGATGAATCTAGGCTAGACGTCATCAAAAAGTACCCTAGACCTAGCAACATAAAGTTATTAAGAGGTTTTCTTGGTGTAGTCAACTACTACAAAAGGTTTGTTCCAAGATTAGCACACATCAGTGCACCTTTATATGAATTGTTAAGAAAGAATGAAAAATTTAAATGGACAAATGAAAGATTAGAAGCATTTGAAAATGTAAAGTCTGAATTTCACAAATCATTATGTTTATTATTGCCAGATTTTAGTAAAGAATTTTTGTTACGTGTCGATGCCAGTGACACAGCCATCAGTGGTGTCTTGATTCAAATTGGCAGAAATGGAGAAGAACCAATTTGTTTTGTCTCCAGAATTTTGAAAAATTATGAGTTAAAATACACTGTGTCAGAAAAAGAAATGCTAGCTGTAGTCCATGCAGTAAACAAGTTAAGATTTTATTTACTAGGCAAGAAATTCATAATTGAGTCAGATCATGCTGCATTAACATCTTTAATGTCAACTCGGTTCTCAAACAACCGAATTTATCGTTGGTCTTTATTATTATCAGAATATGTTTTTGAGATAAGACACATAAGAGGAGATTTGAATGTAACAGCTGATGCTTTGTCTCGTATGCACAATCTGAAAAGCCATTTCAACCATGTTGAGGTAAACACATACAACATGTATGAAGCCGAGGGGTTGTTTGACTTTGTCAGGATCAACGAGGTGCAACAAGATGATTGTTTCGATCGAATACGAGAGGCATTAGTCCACCAGGATGAGTACAAGGATTTTGTCATCAGAGATGGTATTCTAATGAAAAGGATACGAGACCAGTTCAACGTTGTACTCACCGAAGCATTCGCACGTCAAGCAATGCAGGAGCTACATCAATCTCTTGGACACATTGGAGGTCACAAACTTTGGCTCACCTTTCGAGAAGCTTTCTTCGCCAAAAGGGACAAAACAATTGCCAAGTCAATCGTCCGCACATGTCTTCAATGTCAACTGGGAAAATCAAAGAACCGCACCTGCCAGAATGTCATCAAGAGCATCGTTGTAGAGAACAAACTCGACCTCGTCGCCGTCGACTTTCTTGGAAATCTCATACCTGGACATTTTGGCTACCGCAACATTTTCGTCATGGTAGATGTTTTCACCAAATATGTAAGACTCTTTCCCACCAGATATTACAACACTGATACAGCAATCCGTTGTATTGACAATTTTATACGAAATCAAGGTAAAATGCGCCGCATTCTTGCTGACAATGCCACTTATTTCAACACGCATCGTTTTGTTGACGCCATGAATGAGCGTGATATTAATGTTTCTTTCTGTTCTATACGTCATCCTTGTGGGAATCCTTGCGAGAGATACATCCAGGAAATCGTCAAGTTTCTCAGGATGCAAACCCATCAACGCCATCCTGATTGGGTCCGCCACGTCCAAAACATCGAAAATTGGATAAACAACACTCCCAACACCACCACGGAGGAGTGCCCATACACTTTAATGTATGGAAGGTTGCCTAGTCGCCCGTGGAACCTTCTCGAGGAGGATGTATACGTGGAGGCACGTACAGAGGAAGCCAGAAGGAAGCTTCAACTCAGGGGACAACGTTATGTCCGCCAAGAAAATGCCAAGATCACCAAGCGTACCCGGTTCTATGTCGGCGACCAAGTCCTGGTGCGTCGATATCGTTTGGGAAGACGTGACCAGCAAACCTGCCAAAAGCTGGAACTTCCGTTTGTTGGACCGTACAGAGTGGCCCGTGTGTTTGATGGGGTCACCTACGAACTGCACACTTTGGACGGTACCCAGAACAAAGGTCGGTACCACATCTCTGCCCTCCAGAACTTTCACCACGACCCCGGGTAGTTCGCCGCCCGGAAGTGACGTTTTCACCCCTGTGTGCGGAGACAGGATTTTAATTTTTTTTTATTTTCCGTTGTTCGGACTGTCAATTTTTGTTTTTTCTTTTGTGTGCGTGCGATTTCAAAAGCAAAACAATGACACTTTTCAAGTGCAATTTTTTTTCTTTTATAATCGGGAGATTGCTGTGGAAAAAGGGGATGAAAAACTGTGCGTGAGTGCGCTGACCCCTTCGTCCAAGTCAGCTGTTTCGGGAGGATTTTTAAAAGACACTAAATTTTTCGTAAAAGTTAAGTTAGTATTAAGTTACTTTGAAACATGTTGAAAAATTCTTATTAATATCATTTTTAGTTTTGTTTTACAGCAATGTAATTTTCATTTAGCTCAGTTTTTCATTTCATGATATGTTTGTTTGCCTGGGTTAAGTCAGGTTACCGTGTAAGTTCGCCGCGTTTGCGTGCGCTTCTCTTTTGGGCCGGCGACTGCTCGCTTGCGGGAGAGAGAAAGCAGTGTACAATTAGACTCTGCGAAGGTAAGATCATTTTCCTGAGCGCTGTAAATGTATGTCGTTTGAAGACATTTTTGTTTCCGCGTGTCATTTGATTTTTACAAATCTAACCTTAGTGGAGGCATCTTACACTCAATTCAGTTAATTTTCTTTGTATAATATTTGGAATTCCAAATAGTTTGTTATAGCTGATTTAATTTTACTTTTTGAGAGTTCATTTTTTTTTATTTGATATTTAATTAATTTTTGATTCATTCTTTTTCCTTTTCAATTAGATCTGATTGTAGTTCACTGTTTTGAAGGTATTTTTACCTTGCTTTGTAATTGCTGACTACAATTGAGCAGTTTTAAGTATTTAAAGTTAAAGACGTTCACCTGAGAACGCCATTTTGCGATTTACACGTGGTGTATAAAAATTTTATATTTCTAAATTTTCTTAATCTTGTTAATTTTTCACGTTAAATATAGGGAGTTTTCTTTTAAGCCTGGATTTTAATTAATCTAAGGTTTTAAATTTCTTCCTATTTGTTTTTTTTTATTTATTAAAGTTCAAATTAATTTCAAAATTCAAATTTTGTTGTTTTAATTTGTTTCCCCACATCGTGGTCAATTTACACCCACTTTCAGTTTCTTAAGGTTTACCTTCAGAAGGTGACCACTGGGATTTTGAATCCCATGCTCTTCAAGCAATTTTTACTCTATTTTAGAGTTGGCGCTCAACTTAATAATTAATTTCAGACATTTGGTCACAAGCATTAATTTAATTTTAAATAATTCACATTTTCATAATTATCACGGCATAATTATTTGGCGCCCAACGTGGGGCCAAATAATTATGCCGTGATAATTATGAAAATGTGAATTATTTAAAATTAAATTAATGCTTGTGACCAAATGTCTGAAATTAATTATTAAGTTGAGCGCCAACTCTAAAATAGAGTAAAAATTGCTTGAAGAGCATGGGATTCAAAATCCCAGTGGTCACCTTCTGAAGGTAAACCTTAAGAAACTGAAAGTGGGTGTAAATTGACCACGATGTGGGGAAACAAATTAAAACAACAAAATTTGAATTTTGAAATTAATTTGAACTTTAATAAATAAAAAAAAACAAATAGGAAGAAATTTAAAACCTTAGATTAATTAAAATCCAGGCTTAAAAGAAAACTCCCTATATTTAACGTGAAAAATTAACAAGATTAAGAAAATTTAGAAAGTGCGTTGTGGATACCTGAGGCACATTCTGATTGTTTGAATTTGGACTCTGACGTCCACCATTTCTAGGAGTGAAAGACTGTCTCCTGTTGAAATAGGGAGCTGGTCTCGGATTTACATTAGCTCGCGAATACTGTTGACGGTTGAAACCATCATTACTCGAACTGCCAGTTGCCTGATTGTGGTTGACATGGCCTTCAGGACTTCGCGAATTGCTAGGATTTACCTTGCATTGTTCCGCTTGATCTAATCTCTTCATTAGTTCCAACAATTGACTAACAGAGGTTATATTTTGCATCGCAATGGCTTGAGTGACCTCAGGCTCAAAATGCCTGGATAATTGCGTGATCAAATCAGATTCCAAAACGGGTGGTGTTAAAAATTTGAGAATATTGATTTTCTTTATGACATAGGCTTCTCTACTATCTAATCCGCACTTATTATAAGAACCTAAGAATAAATTTGTTCTCACCCTTTGTTGAATCGCTTGACTCCAGTATTGTCGTTGAAATACATCTTGGAAGTGGTCCCAGGAATTGATCGTATCTGCGACGAAGTCAAACCAGGATCTCGCTTCATCCTTCATGGCGTTGCGGGCGATCCGCAGCTTGTTTCTTTCTCCCGGTACGGATTCTAAAAATTCGTTCAAATTTCTTAGAAACGCCATTGGATTGGGCGTTACCGAACCAAAAAATTTCGGTAACTGTTCCATTTGAACAGGCATTGACAAAATACTGTTACCAAACTGATTGACATTGGGAATTTCTTGAATTGATGAAATTTTTCTGTTTATTTGTTCTTCTGCTCTTTCCACACTCTCAGCAATCTTTTCCTTCACTTCGCATTCTATTTTTCTGACTCTTTCTTCAACCACATATTCTCTCTCATCCCATTTATTTTTCATTCCTTTTATCTCTATCTGACAATGTTTAATTGATATTTCATTAGCTGTTGATCTAATTGTATTATCTAATACTTTATTCTCTACTTTCTTAACGTTTTCATCTACTCTTATGATTTCTGATCTAAAATCACTCCTTATCTCATCAATCTGTCTCTGTATCCCTTTTGTAACATTCATAATCTCTTTATTAGAAACAACAATCTCATTATTAGAAACAACAAGCTGTCTAATCATCATCATCACATCTTTCATTCCTATACTTTCCTCAGTTTTTCCTGTCTCACTCTGCTCCAACGTCTCGATGTGGGACTCCCTCACATCCGTCAAAAGTGCTTGTGGAAGCTCCATCTGCTTGCTCTCCTTTTCCTCAGGAAATGAATCCTCCGAATACGTCTTGTTTAGCACGGTTGCCACAGATTCCTCGCTCGTGTACCTGGGTTGCTCCCTCCAGGTTCCTTCTGGGACGAACAATTTGTCCTGTGCTTGGTTCTCTCCAGACATTTCGACGATTTTCAAAAATTTTTAAACAAAACAGGTATTAGTTTCCCCGAAACAGTTGAAAAATTCCCGAAACCTCGTGCAGGGAAAATTACAAAGTAAATCGTGGCCAAAAATGAATCAAAACAACAATGAATCGTGAGCCCCACGTTGGCAAAGCCAAATAATTATGCTGTGATAATTATGAAAATGTGAATTATTTAAAATTAAATTAATGCTTGTGACCAAATGTCTGAAATAAATTATTACGTTGAGCGCCAACTCTAAAATAGAGTAAAAATTGCTTGAAGAGCATGGGATTCAAAATCCCAGTGGTCACCTTCTGAAGGTAAACCTTAAGAAACTGAAAGTGGGTGTAAATTGACCACGAAGTGGGGAAACAAATTAAAACAACAAAATTTGAATTTCAAAATTAATTAGAACTTTAATAAATAAAAAAACAAATAGGAAGAAATTTAAAACCTTAGATTAATTAAAATCCAGGCTTAAAAGAAAACTCCCTATATTTAACGTGAAAATAACAAGATTAAGAAAATTTAGAAATATAAAATTGAGTACACCACGTGTAAATCGCAAAATGGCGTTCTCAGGTGAACGTCTTTACCTTTAAATACTTAAAACTGCTCAAATGTAGTCAGCAATTACAAAGCAAGGTAAAAATACCTTCAAAACAGTGAACTACAATCAGATCTAATTGAAAAGGAAAAAAAATGAATCAAAAATTAATTAAATATCAAATAAAAAAAAATGAACTCTCAAAAAGTAAAATTAAATCAGCTATAACAAACTATTTGGAATTCCAAATATTATACAAAGAAAATTAACTGAATTGAGTGTAAGATGCCTCTACTAAGGTTAGATTTGTAAAAATCAAATGACACGCGGAAACAAAAATGTCTTCAACCGACATAAATTTACAGCGCTCAGGAAAATGATCTTACCTTCGCAGAGTCTAATTGTACACTGCCTTCTCTCTCCCGCAAGCGAGCAAACGCCGGCCCACGAGAAGCGCACGCAAACAGCGGCGATCTTACACGGTAAAATGACTTAAACCACGGAAACAAACAAACATTTAAAACAATAAACTGAGCTAAATGAAAATTACATTGCTGTAAAACAAAACTAAAAATGATATTAATAAGAATTTTTCAACATGTTTCAAAGTAACTTAATACTAACTTAACTTTTACGAAAAATTTAGTGTCTTATAAAAATCCTCCCGAAACAGCTGACTTGGACGAAGGGGTCAACGCACTCACGCACAGTTTTTCATCCCCTTTTTCCACAGCAATATGTTAGGATAATAATTTGAAATGAATTAATGGGTGATCCCTTAGTAATAACTTATGTTGATAATATGTATATACAGGTGCGCCATTACTGTGTCGGCGAAATTTAGCACAAAAACTACTAAAGATAGGAAAGTGAAATTTTCTGTATATATATATAGTTGATCAATGCGCATATGGCAAAAATATTTTCAAATATACCAGAGTTACTTTCAACAATGATATATAGTTATGTGCACTTCTGACAATTGGTTTAGGCTATATTGCAAATTTTGTTATAATTTTGATAGTTGCGACTTCTGAGATTTTAAGTTTTATCTTTAAAACGGTCATAGTGTCGCGCGTTATTTTTTGATTATCAATTTGGCGGCTAACGATTTATATATTTCAAGGTGGCGCAACGTAAAAATATATACAGGGTGTTAAATATATCATAGCACATTTATCGAAATTCAAACGCGTTCTTTTTGATTTTTTTTAAATGGAACTTATATTTTTCAATTTCAGCAGCAAATTTCTCGTAAAATTACCTTTAAAATGGTACCATTAACGTAACACTTATTTTCAGTATTTTCGAAGATATTACAAATTTATGGAAGATATGTTGACAATATTCAATATATGGGACACGAAATATGGTTAGATGGCCATGATTTTCAAACAAAAGCTAAGAATATAACGAAACATCAACTCTCTGCTTAAATGTCCACATAATGTTGTTTTTTGTGGTTTATTTTTGGTGTCATGGCGTTTTACATGTTTTATGATTTTATTATAATATTTGAATTATTCATTTGTGGATTATTAGTTATTACGTATTACTTTAACCTGGTTGTTAATTATATCGTCTTGTTCCTGTTTTTTATCTAAATTCATTTATTAAAAATAGATTTCTCATAGACATGATATTTGTTCTTGGTGCTTGCAACAGGAATCCACTATCAGCATCAAGAATGTGTGCAGCGGATTATCCTACCTGTAGAGCATTAGATAGTAAGCTTTGAGAATTTGTTGGTAAGGTTTCTTTGGTCGCGTTATGTGAATTATGATAAACATGGAAGGGCAAAAACTATGGTTATAGAAAATCCGTTGTAGAAATTTCGCTAATCTCTACAAGGACAATTTCGAAACATGATGGAATTGTATCCACTATCACGAAGAGAATTGTAAAGAAGCAAAAGTTTCACCCTTACAAAATTAATATTCACCATGGTTTACTACACACGAATGTTGAAAAGAAACTTGTGTATCGGTGAAAATATTCTAGATTATTGTGCTTTTCACAGATGAAGCAACATTTGTCAATTCTGGAATAATGAACAGAAAAACTTCACACTACTATGATATACAAAACACAAAATTTTGGGGGCATCAGGGAACAACCACGTTGTGGGTCCATTCTTCTTTGAATGGTCAAATAGGTATTGACCTTAAATTGTGAGATTTATAGAAACTTAATAAATAATTTACCAATACTGCTAGAAGGCCTCCATAGGAACTTTATGGAGAAATTGTGGTACCAACACGATTGTGCATTCACACATTACGGTGCTGCTCTAAAAGCGCACCCTATAAGGTATTTATTAATAGACGGATTGGGATTCATTAAGTTGGTCACCGCATCACCAGATTGACCCCTTGTGATTTTTTTCTACGGCCTACTATAAAAAAACCATCATATGCATGACACCCGATGCAACGGCAGACAACATGCACAAACGCATAAGAAATGCTTCTCTTCAGTTAAATGTGAATAATATGATAGCATGTATATTTGAAAATGTAAGGCAGATCATACACACGGAGCTGAATAGAGACATATTTGAGCATCTTTTGATTTAAAATTATATATATATCTAAAAGTGTAAAAAATAAGATAATTTTGTGTTACGTACGGTTTGTTTTTATTACGTTATAAATAATATAAACAACTTACATAAAAAAGAACAAATGAATAGGGGTAAATTGCTATTATTAAACATATTTTCCATAATATCTTCGAAAATACTGAAAATAAGTATTACGTTAATGGTACCATTTTGAGGGCAATTTTACAAGGAATTTGCTGATTATATTGGAAAATATAGGTTCCATTTAAAAAAATCGAAAGAAAAGCGTTTGAATTTCGAAAAATGTTTCATGACATATTTAACACCCTATATATATTTCTAAGTTATACCACCTTGAAACATTCTAACTGTTAACTCCCAAATCCATAACAAAAGATTCACGTGCGACACTAAAACAGTTTTTAAGATAAAAGTTAAAATCTAAAAAGTCGCAACTGGCAAAATTTTGACAAAATTTGCAATATAGTCTAAACTAACAGTCAGAAGCGCACATAACCATATATCACTGCAAAGGTGTTTTAGGTGGCTATCGAAAGAATAACTAAAAAATATAGCAATCCATTTCAAATAAAAAAGTTGAAAGTGGCTCTGGGAATTTGTAACACCCTGTGTATTTAACAATAATTTTACCATATGCGCATTGATCAACTATACACATACAGAAAATCTCACTTTCCTATCTTTCGTAGTTTTCGTACTAAATTCCACCGACACATTAATGGCGCAGCCTGTATATTGTGCGAATTCGGCATCTGTATCTATCACACACATGGTATTACCTAAAGATAAAATTATTATATTTTGACAAAATTTAATTCAGTTCATGATGATAAAATTCACCGTAGAACTAGAAAAAGCAGACACTCTTCCCTTTTTAGATGTATTAACCATAAAGATTAAGGGCAAGATAAAAACTGATTAGCATTAAAAACCCACTAGGTCAGACAGATTGTTGAACTTTTATTTCAATTAGCTTGATAATGATTAATAAATTGTAGTCGCCCAAACGTCGCATATGCAATAGAATGAATATAATTTAACCAAGATTGCTCAAGCTTTTTGGCTATCATCAAAAGCCCCAGTAAGATGACTGAAATTTGTTTAATGCTAGTAGTTTCGACTCTAAAAACTAATTTTGATTTTTACCTAACATCTTTCTAGCAACTATTTTCGTCGCAGTTCATAATATACTAAAGTACTACTAATTGCAAGTAATGTTTCTCAGAATGAAAAGCTATTGCCATATAATAATTTTCAGAATGATCGAACATGTTTGATGAAATTTCACATCCATGAATTTTATTTCGAACATAATACCATGGAATAACAAAATTGTTACTCTAACAATGGTAATATATTCCTTAAACTGTTTCATAGTGTTTTCAGAACACTGAAATCCACGCATGCATTCATGTAAAAAACAGAATTTTCGTGTTTCTTTGCCCTCTCTGCGATATGCTTTAAATCATTCAATCCTTGTTTTTGTTCCACGCACCAACATCTTTGCACTGCACGACGTTAACTGGAGACACGAGATTTTGTACCCGAACGAGACGTTTAAACGCATATTCCTACTCGAAATGGGGACATCGGAAGTTGTGCACCGGAAAATAGTTTTGAGCGATGGCATATGCGCTAGTGTTTGTGGTGTGGAAAGAAACTTTGCTTTCGTTTTAAAAAAATAATAAAACATAAAGAAAAGCCTATCCAGTAATATGTAATGGCCAGCCAAGTTAAGCGCCCCACATCCGTTCATAAACACACAAATGTATTTTTTTAAATGTACACAGAAAGAAAAACGGTCGCCAGGGAATAACTACGGTTGTTCCCTGACGACCACTCCGTTTTCAGAGTGAATTTGTCAAACAGTGTGAAAAAGCATTTAACTCCCTCTAAAATTATGAAATGTTTCTTCTTCTTTAGAGTTAATTATATAGAGATTTTACACTTCGCTTCACAATAGATTTATGAAATAAGGTGAAATACTACAAAATTAAGACACTCTCTCTATTTACTATGTTGTAGTTATCTGCTGACCAAAATTAATATTAAGTTTTGCCTTTGCAGAGAAAATATACTTTCACTAGTGACATTTATACCACTTAAGAGTGAAAATATGAAGATAATATAACTCCAAAATATGTTAGTCACCACAACCTACACTTAAACTGAAAAAAGTGAAATATTAATATTTTTAAGCCAAAGAAAGTTTATGAGAGATTTAAAGGTATAAGTTATCTTCTAAAACGAGTTGATATAACTGCTGTTTTGCTATAAAACTTGCCCAGTATAAAACTTTCACCGTATTTTTTTGTGTAGTATTCATCGCTTCATACGATCGAAATTAGCTACTTATTAATTAAAATTTATTTGCAGGTAGAAACTTGGCCGTTATTATTTTCCAGTTTACGTCACCAACATTGTCAGTAATAGTAAAAGAGGCAGAAGACCGGAATGCTAGATAAAGCTGAATTCAAAATAGCCGGTAATGGTGTTTGTTATGTTCACATCTCGCGCGCTCCTAGACATTATTTGATTACAGTCTTGGCTGCTTTGGCCGTGTGATTTAAATTCCTAACAACCTGCCGTCCCACGTCTTTCCATGTTGAAACTGGCTTTAATCTTTCCATGACGGAAAAGGGATCCGTCCCAGGGAGAAGGTTGAAATAAAAAGGGGGAGCGCTGTGTGTTCTGGCGTGTTTACAATTAGATGAATAAGGCAAAAGTTATATCGCGGACAAGCTGATTACGTAATAAAAGTTGATATTTAGGTTGTGCAGGTGCGTAGGAGACAATTTCTTGAACCACGGTGTGCCTATATTGGAGAGATATAAGCAATGCTTAGATATTAAATTACCGTCAGAGACTTTGTACAAAATATAAACCTTGTTTCAACGTTTCCTTTGTTCTCGGTAATTTTGATTGCAAAAAATATTAGAATATTATTAGATTGTGAAATGGCAGTTCAAAGCAAAATATGCACTTAAATAGGAGTGTTGATAAATTTAACTCTCCAGGTTTCGTTTTGGAATATACCAATTATTTTATAATATTTCTAAGTTGATTATACTAGTAAAACTACTCAAAACTGTGCGACGGAAAATCTAGCTTTCAAACGCCACACTACAAAATCATAGTACGTTTCAATAGCTAAGCTGACTAACAGTAGAGCTACTGATGATGGTAGCTTAGCGATTGAAACACACAGTGAATTACTTTGGGGTAAGAAGTTTTGGGGTGATCAGTGCTTACTTTAATTATAGCACCAGTTTTCTTCTGATTATGAATAACAAATTTGTTTCCGACCAATCTGTACATTCTAATTATCTTTCACACTACGTGTTTCGGGATACTATAACCATTTTCAAGTGTAAAAATGTTATTCAGGGATCTTGCTACACTTGAAGATGGCTGTAGTGTGCCGAAACATGCAGTGTAAAAGATATTTAACATATGCAGATTGGTAGTGAACAAATTAATGCTTTTTCTACAAATGATATACCTCCAATCTTTTGTAATTTTATCAAAGTTAAGATTAATAATTAAACCTTAGAATTAGATGGAAAGAAGTTCTCTAAATCACTAGCAAAGCCGAAGTCTTCTAATATTTTTTGTTTGATTAATTAATTAATATATCCATGTACTAATAGAACAGAAACATACCTAAAAGGGAATAAAGTGAGATTGTGAAAGTGAAAACTTAAAAAAGAATTTCCAGTAATATATTAACGGAAGAAAGGTAGACGAAAGTACGACATCGAACACTTACAAGAATGGAAGGAGCTGAACAATTACAGAAAAAAGCGGAAGATGAATGCACAATTGAAGTAGTAGTGAAAGACGCAATGCATGTTTCACTAATTCGATGAAGAGTGTAAGATATCTTCAAAAGGAAGAAATAAGACAATCTAGAAAATCACCGCAATTAATCAGAGGAAATAAAAAAAAAGGTACAAATAAAAGACAAATTGTACAGCAAAAAAAGAGAACGCAACTAGAGAAACCATATATTATATTGCCATGATATTCTACATATATTATACCAGTTAAAATTATACTATAAAGCTTGTAATTTCTGTGCATTTTTGTATTTGTTGTTAGGGTAAAGTTCCATGACGATAGTGTAACTAGTGTGATAGTATGTAGTTTGATTTCTTTTTCGCCTCGTGTTCGATTTGGCGTCTGCTCTGATAAAATTCACTATGAAAATTAATCATTTCTATATTATGGCACTGTAAGTACGTATATAACCAAATTTATTTACAACATATATTAATTTTCTTCTTGTTTTAAACACATAATTCGCTGAACCTATCAATGAATTGAGCCCTGCGACTTGCAACCGATGCCCTGACAGGAAAATGTATGTCCAAAGCCAACATTCGAAACCACGGCTAAATTTAACTTAGAGGACCGTAATATTTTTTAACTCTGCCCGCATCAGTTGTTATTTGAAACGTCTTTCTTGGGGGTATTGTGATTGAATTCTAACAACAAAACCAACATTTCAATTATTTAATATCTAAATTAGAACACGTAAAGAAGACTGCATACTTAGAGGTTATTTTCTGTTTTATGTTTGCCATTTAAATTATACAGTGAGAAATTGTAACTGTTTATATAGAGCATGAGTTTTTAACGATGACATTCTTTCGGTTCGGTGTACTGATGTTCACTGCTTACTCCTGACTACTCTACCTACGTGCTTTCAAGGACTTACTGACTTTTAAAAAGCTTATTACTTATTAATTGATCCCTGTAAGTCTAAAATCTCCGCGTGCGGAGACTCGCCTCGTGGCCGCGTGGTGACGCTTGCTGTCCAGGTATCAAACGGAAAGTTCTCGTGGTAGTTTAAACGCTGTTGCGTCTTATTCATACCGTTACAATAATGTTTCAACCCCAGAGTGATAGCTGTGAGTCTGAAAGCGTGGCCTTTCCAGGGTTCTGATTGAGGTGCGCAACAATTTAAACAGTAAAAAGTGTATTACAAATCAAACATTTATTTTCGTAAAACAGGTGTGAAAGACAACGAGTATATACAGCAAGAAAAAAAACGTAAGTGGCAAAATGTGCAATGCATGTACAGCCGTAAACAGATGTAATAATATGTACAGTCATAAAATATATTATATAACATAAATATTAACGTTTTTAAAATTTAGACGTTAAATCTAATGACTTTCATTCTGGTAATAACGTGAAATGACCATCTACATATCGGGGTCGGTTAAAAAGTCCACGGACGGTTTTCACTTACCGTGACAGGTCAGAAATCGGTACCGGCGCTAACCTTTGCGAAACGGAAATGACTAGGAATAAACCTTTGCGTGCGCCAGGAAGCTATGCCAACGCGACTGCCAGAGCGGAGAAAACTGGTAAAATGCATGTATGACAACAGGAAAGCTGTGCCAGCGCTAACGGACAGACCGGCAATAACTGAAAGGAGAAACTCGGCGTGTATCAGGAAGCTATGCCAACACAACAGCCAGAGCGGATGAAAATACTTGCGTTACACCAGAAAAGCTGTGTCAGTGCTTACGAACAGGCCGAGAATAACTGGAATGAGAAACTCGGCGTGTATCAGGAAGCTATGCCAACACAACAACCATAGTGAAGGAAAGTACCTGTGTTACACCAGAAAAGCTGTGCCAGCGCTAACGGACAGGTCCGGAATAACTGGAATGAGAAACTCGGCTTGTATCAGAAAGCCATGCCAACACAACAGCCAGAGCGAGCTGGGAGAGACCTAGAAACTGTACTGAATTGAGTTAAGTGCACGGTTTATACACTCCGCCAAAAAAGTATCGCATAATTTAGTTTTGAATCATAAAAGTATCGCATAATCTTTGTTTGTAGCATAAAGTTGTAAATATACTTTAATGCGCTCTAAGATATAATTTCTATGATTGTTTAAATAAAATACAGGCCAAATAAAAACAAGAACTCATACTTGAGATTTTTATTAAAACAAGAAATTATAATTTTGGAAAGAAAAATGTCATAACAGTAGCTTTTAATACTGACAAGGAGTAGGCAAGAACTGCGAAACACAAAATTAAATGAGTCGTATATCATTTGAAAGAGGGAGTTAAGAGTAGAAAAACTGTAAACGGGTTTGAGTGCATGGGCCTTAATTTTTGAGATATGAAGAATTTTATTTAAAAACATTAACGCCTGTAGCTTAAGAAGAATTATATGTACACAACTGATTGGTGTCTGTGTAGCCCAATTAGTTGAGCGCACGGATTACGAGTTTTACCAGGAAGTGGACTAGGTTCGAGCCCATCCTGGGGACATTATTTTTCTATTATCACTATTCATTTTTTCTTATTTTTATTCGTAATATATGTGATTACTAATAATTACAAATAACATATACCACTTTCACACACAACATTGGAAAAAAAACAATTATAATACAATGCAATAATTATTTATTAATAAATAAAAGAAAGAAAATGAGGTACGAAATCGTCGCACACGCGAACTTTTGTAGATATTTTGTATGTTAATAGTTCCTTGGTTTTCTAGCTCTTTTTTGTAAATAATAGTAATGAAAATAATATGTATGCACGAAACGCGTCTGCTAATAATGATTGTTGCTTATCAAATTTTATAATAAAGATATATGTAAAACTTTTCGGTTTTAACAAACCGAATACTAATCAGGTTATAAATCCATTAACGTGCTATATACACGCTTTCTTTCTTAAGTTACAAGCATTAATAGTTTTTTAACATTGTCTAAAATTAAAAAAAAAAACAGCACAGAAAAGTGCTTAAAACTTGTTAAAGATTAATCGCATAGAAGTTGCTCGGTATTTATTTTCTAACCAACTCATTTTTTTTATTGCATTCCCAGAGGTTTTACTTTTCTATGCTGTTCCATATTTTTTTTAATGTCATAATATTTATAGCTACATATAATTACATTATATATTCTTTACAAATTTGCGAAGGAAATCAATTTTGTAACTGTAAATTGTAGAATAGTAGTAATGAGTTACATTATAATAAAGAACCTATAAGAGAAAATGCATTAGAGTTACTTCTTTGTTTCTATATGTTAAGAAATACTGATGATTTGTGAACTCTTACTTTATCACAAATAGGTACTAAAATAAGAATAGAATTGTCGGTTAGTATGATATGATACAAAAGGCCAAGAGGCTGCAACGTTTATGGAATTCATAATTTCATCAGTGATGCGATTTCCTTTTCGGATAGATATCGCACTACACGACGATTTGAAATTTTATATTCTTTCATAAATCTGACATCCACCTGGAAAATGCAACAAATCGAAAAATGCAATTATTTTCTGTATCCTCATAAAATTTGGCAACGGCAGCCATAACCCACATCTGCAATTGCCATCTTGTAACAAGCTGTTTTGTACTACGTGTTTCAACAAATTGATTATAAACATAATTTTTAATCCGAAATACTTTGTCACTATATGTACCACCTGCCAAAGCATCTCCAAAGTTCACCTGTGCGACGATTTCGTACATCATTTTCTTTCTTTTATTTATTAATAAATAATTATTGCATTGTATTATAATTGTTTTTTTTTCCAATGTTGTGTGTGAAAGTTGTATATGTTATTTGTGATTATTAGTAATCACATATATTACGAATAAAAATAAAAAAAAATGAATACTGATAATAGAAAAATAATGTCCCCAAGGATGGGCTCGAACCTAGTCCGACCTAGTCCACTTCCTGGTAAAATTCGTAATCCGTGCGCTCAACTAATTGGGCTACACAGACACCAATCAGTTGTGTACATATAATTCTTCTTAAGCTACAGGCGTTAATGTTTTTAAATAAAATTCTTCATATCTCAAAAATTAAGGCCCATGCACTCAAACCCATTTACAGTTTTTATACACTTAATATCCTCTTTCGAATAATATATGACTCATTTAATTTTGTGTTTCGCAGTTCTTGCCTACTCCTTGTGAGTATTGCCACCTCTGGCTCTTATGACCGCTCGCATACGGTTTGGCAGAGATTCGATTAACCTCCGTATATAAGCCTGATCCAAATTCTCCCACTCGTCACGGAGAGCATTTGCTAGTCCATGCAGGTCCGCTGGGGCAACATTTTGGGTTCGTATCCGTCTGTGAAGGAGGTCCCACACGTGCTCGATAGGGTTCATGTTCGGACTTACCGCAGGCCAATCTAAAACTGGAATACCAACATCGTTAAGGTATTCCTGGACGATTATTGCAACATGCGGTCGTGCATTATCGTGCATTAACATGAATTCGTTTCCTATAATTGGCGCATATGGTACTACATGTTCTTCTAAAATGTCCGTTATATACCTGTGGGCAGTCAGTGTACCTCTGTCTACTGGTACTAACTCTGTACGACCTGTTAAACAGATGCCTCCCCAAACCATAATAGAGCCACCAGCGAAATTAGGTCTAGGTCTGATATTACACTGCGAATAGCGCTCACCGTCTCGTCTGTACACTGAGATACGCCTATCTGAGGTGTAAAGACCAAATCTTGACCCATCTGTGAAGAGTATATTGGCCCAGTCATTAATGTTCCAATTTACATGTTCTCTGGCAAACCTTAAGCGAGCCACTCGGTGGTTCCTAGTGAGACGAGGGGCTGTTACAGCTACTCTAGCTCTTAATCCACTCTGTCGTAACCTATTCCGAATAGTTTGAGTACTCACACGAGTATTTCTGACTCTAGCCAAGTCGTTCTGCAATTGTCTCGCAGTTACATGTCTTCGACGTAATGCTTGTAGTAGTAAATAGCGGTCATCTTGGCGAGTAGAACATCTTGGACGACCTGGTACAGGTCTTCTACTGTAAATGCCTGTTTCCCTATATCTGGCTACGGCTCTAGAAACACTTGACTGATTGATGTTCATCAAATTAGCAACGTATGCTTGAGATCGTCCATCTTCGATTAAAGCAACTATAGCAGCCACTTGTTCTGAAGTTAAATTGCTCATTTTAGTTTTAAAAGCGTTGGTACAGAACTCTGACTTCGCACTTTAAAATTTGTCCGTATAGGAAGACTTTCAATAAACAACTGAGTAAACCTTACACATATGCATTTTTCTAAATGTGTTCTTTTAGGAAAAAAATAAAGTAAAAACGCTAAGTTCCATTATTTTGTTAGTGTTTTTATAGTTCACATACACGAGGCAAACTTTTTGTGAACGTATAAAAATATCTTGGTTCATAAATGCCCTTTTTTAGTTTATGCGATACTTTTTTGGCGGAGTGTATATACTGTAGCGGTCCCTCACGCGGTCGTGATGGTGGTAGTTGAGCGTGCATGACCGGACATGGTTTGCGGTCGTAAATAAGAATAAATAAATAAAAAACTTAATGAAACAAAATAACATGCGGTAGTAACGCTACCGCCTATGGAAAAATCAATCAAAGGAAAAAGAATTAATGATTAATTCGACATAAACGCAAAACTTGACAGTAAAATAGATTTTCCGATGAAACGGCAGGTTATAAGTTGGGTTTAGTAAGTATAATTTAACATGTTCCTTGAATATCTAGCAATTTTTTTTCATATGTTGGTGGGCGGTATTGTGTCAAGGAGGTGACTTTTATTGGCGGGAAATTTAGATTTGATCAATATAAAAAGTAGCTAGGTGTCCATTTGAGTAATGGATATATTCTTTGAATTTGAAACTACTTTTGTAGTTTGGGAAATTGTTGCTAGGCGTTACTATTCAAGTGTAGGATTTTTGACTTTTATAATGGCGACTCAGGGTATACATAGAATATAATTAACTAATTGTTGGCAGGTAAATGAAAGCCCTTGATTTTTAGGGACAGCCTTTTTCAGCCTTTGCTATCTATTTAATGGAATTTAATCTTCATATTTATAAAGATAATAGTGATAACTCTAGGAGGCATCTTATTGAAATAAATTGACATTAGAGTTTCTAAGTAATTGTAAAGTAAAGAAAAACAATATTTCATATTATATTAAAGAAGTTTTAAAAAAAATGTAAGTACGGGCGTTATTTGCTGAAGGAGAATTTTCTGTTCTGCTTCGTTTAACAAGTTTATGAAATGTCTTGTCATATGTTCAAGTGTATTCCTCTTACTACTACGACACAGGTCTTACGACAAGAAGTATATAAAAAAAGCTCAATATTTATTTATAACATTTTCAGGGGATAAGCAACTTCAACAGTCAAAATATATAAAAGTATATGAACTAATCAACAGTCAAACAATCATCCTTGTCTAGAGTATTCCTTTATGTGTTATAAAGTATTCTGATTTTTCTTTTTATGTTTTAATATCAATTTCTGTTTCTTTAGTAACATTTGTATAAGTCGTCTTACCTTACTACCAATCTTAATGTAATCTAATTTACATTATCTATATTACAATTTTCACAGTAATTTAGTTTGCTTTAAAAAAATTATCGCTTATTTTTCAAAACACTTTGATTTGAATGTGCTCTTGCTTAACCGTTCTGTTTGAAACTTTTTTTTATCAAAAAGTAATTAAAAGGTATTATATTTCAATACTACGTCTTGTGCGTTAGGAAAATCAACAACAAAATATTTCGAATGTTTCACGCCGCCGGACAAAATTGGCAACAAATTTGTTAGAGGAAGCAGTTTTTGGAAAAATTAACTAATCAGGATTTTGTTAAGACATGGTACCGTGTAATATAAACTGAAGAATTTAATATATTTGATACTAATTTAGTTCTACAACCATCAAATAATTTCAAGAGAGAATATAAGATCCAAGTGTTTAATTATACACACAGTTTATATAATCAGTTATACTATCGATTATCAGAAAACCCATGTACAATATTCCCAATCATGTTACTGTAAAGCTGGAGCCATACTCTGGGAATTTGAGCTTTAGATACAACCAGCAAATCGTGAATCAGTTTTAATGTAAACATGGAAAATGGGAAACGACCTTTAAACCTAATCAAACGTTTCTAGGTATTAATTGAATAGGACTGAAATATATACGAATGTGGATGTTTGACTGCATAAATATTTCCCATAGAGCGTAGGTTGTATTTGCTACCGTTGAAATTAATTTCGAGCTATGTTTATATAAAAATATCCTGGGAGAAATGTTGAATGAAACTCCCTTCCGCAGATAACAGAAGGTATAAAATTTTCATTTATTGTAAATTATAACTAGGCGACAATATAATCTAGAATTATTTTATACATACTATTTGTTATCTCTTAGTTACGATGTTGTGGGACTTTCAGTTCATTATACCGAAAAACGAGTAGGTGGATACTTAGTTACAAACAGACAAGAAAAGCAAAACTCATTATCAGTATTTCAGTTACTGTTTCTTCTGTCCCAGAAATTTGTAGTAAACATACGTTAAGGATAAGTTCTAGAAATTTCTTCTTAAATTGTAATGTTCGATGGTTTCGCTATACAATAAGAAATTGTAGCACAAATAAATCTAACCTTAAATGAATCCCTACAAGGGTTTTGCCATATTAGCTCGTATTTTGTTCCTACAAGTTCTTGAATTGGGAATGCTTTTAGATCAGTTTTTCTACATTTCCGCTGATATCTACAAAACCGTTAAAAATATTGTTCTGAAACAAAATTCTTTTTAACACATATATCTACAATAAGTTCTTGAATTGGGAATGCTTTTAGATCAGTTTTTCTACATTTTCGCTGATATCTACAAAACCGTTAAAAATATTGTTCTGAAACAAAATTCTTTTTAACACATATACCTACTATATGTGCGCGGATAGAGTTGATAATAGGTACGATGGACAAAAGTTGAATATTTAGGAAATTACTTGTTCTTGGACTGATATTTATTATCGTTTGCTTTTGATTTTTTAAAATCCAGTAGGCAAAACCGCTTTGTAAAAACTGTTTTCGTTTCAGGCAAAGTACTTTCCCCATCTATAATATGCCAAAATATTATTATTAGAAATGTTGTTCAGAATGAAAAGCTGTGACAGTATGCAAATTTTCTGAATTATCGGCCTACTTTGATAAAATCCATTATTTTGCACCCAGTGCCATTGCGAAATTAGAAGACAACTGGCCGTTAGCTGCTGTAGCTACAGATTTAAAGGTAAGCAAAAGTTGCATATATCAATTGAAAAAACGAAAATAGACTGCAACGAGCGGCTAGGATAGGAATTAGAAAAGTTTCTAAAACTCATGAACATTAAGATCTGGTAAATTATATCAGACAGAATCCATTTTTTACAGCAGCAAGAGCTCATCCATTCATTCATAACGTTAGGGTGGATACCTATAGTTCAGGCACTTCCGCTAGGTGCTCATTGTACCGTCCTTATTAAATCTCTTACTTCCACTCGAGCAGCTTGGTGTTCTCTATAAACCCCAGTATCTTGCCCAGTAGAAACTTGAGAACTTTCGAGGGCTCCAATAGATCTTTCCCGAAATGTTTCTGACGGAGTACTTTCAACTCCGCACATGTGCAGATTACATGTAAACTCGTTTCCTACTGTAGCTCACATCTTCTGCACCACGGTTCGCTTACTCGACCTGTGTTGTATAGATGCTTTTCCAGGGGACAGTGTCCAGTTACCATACCAGTAATGGTTTTGACTTCTTTCTTGCTACGTGTAAGTAGGTTATCAGAGAACTGGGCATCCCCATCCCCTATTAGCGCTTTGGCTTGTAGTTGACTTTCAGTCGACCTCCATTTATTTGTACTTTCTTTGTCTAACCAGGTCCAGATCTCCCTTTTAGCAGAATCCTTAGTAATCCCACATACGGGCTCTGGACCTATGAAGTGTCTTTTAGAGCCCTCCTTGGCTAGTTCGTCGGCTATTATATAGCCCTTTATATCCTCATGTCCCGGCACCCAAATCCGCGACACCGTGTGATCCTGTGCCAGTGAATTGAGCGATTGTTTGCAGTCTCTGACTAGTTTTGACCTAGTTACAGAGCTCGAGACCGCCCTGATAGCCCCCTTTTGCAATCATTTCTGCGCAGGCTGCAAGGGCGAATACCTCTGTCTGGAAGACCGTCGCATGCTTCCCCAGGCTTATGGTTACCCTTTGATTAGGGCTCGGTGCGCAAATACCGGCTCCTGTGCCCTGGCTGGATTTGGATCCATCCGTGCACCAGTCATTAAGAGCAGTACTATCCCTACGTGCCTGATCTCTGTACGGTATGAAGATTTTCACCTTTTCAGTGAAAATAATCTCGGGTGCCATACTGTCCGTGGGCATTTGCAGCAATCCAGTATCGTACTCGTACTGTCCGTGTGCCCTCCAACCCTAATGTTGGGATGTCGCAAATTGTTGGTTTTCAGTCTAAGGATCCCATTCGTCCTGCCTCCAAGGAAGAGGTCCCTCTGCCGTTGATTGCACCAGTGATCCCAGCAATACCTGTCTCTGGACAGCGGTTAGCAGCTTCACTACGGAGGACACTTCTGTCCTTTACCACCAGACCACTGCCCCATAAGTAATCGCCGGTCTCACCACAGTCGTGTATAGCCGATGGATTACCCTAGGCTTCAGTCTCCAGGTTTTACCAACAACTCTCCTGCAGAGCCAGAATAGTTGCGTAGCCCTGGCCGTTGTTTTAACTAGGTGATTGTTTCAGTTCAGTTTCGCATCGATGGTTACACCCAGATACTTTACTTCTTTGGTTAATTGGAGGTCCTGCCCAAACAGTCTAATGTTGCCTAGTACATTGAGTTTCCTCATGTTAGTGAAAGCAACCAACTTTGTTTTTTGTGCATTTAACAGCAAGAGCTCGTGAGGAAATTCATTTTTCGGGGTCCGCTAGAACGTCGAATTGAATAGAGCGGTTTAAACAATTATGCAGCAGCAAAACAAACATATTTGCAAAACCGACTACAATTTGCTAATCAGTTTTTTAATGCCGATGAAGAGTTTTGGAGATTTGTAATTTTTTCAGACGACAAATGTTTTCCATTTTGTAATATGTAATGGGAAAATTAAGTGTTTATACACCAAGAAATCGTAGATATGATGAAAATTATACGCATTCGACAGTAAATTCTGGCCGCTTTTTGGTTAATTTTTGGGGATAGATAAGTAATCATGGACTTGGAGTATGCTGGAAACTAGATGGACGTTTAACGGGGAAGCATTATAGAGAAATATTGGAAAATGTTATGTTACCATCCGTGAGGACTACTTTTCCCAATAATTTCGTTTTTCAACAGGCAAGAAAAATAATTTAATTTTGAGCTTAAGAATAAAATTGCAAAACACTTTTTCCTGTCTCAGTACAATAACTCAGTTCAGACTAGAAGAATTGTAAGACAGTGGGTGGATGAAAATTGAATTCATTTACTACCTTGACCTTCCAGAAGTCCGGATTTAAATACAATTGTAAACATCTGTAGGACTGCTGTTACTAAGAGAAGAAAATCTATAAAACAATCGATGATAACGAATGTGGCTTCAGGCCGGAGCGATGAACAGCGGACTTGATTTTCAACTATCGTGCTCACAACAAAAAGGTTATACCTGGGCTTTGTTGACCTAAACAAAGCCTCTGACAGTGTCCCCAGGAATAAAATCTGGCAAATACTAAATAAAAGAGGAGTAGATGAAAAACTGTAGAGGGCCATAAAAAGCTTTTATGAACCCAGTAGAAATGTGGTAAGAACGAACAACTGATCTGAGAAGGACGAGAGGAGCACTGGGGAGAAGTTGGAACGGAGAGATTGTCAAATCCATACAACGAAGGCACATTGGTTGGAGACAAGTCGAGATGCCTGCTAAGGATCGCCAAGCATGGAGAACACTGTGCAGCAACCCCTGGACGCCGTAAGGTAGAAGAGGAACTGCTCATGATGATGATGAAAACATTAGGGGAAAAAATATGACAAAAAGAAATATATTCTGCGCATTTTAGAAATGTAGAGGAACTTCAGGATGCTATTGAAAATGCTTGGGAGAACCTAATGAAGGAATATGATGTTAGGACACTAATTTTATCTATAAGGCAACGCTTAGAGTTTGTGATTACAGCTAACGGCGTTACCATAAGCTATTACACAAAAATGTTGATTTTTTGGATTTAAAAATTGTGTGCTGTCTAATTTTCTTAATAAAGTTTTTTTTAGCTAATTTCAATTTAGTATTGCGTTTAATGTATTTATTTCAGTTTTGTTATATCTAATATATATATATAACTACATATTATATATTATATTTTACAAAATTAAAAAAAAGTTGCGCCCTTCACGAAAGGCACTGGATAAAGCCAGATTCAATTTATGGAAAATAGGGAAATTTGTCTGAAGTATCGTACACGTTTCGGTGGCCGCAACTTTACCCACAATTATTATTAAGTTGTAGGGTCCTGGTTATAAATATACACAAAAAATAAAGAAAAGTGCACATTTTTTTTTAATGTAAGCATAATGGCTAAACTAAGCAGAAAGCACAACACTTTTTTTTTTTAATTTCATCCAAATAATATATATGCACATATTTAGTAGTGCAGTAGTTTATCGGATATTTAAATAAAGTACCTAATCTCTTTAAAAGCAGAGAAGCTAGTTCAAAGCCCTATCTTTCGCAACTTCAAAGTCTCGTAATGTATATACAGTCAATGGAAGTGCGCGAATGAAAATATTTTCCACCCGGTCATCCTATTATGACAAACGAATTGAATCGATGAAAGACCCGATTCGAAACTAGACTGCCTCTGATAGCACCTGCGACAGATAATGGGATTTCCTCCCACATCGTGGTACGTACGTTATTTACGAAAAATAGTGTGTTAGTGTGCCTGAATTTCTGCGATAAGATCCGCCAACTCACTGGAAATGGGTACTCTCGCTCGTTTTAGATTTAGATAGGCCGCTATCCCTGAAAAATATACCGCTATTTTCACGTAAAATTTTATTTATGTGGCGGTGATTTTTTCGGTAAGTGCATGCTAGCGGAACTAGATAACGGTAACGCGTGTGCGTATTGACGCTTCGATATTGGAACGATGACGATAGTGTACATACAGTTTATTAGTTATTTACTTGTATTAATCAAAGTAGGATATTTATGCGCTTTTCGTAAACTGGCAAAAGCGTCGCCAAACGTTATTTTCTCATTATAATTGCAATCGCATAAACATCAATTGAAACAGCAAGGAGTCTTAAGTTAAATAATTTCATTTATTAAGTATGTGTATCTCTTCCTTGGCGTGGTCGGAAATTTTAACATTTAATGTATGCTGTGATGGGTGGAGACAGTGGCTTGAAAACTATAACAAAAATCCAAAAGAAAAAGTGAAAAAATCCCTTACCACAAAAATTAAAGATACAAATCTAAATACGTATTTCGGCAACTAAGTTGCCATCTTCAGTAGAAAACAAGTGAAGAGCAGTGTTAAACTTAGTGTTTTCGGCTAAGGTAAACCTTGGAAGATATGCTCTTCACCAAATCACTAGTGGAATAACAGTGTTATTCCACCTTAGGTTTACCTTAGCCGAAAACACTAAGTTTAACACTGCTCTTCACTTGTTTTCTACTGAAGATGGCAACTTAGTTGCCGAAATACGTATTTAGATTTGTATCTTTAATTTTTGTGGTAAGGGATTTTTTCACTTTTTCTTTTGGATTTTTGTTATATTTAATGTATCGTGGAGTGACTGGAGATTCTACAACAAACAGCTGATCTTTTAATGTTATTGAGAAACATAAATATTTTTATTCGTATAATAAAAACATTTAAAGAAAGTTTTATGTTTATTACTCATTAAGTAATCAACTAAAGGCTTCACCACTTGTCGAAGTTGACGCATATAGTGAAAATACGTCGTTTTCGCTTCCAAATGTGACGGAGGGGGAGGTGATTAGAATTTTAGCTAAACTTCCACATAAACTTACCGCAGGCGATGATATGCTTCCTAGTTTCCTTCTTCGCGATGCCAGATATGTTCTCGCTAACCCATTATGCACTATCGTTAATCTCGCCATCAAAACTTCCACTTTCCCTAATGTTTGGAAGAGGGTTAAAATTGTACCTATCCATAAGAAAGGGTGATTTATCTGCTATTACAAATTACAGACCTATATCTCTTTTATCAAACTTTGCTAAGGTATTTGAAAACATTATTTATTCATGTATTTTTAATAATATTAAATCGTTTCTATGTATACACCAGCACGGTTTCATTCCAGGTACGTCAACAGTTACTAATTTAGCAGTTATTTCCCAATACATTAGTCGATATCTTGATGATAGAGGACAAGTGGATGTAGTCTACACGGACTTTTCAAGTGCCTTTGACACGATTGATCATGGCATTCTCTTGACAAAGCTTAGTGCATTTGGATTAAGCCCATCTTTCATTGCTTTGATAAAGTCTTATCTTTCCAATAGATCTAATTATGTCTTTTATAATGGTTTTTCATCAGATTTGTTCTTTTCAACATCAGGTGTCCCACAGGGGTCAAATGTAGGTCACTTGTTATTCATAATATATATCGATGATCTCCTGAAATCACTTTCTTGTCCTGTATTGACATACGCTGATGATCTAAAGATTTATTCATCTGTCGTCAGTTCTTATGACATTGCTCTGTTACAACATAATATTGATATAATTGTTCGCTTGTGCTCAACTAATAATTTAAAATTAAATATTAGTAAATGTTATTTTGTCACCTATTCTAGAAAAACTAATCCTTTTGTATCCAATTATTACATTAAAAATTAAACTATATCAAAGTTAGAAAGCATCAAGGATCTTGGCATACATTTTGATAGTCGGCTCACTTTCATCCCACACATCAATAACCTCGTAAGTTCTACATCCAAGAAACTAGGCTTTATTATGTGCGTGTCCAAATATTTCTCCCACGCTGATACCTTAAATTCCCTTTTATTATGCGTTCATTGTTAGTTCCCTTGAATATTCCTCTGTAGTGTGCGTTTACAGCGTCGGTATTTGAAGTTTCTCCCCTTCAAAATGGACTCGCTTTATCCACCTAGAGGAATTGACTACCAACATTTGCTAGAACGCCATAACGTACAATCTCTAACCGTTCGCAGAGAACTTCACAGCAGCAGATTCATGTGGAAGTTAGTTAATGGTGTAATCGACTGCCCCCAGCTTCTTGGTGATTGTAATTTTCATGTACCCAGCTGCTGAACACGTTTCACGCCTACATTTGCTCCTGCTGTTGCAAAAACCAATTTGCTTAGGCAATCACCTTTGTATACCTACCATGTATAAGAATGCAGATCACTATTATTTTGACATTTTTTTTCAGCCAATGTAATTATTTTTTCATTTATATTAGTCTAAGTCTTTATACTTGATTTGAATTCTGTTTTGTTTTAGTCTTTATTTCTCTACATGTAATCTCTTATAACACTCTGTATATGTATGCATCTGCTCATTATAACATTGTCCTATAACTGGTATTCTGTTGTACAATAAAGATCTATTATTATTGTTATTATTATTATTATTATTATTATTATTATTATAAAGTCAAAAAAGATGTGAAGCATAAATAGTAAAGCGCAGACTCTGACCACTTCATGGTTGCAGCAACAATAAAGCAAAAACTAAAGAAACCAATAACGAAAAAAATTAAAATGGGACACAAGCAAACTTGGAGATGAGAGAGAGAGAGAGAGAGAGAGAGAGAGAGAGAGAGAGAAAGAGAGAGAGAGAGAGAGAGAGAGAGAGAGAGAGAGAGAGAGAGAGAGAGAGAGAGAGAGAGAGAGAGAGAGAGAGAGAGAGAGAGAGAGAGAGAGAGAGAGAGAGAGAGAGAGAGTGGGAATTATGAATTAGAAAAGCTGTTGCAGCAACGTGAAGAAGATAACAAAAATATGGATACTGAGTGGAGCAGCATTAAAACATAAACAGAAAAAGCAGCAGCAGAAACTATAGGAAGAGAAAGGAAAACCAACGAAAAGCGATGGTATGATCAGAAGTGCGGAGCAAAGTTAGGCTTAGCTCAAATAAAACTGAAGATTTACATGAATATAAAAGAATAAGAAAGGAATGCAATAGATATGCAGGATTATTGTTATATAGTACGAAATAAAAAAAGAAGTGAAAGATTTACATGAACAATGCCTAAATACAAAAAATTGCGGTTCTAAGTGCACGTAGTACCGAGAAAATGATATGTCCTTATTGGAGTGCGGCTCTAACTCATTTAGCATACCGGCGAATCACCGGTCGTTGCTGTACTTTGAACGTTGGGATTTACACTTAGTGTGCACTTGCTATTCGCAGTGGATGCGTGCGCTTGCAATGACAGCGTATACGAATATTGAATACACTTACATGGTCCTAATTTATGGTGAAACAGGACAGAATAGTGTTGCAGCAAGGCATTTTTACGTAGAACGTTTGCCGCATCGACGTCATCCTACGCTTGAAACATTTGTAAGAGCCGTGTATCGACTTCGAAAGACAGGACCAGTAATTCCACGTTTTGAAGGTCGTGGGCCTCAAAGATCATGCAGAGTGCTGCAAGCCGAAGAGGAAATTTTAAATATCGTAGAAGCGGATCCCGGCGTAGGTACAACAACCCCCGTGCGGGAAGTAAATGCGTGCCAAGTTACAGTGCATCAAATTTGATTTACTTCATCCGTATCATATTCAACGCAGGCAATGATTAACGGACTTGGATTATTCTCGCCGAATCGCCTTCTGTGAGTGGTTCCAACGTCGAGAAGTTCGTCAGCCGCATCTTGCGTAAGAAATCCTATTTACGGACGATTACCAAAGATGACGATATACCAATGATGGTATCTTAAATTATCACTACAGATCCCTATTTAATAACGCTGTAATTTAAACGCAACAATTTTAAAAGAAAAGACGTGTGCTGTTTAATGGTTAAGCGAAAACCGAAAACCCCATCTTTCTAACTTTCGTATTTCCTAAGGTATTTCCAAACACCGAAGACACTGCAAATGTAATTTTTTTCGAAAAACGTCATGTAATGCGGAAAAAGTACAACTTAGCCCCAATGTATCCCTAACGTATTGTTATTTAAATTTAACAAGGAATCCAAAAGTGCAATAATATATAGGGTGTTCGATTTAAAATAATAAAGTTAGTATCTACTTCCGGTACAACCGCAAGTCCGCAATTACTGAAACTAATTTTACCATGTGTAGAATATGATTCGAGGCAATATTTATTTGAAATTTTTTTTTTCAAAAAGGCAATAATAAATTGGTTAGGAACCGTTGCATCTTAGGTTGGACACCCGGTATAGTAAAACAAATAAAAGAAAGGCCCATGAATATAGTATGGAAATAGAAATGCTTTTTATAGACTTCCAACAAGCCTTTGACTCACTGAAGAGAAACCAGCTTATGACAGCATTAGAACAGCGAAGGAAGGGAACTTAGAAGATTAATAAAGATGACGATGACGCAATCAAGAGCCAGTATGATAACACAAAAAAGGAGAAACGGAAAAGTTTAATACCAACAGAGGAGGAAGGCAAGGATATTCACTGTTAGCAAAACTTTCCAACTTAGCAATAGAGTACATTACAAGGGAGATTAATAAGGACAGTGTTAGAATAGGAGGGGGCCTAATGGTTGCATATGCGAATGATATAGATTTAATAATTAAGCAGAGAAAAGTTATGGAAAAATGCTGTAGGATATAGTGACAGAGGGACAAAAAATAGGATTAAAAATAAATGGAGATAAAACAAAAAAAACGTAAAGAAGAAAAGAATCAAAATAGGATCACATGGATTTGAGCAGACGAATAAATTTAATTAGTTATGATGGAAGAAAGTGGAGAAAGAAGAACTGAAATCGACGAAAGAATAATGGCCACAATGCATATATTGTGGCATCTATGCAAATAAGAATCTATTAAAAAATAGGATTTCCTATCAGCTTATTCGACAATAACCCAATAAAAAATATTTTGATTTAAGTAGCTATTTCCATAAAATGACTACTCATTCGAAGGTGCTCAACATTGCTGTACACAATGCACAATATAAAATCTCATCAGTTTGTCCTATGATCAAACAAAATAAATAAATTCAGATATAATTAAAGTTTTTAACGTAAGAGTTCATGTTATATGGATTCGATGGACGCTTTATACAAACCCAGAAATAAAATTAGCGTAATCCCGACCCCAGAAGATTCAAATTACACGATTAGTGGGCCCCGGAGCCGGGACGCACTTGTTGCCCGGATCGGAGCGCGTGAATTAAAAGGAGGAGACGACAGGTCTGAACGTATTTCACCGCCACCGCTGCGGGTCTATTGATTATTCAGTGGGTGTCACTACAGTGACTCCGACAAATAGGAACTTGATGCAGCCCGTGCGTTGGTGGCGTTAGGCCGCGCGCAAAATATGAAATTACCCCCTAAAAATAGATCTGCCCCGGCGGAACGACAGCTTTATGGTTCCATCGGGTTTGGCTCCGAATCCCAAACTGGAAAAGAAACATGCCGACGGGGTCGTGTTCCACCTACGTCGCGGTGGGTACGAAATTTCGAGAAGGAGAGGAAAATATCTCCGAATACGTTGAACTGGTAAGCTTCCCATTCAGAATTTGCATTCGAAAGAGACTTCTACACGCGCTTCCTGAATAAATCCCGAAACGTTTTACTGCGGATTTCTTTATTCTCGACTTTCCTTCCTGTTTAATATAAATACGAGCGCTTTGTTTAAAACATAACTTTACACTTACATCAAAATGTTTTATTAATAAACTAGTTGCTAGACGTGATTTTACCCGTTTGGGTTTCTGGATTTTGTGAAGTTATTTGCAAATAATCCTTATCTAAATATGAAATCAGTATTTGCAATGGCGGCTGGTACTAAAGGGCATAAGGGCATGGGCCCATCCAACCCCCAAGCTAAACACAGAAAGAAATTCGCATGTAATTCAGCGCATTATTTTGTTTTATTACTTTCACGTATTTTTATAACGATGGTATCAAAGTTCCTTTCCGCAGCAAAGACACTAGCGCATACACCAACCCTCAAAACTCCAAAATCCAATGTACCTATTTCGAGTATGAATTGGCCGGCTCCATCTATCTTCGCCATATGCGCTTATACGCCTCTTTCGGGCACATAATATCGTGTCTCCAGTTAACGTCGTGCATTCATTGCGACTGCATTGTTTTCGGCGCGTACCCTGTATGTGTGATTTCAAAGGTCAATCGTTTGTCGTTCGTTTGTCAAAATAGCTGCAAAAAAATCTGTGAATCAACTATGAGTCATCTGTATTTTGAACACTACAAATGCAAGTAAATTGCATTTGACTAAGTGGTGATCAGGTGGTAATCAAAAAAAATATTGTACGCACTACGGCTGGAAAGTGTTTTTATCGTATTCGTTGGGTTGCTCGCCTCAGCTCTGCTTCGGCTCGCAATCTCCACACTTGTTCGATAAAACATTACTTTCCAGACTTACTACATAAATAACTATTTCTGTTAGCAGTACCGATGCCAACGTATTAATAAGGAGTTCAGATTGAAAAATTATAAAGTTATGCAGTTTCAGAGTGATCGGCCTACTTTAGTTTTCTCAATATCGCCTGAGATAAAGTGCTTTTCTCGAATATATTCCAAGCGACTTAAACTCGCACCGTACAAAGTCGGGGCTGTACTTCTCATTGAATGCAGGTAAAATTTATAAAATGGATTCTTATTGGTGATGATGTAGTGCATATACAGGAATCTCAACGATATTTTGGAGCACACTTTGACAGCGATATCTGGATGGAGAGCGTTGTTAGAGAAACCAGAAGTGCTGTTAGCGTTCTGTCAAGCATACAACAACTTATGCCGAAGTGTTGGTACCAGCGAACAAAGTAAAGCAGTTTATACATTTGTTCTCAAATCGATTATACTTTACGCAGAACCAACTTGGCTGAAGGCCATGGAAAAGCGTACTCACAGGCAAAGCTGCCTGGGTGTTCGGAGGAAAGCCGCTCTGAGCATACAGCCCTATTTAAACCAAAGCCACTTTAGTCTTATCAAGGGTTCCGCTTATAGACTTAGTAAAAAAGGGCAGGCCTGTATAATGCAAAACAAGAGTAGCAAGGAGATCGCGAACAGAGAAATTCTTACAAACTGGCAACGTTTTTGGAGGGAACACACGTAGGCTACAAACTAGCGAATATTATTTCTGGGCATGGGTGCTTCTATGCGCATCTGCATCGTTTAAGAGTAAAGAAGACGAACTTCTGCTCCTATTGTGAAGATCCCAGTGGAACAAACCTTTTTTAAATGCCAAATTTAAAAAAGGTTTGTTGGTAAAACATTCTAAAGCAGGGAGTGACACAAAAAATGGGGAAGCTAATGCCTTAGAAACTTGGACGAAAAATGTTAGCCTCTGCTGAGACTTGGCAAGAAGTTGACTGGTTAGCTAGAAACATTTGACTGCAAGAAAAAAACAGACGAGAGGGAGAAAGGGTGACCAGCTGTGGTTGCCCGGTGTTTGTTTGTCTTGCCAACATTTTTCTACTAAGCCGCTGGAAGTAAAGCAGGTAGTGAATTCGACACTCTGCGAACAAATGTTTTTAGAAGGTTTCCCCTCTCTCAAAAAAGGAAAACTCCAGAAACAATGCGAATACATCAACAACAAAAGCAGACACGACTTAATTGAGGCAATGAAAAAAGAAAAGAAATAAACTTGCTAGTTCATTATTTTGTATAGATATCTAAATTTACTTTTTAAGGCTTTTACTACTGGATGTTCCACTTTTAAACTTATTCGCTGCACCTTGTTCCGTTTTATTTTGCTTGGCATCTCGAATTTAAAGTACGCGTTGTAAATGGTAGGATTCGTTATTCGGTCTTATATTTTGACCATTTGGTATACGTTTGTTAGTTTTAGAAGTTTCAGATATATATTTGAGGCGGATTTGAATGTATGCCTTGTATTCTGCACGGAATATGCAACATTAATGTCTACTTGGGGTAACTTTACGCCAACCGCATATTATAAATTGTATAATTCTAATTATCGTTGACGAATTCTTCAACAACTGTCATTTCTGTATTTATAAATTCTAAATTGCGATTGTTCATGTTTCATATGCTTCTTTTTGCTCAAATATTTATTTTGAATGTCATTTCAATATACGGCTCAAACCTATATTTCGTTGTAGGTGTCTAATGATAGCATAATACTCCAACGGCTGAATTTTGCATTCAGAAGGAGAATATTACGAATATACGGAAATTAATCTTGGATAATTCTAGGGAAACTACCTATCTACCTATCCTGGTTAATGGATGTATGTCATACTCGACGGAAATTGTAACCAAGTTGCCATATTTCATACATTTCTTAACAGCGCTGTAAAGGATATTTTGCAGTTGTTAAAGTTTCTCTAAGTTCCAAACAGGGAGTCTCTGATTCATCGTAAAGATGTCAGCAGCCACCTATTTAATTAAACTGATGAATAAGTTGGCTTCTCCATCTTTACCTGCAAATAATAAAATCAATTTTCTTGTGCTTAGAGCTGGAACAATACATGTTAACAAGTTTTTATTGGCCAAAGAGAAAATCAATGACCTTACAACAGCACTATTGACGCATATGGGGAGGAGTACTAAAGAGTCTTTTGATGATTTATTACCTCTAATTGTATTATTAGTTTTGTTTGATAAATTTTGGAAGTGACCTGCTAGTATTGATATTTAAGAAACAAATCCCTCCAACCTAACAATTATTTTCTGAAGTGTTTGTAATTTGTTTAAAGTATTTAATTATTACCGCAGTAGTTGAGGCGCAGTTCTGTATGAGTGTTGGTATTTTTAGGAGACATATCTACATGCTTGTTCAAATAACTTCAAGCACTTAAGTGAGCTCTGAATCTCGTGCAATTCAGGCCTTTCATGGAAAAGCTAACTTTTCCAATCATACTAATTTTCATAGCGGGCAGTTGCAAAATGTCTGCTTTAGAGTTTCTTCATTCCCTAAACCGGTCTCACCACCGGTCTTACTCTGGATAGACACCTTAAGCGTCTCCAGTGACCGAGTAAAAACCGAAATTATTTGCGGTCAAGTTAAAGTAGTTCGTTGGTTCTAATATGATTAGGTAAAATGCACTCCTGCTTATGTATCAAACCAGGCAAATTGTTTCAGTATTGGTGCGCTTTCTGGTTTGCCCAGAAATTGATTTGCTCTGTAGCTACCGTAGGTGCTATGACAATAGCAGATTCTGGTCTCTGAAATAGCTTCGTAGAAGTCTTTGGTTCAGGAGTGTCTACTTCCTAATTTTCTTGCATTCTTCATTCAGTTTTAACTTGCATTTACACTTTTATTACCGCTTGACTAAAACTTTTGATTGATACACATCTCAATGGCATAGATTCCTAAAAAATGGTATCTTTTCCAAGGCTGTGTTTTCCGACTCTTGATTTACAATAAAATATTCGGTGCCTGTATGCGTCAGTCCCTTTTCATTGCACCTAGATTCCTCTTTGATTAGAGAGGAAGTAATGATGAATGGGTCTAGCATGAATAATGTCAAATGAGACTCAGAGCAAACTGCTGGTAGCGACCATTCTCAGCAGCTTGCTTGTCATATAGGTATGAATATGTGACGATTGATTTGCTATGTACCAAAGGCGGGATGTACTGAATAGCTTGGCCTTCTTTTCCACAACTATATGCAAGAATGGAAGGTCCAAAACAATTCCTGCTACTAATGACAGCGAACAAGACATTACCATCGTGAACGCCATGCTTACCAGTTTTTGTATGCATGCGAGATTTATAGTGATTCTGGTTTGTTCTCTCCTACCACTGTATTGATGCTCCGTAGGTTTTGATTAGACTTACCAGCATTAGAGAAAAAATTTGTACTAGGTTTGAGGACAGCCTCCAAAATTTCCCACATATCGCCGTAAAACCATAATGCCTTGTGAGGAACCTCTTTGAACTGTGGATTCCAGGTTACTGTTTTATCAAAACGGACGCTTACATATTTGATATTAACTGTAAATTGCAATTTCATACTTTGGAGAGTGAATGGTACTAATTCGCTATTTGTACTTTGCTTTTAGCACGGCCTGACTGTCGCTGAAAATATTTATTTTATACAAAATCTCTCTAGCACACATCTCAATGGCATAGAGTTCAGTCTGAAAAATCGTTGCGTGTTGCCCAATATTGTAGTATTTTCTATATCTTGGATTACGACAGAATATTCCTGCTCCAATACCCTGCTTTGTTTTCGAACCGTCCGTAAACCAACGGGTTTCTGCCTGTGTTTACATGTGGGTTTACATCTCAATTTCTCTGTGTTTGAAAAGGAGGTAGTGAAGCATGTGTCGATCATTGATCGAGTACACATCATGTCCGATAGCATTCCCAGAACACTGTCGGAAATGACCGAAAATGCCAATGGGGGAATGCAGTTAATCTGGTCTTGCGTTCCACAACAATGTGCAAGGGTGGTAGATCCAGAGAAGATTCCAATGCTAATGACGGGGAAAAAACATTGCTCCCGTGGTTGCCATGCTTGCAATCCTTTGTATGAATGTAAGTTTTGCAGTGTGCTCTGGCTTGCTGCGCTTTCTGCCACCATGCTATTGCTCCATAGGTTATGGTTGGACGTACTACCATCACATTAGGCCAATGCACTTACTTTAGGGATTTCCCCTAAGATTTTCCGCATATATAATAAGCCTTACCTTGCGAGTAACCATTTCCAGATGTGGATTCCAGGTTCAAGGCAAATTTAAGTTTCACAGCTTGGATGGTAGGTGCTAGCAGATGCTCCACTCTCTTATTTCTGGTGGACGGTACTATCGTGGCTTTGTACGGGTTAATACTCAGGTTTTTCCTGCTACACCAACTACAAATGGCGTTAATCTATTGGAAGGCTGGGGAAATTTCCTTCTCGCCCGATCCTCTTAGATGTATTACAATATCATCCGTATAGGCCTGCACCTCGGATCACCTCAATGATATGAGGTTTTGGCTGGAGGATGAGCAACCCGCTAAACATGTTGATGCGGCCCCAAGCATTTCTAAAATTGAATTTATTTTATTGAATTTCTCCCATCAATATATTGTTATAAAATTAATTATAATAAAATGGTAGTACATACTAAACCGAAACAATTTTTTGTGACGAGTTACTCACTTGTCGGCGCAAACATGCAATACGAACGCTGTGCTTGTTTGTGTTTGCTTCTGTCACACAATCAGTCAGACTGGTAAGCTGTTAACTAGCAATTTTACCAATTCTTGTGTTTCTTGAAAGGCGTAAGTGCAATATTATTGTCAAAAAGGGAAGTTTTTTTATTCAAAATTAAGTTTTCTTACAAATTTTTTCAACTTTCAAATTTTGCATGGGATGAGCACAGGCATTTCCAAGAAAAGTGGAATTTGATTATTTTTTCACTTTCGTCAAAGATAAAGCTGTATGATTAATATGCTCAGAGACTGTGTCGACATTAAAAGAATATAACATAAAAAGGCATTACGATACAAAACATGAACAACAATATAAAAACTTAACAGGACAACACCGGATAGATAAGTTTAATCAAATGGAGAAAAACTTGGGAAAACAACATTTTTAAAAATCAAGCTATTTTATCAAATACGGCAGTAAAGGCTAGTTTTGTTGTCAATCAAATTCTGGCAAAAAAATAAAACCCTTTGCAGATGGAGAGATGATAAGAATTTCTGACTGCTGTTGCAGAAATAGCATTTCCTGATAAAATAAATATTATTTCAAACATTAGTTTATCAAGATTCACCATTGCAAGGAGAATTGAAGACTTGTCCGAGAACATAGCAACAACGCTTCGTGAACGCATTGCAAAATTTGAATACTGTTCTTTGGCACTTGATGAGAGTTGCGATATTAGCGATACAGCACAGCTGGCTATATTTGTACGTGGTATTGATACCAAATTTAATATTACCGAAGAATTATGTTCACTGATTCCAATGCAAGGGACTACAACCGGCAAAGACCTGTACGATGAACTAAACTCTGTGTTGGAAAATTTTTCAATTTTATTAGAAAAGATTATTGGTATATCGACAGATGGTGCACGAGCAATGTCAAGCATGGAGGTAGGAGTATCGGGAAGGCTATTTCAAGACATTAAGAAGGCCACAGGAAGGGAAATATTCGTTAACCACTGCATAATTCATCAGGAAAATTTGTGTGCAAAAAGATTGAGCTTGCCAAATGTCACAGTACCAATAATTAAAGTAATCAATTTTATAAAGTCGCGCGCGTTAAATCACCGTGAATTAAAAGAATTCCTGAAAGATTTAGAAACTGAATATGGCGACGTGGTTTTTAATACCGAAGTACGTTGGCTTAGTAGAGGTGCAATGCTGAAAAGAGTATACAACTTAAAAAGCGAAATACAATTGTTCTTGGATATGAAGGAATATGCCTTTCCTCATTTTGGTAATAAAGAATGAATGTGCGATTTTGGGTTTTTTATCGACAGGACTCAGCATCTTAATGATCTTAATGTGAAACTTCAAGGCAAAGGACAGTTTATTCACAATTTGTTTGATCAAATTCAGGGCTTTGAGCGCAAATTAAAATTGTGGAAACAGCATCTTTGCAGAATAATGTGTCTCACTTTCCACATTTCGAAAAAGAAAACGTTACTACTTCTCAAAAATACGCACAATATATAGACATTTTAATCAACGAATTTCAATTACGATTCCAAATGTTCAAAGCTGAGAAGACTTCCAAGGTTTCCATGAAAATGTTTCCTCGCCATTTAATATCGCTGTGGATACAGTTGCCGAAGTCTTTAAAATGGAAGTGATTGACATGCAAAACAATACCGATTTAAAAAATTTATTTTTCTCAGTAAACATCGAAAATTTTTATAAATCTTATGTGACCCCTGAGAAATTTCCGCTTTTGACGAAAAATGCAAAGCAAATGATGTCTCTGTTCGGAAGTACGTATGTTTGCGAACAATTCTTGTCAACCATGAAATTAATAAAAAATTACCACCGATCAAGACTGAGTGATGCACGATTAGAAAGCTGCGTACGTGTAGCTACCTCATCAATTCCGGCTGATATTGATCAGCTTGTATCTTTTTTAAATTTTATATTTTTTTATTTCAATGTTTATTATAAATAAAGTTTTGTAAATTATTAATAAGTGTTACTTTATGTGCGGCCTGCCAAAATTTAAATTGGCCCGTTGATTAAAAAGGCTGCCACCCCTGAGTCTACAAGTAGCGACCACAGCAGCGGGGATAGAATCCCAATCTACGGACAATTCTCCGGCCTAAATCTGACCATCTTCCCGCCCAGTGTCGCTATATCAGCCTAATAGAAGAATTTCAGAAGATATAGACTAGTAATTTTGACATCGACCCGCTGTTACGGTTATATAGTATTTATATCAATCTTTCTTGTGTCCACTATAAGATATTTTAACTGCTATTATTGGGAAGCTTAAAAACAGACCCGTCGTCTCCCCTAGCTGATACTGCGGTTGTCGAAGCCATAATTGATTGAAATTATTATCTTGTAGGGGCTACGTGTAATTATATTATGGACTTTATTCGCGTCAAATTAGTTTTGTACATGGGCGGACGGGCTACGAGGAAAAATACGACGTCATCGGCCATGGAGGAGAAAGGGAGATGAACAACGCGTAATTCGATCAGGCGTCAATTGGCGTCGACCGAAGGGCGGACGCGTCTCGCACGCGAGAAGGACGTCAGCGAAGAAGAACAAAGAGCGTCGTAGAATAAGCAGGGATCATTCCTGTTAATCTACAAAGATTAGTACGGGGCATATAAATTGATTCGTATTTACAGGGGTTCAACAGGGCCTATTCGAGATGCTTTTATCCGTCATTCCAATTTTAAAGTTTTCCGATAAAGATTGACAGATTTTCTTTCAATGAGTGCCTTGGATATCGATGGAATATTTATGTTTGATAGTAATCCATTACTTTTCGAAAGTAATTGAAAATTTGTCCAATCCAATACTATGTGTTTAATTTAAAACAAGGAATGCCTGCCAATCTTGTACCAAAATCAAGTCCACCCATTCGCACTGTTGCATTCTCACACCATCATCCTGCCCAAAAGAACGGAATAATAAATTCCTTAGTACAAAACGCTATTGCCATACCCAAAGTACAACCTCACTTGTAGCTAGTGAGGTTAAATACCTAGGTGTAACTTTGTACCACGAGGGCCTTCTGGACTTGTAGGGGAATATTTGGTAAAACGTGAGGGCTGAAACCCGCAATAGTGCACGGGCTGTACATGAAGGTTAGAGTATCTTCTATAACTTACGTCTCACTAGTCTGGTGGGATAAGGCCAGCCTGGGCTAAGCGGTAAACGCGCTCAGTAAAGTCCAGAGGATTGTCTGCTTAGGATCATGGGAGCCATGCCCCAACTGCAGCCACATACATCTTCCTCCGTTGCGGTTAGTGTTGTGGTCAGAAGCTACCCTGGGAGCATACAGAGCAAAATGAAGCGGGTGTAAACGTTTCTCTGGCGAAACCGGAAACCATATCAGCATCTCCAACTACATCGAACAGACAGTACCATTGTCCACAAGGGCGGACAAAATTCCGCCCGTCTTCAGCTTCATTAGGGAATACTTTGTAGATATTTCCAATAGTGAGACTGCAAAGGCTTACGTCCGCAAACCGAGGCGAGGTTCCAAGCCACTCTGGGATCAGAGGCAACGAAGTCGCTGACAAATTAGCTAGAGACGCCAGTTAAAGACCATTCACAGATCAAGAACCGACGTGTGGAAGTTCTTATGCACCTCCTGGCCGACTGTCCGGCAGCGGGTAGGGAAGAACGGAGTCATTTGGGGGTCGCTCGGTTAGACGAACCCAGATTAAGCAAACTTACTCTCGACTAATTTGCGGACCCCTCGGGTACAATCTGGTCGAGAGGGCTAAAACATCATGGGGGCGCAATAGGTCTTCTGGCCGAGTTGCCTTACGGGGTAAACCTACCCATAATGGTAAAAAAAAATTCATTGCTTTTCTAAAGTAATTCAAATATTTGTCGAATACTATAAGTGTTCATTTAAAACAAGAAATGCCCATTTTGTACCAAAATGAAGTCCACCCATTCGGACTGTTGCCTAAATGCATTCTCACACCATCATCCTGCTCAAAAGATCGGAGTAATAAATTTCTTAATACAAAACGCTATTGCAATATCCAAACCTAATTTCTTATACCGAGAGCTATCTCATCTTACCGAAAACGTACCTCAGGCACCATATCCCACTGTATGGTACGCTGATACATCCTACATCCAGCGTATCCAAAAACATAAACCACTCGCTATCAATTCAATGGAGACACACATTGCATCCAAGATCTTACCAAACGTATGGAGAAAATCTTGTCAAAACACAACATATTAACCGTTTTCAAACAAACTTTTAGATTCCTTTCCTTTCAAAGAGCGTAATCCTCTCGAAGCTCCTAGTGTGTACCAAATTTCATATTCTTACGGCAGAATTTACATTGATGAAACAGCGTTCGGTAGGCACTCGTGTTACAAAACGGAAGCATGCTGAGCATAGGCTACCTGCCGGCCATCAAATTCAATTCTGTCCAAATCCTATCGAATTCCTCATTACTGTAGGTGACGGCAAAGTTCGAGAATCCATTGAAATCTGTACATTCTAACAACCTTAACCGTAATGAAAGCTATCTCCTACATATCACTTATCCAAACAATTGCATCGGAATCCAAGCACAGTCGTTAAAGATTAATTACAAGCTAGTGAGGTGTCATAGAACGTACGGTCTCGGTACTCATGTTCTCAAGCAATATCTATTATTCATGCCCACTTCATAGGCTCTTCGTTCGGGATGGCGCGTGCGTTACTATTCAGTACGATGTAATATAGTAATTTTTCGCTAAATCCACTTTTGATCGAAACTTCGTTATGAAGTATCGGTTATTTCTATCAGCTGCAACGCCAGGCATACCAAATATGTACAATCGACAATAGAAAATGTTTGCATCGTAGAACTAGGAAATAGGAATTGTATGTTTTTATACATGTTTTATAAATGCTCCTGCCAATCGCTTTGTGCCTGAAAGGTATACCTAGTTATGTCTGTGGACGTTTTAATAAACGTTTCCAAATATTTACCTTCTAAAAACTATAACTCTGCCGTATGAATTTAGTTATGGTTAATACTGAAGAAGGTTGTTTTTCTTAATTTATTCTTGCGGTAATGTTCGATGTTTGAATATCTGTGACGCCTGGGAACAAGTTACTATTTTCCTTAACAGATTTAATATAAAACATCACAAACACTTTTCAGTTATTGGGTAAACGGTTTCCTTCTAAAATTAAGTAATTGATAAGATAAATCGTTATATTTAGTTTAAAAACACTCATCACAACACAAAATCTTTGTTGAGCACACGTTGTGCCGCTGTGAGCTTCATATAACATTAACAACATTAATTATTAAAACTGTTCAATCAGTATTAGTTGTTTATTTTGTAACACTAACACGTGAAACACATCAATCGATTAGAATTGTGTAATATTCAAAGTGATATTCGAATAATCTGTAATCCTCTCATAGCGATTTTAGCTTTTTTTTTATAGCTTTATGGTTTTCGTGTGGATTTTAATTTAAAATTATCTCTATTAATTGATCTCCGACAGAAGTTATCCTCTTATTATGTAAATGTTCTCGATGATGTACTAAAGATTGAAATGCCACCTAAAGAAGTGTTGCAGATAACAAACGTGGTTGGGTTGCGCAAATTTCGTTTCTCATAAATCACCGTAATGGGCCATTTGTGTGGTAGCTGTTGAGATCGTCTGTTACATCATGTGTTTTTATCCAACTGCGTCCAAACCTAATACGCGCACGTACCATATTGCCAATCTCACTAACAGCACATTTAGTATATTTTTCGAGTGACGCTACGTACGCAGCATCGTTTTTCAGTTACATATATGCAAAGAGTGGTTTAAGATATAAACGTATCCATAAATGGACTAAATATACAGAAATGCCATCATTAACCAGAAGACTGTATGACAACATACCAGTTGATTGATAAGTGAGAGAATACTAAAAACATCTCATCCACGATAAGGAATTCTGGGAATTTCTTAGGGAAGCATTTTTAACGTCCTAGCTACCTTTATGTTTGTATCTTAATGATGTATACAAAATGAAAATTGTCTAAACCAATGTGTAGATTTTATGAAAAATATAATAGATACTGGTGTTACGGTCTGGCGTGCGTGGGGTGCGGACGCAGTGTGTGCTACACCTGATGTAACTTGGTAAAAAAAAGAGCGGTACACACGAGTATGACGCTTGGAGTCGCTGTAATGATTAATAAAACAAAGAAAGATCCAAAACGTAACGATAGCTTTATTGTAATAATAAAAAAAAAAGAAAAAAAAGAAAAAAACTGACCACGTGGTTGCCGATTTTTGAGGTTAAGATCTATGTAAAAGAAAGCAACACGTGGTTGCTCTATTCTGATATCAAAATTAAGACAAAAGAAGGAATAGCACGTGGTAGCCGAATTTCTGAGATTAATTTAAATGTGACGCAATTAATCCGTTTCTATAAGTAAATAGTAAATGACTGCTACTGAGAGCAAAGTTACTGGCAATTACAAGTTAAAAGAACATAAATAGCAACAGTAATGAAATAAAATAAAAGAGAGCGGTTGATACGTTTTAAATAGTAGTACTTAGCTGTAGCGTGAAGCTGAGTTCGACGCTTTTGTGTATGCTGGAGGGCAGCACGTGGGTTTCTGTGTTTCGAGTTAAAAAAGGTCGCTGCGACGGCAAACTTAACTGAACAAAATAGAGATTACTTAGCTGGAGTTTGAAACAATGGGGTTTCGAAACTGATTTCAGCACGTGGGTCCTATGCTTTCGAGTCAAAACGAGTACGTCACGACGGCAAATTAACTGAACTGTTACCGAGAGTGCGTTTAACGTGCACAGCCCTTTTAAAGGCTCGGTAAGTAGGTACAAAAAAAGGATGAACCAATAGCAGCGTCCAGTGAGGCACAAAGGATCATAAAAGACGACGCGTCTAAGAAGTTGGCGCGTAAATGACTGAATTTAAAATAAGCAAGTTTAAATTCCGTGGCGCGTAAGTAAATACTCCCGCGCGAAAAGGAACCGCTAAGTGACGTAACGGTTTTTCTAAAGTCGTAATTGCAATTGCCAGATTAAAAGTAAAGAGAATGAAGTTACATTTGCCTTCAAAATAACGTTTATATCGCTGATGTTGTCTATGATTGAAAAAGCGAAATGAATTATTGAAATCAATGTCATTTTCGGTTCAATGCAAAGTGTAACACTGATAAGTTGCATTAATACATACTAGTTATGACTTTATATTACTTTTGGTGGACACTTTTTTCAGCTCGTGTGGTGTCTTGTACAATCTTGTAGTCTATGATAATTTTTTAATTTACGTTAATTTGGACTTTAATTATTAACCTTCTGTACCACGTCTACATATTTTTCGAGATTTTTCATTTTCTGCTTATGATACTTCTGTTATTTACTTAAAATTTATTCGCTGGCACACTTTTTTCAGCTCGTGTGGTGTCTTGTACAATCTTGTAGTCTATGATAATTTTTTAATTTACGTTAATTTGGACTTTAATTATTAACCTTCTGTACCACGTCTACATATTTTTCGAGATTTTTCATTTTCTGCTTATGATACTTCTGTTATTTACTTAAAATTTATTCGCTGGCACACTTTTTTCAGCTCGTGTGGTGTCTTGTACAATCTTGTAGTCTATGATAATTTTTTAATTTACGTTAATTTGGACTTTAATTATTAATCTTCTGTACCACGTCTACATATTTTTCGAGATTTTTCATTTTCTGCTTATGATACTTCTGTTATTCACTTAAAATTTATTCGCTGGCACATTTACATCATATTCAACTAATATTAGTCAACACTATTATAGCAAATTAGATATACTATTTCTTAACTTACCAACACTTAAACTAACGACAGATTCAGGAAGTTTGTCTAGTAGTATTATATTGTACGGAAATCCACACTTAAAAATATTAGTTCTGCGCTTTTTTATAACTAATTTATTCTTGAATCTTATATTTTTAGGGTGAATATCTTTTCAAAGTTGAATTTGTTTAAATAAAGATTTAGGATAACTTGATTTGTAAATTTTTAAATAAGACAATAGTAATAATAGTTGTTATCTATTAGCGTATTTGCTTTGATTATTCTTGGTCTTTGGCGATTCTATTGGAGTCCAGATGAGTCAGGCTGCGGAGAACTACGTTCTTCCATCGTATCTTAATTTTCTACATTGTTTATTGCTTGTTCGGTTAAAATGCGTGCAAGAAATGCTTCATCCGGAATTAATTTCGGATTAAAAGGATATATACCGAAGCCTGCAAATGCGGAGATAATATTTTGAAATGTTACAGATTTATTCCAGACCTTTGTAACAATTTCGCCAGATCTTTGCTTTGTAATGTTATTATTTTTATGTTGGGTCCAATATAGATACACCTTCTCATCCCAGTGTTTGTGATTTAAAAACTGCTTTATCAATTGGTTGCAGTTCATGGGCGGTATTACTGGGTAGGCAATACAAACTTATTTCATGTTCTGCAGCAATATCAAAAACTGATAAATCAAGGTGACTTGATGCACCATCAAAAATAAGCAAACATTTATTGGTAGGTTCGTATTTTGAAAGATGTTTGATAAACACAACAAAGGTATTAATTTTCATGCTACCTGGGGGGAAGTTATCGCACCATTCTGGTTTTAAGCATAGGTTTTTCAAAAGGATTACAGGTGGGATTCTTACGCCACCAGCCGAACTACAAATTACCACCGTCACATTTTCCGCATGTTCTTGAGCCACTTTGGTCCCTTTTAGTGCTAGAAAGGATTGCTGATGATGTAAAGTTAATCTACAACCTTTCCGTCAGCATTAAAAATTCTTTATGGTTTGTTCAATAAATCAAGTTCTAAAAGAACTCCTTTTAACTTTTCACAATGATCCTTTTCTATAAATTTATTAAGCTTTAGGATACGGCCTGGATTCATGCTTTGAGCTCTTCTAATCGAGAGACCTGTGTGTGGTTTAAGAAATGCTCGCATCCAGTACCTTCCTACCTACGAGTTGGCTTTGTTTAGGAAAACACATTTCGTATATTGTTTTTATCGCAATAATTATATACACATCGTCTTATAACACGTTTTGTTAAAGGATTGCCAGTTTGAGATAATATTACTATACGGGCTAACAATTCTTCCTCACGTTCTTGTGTACGTATAGCTTTTCTTCCCAACTTTTGTTTTCTAACTGTCTCCTTTTTAAGATAACGGCGAAGTGTCCTGCGATGGATTCCGTACAGTTGGCTGACAGATAACTTATAAATTTCCATCTTGAACGGCGCTTATAGCTTTCGCTAATTTGTCTTCTGACGATTGAGAGCGAGTATCTGTCGATCTATAGGGTGACATTCTAAAAAGTAAACACAAATGTATGTATAAATACAAGTAATAGCAGTATGTGTATTTTCATTATTTAAAATAAAACCTATGTTGCACTGTGTAGGTAAAATTTTCCATGAGCATATAGCCTACACTTCCTGATGGGCATATAAACAACCCAGTTAGGCCAAAAAAATACATTGAATCCTAGGCTTTAAATTAACATATTTTGTTCTTCTCTAATAAAGAAGATTTGTGCTTTTTAGTTTAATATAACTACATAGATGCAATTGTGAAAATTATGTCATAGCGATAAAAGCTTACCTTTTTTATAGTAAGTACCGCTAAAACACAATAAATCTCACTCCGACAAAATCTGACTGAACCCGATCAAGGTAGTACACGCGCCAATTGTTCTTTGCAATCGAACCGTATGCCATACGGTGAATAAAACTGAATAGTGTTGCATTAACGAAGAGGTGGGCGTATTTCTAAAATGGGCAAATTCTCTTCAGGTATCTTATAAAGAATTATCATGGATTTATTGGAAAAATTAATCATGTGTAGTGTTACTTCTACCTGCCGAAGAGGACACAATGTTTCTCTATTGTGTCCTCTTCGGCAGGTAGAAGTGAATGCGAAAGCATCAACAATATCCAGCGGTGTGGTATATTCATTATTTTCAGCTCGAATAGTGCCTGGAATCCTAGACATGCGTATCCGTCCCAGAGCAAATGTGGATCGTGGACCATATGCTCTTGTAGGTAATGAATATATTTACTGTAAGCTTACAATATCCAAATTTTGACGGAATTTTGACATAGCTGGAATTGCCATTTCTAAAATTCGTTGTTGCATAACTTCCATTTATTATAATAATATAGCTTTAGATCAAGACCACTTAGGATTGCATTAATCAGGGAGGGTAACTCTTTGATGATGGAGGATTTGGTACGGAATCTCCTAGGGTGGAGTACAATACACTCTATAATCGTTGTATACACTGATCAAAGTCCCTAAAACTATCCAGAAATGACCAGCCAATTATAAGCACCATTGAATCACTTTGAGATATTTGCTTACTTATATCTAATATTGCTGTTTACTTGAAACTGAGACAGCTTAGTTTCACATCAATCCACTACGTAGGGTGATGATTATCCTTGGGTACAAGTGAATCAGGATGTTGCCGAACGTGAACTGAGAATCAATGTTACAAAAGACTACATCAAGCATTTATCACTAGTATTTGTTATATTGTTTCATGTTTAGGAACCCCAGGAACGAAAAAAGAAGATCAATTCTGGTATATGTGACCTGTCCACATTCATTGAAATGAGGTTCATTGAAGTCGTCTAAGAGCACAACATCTTTGTTAACTGATATTTGTTCCAGCATATCTGAAAGAAGTTTAAGATCTGAGTTTATAAGGTCTGAGGTAGATATACCAGAATTACATAGTAAATAAATTGTTGTGCATGACATTTATATGTAGTAACATCAGCCAAAGGAACCAATACTTCGTGCAAAATGCTTCTTGCAAACACAACAAGCACTCCACCATCAAGTGATCGCTCATCAGTTCTGCAAGCATCTCTATTAAATCGGGGTACGTTGTATGATGAGAGCAAAAGTTCTTTGTCTTGTATGGAATCGTGTAGTCAAGTTTCAGTAAGAAGTCATCTTCATGCTCGGTCATTGTAAAATTTTCAAAAATAAATGCAACAGAAGCTTCTAGAGGATGTACACTTAATATTCACCTGGTACAAACTTGCATGACATGTCTGAACCTCTAGTACATAACTATTTAACTACATGACCTTTGGCCATTTTGAACTAATTCCACTGCTACAAACCCTTACTTCAATAGTATGCTTTGCTGCTGTAAATAGACACATCTTCAAGTTACTTATTTGTCTTCACAAACAGAATTCCTATCAAATTGCTGAGTACGCTCACAATAAAATTAACGATAGATCATTCTTTTTTACTACTTTTTTTATGAGGTGACCTCGATTCGGTTTTGGCAGAACGTATACTTTACCCTACTGTCATTACCGATCATCTCCTTTTGTTCTTTTATTCCGTAGAATACCTTTTTACTTTTATCTCTTATACTCCCATTCGTGTTATACTTTATTTCAGTATAAACGCCTCCAATAAAGGCGCCGGAACAAATTCACTTTGCCAGTGGTGTAATCGTCCCACGAAGGCAATTTATTACAAGTGCTTGTCCTCTCTTCCGCTTGTTATATCGATTATCCAAACAGCGGACGTTAAGAGGCTATTTCACCAATTCTTTTAGATAATAAAATATTACAGCTCATAAAACCACGTCGAAAATATTCTGCCACAGAAAAACGTGGAATATTATCAGCAGATAATCACAGTTTGAGTACGCTTATGTTGCATTCGTGATTTTTTAAATTAATATGTAAAATGTGTCTAAAATTTGTAACAAATAACTTAACATATTGTAATAATAATAATCATATTTCGTACACACGATAAGACTCTTTATTTTCTTTTCTTTATTCAGGGTCGTTGATGAGGTTCGATTTTATTTTATTTATTTTATTTTTATTTTATTCATTCTTATCCAACAGCAGAAAAAAATCTGCTCATTACAGGATAGTAATTATAATAAATATATGTAGAAAGATACAACAAAACCTAATATATATTATAATAATAAAGGAAAAGAACATAATATTCACAATTTGAACCTAAATATACAGTGGCAGAGTTAATTAGAAATAATGATAAAGAAAATATAACCTGACCATGAAAATGAAAAGTGCTACCTGCACGTATAAAAAAGAAAAGAAAAAAAAAATTAATAATAATAACACAATAAAACGTATAATTCATGATAGTAAAGAGGAAAAAGACATAAAGAGGAAAAAGACAAAGAAAAAACAAAATTAAAGATAATGTTAAACTATGCGCTTAAAACTAATATAATATAAAGCAAGTACATATATATATAGAATTATACAGTGTTATACAGTATGATGATTATCACAATAGACATGAAAATGAAAGAAAAGTGCTACTCATTCCTACAAGCTACATATTTCTTCAATGAGGGAAGACTAACACTGAAAAAATCTATTCCGCTGCAAATTAAATTTATATTTGAACACATGGATGGAATTGGTGACGCTGAATAATGGTGTGTTCTTGCTGATGGCACGTAAAACAAAGGCGTAAAACGGCTGTTAGAACGTGGAATGTAAAAGTCTAAGACCTCTAGCAAATCACTGTCTTTTATATTTCCATGTATAAGTTTATAAATGAAAACCACCTGCGATATATTTCTTCTGAATTCCAAAGATTGGAAATTAAACATGCGACACAAAGCACTGTAGTTGTAATTATGTCCTAAGTAAGTTTTATGCGTCCGGTAGTGAAGGATTTTTAGAAATTTCTTTTGGACGCTCTCTATAATATTAACATATTTTTTATAAGAAGGACACCAAACGACAGCGCAGTATTCCAATTTGGAGCGTATGAAGCTGTTAAAAAAGACAATAATTGTATTGTTTTCATGAAAATCACGTGTATTGCGAGCTAAAAACCCTAATTTTTTCATAGCATTTGCGGTAACATCATAGATATGTAAATTAAAAGTCAGCTTAGTGTCAAATAAAACACCAAGATCTCTTGCACTTTCACAACGCAGTAATTTTTGGTCACCGATACGATAATGGTAATTGAAGGGGACAGAATTCCGAGAAAAAGATATTATTTTACATTTGCCAACATTGAGGCGTAGATGATTTACCTTACTCCAGTTATAGATAGCATCAATATCTTTTTGCAAATGTTCACAATCAACGGCAGAAGTAATAGATGAGAATTTGACCAATACTGGGTAATTGCTATTTACCATGTTGTTGTCAATGTTTGAATTTGCCTCCTTAGTTTGGAAACATTTCCTTACGTTGCTCAAATTAAAATCATCTAAGTTGAAATTAAAATTTCACACTATAAATTTCTTATTCCGCCTGTTTTACAAATTAAATTATCTATATTAAAATGCGATATTCTCAAGCACCACGTAAGCTACAGCAAACTCCATGATCCACACACTGTTCTACAAACAAGGAAGACGGAAAGTAAATCGCTCAACCAAACAAGAGGGATTCCGTCTGTGTTCGACTTAAATGTCATTCAAACAATGCATTTACATACTTATAGGTTATATATCCAATGCGCGTCTGTATTATGTTCTACATTTTCTAGTCGTTGGGTTGGCGAATTCTTTACGACACATTTATGTAATTTTAGATAGGTCATTTGATTTAGAAGTTGAATATATTTATCAAGGTGAACGGGCGTTTATTATTACCGGATTCCCCTCTTTCGTGTCGCCCGATTGCCATTGCCCCACTCTGCAGATATCGCATACTTGTTCTAACAACATTATTCGCTTTACCACATCTTACAATCGATTATTTACTATGAGAAATTTGCATGTCCTATATTATTTATATGCGAATATCCATATTTATGACACTATTTTTAGATCAGTTCCGTTATCGTCAACAAAATTAATAGCTCAAGTTTTATCCGCTTATCTGAACTTAAGAAAAGACATCGTTTTTTCATCATCTCAAGCATGGCTCCGTTATTAAAAGGATACTACTACTATTTCAGGAAGTAAGTTTGAGATACACCTAATAGTTCTAACAATTTGCATACACTGGAAAATTGATCCCCTTTTAGAGTCTTCCGTAAAATTCATTTCTGTAAGTACACCAAAATTAACCACTTCTATATAAAATTTATTTAAATAAGGAACAATTGAAAGAAAGAATAAGGGAAACTTGGGACAAAATTGCATTGGAATATGTTAAAAACATGTATGAATCTTTACCAAAGAGAATGTTAGAAGTAGTTAATAAGCATGGTAGCCACACACATTATTAAATAAATCTTTTCAGCACGATTTTGTTGTTTTTAATTTTTCAAATTTTTGTTTTTCGTGCATTTTAATTTTTTTTCTTCATATTACGAATACGTGCTTACGATAACAAACAAATAACAAAGATTAAAAAAAGTATTCTATTTGCAAATTTATACATATTGCGTTCAATCAAGTGTCGCGGAGTGTATGCATGTCTTCTTCCAAAGCCGTATTTATTAACGTACATAATATTGGGGCTAGTTTGTGTTTGTTATATTTAATTATATTTGCTGTTATGTTATCAAAACCTGGAGTTTTATTATTTTTTAATTGTCATATTATTACAAACTTCCTTCTACTTCGCTTTGTTAAAATACGCGTGTGGTTTTCTGTATTTTGTAGTAGTTGTTACTGGTTGATTGTTCCTTCCTTTAACAAGGTCTCCTGATTTCTTCCCGATTGTTATAAAAAAATTATTGAATTCTTCGGCTATTTCCGCTTGGGTCTTCGTCACAAATCCATCATACTTCATAATTTCTGTTATTTCATTTTTGGTGTTTTGGTTCTTACTTATTTTAGAGCACTGAAAATCACGTTAAGCATGACATTTGTAATAAATTTTTTTGACTGGGAAAATATTTAGGAAATTTTATTTGAAATAATATGTGGGCGCTGTAGATGTGGATTGGGACCACTGTATTTTCTCAATTCTACTCTATGTAAAACTTATTGTTGGTTATGATGATTTTTCGATAATAACAAGTAAATAGCAATAATAATACTGGTATATATATATTTTTTTAACTAAACTAAAGTATATTATGTATATTTTACATTGCAAGTAACTGTGGAATGAGAAAAAATGTAGTACGTGTCATTACAGGGCGGTAAATATGTTACCCAACTAGGGCGGTGAAATTGGCCTACTGTTGCGTCAATTGACAGGTTTACAATTGACGAGGCCAAAAAATAATTTTACACAACCACAACAATGAATTATTTTTAATAACATACTGTTTACAGCCGCGAAAACATTTTTAAATATCTTTTAGATGAGTATAATTAAATGGTCGAGGTAGGAGTTTAACGTAGCCCTTTCCACTTACAACCGACCAGCTATTACTGTTATATTTATAGATCGCTCGAAGATGCTCGCTCTGTATAGTGAACTAACCGAAGCGGGCGCATGATTTCGGAAGATATCAATGGGTTCGCCATCTATCGAGGCGGATTTGGTGTTTGTAATTTTCTACAGATATCTCTATGGGAGACGAAAATGAAATAAATTTATGTAAAAGTTTCTAAAAGAAATGTACACATTATATGAAGTTCATAACTATATTCATTATGATATTGTATAATTAAAAAAAAAAAATACATTTTATAGCTATTTTATAAAACGTCCTTTTGTAACATTAAATATTAACATGTAATCGTATTATCTACGGTTGCGGGACCTATTAACGGCACCGTTCGATTCCGCGAAAGTTGTAACAAATCAAGCGAGCGAATCGACTGTTCAAGAACTCGCGGACGTCTCGAGAACTGTTGTATACGGATACGTTCTATACGCAATCATAGATTGTTGACATTTGTAACTAATTCTTATTCAGATCGTATCCGAGGCGGCCTTGCCGGCCGCGCCTGCTTCTATTTAGAAACAAAAAAAAAGGTGACCCGTTCACAAGCATCGAAACCCGATCACTTTCTTCATCTGTTTATAACGGTTTCACCATAGACGCTTTAACAGCTACTTGTTATAAGTACGTATATGTGTACACATCGACACCCGTAATAGTATACCTATAGGATACCCAGGTGCACGGAAGAATTTTAAATGCTTAATTCAAGTAAAACAAATACACCTACCTAGCAATTAGTTTGTATGTAATCGATGGAGATTATGTTGGATTTCTGTTGAAATTTTTATATTTTTTAAGGGATATGATTTTAATGAAAGAAATTAATAAAACAAATTTAACCTATCCCTGATAGGGAAGTGTTTCAAATTATATAGAGAGGTATGGTTGTTTCCAGAAATTTCAATAACTTAATTCCGTTTTATGAGACTAATATGGATTTCCGACATGTGCTTTTTGTACTTAGCGCCTTTAAAAGAAGCACAATTTCGCGGTACACACATTTAAATAAATTCGTCTTGGACCAAATAAATCTACTTTTTGAACATCTTTTGGTCTCCACTTAAGAATATTGTTTACTTGTATTAAAAGCATTAGTCTTGGAGCAAAATGTTAGAATTCTTGAATTAAATCAGTTTACATGTCTTTTTAAGAATAGTAATACCTTAAAATCATAACGTTTTATACAAGGATTACTTCTATAAAATAAAAAGTAGCTATTATTTATGTGATAAATGGTTGGTTTGAAAAAGTTTTTTTTTGTTTTAAGAATAACAAGTTATTATGAAATGAATGTAGCCACCATAAGTTTTATCCTTCTAAATGTTCAAATCAAACTTACAAGCCGCCTTTATTGTTCAGATGCACATACAAGGCTTAGATACTCTCTTGTGCATGTACAAATTATCGAGTTCCAGGTCCCACAATTTTTTACGTTACCTTTAGTTGTTCTATTCACTAATGTTTAGAAAAATAAAAAGGACACATAGTTTATTGCACAGCAATGTAAGAGTCTCCATTACAACATGCAAGTACTTACAATGATTTAGAATAGACAGTTACCAGATACTTACAATCGATCCAAATTCAGGAGTCTTTTCAATGTAACTAACTAGCCCACAATGCGTTCAATGAATGACTGTTTAGAAATCCCTCACTACAAAGTCTTCTAATCTAAGATTTAAAGTAAAACGCTAGGTTGCATTTTCTTGAGAAGTGTACGCATGTCCCAGCCTGATCGCTAAAATATGCATATCTGTTTATCTTATTGGTATAAATAATAAACTAAACTAACTAAACTAAACTATGTTCTAACTTACCTTGCACAATTGCATGTTAAATACTATACTTGCTAAGGAATGTGTTTATTATCCCATATATAGGAATTAATTGCTTTATATCATTATATCATTTTCGTCCACGCTTATGAACTTGGCTTCATGAATCAGATTAGTTCCTTATTAATACTTTGAATTAAAAAAAAAAGGTTGAATGCGATGAAAAATACACGCCATACAAGTTGTGCTACCTGAATATCTTTTCGGTTCTATAATTATACTATTATACATATGCATACCTGCATACCGATAATACTGTAATCTAATAAAAAACACTTGCGTTTAAATATCTTTCTGAGATCCTCCAACAAATCCAATTCGAACAGCAGTTTACTTACCTACTTCATAATCCTATGTTACCAACCATTTTGTCATGTAATTAGACGTAATTACATAGATACATGTAAAACTAGTAAGATTCCATTAAACAACTTCCCTAAAAGAAGTTCACACAACGAACTACTCTGTAAGGTAATAAACGATCACACAATTGACCAACAACGCAGATACAGCGTTTTGCTGCTGCACTCTAACTGATTCCAACATTTATTTATTATATCAAATAAATCCCCCGCATTGCTGCGCATGTACAATAAGCTGCATTCCCTATTTACTTGCACTAAGCAAATATATTCTCTAGTTAAGAAAATTTATCGAAACAAAAGTTTTCTTGAATTAAAACTTTCAATTTTCTTAGTGGTGAAAGATTTACTTACAACAAAATTATCTTATTTTCTCTATAAGAAAATCATGTTAAAACAATAGTTTGTTTTGAAGACAGAATGCATCTTTCTGTGTGTAGAGGTAGATCTAGAAAAATTGAACGTTCACAACTAGGAAAGGATAGCAATGGACAAGAAAGAATGGAGACTTATAGCCACAGATCATAACCAAATAAGATGGGTAACTTAATGATAGAAATGTGTCCCAACTTTAGGCCATGTAGTTGTACTCCGAAAAACTAGATTGCGCTACATTGGGTGTTTGGCGCGAAATTTAAAATGAAATATATAGGGTCTAGGTATTACATAAAGATTGTTTGGGCTGGGAAGCACGTAACTTGAAAACTGCTACTTTTGCGGAGACGAGAGAACTCAATTTTATTTGTTAATGCTGTTTTGTATCTGCCCCTTATAGTATTTGCACATCATAGTGTGTTAATAAATAGAACAATAATAGGAATACAAAACGGCATTAATAATTTTTAAGTTCTTCTCGTCTCCGTAAAGTAACAGTTTTCAAGTGACGCGCTTCCTAGTCCGAACAACAATTATTAGGTACATATGAGACACAAATGTTTTATAAAAAGACAAGACGCCAAATTTCTTTATTATTATTTCAGCAGTACCTATAGTATACGGAAAAACAATGAATACAACAGTAAAAACAATGAATAGAAGAATTAACCCCAATCTAAAAGCTCCATATATATATTATACAATAATAAACAACAATAAAGAAACTTACTTCTTTTTAGATTTCAAATATTTACTTTTACATCTTTGCAAAAATTCGTCTGACGTATTTCGCGAACCCTTACCACCATCCTTAAATATCGGGAAGCTCCCTTGCAATAATTAAAAATAATAAATTTTATGAACTGTAATACAATTGTTTTGCTAAGGCTCGCTTTATGCACATCAGATTTAATTAAATATCTTAAGTCAATATTATTACAAATAGATATGTACATTAATTTAGATAACTCTTTTTACCGCAAATATGTGGTGGTATATTCATAGTAAACGCATAAATTAATTTCACGTTTCCAAAAAATTCGTCGTTACAATATTGCAACCTGTGCTCCGGTGAAAATTCCAACGATTCAGTGAATAGATGGCGACTAGACGCTGGAGCTTGAGAATACTGTTCCGACATGCAACACAATTGCCCACAGATAATAATACTTTCTTAATAATATATCCCGAAACAAAAGACAGTGCTTCCTTGCTCACTGGTACTGTTTCCGCACTTATATTTACTATAGGAGCAATCTTTTCCAGATCTTCCACAACTTGTGGTTGTCTTGTTTTAAAAAGCTTCGTTATCCTTCTCACAAATCGCATTAATCGAATGTCTGGAAGCCATACTGTTAACCAGCAACTGTTTAAAATATGCAGAAAATACAGGAGTTTATGTTGCGACCACTGTGCTGACGCATTTGTCCAAAAAAATTTTCAATAGGGTCCTGATTGATCTCGATGAAAAGAACTTGAAGCCCAATTCTCTAATAATTGTGTCATATAAACTGAAGCCTCTTAATGTAACTACCCAATTTTTAAGTGAAGGTGGTCGAACTGTCTTCCCATCAGCTGTTAAAAAATACATATTTTCCAGCATTTCTCTACAGCCGACAACAAGTAAAATAATATGTATACTCACACCACTGATACTATGTAAAAATATTAGAATTGATTAATGTAGAATTTCACAAAATTATAACACCCGCAATTCGCAATTCGCATATGACACTACGTGAACATAACCCTCGTAATGAGATGCAAAAATGCGAACTTTTCACTTTTATTCCCGCCCGGTTTATATCCTCGCTGAATCCGTAGATCGGTAAGGTGGGGAGTAATAATTAATTTGTACTAGTGCCGCCCTTCGTGTTTTCAGCGCCCAACTACGGGTCTTGTGACGTCATGAGGACAACTTTTGGGACCAAGTGCCCACCCGGTGCTTATAGCCAACCATGCTCAGGCTTTTAGGGCCTGTAGAGCTAACTGCACTAAATTAACTGGAGTTTCGGCTTTCTTCGGTATCTCCATTATTTGATAATGTTAGTTGACTCATTGTTTAAGTGAAAAAGGATTAAAAAATGTACAAAATAGAATTGACAAAATACTACAATTGTACACTACTTTCTTTTTTTTTTGTTTGGACAATTACAATTTTGATTTAAGGTGTTTGTGATACCGTAAAGACAATCTTTCAGTGTTTTTTTAAGCATATCATTTCATGATTTCTTAATGCACTTTATTCGTACTGAAAGTAAGCAAATTTCCGCTAAATGGGGAAATCTGTATTGATCTCAGTATTTCTTATAGGTAGGTACTTCGTAAGATATCAACTGAGACATCGAAGCCAATTTATGTCTCTAAAGTGAGTTATTTTCGCAACACAGTTCATTCTGATATTTTGTTCACTATTTCAAGTACTTCTATCCCAAGGTTTGCTGCTTGTCTCCGGGATACGCATTGTCAGTGCGTGTTTTATTTCTTATATTAGCACTGAAATGCCAATGTATATAAAAATGTTGGCGGCATTTTATTTAGTCATGGCCAGCTTATTTATTGTAAGAGCTCTTCTATTCCAAGAAAATTTAATGTCAATTTTGAATAGAAATCATTTGACATATCGGCGGTAGAGTCGAGTCATAATTAAGTTTATTTTATTGAAAAAGCAATAAAAAAAAAACTTTTAAATACGAAAATAAAGTATTTACTTTACGAGAATGATCTAAATTTACAGATTCTTAAAAATGTGAAAATATATGTTGATATATGTTGCTATTATTATTAAAATATGCCAACATTTACCCTCTGTAAAATCGCTCTTCGTGTGACCTGGGGCAATTGGTTTTAGCACCATTTGTATGGGTCTAGCGCTTTCGCACTCCCAACAGTGAATAGTAATCCATTCCATTCAACGTTTACTGAATAATCATTTCTGTTTTACTGCAACTGGAGCTACCAGTATTATGAGGTGTTACTTTGCGAATATATCAGGAGATTTAATAAAATATTAGGATAAATGCGTCAGCATCAATATAATTTATTTATTTAACGATAATATACTTTTTTTCTGCTTAAATTTATAGAAATGATTTGATCTCATTTATATAAAACAGTTCAGCATATCTGTCGCCTCATCCATAAATAGTTATGCATAATTATCAGAATGCGGCGAAAATAATGGGAATGAATAGTCCAGTATCTCGAAGCAAACGCGACAGTTGTATTTGAGACTTGCGGTTTAAAATTGTCAACCGCTCTCGAAAAATTTGATATACAAGTGATACGAAGAGCCTAGAATGGTCGCCATGAGGTCAATTACAAGCCAAAAATAATGCCATATTACTTACTTCTTGTAGTTTTAGAAATATTACAACAAATATCGAAAAGCAACTTTCTACCCTGGCTCAATACTATACATTTGCGCCAATAACAAGTGTGCAAAGTGGAAGGATCCTTCTCATGGTTTAAGTCTACTTTCAAACAGGGTTAGTATTGCTCTATTTGTACGTGTACGCAATGTTGATATTAAAGCTGTTCTTTAAACACATAACAACAATAAAGAGAAACGCAAGCTATGTACACTATTTTAAGAAATAAATGCGAATCGAGTTAGCGTAGGAGGTAGGCAGCCAATCCAACAAGGTCATATAGTAGTGATCCGTAACGTACAATGTTTCTAGCGGTATTTTTCGATTTTTTTTTAATTGCAATAAAATATTCGCGTTCAACATAGTAACATGAAAATGTGTAAGAAAATAATAAAGGGCGATCATAATAGTGCAATGTAATAGGGTTGTTTCTGACTTGGTAAGTGTAAGTATCTTAAAATATCGCTTAGAATAGCTTACAATTATGATTATTAAGGGGTGTAATCCAAGACTACGTTCTGCATATTATTAGAAATATGTCTAAATCTACAATACATAATTAATTTATTAATATTACGCACTTTTGATGCGTTGTTACATTGCTCTTTATCATTAGCGCGCTAGTCAATTGGAATGTTTTTTGTGACAGCCTCTTACCTCTTCGTATTTCTTTTGAATGTAAACAAACATGAATTTACGTGTCATAATAATAAGAGTTTGGGCCAGTAAGCGAGGAATTTACAGTACATGTGACAGGGTTGTTTCTATCTGCTAAAATCCGAGTAAGGTAACTTAAAACCTCGTTTAAAATAGCTCTGTGGTAAAGGGGCCAAAGGGGTTGGGAGTTGACGCTGTATTCCGTAACTTGTAAGTTTGAGTCTGAATGTAGGCATTTTTTAGGCATTTCAAGTTAAATACTACAATGATCATTTCATTAGGGTACAGGAGAACGTTTAATTTTGAGGAATTGTTTATGATATCATTATTTAATTAGGTATGCAAGATTGTTAGAAATAAGTCACAAACGATCATTGAAATGCCTTTTTTAATACGTATTACACACTTTTACAGTGTTCTTACACTTTACACAGGTATACATATATTGTATTTCTGAATACAAAGATTATATAGAAAGTCGTCACATTATTGCAAACAATGTATAATACGTATGCAATCATAGTCGATAAATAAATTCAAAAATAAGTAACTATAAATGAGCGATAAACTTGTTTATTTTTTAGAAACATTTATTGTCCTTCCTTTTCAAATGAGTAGAATTCTTCACGAAATAATTTGTAGGTAATTATATTTCGAAACAGTTAAAAAATACGAAATATTTTTGTAATAATTTCAGATAATAGGTGGGAAAATATGTGTGTGGGTAGTAATTAATAGATATAAAATATAATTAATTAATTACAATTGACATAAAAAAAAACATCCCACTTGACTAGCGGTAAAGACCAATGCAACAGCACAGAAAAAGTGTGAAATAATAATAAATGAAGTGATGTATTGTCAATCTTGACTGTTACCTTAATTACTTGCTTTTATTTGTCTTTTTTTATTGGAAATGCCGGTTTGATTATCAGTAAATTACTCGATCTTTACTATCGCGTTTCGGATAATTTATTTATCCTTTTTTAAATAGTATATTTTTTTAAAGGGAAAAATATATAAAACACATTATTTGAAAAAGGATAAATAAATTACCGGAAACGCAATGGTAAAGATCGAGTAAATTACTGATAATCAAAACCGGCATTTCCAATAAAAAAATAAGAGAAATAAAAATTGTAAGATATCCTGTTAAATAATACCTACAACAAATCTTCATTACTTCTGTTTACTCTCCCACATACCAAAATAGACAATAATATTACAGACAATCCCTGAAATTTAAACGAAATTTTGTGTATTAATTATCACTGTAATATCTAATTTGAAAAATGAAAAAGAAATAATGTACCGGCACCAGTCCCGAATTCACACATCGCGAAACGTCGTAGAACCAAACGTCTACTCCCAATGTCTTTCCCACTGACTGTGAGCTACTTTAGGCGGCATTTTAAGTTTCCTTATTCGGATACACTTAGCGAGACAGAAACAGCCCTGTCACAGGCAGTATTATAATCGCTTTCTATTACATTCTGATATGTTTACATAAATCTTTCAACGCGATAATTACCTAGATTGTATTGTAAGAAAAAAAAACACTGCATTGTGAAATAAAAATCAAATAATAGTACTATATGACCTTGTTAGATTGGCTGCCTACCTCCTACGCTAACTCGATTCGCATTTAATTCTTTAAATAGTGTACATTTCAATGGAATCACATTACGTCATGGTTGCATCATAGAAGCGCCCTCCGCGGAGGTACACGGACAAACATAGAACTACGAATAGATCATGCTTACGAAATATGGTGTGAGATTTAAAAAATTAGATGTGTTTCGATTTTTCTTAATCTTATCAGTGTGATAAGTCTATGCAAACCTCTGGAATATCCAGAACTGGTTGCCTTTATAATTTTAATGGTTGGAATTTGAGGTAAATTATTTTACATACAAAATGTTTACCAATATTATTTTATATTTAAGATAAAATTTTGTTCTCACTGACATTTTAATAAGTCTAAGGTTTAAAAATTTAGGTTTGTTTCTATTTTCGCGTATTTTTGTCTTTTTACATCGACATTCGTATGTCATAATAATTAAGTTTTGTGATAAAGAATACCTTAACAATAAACATTTGAATCATATATTCACTATTTTTATTCGTGAATCCGTGAATCTACCCCGACGTTGGGAAAGATAAAACCACGTTCAACCTTTTCTCTTTGAAAAAATGCGTGAAACTACAGACTAAGATAATAAAGAGATCTTTTGAGAAAAATAAGTATAAAAAACATTAAATTACAAAACTTATTACAAAAAAATTCAAAATTAACATTTCTTTCCCAATATATTAATGTAAAATTGCAAACCGATTGTATCTTCCCCAGTTTCTCCTACATAGATGTAACTCTAATCAAATTTTCATGGCAATTTTCAATATTGTTTGAAATAAAGACAATTTATTGCTACGTAAAATTAATATTTATAACAACACTAACAACAGCTATGACAGAAAAATTTTGTTGATCGTTGGATTCTAGATTCCGGAGCCTTTCTAACGAATGAACTTGTTCCTAAAACTAATCATAAAAATGTGTTCTTTATGGTTTCGATTTAAGTAAACATAATTCCTAAAAATTATTCTTAATTAAATACATAGGTATTGTTTTGCTACGTGTAAATTCATAGCATAAATAATTACATAACAACATCACGCTACTACCACTGTATTAGCAATCTCCATCGATTAATTGACGCATTCTACTGTTACTTTTTCTTACGAACACCTGTGCAGAAACCCGTTTTATTTTATTGCCAAAAATAATAATAAAATTCCTGTCGTACAAGGTATAGAAATGAGGAACTAAAGGTGCAGTGAAATTCACCCATTCTATGTAGTTTCTACTTTCATTTCAACATTCGCCGAGCACTTGAAAAATTTAAATATCATCATCACAGCTGTAATTAAATAATATGTCTGTTTTCATCGGAATGCACTTTCCTTTTCTTGGAGTAAATCTTTAAATACAATAAAAGAAAGAAAAAAACTGTTTATGATCAACTAATTCCAAACATTTAGCAGTAATATCAAGCTGTTTATTTTTTCTAATAAAATATTTATTCATTTTCTTAATTGTAATTGCTTTTATTTCATTTATATAATAGCTTTATATATTAATAAAAATTCAAAGGTATCTACACTTTACTTATATATATTTGCCGATTTAAATATGAATTGCAATTGATCGTTAGCCTTGGCTTTATGTAACTTATTTAAGAGACCAGCTACTTAGGTTGCATACACGGTAGGGGAAAATTGTCCCGTAAACTTAATTTTATAGATCCAGGAGTATTATAAGTGGACCTTATTAAGTATTAATAAGGATGTAAATAATAAAGAAAGCGTTAACTAATTTTGAACATATGCTGTTTTTATGTTAATATTTAAAAGTTGTTTAATGTTTAGAATACAACTGCCAGTAAGTAAAATCTCTAGGAAGAGTTAGTACAAATAATAAACGTTTCCTAAATAGATTCCTATCTACCTTTTTAGAGCCGGTATTTCAATCTCCCAATAAAGTTTCCAATAAAAGTTATTAACGGAATTACTGAAATAAGTGTACATTTTCTCTATATATATTAGCTAAATTGTTATTAAATACCCTCATTAGAAATTTAACAGTAAATTGGTATTGATAGTGAACAGAAGAAACAGGGTAAAGTACTTATAATTAATAAACAAAAAATTTAATGAAAAAAGTGTAGCACGACGCGTGTAAATGATTAAAAAGATTTATTATAACTTTTGCAATGATATATGAATTATCTGGATTGTCAGTTCGCTCGTCCTGTTGGCTTTTTCGTCGTTGTCCTTTCCATATTTTGTCTGTTCTACAGTGCAAGTCAAAAATAATTCGACAAACTCAACTTCCTGAAACGTGTTCTAAAAAAATGTGAACGGGACACGAGATTTTGTAAAAAGAAAAGAAACAATATCTGTCTACATTGCTTAAGTTTACAAACCATTGATTTTGTTTTGCCAACATACCAACATCATCATGTATACGGTCGCTAATTCTTTTTTTTTTCTTTTGTAGGGTGATTGATAAAGCCTAAGCAGCAAGTGCTTAAAGCTGCCAAATCTCCCTCCGAATCATCATTACTACTCCGGAAAAAAATCCAATAGATTACACTGGTCAACAGTGAAATTGCTTCTTAGGTGAAAGTACCCAATCCTGAATGAATTCAACGTGCTGAACACGAATATCACATTGAAAAAAGTTGATTGGCTCACGTTCCAGAGATATTGACGTTTTGTCCATTGTATAGATGCTATTGCATAATATTGTTGGACAATCAGTAGAGATGCTCCACAAGTCCACTACAAACGGCAGGCCAAAAGAAGTCGAAAGCCAGAAGCAGACTAATGTTTTCTTACCATGTATTATAATATTGACATAAGTACACTTTTTCTGAAATATGCGTAAATGTTTTCTTACCATGTATTATAATATTGACATAAGTACACTTTTTCTGAAATATGCGTACATATTACAGAAAACCCGTAGCCAATTCAGCTTTTTCTTAGTCATTTTCGTGTTCAGCACATTGAATTCATTAAGAAATGACTATTTTCAGCTTGGAAGCATGAACTTTTCGAAAATTTGTTGCCCAGTGTTATCAGTCGTACAATGAACATGGTGTTGCCATGTTGGACATATTAGAGTATTACGTCCATAACAATAACAAAATTGATGCAGTGGATGAAAGCCTCAACAGTTGTTGGCTGTCCGGACAAAACTGCAAAATATGATAAAGGAAAATAAAAAATGGGTAGTCGGTATCTCCAGTGTTGATCCCAATTTTGTGCTTTCAGTGTATAGTGTCCTGTTAGGCGACCTACTACTGTGTGAAAAACATTCCACCTAAGTAGGTTAATAATCCTTTAGTCCTCTTCTTTGAAATTCCCTTAATAAAGGTCTTTCCATGAATTGGTTGCATTATTCTACTGTTTTTGGTCTCTCTTGATCCTTACCTGTCCTCGTACCGTGTTTTCGGGCACTCCTAGAACAGTTTTTGGGGCTACATACGAAACCACTGATCCATTTCTTGCTAATTTATTGGCTTTCGTTTCCTATGATTCCCGAATGTCCGCACACCCACAGTAAATCGGCTTTATTGTGGTTTGCCAGGCTATTCAGATCTCGAATATATTTCCAAATCAATCTTGATTGTAGTCTGGCATTCATTAATTCCCTCAATATCGCCTGGCTGTCTGTTGCAATACAAATCCGCTTGTTTCTGTAAACCCTCAGAAGTGTAGTTTCCGCCTTTGTTTTAATTCTCTGACTCTCTCGATTCCAGGTAAGTTTGGAATCAAGAATGACACGAAGGTGTCTTTTGTCAGCTTTATTTCTACGCTCTGGAGCTTTAGCGGTCTAAGACCATCTAACTTCCTCTGTTTCGTGAATGCCATTGTGGTGGTCTTGCACAACCTAATATTTGTACCCTCCTTCTCTGTTCATTCTTGTACAACTGGAAGAGACGTCTGCATTTTATTGCGAACTACCTTGCTGAATTTACCTTAATAATAATATGTATATATATATATATATTTACGCCCAACAGATAGCAAAATCAAAAAGGATATAATATGATAATACATACAGAAGACTAATACAGTAATATAACAGCAAACAAGAAATAATGAAATATTGTAATATTAATTCAAGATTGAGGATATACGAAATGAGTAATGAACAATGACCAATAAATAAAAAATTCAGTAAAAAATTCAATAAGAAATTCAATTGAAAATATCTAACAACATATTGGCGTCCCGAGCACTGTGAAACAAAGGCGCTCTCTGTAAGATATTGGTTCGGGCGGTGGGCAAAAATAAGGTGTCCGAGGCTCTCGAGGCAGGTCTAGGCACCAGAAATCCAAGACGAGCCAGAAGGTCGGGAGAGTCAGTTAGGTCAGAATTACAATATCATTTGCGTATCCAAAAGTTTTATGCCCTTCATTGTTCAACTTTACTTGTAACTCGCGCACGACCAGAGAGGACAACACCCCAGCCCTGCAGGTTCCAGTTATGTCCTATTTCAGTCTTGCAATGATGAATGAGTAATTTTCAGTTGCGGAAAATAACAGCTAATCTTATGATCTCGTTTCCCGTCTTGGTGTAGTTTCCACCTTCTATTTTGAGAATATGTATTGAGCTTTGAGGCTCTTTAGATAATAACCTGGTGGGAGGTGTCACATTTTGGAGCTTGCTGAATGTCCTCGCAGTGCCACCTCCAGGATTCTCTCTTTGAATCTCTTAAAGCTTTGTTGTTACCAGTAAGGACTTTTTTATAATCATCCCAAACTGATGTTTTTTTGCTCTAGTTTAAAAATTGCAAATTGGTAACAGAAAATGGGAATATGCAACCTTTTCCTACAATATTTTCCATCAAAAAAATAAACAACGACTTTTAAGCCCTAGTTTGATTAATTTTCAATTTAGAATGTTTAGATTTGTAATAAATATATGTATTTTTTATATTTACCGGGTATTTATAAAATTTAATTCTTCCAAGTTGACTCTGTGTGAGTACATGATAATTGGGAAAATGTAAAAAATATTTTGATCTTATTTTCAGAAATTCTTATTTAAAATGTAAAGGCGACTAGTTTCGAGTGTATAGACTCATCATCAGGCCAAGTTGGAATCACAAAAGAAGATAATGACAAAATAGTAGCTAATTAATTAAACAAAAAGGTAACTAATTAAGTTAAATTGTATATATATTTTTTACATTTTCCCATTTTTTAATTAGTCCTTCGCATAACTTACCGGAGCTGTTAAATATACAATCTAATTTCGTCTATGTAAGCGTACGTATATATGTTGTACTTACATAGGTATATACACATAAGTATGTGAGCTGCATTGCGTGATTTAAGCAGTTTAGTTACTTGGCGTGTTTTTTTCGTTCATTACCGCAGGCAACCAATAATGTTGCATTAACGGCTGTTGGTCCATTATCTGATTTTTAAAAATCCTGTACTCCCAGACGTGACGATAATAAATCCTTGTTTACACCTGTTGTAAACATAAAAACACGTGTTTTTCCAAGTGCCTTTGGATTTTTGCGTGTTGCGTTTGTAGTATCGAACGTCACGTAGGTAATTTGTGTAGTTTAATTCTAAGGGAAATAGTAGATACTAAGTTATGTGCAACACGAAGGAGGTATTTTTATGGTTATAGTTTGAGAATCTAAATCTGTTTGCACAAATTTTAGTAGTAACTGTTATAAAAAATTTAAAATCAATTTTCACTGACAAACGGCAGTAAAAACGATGGAGTCAACTTTTGGCAGAGATACGTTATTAATTTAATTCACTTTAGTGTGACTTAAACAATTAACACTAAAATTGGTGCCATGGCGGGGCTCATGGTCTCTCGTAAAATCACAATATTAATAAAAAAAGATGAAAAAGCAATGGCACTAGAGACAGACTAAGATAGAAACTCTAGTCTGTCTCCAGTGCTACTCTTTAAGCTGTGTTTTCCAAAGGTTTCAACGTCACGTATAAGATATCGCCTCCTGAAGAAAAGTTATGGAAGGAGTATCATATCAATCATTTTGAAGGGTATATTGAACAGAATCTTTCGGTAAAAGTCCAATGCTTTAACGTATATCACGCACAATAAGGCACAGTAAGGCGTTACAATTGGAATTCTTGCAGAGCCATGTTTATCATGAATATACTGAAATTGTGTTTTAGATTTGGCCTAGAATTTGGATACACTTAAATCAAGTATGTGTTAGAGAGAGTAATAGAATTTGCTTTGTATTAACATCATTTGCTTTATTTAAAAATGGTTAGTCATAATTTGTAAGAGCAGCTTGAACTTAAGGCTGGTATGTCTAAAATCATATCTAATATTCATATTAAACGAAAAAGATATAGTAGCAAACAGAAGATGTAACAAATGTTAAACCACCAGACAGGGAAGATGGCATTAGTACTGGTATAGGTAAGAGAAATGGCATCTGCATGGTTAGATTAATCGTGCTGTCTATTGGGTACTTCCATTCAGCAAGTTCAGACGCTTGAAGCATATCAGAGTTTTGTTGTATGAGAAATTCTTCAGGTCTTCTAATGAAAGATGAGGTTTACCATGGTCTTTGGCAAAGTTCATCTTGAGCCTCGTGGTTGAAGGAGAGTGGCACGAAATGGGCTCTACCATTTCCTTGTCCTCCAAACACAGCAAACAATCAATCTGATAACAAAATCCAACTCTGCATAGGAGTCTCCTAAATCTACAGTGACCAGTGAAAACAAAAACAATTGCAATAGTGCATTTTTTGTCGTCCTGTCGGTTTCTTAAGATCTGTATTTGATACATTTCAAATTGTGTTAGACCAGACACCTCGTTAGCTTAATTGGTAGAGTCGCCCGCACGGCAAACGGAGGTGCCAGGTTCAAATCCGACACGAGGTAAAATTTTTAACATAGAAAATTTCCTCATATTAAAAATTACAGTTATAGCAAAAAAGCATTTATTTAACAAAAACAATTATTTTGACACTTTTGACTAAAATATACTTGTTCGCATGTCCTGTGATGGGTGGAGACTATGGCTTGAAAACTATAACAAAAATCCAAAAGAAAAAGTGAAAAAATCCCTTACCAAAAAATTATAGATACAAATCTAAATACGTATTTAACCTGTTGTACTACGTAGACCGGGAAGTCATGATATCTTGTGATGGGTGGAGACTGTGGCTTGAAAACTATAACAAAAATCCAAAAGAAAAAGTGAAAAAATCCCTTACCACAAAAATTATAGATACAAATCTAAATAGGTACGTATTTAACCTGTTGTACGCCGTAGACCGGGAAGTCATGATATCCTGTGATGGGTGGAGACTGTGGCTTGAAGTTTTCAACGATGCTTTGCATCGGGACTACTTTTGACAAAGGAGTAAATAACAACGTTGTTATTAAAGAGTAAGTAAAGTAGTTTATATGAAGTCATGTTATTTTTCTACGTAGAATTGAAAAATGAAATAATATATAGGGTGTTCCATTTAAAATAACGAAATAAGTATCCGTTTGCCTACTCTGTATAGTCAAAAATATTTTTAGGTGATGCAGCATTGGATTCTATAACATTCTTGTAGAAAAGGTTTCTTTCTAAAATGACAAATAGAGCTGTAATCAAAGACCCAGTCTTCGGTGGGACAGCCTGTACATAGTAATAATTATTTATGAACTGAGTTCTGTAATGGCCTAATAAAACTACACAATATACAATACAAAAAAACAAGCCCTAGTGGCCGCGGTTGACGGCATGGGTAATCGACCCATGTGGATGCTACCTTTGTTTCAATACTCAATGCTTTTGGAGATATATTTTTTTTTAGTGGAAGAGGCGAATACAGCATTATGTTCTACCATGAGATCAAGAATGTTGGATATCTATCATAAAATAAATAAAATTTCTTGAATAGTTTTTGAATAAGTCCTTATCATTATTCTGCAAATTGTTGTGATAGCTTTAGGCTCTAACTCAAAGAACATAATGGGTTTAACATTTGCATAGCTTTCTTTATTTTTCATAATTAGATTTTTATTCTTTATTATTGCACGATTTTAGCAATTATGCATTATCTATTGGGTAATTAATTTTTATTTCGCCGTTTAAAGAGGATATTATCAATTACTAGGCATTACATAAATTTTTGTAACGACATAATTGCGAGTAGATCTACATAGTTTTACATATTGATCTGGTTCTCTAATGGCCAGAAGCAACTGTTTATTTCTCGATTTTTGTTCTATTTTCTACCACAAAATAAAGTTATTTTTATAATATCAGTAACCGCTAACTAATTGCTTCCTGTTTACAGCTGTTCTGTTAATAATATGGTATCAAGTGGTGATAAATAAAGGTAAAATGGCGAAAGATAATAAAACTATAGGGTAACTTGAATAAACTGATGCAAAACAATATCATAATTTTATAGTGAATAAAAATATTAAGGGCTAAAATAACATATGACTTACACTATTTTTGAATAATTTGAAATAATTTCTGAATACAATTAATTTCTAAAGAAATAAAATTTGGCGGTAAATTGATAAGATGATGATGATCCTATTTGATCACCTTCTCCAAAGATATTAATTGAATCTTGATATAGTATGAAACAGTTTAAGAAGGGGGTTGTTTCATTAATTCCTTGAAATTATTGTTCATTATAATTTAGAACCGCTGTGTAATTTATTTGCGCACTAACTTTAAATTCCATGTTCTCTTATGTTCGAACAATACGTGCATGTTGCTTAAGTTTACCGATAAAACCATTTCATTATATTCAAGATGAAAAAAATAAAATAAGCGATACTATGCCTAAAATTAACAAAGAAAAACTGCCACTTTCATTTAAAAATTTAATGCAATAACGGTTAACACGGCCATTCAGTTTAATTGTGAAGTTAATAATTTATTACATTAAGAATTAATTATCTCCGTATGGTAAGTAATGATATTTGGTAAACTTTATGATGAAATTTCTCCTCACTAAAGTAATATTAAGGATGACTTTGCAAATAGCAGAGCTTTTGTTAACCAAGCAATGAGTCGTGAGTTATAAACTAGTGTGATAGCTATTTATATGCAGAGTCGGAGATTTTGAAACGCTATAAAAAATAATAGATGTGTTGCTACGTGCCGTTAGGATGTTTATTGAAGACACAAATTAATCCATATTAAGTATTTATACACTTAATTGAGTTCTATATATTTTAATTTTTCAAGTATTTTGAGGAAATTATACGTGCATAGGATGACGGAAAAGATTTATGGTATCTATAATAGTGATTATTGCAGTGCCAAAAGAATAAATTAGAAGCTTTCTTTAAGCCTATCTATAATTCGTATAAGGCGTATCTGTTCTACTAACGCAGATACTAACTTCTGAGTGGTGCAATGATTATTACTAAAAAAAAAGAACACAATCTTAAATAACTCAAAATCTGCAGGATTTAGCTGTAGGACAAGCTGATAGACTATGACGTATTTATGGCAGTAGAATCCAAAAATGTAAACAAATTATATCAATCTAGTTAAAACAACAAAGTGGAGGTCAATATCTTATCAAAAGTGATAAAGTATTTCACAATCGCACAGATAATAATGCCAAAATCTCAAATGTACTAGTAAAACATAATTAATTTTTAATAAACCACTTACCTGGAATACAGTATTATATACAGTACAATAGTATACAGCCATAATCCCTGCAAAGTCAACGGTTATACCACGCATGTGCGTCTCCCGCTCATTCTTCTTACTGCAGTAGGTATTCCCCCTACATTCAGTCATTCGTCATAGCCACTCATAGCTCACAACGAATACTGGCGGGAGCGCAGCGGTTGCTTTGCTATTATCTACACGCAGAAATGTGTTAATTTTTAGTGACCGTGAAACGTATTGTATTTTTATTATGAAAACGAATAAATTGCAATATGTATTGCTTTGGACACACATACTTATAAACTGAAAAGGTGTAATGAAAGCGTAAAACAGTAATTTATAGTATCTATTACGTACTAAAAAATAGTCTTTGCTCATGACAAGAAAATTAAAGTAATTCTAATGAACGAAGAACAAAACCCTCTTAAAGAAATAATAAATTTAACGAAGGAAAAATAAAACTTAATTCTGAGTAAATAATTTTAAAAAATGAAAACTTAAAAGTAGGTAACTCTTAACAATAAATTAAATAAACTTTAACACCAGCTCGGTTACTATTCTATTCGTAATAGTAATAAATAAAGAAATATAAAATTAAGGTTTGTTCATGACAGGGAAATCAAAGACATTCTAGTGAATTTAGGGCGAAACCCTCAAAAAGAAATAGTAAATTTAATGGACTAATAAAAATTAATTCTGAGTAAATAAATTTAGAAAATAGAAAACTAAAATAAGCCTTAGTAATAAGATGGAATAAACGTTAATTTTTTAAAAATCATTGAATCTTCAAACAAAAGGTTCAAATATGCCCATATTCTTGGCTAAACAATATCCTAATTTGTTGTAGAAATTCATTCTAACATTCTCGAACATTTGGGCTAATGTTGTTTGACGTTTGAACAATTTTATTGCGCAACTACTCTACATTAACTGGTCTAACGTCTTCATTGCCATAAATTATTTCTTTTAAATAACCCCAGCAAAAGAAATCGAGGGCAGATAAATCTGGTGAACGTGGCGGTCATTTGATATTTTCAGAATGAGTTCCGATCCACCGGTTAGGAAACTGTTCACTTAAATAGTTTCGGACAGCCACTGCATTATTTGCAGGGCAACCATCTTGCTGAGAGTAGATGTTTTGCATATTTATGTCAGGAAGTTGCTGTACAGTAGGAAGAATGTGGGTGTTCAGTAATTCTAAATATGCCGTTGCGTTCAAATTGGCATTGATAAAAAAAGGTCCAATAATATGGTTTTTTAACAAACCTGCCCAAACATGTAGTTTTTGCTGTTGGTGACTAGATGAACTTAAATATCTCTGCTCATTTTGCTTGGCCCAGTATGTTGTCACAGATAAATTGTGACTTCTAACCAAAGGAAAAGAAGATTCATCGGTAAAGATAATATTGTTTACCAAATTAGCATCTCGGTTAATTAAATCACTTAACTTTCACAAAATACCGTACGCTTAAATGCGTCGCCCTGAAATAATTGTCGGGTTTAGAATATTTAAAATTGTGATACCCATTTGCTTTGAGTATTCGCTGAACGGATGAACGGGATATGTCTAAATCATTAAATCATCAAAATTACGCATACTAACATGAAATAGTGATATTAACTGTTTATCAGTGTTCGTTTGTTCTGACTAACTCCAACATTAAAACTATGATTTCATTCTGTATATACTTCTTCATATCTTCATTTATGCTTCTACAAGAACGAAATTGTAACCCTCTAATTGAAAACAACCAAGCATTCTCAAGACATTCAATATCCGTCTCAAGGTTTATTTATGCCTTATGAAATTTTAAGAATTTCGTTGATTGCACACATATATACCAGACAATGTTTAACAGTTTCAATAAATTTCCTGCATTCTGTCCTCATTGAAAATTTCGTTATAATAGCTTAACGCTGTCATTTACAAGTTGCTCGGTTAATATCTTGGCAATATTCTTTAACAGCATCGTAAATCACGCCTTAAATGTTAGCAACTGGGTGAGTTTACAACAAAATGCGACCAGGTCCGTTACGGTTTACGCAGTACTTACTTTTGCTATACGTTTCTAGAGTTATGTATAGGTGTGTATGCAAATCGCTATAAATCATCTTGATTTAATTTAGGAATTTTATATTATTTCATATCCTGCGCGGACAGAGCAAATTGGCTACTAAACTATTAATTCTACTGTGACCAACTGCTCTGCTATGTCTCAATACTACCATGACGATAATTAGTAATGTAATTTATGACAACAATAAAAACAGAAGCTAAACAATACAGGAAATGATTAACAAACAGTACAAATTAAAGTACGTAAACTTCCGCTTCTAAAGGATGTGTCAATTGAGCGATGAGTCTTTCCTTCATACTAGTCCTCTTAAAAAATCGGAAGATTTTCCACTGCGACTTTATGGTCCAAAAATACATAAACCATGATTACCTCTACGTCCTATAGTAAGTACTATTGGTTCTCCAACCTATTTTGTTGTACAAGCTGTCCCACCGAAGACTGGGTCTTTGATTACAATTCTATTTGTCATTTTAGAAAGAAACCTTTTCTACAAGAATGTTATAGAATTCAATGCTGCATCACCTAAAAATATTGTTGACCATACAGAGTATTCCAGAAGTTTGCAAACGGATACTTACTTCGTTATTTTAAATGGAACATCCTATATATTATTTCATTTTTCAATTCTACGATCTTTGTCAAAGAACTTTTATAGTGTAATTTGCGCCTAACGTATATAAGTTTAACCTCTTGATCTAGCGGATTAAATAAACCTGACGTTTCATTGACAAATTTATGTTAAAATGCAAGAATATAAATAAAATTAGAGTTCTTTAATAGATTACATTTGTTTTCGATAATAGTAACTAAAGTAACAGAGTAACGAAAGTACCGAAAGTAACAAAAGTATCGAGAGTATCGAAAGTATCCAAAGTACCTATCGAAAGTACCGAAAGTATCGAAAGTAATTATATTAAGGAAAGCATGGAACTCAAAGGAACGAATACAAGGAACGAAAGTAAGGATAAGGTACAAGTAATGAAAAGTAAAGAAATCTTAACTAATAACGTAATAAATAAAATAGTAAAACAACAAAATTTCTTATAAATCTCAATATTTTTACGCTTTGTAGTAACGTTTGCTGCAAATTAAATTTACCATCGCCTATTTCTCCGTGAAAAATAAATCTGAAGACACAATATGGAAGAAGAAATTCGCATTCAAAGTTTGTTCTCCCTAAAATTTTCTCAGTTTTCGTCTATGGCCTTACAAAATCTAATAATAATTTTTATCATTATTAATGACAATCTTTTAATTGTGTTGACGTTTTAATACCTGGAGGTGGCATACATAGTTTAGATCGAAATATGTAGTATTAAAAATCTTAACTAATAAACCTGAATGAAAAGGATTTTTTCATATTTTTTATATTTTCACTACTAATAAAGTAACCAGTAGGTCTAAGTAGTCCAGAAATTATTTTTGTTCCAAGTAATCAGTAGGGAGAACTATTTAAAAGTACTATAAGTAATAAGTAATTTACCTGAAATTAAAAAGTACCTAGTGTAATATAAAAATGATGACTCTTTTGAAATAAATATAAAAATGTGGATGGATTCGTATTGAACAATACTAGATTCTTGCTACTTACCGTGTTGTAATTAACTTTCAAATTTGCCGCCTTAATCCGGTAGCTTTTACTTACGTTGGTCACTTGAGAATCAGCTTTAAATTGAACTAAAAGCGGGTTGGTACTGACCAAATAGTTTATCGCTAGATTTTTTTTGAAGTGTGCAAGTTTGGGAATCTCTATAAGCGGTGTATCGGATTACAAATCAAAGGAAACACAAAATAACTATAAGTAATAAGTAATTTACCTGAAATTAAAAAGTACCTAGTGTAATATAAAAATGATGACTCTTTTGAAATAAATATAAAAATGTGGATGGATTCGTATTGAACAATACTAGATTCTTGCTACTTACCGTGTTGTAATTAACTTTCAAATTTGCCGCCTTAATCCGGTAGCTTTTACTTACGTTGGTCACTTGAGAATCAGCTTTAAATTGAACTAAAAGCGGGTTGGTACTGACCAAATAGTTTATCGCTAGATTTTTTTTGAAGTGTGCAAGTTTGGGAATCTCTATAAGCGGTGTATCGGATTACAAATCAAAGGAAACACAAAATAACTATAAGTAATAAGTAATTTACCTGAAATTAAAAAGTACCTAGTGTAATATAAAAATGATGACTCTTTTGAAATAAATATAAAAATGTGGATGGATTCGTATTGAACAATACTAGATTCTTGCTACTTACCGTGTTGTAATTAACTTTCAAATTTGCCGCCTTAATCCGGTAGCTTTTACTTACGTTGGTCACTTGAGAATCAGCTTTAAATTGAACTAAAAGCGGGTTGGTACTGACCAAATAGTTTATCGCTAGATTTTTTTTGAAGTGTGCAAGTTTGGGAATCTCTATAAGCGGTGTATCGGATTACAAATCAAAGGAAACACAAAATAACTATAAGTAATAAGTAATTTACCTGAAATTAAAAAGTACCTAGTGTAATATAAAAATGATGACTCTTTTGAAATAAATATAAAAATGTGGATGGATTCGTATTGAACAATACTAGATTCTTGCTACTTACCGTGTTGTAATTAACTTTCAAATTTGCCGCCTTAATCCGGTAGCTTTTACTTACGTTGGTCACTTGAGAATCAGCTTTAAATTGAACTAAAAGCGGGTTGGTACTGACCAAATAGTTTATGCTAGATTTTTTTTGAAGTGTGCAAGTTTGTGAATCTCTATAAGCGGTGTATCGGATTCCAAATCAAAGGAAACACAAAATAAATAGGTAAATTAAATAATCTATTAAAATAAATAAATTTTTAACATTCAAACGGTGAGAATGGCAAATCAACAGCTAGACAAACAAATTAATCTTATTTCAGAGTTCCTAAAATTATCTAACCTATACTTAAGCAAAATGGATGTCCATTTTCTTATCTTGATGAAGTAATATATTAAAAAAACTAATAAATCGGTTAACCGTTCTAGGATTTTACAGAAACTTGAATAGTTTTGAAAACAATAGGATTATGACTACTTTGAACTTACTACAACCTTATAACAGTCTTACAACACGTCTACAATTACAACGACGATCTCTGTACAATTAAATCTAATTGGGTAAGTAATGTTTTTATAGTGTCTTCGTTCAGTGTTTTACCTTTTTTTGAATTTTAACTGATTTTTAGTTCTCGTAAGAAACGTCACAGGCTTATCAAAAAATATATTTTTGCCATACCGTATTTGTGGATATCTTGTCCGAAACGACTTTCGGACAAGATATCCGGTTGCTTATTTCTTGAGGTTCTATATTCGGTTTCTCAGACAAATCTCGGGAACTGAGCTATTTCCACCGCTCTTGGATTGTCTCGTATTGAAAATTTCGGATATTTCCTCCAAGTAATTTAACTGCTTTATTTTCTGTTTACCACTAATTTTATTTTATAATTTTATTCGTCACTATTTTGTGTTGACTATTAAGCTTTGGCTTAAATTTCCGTATTTTTTTTCGCTTCAATTTTACAATTTTGTGTAACTTTTCTTAGAGGCGCATAAATGCAACTCGAGGCTGATCTGGAGCTGTAAGAACACCTTAAACACAGTGGGGACGGCAAATAACCTATCCCTAATCTGAGTACCTGGGCACTCATTCATTCATGGTAATGAGGAAGCAGACATCCTTGCAAAAAAGGGCGCTGCAGAGCTTTTCCAGGGACCAGAACCTGCCATTGGCATAGCACCTGCGGTTGCTAAACAGTAAATCAATGTATGGGCGCAGCAGAAAGTGCTCCAACATTGGAACAATTGTCCTGGTATGGTACATGCGAAAAAGTGCATTTCGTTTAATCATGTTAGAACCCAGCAACTACTACAATTTGACCGTAAAAATGTCAAAGTAATAGCTTCTGTCTTTACAGGTCACTGCAAACTCAGAAATCACCTACACAGAAACGAACTCTCTGAAGAGATTGAATGCCGGCTATGTTTGGAGGAAGACGAGGCAGTTGAGCACATCTTCTGCCACTGCCCCGCCACAACGAGAATCAGGTATGACATCTTTGGGAAAGTTGACCTTTCCATAGATTTCTCTAAACAACTTTTTTTTTTATGTTTGCATAGGCCTCCTTGAAGATGCAAATCACATCGATTGCATTATTCCGAATCAGCTTCCAAGAAAACGTCAATCGTCGCTGAATTCATATCCGAAGATCGGTCACTTTCGAATCGTAACGTAACACATTGTAATTGTTTTTTCCACTTAATTAAGTTCTTAGACACTAACATGTGATAACTAGCTTTGAAAACACATGAAATCATAATAAAACTCTTAATTTATAACAATTTAACACCGACATTTTTTTTACAGATCTCATTAATTTTCTGTTTTTTGTTGTTTGTTTCGTCGTTAGCAGACTCTGGTTTGACAAGTGAAATTTTTTAGAAATGGTTAGTCAAGAATTAAATAAGATTTGTAACGCAAATTTCACCATACATTTTTGATTTTAGTTTGAATTAGTGCTTAATTCCGTTTATTTTGATTGATTTTCCCATTGGCGGTAGCGTTGCTACCACATGCTACTTTATTTCGAGTTTTTATTTAGTTAATTTCGTTTACGACGCGAATTTCGTCCCCACCGACGGTGCCCGATTCACACAAGTCCGACTCTCACCATCGCGACCGCACCGCGTTGAGCCGGGCGCTTAACGCAAGAGTCCAGTCCGGTCCCCGAGTCCTACCCAGTCCGCTTTGATTGGCGTGTCGGCGTAGCTTCTGACACCCGTCGAGCTTTTTAATCCCAATCTAATTGTAGCGCTGGCACAGTCCACAGGCATAACGCAGGCATTTTATCAATTTTTTTCGGCTCTAGCCGTTGCGCCGGCATTACTTCTGGTACTCCTAGAGTGTTATTTGCGGTCATTACTCTACCGCCAAATTTAGCACCGTCACCGTCATCTAACCGTCGTAGCCCGCGAAAAGCGATCGCGTACTTATTGGCCGACCACCGTACATAGATTTTCGCCTTACGTTATTAACCGAAACATAGCTATTAGATTCCGCGTTCAGTTTTCAAAAGCGTTATGCAAGCCCCTTAAATATTGTAAAGTTCACAGTTTGCGAGTGTACATGTTTTATTTACTTACCTTTTTTTGCCGTCTTTTGCACTTGTTATATAGAAATAAACGTTTGACTTATAATGCACTGTTTCGTTGGGTAGACCGAACCCTGAGCTTTCATCGACTCGTTGTTACCACTTTAGGGTTTACACTTTATTGTAACGATGTAGATCTTAGGCAACACCATTCAAACCGGCACGAGGTTATAATTTCCTGTATGACAACTAACGATCAGCGCCACTAAACCAATTTATGGTGAACCTCCTCTTTCAACTTAGGAGGAGCGACGTATAAGAAATGAGCATTTTAAAGGCAAGTAAGCAATCGAAAGCCCATAAACAAGGTTTTAAAGAATAAGCGGTAAATACCATCAGCAGCGAACCAGAGAAACCCGGAAAGCAACAAGCAAAACAAACGTGGTCTTCGTCGTTACAATTATTGCTGAATACATGTTGATGTATACAGCACGAACTTCTAATTTTTCTTAAGCCGAATATCTTCCGTACAGTTGACAAAAACACCTAATGATTACAGCATCTGTCAAGTGTTTATGTTGACAGATTCTCCGATATGGCATCAACATCCACTTATTACACCTATTGAAAATAACACAAATATGACAATATGCATCTCTTTATTGATAAGTTATTCTGTTAGGCTAAGTTCTCTGTTATGTCACATATTGCACTTGATGATAAAGATGATGAATCACTTTTCTTGGCCTTTGGTAACACTACTTACCATTCCAGACAGCCATTAGCATACCATCAAAATACCATAGACACACAATCAGGAATTATTACGTATTAACGTCTACAATTAATGCCAAAAATTTACCGTAAGTACACATTAAAAAGAAAAATCAATTATTTGTGAATTGCTTGCGTAATGTTATACCAGACAACAGCGAAAAACAGGCAATCGGCCGTACACTATAGTTCATTCTTAAACATTAATTATGAAATGCATTTTTAAACTCATTTAAAGGCATTATATAATAATAATAATAATAATAATAATAATAATTTATTACGTTGCCCAACAGAGAAAATCCAATTACAGGACAACATTGCATTATAAAAATACATATGCAAGTATACAAAATCTAACTATCTAACTTAATACAGAAAATACTAAAACTAAACTAAACTAACATCTAAAAATCAAAGCATAACATTAAAGAAAATTAACACTACCGGTACAGTTAGCAATGATAGTTTTAAGGGAAGAGAAGTGAATGTCAATATCTGTGTCAGATAAGGAGTTGTAAATAAGACACATTCGATAAATCGGCGACTTCAATAGCATATTAGTTCTAGGTGTAGAATTGTGGAAAGTATTGATATTTCTAGCAGATAACCGCGGAGTATTAAAACGAATATGGCTAAGTAAAGACGGCGAGTCAATGCCGTTATTTAGCAAGTTAAAAAGGAATTTAATATCGGCTTGATTACGACGAAGATCTAAAGAACCAATACCGAACATATTCAGAAGAGCTACATGACTAAATCCTTGAGGAGGATAGACGTGCTGTTCCCTAAAATGTAAGTACTTTAAGAAACGTCGTTGTGCTTGCTCAAGAAGATATATGCAATTTTTATATTTAGGGGACCAGACAACAGATGCATATTCCAGTCTAGATCTGACAAACGCATAATAAAGCGATAATACACAATCAGTGCGAGAGAAGTTTCTAGAAGTTCTAATAATGAAGCCTAGCATTCTAAGAGCGTTGTTAAAGATATCAAGAATATGGTCAGTAAAAGAGAGTTTAGTGTCAAAGGTTATACCAAGATCTTTGATGGAATGGTTACGTTCCAAAACAACATTGTCGTAATGATAATCATATATGATGGGTTTATATTTACGAGAATAAGTCATAACTTTGCACTTGCTGACATTCATCGATAATTTATTAGTAATGCACCAATCACGAACAGTATTAATCTGACTTTGGAGATAAATGCAGTTATCAACACTATCAACCGTTACAAATAATTTAAGGTCATCGGCGAAGAGAAGTTTAGGACAGGACACAACATTACAAATATCATTAATAAAAATGAGAAATAAAAGAGGGCCAAGATTAGTTCCTTGAGGAACACCAGAAGTAGGATAAAAGTGTGGAGATTTATAGCCCATATATCTAACATAGTTTTTCCTGTTCTTGAGGTAAGAATCAAAAAGATCAACAAGTTGCGAAGAAAACCCAATAACATTCAGTTTATGAAGCAATAAAGTGTGATCAATACGATCAAAAGCCTTAGTGAAGTCCGTATAGATAACATCAGTTTGCTTGTTATTATCGATATTAATAGATATAAACTGAGTGATCTCAACTAAATTGGTAACAGTGGAGCGCTTACGGACGAAACCATGTTGGCTAGTGCTTATAAGAGAATGAACTTGAGGATAGATGCAACAATAAATACACTTTTCGAAAACTTTAGCGAAGTTGTTGATAATGGCTATAGGTCGGTAATTAGCAACAGCCTGTCTATCACCTTTCTTAAACACGGGTACCAAACGTGTAGTTTTCCAGATATCAGGAAAGCAAGCAGTATTAATAGATAAATTGAATATGTGACATAGTGGTGAAGCAAAAATGTAGGCACAATCTTTTAATAGAAAAGGAGGTAGTTGATCCGCACCCATAGTGAAATTGTCCTTAAGCGTTTTTATAGCGCAAATAATATCATTTTCTTCGATATGGCCGATATTGATACAAAAATTATTGGTCGAGTTGGCGGTGGTCGGGAGAATATTATTAGATGTAGGAAGATAGACTGATTTAAAATATTCACAAAAGCCATTAACGATTGACTCTGCAGTATGCAGTTCATCACCGTTGGTGTCACTAATAATATTGGGAATGCCATAATCTTTATTTTTAGTACGAACAAATTTCCAAAACTTTTTGGGGTTGTTTGCGATAGAAGTCTGTATGTGCGCCAGATAATTATCATACAAAACTTTAGAGGTAACTTTAATTTCTCTACGCAACTGCTTAAACTTGGTGTAATCTTCATGTGACCCAGTATTTTTATAACGACGGCGGTAGATGTCCTTTTTATTAATGTTTCTTATATGTTGAAAAGTGAACCATGGCGGATAATCACCATGACAATTGTTTTTTAGGGGAACATATAAGTCAATATAAGCGTGAATAGTGTTATAGAATTTAGCGCAAGCGTCATTAACATTACTGATGTTATACAGCTCAGACCAATCCGTGTTGTAGAGAGCACCATACAGACTATTAAAATCAGCTCTTCGGTAATTATAATTTTGCGCAACACTACTGCTGTGGATGGAGGATAACTGTTTAATAAAACTAATAGTGAGCTTGAGAGCAGGGTGATCAGCTTCCTCTTTAACAATAGCAGTGTCATCCCTTACAACAGTATAGTGAACAATGTTCGTCAATAGTAAATCCAGCAGTCGGCCATTGGCATTTAATATGGTATTAATTTGATTTAAGTTATTAAAATTCATAAATGATCGAATAGTTCGGTCTTTTCTATCATTACTAGACGGATTACAAAATGCGGGAATATTAAAATCGCCCAGTATAATAACCTTATTGTTACTACAAATATTAATTTCCTCAAGTAAACTAAAAAACACATCTAAATCATCTGGTGATAAATCCGGTGGAATGTAAACCACAATTATGTAAATCTTTCTACAGTTAAAAATTAAACTACATCCAACTATATCAACGATAGGCAGATTTAATTTTATCACGCTTAAATCAAGTATTTTAACCTTATATTTAGACTTAATAGCTAAAGCAACACCACCACCACGACTTCTACCAGTAACATCAAAGTTGCGATCGTCCCTAAATACAGTATAAGTCGGAGAAACAAATTCACTTGAATGAATATCAGGGGAAAGCCAACTTTCAGTAATACATATAGCATCAAACTCGGCATCACTGGTATTAGTAACAAAATCCAAAATCTTATTCCTTAAACTACGTACATTTTGATAATATATAAGTAGATCTCTGTTGGGCGTTGTTAGTTTAAAGAAGTTATTGTTGGGATCCCTTGCTGATACTTGATCTTCAAATTAGTGGCACCATCTGCAATCCGAGAATCTAGTTCAGCCTTAATTTTCTTGAAGTAATCGAGCTGGCGTCGGGTCCTGTCAGAGGATATACGAACATTTTGATGAGACGGGGAATCGCGCAGATGCTTAGCCCTTTTCAAAACAATGTGAACATCCCTTACACTCCCAAGTTTAACCTTCAGAGGGCGATGTCTTTCAGTATTTGAATTGAGACGCCCAACACGACGAACTTCAATTTGATCCAAATGAATGTTGGTTTGAAGTGCGGCCAAAATATTTTTAGCAATACTTATGTCGTGATTAGTATTTTCAGTGGTATTTTGGGATTGAACTTCAACAACATTGAAAAGCATAATGTTTTGTTTACGATTGTTGCGATCTTCCAATTCTGCCAACAACTCTTCAAAAACCGTTTCATTAATAGGAGGACTACGATTAGATGAGATATCATTTTTTAGGTCTAGTATGGCTGCTCTGAGTTCGTTTATATCATTAGCCAAGACATTGCAATTTCGACATGACCAAGACAATCCTTTCTTAGTTTTAATTGTTCGTAACTCAGAGACGCTCAAATCGACACAAGAGTGAATGAAAGAATTTTTACAAACGGAACAATCAATAATTTTATGATCCTCAGCGGTTGATTTGCATCCGCAGGAGCAACTATTAACAACCATAATGCCAAAAATGAATAACAAAAAAAATTAAATTAAACTAAGGGAAAAAAGAACGGGGACACACTCTTCACACTTTGGGGTCGTTCAAAGTGACTAACGAAAACACACAGACAAAGCAGACCACGGTAGGGAAAAAGGTAGCGAATAACAAAGGAGATTAAGGTAAAAACAGAACAGATAATTCTTAAAGAAGAAATACTATAATATTTTCTGAAGGAAAGAAAATTATTACAAGAAGTCCGGCAAATACCGTCCTTAAAAAGCAAGTGAAAAATAAATGTAAATTTGAACTTGATACCTTTATCGCCGATTACGTTAAATCTGTCGGACGCACAATAGTAAAACTTAGATAATGAGATAGCCACTGAATAGATCTAACGAACAGTATAAATTAGACAATTTAATATTAAAAAAGAACCACTATAATCTTCAAAAAACTTGGAGAGTACTCACATATGTATCGACGTGATACTGAACTATATAATAATATATCTTGCAACACCTTGAAAATTTAACAGTTTTATGGCATGGATTGATATATTAGACTTGCGCTTGTTCTCTTTTGTATGTATTTAATTACTGTATACAATCTTTTTTTAAAGTTTTGCAAATAAGTATACGGGAACGAATCAGATGATATCTCTGGGATTAATTTGCGTGTAAAGTGTAAAATTTCAACGGAACACGCATACTTGAAATCAGCTAGGGTGTGATTCATTTGATGGCGTTTCCAGAAACGAAAAAGAAATTACACGGCAAACCTTGAGCTCAAATTGAGCATGGACTTTCAACTGTCAGCGTTTAGCGTAATAAATAATAATGCGAATTAACATTCACAACGCGTTTGAATTTGGTTTTGGGCATAATCGCTATGGGCGTTGTAGTGACATTAGAACTCTTTTTGATTGGTTCTAATCACTTGATAATTTTCTTAACTATATCTATGAGATTATTAAAAAATAGAATTTTCTCATAACGTGAGAACAACAACGCACTAGCCATACGGTAAAAGCGCGAGTTGAAGAGTCGATACTCGATCGGGTCAAATCAAACACCCACCCACATGCGAGTTTCTCGCACTACCGACCTTATATTTCAGTCTTCATTCCTTCCGTTAATGAGGCCTCGCGGCGATCTGATATCGACACCTCGGGTCCCGGGGGTCATTATAAAAAGTGTAGCGTGTAAACAGCGCGTTAACACATGACCAAAGAGGATGGACAAGATGATAGCTATCGAAGGACTTAAGAAGTTCCACTTTTTGTGTAATCAGGTGCAGGATGTTACTGTATGATACCAGTAGGTAATTGCGAATGTATATACAAGAACATTCTTATAAATGTCGTTCACACGAACAAGAAAAGTATCAATCGCAGGAATTTAAATGCCAAATGATTTTAATTAGGAGCAATATATTTTTATCGGAATAATTACAACGGACGCGTTTCTTAACGTCAATATATTGGAATTTATTTGAATGGATGTGTTGATATCATTTTAGAAGTAGTAATAAAGGTTAAATAATTGTCAAGAGAAAGAAAAACATATATACTCACCTTCTTTTTTGTAAATTGCTAAAGTAGACAGCAACAATGTAAAGACTTATTATGCTCTACCTGTTCTTGTTACAGAAATCACTCCAGTATACTAGTGTCGTGTAACAAACTTTACAGGCCCTAGAATGGAGTTTTCTGTATCTCTTTGCCTCAATTTTGTCCATCTAAAACAGTTGATGCTTCTTGTGATGCAGCGCCTCGCAATTGCAAAATATATATGAGTTTCCTCTGGTTCGTTTTTACATAGTCTGCAGTCAAGGTCTCAATTGAACATCCCTATTTTGTGTAGGTGTTCCTTTGCCGGTGCATATGCAGCTGATTCCTACTTAAAAGTAGTAGTTCTTCAGCTCATCTCTGGCATGGCTTGCCCACAAATTGCTTGCGATAGTCTTGCTTGGGTATATTTGCCCAGTGTTTCCAATGCTTTTCTCCTATCCTCCTATATGACTTCGGACCATGCTACTGCTTATTTGCAACGCCCTTTAGAGAAAGATTTCTTAAGGCTTTTATGACTTACTATGACGGCTACTCCTAAAATGATTGAAAGATAACTGTGGAAGAACACTTGGGCTTTACCAAATTGCCGGAGCTGTTACGAATGCTTTTGGAAAGGCTGCATGCGTAATAACAGCTAATAATGCGTTTCAGCGAACTGGAATTTGGAGTTTCAACCCAGACGTTTTTCAAGAACACGAATTCGCCTCATCTCGAACAATTGATTGCTCTAGAGCTCCGTCACCTTCAAGTTCAACTTTTCCTGGCAATGAATTACCGACTAACAATCACGTACAACCTCCAGATTCCGTAGATCTAGGAGACTCATATCATGACTCTCAACCATCCACTTCAGAAACTAACTGGAGATCTTGCGTAGATGAAAATCAGAAGAATAATACCGCGGATTTGAAAATAAAAGTAAAAATATTGGACATTAGGCCCATTCCAATCCCAATATTTTATAGAAAACAGAGGAACACTAGAAGGTCTCTACCATCGACAATTTTAACTGAATATCTGTATAAGAATGAGTTGCAATCCAAAGACACTGTCCACACTAAAAAGAAGCAAGCAGTCAAGTGAATTGGTGTCAAAGATCAAGAAGTCGAGATCAGAAAGAAGAACAGAAAAAAAGTGGAAAAAGAGCAATAGAAAAGCAGACAGTAAAAAGGAAAACTTTCCTTAAAGAAGAATGTTCAGCCTGCGGTGGACTGTATGATACTAGCACTGAAGATTGGTGTTTTGCTACCTATGGGCACACGAAACCTGTGGTACCCTCGATGATCTGTACTTCACTTGTTATAAGCTTGTCAAAAATAAGTTTCATCTTAGGAAACCACTTGTCCCCTCTTGCAGTACCGGTTGCCTAAAATGAGACAAATGCAGTATTTTTTTTTAAATTTTGCATTTTACAAAATGTATTTTCTTACTTATGTACCTAAGCTTTCTCAAATTAATATGTAGTTTAGTAAATTTGTGTTCATCTAGTGTGCTTATAAAGGTCCATATAGCCACAGTAGGTGATTTTCTCCTAATTTGGAATATTATAATTAAGCAAAACGAGAAAAATAGCACCTTTTTGTAAATCATTCAACTTTGAGCCCTCTGTGGCACCACTAAAATTTAACCGAATAGGCTAAAATTTTATCTGCTCTCTTTGTACATGCATCAGAACTATTGTAGGGGGTTTTCTAAAGAAAAAAACCACTACTTAAAAATAACGACCACCACACTGCGTATAAATATAGTAATTGTAATGTGGCATTAGCAAGTGTTTTATTTATTTGATTTTATGGATTAAGCTTGTTACACAAAGAGATTCCAATAATTTCTTTTATATCATAGGTCTCCTCTCCCAAATTATGTATTATCTTTTTTTAAGCAATATTTGGGTCCTTTACTCTTTAGCCTCTATCTCAGTGATATATCTGAGTGCTTCAAAAACTCGCGTTTCCTTCAATATGCTGATGATCTAAAGATATTTAAACTTGTACAGTCCATGATGGACTGTGTTGAGCTACAGCAGGACCTTCATAGATTGTGTGACTATTGTCTAGAAAATAAACTCTTTCTAAATTTTAACAAATGCAATTTTATACAGTTCACCAGAAACATTTCTAAATTTCAATTTTCGTATGCCTTAAATGGATGTATATTAACTGAGGTTTCTAAGATTAAAGATCTGGGTGTCATGCTGGACGCGAGACTGGCATATTGTGAACACGTGCAATACATTATTAGTAAATGTACCAAATTGCTTGGTTTTATTATAAGAATATCCAGAAATTTGTCTTCCTCGGCTTGCCTCAGATCTCTCTATTTTGCATATACACTCCGCCAAAAAAGTATCGCATAAACTAAAAAAGGGCATTTATGAACCAAGATATTTTTATACGTTCACAAAAAGTTTGCCTCGTGTATGTGAACTATAAAAACACTAACAAAATAATGGAACTTAGCGTTTTTACTTTTTTTTTATCTAAAAGAACACATTTAGAAAAATGCATATGTGTAAGGTTTGTTCAGTTGTTTATTGAAAGTCTTCCTATACGGGCAAATTTTAAAGTGCGAAGTCAGAGTTCTGTACCAACGCTTTTAAAATTAAAATGAGCAATTTAACTTCAGAACAAGTGGCTGCTATAGTTGCTTTAATCGAAGATGGACGATCTCAAGCATACGTTGCTAATTTGATGAACATCAATCAGTCAAGTGTTTCTAGAGCCGTAGCCAGATATAGGGAAACAGGCATTTACAGTAGAAGACCTGTACCAGGTCGTCCAAGATGTTCTACTCGCCAAGATGACCGCTATTTACTACTACAAGCATTACGTCGAAGACATGTAACTGCGAGACAATTGCAGAACGACTTGGCTAGAGTCAGAAATACTCGTGTGAGTACTCAAACTATTCGGAATAGGTTACGACAGAGTGGATTAAGAGCTAGAGTAGCTGTAACAGCCCCTCGTCTCACTAGGAACCACCGAGTGGCTCGCTTAAGGTTTGCCAGAGAACATGTAAATTGGAACATTAATGACTGGGCCAATATACTCTTCACAGATGAGTCAAGATTTTGTCTTTACACCTTAGATAGGCGTATTTCAGTGTACAGACGAGACGGTGAGCGCTATTCGCAGTGTAATATCAGACCTAGACCTAATTTCGTTGGTGGCTCTATTATGGTTTGGGGAGGCATCTGTTTAACAGGTCGTACAGAGTTAGTACCAGTAGAAAGAGGTACACTGACTGCCCACAGGTATATAACGGACATTTTAGAAGAACATGTAGTACCATATGCGCCAATTATAGGAAACGAATTCATGTTAATGCACGATAATGCACGACCGCATGTTGCAATAATCGTCCAGGAATACCTTAACGATGTTGGTATTCCAGTTTTAGATTGGCCTGCGGTAAGTCCGGACATGAACCCTATCGAGCACGTGTGGGACCTCCTTCACAGACGGATACGAACCCAAAATGTTGCCCCAGCGGACCTGCATGGACTAGCAAATGCTCTCCGTGACGAGTGGGAGAATTTGGATCAGGCTTATATACGGAGGTTAATCGAATCTCTGCCAAACCGTATGCGAGCGGTCATAAGAGCCAGAGGTGGTAATACTCAGTATTAAAAGCTACTGTTATGACATTTTTCTTTCCAAAATTATAATTTCTTGTTTTAATAAAAATCTCAAGTATGAGTTCTTGTTTTTATTTGGCCTGTATTTTATTTAAACAATCATAGAAATTATATCTTAGAGCGCATTAAAGTATATTTACAACTTTATGCTACAAACAAAGATTATGCGATACTTTTATGATTCAAAACTAAATTATGCGATACTTTTTTGGCGGAGTGTATAAACTCGATTATATCTTACGCGTCTGTTGTGTGGGATCCGCAGTATTCCGTGTATATTGGCAGGCTTGAATCTGTCCAGCGATAGTTTACTAGATTTCTATGTCGCAAGTCAGGACAATCTTTTGCAGATTACTTTGTCGCATGTAAGCATTTTGGTATTCTGCCATCGAGTAAGCGCAGATTACTCTCGGATTTAGTATTATTACACAAATTACTTAATAACTGTATTGACTGCCCTAATCCATTGTAGTTTAAATTCTTTCAAAACTCAAATTATCTGGAATTTATTTAATGAATTATAGTAATATCACTTATAATATTCTTTTTCCTCATAACTTCCTTCAATATTACTTCTTATATAATGTTAATCACTTGTTGATTGGTTGTACCTGTGTACTCTGTATTTTTTTTGTTCTATCTGTGCTTATGCTACAACTTTTTCGGGTCCATCCCGTTGTTGTAGAAATAAAAAGATAAATGAATAAATAAAATAAAGTATTATTATTCATGATTACAACGTTTGAAGCGGTCAGACGGTGAGTTATTCAAACGTCAGCTAGTATTTTAACAGTATAGCTAGAACGATTGTTACTTGAACTATTGATCTTCTGCGTATTATTTCCATTTTTTCTTCTGCAGTGCATATTAAAAAAAAAAAAAAAACCAAAATACGCAAAAGGTATGCCGGAAAACTGGCGATCGTTATAAGGAAGACGCGTTCTTCAAAACATCATGCTACATCAACGGCATCAACAAGAACAACAACGACCGCAACGACCACGAAACACCGTAATAATAACAGCGAAGCGCAGCGATTCGGTTGTGCATCCAGTCCCCCGTTCTGCGCTTATAAAAGTCCGCTACAGCGCCGGCAATAATCGTAACAGTGCCGTTGATAAATGAGCAGCATGTCTGGGCGCGTGAGTCCACGGGGCCGGGAGACTAGTAGGCTGTGGTAGCTCGCGCGCGGGTCAACATCGTGACGCCCGCGGCACAGGCGGCCCGCTCTCGCATGAGGTCACGCCATCGCGCCTCCGTCACTAATTATAACTTATGATTTGCTTCATTGTCTAGGATTGCACTAATATCGAGTATGTTCGTCCAAATGGACGATCTATGGTAATGTGTATGCACGTATGTCATCGCTTTTGCTTAAATAGTTTTTGTTTTCATTGTAATAGATTCGTTTTCAATTCAGTAAATTTCCGAAACAAGTAAGTTTTTAAGAGTAAGCTCTGGTCAACGTTAAGCGAATTCTATACTAAAGCAATCGGCAACCAACAATAAGCAACAGATTGATATATGCAGATAGAAACAGGCTATCGGAAATAGAAAATAATAGCTAATTTTAATAAACCAGCACCATTCTCAAAAAAATAATAATTAAAGACATCATTATCACTAGAGCCGATAAGGGCAATGTTTGATTATGACACCAAGTGTTTAACGTTCAATGATGATAACACTGTGTATACGCAGCTTAATAAAGATCCCACTACCAGCATAGAACGCAAACATAACGGGTTGATTCGACACCTTGCTTGCAAAAGTTTTATTTCAGATATTAATATAAACAAATGAAAACTTATAATTCCCATATCCCTAAATATTACGCACTTCATAAAACCGACATACCGTTTAGCCCTATTATTTTATCAATTAACTCACCCACATACGGTGTCTCCAAATTCTGCATCTAAATATGAACTTCAGCTTTCAAGAATTTTTAATTTTTAGAATAAAAGACTCTTTTGAATTATCTAAGAAAATTAATAATTTTACTTTACCCGGTTATTGTGTCATTGTTTTGTTTGACCCCGTCTCTTTTTTCACTAATATTCCTTACAAATTAGTAGTTACTATCCTAACTAAAAACTACCACCTAGTAGAAGGAATCAGCCCTCAAGATAAAAATAAAATAATTTATCTTCAACAATACTTTCTTTTTCTTTGAAAATAGAATATATTTACAACTCTCTGGTACGCTAATGGGCAGCGTTGTCAGCTCCATTCTGGCTGAAATAGTCACTAGTTATACATACTCTTTCCACTGTGATCAGTATCATATGTATGTACGAGCTTCCTCTAGAACTCAACAATAAATTCATAAAAGTGTGGAAAAGCAACAAAACAGCACTAGTAATGATGCAATTAGTTATCTATCCAAATTACCTTTGGACACTAGTAAATCCTCTTACCAATAAGGAACAAATAAAAAAGAAATAATTGCAATAACAAATCATGAGCCTAGCAATCCTTAGGATTATGGCTAATATGTAAAATCCGTATATTGAGGTGGATTAATCCTCGTTTCTCTATTATTAATAATCGTTTACATTTTGTCATTGATCTTCGCTAATTCCGTTATTTTTTTCCATTTTACTCTGTCGCGGCACTTTTCCTTCCAATCCGGTATTCCCAGTGCTCGCGCATCCTCCTCTATCTCTATATATAATAACAAATAGCATTAAGAAAAAGTATACTAAAGATATATATGGAACTATAGATTTTTTGTTAAAAGTCATAGATGTAATCGCAACCCCACCATCAGAATTAATAAATAAATGTTTCCAAGAGAGAGTGTTTCCGTGGCTATTAAGAGCTACAAAAGTAATATCAATTTATAAAAAATATATCTTTACGGCCAGCTGCCCTGTTAATCACTGTAATTAATATGAGGCAATCTTTATATTAAAAAAAAAATGGAAGAAGTCGGGTTCAAATCCTACACTAGGTAAAATTTTAATATAAAAATTGCCTCATATTAATTGCCGTGAATAGCAGGAAAGTTGCTTAATAGTGTTGCGTCTTATTCACGCCGTTACAACAGAGTTTTAACCCCAAAGAGGTAGCTGTGACGCTGAGTGCGGGGATTTCAGGATTCTAGATCGATCGCGCAACGAAACAGTGAAAGTGTCTTATAGATCAAACATTTATGTCTATACAACAGGTGTGAAAGACATCGAATATATACAGTAAAAAAAGGGAAGTGTCAAAACATATGCATGTACAATTGTGAGCATACATAAATATATGTACAGTGACGAACATTAAAATATTCGTGGGGTTTTAGTAAAGCTTCTGAAATTTACACGCGGAATCTAATGGCTTTGATTTGGTTAACATCATAAAACCACAATTTGTATACAAGGGTCGGTCGAAAAGTACACGGGTTGTTTTCACGTGCTATGACGGCGCTAAGGTCTACGGAACTGGATTATTGTAAATAAAACCCTGGAAGCGCTAGAAGGTTATACCGATGCAACGGTCAGAGCGGAGAAAACCGGTAAAATGCCTGTGTTACATCAGAAAGCTTTGCCGGTGCTACAATCAGACCGGCTCAGCGTGTATCAGAAGGGCTTTGCCGACACATCAGCCAGAGCGGGCTGGGAGGTACCTGGGAACTCGGGACTCTCTGTCTGCTTGTGTTAAGTGCGCGGTTTAAATACACTTGCGATTCCCCCCACGTGGTCGCGATGGTGGGAGTTGAGCGTGCGTGATCGTACACCCTCTGCGCAGACAACACTCGCGTCGTAAATAATAATAAACAAATAAAAACTTAACGAAATAAAATAATATGCGGTAGCACCGCCCATGGGAAAATCAATCAAAATAACAAAATTAATGATTAACTCAAAATAAATTTAAAACTTGACACTGTAATGGATTTTCCATGGAACGGTACGTTACAGTATTACCATTTATACAAATTTTAACGCCCAAATTAATTAAACTTCTTAGTCCCTTTGATGTAAAAATTGCAATTACTAATAAACATAAATTACAAACCTTGTTTACAAATAAAAAAAAAAAATACCCGCCTTCAATAAAATTAATAGTATTTATTACATTTATTGTGAGAATTGTAATGGAGTCTATATCAGTATGTGCGAGTCAGAAACTCGGTTCCATGTTACACCAACACCAAAGAGACATTAACAATAAATCGTCGAAAGCGTACGCTCACGAAAGTGTCCATAACATTGATTTTGACCAAGCTAGTTTGCAGTTTGGTCGACCAACTATTCAGTTGGTTAAGTTGTGCGAGACTTTTGTAGTTTTTCTACATTTTGTACTCTTATTTGTTATTATTGATAGAAGGAATCAACGGCTAAGCTGACATTAAAATTTTGGAAAAATTCCCAGTCAACAAGGAACAGGTCAGTTTACAATTGAGTGAAGTCAGTCTTTCTAAAGTAATATGGTTCAAATCTTACTCTGGTCAATCACCATTTTTATCCGGGGGTATAATGATAACACTGGATGGTATAGATCAACAGGTACATACAAAAGGTTCTAGATGTTGCTCCATAAAAATATCGCAATGCATGTTAGAAAACACTAAACCTAATACACATTCTCTACGGTTTTTAATGGGATCCTATTGAGACAAAAAAGTAAATTTTGCAAACAAGTTTTTGGATGTGCAATGCGATCATCAATTTGTAGCATCATAGCACAAATTGTTCTAAAATACGTAGAAGAAGAAATCTTAAATAAAATAAAAATATTTTGTCACAGTTGACACACACCACATCTTAGATAATTGCTGCTTGATAAAATAAACTGTGTTGTGCTGAAATGTATCCATATATATAGTGTAATTGTCACATTGCTGTTTATACTTCTTTTATTTCACTTAAACTATATTAACAATCACAATTATGAAACGACAATCGATGTAAACTATCGATTTAAGAAATAAATGGAAAAGTATTTGCAAATGCGTGCATTTTCTAAATTTGTAAATATACCATATCACCCATTGGTGATAAGATAAGACAACATGCCGAAAGATAGAAAACGACGCACTTATACAAGAGCATCAGAAATACATGTATGGAAAGAGCTGTAGTGGCTCTCATTGTCTCGGTTTATTTGAAAGCTGGTGTATCTTAAGCCTGATAATCTCTGCGGTGCCTTCCTACATTTGTTTAGAACTCATGAAAATAATATGGGGTTATTTACGGTGTTTATAACTGAAGTGAATCAGAAAGTACATAAACTGATTATGTTTGTACTCCAGTTTATCGGGCGCTGTCAACTTACTGATCTTACAATAGTCAAATATACTTTAGTAGGTACATACTACATAAAAAATATGAAAACAAGATTATTAATCTTATCTGTGGAAAAGACCTATTTGCCGCTATTGATATTTTGCATTATAAGGTGATTGACCAGCTCTGCTTAAATTATTTTACTTGACGTCAAAGAAACAAATAAGATTTAACGTTTTTAGATAATTGACCTATTAATAGACAAAAGGCAATATATTTAAAAACTGGATAAAATATTGAATATTTAGAACATATACTAAATTAAAAAAAAATAAACTACAATAATATTCAAGAAGTCAATAAATAAGCATAATGAGATAAGCGAAAAATACACAATATGTGTCTATGTATGTAATAGTGTACGTATTGTCAATATACGAATATTATTTTTACCCAGTTTGATGCATTCTGCAGATCTTTTCTGGTTATAAGTTCCCAGAAGAGTTATAGCTTGCCTCATTCCTTGGAGATTCTCCCAGTATTTGGATTTTCTCTGCTCTACTTCATTTGTGAATTTCTTCAATATTATAGTTATCCCGAAAAAATGTTCCGACCCTACAAAAGGTAGTCTAGCCCCTTTCTTAGCGAGATAATCAGTTATTTCGTTTCCTTTCACTCCTGTGTGTCCCGGAACCTACATTAGGGTTACCTTGTCCCTTTTGCTAGCTCATTTAGTTTTCCTGGACACTCCCAAACCATTTGGAGCTGATTATGTTTGACCTCAGCGCCCTAATGGCCGATTGACTATCAGATATTATGATAATCTCTTGCTTTTCGTGGCTTCTGTCAATGTTAAATTGGACGCATCTTTCAATAGCGTGCATTTCTGCTTGAATCATGCTTGAGTACATCCCCAAGCTTTTGAAATATTTAGTTCTAGGCCCATATATCCCTAGTCCACTTCCCTCTGCCGTTTTGGAACCATCCTTGTACCATTTGATGGCGCGTCTTTTGAGTTTTGAGATGGTGTCTATTGGAAACGGGAGATAGGACGACATAATACAGACAATTAACTTTAAACAACTCGGTACATTTATTAACTTGCACCTTGCACACGGAAGACAACCCGTTCCATTTGAGTTACTAAAACTGACTTTTTATTCATCTTATGTTCTAATACCTAAAGTAGATATATATACCACTTAACGTATTTGCTTATCTAGGTCTCACGACCAAACATATAAACACAGACGAGGGACACTCCGAGGGATAAGGTCACATATTTTAGTTTATTTTTTGTGCTAAACGATACAACGTATCGTTACTTTTCCAACAGTGTCTTTATCCTATTCGCTCTTGGTGCTAAGCTTTGTGGAAAATTCTTTCACAAAGTTGAACTTCCTTGGGGCATGTCCCAGGTCTGGTAACCTTCAGAAGGCTGAGGCCTATGCCTAGCCATTTCTTCCCTGATAATCCTGCGTGTGGTCCTTTTGACTATGCTCTCCACCAAAATACGAAGAGGAGTAGATTTGGTACCACTGCTATAGGACGGATTCTCATTGCCCCTGTTATGCATACACATGCTAATTTTTGCACTCTGGAGAGATTAGTTCTTGCGATGGTCAGATTAGTTCTTTTGCTCCAAACCGCTGCCCCATAAGTGATTATTGGTCTCTGTATTGCTGTATACATCCAGAGCAGTATTTTTGGGTTGCATCCCCAGTTGTTACCTGCAGAGTTTCTACAAACCATTAGGACCTTTTTTGCCTTGTTAGTTACTTCAAGCTCATGCTTATTGCACAAAAGCTTATTATTCAGGATAAGGCCTAGATATTTCACCTACTTCTTCCAGTCTATGTCTTGCCCATCTACTTTTATGGTCTTGGGACTAGGTTCTCTTTTCCTGGTGAATGCTATTAAGGTAGTCTTAGTGGGGTTGATGTTAAGGTCCACTGATAGGCACCACCTTTTCGTAATATTGAGTCCCCTTTGAACTGTGTCACAGAGGGTATTCTCAAACTGTCCTCTTGCAAATATGACTATATCATCACGAGAGAAAGGAAGTCAGGAAAAAGTTCACTGGAGCTAAAATAACATCAGTCTGGTATAAATATACATAGAAAGGCCCTTACTGATTACAACAAATCTTTGGGAAATTCAAAGAGAGAATCCTGGAGAAAGATCTGTGGCGACATTGAACATGCTCCAGAATGTGCCAAGCTCACTAGGATATTATCCAAGGAATCTCAAAACCGCAATATATACTCTGAAAACGGAAAGCGGAGGCTACGCAAGGCGGGAAATGAGACTATAAGAGTATTCTTTCGGGCTCATTTCCCAGGGTCTAGAGTCACCCATTTATCACTAGACTCCAATAAAACATAACGGGAATCCGCGAGGCAGGCGTCCAGGGAGCATTGCTTAATGAGGTGAAATATATAGTGATCAGAATTTCACTAGGAAGATATGCCAGTGTTCTTCAAGCAAAGGTATACGCAACATTGCATTGAGCAACAGAAATCAACCAGAGGGCTTAGAAAAATGAACGGATCCCTATTGCAACAGACAGCCAGATGATACTGAAGGCATTAGTAAGCTTCAGGTTACAATTAACACTGGTTTGGGAATGCATTCGGGAACTGAATAGCCTGGCAGACCACAATAAAGTTGCTGTCCGAACATTTGGTAAAGGAAGGAAACGAAAAAGCCGACGAGTTGGCAAAAACAGGGAGCATCAGCTTTATTTATAGACCCAGAACCTATTCTGGAAGTATCAAAAAACGCAGCACAGGAGCAGATAAAGAGTTGCGTCAAAAAGAAACAACACTGGAACAACAGCCAAAATCATGGAAAGAACTTTATCAAGAGACCATCAAAGTGAAGAACTACTAAAGCTTTGTAGGAATACTCGTCGCATAGTAGCAGGTCTCCTAAAAGGACATTGTACACTGAAATGAAACCTACAGAAAATCTATTCCAAAAAGGCAGGCATTTTTTGGCAAGTCAAACATTAACATAGAGGATTATTTCGATAGACCAGCCAGAGACCTGTACAGGTTAGTACAGGACACCAGGCGGTCATAATTTAATGAATAAAGGAAATGGAAATGAATAATGGGAAATGGGAAACACACAAAGCCAAAGTTAGCTGTTGATATTTTAATAAAACATAGTATTATATTATTATTATCATCGTTATTTTTTTTTTGTATTCTTAACGAAGAAGGGCGATTATTTACATAATTCGTCTAACATTTTTTTAAAGCCACGGCAGGGCCTTGGTAGTAAGGCTGTGGTAGCTCAAAAAAATTACTGATAGCCGGCTGATTGGGTAACTATTGCTGCGGGTTTGAGTTTATTTAAGTTGTTATCAGTAACCCGAAACATATACACATCCTATGGAAAAGTAAACCAGCGTATATTTACAGTGAAATATGTGACTTTATCAATTCAACTCAAGAGGTAGATAAACGGCTTAAACTGATACATACATAAAATTTGGAGTAAGTATGTACAGCTCAACAAAAATTAACGACCTACACGAAAATTTAATTATATTAACTTATTGGTTAAATAATACAATAAACCAAAATTTATTCGTTTATTAGAATATCATTTCGTAAATGTCAGCAATTCTTGTCGTTATGCACAACTAAAACTGAAAAGCAAATTTACAAAATAATAATTTTTTTCGACCACCATATCCGAAAGTACAACCTTACTACACTCATTCCAGGATAGAAAGTGCCACTTTACCGAATTGAACTGTTAACGCGTCACTTCCGTTACTTTAACATCCATGGACATACATACCGAATTGAACTACTAAGACGTCGCTTCCTTAACTTTACCGTACTCTTCTGTCAAGATCCTGTAGTTTTTCTAAGTTCGGTTGTCAACATAGCTGTCAAACAATCTGTCATCCAAATATAAGTGATTTGTATTATGAACACTAGAAATGCAAGCAAATTGATTTTAGTAGGTGGTGATCATGTAGTAACCGAAAGCATTCGATTAAACATGACTTTCCAACATTGTTACGTAAATAACCATTATTAGTTGTAAAATATATAAAAATCTCCTAATTTTTAAATTTATATCTTTCATTACTCGGCTGATAGTCTAGTGGCTTGCATGCTTGGCTAAGAGGCAGAGAGTGGCGGCTTCAAATATCACTCTGGTGAAAAATAAATAAAAAAAGGATATAAAAGTAGTACAGTAATGTGTGGACAATCGGAATAGAAAGTTGCCAGACCCTATTCGGATTAACAAAACGTTCGGACTATGAAATTCATAAAAACAGTATCTATAATCCGAGATACGGATGGATTATACGCAATACGCTATGGTTGTAAGAAATGTTTGTTATAAAACATGGCAACTCTTATAGCAGGTTTTTCAGTGTCGGTTTGAAGAAATAATCAAAGACGTCCTGATCACTTTGAAATTTCGGATGATCACGACTTTTTTGTTAGGTACCATTTGACGAAAGACACCGTAAGACTAGTGCTTAACCAATATTTGTTAGACCGTCATAATGTTCAATCTCTATCCACTCGCAGAGAGCTTCACAGTAGTAGATTTATGTGGAAGTGAACGACTGCCCTCAACTTCTTGGTGGTGTAAATTTTCATGTGCCTCGCTGCTCAGCTCGTTTTGCAATTACGTTCTCCGTTCCTGTTCCGAAAACCAATTTACTTCGGCAATCACCACTCTACAGGATGTGTAAAAACGCGGATAATTGTTATTTTGACATTTTTTTCCAGCCCATTTAATTACTTTTTATGTTTACTTTATAATTAGTTGTAATGCATTTTGTGTTTAGTTTATTTTTGTATATCTATATTCAATTTATTTTATTTTTTGTATACTTACAATTTATGTTTATATAAACATATATATATATACATGCATGCCTGAAAATATTTTATAATTTTATCCTGTAATTGGTCTGTACTGTTGGACAATAAAAAAACCTATTATTATTATTATGAGTAATATCATAGCAAATCAAAGAAATTTATAATTATATTTTACATACATGTAATTTCTGCAAACTGACTGATTTATTTTGTAAAAATGCAAGTTAAGGCCGGAGGAAATGTTATTGCTGACTTTGCGCTTTTATGCAACAGGAATTCTTTTAAATGCATGATCTGAATGGTGTTCATAAATCAACAGTAAGTAAAATCGTTCGGAAGGTATTTCGTGCTATTGCATCTTTAAATGGTGATTATATTCGCTTTCCTCAGACTCATGACGAAGTTCAAGAAGTAATCCAACGCTTTTATGGGATTGCTTCCCTAGCAGCACAAATCATCGGCTAATGATCGGCTTTATATAGGGCCGATATCCTGATGTCGGGTCGATATCAAAGATATTGTGCCGATATCGGCTTTCTACCAGTATACGATATCACTGCGATACAAAAGATCCATTATCGGTAAAATATCGGTTGAACGTTTGATGTATCGGCTGATCATCGGCTGGAAACTCAAGACATATATCAGGGCGATATCATTAATAAACGCCGCTGCGATATTGATAGAAATGAGGTATATGGATTTGACTATTGTCATTTTTTTGACGATAGGAAGTCGGCTAATATCTTAAATCTATACGGACTGGTTGATTGAAATATAACCGCATTACAAGAGCGTTCAGATATAAAATTTCAACGTTTGAGACATCAATTGTGAAATTAAAATTAATATCGACTATAAAACAGTTTTAGAAGGTGAAGCGATTGATAACTTAAGAATATGCAAATGCCATTTTCTAACTCCGCCGTGATTATAAAAATTGGCATCTAAACGCAATGTTTATGGGAGTTAGATCTACGCGCAATATCTTACCACCACCACCTACCACAATCCATCATAGCGTTCCTTATTGCAGTGTGAGCATGATGACCAGGTGAAGTGGTTGCCATTATTTATTTTGTCGCTGCATTATAGTAAGTGTTGTGCACATTACAAAATGGGTGAATGAAGCTTATAAAGGTAAGGAAATTTTTATGAATAATGTTTTATGTATGTATCAAGTATATAATTTAATTTAATGATTAGTACTCATTTATTGTGTAAATATGCAGCGTTAACAAAATGGAAGACGCTTGTAAATTTCTTATTTTACGTGAAAGCATTGTTTCTACAATATGTGTAGCGTAAAAAACGTTTCGCATTAATAGAATAAAATAAATTACAAGCGTACTTCAGACAAATTAAAGCTTTTATACGATGCTGAATATACACTTAAGAAAAACACTTTTTTTTAGATACGTATGTGGTGCTTAATTGGGGGAAGTACGTTAAAGGAAGCATATATCTAATGTTAAAACAAATCCTCTCGAAAAGTATTAATGTAAATTATTCATGAAAATAGAGACAATCCAAAGAAGCTTTTGATAAATTGGAAATATACATAATATTTCTAGGTAATGTTACATGCATTATTATTTTATTTGTAACTCTATATCAAAACTGTTATTTTTATTTACAGAAGTAACTAGAGTCAAACAGCCGGATGGGACAGAGACGAATATCAATAGATGAGATGGGGGCAGAAAAGAAAGGAAGAAGAATATAACGTCTTTAGCGAACGAATAATTTAGACGACTGGATTTTTTTTAGGTATTACTTAGAATTTTTGTTGTTATTGATTTGTTAAAAATTAAACTGTAACAAATGTTAAATTACTTTTCGTTTAAAATATGCACATATTGAGTTTGTTTTCGGTTTCATGTTTTCCTAGTTATTTTCAGTTTTTGTTTTTATTAATTATGTCGTTAAATATTTGTGTCAATTACTCATAAATAAACATATTAAGTATTTTTATATTAGGACTTTTTCTTGAAATTTATTGCTTTATTTACTTTCTATTACATAAAGTATTCATTATGTATATTATTTTATGCGCATAATATTCTATTTTGTCATGAATTATTATACACAGAAAATGGTGGCAAACAATTTGAAAAACATTACATGTGCAATGTGATTATGAATCTGATGTATTTTTTCCGCATTGTTCAATATGAATATGACTATAGAGACTGCCCCGAAATTAAATGTTCAAACACAAAGGTGTTATAGTGGGTGTCATTTCCAGTCGAACTAATCCTAGGTGTGATTATTATTCGATGCATAGTTTACGAATCATTTATTTTTTCTAAAAATCTTCCTTCATATAAACGTTCATTAAATTATCAACAAACAAAAGAGTACGACAATAAGAATGAAGTTATTTTTTAATGAAGTTAAATTGAAATTAAACATTGTGATATCATCAAAGGTACATCCTTTTGTTTAACGGCTTTGATATTTCAGAAGACGTTGATGGTTTCTAATTTCTTTCTAAATTCTAACATTACAAAAAATTCTGTTTTTGCCTATAATTTTATGAACGTTTTTTGTGGAAGATCTTTATAAAACTCGCAAAAACCTTATTAGAATTGAATAATCACATATGGGGCTAATTTGACTCGAAATTATACTCTTTATAACCCTTTTCCGTTTCGGGAACTACTTTTGGGACAGCCTGTATAAATATCCACTATCGTGGATAGACAAACTACATACTTATATGTAGAAATTAGTCATCACACCAATATCGGTGCGATATCCCAGGACGACTAAAACTTTATCGGCGGAGCATAGAAAACGTTGGGTAAGTATCAATCGGTCTACTGATGATATTGTATCTGATTTTAATTGTATTGATATCGCATAGGTATTGGAGTTTTGATATCGGATAGATGTTGGAATTTCGATATCGGATAAGTATTGGAATTTCGATATCGAACCAATATTGCAAAATGTTCACATTTTGTATCGGTATGATATCAGCGGCCGCTATAATTACGACATCGGTCAGCAATATCGGCGAAGCTTAGCCGATATCATGCCGATTCTTGTGCTGCTAGGGTTCTTTTCCTAGAGTGATTGGTACAATTGGCAGTACACATGTAAAAATTCTATCTCCAGGTACCTATTTAGCAGCATTTATTTTTGTAATAGTTAATTATTATACAATCTTTTCTGCAGGACGTGATGATACTGAGGTATACAGAAATCGGAACAAATGCTTTTCACTGTATGTGATCATAAGCTGAGAATTCGCAATATTGTTTGTCGGTGGCACATATCACAAAACTCTAATATTGTTAACAATAGTAATCTCCATCATGAATTTGAACGAGGAGCTTTTGAAAATAATTTGTTCTTAGGGGATAGTGGTTACAAAAAGCGCAGTTTTCTGTTGACACCACTACTAAATCCAATTACACGTGCTGAGAATTTATATAATGAGGCACATATTCGTAATTGTGTCGAATATGGTGCTTGGAAACGAAGGTTCCCAGTGTTCGCAGATGGCGTCAGATTGAATATTCGCACTATTCAGAGCTTATTGTACCAACAGCTGTGTTGCATAATATTGTTTGTGATGAGGGCCAAGAGGTACCACCTATAGATGCAGATATTTAAGCAGCTATGAATGCAGACAATATTGTAGCACTACAACAAAATTACTACAATGTTGCCTATAATAATCGAACAAGCCATAATTTAATAGTAAATTATTTTAATAACTTCGGTAATTAATATAAAAGTTCTTACATGTTACTGTTGAATTTTGCTTTATAATATACAGCAATAAATACACAAATAAACTAGAAATAAGTATTTTATTTTCTATTTCTTGCATATATTTTTTTTTTGATTTTTAATTTTAATAGTTCATTTTTTAGTTCTTGCTCTTCTATTTCCAAGCATTTTAAATGAAATTCTCCTTATCAAGGAGCTGTATTTTTAATTTATGTTCTTCATTCAAACAACTTATTTGTAAAGCAACATAATTTGCTTTGTCATTTGCTAATGGAGACCATTTCTCATTAGTAATAGTACAAGTTATCTTTTGCTGTTTTGTGACTTTCTTGGGTGTGAATTTACTGTCTAATGGATACTTTAGTATTGAAGATACTGGTTGTGATAGCATGCTGGGTACATGAGATTCCCCTCTTGGGATTCTTTGCTATTTGGAGCAAGAGGCTCTGTGTTGCCTTGAATAATTATTGTTTCTTCCACTTGTTCCTGGGCAACCGCAAATGTTTACCAATATAATTATGAATTAAACGCAATAGACTATACTCACCATTTTCATTGTCACTAATGAACACCCAACATCTCCTTCACTCTTTCATCCGCATGCGTAAATGTAACTTGAGATGAAGGACCACCACCAGTGCCTGTTACTTGACACCGGTTATCAGCAAATTTTTTGCTTGGTTCTCTTTTTTATAATTATATTTTATATTTTCTTCGGTGCACAATGGCATATTCTTCTCTCTTCTATAAATTTACCGATGTGTTTTATTACATTTAATTATAGCTTGTTCGATTACAAGTATATTTCCTCTGTAGTAAAATTAGCAGGTCTCTGTTCTTATTGTACTAATGACCGGGCATTAGTACAAAAAATATAGAAAATAAGAACAACTGAAGGGAAGAACTCAGGTAAAATATATATGTACATAAAATCTCCCTCTTTTGATATGCCAAAGTGCTTTGTTAGGACTACAGATACTGAGAGTTCGGGTTATGAACACCTTTTCCTTCAATAGAAAATGAAACCTAAGGGCATACTTTGGTTAAAACATACACACGAAAGTTTGTTTCCAAAAACAACATATAAGCAATATCATTGTTCTAAATCGTTTAGACACTATTAAAAATAGAAAAGGAGTTTCAAATTGAAAACATCTTGGAAATTTTTAACAAGCCGAATAATGTGGTATTTGTGAAAAATACTTAAAAATCAAGAAAAGAAGATTTTAAACACAATAAATGTAGATTATTGATGTAATAGCCAGTATTTAGTGTGTAGCACTCCGAAAGATATTTATTTACAACTATTGCAAAACAGGTTACTTTCAAGTTTATTCAACTAATACACGTTACCATTTTTTTTTTAAATTTTATTTTGGTTTAATTAACAAAACTTTGCTCTTACAAAAGTGACTAACTTAAATTATAATATCAAAATATAATATATTAAAGAAATTAACGAAGCTTAATGCTACCTTTTGGATGTTATAATCTGCCGTTTTCTAATAATGGCACTTGAGATTTTCTAAATTCATTTATCGACTTGATTTGTATTAACAAATAAACCAGGAATATAAGCACTAGTAATATAACTATTAATACGATTAAAATACACACAAACACTGCACTGGAAGCAGAACCACCATATGTTTGAGCGCTAAGATTCCCAGATTTTAATTGTTCTGCTCTATTGATTGGCGTCATCTCCTCTTTTCCAGTTCTTTCTTGTGAGTTTAGTTTTTCAAGAATCGACTGAAATAATGTCGCGGTAACATCATGATCTTCATCGTGTTTGGAAGAATTGATAGTGCGGGAGGAAGCTGAACACATTTCTTTAAAAGTGTTTAAGAAATTTCCTGAGAACTCCTCGTATAATATTTTCAAGTCTTTTCTGACATCTCCAAAGAAGTTTTGATACGAATCTATGATCGCCTGTGAAAGCGCTCCTTCACTCAATGTTGGTTGCAATGAAGCTGTGGAATTCTCCAGCATCTGACTCTGATTTTGAGGTGGCAATTCTTCTAAGCAGCTTATACCGTATACATTTGTGCTGTTGTAAGTGATTCCCCGAACAATTTCTGCTTTACGTAGGATTGTTGTTATATTCGACAGGGTGTTGCAATTCCAGGGATTACTATTCAAATTAATTTTCTTTAATTCTCCAAATGCGTCGTATTCGAAGTACGTTAACTTATTATGATCTAGATATAAATCATTGAGTAGTCCCAAATCGTGAAATATTCCTCTTGGTAAGAAAGTGAGCTCGTTAAAACTTAAATCTAATGTTTGCAGTTTCAGTAATCCTGTAAATATACCAATGCGAATTTTACTTAGTCCGGTTCTCGACAGGTTTAAGTATGTTAAAAGTTTATTGTCACGAAAAATACCAACGGGTGGTGTACCGTCTTGCATTTTCCATAAATTATTAGAGGCAAGATTTAAATATTCTAAAGAAACCACGCCTGCAAAAGCGTTATTATCAATACTTTCAATAAGATTATTTGATATAATCAATTTTTTTATATTGGTATCAGCAAATGTGTCGCCGGATAAGTTGATTATTTCATTGTTATTCAACGTTAGAATTCGTAGATTAGCAAAGTTTTTAAAAGATATTAAATCGCTAATTTTGTTCTGCGATAAGTCTAATACCTCCATCTTGTCGCACACATTTACAAGTTCTGTGATATCGTCGATATTATTGTTGCTCAAAGATAACTCTTTTAAACTTGCCATTCCCAAAAAGGTATGCTTCTCAATAACATCTATAAAATTACTTGATAAATCTAGCTTTTCTAGTGCCGTTAGGGAATTGAATACTCCTTTCGGTAAAGTTGTTATATTCTGGTTAGTTAATATCAATTCCTTGAGATTTGTTAAACCGTTAAATGCTCCTGGATGGATGTTATTTAAAGATCCATGATTTATTGTTAAAGACATTAGATTGGGATAGATAATAAAATCACTTGAAGCTATGGTAAGACTGGTGGTATTATTTAAAGTAATAGTTTTAGCCTTGAGAGTTATTCCCGAGACTTTAATCGACTCTATCGTATCTTCTTCGCAAGCTATTGAATAAGTACTAATAACCTGTGGACACGGGCTATTGTAGTAATAGCGTCTCTGGCAATCAGTAGGTGTTTCATAATCCAAACCATTAGAGTTACAGATTTGTGTAGACCGTCTTATTTGAATACTTAATAAACATATTAGGAAGGTGAATTTGGTATGTCCCATGTTTCGTACCTAGAAAAAAATCACACCTGTACAATATTGTAAGTTCGTGGGGTGGTCTAGAATCGGTATGCAGCTTATCTCAGTAAACACCAAATGATTGATCATATTGATAAAAAAAAAATATAAAGGTTTTCTAAAGTTCGACACCGTATCACCTTAAAAAGTGGTTGACTATATAGAGTGTTCCCAAAGAAACCAACAGAAGAGGTGAAGTAGGCATCGCTATTGTTAGAAATGCATTCCAATGCCTAAATGAGGTATATCCCACTTTCTATAGAGTGGTGCGTTCGAGGTAAGCGCGGGCATATATTAAGTAAGAATATTCCAATAAAAAAGAAAACCCATAAACATTGATAAATTGAGGAATTCAATATATTTTTCACTTATTGTGTAGGATATTTAAAACACGTGGCTTTGGTTTTATTTTTCAAATTATGTAATAAAATATGGCAGTTTTTAAATAAAGTAGCTAAAATTTATTATTTGAGGTATTAAATATTTAATACTTCGTGAGTTGCCGAACGAAACAGTCACATGTGAAATCGCTCTCCGAAAAATCTTTAATATAAATAAAACGACAAAATCATTACAGTATTTACTGATATTGAAATATTTATAATAGCACATACAAGAGTAAAATAAATATATAAATATATGTAGAAATAAACGCTTCGCGATAAAAAGTGAAAGTTAACGATAACATCGCACGGACCCAAGAACTACACGTAAGTTTTTTAGTGGTTCCTTATGTTTTTATGGGTTTTGTTCGCTTTACATAGAAACGCGTACACATATCGACCTAACATAAAACTTAGATTCTAATAGTAAATTTTTTCTTTTTATTTTATTCAATCATAACCTTCCCATTGTTCTAATACCAATTACCATCCGTGGTCTTATTTCTCTGTCTTGTCAGACACCGCGAAGGACCGCGCAGGTGTGAAGAGTCTATCCCACCTTATCCTATATATATTATTGAATAAAAATGCCAAAAACTAGGAAAAAAAATATTAAAAGTACAAAAAATGATTCCTACAGTAGCGATAGCGATAATGAAGTATCGAATAACACGATATATAAGACCCTACAAGAAATGCAAAAATCAATAGATTTTATGGCGGAAAAGTTTGACAAGTTACAAGAAGAAAACAAACAAATCAAGAAAAAGTTAAAGGAAAATGAAAAAGAGAATGAAAGACTGACAGAAAGAGTTAAATATTTGGAAAACGTTATAAACGATAATGAGAAAGAGTTAATTAAAAACAATATAATAATAAACGGAGTCGAAAACCAAGAAAACAAAGAGAATATAAAAGAAATAGTAACAAAAATAATGAAAAAAATTAACGTCAATATAGGGAACGGTATAATTAATGCCTACCGTAAAAATACAGAAAAAGAGAATAGCCCAATAGTTGTTGAACTGGAAACAGCAAAACTAAAAACAGACATATTAAGAGCTAGGAAAGATATGGGCACAATAACTATAAAAGACTGCCAGCTTAAAGGCAAAAATAATAATATTTACATAAACGAACAATTAACAAAAATGTCGAATATGTTATTTTATTCAGCCAGAGAACTAAAAAAAGAGAAGAAAGTAAAATACGTATGGACAAGAGATGGACACATCTACATAAGAAAATCGGAAACAAGTCAAAAAATAAAAATTAAGACCCCTGAAGATCTCCTCCAACAGAAAAACTAAATGCTTAGAAGTAATAACTATAAACAAAAAAGAAAAACAAATCCATACTAAAAATGTACACCTTATATATGCAAAACATTAGAAGCATTAAAAACAAAATAACTGAATTTGAGACAATTCCTACCATAGAAAAAAATCCTGATATCATAGCATTAACTGAAACATGGCTATCACAAACCGATGAACACCTATACCATCTACAAAATTACAATGCTGAGTTTAACTCTAGAATTAATAATAGAGGAGGAGGAGTAGCAATGTATATACACCAGAACGTAAAATACAAAGTCATTTTCAACCAAACAATAAGTAACATCGAGATATTATCCATTTTATTAACTGAGGGCGAAATTATGATAACTTTAATATATAAACCACCACAGATACCTTTTTATATTCTCGAAAATGCGCTCAAAAATAACATACTATGTAAACGAAGAAAGCACGTAATAATGGGCGACTTTAACATAAATCTATTAAACAAAGATAACACCATAAAGAACTATGAAAACGTATTCAGAGAATACAATTATAGAATACTAAATAAGAAGACACAAAAACATTACACTCGGAAAAATGTCACGAACAACCATAGTATATTAGATCATGTTATGACAAATATTAAAGACAAAATTAAGATAAAAATAATACCTACAAACATATCAGATCACCATGCAGTAAGAACAAAAGTATCAACAACTAGACAAGTACAAGACTACAAATACTTTGAAAAAAAACAAACAAATCACAAAAATATAGCATACCAAATATCAAACATACAACAAACTGATACGAGCTCATTTAAGAAATTGTCAATTGCATTACAGGAAATAATCGAAAAAAATCAAACAACAAAAACTATCAAAAGAAGAGAAGCATGTCCATGGATAGACGATAATGTACTTAAAGAAATTAAAAAAAGAAATAACCTATATAAAAAGCATACAAAACATCCCCTAAATGAAAACTATAAAAATGCTTATTATACAGCAAAACAGAACACATTATACACAATCAAAAACGCGAAAAAGAATTACTACACCAAGAAATTTGAGCAATACAAAACGCAACCTTCTAAGACATGGAACTTAATTACGCGAGAAGTAAATGGTGTGAATGCAAGAAACAAAAAAATAGAAGAAATTTTAAAAGAAGATGCAACAGCAACAACAAATCCAAACCAAATACCTGAAGAGATAAATCAATACTTCGCAAATATAGGCAAGAAACTAGCTGAGAAACAATTAAAAAAGACAAAGAAGAAAATAACATCTATAAATATCCCCGAGTTAAAAACACAATTCAAATTAAAAGAATTAACTGAAGAAGAAATACATAAAATTGTAGTAGGATTGAAAGACAACAAAACACCTGGTTTTGATAAAGTTACATCTACAATAATGAAACAAAATAGAAACCACTTAGCACCAATACTAACAGAACTGATCAATAATACCATCAAGAAAGGAGAATTCCCATCATACCTAAAGAAAACACAAATAATACCCATATTTAAAAAAGGAAGCAGACTACACCCTGAAAACTACAGACCAATAAGCTTACTCTCAACGCTATCCAAAATACTAGAAAAAGCAATACAAGCACAAATAAGTGAATATCTGACTCAACACAAGATAATACATAAAATGCAGTATGCGTTTCAAAGAAATTCTGGGACGTCATCAGCAGTAAACGATTTATTAAATGAAATAAAAGCTGAAGTAGAACAGAAAAACATAGTAGTGGTGGTATTCATAGACATGAAAAAGGCATTTGATACAATTTCTAAAACAAAATTAGTGCAAAAACTGACCAAATTAGGAATTAAAGAAGCTGAAAATAATTTAATAAGAACATATTTAATGGATAGAACCCAAACAACAATAGTAAACGGCGTTGAGAGCCAACCAAGAAATGCAGAATATGGTATACCGCAAGGTGGAAATTTACCTCCAATTCTTTACATAATGTACACAAACGATATCTTTAACATTGACACTCACGGAGAAATATACGCTTATGCGGACGATATGTGTATAATATATTCAGGGAAAGATAAAAAAATAATACAACAACAAATCAACACCGATGTTATAAAAATAGAGGAATGGTGTGAAGAAAACCTCCTAACAATAAACGAGCAGAAGACAGAATATATGGTCTTCCAAAAAGCGCTAAATCCTATCAACTTCAAAATAACATTCAACAATCAAGACATCCAACAAGTGAAACATATAAAATACCTTGGATTATTAATACAAAACGATTTAAAATGGGACAAACACATAAACACTTTAATTAAAAAAAATGCAACAGCAATAGCAACAATAAACAAAATCAAAACTATAATTCCGAAACACATGAAGAAATCAATCTACCATGCAATATTTACCTCACATATAAGTTATTTAATAAACATCTGGACAGATACAACCAAGAAAAATCTAATGAAAATACAAAGGCAACAAAACAGAATTCTAAAACTAATATATGGTTTGCATAACAGAACTCCAACAACAGACGTATATAAAATAACACAAGAATTAAATCTCCAACAGTTAATAAAACAGAAAAAATTAATATTTATATACAAAATTCGAAAAAAAATAATAAAAACAAATACTCAACTAACAAGCACTAACGATATACACAACTACACAACGAGAAGACAATCTTATATTAGAACAGAAAAAATCACATGTAACAAATACAAAAAGGTACCAACTACAGAAACTATAACCCAATTCAACTTACTACCAAAGCAAATAAAAAATTTAAACTTTATGCAATACAAAAACAAAATCACACAAATGATTAAAAGACAACTAATATAAAACAAGAAGAGCGAAGAAGAGCGAACATAAACAACAGCGCCCTCGATACCGATAGTCCGAGACGAGACGGAAATCTCAGCAACTCGAGACGAGGACAGAGGACGGGAAAATCCGCAACACCACTTGAGCGAGTATGTTGTATATATATATGAGAATTTGTATATGTATATATGTATATGCTTATGGTTTAAATATGGCCATTCACATTATTTGATACGCTAGCGGTTATTTTCTGTTTAATATTGCCTCTTTCTCGATATTGCTTTAAAACAGTATTATTTTTATATCATGCTTTAATATATCTGTAGCAATTTAGGGGGAACAAATATTTGGGGAACAGAAAAATTAACGTTTTCATTAAAAATAAATAAATATCTGTCGTGGCTTTGTGTAGTAGTTCTTTTTTTACACAATTTGCATTAAATTAAAACATGTATTATATACAGGGTTGTATGAAGAATAGATCAATAATCAGTAATCATTATTATTAATCACTGCGTCGAGTACGGAGAAAGTGTGCTATGACTTTATCGAGTATAAATGCAAAGACAAGATATCTCGGGTACATTTCCACAAGTACCTCGGTTCAGAAGTATTCGTAATTTCCAAGTAATTATGCGCTCGTATAATTAATATGACTTTTGTGTAAAGCCTATATAATTTCTAATTTACAAATAATCTCAAGAATACTACAAATCCGAATGCAAAGCCCTTGGTGTGTAAGCAAATAAGTAATTTAACAATATTTTGCCAAAATTTAAAATCAAATTTTAGTGTAGTTCTAATATTTGAAAATAATAATATATTTGCACCTTGTAAGTAATAATTGTGGCATATTTTTATAATGTAAATTGTGTCTCTATGCTACTTGATTTTTATTATCTAAAGCCTATTCAAATTCACTTATTTTTTGGTAAATATTTTTTACCCTGCCAAACTATAAATCTGTCAAACAAAACCATTTACACTGCTTCATTTGAATCAATAATATTTTAAGAGAAACTAGTACGAGTACATTTTGAGTACATTCAAATTTTCGTCGAGTACAAGTATTTGAGTACCGGAAACGGATGTCCTCGTGAGTACATGCTTACGAGTACAATATGTAATCGAATCCTTAATTCGAGTACATATGCTCGAGTTTTGCCCAGCTCTGTGAATACTTCTAGTTTATTTTGCTAGGACGACAAATTTACATTGAATTTCAATAATATGAATACCTGTACTATATACCATTCGATTATGATACAAATTATATGATCATTAAATAAATGCTTTTCTGCTTTAACTGTAATTTTTAATGAGGAAAGTTTCTCATATTAAAAACTACAGTTAAAGCAGAAAAGCATTTATTTATTGATTTCACACTGTAGAAAAATTGCACTTTTGCAAATTATATTATGTTTAATCATAATTATTTCGTGCAATGGATTCATATGTAGTTAATATTAAATATTATTTTTTATCAAAACTGTTAATAACAGATACAAACGGACGTCTGACTATCATTTTACATTTAAAAACAAATCAAACACAAATAAGGTATTACAAATCACAATAGAGTAATCGATTATAGAAAGGAATTCCTAATCTTTGGAGATGTGTTCGATTTATCAATACGAACAGAATGAATTTATACGGAATAACAAAAAAAATTGAGCTTTATTCCTTCAATACTATATATATTTAATTATAATTTTCCTTTTCTTGTATTTCATGCATATCGATATAAAGCAAGTTGCACATCCTGTATACACAGTAAATTGAAACACGTATACATATGTAAAATACTATTTAACGGAATCGATCAATAATTATAGTTTTGCCACTTAATACTCTTGAAAGTTATTATTCCTACATAAATTTAAAAGCATTTTACTAACACATTGAATATGTGTATTTTTACAAATCTTAAATGCAATTCATTTCAAAATGCGGTACTTAAAAGGTTCTTTTTTTGTACGTGGATCAAACGCGTAGGTATAAAAATATACAGGATGGCCCAACTCTTACGGCGCGGGCTCTATATGGAAAAGCATGATTTTTTGAATTTTTTTTTCTTTGGTTGAATGCTAGACCATTGTATGTACAATTTAAAATTATTTTCAATTATACAGGGTGTTCGAAAAAAAAAAGATCCATAACAAAGTTACCTTTTTTTAAATGGAACACCCTATATATAATGACATATTTGGAAGCTAACGACCAAATTAGGGCAAGTTTATGTAATACTCCATATCCCTAAAACCATCGGTTTTCGAGATATTTTATAATTTATGAAATTGCAGTACAAAATGTAAGTTTGATTTTTATTGTGTAATCCAAAATTAAACACAGCTACCTACATTCATCATTCAGCTAAGAGGTTAAGCAATGAAATGAAGTGGAATTTTAGTCACACAGTTATACAGAGTGTTCAAAAACGCTTGTTTAAGTTTCTTATCTTAAATGGAACAGCCTATATCTGATGATACTATCCGACGTAGAATTTAATTCCCTTTCAAAATATATTAGGGTTCCCTATACCTAACATGAATAGTTTTCTTCTGGTTAGCATTTCATTTTTTCGAGGACTACATTTAATACAATTTATTTAAATTCAGTTGGTTTAGAAATAGTTACTAAGCATGTATAAACAATTTATCATTATTTGAGAGCAATCAATTGTTTATCGTTAGACAAAATTCTAAATATATTTCAGGGTTTGCAGGAATTTTAATAAAATAAATCAGTATATTTGAAGTCTATTAGCTAAAGTAAATTTTTGAAATATTGTAATTTTTACATAAACAAAAGAAATAAAAAAGACATACACTCAATAATAAGCATGTGCGATTGAAAAAATTTAAACAAACACAATGAATATTTTTTTCTAAATCTGATGTTCAAAATGATTTAAACAATTGAATACTCTTGAAGATGGTAGCGCAGAAATCTTCGAAATTTTTGTCTATCAAGGTTACCATTAAAGAAATAAGGACCTATTATATTTAACTCCACGATTCCTCCCCATACGTTGGTGGTTAGAATCCGGAAGAAATGTGGATTTTCATCAGTGTAAAAATGAAAGTTGTGTCTGTTTACAAAACCATGAAAAGAACATTCACCCAAAAATAAAACAGAATTAAACAAAATTTCATCTCTGCATTTATCCAAAACCCACACAAAAGTCAAGACGACACTGGAAGTCTTTCTTACTAATCTGTTGATGCATTTGAATATGGTACAGGTGAAACTTTTATTTTTTAATAATCCTAGCCACAAATTGCTTACTTATTCCTGTTTCCCGATTAATTTTGCGATGACCGGTGTGAGGATTTTCTATAATAAATCCGACTACAAGAAACTCGTTTTCTTCATTTCCTACAATGGACTTTCGTCGTCGGTCTCATATTTTACGCTTCCAGTTTGCCCAAACATTTGAAGTACGCTTTCAAAGGCAGTTTTTCTTGGATGTGATCTATCTGGATATTTTTGGGTGTACACCCTTGATGCAAGGAAATAGTTTTCTTCGTATTCAGGAATTGTTAAAAGCATGTTGATTTTTTCTCTCTTGACTAGAAACATTTTTTTATAATAATTTAACCATAAATTTCACAGTTCAGTAGGTTTTGAATGCTGTCAAATATGATAAATTGTTTATACATGCTTAGTAACTATTTCTAAGCCAACTGAATTTAAATGTATATATTAAATGTAGTCCTCGAGAAAATGAAATGCTAACCAGAAGAAAACTATTCATGTTAGGTATAGGGAACCTAATATATTTTAAAAGGGAATTAAATTCTACGTCGGATAGTATCATCAGATATAGGGTGTTCTATTTAAGATAAGAAAGTTAATTTACTGCAAAAGTCATCAAACTTAAACAAGCGTTTTTGAACACTCTGTATAACTGTGTGACTAAAATTCCACTTCATTTCATTGCTTAACCTCTTAGCTGAATGATGAATGTAGGTAGCTGTGTTTAATTTTGGATTACACAGTAAAAATCAAACTTACATTTTGTACTGCAGTTTCATAAATTTTAAAATATCTGGAAAACCGATGGCTTTAGGAATATGGAGTATTACATAAACTTGCCCTAATTTGGTCGTTAGCTTCCAAATATGTCATTATATATAGGGTGTTCCATTTAATAAAAGGTAACTTTGTTATAGATCTTTTTTTTTCGAACAGCCTGTATAATTGAAAATAAATTTAAATTGTACATACAAAGGTCTAGCATTCAACAAAAAAAAAAAAAATTAAAAAAAATCATATGCTTTTCCATATAGAGCCCGCGCCGTATGAGTTGGGCCAGCCTGTATATTTTTATACCTACGCGTTTGATCCACTAACAAAAAAAGAACCTTTATAAGTACCGCATTTTGAAATGAATTGCATTTAAGATTTGTAAAAATACACATATTCATAGTAAAATGCTTTTAAATTTATGTAGGAATAATAACTATCAAGAGTATTAAGTGGCAAAAATATAATTATTGATCGATTCCGTTAAATAGTATTTTACATATTGCTGTGATAATTATGAAAATGTGAATTATTTAAAATTAAATTAATGCTTGTGACCAAATGTCTGAAATTAATTATTAAGTTGAGCGCCAACTCTAAAATAGAGTAAAAATTGCTTGAAGAGCATGGGATTCAAAATCCCAGTGGTCACCTTCTGAAGGTAAACCTTAAGAAACTGAAAGTGGGTGTAAATTGACCACGATGTGGGGAAACAAATTAAAACAACAAAATTTGAATTTTAAAATTAATTAGAACTTTAATAAATAAAAAAAAACAAATAGGAAGAAATTTAAAACCTTAGATTAATTAAAATCCAGGCTTAAAAGAAAACTCCCTATATTTAACGTGAAAATAACAAGATTAAGAAAATTTAAAAATATAAAATTTTTATACACCACGTGTAAATCGCAAAATGGCGTTCTCAGGTGAACGTCCTTAACTTTAAAAACTTAAAACTGCTCAATTGTCATCAGCTATTAAAAAGCAAGGTAAAAATACCTTCAAAACAGTGAACTACAATCAAATCTAATTGAAAAGGAAAAAGAATGAATCAAAAATTAAATAAATATCAAATAAAAAAAAAATGAACTCTCAAAAAGTAAAATTAAATCAGCTATAACAAACTATTTGGAATTCCAAATATTATACAAAGAAAATTAACTGAATTGAGTGTAAGATGCCTCTACTAAGGTTAGATTTGTAAAAAAAACAAATGACACGCGGAAACAAAATGTCTTCAAACGACATACATTTACAGCGCTCAGGAAAATGATCTTACCTTCGCAGAGTCTAATTGTACACTGCTTTCTCTCTCCCGCAACCGAGCAATCGCCGGCCCAAGAGAAGCGCACGCAACAGCGGCGATCTTACACGGTAACATGACTTAAACCAAGGAAACCAACATATAAAACAAGAAACTGAGCTAAATGAAAATTACATTGCTGTAAAACAAAACTAAAAATGATATTAATAAGAATTTTTCAACATGTTTCAAAGTAACTTAATACTAACTTAACTTTTACGAAAAATTTTTGTGTCTTTTAAAAATCTTCTTGAAACAGCTGACTTGGACGAAGGGGTCAACGCACTCACGCACAGTTTTTCATCCCCTTTTTCCACAGCAATATGTATACATGTTTCAATTTACTGTGTATACAGGATGTGCAACTTGCTTTATATCGATATGCATGAAATACAAGAAAAGGAAAATTATAATTAAATATATATAGTATTGAAGGAATAAAGCTCAATTTTTTTTGTTATTCCGTATAAATTCATTCTGTTCGTATTGATAAATCGAACACATCTCCAAAGATTAGGAATTCCTTTCTATAATCGATTACTCTATTGTGATTTGTAATACCTTATTTGTGTTTGATTTGTTTTTAAATGTAAAATGATAGTCAGACGTCCGTTTGTATCTGTTATTAACAGTTTTGATAAAAAATAATATTTAATATTAACTACATATGAATCCATTACACGAAATAATTATGATTAAACATAATATAATTTGCAAAAGTGCAATTTTTCTTACAGTGTGAAATCACTAAATACATGCTTTTCTGCTTTAACTGTTATTTTTTAATATGAGAAAATTTCCTCATTAAAAATTACAGTTAAAGCAGAAAAGCATTTATTTAATGATGATATAATTTGTATCATAACCGAATGGTATATAGTACAAGTATTCATATTAATGAAATCCAATGTAAATTTGTTAACGTCCTAGCAAAATAAACTAGAAGTATTCACAGAGCTGGGCAAAACTCGAGCATATGTACTCGAATTAAGGATTCGATTACATATTGTACTCGTAAACATGTACTCACGATGACATCTGTTTTCGGGTACTCAAATACTTGTACTCGACGAAAATTTGAATGTACTCAAAATGTACTCGTACTAGTTTCTCGTAAAATATTATTGATTCAAATGAAGCAGTGTAAATGGTTTTGTTTGACAGATTTATACAGTTTGGCAGGGTAAAACATGTTTACCAAAAAATAAGTGAATTTGAATAGGCTTGAGATAATAAAAATCAAAGGGCATAGAGACACAATTTACATTATAAAAATATGCCACAATTATTACTTACAAGGTGCAATTATATTATTCTTTGCAAATATTAGAACTACACTAAAATTTGATTTTAAATTTTGGCAAAATATTGTTAAATTACTTATTTGCTTACACACCAAGGGCTTTGCATTCGTATTTGTAGTATTTTTGAGATTATTTTTAAATTTGAAATTATATAGGCTTTATACAAAAGTCATATTAATTATACGAGTGCATAAGTACTTGGAAATTACGAATACTTCGGAACCGAGGTACTTGTGGAAATGTACCCGAGATATATTGTCTTTGCATTTATACTCGATAAAGTCATAGTACACTTTCTCCGTACTCGGCGCAATGATTAATAATAATGATTAGTGATTATTGATCTATTCCTCATACAACCCTGTATATAATGCATGCTTTAATTTAATGCAAATTGTGTAAAAAAGAACTACTACATAAAGCGACGATAGATATTTATTTATTTTTAATTTAAACGTTAATTTTTCTCTTCCCCAAAGTACAATATTTGTTCCCCCTAAATTGCTACAGATATATTAAAGCATGATATAAAAATAATACTGTTTTAAAACAATTCGAGAAAGAGGTAATATTAAACAGAAAATAACCGCTAGCGTATCAAATAATGTGAATGGCCATATTAAATATTTAATACCTCAAATAATGAATTTTAGCTACTTTATTTAAAAACTGCCATATTTTATTACATAATTTGAAAAATAAAACCAAAGCCACGTGTTTTAAATATCCTACACAATAAGTGAAAAGTTTATTTTATTTCTGGTATTTTTTCTTTAGATGGATCAAAAGATTTCTTATCTGCAAACAAATGTATTCCTATCCCGAGGGCACAAGCACGTGCCACCGGCCTCACTATTTTACTTCAATTTTATTGGTAAGGCTATGTTTATAAGCAGAAAAGAGGCGGTACCAATTTATTAAATTCAGAAAATATTGCAACCAAATATACATAGTACGAAAATTATCCATATGAGTGAATTATCAATTTATCAATAAAATTAATCACGAGAGTCGAGGGTGCCTCTTTCTTGGAAATTGTTAACTTTGGATAAATAGAAATCTGTAATTACTTACTTTAAGATCCCTATTCTTACTAAACTCCGTTTTTTAATTTCATCAATGCAGATTATTATAAAGGCAAATCCTGCTTATTATTACCACGTTCTTTCTAACATAGCGCTAATATTCTGATTCTTTTGTAGGTGTAGGATAGGTAATGCGCCTCATACATACAGTATATGCGTTTGATTAAAGCATGGAATATTAAATTACAATAACTCAAAGAGTTCAATTACAGAACTCAGCAAAGGTTGTGGAATCGCATTGGTGTTGTTGACAATGCGTCGATGTTTACCAGAAACGAGTAGAGTGGGATCGATGAATATTGATGTTGTTCTATATGCATTGGTGTTATTTAGAAGCGAGCAAAAGGGGTAGGGTGAGCTTTGGAGTTATACAGGATGCATTAGTGTTGTTCAGAAACAAGTAGAATAGATGGCATGCAGATTGGTGCTGTTCAGAAAGGAGCAGAATTACAGGATGGGCATTGGTATTGCTCAAAATCCATTGCTGTTGCGCAGAAACGAGTTGAGGAGGTGTGATAAGCATTGATGTTGTGCAGACACGAACAGATGAAATAGGATAGCCATTCGTGTTGTGCTGAATGTATTGGTGTTGTTCAGAAATTTGTCGAAGGGGTGAGATGATTGGTGTTATTTAAAAATGAGCAGAATAAATAGAATGAGCATAGGTACTGTTCAGAAAGGAGAAGGAGTTTTATGAGTATTGGTATTGTTCGGAATACATTAATATTCTTTAGAAACGAGCAGAAGAAAGAAGGAGTTGAATGAGCATCAGTGTTGTTCAGATACGAGCAGAATAGTTAAGATGGGCATCGGTGCTGTTAGAAAGGAGCAGAAGGAGTAGCATGAGCATTGGTGTTGTCCAGAATGCATTAATCTTCTTTAAAAATGAGCAAAAGAAAGAAGGGGTGGAATAAGCAATCGTGCTATTCAAAATGTGCTATTCAGAAACGAGCAGAAGAGATATAATGAAAATCGATGTCGTTTAGAATGAATTAATGTTATTTCGGTGTTGTTCAGAAACCAATAGTTGGGATAAAATGGGCATCGTTCTTATCAAATCGCGGCCTACTTCCTCGACGATTTGAAAGCATTAATAAATACAACAAGTATTTTAAAGGAAACTATAGCATGTGGGTATAAAAAATGTTACAATCAATCGGTATAAAATTTAATTCTATCCCAAACAATATAAAACCATACCGGATGCTCTATTTGAAAAATTGAGTTTTGCAATTTGAAGGTAGGTACAGGAAACTCTAGTTGTAGTCATAGAATTTTATGCTGAATTCATAAACGTAATAATATACAGGATGTTTCATTTATAATAACAAAGTTCATTAAAGCCGAAGAGTTTCGTTAAGCTCAAAAACTTCTAACTAGCCACTTCCGTTGAAAACCCTCTGTTGTTCACTTTGACTTTTATTGTAATAAAATCTAATGGGAGCTATACATTTTGGTAGTTCTAAACTTACACTTATTTATATCCTTTAGACGTAGGAGTATGCATATATCAACACTGCTAATCAAAACTGCGTATTCTGTTCACCAACGGATATAAAATAAAATGATAGGAGCGGTTGCACTACACTCTCTACTATACACTCATGAATGACGATCATCAACTGCTAGTCCAAGTAAGGTTTATACTTGAATATCGTACACGAAAAAAACGGAAAATGGTGTTATCAATCTTATCTGTACGAAAACAAATAGTGTATACTGTTTATTAGTATATGTGGCGAATAAAATTTTAAACAATTAAGGTCATTACATTGTTGTGTGTTTTTATAAAACGGGGATTTCTAGGAAAAGCATGTTTGTATTTTATAAAAATTCTGTACATTACCGGATTAGAGGATAAAAGATAAAACCAATGTACAGAATAGATTATATACAGGGTTTTCCACGGTAGCCGTTCGTTAGAAGTTTTCGAGGTTAGAAAAAACCTGGAACTCTGAATTTTTGGAATCCGGGGTTATTCAAGATTCTCTTTCATTTTAAAATATTTTCAGGGTCTTGCCACTTCCGGTTATACCGGAAGTCGCCATAAACTTTCTTATTTTAAATGGAGCACCGTGTATATTATTTCATTTTTAAATTCCTGAGAAAATTTTATGATGAGTTCTAATAGGTTTCCCTATACCTATTTTCAACTGCTCCTTAGATATCTTGATTTTTTTGAAAATTTTGAAAGATGTAGCGCTATCTGCAACACAGTATCTTTTGCCCATTTTCGACTGGTAATAAACACTTCTAGGGTAGATGGAAGCACAAGAATGACACTTTCGAAATCCACATTGACAATTGATTTGTCGCATACAGGGTGTCCAAAACTGCATGACCAATTACAAAATCTTCAAAGTTGAAAAAGTTCTTATATAATATTCATTTTTTCAAATGGAACACCCTGTATATTATTAGATGATCCGATGCAGAATTTAATTCTGCATCGATTCGCTATGACTTTCCCTATACCTATTTACAACGGTTTTCTTGTTATGTCAATATTTTCGGTTTTAATGTGATTTTTGACAGAAACTGAAACATCGTATGTGTTTCATTTTAATTAGACAATGGAAACAAAACATGAACATAAGAAAATTTGAAACGTAGTAACGAATGAAAAACAAAAAAATTAGGAACATAATGACAAGAAAAAATAAAATAAGTTAAACGAAATAACTACAATAATTGTTCTATGTGACCACCATTTTGATTCAAACACTGAATCACTCTATCATGTACTCCTCGCGAAACCGATCTCCGAAGTTCGTCTGGCGTTATATTGAAGATTGCATCGTGAACACGGTTCAATAGTTCCTCTCTCGCTAATGCAGGTGTAGAGTACACTTGCTCTTTTATGCGACCCCACAGGTAAAGGTCCAAGGGCGTCAAATCGGGTGATCTGGGTGGCCAGTTTCAGGGTCCCTGGGGATCAATCCACCGATCCTCGAACATCAACGTCAATTGTTGATGTACAGCTAGTGTAGAGTTCGCGGGAGCACCATCTAGTTGATACCAACTGTTTGCTCTCTCTCCTGGAGGTAGAGTATTTAAAAAATCACTAACAAATACTCTAAGTATCTCTAGATATCTAGCCCCATTTAAACTTTCATCGTAGACTTGATATGCTACGCTATTGTCCATAACCAGACAAAAAACATTAAAGCTAAACCGGTCCTGGTGATTATTCTCCCTTAAGACGTGTGGATTATCTTGTGCCCAGTAGTGAATATTTTGACGATTTATAATTCCTTGCCTGCTGAAGTTTGATTCGTCGGTCCAGATAATTTTATAAAGGAATCTTGGATCTTCTGTTATTTTTGTGCACATGAACTCGCAAAAGGCGACGCGTCTAGCCTCACCAAGGCGTAAGCCTTGTACAGTTATTTCACAAAAAGGATGCATTTTGTGTTTTTTTAATATCCTATGAATTGAAGTTCTTCATATGCCCAATTCCAGCGCTGCTGCTGGAATTGAACTCCGTGGATAAGCTTGAAAAAAAGCCAAAACATTCACCTCGTTAGCTTCATTATCTATTACTGGCTTTCGGTGATTACGAGTTGCCTTTACACTCCCAGTTTCCAAAAACCGAGCTTCAATTCTTGCAAATTTTCCAGGAGTCATTGCTGATAAGTCCGGATATCGCTCGTTAAATAATCTATATGTGCGTCTGACAATTCGTTCACATTCACCGTGCGTATAAAACAAATTTAGCAGATCATTATTCGAATATTCTTCAATATTCTCCATTATTAACTGTATTTCATAGAATTAGCAAAAGAGAATTGTACTACTTTGACATAAAATCAACAACTGTCAAGTCACTTTTTCTAATTCCTCTTATAATCAATGTTTACTGGATACGATTTTGTAGTTATATTAGATTTTAGTAAAAAATATGGAATAATAAGAAAACCGTTGTAAATAGGTATAGGGAAAGTCATAGCGAATATACAAGGTGTTCCATTTGACAAAAAGAACTTTTTCAACTTTGAAGATTTTGTAATTGCTCGTGCAGTTTTGGACAGCCTGTATGCGACAAATCAATTGTCAATGTGGATTTCGAGAGTGTCATTCTTGTGCTTCCATCTACCCTAGAAGTGTTTATTACCAGTCGAAAATGGGCAAAAGATACTGTGTTGCAAATAACGCTACATCTTTCAAAATTTTAAAAAAAATCAAGATATCTAAGTAGGAGTTGAAAATAGGTATAGGGAAACCTATTAGAACTCAATTAGAATTAGAATTAGTTAGCTCCTCTCGTCTCATTTGATATTCAAATCCGAATAATTTGCAATCTGGGCTTGGTAACATCTTCAGTGCGATACCTACTTGCCCATATTAGGGGAAGGGTTTTATTATGGAAATCAAAACATGGTTTTATCTATGTTTTTTTTTGCTTTCTTACCTATGTACACGTATGTATGCATTTCTCGTACCTGTTTCATTTACAAAGTAACAAGGAAAATCCGTTAGAAGGATTTCAGATCGTCGAATACACCGTACGTATATTTTATTCACTCATACGCGCATAGATTTTCTATGATACTTTGACTGTATAACTTACAGTTCGCCGGATTATATTGTTCCCTTCGAAGATCAGTTTCTCTTCTCTCTTCTTCTCTCGGAAGAATGCTTAAAATATTAGCGCGTCCGTGTTCGATCCCATTCAGGCGAGTGAACTGGTCTCCTGTATAAATTTTCTAAACGATTTATATAAAGAAACTGGCCGTTGCAGATAGGACGTCGTGATTTATCAAAACCGGCGGGAAAGATGTTCGCGAGATTTGCGATCAACGTCTTGATCTGAATATGCATATAGAGTTACGGAATCATACAATGCGAGGTAATAAATTTTACGTATTCTTTCAACGGTATTGACAACATTGCCATACAAGGATAAATTAAAAATTAGCCAAGCTATGGGACGTGTTTGTGCGCTTTGCATATAGATCTAACTCAAATATCAAAATATTATCTCGTGTGAGCCAGTGACACTTTTTTTGATAATACGCAAATGCAAGAATTATGTATTGCAGTGAGAGTATCTTTTACGTCAGAGCCAGGCACTGTTTAAAAACTTTTTTGGAAAACTATTTGGTTTTTTGTATTTGTTGTTTCTTGCAACAAGTTGGGTAATAATTTCCTTGTTTCAAACTATTATATTGAATAACTGTATAAATACCTGTAATTGAGGTTGAGTAGGAGTACGGCTGTACAACGTTAAGATCACGAAAATGGCAACAATTATTGGGTGATTTCTGGTCATACTGATATTCAGAAAGAAGAATTTCTCAACTAGTTGAATTCCTATTTAACTCATCAACCTTTACATTTTCTTCTAACTTCTATAAGCAAAAATTCGGCACTCCTATGGGTAGCCCATGTAGTCCCATCATAGCCTGCATTGTTCTGGATAAGCTACTTGACAATGTGATTCCAACTCTTCCATTTCACTTACCATTTATTTACAAATATGTAGACGATTTGATTACCGCTGTCCCTCAAGACAGCTACCAACATACATTGGATTGTTTCAATAAATTCCTCCCCTCACTACAGTTCACTATAGAATGTGAAAGCAACAGGTTTGTTCCTTTTCTGGATACTAGAGTTATCCGCTGTGAAGACCAATCTATCATTACAGATTGGTATAATAAGCCAACGTTTTCAGGACGATATATCAACTTTTACTCAAACCACTCTTATAACCAGAAGATTAATACCTTGGTCGCATTGAGAAATAGGGTGATGAAGTTATCACACCCATCATTCCATCTTAAAAATTTGAAACTATTACATGCTTACTTCACCAATAATGGTTATCCACCGTGGTTAGTCAATCGTCTACTCTCTACTCCATAATAACGCCATACAAACACCTCGAGTACACCATACACCAATTGACCATAGTGTTCGGTACTACAGATTTCCATACATCCCGGAAATCAGCCATTCATTTGCTGGTTTGTTCAAACAGTCTTCTATATCGTTAGGCTTTTATAATTTGTTCAACAACAGATTGTTCACGAAATGCAAAGACGAAACACCATTAATGTTAAGATCTAATCTTGTGTACAGTATTCCATGTTCGGATTGTGATGCTGTGTATATTGGTCAGACTTCACAATATCTTGAGACTCGTCTCAAACAACATAATAGAGATGTCTCTAATGCATCTACTAACCCAACTAAGACTGCACTAGTTGAGCACTGCACCACAAGAAACCATAAATTTAACATGGACAACACATCGGTCCTGACGGATGAGGTTGCTTATTATAAGCGTCGGTTTTTGAAAATGTACTACATTAAGTCAAATGAACATTCTATTAATTTTCGCAGCGATATGAATGGCCTAAGTAATATATACTCCTATATAATACATATGGATACAATAGATCATGCAACCACAAATACACCTAGTATATCAGAATGTACTATTTAATATTACCGACAGTGTACTTAGTTTTACTATTTATTTTCCTATTTACATACAGTTACAATCGTCAGTGTTACCAATCTTTCCCCTGCTGGAAAGGCGCGCTTCCCGCGTTTTCTAACCTTGTCAGTTGCAGCTAGCATTTTAATATGTACGTGTTTTGTATCTTGTTGAATTTTAAACTTTCGACCATTAATTGTTCCGGTCCGTTGTAAAACGTAAATAATTAACCTTGTGGTTTAATTACAATTTTCTTTTTGAAAAAGTATTACATTGATACTTAGATAAGTGCCTTTAACTTCATATAACAAAAATCCCAAAAGAAAGGTGAAAAAATCCCTTACCACAAAATTAGATAACAAATCTAAATACGTATTTCGGCAACTAAGTTGCCATCTTCAGTAGAAACAAGTGAAGAGCAGTGTTAACCTTAGTGTTTTCGGCTAAGGTAAACCTTGGAAGATATGCTCTTCACCAAATCACTAGTGGAATAACACTGGTTAGTCAGTGTTATTGCACAATTATCTATTTTGTACTCGGGAAGTTGTTTGTTTTGTTTCACTATTTCTAGCAGTTCTCATTTTAACATGGAAGGGTGATATGGCAGACTTTTTGAATGCAGTCACAATACAATTTCACTCTTTTTCGATGAAGCTGTTGGTGCGTTATTAAGCTGGACACTAGGATAAGGTGCATTGTCCATTACAATAATTGAATTACTTGGTAGTTTTGGAATCAGAACTGTCGTAAACCATTTTGCAAAGTTTTCAGAATTCATTTCGTCATGGTAATCGCCACTCTTTGTTTTTGATTTAAATAGCAGTAAACATCCCTAGATGAAACCCATACTTCCTCCAGCATGAGCCATAATCCACCTCTGCCCAGCACCATCCTTTTTTAAAACACCTGTGACTTCATCACTTTGTTAGCATTTGCCTACTGTATAATTTTTATGAACATAGCTTTTATCAAGGTATACGATATGTCTTTTATTCATTCCAAGATTATCATTTTTCATTATAAAGCGTAAATATCGTGCTCTCCAAGCAACAATATCTTGTCGCTCCATCAAACTATATCGGTTTGGCTGGTATTTCTTATATCGACATCCCATGTCAACGATAATTTTACGCAAAGTCTCTTTGCAACCAGGAAACGGTGTTTCCTGGGTCATATATGTATGTAAGATGATCAATGTAGGTACAGTTTTTGTTACTGTATACAAAGAATTAATCTTGTTTCGCAAGACACACCTGGAGTTTTCAAGTTTATTTAAATATTATTGATACCTATAATTAAGTAGAAATTACCTATCAGCATCATCTAAAACAGTGTTATGAGGCATTTTTCTAGACCCAGATTTTACAGTGATCGCCTTCAACGTTGATAACTTGATCAACAGGAAACGAATATGATCCTGCTGCTTTCCCCACATCACAATATTTTATAATATTCTGGAGAAGAATTAAGACTTCATCCTTCGTGGAATTCGCCTTGGCCATGGTGGTATAGCTGAAATTTATATATTGAGCACACACATAATAAGTAAGGTTATACATTGCTCACCGCCACACTATCGTTGATTGACCGTGATAGCTTTCAGAAAAGCTGTTATTTAATATATAAGAATGGAAAAAAATGATTAAAATGATATAAATAACAGATAAATAGCGAAACGCAAACAAGCCACCAGTAAACAAACGAGACGGGACTGTACTACACTGTCAAACGTGAAAAAGTGGGTACGCGGGTGAGTGGGATAAAGAGGTTGACAAATTAGTTCGCATATGGATATTTTTGTTTGAAAATATTTTTTGTAAAAATTACTCAGCCGGATACTTATGCAATCATCTTTACAATTGCGTATTTTCGGTTGCACATATTTCAGATATCAAGAATTTTATTTAAGCTAAAATTACTAAAACAAATCATGTCGGATACAAATGCGCTAATATAATACTAGTTTTAAGTTAATTTAAGATGTGATTATTGTACCTTAATTAATTTGTGAATCTGGAAATTCATTCTGATGAAATTTGGGTTTTTATGTTTTCTGCGTGTCAAATGTTACGTTCGCACCATTTTATTGTATACACGTTTGGCCATTTCAGGCTAGACCAATGGTGGCCAACCTTTTTGTTCTGGAGTGCCATTTGATTAAAAATATTTGATGTGCCACTTTTACATGATTTCTAGAGAGATCCATAGGTTCAGCTATCTATCGATGCGGAGTTGGTGGTTGGTATTTACAATAATTTTGTAAAAATAAGACAGGTGACTCCCAATTCGATCAGCTAATATCTATCATACTTAAATAAAATCAACATCAGTGTATCAAATGCAGTTCCTGTTTTCTTCCAAACCCAACAACGAAAGAATACTTCTAGAGTATTACAGAAGATGGTAATTCCTAATATGAATAATCATTGATTGAATTTGTTGGTCACTTCCACCATGCGACTTTCTCCTTATTAATTCGGATATCTAACATACAGATGCGAGCATGTAACATAACTTCCTATATTTGTCAACGTTCCCAGGTCGCTAATCTCGAAAATATAACTCCGCCGGCGCAACCACATTCGAATATCGTGAATCTGGTTTGTATAACCTCCTAGATTACGTGTATCGATTCGATAGTTTAAGGCACGTATTTACCACTGGAATTATGCGGGATACAGTTCCAATTACATCGCGAACAATTGCTCAAGCGTCCGTTGGCGAACGACTACCAATATAACGACGATACGCCCGGACGATAAAACGCGTAAACTGCAAAACGTTACCTTTCGCAGATTATCTGGTTGGTCTTTGCTGCTTTCCCATTTTAATGCGACTAAATTGTTAATCGCAAATAAAATCTTTATTGCCCAATATAGTACGGTATGTATGCGACGGCAAGAGCCACAACAATGCATTCGCGTGGTGCTTAATTGGCGATCAGAAATTTTACTTTATTATTGCGGATAATATTTTTAAGCATGGGTTGGGATTAAATAGAGGTAAAATTTAGCTCATACCCAATGATTTGCAATTAAAGATAATTTGATAGACAGTGAAAAATATACCGATATTTATTTTCTCAAGTATTGAAAAACCACGTATCCTTTATTAATATTATACTTGGCAGTGAAATTGAGGATGATGGATGAGTGCGATTGGAGAAGAAAGTTGGTGTTTGGGTTATTTTCATTGTCTATACTGTTAGCCTGACGGCGGCTGTAGAATCACTGGCGAAACATCGGATTTAAACAATCCTATAGTCGATGGAAACAGTTTACACATCAATTCATGTTATACCGAGCGTTCCAGCCCATAGATTTTTACCTATAACTTTTTTGTTTAATGATGCTTTTAGCTTCTTAGCTTATTTTTCCAAGTATTTTCAAAACATTTAAATGTAATATAATAAAAATCAAAAGAACTCTTGAATATTAAATTAAAATGACGAATAAAAGAATTTATCTTAGGGCATTGATGAGGTTCGAGCAAACGATACAAGAATGCGCCACCTACCTTGCAAAATTTTAAACTACACTGCAAAAAGTAATTTTACACTATTTGCGAATGATTATTACATGAAAAATAATTCTATTTTTACACTTTATTTGGGGTACTTTTTTATTATCCGATATTTAATAGCAATTTTACAATTGTAAGGTAATTTTTCCTCAAATTATGCATGAGTTGTATTTAAACTCTCATAGTTACCTATTGTTGGGTAAACTTCTTAAAGTAGAAATATTTTTACATTATTATACTATATTATTATCTTAGTAATGGATAAGGTTACATTGTTGTGGTAATCTTACCAACCTTAAATAAAATAATGAATTAAAAAAGACTTAATAAATTTTAAGTTTAAATATGATTTAAAGGTTCTACTATTTTGTATCATCATAAATGTGTTTCAAGATTTATTCGCTTATTTTTTGAATGTATCGTATGGCATCGGCAATAAACCGTTGTAATGTAGGCCGAATTTTAGCGATATGATTGTGGTTGAATTGGCGGGTTGGGACTGCGCCTGCACAGCTGTGACATCAAGTTTGTTATATAAATAGTTTGAAATTGAATTTATTTAATGCCATTAACTCTTATTATGTAGATTTGACCATTTTAATGATTTTAGGTGCGTTTTAAATTTCTAGGTGAATTTAAATAAACTCTGAATGTATAAACTGGTGGAATTTACAAGATTCGATGGAAAAATTTGACATAACATTAAATTTAATTAATCTTATGACTACAATTATGGCTACAGAAAGACGTTCCGACAGGTAAAAATATCTTTTATTTCATATTTTCTCTCTAGTCACAATCTGTTCTTCACGTCTTAGATCGTAGATGAGCTTGAATAATCTTATGGGTAATAAAACTTTGTTCCAACCCTGGAATTCAGTTTCTCAATGCCTGGATGCAAATGGTGGCTCGGTTGGAGTATCGGTAATGAGGTCTGCGTTACTGGATATTAGTAATATTCCAGTTTGGATTCGATTTGGAGTATGAATCGATCTCGGAAATTAATACTGTCACTTTTGGGTGAGTTTACTTTAGCAAAACGATTTATTTGTAGGTAATGAACTTAATAATTAATAACTGCTGTTGGATTCCGTTTAAACTAGATCTATTCAACCGATTTCACGCAATTCCTTCGGAGAATCTTCGGGTGTACCGTTGTATTATTAACTTGTTCATTTCGTTTAATTATTGTTCCTTTTTCACTAATTTTACATTAATTAGGTTTAATAATCAATTGATTACGTTGACAATTCAGTTTACAGGTTTCTATACAAAGAATTAACTTTGATTCAATGATCATTCACAATTCTGCTTGATTGTGTGGTAAAATTTAAATATAACATTTTATTCTGAATTTTGAAAATAGATATTTACCTTACTTGCTTTTTTTTAATTAGTTTATAGTATTTTAATTTCAGTGGTAATAAAGGTATATATTATATTTTCATATTGTTCAGTATTGAATTAAAATAAAATGGGTCGTTATCTATATCTAGTATCTATCCATATAATTACTATTTATTAGCAAAATTATATGGTTTACCATAATTATAATGTTTTGTATTAATTAATGTTTGGCCTCATTATTCTTATTATCTAATTTTCTCTGTGTAAACTTTTTCTGCAAATTACGCATCATTATTTTTCAGCGTGTTCATGAAAGAAATCAATCATTTTATCCGCCGGCACATTTCGGTACCCATACATTTATCGGCAAGGCAAAACGCGAAACGCGCTACGCCAGTACGAAGAGCCCCACGCCGAGCCGAGCACGGAATGCTCACCGCTCAAACGCTGGCAATTTATCATGGTCGAGATTGCGGAGAGCAGAACAGAAATAAGTAGTAGTAGGGTCAGAACGGTCTCTCACTACGCTTTGATTAATACATATGATGAACATGATTGGAGATTATCGCGACCAGCATTGGCTAGTTAAACTATTAATAACGGCAATTACCGAGAGGTGCGGCCACGAATTCAAGCCTATCTGTTATTGGATACCTAGGCGAGTATGCCGGAGATATTTGCCACGATTGAAAACTAAAAACCCATGACGAAATCCTTCTTCCCACACGCCTAACTTATACTCGCGTATGTGTAACAGAAAATACGCCATATAATCTGTATCCATATACCTTAGCATATTTTCAACCTATAATACGCCATTTGACTCCGGGCGCTATTGTAGGATTAACACCTGCGCTATGTAGGTATCTCCTTTTCATCGCAACGTGTATAAAACGACGACTGGAATTATTTTACTTAAATCGAAATACCTGTTCTTGAGAAATAAAAGAGCGGCACTGTCTAAGAAACAGTTGCCACTAATTTTGAACCTACATTACTGAACAGAATTCTGTTTTTATATTATATTCTTTATTCGTTCCTGTTATAAAAAGACATCTAACATAGGATTCGACAAAACAAAACAATAACTATCACACTGACAAAAGTCAATGCTAGGTTTTCCACTATCACCAAACAACAATGCACAATCTCTCGACGCGCGTTTCGCTAACCAAATTAGCATCATCAAGAGATGATTAACAGTAAGGTAAAATTTTGAAACTACGATAATATATACAACGTTTCTGTACAGGCGCATTTTTAACGGGGAGGGATGTGAAAAAGTCCCTCCGTTGAAAATTCGTCGGTTCCAAGAATTACTCTAATTACCGAATCGTAAAAGTGTACGATCTTTAGAAGGCTAGGAGTATATAAGGAACATCTGTGCAAACAAGTGTTATAAAAGGCAATTACGCGTCTAGTAATCTATACAATACACTTTCTGGAATTGGCCCCTTGTCGGCATTCATATTGACCTTACGTTTGGCGATTTCTACACTTTCATAAGCATCTAATTTATAACTCTTGTTTACATTCTTTAGTAATTTCAAATTTTCTACGCTAATTCTATGATTGTTGTTAAAAGCATGGTGGGCAACACTTGATTTTTCTAAACGTCCATACTTTAAATGTGCCATGTGTTCTTTAAATCTCGTTAAAATTGATCGCTTTGTTTGCCCGACATACTCTAAATTACAATCTTTACAACTAATAGCATATATCCCTGATTTTTCTAATGTTTCTATAGTATCCTTAGGGTTCCCAAGAATTCTTTGCAGTTTGTTTCCTGAATTATACACTAAACTGATGTTAACCTTTTTAAAAATCTTACTTAAACCGCGCGTAATTCTTGGTTCATACGGTATAGATAACATTTTAGGTTTCTCTACCTCGGTCGCTAAACAACTTGTGTCCTGAATTAATTTTTTAAATTTAATTTTATTAATTAACTTATCTACTAGCTGCGCATCGTAACCATTAACACTAGCTATCTCCTTAATCACTCTGTTCTCCTTTTCAAACCGTTCTGTGCTTAAAGGGAAATTTAATAATCTGTTTACTAAGAAATTAAAACTGGCTGTTTTATGTTGAGGACAATGGTGAGAGTCATTATGGATATACCTATACGTTGCCGTTGGTTTTCTGTACACGTCGAATTCTAAGCCATGCGTTTCGTTTCTCAACACTAACACATCCAGGAACGGGAGTGACTTATTATTCTCCAACTCATAAGTGAAATTAACAGAAGGGAATTTGCCGTTTAATTTATCAATAAATTCTTCAAGTTTGCTCTTTTTGTATTGAAAATTGCGAAAATGTCATCTACGTATCTTAACCAGACACGGGGGAAGTATTCAAATTGTTCTTTTGCTTCTGTCTCAAACCGACTCATGAAGAGATCCGCCAAGAAGGGTGACAATGGATTCCCCATTGCCGTGCCTTCACGTTGTTCATAAAAACTGCCTTGAAATTGGAAACAATTCTGTTCCATGCAGAGCTTAGTTAAAGAGACGTACTCTTTAACAACTTCATCACTAAATCCGTTTGATTGAAGCAATTCTTTTAGATAATCTAACGTTTTTGGAATCGGAACGCTCGGAAAAAGTGAGCTAACATCAAACGAGACTAATACTTCGCCTTCTGTTAACTTCAAGTCTTTAACCTATTTGATAAATTCTACGCTGTTTTTTACGGAATGTGGTTTGATCGCTAGATGTCCAAACTCATTTGTCAACCATTTAGCCAAATTATATGTTGGGCTATTTATAGCTGAAACAATCGGTCTCATGGTTTTTCCCGGTTTTTTATTGTTGTTTGGTGATAGTGGAAAACCTAGCATTGACTTTTGTCAGTGTGATAGTTATTGTTACACCAAAGGTTCCAAAACCCAATTACTGGAAAACAAAACAAAGAAAAAATAATAGATGCAAATTAAAAGCAAATATTTCAGGCACAGAAGAGGACAAAAAAACTGAAGATCACATAACATTGCGGAATATCGTTAAACAAAGTAGACTAAAGTAAACTAATTACATAAACATTAATGGGAACCGGAATGGAATTGAAGAACAGATTAGGTAGGTACTCATAAAATTGCAGATACAAGAATGCGTTCTTAAATCACACCGGCTGTTCGAGTAACATATCCTTGAACAAATAATTCCTTCTACCGTTGAATTCGGGAATCCAACCACCCTAGCTATAATTTTCGTTGAAAAGATATCTTGCGTCGTAACAGTATGTCCTTCTCCTCTCAAACCAATTAAACGTTATTAAAACAGATTTTCTATCTCGTTCAGTTTGTTATTTAGGGAACTTGTAACGACTATTAAATAGTAACATTTATACTAAATGACGAAATAAGATGTGTCGGCTTCACACAGAGAGAAAGGTTTCTTTAAATCAAAAAAATATACATTGGGTTAAAGAAATATTTTTCTTTTTGATATTTGAAAACTTTATTGATACATCTTATATATAGATACATTTGGATAATATACAACATATCATATAATCCATATGAAGGTACCATATCCATGTACAACACGATGCGTCGACGTGCGTCTTCCCGTCCTCGGTCCTCGTCGCGGGGTGATGAGACTTAAAACGTCTCGTCCCGGACTATCGGGATTGAGGGAGATATTGCTTTACTGCTATTGCTCCTCTCAAGTTTTTTCTCTTTATACACTCCGCCAAAAAAGTATCGCATAATTTAGTTTTGAATCATAAAAGTATCGCATAATCTTTGTTTGTAGCATAAAGTTGTAAATATACTTTAATGCGCTCTAAGATATAATTTCTATGATTGTTTAAATAAAATACAGGCCAAATAAAAACAAGAACTCATACTTGAGATTTTTATTAAAACAAGAAATTATAATTTTGGAAAGAAAAATGTCATAACAGTAGCTTTTAATACTGAGTATTGCCACCTCTGGCTCTTATGACCGCTCGCATACGGTTTGGCAGAGATTCGATTAACCTCCGTATATAAGCCTGATCCAAATTCTCCCACTCGTCACGGAGAGCATTTGCTAGTCCATGCAGGTCCGCTGGGGCAACATTTTGGGTTCGTATCCGTCTGTGAAGGAGGTCCCACACGTGCTCGATAGGGTTCATGTCCGGACTTACCGCAGGCCAATCTAAAACTGGAATACCAACATCGTTAAGGTATTCCTGGACGATTATTGCAACATGCGGTCGTGCATTATCGTGCATTAACATGAATTCGTTTCCTATAATTGGCGCATATGGTACTACATGTTCTTCTAAAATGTCCGTTATATACCTGTGGGCAGTCAGTGTACCTCTGTCTACTGGTACTAACTCTGTACGACCTGTTAAACAGATGCCTCCCCAAACCATAATAGAGCCACCAGCGAAATTAGGTCTAGGTCTGATATTACACTGCGATAGCGCTCACCGTCTCGTCTGTACACTGAGATACGCCTATCTGAGGTGTAAAGACCAAATCTTGACTCATCTGTGAAGCGTATATTGGCCCAGTCATTAATGTTCCAATTTACATGTTCTCTGGCAAACCTTAAGCGAGCCACTCGGTGGTTCCTAGTGAGACGAGGGGCTGTTACAGCTACTCTAGCTCTTAATCCACTCTGTCGTAACCTATTCCGAATAGTTTGAGTACTCACACGAGTATTTCTGACTCTAGCCAAGTCGTTCTGCAATTGTCTCGCAGTTACATGTCTTCGACGTAATGCTTGTAGTAGTAAATAGCGGTCATCTTGGCGAGTAGAACATCTTGGACGACCTGGTACAGGTCTTCTACTGTAAATGCCTGTTTCCCTATATCTGGCTACGGCTCTAGAAACACTTGACTGATTGATGTTCATCAAATTAGCAACGTATGCTTGAGATCGTCCATCTTCGATTAAAGCAACTATAGCAGCCACTTGTTCTGAAGTTAAATTGCTCATTTTAGTTTTAAAAGCGCTGGTACAGAACTCTGACTTCGCACTTTAAAATTTGTCCGTATAGGAAGACTTTCAATAAACAACTGAGCAAACCTTACACATATGCATTTTTCTAAATGTGTTCTTTTAGGAAAAAAATAAAGTAAAAACGCTAAGTTCCATTATTTTGTTAGTGTTTTTATAGTTCACATACACGAGACGTATAACTACGCTCTGAGTCTCAGTCTGTCTGGATCCTTACGCATGAACACATCGGATATGGCTTTTACCACACGCGAGTTGTTCGATATAATAATAATAATAATAATAATAATATAGGAAGACTTTCAATAAACAACTGAGCAAACCTTACACATATGCATTTTTCTAAATGTGTTCTTTTAGGAAAAAAATAAAGTAAAAACGCTAAGTTCCATTATTTTGTTAGTGTTTTTATAGTTCACATACACGAGGCAAACTTTTTGTGAACGTATAAAAATATCTTGGTTCATAAATGCCCTTTTTTAGTTTATGCGATACTTTTTTGGCGGAGTGTATAAGGTGTTGTAGTAGCATATTTTTTTTAATTTTTTTTTTGTATCGGGTGTGATCGAGTTCTTTTGTTTCTTTGGGTGGTGTTTTATATTGGGTTATGGTTTCTGGTTTTTTGTATTTATTGCTAATGATTTTTTCCGTTCTCAAGTGCGAGTGTCTCCGTGTATTATATGCATGTATATCCTTGTTATTCGATAAAGTGCTGTTTGTTTTTATTAGTTTGTTTTTCATTTTATGTAGTAGTATCAGGTTTTTTTGTTTAATCATTTGTTCTAAATTAAGTTCTTGGATATTCCTGTATACTTCTGCTGTTGCCGTTCTTCTATCCTTTGAATATAGCAACTTTAATATAGTATTTTGTTGTCTTTGTAATTTGTTTAAGTTTTTCTTGGTTGTGTTGCTCCATATGTTTATAAAGTAGTTCATATGTGGCGTAAAAAGCGAATTATACAGGGTGTCCCTGAAATAAGAGTACAACGTATTAAAAATGGGAAGCCCTAATTTTATTACACCTTTTATCTAAATTAATTTTTCCAAAATTCCCACGCATACGTGAGGAAAAAAATGGCAAAGATATTTATTAAATATCACGCGACGTATAACTACGCTCTGAGTCTCAGTCTGTCTGGATCCTTACGCATGAATACATCGGATATGGCTTTTACCACACGCGAGTTGTTCGATATGATTTATGTCTACGGCGAAGCAGGAGGAAGTTGTCGAAGAACTCTACGTATCTACCGGCAGCGATACCCCAATCGTAGAACCCCGTCTTACACGTGTATAAAGGATACCGTGTTTAGATTAAGAGAAACTGGTCGATTGCTACCAAATTACGAAGGTCGCGGACGTGAAAGACCACGTCGAATTTTACGAGCCGAAGAAGAATTGCTGGATATTGTGAACAGAAATGCAGGTGTAACAATTGATGTGTAACAATTGATTATGAAAGAGAAAAAAAGAAATAATTACGCACATTACCTTCGTCACATCAAATATCAACTTTTAACAATGATGTTTATTTCAGACAGCTGTCATTGATCAGATTACGCACAAGTGAATAGAGTTATTCATTAATAGATTCCACATTTTACTTTCAATATCTTCTTTGAAATTTGCTTTAAATTTCGCGTACGTAATAATATTGCAGTCGTTGACTCGTATCAGCTGCATACAATGATTATCTGTATATCACAGCTGTATTTACAAATGACCTTAAGATATAGTATAAACACAGATAGTGGATCCATGGGCGGCACATTCGTGACGTTTCAATGAGTTTTTAATTGTATATTCGATATTGCAATTGGCGTACGAATTTTTGGATACTTATTCAGTATAATTTGGGTTTCCCATTTTTAATATTTTGTACTCTTATTTCAGAGACAGCCTGTATATCGACTTTTTCATATATTTTGGGATTACCTTTCTTAGTTTTTAAAAATAATTAAAAATAAAATCAACATTTTGTTGAGTCAAATGTAAAGAAAACTGAATGGAAAAAAATATTTTTAGTTAAAAATGATTAACTTCATCCTCTTTAACCGAACCCATAGCATATGTTATTAACTGTTGCCTATCTGAAGAGGTATTTCCAGTTGTCTAAAGACCAGTGTGACAATTCCAATATATAAAAGCGGAGATCTATAAGCATGATGTTGCCAATTATAGACTGATATCGCTACCTTCAGTTTTTACTAAAGTTTTTGAAAGTTAATACCAGGTTATTTAATTATTTATTAAAACATACTGCTGTGGTCTGGCAACCCGGTTTGCGTAAATTCAGTTTCTTTTTCTTGTTTATTCCTTTAAGCGTTTGTCAATGTTGTGAGAAATTTCAAATTGTTTTATTTTTAAATAAGAGAGTTAATGTTTTGGATTGTTTAATTTGTTTATTCTATTGTTCAGTTGTTTATTTTAATTTCATTCTGTTGTACATTTTGCTTTCACTGGTATTGTATATATTGTTTTGTTTTTGCGAGTTCGCATGTTTGCGGACAGCTCTTGGGGCGTTGCGTCGCCCGCAGCCGGAGTATTTTTATACTTATACGATTGTTTTAACCGTGTAAGGTCAGTTCCCTGATAACACGTGTAAGTAGATATATAAAAATTGTATTTCATTTCTGCCATTTTGAGATTTTTGCTTTCAAGCATTGAATTCACGTTTTTGAATTTAGATCGTTAATCACGGAACTCATTTGATAATAATTGATATTGTATTTTTGTGTACACAATTTAGATATAAGATCTGTTATTATTTTACGTGCAGGAAGATATTTTTAAGTTTAAAGAGTTAATTTTTTGTTCGTTGTAAATTTTCTGATTTGTAATTATTTGCTAATCACCCCGGGTTGGGTAAATAAAAGCATTGTGCTTGCATTTATTTTTCATTTATATAAATTACTTGAATTTTTTTTATGTTTAATTTAGTTGTTTTAAATATTGAGACCACGTGGATTAAATTGAAGAAAAATTATTGTCTTCCTGAACGATTTTTTTTGTCTTTTGCCTTGTTAAAGGATTTAGAATTGTCCTTTTGTAATTTAAAGCCAGCAGTTTTATTTAGACCAGGACCTTTTTGTCCAAGGTTTTTTTTCTGCAAAGTTTATAAGTAATATTTTTTTTCTTTTTTTTTAAATCATAAAATTATTGTATTTTTACGCCATTCAAAATTCTGTTCTTTTATTTTTTGATCAATCCTTTTAAATTTCTGGAGAATTTATGAAAGTCAGTTTTCTTTTCACCCACAATTTTCTTTTTTTTTTAGAAACCCTGAGTTTAATTGTTCTTTTGCGCCTTTTAAAATTGTCATCATTTGAGCTAGCTAATTTAAATTTTCATTTTTAAATTTCATTTGACATTTTTGTTGGTACATTCAGTACACAGCAATACGTACTTTAGCGGTAGAACTACTAAGGTAGCAGTAACGATGAATGCCGATAACGTTAAGTTTAAAGAATATTTTAAGAATACAGAGGGGAACTGTAGTGTTCCTTAAGGATCGATTCTTGGTCCGACCCTCTTTTTAATTTTTGTTATGCTGGCGACATGAACTGCATTGTTTCTGCTTCCGATGGCGCCTGCCTTTCACCTTCCATTGCAATAGCGATAAATCAGATGACCGACTGGTGTAATGAGAACCAGTTAGTACTTAACAAAAAAATAAAACAAATGTTATTAAGTTCACGACATCAGTGTCTGATAGTGGTGGACTTTGCATGGCTTAGATCGATGATTTTCTTCTGGATAGTAGAGTGGTTAAGGTTTTAGGACTCATTGTTGATTACAATCTAAAATTTAACAGTCATTGCGATATACTAGAGTGCAAATTATGCGCTGTATGCTATTCGTAATCTCCAGCGTGTCTTTAATGTGCGCTCTGTTCTTTTGTTTTATTTTGCGTACGTTGAGTCACATCTTAGTTATGGTCTAATCTTTTGGAGCTCATCAGCTGATGCTAAACGATTATTTATATTACCAAAACTTATAATTAGAAGCATGCTATCTGTATCGTCTTTGATATTGTGTCGGTCTCTTTCTAAAGAATTAAATATGTTGTCTCTGCCATGTCTTTAATTTCATTATCCAAAAATACTGTTGTATTGACTGAAAGCAATATGTTTGTTTGAGTCGACCAACAGATTTGTTATTTGCAATAATGCTGACCAGTTGAATTGGAATACTATTTTATTTCTAGCTTTCTGCGAAAAGGCCACCGTGTCGGCCTCATGATCTATTATTAGCGTAACCATACGAGCAAAAAGTAATGAAAGGGGAATACCACTAGAGACAGACTCGAGTTTTAGACGTCATCTACGTCACTCTGAGTGCAAATCCACACATCGCAAACCAGCGAATTAAGAGTTTAGATGTCCGCCCTCTAGGAGAGGGGAGTCCAATTCCCAACCCACAAGACGATCGCAACGTAAGCCGGTAAAATTCGGTTATTTATGGGAGGGAAAAGAAGGGAAGGAATTGGACAATTCAAACATTCCTTTTCGTATGCATTTGTATTACTTGGTTCTGGCCTTCTACTTTGTACGTCTTGTACGAAGTTTTCTTTATTACGTAAGTACTTTTGGTAATTATTGTTCTAGATTATCAATTAATTACTATAATTTGTAGAAAATTGTTTCTCTGAGGAAGCAAATAAAAATTAGCGAGAGCTTAGATTAACACATGAAGGAATCGTTTTAATTTGAACAGTTTGACTGCGTTTCCAGAAATCCATTCAACTTTGGTACTAACACAGTAACAGCCAGTATTACAACAGTATTACAACTCTCGTCAATAAAAATAATGTTTACTATGTAGTTCAGATTAGAAATATCTGTAATTTTTTCTTATTCCTTTTGCATACAGTTGATTGCAAGAGCAACTGTCATACTGGAAACTTACTTTTCAGTTTTAGCTATATTAATTCTACAAGAATTGTTAAGTATCAACCACATCTGGAGATTTTACTTCAGTTGAGCTAGCAAAACAAAAAAAAAAAAGATTGGAAATATGTAATTTATTTCAAAAATATTCCGAAAAATTGTTTAACCTTTTTTTAATATGTTTAAAATTTACGCATGACCTCATGATTGAATTCTAAGCACGAGATAGATGCCGCACATAGTTTATTAGAAAATATTGGAATATGCATTCATATTGTTTTAAAATCAAACGAACATGAAATTTATATCTACAGATTATGCCAAGAAAATATCAGAGATCAGTAAATGCCCAACGAGAGCAATTTGGACAGAAGAACAACATCGTGAAGCTATTAAGAAAATAGAAAGTGGAGGAATTAGTAGCTTCATAGGCAGTACAATTTACCACCACGAACGCTAGAGCGAAGAATGAAATCTGGAAATACAGAAAAAGGAAGTGTTGGACCCGAAGGTATATTTTTTACGTGAAAAATATACCAATACGAGGTTATAACCGGTTGTGAAACCTCCACACCAACGTTGTGGAATATTTCACTTGCAGGTGTCCTGGGTAAAGCTAATGCGAAAAGATTGGTAGCGCATATCCGGCGCTTATCGGCTGCTGGTTTCGCTCCAGGCAGAAATACTGTTAGAATCTGCTACATAAATTTTCTTTGGTGAAGCAAATGGCAGGATTTGAACGGTTAAAATGTCTCTTGGAAAGAAATCCTGAGCTGTCTGAAGACCGGCGGAAGGTCTTCCTCAATCGAGGGCTCTTGCTATGAACAGGGAGAACACCACCCTGTTTTTCGGATTATTGAATAAAGTAATGAAGGAATACAATTTATTCGAAAGGCCTTCCCGTATTTACAATATGAATGAAACTGACGTCCAATTGTTGAATAAACCAGGAAAAGTTATTATCATAAAAGGCAGTAAGGATGTGCACCTGTTGACGTCGAAAAAATAAGGAGAAAATGATAGCGTTATTGCATGTTGTAGTGCTGACGGAAAATTTATACCCCCTGTTTTTAAAGGAGTAAATAGAAAACCAGAGTTTTCAGATGGTTTATCTGCGGGTCCTAAGGTATTTACTAACAAAAAGTCTTCGTTCATTAACTCGGAGTTATTTCTACGGTGGTTGCAGGTAAAATTTATTCCACATAAACCAACCGGGAAATGTTTGTTGGTACTCGATGGTCATACATCTCATAGTACAGATATCGAGATGTTGCAAGTTGCTGATGAAAACGATATTATCTTGTTATGCTTACCAAGTCATTGTACTCAGGCTCTTCAACCTCTGGATAGGAGTTCTTTTCCGGCCGTTTAAAGTGTATTTTAATTAAGATAGTAGTTTCTATCCATATTTTAAATTTTCTTTTATTTTATTAGTTTCTGAAACAACACTCAACATAAAATGAAGAATTAGCGTTTGTGCGCTGGACTGTCTTGCGTTCATTGAGTTTTTACATTAAAAAAAATATGTTATACACACCATAGGCATGCATACACATACATATGTTCGTACGACATACATATCTCTGCATACGCTTGTAAATGATGAACTCAATAACTTGTAATCAAGCTTTACTCACTAGTGGGTTTAAACTTAGCGATAAATAATGATAGGATGCGAATAAAACAAGTTTGCAATTACATGTAGTATCTAAAGGAAATTGCAAAACCTCAAATCAACTAATGATAACTTATTAACGTTTAGTATTAATGCTAGTGCATTGTTAGTTGAGATTATATTTGCAGATAACAGCCTTTTGTTTAGAATATATGCGAATGTAGTGCGTATATGCATGAGTGTTTTTTTTTGCGATTATTCTCACACATTTATTATAGTCTACTCTCTTAATTTTGCATTCGCTAGCGGAATTTAATTTCATAAAATGACAATGTTCAAAATAATATTTAAGATGACGATAACAATCTTGAAACTATTTTTACGTGTACCTAGATATATTGCTCCGAACATACCTGAAATATGCCTACGTGTATGTATTTTTACCCGCATTTCTTCTCGTTGTGCATTAACTATACACGTGTAGGCAAATATATTCTAAAGAAAATACTTGTCTCCATAAATATTATTAGCTTCGCTCTATAAATGTTTTGCATTATAGTTTAGTCACGGCCATTTTCAAAGTGAATAATAGGTAATTTTAAGCGGACAACTTTCGCTCCAAACTGAAATTGTCTTTCAATTTATCATCGTGATCTCATTTTCATTCGCTTTTGATTAGCGTCGGACGTAGAACGATTAAGTTCAATTGGTTTCGCGTGTGGTCGCGTTTAATTCATTATAGTCGGCACCCAGATGGTACCACCATTAATAGTTTTAATTATACTTTTGCTTGAACACTCGTTTTACTTAATTATCCTATTTACTTACTGTGAACCACAATTTTCCTATCATTTTTGACAATTTTGTAAATACAATGTGGATATAATTACCCAGTTTTCTATTAGGATGCGAGAATTCTTTATGACAAATTCGCGTGGTATTGGAAATAAAGGAGTGCAAGCAAAAGCATGATTACAAGTCAGAGCAGTTATTGTTTGGCGCATGAAAGAGATAGTAAAAGTTTGCTCGTGTCTAATAATAATAATAATAATAGTTCTTTATTTTCTACAATTATCAACCCAAAAGCACAGAAAATACCAAACATTTACTAAATACAAATATAACTTAAAAATTAATAGTAACAATATCATTAATATGTTCAGAAAAAGCCAAATTACAATCAAACAGTACACCTAAGCCTTTCATAATAAAATAGTTCTATATAGCGTTCTGCGTTCTAGCGACGCAATAATGTCATTTATAAATATCAAAAATAATACAGGGCCCAAGTTAGAAACTTGTGGAACACTAGATCCCGGGACAAACATTGGAGATGTAATACTGCGATACTGCGCATACTGATAACAATGGACAAGATAACATTTAAATAGGTTACATAAAGCCTCAATGAAACGCGCTGTCGACAATTTAGCCAGCAGGACATTGTGATCTATTTAATCAAATGCCTTTTGGAAGTCGGTATATGTCACGTTCACTTGCCCCTGTCTGTCCAAGATGTCCGAGACGTATTAAGTGATTCACGTCAAGTTTGTAAGCATAGATCTCCAGTGCACAAATCCATGCTGCGACGGTGACAATGAAGTCTTGATGGAGTTGTAAATATGATTGTAAAATATAGATTCGAAGACCTTGGAGAAATTATACAAGATCGATATAGGTCGGTAGTTTCTTAGGCCCGATGGATCGCCACTCTTGAACACGGGGCAAATACGAGCGGTCTTCCACATTCCAAGAAGCCGAAATTGCTCTAATATCAGATTAAATAAATGGTATTAGGGTTTCCTAAAAGCAGTAGCACAGTGCCGAAGGAGAAAACTTACGTCACCAAGAATTGTTGTATTTTTGATAGCCTCTTTTCTGTTTTAAATTATGTTTGTGGAAATTATAGGCTGTATTTGTTATTCCAAAATTTATTTATAAAAAGTCATATGTTTAGAGAGTAGTATCTGTCTTCATCAGTGAACAGTCTGAATTGTCAACTGTGAAATTGTAAATCGACAATATCAAATACAGCCTATAATTTCCACTAAACATTGGAGTTACTATTTAAAAGTAGAATTATTTTGTGATGGGGGATGTGCGATAGCAAGAGGGCGTGCTCAATAGAGTGAGACACACCGCAATAAATATAGGGAAATATTATTTATTAACTGGCACGTGAGAACGTAACCACTCCCACTATCTTCGCGATTTGTATAAGCGAGTTTCTAGTGATAGAGCGAGGCTTCCATCACCAGAAAATAATTCTGCTGTACGTATAGAACGATGTGACAGAAATGAATGCATCTGAAGTTTCTTTATCCCAAAATTTACGTTTAGGTCAATTTTGTCCTGGGCTGCCATTAAAATACCTACTACGATATCAAGGTAGACTAAAAAATTCTTGGAATCAATTTAAGAAAACGTGACATATATAGTTAGTTATCTATGGGTATCTAACTTTTCCGACTTCTATTACCGCCTGTCTAATTTTCAATCAAACCTTTATCATTTCATCCTAATTTGTAAGAGGATACATCAATCTTCTGAACACCTTTGACGAAATACAATTAAATCTAATTTAACTTAGCAGCAAATTCACTACGTATAGTATATCTAGAATGATCTTTTTATTTTGCCTTTAAATCCCATTTATGTCGATGAATATTGACGAGTCCTTTACGGAGGTATGTATATACCTGCATATTCACATGTACTTATTATACTTTCGGTGTATGAGTTCTCAGTTGTTCTCAGCTGTTTCTGCCTGCGGATCGATTTGACGATTAGATAGCGGCCCCGACTTTCAGAAATAAATTATTTTATCTCTCCTAGTGTAATGGGATCTGTCTTAAACACTCTCTCATTAGGTAAGTATAATGGGAAACGATGCTGGAACCTAGAGACAAGATCTGTTACTCTATATTTATGATTAATATGACGCAATTCCTCGTACTGTTATGGCTGACACCGTGAAATAAAACTAATTGTAAAAGCTATAGCAGTGTCTATATTATGTTCTTAAATATATTATAACTATTCTGTCATTTTATCCACTTCGTGTTTCTGGAAAAAATAGTATGTCGATACTACTACCTTGTTTGAACCTTTATCTTTTATTAAAAAAAAAGGAAAATTATTTTATCAAATTACTCTTTAAGCAGGGATGTGCCTCGACGCGTAAACAAAAGTTGTCTACATATCAACGTAAACAACGTGTAGATAAGTAGACTATGTAATCTATATAGTCAACGCGTATAACTGTTGGGCTGAAAAGTTCGTAGGCTAACACAGAAAAAATCTTTTTTTCTATAGAATTTGATTTGATTATTCAATATAGTGGCCTTCGAGAGCGATACAACAATTATAGCGGTCATACAATTTTTCGATACCATTTTTATAGTACGATTTGCCTTTAGCCTCAAAATAGGCTTCAGTTTCGGCGATCACCTCTTCATCAGCGCAAAATTTCTGTCCAGCGAGCATTCTCTTGAGGTCTGAGAACAGGAAAAAGTCGCTGGGGGCCAAAGCTGGAGAATATGGTGGGTGCGGAAGTAATTCGAAGCCCAATTCATGGAATTTTGCCATCGTTTTCATTGATTTCTGGCACGGTGCATTGTCTTGATGAAACAGCACTTTCTTCTTCTTCAAATGGGGACGTTTTTCCGCGATTTTGTCCTTCAAACGCTCCAATAACGCTACGTAATAGTCGCTGTTGATGGTTTTTCCCTTCTTAAGATAATCGATGAATATTATACCACGTGCATTCCAAAATATTGATGCCATAACTTTGCCAGCCGACTTTTGCGTCTTTCCACGGTTCATCACGTGCAGTCCACTCGGCTGACTGTCGATTGGACTCCGGTGTGAAATGATGGAGCCATGTTTCATCCATTCTCACATATCGACGCAAAAATTCGGATTTATTACGATTGAACAGCCTCAAACACTGCTCAGAATCATCAATTCGTTGTTGTTTTTGGTCGATTGTGAGCTCGCGCGGCACCCATTTTGAACAGAGCTTTCGCATATCCAAATATTCATCTACGATATGTCCAACACGTTCCTTCGATATCTTTAGGGTCTCAGCTATCTGAATTAACTTGACTTTTCGGTTATACAAAATTATTTTGTGGACTTTTTTTTATGTTTTCGTCGGTAACAGCCTCTTTGGGGCGTCCACTGCGTGCATCGTCCTCGGTGCTCATTTCGCCTCGTTTAAACTTAGCAAACCACTTTTCAACGGTTGCTTTTCCTGGTGCAGAGTCCGAATAATGTTTATCAAGCCAAGCCTTGGCTTCAATAGTATTTTTTTTTTCGCCAAAAAGCAATGCTTTATTAACACACGAAATTCCTTTTTATCCATTTCTTTAAACGAACAAAAGTTCCTTCACTCAAAATACTATATCTCACAAACTAATTGTACGACAGTTATCAAATTTGTACACGTGCCTTTTGAAGGTTAGAGCTAACTAAAAGTCATATTAATTTAATACTAGTAGCGCCACATATGTGTCAGCCTACGAACTTTTCAGTCCACCCTGTACTATAAAAAAATTGCATCATTTTTAAGTTACGTTTATATTTTGTAACTAGTACATTTAACAAATTTTAAAATCGTTTAGAAAGCTGCAGAAAAAGGGCTCTTAGCATTTATGCTTTATGTCCATATTATCTACATCCCAGGTATCATAAATATTATTAAACTTATGTGTTGATCAATTAAAAGCAATTCAAGATTTTTTTGCATAATCTAAATAGTGATTATTATGAGTTTAAAGAAAGAAGAGGTATTTTTCAGACATTATTGGAAAAGAATATGTGAACCCACTAGTTTTTTGGAATACGGTCAAGTTACGTCATCCCAATCTATCAGCCCTGGCAATAAAAGTGGAAAGAATTCCGGTTTCTTCAGTTCAAATTGAACGGGTTTTCTCGAATTGGTCATTTGTTCATTCGCCCTTGCGGAAGCGTTTGGACTTCCAGAGATCAAAAAAATTGTTGCATGTGTATTATACACATAAAGCTATTGACACCCCTGATGACTATTAGTATCTTATTTATAAATTGCATGAATATAATAACTTTTATTGCTATCACATTATACATTTTATTTTTATATTTAAATAGGTATAGTTTGAGTAGTTTTAAGATTTTTTGGGATGCTTACTAATAGTGAGTTCCACTATCTACTTGTTATTTGAAGAAATATAGAATAAAATAAAAAAATGTCTTTTCCACGCTTGTTTTACATTCCATTAAAGATTTTTAAACTTTATAGTTTAAAAAATTTACTATACAAAATATTATTGAAATTAAATATTAATTTTAAAAGCAGGTTTATCCTAAAATAAGGTTGTCGACATACGTTACATTGTTTAAATAGTCTACAGGCAATGTAAACAATACGTAAACAACGCGTAGAAAACCAGCGTAAAGTACATTTTATTGTCTACGGCACATCCCTGCTTTAAAGTATATTATGCAGAGTCCTGTAATAATGCGTTAACCTTCCATAGCTCTTTTACGAATTAAGTTAGATATTTCATTCATATGGTAACTTATACTATATTATAGGACGTATCCCAGGAAATTATTTTTAGTAATAGCGGACTTCCGCTTATACCGAACAAATTTGTAATTTTAAATCGAACAGCCTTTAAGTTATTGTATTTAAGATTCTATGTTAAATTTAAATGATTATTTGTTCGGCATACATTGGATCTAAGTCGCATGGTTACCGAGTTACATGACGTTTTTTTTTTTTTAACAAAAATGACATTTGCAACGTCTTTAAAATTTGAAAATATCTCCAAAACTGTGAAAGTTAGAAAGATGTGGTTTTCAGTTTTGGCTTAAACATGATAAAGTCTCTTTTATTAAAGAAATGTTGGGTTTTTGGGAATTTTAAAATCATGGATAACTTGATTTTTTCTTAAATAGAATGGTATATAGCAATTTTTACATAACTGGATGTAAAATTTAATTTTCTTTAGATTTCATACAGATATTATTGTGTCTATTGCCAATGGTTTTGGAGATACTTCCGATTTACCAGTTTTTTATGATAAAAACATATTGCGAAGCGCTGGCCTTCCCTTCGCAACTCACCAGGCTTGGGACTAGCAGCAATACTATTGGCATCTCTTGGGAAGGGGCCTGTAGAACACAACCAGACCACTGTGAAAAAATCAACCAAGAAATTAAATGAGCGGCATTTTTAAGTAGGCTGGAGAGAATATATTTGAAACTAACATTTAAATAAATTTCTTATTGTAATTGATGTTCGAAATGTTTTCCACCTTGTTTGAAAATATTTATGAATCTTCACTTGAAGGATCCTCTCTACATATCTAACTATGGGCGGCGTAATACATGCAAGGGCGCCTATAACTCTTTATCGCATGTTTTGTTCAGTGGTTGGAGATTCCCTATAAACCACACCCTCATAAAAAAATTGTTAGTCTGGTGGCTGTCCAGGCCAAAGGGCCTGGTTCCCTTGTTCCAATTCAACGATTTTAATATTGATTTTTGAACAGCGTTCTGATTTCTTGTGAAAAATGGACCGCGCGATTACAGGCAAATTTTGAATTAATCTTGGTAACTCCTTTAGTAAATATTCCAAATACATTTGCCCGTTAAGGTAACAATTAAATGTTTTTCTACAATTCCTCTCCAAATGTTTATTGACGATTGATTTGCCAAACTATTTTTGTATTTTCGACAGAATAGTAATAATAATTATGTCTGTTGATGCATCCAGTGTTATGAAAAGCTATTTCGTTAGAAAAAAAGGTACATTCATAAAGAAGAAACTGGTTTTGACGCAATCTTGCCCACGTTAAAAAGTCCACCTTCAACTGAAAGTCATTTTCACTTGGTGCAACTAAATGTGTGTGTTTTTTAGAATTCTTTAGGTTGACCTCTTCCTTGCTTCAACTTTTTGCCGACCATTTGCTTGATTAGTATTTGTGATTAGTAGATTTCAAAATAAAATATTATTTTAATACAATTCTTTTAAAGACAAAATGACATAATTTTGTTGTTAGTAAATCTTTTACCACTAAGAAAATCGAAAGTTTTAATTCAAGAAAACTTTTGTTTCGATGAAGTTTCTTAACTGGAGAATATATTTGCTTAGCGCAAGTAGATAGAAATGAATTATCCGAGCTTAGATCTGTGACTGCATTACCGGCGGCCCTCTCCTGGATTGAGAGATTGTTTGTGTCCCGTAGATGGAGACAATTTAAACCCTTATTTCCATAGTAGAGAGAATTGCAGATATAGCTTGAAAATGCAATAGCGATGGAAGTTGGTTTACTTCCGGAGTGACGCTGATGACGCCTGGTATGCAGACACTGGAGTCCGTCTCTAATGCTATTCCCCTTGCATTGCTTTTGCTGGTATAGTGAGTTCATCAATAGGCATTTTTTCTTTGACTGGTATAAAGTGTTAGGGTAAGTATTAATATTCTTAAAAAGATGTGAAACGTGATTTAATTCAAGAATTCTAACAGTTTGCTACAAGACTAATGCTTTCAATGCAAGTAAACGATATTCGTACGTGGAGACTAAAAGTAGTTTCATCCAAGACTGTTAACCTCTTACGTCAAGATTATGTTGTTAAGACAATTTTTTTCTTGCCTTAAGAATTTTTTGTCTTGGGGGTATTCAAAACGTAGATTTATTTGGTCCAAGACAAATTTATTAAAGATAAGCATGCATTTTTCTGTATGTATCAGTGAAACTGCCAACATTCATAAAGAAAAAATTGGTTTTGTTGGAGGCGCAATTGTGCCCACGTAAAAACCTTTGCCTTCAACTGAAAATCATTTTCACTTGATGCAACTAAATGTGGTGGCATGAAAATGTATTTATTTACACTTCTTAGGTAGACCTCTCACTTATTCCAACTTCCTGTCCACCATTTGGTTGACTAGTATTTGGATATTCTGTAACTTTCAGTGCAACTGATTTTCCTCATTTGTTGCTGTCTTTGTTCTTTCTGTCTTGTTGTAGTTAACGTTTCCTGTTACAGTAAAGCGCCCAAGGAGTCTGGCAAAACTGATCGCTTCTGGTAGTCGCCTTTCGGGAAACCGAATCGCATAAATTCTTCTAGCAAGAAGATAGTTCCTCTCATTTCCAAATAATGCACAAATCATACCAATGAGTTCTTTCATTAAATAATTAATTTCTCTTTAACAAATATTACTTGTTTAAATATACCTACTTATTTCGGATAAAATATTACAAAATTTGTGTGAATAAACAACATGCTAGTTTTTACATGACCGCGTTTGCTTCTTCGCAATATGTTTTTTCTGTCAAAAAATGAAAAATCTGGTGTATCCCCAAAACGTTGCAGATAGATACAATGATATCTATATAACATCGGAAGAAAGTTAAATTCTTCTATATAAAAGAATGTTATCCACCATGTTAAAGTTCGGAAATTTCAGATCTCTACTAAATAACCCTGCATTTTGAACCCAACATTTTCCTAATGAAAGCATGACTGCAAATCGCCTTTCTAAATCTGAGAGTTTCGGTGATATTTTCAAATTTCCAAGACGCTGCAAATGTCACTTAAAAAAAAAAACACGTCATGTAATTCCGAATCCACAGATCTAGATCCAATGTATGCCTAAAAAAGTACTATTTGCATTTAACAAGAAACCCAAAAATGTAAAAACATACAGGATGCTCCGTTTGCAATAACAAAGTTGGTATCTACTTCCGGTACAATCCACCATTACTAAAAAATTTCTGAGATACGCCCTATAATGCAGTATAAGTTGGCATATGTATGAAAGAAATTCCTAACTCAATTCGTATAAGAGCTATGGAAGTCTGACACACTGTTGCAGGACCCTGTATAGCAATTGCAGGCAGCAAACTTGAAAATGCTATTTCTCAGTGAATAATGACGGTATTATTTTAAAAGAAATTGCATCTCTACTTATTAGTTTGCTCTTATTTATATTCTAGACTTGCTTGCACTGCATTTACCAAGTCATAAGAGTAATTATAAATAATCTTTGAGATATTGAATTTTAAATGATGCAGGCAATCAAAGCAAATAGATATTACGTTTAATTGCAGACTCAAGGTGCAATGGGTATCCTACTGAAAAGTATTCTTGTACTCTTTTCTAAGTTGTTGTACTCAGTAATGATACGGTGATTATCTGGATTATACTCGGGAGATTGTTCGAAGACAACGCCATCAGCATAACTGATTATACGCAGTGTTTTGTCATTATTAAAATTGCAGATTGTCACGGAGCAGATCGTGATATTTTAATATTCATCGATTATGATTTCGCGTCGAACCAGAACTGTGCGCTGATACTCGCATGTTATATATAGTTATAGTGCAGTGGAGGGTGTACTGTAGAAAATAACATAAGCTTTTCCTGAATGCTATAATATCTCCATGTGCATATTATCACGAAGCCTTCATCATTATTACTTCTTTTTTTTTTAATGTACCTACATACTGACTGCAAAATTATATTTCTAATTCTTCTTTATTTATATTTTACCAACTGATAATGTCCATAATGACCGACCACTGCATCATCTACTATTCTTACTTCGTCAAATAAAAAAAAGATCAAAACATTGAGGAATAAGACCAAGACTGATCCAAACGCTGTTTCCAGTTTATTCTTACGTAATTGTAGACATACTCTGGCATGTATTTCAACAATAATTTTTAACTAATTGCTTTTTTCTTCATGATTTAATCGGACCCAAACTCATAAACATAATCATCCATTTTTTTTAATGAACAATTAAATCCTCCTGTCATTAGCTAACTATAATCACAATTTACCAAATCCACTAAATTTATTAACAATACTAAGCAGGATAACAATGGTCCGTTTTACATTATGCTTGCTGACAAGGGTCACCATAGACATCGATAGGCATACCCACTACCGAATGACAGCAAAACTTACTAACCACGGAGATTCTGATGTGTCGGCAAAGCTTCTGATACACGCCGAGCTTATTATTCCCGGTCTGATTGTAGCGCTGGCAAAGCTGTCTGGTGTAACACAGGCATTTTCCCTGTCCGCTCTGGCTGATGTGTCGGCACAGCTTCCGATATGCGGCGAGCTTCTTATTTCCGGTCTGATTGTAGCCCTGGCAAAGCTTTCTGGTGTAACACAGGCATTTTCCCTGTCCGCTCTGACTGATGTGTCGCCACAGCTTCCGATATGCGCCGAGCTTCGTATTCCCGGTCTGATTGTAGCGCTTGCAAAGCTTTCTGATGTAACACAGGCATTTTACCGATTTTCTCTTCTCTGGCCGTTGCGTTGGCGCAGTTTTTGACGCTCCCAGGGTTTTATTTACATTCATTCCCGTATCCCAGAGATTAGCGCCGTCACCGATATCTAATCCAACATAGCCTGTGAAAACCGCCCGCGTACTTTTCGACCGACCCACGTATATAGATTGTCATTTTATGTTGTTAACCGAAAGGCATTAGTTTCCGCATTTAGATTTCAAATGCGTTACCGAAGCCTCACGAACGTTGTAATGTTCGTCACCGTACATATTTATGTATGCTTGCGACTGTACTTGCATTTGTTTTGATGCTTACCTTCTTTTTCTGTATATATTCGATGTCTTTTACACCTGTTATAGAAATAAACGTTTGATTTATGATACACTTTCACTGTCTCGTTGCGCAACCAGTCTAGAACCCTGAACTCCTCACTTAGACTCATAGCTACCACTTTGCGGTTAAAATTTTATTGTAACGGCGTGAATAAGACGCGACACCATTTATGAAGTTATGAGAAACCTTATCTTGCCACCTGGTTACTTACTAGTATCTCTCGATCTAGTCTTAGTAGTTACTAATATACTTCTTAACCTAGTTACTAGTATTATTATCAGATAATGGCAAAGAAGGTCGACACATACTGATATCGATAATTTATGCAAATAAGTCCCAACCAGACATTATTCCCAGACCGTAATCAAAGGTTAGTTACTAGCTTTGATTGATGTTAAAGGACTTTAAACTCACCAATAAATTAATTTCCTTGATTTAAGTACCACCATACATTTCGCTAGCGTAAACACACTTTGAGTATTTACGGTTGCCTAAGTGCATAACCATAGAGTTTCCGAACGTTCATCACCGAAAGAATTTTGTTAATAAAAGTTATTTTTTTATTGTTGTTTGAAGTTTGTGTTTCTTTTATTGTAATTTATTTTTTTTAAACATTTCGCCGGCATTAATTTTGAAAATAGGGATCAAACTTGTAAGGTACAAGAACTACTTTCCGAACCCAACCCAGAGAAGTCATAAAGGTAAGTCATATACTGAGCGGTTCAAAAGAAAAAATCAAACACTTATCCTTATTTATTTTACTATACAAATAACTGTATAATAATAATATAACTTATTTTGTTTTTTTTTTTTTTTTTTTTTTTTTTTTGTGAGGGGAAAATTCTTTATGAACACCACGTCTGCCGTCTCTGTTCCGTGGTAGTGTGGGACTCCTCGGACTCAGGCCCGTCCTACCCACTAAAAACCCCCCGTTCTTCACCTCTGTGTCTCTGGAACTGCCTGATCAGCGTACCGTCAAAGGAACACAGGGAGACTCTTTCAACAGTTCGTCTGCATGGGGTCACAGTGCCTTCCTATTTAGGTTGGGATTTGCCTAGCTCTTTCCTCTCTCTCCCTAGCTTTCATTACCATTGTAATGTACTTGCATACTTCATTCCAATCCTTTACATTTGCTAACATCAGCTTGACTATATTGCCTGAGGTGATCTTCTGACCAATCCCGCTTTCTAGTCCCATTCTTGCTTCTGCCCATTTGTCACACTCCAGCAAAGCATGCTCAGGTGAGTCAAGGATCCCACAGTGCCAACACGTTTCTCTCTGTGCCAGTCCGAATCTCTTTCTGTACGTCCCAAAGTGTCCGTGACCCGACAGGAATTGTGTTAGGTAGTAGTTTGTCGTCCTATCTTTGCATTTTGCCCAATCTCTGATATCTGGTATTACAGTCCTCGTCCACTCTGCTGTTTGTCCTCGCTCTAGCCACTTGTTTTGCCAACTTTTTAGTGTCTCTTCCCTTGCTTGCGATCTTTGTGTCGAGCCTGCACCCGTGGACGAGAAAATCCTTCGCTGTTCCTCCGCAAGGAGAGATATCGGTGGTATGCCCGCGATAGCTTGGGCCGCGCTTGCGGAAATCGTTTTGTAACCGCAGATCACCCTTAAGAGGACCCTTCTCTGGAGTTTGTCTAACGCATCTCTGTTCTTTTTCGTTTCTAGGGCTATTGACCAGGCTGGCACCGCATACAAGATCTGGCTCTGGATAACTCCGTATAAGATATTCCGCTTTCTGCCGCTGGGTCCGCCGACATTCGGCATTATTTTTAGCAAAGCTGTCAGAGTATTTTCTGCCTTCCTGATTACATGCTTCACGTGTGGAGCGAAAGTTAGCTTTCTATTTAAAATCACCCCCAGGTAAGTTAGGTGATCTTTTGGTTGTATCTGATACCCCAAGACGGAGAAGGTAATTAACTCCACTTTAGAGCTCCCCTTCAAGATAATAGCCTCTGTTTTTGTTGGTTCGATTTGCAGGTCTTTTGCTACCATCCATTCTTCTATCTTATCCATTGAGTCCTCGACTTTAAAGATGATGTCTCTAGGGCTATCCGCTTCAACTACCAGAGCGAGATCGTCCGCGTAGGCTATTGCTGTTGCGCCTCGGATTAGTTTGAGGTGTAGTATTCCATCGTATAGGACATTCCAAAGTGTCGGCCCTAATACCGAGCCTTGCGGAACTCCGGCCATCACCTTCATCCTGTCATTGCCACTCATGATGATGTTTCTTTCGCTAAAATAATCTTCGATGACGTTAATTAGATACTGCGAAATCCTCCTTCTTTTCAGTTCTTCAAGAGTTATTCTCCATGAGGCCGAGTTAAACGCGTTCCTAATGTCCAACGTGATAAGCGCTACCCATTTCTCTTTTGATTTTTTGGCTATTTCTACAATTGTTTGGATCGCATGCACTGTTGATTTCCCTTTTCTAAACCCGAATTGTTTTTCTGAGAGACCACCATTGTGTTCAAGTTCCTCCTCCAGTCTATTCTTAAGCATGCGTTCATATATTTTTCCTATGATACTTAATAGGCAGATCGGTCGATAATCCGAAGGTAAGCCTGTGGATCTCCCTTTCCATATTAGTACCACAGCAGATTCTTTCCATTTTAGAGGGAACTCTTGTTGTCTTAGTAGTTGGTTTAGAACACTTAGGAGGGTACCCGGAATCACTTCGAATATGATTTTCATGGCTTCCGCCGTAATATGATCTGGGCCTGGAGCTCTACCTCCTTTCATCTTTTGTATGGCTGCGAGTAGTTCTTCCTCTCTAAAAGGTGTAATTAATTCCTCCTTGCTAGAGTGCCTCTCGAGATAAGACTTATTTTATTACAAATTAAAAAAGGGGAATTACTTTATTTAAGCAGCATAATATTTTATTTTATCATTTCATTACATATTATTATTTAGTCCAGACCCTATAGACAATACATACAGCCATGAAATTTAGGAATGACCGTAAAAATTGCAGTGAGTTGCTATCTCGGTCACTGAAACTTAAGCCGACATTCCTGAAGTTCACGACTGTCTATGTTATCAGTAGACACATTGTATATGATAAACTGAAGGTAAAAGCAGCAGTGCAGATATCTTCTTGTATATTCACTGGCTACACCGTATTGATACACACACAACATGCATTTACTATTTAACATTGTCTTTTATTTGATAGTTCTACTTGAGGCATCAGTGTTACTTATTTCTTCTGTTCTCTTTGCTGCCTGTGAATCTAAGTAAGCATGGAGATTGAGAATGTAATACTGTTCTTCTCATTTTTTATGGAATTATAATAGTAAACCTGTTTCTCTATCTGCAAACGAAAAATCAAATTCGTACGTTAAAATTCACGACGTCTTTTTACCTGTTATCTGCAGATACGTTCTCTGACAAGAACTTAATTGGCCGTATCAGAAGGACCGTTACCGAAGCGCTCGACACGACGATCCGCTGTGACACGTCCCGCCAACGTTCCTGTCATAGCGTACGGTAGAAAAAATTACATAAGCGTCCGTATATGGACGCTCGGTGATTTTTAATTGTGTCTCTGTGTGACTCGAATCAATTAAAACGCTGTTAAAAAAAGATGCTATCCGTACGTTACGGGGCATCGCCATATTCGGACACGGTTATCGTAAAAATGTATTAATTAAGATGGCGCAGATGTTACGGATCTGTCTACGTAGGTGCTCTATCGTGTATAAATTAATGTAATATCAGAAATCTTATTAGATTTGACGTAACAATGCAGAAATACTTATCGGTCTAATCGGTACTGCGTAAGAAATATATTCATTTATTCAATTTGAAAGTCATATTTATTAATGCCATTTATGGTATTTAACATATTGTAGACTAATTTTTTTTATGCTTTTTTTTCTCACTACTGAGGCAGATACTATTGTGGCCGTTTCTAAACTCAATAATAATAATAATAATGGAAATATATTTGGCCCAACAGATAAAATCCAAACAGGCATATAAACAAAATAGAGCAAAATGATAATAGGTACATTAAACAAGAACAATGTAGCAAATTTATGCAATTGAATTATATATACATATAAAAAAGAAAATAGAAAGTAGAAAGTAGTGAGTGAAAAACGTTAATCTTTAAATTGACAAGTGAAAATATCCTCGTAGAAGTTGTTGCATTCCTTGACGAGTGGATAATGGGTGCTCTCATCAAAATGTTTGTGCGTGCAGTAGGAAGGTCGAATGTCAGTGGAGTTCTCGAAGTGGACCGTGGAACGAGGAAGCATACTTTTTCAAGAAGATACGCGCAATCAATGTTTTTCAGTATTAAATTGTAAACAAGAAGTGCACTTGTTCTTTGTCTTCTTGTAAATAAGGCTTCAAACCAGTGTCTGTTCAAAAGGTTATTGTAGCTTGCGTTGTGCTCAGGATAAACTCCATCGGTTTTGAAGGACAAATACTTCAAAAATCTTCGCTGAACGCGCTCAATGATATTGCTATGTAGATCATAAATCGGATACCATATCAACGACCCATATTCCAGTTTGCTAACCACATAGCAAAAGTAAAACGATTTGATAGATTGAAGTTATAGAAATCTCGACATGTCCGTATTATAAATCCAAGAGATCTGGTGGCCGATTGCACCGTATCAAGAATGTGTTGGGCGAAGGATAATTTAGAATCAAACGTAATGCCAAGGTCTTTAACAGTGTCGTTTTTATTCAACATGATCCTATTCATATAATAGCAGGAGTCCACAGGAGTGGTTTTTCTGGTATAGCTTACGAGGCAACATTTCTCAATGTTTAACGTTAGCTTATTATTCGTACACCGGTTGTAAATGGTGTCCAAGTTGGATTGTATAATGCGACAATACCAATATCATCAATCCTGTGATAAATCTTTAAGTCATCGGCATAAGCAAAAGAAGTTATTAAATCATTAATGAACAAGTTAAAGAATAATGGACCTTGATTCATATCCGTTATAGTAAACGTAGTTCGTTCTGTTGTGCAAATAAGATCTTGGATAATGGTTCAGGAAAAATTATAGCACAGTCCTTAACCAGATAACAAGGGATATTATCACTTCCGGCAGTGGATTTGTTTTTTAGGTGTTTTGTACATTTCAGAACCTCATAAGCTTCAATTTTAGGAAGTTGAATTGGAGGAATACTAGTGTCGCAATCAGGAACGGTAGATGCGGTATTAGGTGGTAAGTAGGCATCCGTAAACATGGTAGCAAAACCGTCGACGATTTCCTGCGTATGATTGAATTCCACTTGCCCATCATGAAGTTTCCCAGAAATTCTGGTAGAGTTATTTTTGGAACGTATAAATTGCCAAAACGTATTAGGATCCTCAGTAATCTGACATTGAATATTGTGGATGTAGGTACTATAGGTGGCTGATATTTCTAACCTGACTGCGTGACGTAATCTCTGAAATTCTGTTTGAAAGTAGGAGCTACCAGTCTTTTTCCATTTTTTGTAATAATAAAATTTTAATTTTAGCTTCCGCCAAATGCTTGCTGTGAACCATCGTGGATAGTCAGATGGCGATGTTGTAACCGTCTTCGGTACAGATTTGTCAAACAGAGTGGATCATTATAACTCATTAACTAGTAAACTGAATAGTGTTTGCTATTTACTACGGAATCTAAACACATTGTTGAGCAAGGAATTTTTATTTACATTTTATCATGGTGACGTGCACTCTCGATTATTGTATGGCATTACGTTTTGGAGTTTCTCCATGAGATCAAAAAGCGTTTTCGTAGCACAAAAGCGAAATTATGCGTTGCTTGCCTGTTGTCGGTAGCAGGGAATCATCTCTCCGTTTTTTCAAGCAATTTAAAATCTTGACTCTTCCTAGTATCTACATATTAGACATCCTTTGTTTTATTTTCAATCACCAAAACAAATATTTGAGGAACAGTAATGTTCATAAGTTTCATAGAATCCGGCTATTTAACATGTTACCAGAGACGTTTAAGCAGAGTAAATTTAATAAATTTAAAGACACCGTTAAGAGGATTCTTGTGGACAACAGTGTGTATTCAATTCGCGAGTTTCTAGATGTATTGGGTGAGGCAGATGTCACTGCTGATTAGCGTTTCTGTTGTTTCATTTATTTTGTAGTTATAGATACATATAAAGGTTCTCAATGTTATGTGATGTCCAAGGTTGTAATATTCTCTAACCCTTGGATTACGACAGAATATTCCAACACCCTGCTCTGTTTTCTAACCGTTCGTAAACCAGCATGTGTCTGCCTGCGTTACTGTGTTTTCGTTGCATCTTCATTCATTTCTGTTTGGAAAGGAGGTATTGAAATACGCATGGATCGTTGGTCGAGTACACATCATGTCCGATGGCACTCCAAATATCCTGTCTGAAATGGCAAATTCCAGCAGCTGTTAACCACACAGATGTCAGTATGTGGTGATTCATTCGCAATGTGCTAAAGAAGGAATAAAGTTGATCTGGTCTTCCCTGCCACAACAATGTGTAAGGGTGGTAGCTCCAGAAGAGTTTCCATTGACAATGACGAGGCAGAGAACATTGCTCCAGTGATTGTCATACTTGCTGTGTCTCTGGCTTGTTGCGCTTTCTGCCACTATGTTATCGTTCCATGCATTATGGTTGAACGTACTACCATCACATAAAGCCAATGGATTAGCTTTGAGGATATTTGCACGATTTCCCACATATTCTTCGGCAAGTTTGTAAAGATAACTCTGCCTTGCGAGTAATCTTCTCCACCTGTTGATTCCAGGTTAGCTTCTTAATTACTTTGAAGTAAATGTTAAATCTAGCTTATTGTCATCTGGAAATTTGCTTACGTTGGGCACAATAAAAAATTACGGATAAATTGTAAAATAATTTGTTGCGGAACGAATTATTGCCGCCAAATTTTTTGATTGCCGGTATATCTGGGATGTGTAAGAAAAGTGATTTTCAAGAATACTACAAATATTCAGGTAAATTAAATAATTTATATTAAAATATGAAATTGACAGCATTAATACATTAGTTCATTGGTAAGTTGTGATTTGAAAACAGGAAATCAATAAAACTAACTCTTTTAACAAGGCAATGAACGACCTATAATTATTGTTTCGAACTCTGTTTAATCGTATGTTAAAGTAAATTTAAGTTAATTGACCGTTTTAAACTTCCATGTTGTGAACTAAATGAGTATAAAAAAAAACATCGAATGTTCTTAACTAGTAAAATTAACGAGATTAATAAATTCCTGGTAGGTACAAGCCTAGTATCCTGATAGAAACTTCTTCTCTGTTGGATCCAGTCGTTTTTGTTCCGCCTCGTGCATTTTTACAAATAAAAGCAATTTTCTAAAATTAACCATTCCTGAAATCTTGGGCTTAAAATATCAAAGCAAATACTAAAAATCTTCCAAAATCGTTAATTTAAATCTTAGAAAATTTTACTCGTATTTAAATATTTTTCTGTATAAGTTAAATCTTTTAAAATATATTGCAACAGTATATAAAGCAAACAGCTACCTCCATTATTTCGACATGACGGAAAGAGTTTCCAGCGACGACGGAGAATTCATCGTTCGTTTGTCTTCGTAAATACAATTTTAACTTATTCGCTGACCCTTGGTGAAGTAATTTTCTGTGTTAACGAACTTGGCGAACTTGACTGTAAGCCGCTCGGTGAGGTAGTTGAATAATATCGCGGCGAAATTAATAGTTTCCTACTCTCTGATCTTCAGCACAAATTTATAGATTTCGATCAGCAATCATTGGTGCAAGGCGGGCACGTTTGATGGAAATTTTTTCGCAATCGCTGAAACATTTTGCCATTAATTTTAATAGTGCTGCTTGTGCACCGACCGCAAATGCTCGTCGGAGTTTGATTGAGAAAGACATCAAACCAGAAGGTAAGATAGATTAATGCATTTACTGATCGGCATTACAGGGTAAATTTGGTAAGTTTATTTTCGAACAATGTATTTTTCTATAGTATAGCCTTGAGGATTTTTTTAATGTCTAAAAGTACACAGAAAGAAGTCTACCTATACCCAATTTCAACCTTTAGAGTATAGTTAATTTAACTGTGTGTCTATTTAAATTAGTAAATTTAAATTTAATACAAATAAAGCTGAATTTTTGCAGCGACAGTATTATCTGTTTTCAATCTAATTTATTTAATCCAAGCATATTCACCTTTCTAATGAAAAAGTTCATTTCTTTAAGTTAAGTGTATCCTCAGTGCATTTTTAAGTATACTGGAATGTCAATTTAAACAAATATCATACAATAAAGTGAACTATACTTTTCTCGATGTTTCAATTCAAACCTTAGGCAGCGTAAATTCTATTCAATTAATTATATTAGTTGTTCAGGCGTTAAATACACGACAGGATATGTGCTTTAACGTACGTACATTGGGATTGTTAGCTGCTATCAGTGTGAATCGTTTTGTTGTGCAGTATACAAATGCGTTGCAACCAACAAAATTGCAGTTTTGCAAGAGTGAATAAATATTTATAAACAAGACTGGTTCAAAGGATGACTTCTTTTCTTGTTAATCCTATTGTCAACATTTTCAAGTTTATGAAGTGGGTGGCCAATATTTCAGGATAAATAACTCATTTTTAGATTTACTAACTGGACGGGATTCTATTCAAGGGAACTAACTGGAATTCTACTAGCATTTAGATCTACGTTCTCAAATATATTAAGACCAGCAGAACGCTACAAAACATACCTAAATATCGAGGCACTTTTGGTTGCAAAATTATATTAATCATCACTACCATCTATAGAAACTCAGAGAAATAAATTCAATAATTTTGAAAATATGGGAAAATAGTTACATAATGTCAGGATTAGTATTGGAATAAAGGATAGTAAATAAAATTAGGAGATGATACGGTTTTGTGACAATTATAGAGGAATCGTACTTGTATTTTTGTATTAGGAGTTGCCGTGTAAGAAGTTATGTTGAGACGCATTGGATGAGCAGGTATAAAGAAAGAGATTTTATTTAACCCTACGTTAGTTACACCACGTTTCGTCTCAAGTATGGTCGCGTGAGTGACGTATGTCAACCACCTAAAATAGAATGCATATAGCAATATTTTTCAAAAATTATTTATTTGTAAGGTGCAGAAAGTGCTTTAAACACAAAAAAATATACATAGTAAAACTAAACTTTCCATACAAAACTAAAAGAATATAATATATTTACAAAATACGTTGTTTTATTATTCTCTTTCATTTTCACAGCAACTAATGCAAATTTCTTTGAGATGATCATTGCACGCCCAGTTTTTACCTTTTTCACACCATTTTCTTGTTGTTTTATCACAAGCTCGTCCACAGTAAGAACAACGTCCTCTAGATCCCTGCCGTGGTTCCTCCGGAGCGTTCGATGCAGATGGTTGTTCTTCTAATAGAACCCCAGCTCTTCGACGGATTTCCCTTGGAACTTGTAATATTTGTGCTCTACTCTGTATTTGGGGCTTCATCATTTCCCATACGGCGGCTTGAATAAACTGGGTTCTGCTCAATTTACCCTCAATATTATTACTACAAAAAAATGCAGAGGGCGTTTATTGCAGCGATATTCAATAAATTGTGGAATACCACCATGGGCCAGCGCCTGGTACTTCTTGCTACGTTATTTTTTTTGGCAAAATTGATCCACTAAATCAATACCTACTTTGGTGCGATTATAAAAAGTTATAATCTCTGGTTTTTGCCTCTCGCCCGTTTCATCATCTATGCAGCTATCATGATGCATGGTCGAAATCATCTAAACTGCCTTGTTTCTTTTAGGACAATATGGAAGTATGGTGCACTTCTTTTTAAAGCCAAAAAGTGATGTGCATTCTTTTCTTTCCTTGTTTGGCAAGAATTCTTTTGGAATTTCTCTTTTGTTTTTTCTTATTGTCCCAACATATGTCAATTGTTCTTTCATTTAGTAGGTCATTAGCTAGTGGGATGCTGGTGAACCAATTATCTCCAGTTGTATTTATGGCACCTCCATAAACATAACTGAACTGGCTCTATCATCCGCATAACAATATCCCCAGAATTATTGCTTTGCCTGTATGGTCCTGGCAGCTGCAAACCACCGTACATTTCTAGTTTGACTGTGTAAGCCGTTCGGGCATCTATCAAAGCAAACATTTTAATTCCATATTTGCTTGGCTTATTTGGGATGTATTGTCTGAAAGAGCAGCGACCTCTAAAGGCAAGTAATTGCTCATCAATGGTAAGCTACTCACTAGGAGAATATTGCCTTTCGAAATTGTTTACAAAAACTTCAAATAATTCCCTTATAGCTGCCATTTTACCAATTTCTCTGCGCGTATTACGGTCGTTGATGTTGTCAAACCGTAGGCATCACAGCAGAAAACGAAATCGATGTTCAGTCATGGTCAGATAACAAGATTCAACACCGTTTCCTCGAGAGTTGTCCCACAACAAACGTACATTCTTGCGAGAGCACCTCAAAGTGCCTATAAGATAAAGCAGACCTATAAATGCTTTCATTTCTATTGCATCGGCATTTCTTGCATCCTTATTGCAAAATTATTACGAACTTGTTCAATATAAATGTTAGTACAAGTAGTAATCATTGTTACAACTATGTCGTCGATAAATAAAAGAATGTCTCTATTTCTGTTTTAGCATCACGCTCTCCACGCTTAGGACCAGGTAAATGGGTGATAATATTATGAGACCGTGTTCTTACATTTATCGGAGGTTGAGTTTTTCGCCACTTTGTTTCCCTATCTTTTCCTATATAGACATTTGAAAGACAAGCTTCACTTTGTTCGTTTTCAGATTCCGTTTCGTTGTCCGAAAAGTCTAGCTCCGTATCTGATTGGTGATCACTCCCTATTACCACATTTTCTTCATCTTTGTCATTAATATCCTCGGCATTGGATTCACTTTCTTCTTGATCGCTAAGTTCATCGTACCGTTTGAGCCATACATCAGGATGCCATACTCTGTTTGGTTTCGTTTTCGTTTTGACGTGATTTTAAAAGTAAAAATATATTTCTTTACACCTAAAACCGTATTCATAATATAATTTACTCTTATATCATAAAGTTACTAGAACTTACTTTCAAAATTAAAACTTTGATCGCTGAAAACTGTCTGTGATATGAAGAAGGTTGAATACTTTAATATATTATAAATTATACTAAAGTAATTTAATTATACACTCAAAAAAGTACATAGGGAATTACTACTATAATGTTGTAGTTGAAAAAATGTAGTTACTACAATTGTAAAAGCCAGTCCTAATCCGTTCTCGTACAGCTTACTACATTATTGTGTCTAACATTGTGTAGTACATTTTAACAGTACAACGATGTGAATTTGTAATATATTTTTGTTTTAAAGTACTGTAGCATGAAATACTACAAATTATTAAAAAATCTATTACAATGTTAAACACTTTATTCACAATAGTATGCCAAACCTTCTTGTATTAAAGAGTCGAATATAATGTAGTCGAATTTCGTACAATTATGTTTGAAAATTCAAAATAATGTAATACTTTTAGATATACATTATATTAATTATTGTAGGTATCTAATATATCTATAGGAGCAGGATTAACTTGTTTATTAGTATCTGTTTCATTTGAGTCTTATTAAATTAGATATCCCAACGCGTTTTTACTATATTGATTATTGATACAAATATAAATTATGTGCGGAATTGCGGAAACAAAGGTGAATACTGAATAAAAGCAAACAAAAATGTGTTTTGATCCTCGCAGTGGCAGCATTCATACCGCTAATACGCCATTTTATATTAGTCGTTAATAAGGCGTACATGGTGGTGGTCGTGTGATTTGTGTGTTCTTATGTCGTGTCCTATGACGATGGATGCGAAAAGTTATTTACTGAGTTGGGGGTTAGAACTGTTGGTAAACGTTTTTGAAGGTAAGACATTAAAATATATCTTGAATACAAAAGTATAGGCGTGTATGTATGTATTTAGCATTAAATTGTTTCTCTTTACCTGTGTAATTACCTATTACTGGTGCTGCTATGCGTTTATATACATACAATTACCTATAGAGGGTAAATGTAATAGGTAATTCTTGGGTTGTCTGGAATCTATTATGTCATAATAACAAATAATTATAATATTATTAATGCACGTTTATTGTTATCATAACTGTACAAGTTCTTTCTATTGTCCATATATCGGTGGCTTTTACACCTTTTACTGATGTGTAATAGTTTCCAGACAGTGCAATTTTCTAACTTTCTGTTACATATAGTTGAAATCGCAATCTACAAAACTTAATTTGTATTTATTTCCAGAATATTACTGACTTGGATGTAGAGCTACAGTGGCGGGCAGAGAATAACGCCAGATTTCAATTTCCAGTACAAGAGATACCAATAATAGTTGGAGAACTTCTTAACGTAACGCACTCATACGTATGCACTTTATATCAAATATAAAGTAGATACACTATTCAAAGCTGTGGATGCATGTTTTAAAATAATGTTTGCATTGGGTGCTGAGTATCCAATAGAATGCGGTCAGGTGACATTTCAGTTTCATTGATGAAATCAGTAAAAAATGTTTGTTCCAAGTTAGTATCTTTTTCAATAAAAATGTGTTACGTTGAAAATGTTGTCTAGTAAATGTATTTTCCAATAAAATTCTTGTTTTTGCTCGATTTCTGTTTCCTTATTGCTTTGCTAAGTACATACATATGTATTTACCAGCGTAAGTATATACCTATATTAAATTGTAGTAATTTTTACAACACTTCCTTACTAAATTGTAATATATTTCGTGAAAAGCGGTAGATGCTATTGTGATAATCATTACTACAATTTCTAGTAACTTATAGTTTTCATTGTTTACTGCGCAACAGCTTTTTACCTCAAATTCTAGCATTACACGAGTAGAAACGTTCTCAATAAATATAGTACGCACCGCCAATTTCTGTGGCAGAGTTTCTCAAATATTCTTTTACTTACTGTTAGTGTTATAATTTGTAGCACAACTTAGGAGTGCATATTACAAAGTGTTGAATAGTTTGGCGTAAAAATTACAACAACTTTGTGGATTCAGTCTTATTTGTTTTGAGAAATTGTCTCGCAGAGAAATTGTATAAGGTATTACAATATTGTAGTAAGCTCTCTTAAAAATAAAGTGACCGTACTGACTACATTGTTGTCGCAATTTTTTTACAAATTGTAATACACATTCTTATACACATTCGACACAGTTTGTGTGACTTTTCATTACAAATTGCGCCTGGTGCATATATTACTGTAATTTGTAGCGATATAGAATACAATTGTAACAAAATTTGCAAGTTTTTTTTTTTGGTGTATTCTGCTTACAAGTCGACAACCCATTAAATTTTATTCCGGAATATCTTTTCTACCGATCTTCCAACATACTCTTGTCTAGAAAACTGTTAAATGCTGAGTATTTACAGTACTCTTCTTTTATATCAGGACATAATTTCTGTATTGAATTTAAATCGAAAAAGAATTCAAGTTAAATTATATGTTTAGAATTCAATTTGACACACTTCAGTGCCGGTTTTTCTTCCTGTTCTTTTGATAAAGAACGCGGGTGGTCAACTCGCCGTCTCGGAATATAGATTTTCTATACGATATAACTACGGCTCACAAAGAAACGTGTCATCTAAGATATCGCGTTCGGATTCCCGCAAGTAAGATGAAACCTCGGTTACCGTCGGTTGACCGATCATCTGGAGTGAATTCCGGGCACTAAGCCAACCAGAAAATACTCGGCGCTGCATTAGTAGGTACTGCTTTTTATTAATAAAAGAATATACTTAGAAGATGGCAATATTGGTCGCTTATGTTTCCAGAAGAATATTTGTTTTCTATATTATGTACTTATTATTATTCGATATCTGGTAAAGTGTTTTACATCTAGTAATTTTGATAAATTTTCTAAAGTTGTGGCAGAACCTGCTAATCACAGTTTACTTTAAGCATCTATATTGCTTTGTAAATTCAACTATATACATATTATCAAATGTTGTGTAAACTGACTAAGCCGACTGTCCATTAAAATTACAGTGTCAGATTTTGTGGTTTTAATTCGCCATTAGTGTGTTTGAATTAAACCACATATTTAGAAACAAAAATGTAATGTAATAGGAAACTTTGTGTCAAAAATTGCTATGATCTTGTCCTGCACGTCTCGATACAAACATTGTTGGAAAGAATATTACATTTGTGTGAAACCATATAACAAAAGTTTAACCACATCTTTGAAGTATTGTTTGTGAAAACAACGTATTATAATTAATAAAATTCTGGGACGAGGTCACATAATTGTGTCAATTACTGCCACAATATTTTCTCTACAATTCAATAATTTTTACCATAATAAACAGATAATCGTATAATATAGTTACTACATGCATAACAAGTAAACCCAACGAAAAGGTATTTACTTGCAATAGGCATACTAGCTGGCGAAAGTTTTTCTTTAATAATACAGGTATGACTTACTTTGAAAAGAACCCTAATAATCCATTAGAATTCTCGAGCTTTCCAACAACTTTTACATTTCAATACACAATACGGAATGGTACAGTAATGGTGGTAACACAATTTACGCACACTGATGGAGTCTATATTCACGAGATTTTATGAATTACACCGATTTATTTATGTCCGATGAGTGATTAGTTTAGGATAAGCTAAAACAATATTAGATTCAACTCCGTTATTTGATTTTCGTAATGTTTAAGATTTGCAAATTTAAGTATCTACTATTTATTCAAAAAGAACTTGTATGGACAAGATTATTAAAACGAGAATTCTGAGTTTTCTAAATAAATGCACACCTATATAAATATCCAAGAATAAATTCTTACCTTATTTAGAACCACCCTGTTGGAACTTATATAATTGAATATTTATTTTATTCATTTTCATGATTAGTTTCAGTCAAACGTATGCATTATCTTTTAAATGTCATCGTGTTGTTGATATGAATTTTTATGTTCATATACATGCATTACTGCAAAATATCCTACACAAATGACAACTGAATTTGACGACACTTCAGACATAACATTATGAACATGTAAATTATATACTTACGGTAATGCCATTTGGTTTAAATGTAATTATTTCCTACCTTCCTAAAAAAATGTTTATATTTTACATTTCTGTGATTTATCCTTCGTAATACTGTATGGTTTTCTTGGTGCAGTATTAGTAGTAGCAAAGCGTGTATTTTAAAATTTTCAAGGTTTTCTTCTAGGGCGTTAGTAAAAACGTCTTCACTTAAAAAAATATAAATCATTATCGGTTTCTTCATACAGTGGTGTGATTGTACTTTCACTGCTAGTGCTATACCGATTTCTTTCGTTGCGTTTCTGTTGGTTAATTGTTCCTGAAGGTGTCTTATTCTGCGTCAGCAGGAACAGATCTTCTAGATTCTGATGCGTAATTACCTCAGCACCTGTTGCAACACGTCTCTTCTAGGTGCTTTTACTGTTCGTGGCATTTTGTTTCACAGTTTTCAGAAGAAGGTCTTCAAATGACAGATTATTTGGCCTATCTTGCCTGCTATTTTGGGACACTTGCTTCCTATGGCAATCTTCAACTGATACATTACTTGGCCCAGATTCCATGTTATCTTTAACAGCTTGCTCGTTATTAACCTTTTCATTAATTTGTGTCTGCTCTATGAATATTTTCAAATCTTTTTAATGCATCTGGATGGTATTTTTCTTTAGGTGTCACTGTTGAATTGAATGGATATATACCGGCTTTTTTAAACCCATTCTGTATGTATCACACTGGGATTTTGATTATTTCAAACTTTACGTACTTTTTCTGAAAACATTTTTTTCGGTACTTTTATGCCTTGATTTTTCCTTTGCCAGGTTACTAGTTCTTCATCCCAAGCAGTTTTAAATGACTTGAATACCGCTACATCTAACTGCTGCAAGAGATGAGATGTGTGAGGTGGGAGCTTTAGTATCGTTATATTATTATCTTGAGCAACTTTTACTACTCTGTGATCTACGTGAGTACTGTGTCCATTATATATAAGCAATACCGGCCGCTCATCGCTTAGAGCAGGAGTAAATATTTTATTTATAAAATTGACAAATATGTCTGACTACATCCACCCATTGCTGCTGGCGGCATATGGTAAATCGATTTAGTTAGTATCTTTCCTTTCAGCCATCCACTGATCCCAAATATTTTTGCATCTGGATACGATAAGAGGTGTGGCAGTTAAAATGGTTATGTTTTCCTCTCCAGGACCACTTGTGGTGCCAGAGCATGCCGCACCTTTTGCTCCAACTACTTTAGTTCTCGAAGGGTCGATGCGTAGACTGGTTTCGTCTAAAAAATAAATAAAGATCTGTTTAGGCCAATCATTTAATTCTAAGTTAATTAACAGTTTCTCGAATAATTTGAAATATGTGTTAATAACAAAAGGATCTGTCATCTTTTTCCGTGAATATTCTACTGGCTGAGGTTTCTTGATTGAGAGATTATCTCTCTTCTTAAAGTTAAGAAACCAGTCAGGCCCGGGAATGTTATCCTTGAAAGGTGTTTTCATACTATTCTTTGTTACATAGTCAGACACAATAAACAATACTTCCTTACGCGAAAGACCAAACCCAAACTCACCTTATATAACTCATTTCAAACCCTTCTTTTAAATATACCTTGCGTTACATAATAAATATTAGTTTATTTTGGAATACCACCAGAATACTCAACTTGTTCAGAAAATAATGATTTGCTTGTTTTTTTTTTCTTTCGGGTGCCAATTTGTAGTATTTTTGCCACTTGCCCTTTTATTACAACAGCTTCCAAGAAGGATAGTTAGAGGCTGAAACGCTACTTGCATTTGGCGGGAGAAACATAATTAGGCTTACATAAACCGGCATAAATTCTTCGCAATAATAAAGATATTTTTCCGTGACGCGTCTTCGAAAATAACCGACGGTGAATTGCTCTCGGTTACAAAATTCGGCAGTTTAATCTATCTAACCTAGATTGCGTCAGAGCGATGTAGAGGGCGCTACGCACCCATGGTAACGTGCACAGTTACACTGTGGGCAAATTGCACGTTCCACCGATGGAACGGCATCCGATTTGAAAAATGACTTCGTGTGTCTTCTGTACGGTTGTTATTTAGTACAATGCATCATAGCGTGCCGTGACTGGTCTGTATTTAACCCGTGGCCGTGCAATTATGAAATTTTTTAAGGTTATATTTAGACGGTGCCATTTGCTTCTTTAAAAGCGGCACGATTTTTTTTTTAAGCCTCTATTTGACTGATCGGAGTTATTGCTTCTTTCTTGGTAGTTAGATGGTCGATTATGTTGTAAATTTGTAACTAATATTAAAAGCGTATTGAGATGATAGTGTTAAGTAACTTTATATTAGGTACGAGTTACGATTTATAATTTCTCTTTTCGATCATTAATAATAGAGAAGGTAGGAGAAATGACGAAACAAATGTTATTTTTATAAAAAAAAATGGGAACCGAAATAGAATGGGATTGCAATATTAGGAGCAAAAATTTACAAAGCAAAAACACTTTAAATTAAGGTACAAGAAAGAAAAGTTGTCCTTCTCTATTATTGTTTTTTCTTACGTGGTCTTTTAGCTAACATTAATGACACATAATAAATAATACACTAGTTTGATAAATTAAAACAAATAAAACTAGATTGCGGGAGAATATACTTAGGTATAAAAAGTCGCATGGAATAGGTTTCAAAGAAAAGCTTCGTTTCTAGCCGGGAGGGTTTGGGAACATCTAAAGATTTTCAAAAAGGTGGTTTAAACTAATTATTCTGTCAAATTAACACACGAAATGAAGGAACTTCTATGTTACGAAGAAGAGCGTGGTATCGAGTCGGGAGGGCTTTTTTTCAGAATAGTTTTTAATTTCACCACCTCTTCACAGAATGGCACTTTTTACAAGATCTTTTTCTTTTGGTATTTATTCAAAATATAACAACCTTCCAGACAGTATGAAGAGCTTGACATATGCCAGTTTCCTGCGTAAATTACGCTTTTCGTTTCCAATACGAGAACTATACATTTACTTGTTGGTAGAATATGATAAATATTATTAGAAAATTTTATTCTGTTTTTCTTCGTACGGGTCTTTTAGAAGTTGGGTTTCACATTACATGTATTTATTATTTTTGTAGTAAAGGTTTAGGTTGTAAAGCGTTAATCTGAACCTCGCCTTGTGGTTGTATCGTTCATTCTTATAGAGAGTATTGACTTTAAAAGAACCTCCGCTTAATGATAGTAATTAATGGACCTAATGAGGCTAAAATGCAGTGGCAGTAGCCACCCTCCAAGTAATCCAGAATCCAATGGTGTGCGTGAAGTGAACTATTATGCCATATGAGTACAAAAACACAATTAAATGATTAAATTGGTAATAGGTAAAATTCAAATTATAAGTCTTAATGAAGGTCCTAGCACTATGTTCAAGTATATCGATGCGAAAAGCCAAAACGAATGGTTTAACAACATAGTTTGAGAAAGAATATTATACAAGGTTGTCAGAAGCTCTGGACACATCACCCTAGTGTTCACGGATACTAGAAATTTTTCTGAATATTTCGCTATAAATAAGCTTTCCTGACAAATGCCGATAGCGCCAGGTAGCCACCTTGGATTTTCTTTAAATAGCAATATAGGTGCAGATAAAGTGGTTATTAGACAATAACGAGAGGGAATTCGCGAAACAAGAGATGGGAGGAAGGTAACAAATAGTAAGCCACCCATTATACATATACGCTGGTACATCCGTGAGTGAACATAAGTTATGTCATAAGAGGTATCCTCCTTGTGAGATTAAAATTTAATCACATTATTTCTTCAGCGAGTTTTGTAATCGTGGTGTTCATCTTTAAGGTGAAACAATTTTCCGTTACTGTAGACACCGATGGCAAGGAAAGTAGAGTTTCCTACTTAAAGAAGCTTCAACATCTTCCATTGTGTTCTAGATTGCATAGAATTTCGACTGTTTTGATTTTTTTGCACGTGCGGTGATATTCCCTGAAAAGATAACCAAAGATCGATTAAAAGTAGAACAACATGCAGGCTTTCCCGCTTCACAGACAGCAGTGTAGTGTCTTCAATTCTTCCGCGAACGATAATCGGTGGATAAACTCCCAACATATCAACGCCGAGTTCGTCTTAACTGAGAGTCTCTGATGAGACTAAGAACTTGAATTTAATTTATTCGCGGCAAATAATTCATTTGGAGATCTAATTGCTACTAGATAATTTTCCCCAAGAACTCCTGAATCGTCAGCTCTTGCTGACATCGACATAGCACCTGCATATAAACTAATTTAAGGAATAAATAGCAATGGTGCAAGTATTGATCCAGCATTCAGCAAGCTGTGTTATATATTTTACTGAGATACGATTTTATTAAAATCGCACATACCAGAGCCAAATCATATTAATTGTTCTACCATTTATGCAATTCCATAAATTTTAGAACTCCTTTTTTCTGTGTCCATTTTGTGTATGCCAGTTCATGAAATTAAAATGCCTACAAATTTTCTTCAGATACTAAGAACTAAAGCTTTGATGAAGTTTCTGGTGGAATGGAAAATCAGCACTGGGCTCTATAATGTTACTTGGTGGGATTACCTATTTTTACCGGTAGCTGTTTTTTCCCCTATACAAATCGTTTTAATAGGCCGTAAGACGTGAAGTTTATATCCTTCAGTTTAAGCACTGCAAATTTCATTAATCATTTGATAAATAGTGGCTTATTCGCTTTCAACCCAACAAAGCCAACAAAAAAAGAGAGGCTATGATAATAGCTATACCAAGCAATAGTCTAATCTAATAAATTATGTATACATGTATATTATCAAGTTCTTTTTAAGGCAAGGGTAATTGCTTTCAGTGTCCCATCAGATATACAAATGAGAATTTGTCCTTTTGCCATGTTAATTGTTTCACAAAAAAGCCACTACATGCGTGTAAGGCACATGGAATATGGATATTTACTTTGAGACTTTTTCATCAATCGAAGGCAATTACAATTAATATTAACCTAATTTTGCAATATCATGACATTTAAGCGTAAATACCATGTAATCTAATAAGTGACACAAGCTAAAACACCCATTGATTTATCCCGCGTTCTGTATCCATGTATTAACTCCCAGCAGCAACACTTTTTTATGTCCGGTAGCAAACAAGAATAGCGCATTCCTGCTGTGGGTTGGCATTCTCGCGCGGTTACCAGCAAAAGCTAGGCGAATTTTTCACGCCGACTATATGCATGTAAATATGCGCACTCGATAATTAAGCGCAGGTAGGTTAAAACGTTAAATACTTTCACTTAAAACCGTACTATTATCCCTATCGTTGTGGAGCGAATAGAATGAGCTCTCGCGCATTCGTCGAAGGATCGCGTCTTAACCGGCGGTGGTAGCCCGAGGAGGACCCGACGTTTCGCCTTCGCATGGTGTGGAGTGTGTAGGGTGTGGCCACAATTATAAACTGGGTAATTAATATCGGCCTCCTCTGATCTGTTCGCATTTAACATTGTTTACGACGTTCGTCGACCGATCGTGCAAATTGCTTCCATTGGTCCGCACGGGTTTCTTTTCGTTACGGTAGAGAAACTGTCTCCTTTCGCATTTGAATTATAAAAGGAAACCGGTCGATCGGTATTAAGAGATACTAACTTGCATTAAGACCGTAATTTGTATACTTACTTGATCTTTGTCTTGTTGTAAAACATAAATTTAGTAATTTAAGGAATTAATTCCTGTGAGAACATTCTAAGATTCGTTTCTTCTGTGTGTGGAAGAACGTAATAACAAAACAAAGTTAGTTGTCAGGGAAAGAAGTAAAAAAAAAGCCACTAGTGAAGGTTTTTTGATTGCTTGCCTGGCTACTCTCTGGCAATTTATCAGGGTAAAAACTATCCTGATAAGCTGTGTTGGATGCTGATTATTTTCTTGAAAAATAACGATAATAGTGTAAAAGAAACGCCAGAAATATGATTTTCCAAATCTTTTCCTTACATAAATTAAATCAAAGGTGTGTAAGTACTATAAGCACCAGTTCCTTTTTAGTAGATAAAATTAAAGAGAGATCATTAAGAAATATAACTACATTTATTCTGAAGGATAATGTGGTAAAAAAATTTTGTAAATTTAATTTTAACAAAATATTGATCAACCAGATATCAAACCCATGAAAAAGATATAATAGTAGTTCGGTTTTTCTAAATGTTAATGCTTTAAGGAAAAAATTAAAATCTGATATTGAAAATAATGATTTTAAAAAATTTGTTGGGATTTATAAGATTAAATGCGGTGTTTGTAATAAGGTATACATAGGCCAAACAAAGAGAAATGTTAAGATTAGATTTCAAGAAGATTTATATCATATTAAGAACCATAATACTGAAAAATCCGTTTTAGCATATAATTTTGTTAATATAGGACGTACTTTTTCTACAGGTGATTTAGAGGTAATTCTATTAAAACAAATTTTTAATACAATAATAGTTTTACAAAAAAGTGTTTTTTCTTGACGGAATGCATTTTCTTTTCTTGACGTCCAATCGTTAGGACAACGGTTTGCGTTAAAGACGATTTTGTGAGAAGAGCAGCCAAAGGTTCATGAATGAAAAACGATTATTTTACATGTGATATGAGCTTGCGGCAATTTATTTTTAGCTTCATCAGAGATACATAAGTTCTACAACAAATTCAGAATGAGAAAATCTTAATAAAAAAGTAGAACCAACTTATATGGAATAAAGACTTTGCTTTTAGTAGTTCTTTTCGCTTTTTTTTAGTCATAGACAACATCAGCAATATAAACGTTATTTTCTAGGCAAGTTGGTCATTTTAAATTTATTCATTTAGCTTACTCGTCAAACTCTTAGACGCTCAGTAGTTTTATGATCCTTTGTGCATTTCCCCACTTTGCTACCGGTTCATCACTTTGTTACCTACCTCGCTTTTTATAAGTGCTTTACGCACTACGCGCGCTCTCTTTTCCGATTTATTTTACATTCAGTCTTCACGGACCCGTTTTGACTCGAAAACACAAAAAAACTACGTGCTGCCCATTCAGCATACACAAAAGCTTCAAAGTCCCTTGCCTTCAAGCTACATCTAAGTACTTTTATTCAGAACTTATCAACCGCTTTATTTTAATTTCCTTCAGTCCTTTTACTATCACTCCTCTACCTTTTGCTTATAGAAACGGAATAATTGCGTTATTTTTAATTAATCTCAGGAATTTAGCACCAACGTGCCAATTTTTCTTTGCCTTAATTTAAATATCAGAATTCAGTAACCACCTGTCAATCGTTTCTTTTTTATTATCATTCTAGTTAATTGCTCTTTCCGCTTATTTAATTCATTATTGATAAAGTTACCGTTGCATTTCTGGTTCTGTTTCCTATGGACAATCCCAGCAGCAGGCTAAACGCAACTCAGTCCTTTAAGCATAGCCTCTCCCTGCTGCCGATCCCAGTGCGGGGTATACTCGAGGTACTACTGTGTAAGCAGAACACTGCGGTCTAGACCAGTAAAGGTCGATAAAAAATCTCCTGCCCGAGCTGTCGTGCCGTAGCTATTGGTCTGCTCCAGGAACTAAATCTGATGCTATACCTCTAAAAAAAAAAAACAACCTCTCAAGCGAATGGTGGAACTTCCTACGTCGTGACCAAGGGGAAGCTTGGTTGTGAATAGGCGAACTGTGGATACCGGCCAACCTCCACTTTCTAAAAGGCTTACCAGGGTATGGAACCATTGCCCTGGTGGTCATCTATTTCTTCCCTTCTCGTGAGATCTCTTATGAGTGAACCAAATAAACCAAACTTAAACCCTAACGGGGGAGGTCTAAATCCCGATCCTCTGGCAACGGAGGTAATGATGGAAATAAGGGGTATTCTCATTCCACCAACATCTGAGAAGGTACGGAATCCTCATGTGACTAATTCGCCCTCCATTGATGAGGAAACTGACCTTTTACGGTCATCCTCGGAGGATGAGGCGGTTAAACGTAGGCGTTTACCAGGCGCATCCCAAAAGCGCCTGAAATGCCTCCTTAAGAGCGGAGGGCCTTATGAAACTGTCTTGAAGCAAGTCTTGAAGGCGATAGAGCGCCGTCGAGTTGAAGGTGGCAACACCGATACAGCAGCCGGAAGCAATCGCCCAAGATCTGAGTCGACCCCGGAGCAGACGACCAAAATGCCGGAAACTCAACAGGGGTCTGCCTCATACAGAGCTGCTCTTTCTGATATAAGAGTGGGAATAAGGTATGACATCTTTGGGAGGCTGACCTTTCCTTAGAAAACCCGAAAACGACCTCATTCAAAAACATTCTAAGCTACCATAAGGGCCTAAACTTGATACCTTTTTTTAATAATCACTACAGCTGCTTCCCAACGTCCTACGTGTGTACCCCTTTTTTTTACTAGGTTGCTTCAGGAGGAGCACACACTGCATCTGCACGCCACCCACACTATCGTAACACCACGTGTATAAGAATAGGTTAAATTAACAGGATCTGCCCTAATTTATAAATCAGCTGTGACATTGCGCTGCGAGAAAATTCAAAACAGCAACATTAAAAAATAGATAAATTAGTAATTATGGTAGTGGGTGACACAGGGCCAATCAAAAACAAAATAATAAGCTAACAACAACCCAGATTTTAGCGATTGCCTTTTTGGATAAAACCAAATAATATTAAAGATTCGTTTGCTTTCTCACCCTAGAATGAGTGTTATATAAACTCTCAGGGATGTTTGCTTCTGTGATGTGGAATAATCCTGAAACACAAAAATAGGTGAATCTATCAAGAACACCGACCGATTACAACTAAATTAATACCTAGAAATGCATTTCAAATCTAAAGTTTACTAATTTTACATTGACATTGATTGTCAATTAAACGTAATATACTCTAACTTGGTAAAAAATAGATGGTTTAGGAGTACTAAGACGTATTATATCCATATATCCAGGTATATTAAAATACATACTAACCATAAATAGTTCCTCATATAGTTTGCAAAACCATGTACTGATTAATTACTTAATAGAGAAATTTACTGCGATGCCTACAATATTCTCACAATATATATACGTCCACAGTATTAATAATAATTTGTCGGCTTTGACTTTATTGCTTGTAGTAGATGTTGTTATAATGCAAAGACGTTAATAAAGGAAAATTATAGGGATAATGATTAATTATTGCCGTGATGGTAAAATACTTATGATTAATAGTGTAAATTACTACCTACCACAAAAGTATTTATAAATAAAACATTTGAAGAGCTTGGTTTTGCATCGCATAAGCCAGATTATAAAACCGTAATCATTTAAAGGATTACAGAGTATTATGAAAAACATATAGGTAAGTGCAAAGGATCAATATATTAAAGACAGCCTTTACTTTTAATTATATTTTAAATATAACATTTAACATCAGCGAGTAGTTTTCTTGAACTTCATTGTTGCTTGAACTTTTGAAGAATTCAACATTTCGTTGAAGAATGTAACTTTTTACGGATGTGCAACATTGTGCCTATAAAAACTATTGTGGGTGACCACTAAACATGCAAAAAGGAAAACAATGTTTTATTTGTCTTAACATATTGCCCGAACGATTTTATATCCTGGGCAACGACAATTCTATAGAAGAATCGAATCACATAAGCTTAATACATTAAAATAATTGCTTCACACTGAACTGTAATTACATCTAACACCTCCGGGAATGACAATTTCTACCTCCGATGAAGAAAATAATCCTGTAACTCAATCTGGCCCCTACATAGGCATGATATTCTGTCAGAACTGCTTCTGTATGAACTTCTGTTGATACTGTTTTTAGTGCGTAGACCATCCCTGACAAATTTTTGGTAAGTAAATTAACATGCTCTTTCCAATTTAGGTTGCCATCTAGCTGCACTCCTAAGAACTTAACATTATTTACTGATGTTAATTGTTGTTGGTCATAGCTAAGTGTTATATTGCCATTTCTTCTTAAAGAGAATTTTATAATATTTGTTTTGTTTACGTTTCATAGAACGATATTGTGCTTTATTACCTCTCAAGTAGATCGGTCAAAATAAGAATAGAAGAACACAAAGACATCTGCAGGAATGTAGAAGCAGAGGAATCAAGATAGGCACAGACGCTTGGGAAACCATTCATAGAATAGATAGTTTCCATCCTATCTAAAGATAGACAAACTAAAAATAAATTAAAAGAAGCGGCATACATAGCCAAGATACCATAGGCCGTCTGTCCACCAGAAGAGATACAATAATTGATAATGTACGAGCTGAATCGAGAAGAGCAATGATGAAATACCCCAGTTATGGACGTAAATGGATAAAATGAGTTGTGTTACTGACAGGAATAAAGTAAATAAGACATGTGACACTGGCAGATGCAAACCATATAAATCACTGTTCAAACAACAAAGATGAATAATCCGGAAGAAGGAAGAGATTCCATTCTATGCAGAACCATCCGCACGCTAGGCGAAACGATTTAAGCGAAGCACAAATTTAATATGAACTTAATCGTTGTGGACATGCGAGCGTGCCCGTTCAAACTGCGTTCATAGATACAGAGCTGTATTTATGCTGCCCGTTCGTACGGACGCAACGTACAACATAGTTGCATAAATGAAAATAGCGATCTTAGTTGGAAACCAGTCGCACTTATCTTCGTGAAATCAACTTGCTCCCCATATCCCAGGCGGTATATAACTCAGTGTCTATGCTTCGCCTGCCATTTTTTCGCTCTCTTGCCACGCCGCTAATATTTTGATAAGGTATCCGCTTCGCGAACCAGGCAACTGCAACCGCGGAGGTCGCAAGGTGTATCGCCTGATGGAGTAGCAGACCTATGGTCAATTATCTCTATGTTTATTTTAACTTTCGCTATGGGTGTTTCAGTGTGTGAGTATATGTGAGTATACGTGCCGTTATTAATGGATCCGTGGTGCATATAAAGAAGATTAACCTGGTGCTTGCATATAGATACGATAATAGGCGCGGTAATTCAGTAATTTTGTTTTATGCTTAAAGATTTACTAATCAAATCTTGTACAGTATTTATACCGACATCCGCTTAGAAGATACTCGGAAAATAAGAAGATCATGCTACACGCATGCAATTGTAGTATATAAAACCGTTAGGCGTTGGAACATACGTAATATTATAATAAATAGTTGGATGCTTAATAATTATCAGGCTCTTTTTTTTTAACAACACTTGTTATAAAAAAAGAAAAAGAAACTTCAACAGAAACAGTTTTAAATAATTATTCCGGAGAGTCATCTACTTTTATTACTGTTGCCCATTTCCTTGGAAGATGATCGATTCCGAGGACAGAAGAAGAAGTCAGAGTTTTTGGAAGCAATCCATACATTTTTGCATCGCTCTCTAAGTTATTGAAATCATCCTAAACTTTGTCTCTCTGCTAGTTCTTTAGTGATCGATTGAAGTTGTAGTTCATAGGCGCTTCCGTGGGAGAATATGGAGGTTGTAGAAAACCACTTCCAGTTTCTCAGTCCTTATTGGTGAAGTATTCTACACACAATGCTCGACAATGTTGGGCAAAAATCAATTATTTATAATTTAATTGAACACCTGCAATTACAAAATAATCCAATTACAAAGTAATTAGACACTTTGAATTATAATGTAATTAGTTAGTAACGGCGTTTTCCAAAAAACCATCGCTTTCGCCCACCTCGGTGTGAAAACAATATTTTATCATTTCTAACTTTGTTAAGGCATACCTGCATGCTGCCCACGTCCTCTAAAATAAATAAAAATAAATAACAATTAAAAAAAAAATAATCCCACTCCAGCCCACCCCCATGGTGCTACAAAAGAAGAATCGCCTAAAATACTCTAATTACCTCTTCCTCTACACTCTGGTATGTGACTACTTGCGACAATGTTCTCATATTCTGTGATGCATTGACTTGTCTTTTTTAAAATTGAACATAGAAAAATGTAAACAATGTACGTTCATACCCTGGTATAAGCATGCATACACCTACAAGAGGTAAAATTACCAGTAATATTTTCTGCGACAAAGATATCTAGAGAAAATTAGGTTGGTAGTAATTGAATTACAAAATAATTAATTGAGATAAAATTGCAAAGCAATTAACCAACCAATTATAACGGTAATTAATTACAAAATAATTGAATTACATAGTAATTAATTCCAAAGAAAACAAAATCGAAAACAAAAATCAATCAAGCAATGTACTAGGAGAGGTGGGGGGAAGGGATAAATAAAACACTTTTAATCTTATTTATTGTTCGGTGAAACTCAGTAGGTAGGGCGTTGCTGAGCTCGGGATAGTACCTCCGCTATCGATGTTGTTTGGGCGCCACTGGATTAGTTATGTGCCTCTTACGGGTCGGTGTCGCCTAGTTTTGCTATAACCCAGAATAACAAATAGGGGAAAAGAAGGGATGGTACTTGCAGTTACTTTTACTGAATGATAAAAATAATAAATTAAATATGAATTGACATACAAAACTAAATTGCCAATGATGGGCTTGAATTTAACGGTAAAAGACAGAGAAAAAAACTAAATTAGAGTTCGTTATAAATATCTACATAAAAAAAACTTAAGCTAACTTACATACATACAAAAGAACACTGAATCTGCGGGGGAGAATTTCTCATTGGAGGGCGAGGTTTCCAAGGGCGGATGACGTCGATCAGGACAATCGAAATTCCCAAATCACAAAAACAAAACACAGTGATGGATGAAATACTTTTCCTAAGCTCGAAAAATCACCACAGGGCTCATGTCATAAGGCAGCGGTAGGCGTACAAAAATGGTTGCTTTTTATCAATGATCGAACGTCGATATGGCATCGGGGATGAGAAAAGCTTTCCGTGGGAGAACTGCATGGTCCTAATATAACCTCGGTATGACAACAAACTCCCTTAGATAACGTGACGTCGAACGGCCAATCAGAGGGTGCGTGGCAACTGAATGCGAGCGAGTCATTGGTTGACGAATGAGAGACTGATATTCGGAAGTATGCGCAGATGCTATTTTTAGAATCGAAAATAATACCATATGACAACTATACACGGGGTTAAAAAAGAATCGGTACAAATATGAAATTACGTTTTTGAAGTGTAACAGGTCATAATTACAAAATAATTGAATAGGTTAAATTACAAAGTAATTCAATTATAATGTAATTAGTTACAACGGTAGGTAATTAGTTATTTTGTAATTAATTACGTAATTCAATTAACTTCATTATTTATCATATTCTTATTGCACCAGTTGTTCAGAATGCGTAGATCTCGCTGCAGAGACTCACAGTCCTTCACGGACGTAATTTTTGTAAAGGTTTTAAATCGCCCGCGTAAGCCAAAACATAACATTCCAACACAGGGAATAAGTCATTGATGTAAATGTGGAATAGCAAGGGTCCCAGATTCGGGCCTTGCGGTACTCCGGAAGCGGTGAATATTTTGGAATTAAAACCTTTGAGGTAAGATAGCATTCGTATGGGTCGATTATCCGTCCCGTCCACCGCGGCCTCTGGGGCCTCTTGTAGAGCGGATGTTATCTTTAAAGTTCATTGATCAAGTTCAGGTCCTTGAGGTAGGTCAGAGTCTTTTTGAATGAGGTCGTGTTCAGGTCTTCTAAGGAAAGGTCAACCTTTCTAAAGATGTCATACCTGATTCTCGTTGTGGCGGGGCAGCGGCGGAAGATATGCTCAACTGTCTCGTCATCCACAGCCGGCATTCAGTTTCTCCAGAGAATCCGATTCTGTGTAGGTGATGTCTAAGTTTCCAGTGACCTGTAGAGACAGAAACTATTACTTTGACGTTTTTACGGTCAAATTGTAGTAGTTCCTGGGTGCTGATATGATTAAACGAAATGCACTTTTTCGCATGTACGGTATCAGGACAATTGTTCCAATGTTGGAGCACATTCTGTTGCGCCCATACATTGATTTGTTATTTAGCAACCGTAGGTGCTATGTCAATGGCAGGTTCTGGTCCCTGGAAATGTTCCGCAGCACCCTTTTTTGCAAGGATGTTTGCTTCCTCATTGCCATGAATGAGTGAGTGTCCAGGTACCCAGATTAGGGGTAGGTTATTTATCGTCCCCACACACATTATTAACTGCTCCTTCTATGTCCACAAATGCTGCCATTGCTATTTCCTCGGATTTGGGCGAGTCCGAAATCCGGAAGACAGGATTGTTTAGTTCAAGTTCCGTGGATTTGCCTGCTTGATACGCATATTGGTGTATATGAAGGGCTCTATCTCGAAGAATTACTTCTCTGATCAGACCTTCTAACACCTTTTCTAAGGTGTTCAGTAGAAATAATCAGGGTAAGTGGACGAAAGGAACTAGGAGAGGGTTGAGATTTTCCTATTTTGGGAAGATACACCACTCTCACCTCCACTTTGTGGATCTTTGCTATGTCAGGTGTATTTGACATTTTTTGTCAGAACTTCCTCCATGACTTTCTTTTGGCCCTTCTAATCTCCTTAGGCCTATTAAGTTAGCTATTTCTTGCTGTTGGGATTCTATGTTAGAGCTTATAAACTGATTAAGTTCAGTAATAGACGACCTTCCACACATAAAACCATGCTTCTGAAGAGATATGTGACATCGAACGCAGTTGTATAATCTACTTTGGAGAACATGTTCAAACATTTTAGAACAGCTGGATAAAATTGCAACGTGCCCCTATAGTTTCTCAATAAAAACTATTACTATTATTATATAAACGTACAAATAAAATACATTTTATTATATTTTCTTCCCAAATATTTTGTTTTTTATTTATAGAAAATAATGTATTAGTTAATTTCAAAACCTCTACTTTCATATCTGTATTTTGCAATGTTCAATTTCCCACAATATTCACTTGTGAATCTTCTCAAACATGTTTTGTTGTTCATACAGCAGAGCCAATTATTTGTTTTCTGTATTCTTCATGTTTTCTCTGCTTTCTCTCTGCTTTCTCCTTTGTACCATGTTCTTTTCCAATCAAGGTACTTCTGCAGAGTAAGGTATAAAATAACACTTTACTTAACTGAATTACTAAATATTTTACAAAATAATTAGTTAATAATACTTGTATTAACGATGTACTGACATGTAACTATTTTATAATGCAGTATTTACAATCCAGTGACAAAATGTGAATAGTCATTTTCCATTAGCTGAAAATATATTCCATATCGTTTCCTATTTTTTTCTAAATATGATGTAGATACTCGAAAACGGTAATAAGTTTACGAAAAAGGACTGGTATTGTAATTTTTTATGTAGCATAACTTGCAGGCTTTATTTGGGTGCACTAGGTTTCGATAAATCACTTGCACATTAGATATGTTATTTGCTACAAGACTATCTATTACGATTAACATGCGGATGCGATTCCATATCAATTAAGACATAGTGAAATAATAAAAATAGTAGGTAAGCACCTGTTCAGATCACCGGCAATGATAACTTAAGGAGCAACAGATCACTACCAAAGGATAAGGAAAACTTAATAATCGTGTAGAAGAGAAATAAAATAACGAAAATAGAAACAACAGCCAACAGCGACATCGCTCGTAAAAGAATAACTAACTACACCATCGGAGAGCAGGCACTGACAATCTAACAGATTGATAACGTAATAGTTAGGTTGTGATGGTGGAACGAAGAGCCAACAAAGCTGCGTTTACTACCTATAAATTCACAATCGAGCGGAAGGATCTGTTACCTAAGTCATCGCTGGCTTGTCGGCGTGCATATAACGTACAACACGCAAGATACAAGAGTGTTATGTTTTGATAACACAACTGAATGCCGGTAGGGTCTCTACTGACTGTGTCGTTTGATCCGGGTCCGTTGTTCGGCCCGCTGGATGTGACCGGAGGCCAAATCAATAATAATAAATTTAAAGTAGGTACAAGTAGTACAATCAGCTACACGTAAAACATTATCTAAAAATGATTGCTATGGCATAGTCAGCTCCGTCGTCGATCTCCTATTATCTAACGTGACTCGGCATGTAGTGATTTTTATTCTTCCATCATATTTTTTGTCTATATCGAACGGTAATATTGTGACTCGGGCACAAGGGATAATTATCGGTAATGAGATTGTTCAATTAATATTTTGGAGATGATCCTTTCAGGGGTATAAAGGATGCAGACACTGCAGACTCATCTCTTACGACTGAAATGGATTGATTTATTACACGGCAAAAGATCATATGGAAATAAAAAAATCAATTTAGTTTTACAATAACTGTGAAGAAATCAAGATTGTTTTTGCACTTTAAGTTACGCATTTCCTTCTGTACGCCTATTTCTTTCTCGCAGCTTGTTTAGTGTTGTTTTGCTTCGATAGCTCGCTTGATTGTTAAAATGATAAACTCTGTATGTTGTGTCGATTTATTGTCATACACACACAATTGTACATGAACTACTATGTATTATGAAACTATGTATCACTATGTAACGAACTTTCTAGAACTCTCAACTTGACAGTACTACTAACCTAAATTAAAATTAAACCAAAAAGTAACTGATAGAAGACAGGTATACCAACTTAAATATTCTATTATAATAAACGCAAACACAGCTATAGATGCAATATTCCAGCAGCAGACGCTTTTTCAACTACGATCTTATTGAAATTTTAATATTTAATATGTGTTTCTTTTTAAGAGATGTTAGTTAGATGCATGCTTTTGCTTTGCATTAGAGCATGAAAATGATCCTGTAGAACATCGCGTAAACTTTTATTTCAACAGTTGATTATATTAAATCTACCCTGTTTATATATTTACAATTTAATTTCATTTTTTATATCGAATCGACATATGTTTTGTAAAAATGGTGAAATATCTCAGAGCCCAATAAAGGTAAGATATTCAGAACACCCGTCAGTGCCTAACTATAATCTTTCACTTTATGAGAGAAGTGCTTGTTGCAGTTTCTGCCAACCACAAATTTCTAATTATAATAAAGTGCATGTATTTCTTTTTGTATTACCTGACAATTGCCTGTTCTATACATTTTATGATAAATAAATATTATTATTATTATAAATCAATACATGTATGTATATTTTCCTGTTCGGGTTTTTTTAGATCGTTAATTGGAAACCATGAACTTCCTTTTTTCTTTGTTTTTATTTACTGTTTCGTTGGACATTTAGAGACATATTCAAGTAATATATATAAAAACAAGAAAAGGGTATATTATTAATAAAGGCTTGACAATTTAATATTAAATTTATCATTGCTCTTAGTTCGTTCTTGGTATTCAAAATACAATATTTCTTATTTTTTTCCATATTACTTTAGTAGTTTTTTTTTTTTGCTTTAGATATTCTGCATTTTTTGTTATTGTGCTGTTTTCTAAGTGCATGTGTTCGCTATTTCTACTGCACATGACATACCTAATCTTAAAACAAAATTTATTAAATTACTACAAAATCAATACTTAAATTTCTGGAATAAATTTATGTTTACAAATTGTACCAATCTAAAAGTTTCATAACATTTTTGTTCCGTTCTAAAGGCGATAGTTCACTCCGATGTTTTCTTTTTGCCTCATTATAATAGAATTCATTTTTATTAATAATAATAATAATAATAACCTTTATTCATTTGACACACAACAAGGTGTATATGAAACGTCATATAATACAATAAACACAAATAAAACAGAAAACAATAAAATTGCAAATCCATTAGCCATCACTAGTTGCTGCCATCCGTGCAATACCGTCAAAATGCTATTCAGTTGAATAAATGCAGTTTTGTATGAGAATTAATTTCAGATTTAAAACGTGTTTCCCTTGAAATTTATTTAAGGTTAAATGGTAACGCATTAAAGAGACGTAAACCAAATATGCGAGGTGAATTACCGCTCAACGTTAATGAATACGGAGATATGTGGAAGTTAAACTTAGATCTGGTATTATATTGATGAATCTCATTATTACAAATAAAGTAATTTTTATTTTTGTATATGTATACTGATAGCTCGTATATATATATTCAACGCAATGGAAGAACTTTCAATTGCTTAAAATACGGCCTGCATGATTGCATATTACTAATACCAGCCATACACCGAATAATTCACTTTTGAGCCAAAAAAACTTCACTACAAACGGGTGATGTACCCCAGATTGTTATACCATAAACCAGTCTGCTATGAACATTAGCATAATAATTACACAGCAGATCGTTCATGTCAATAAAATTTCTCAGGTTACGCAGCAGATAACACGTGGAATTCAATTTACTAATGAGTTTAAAGCAGTGTGTACGCCATGTAAGTTCATCGTCAATATAGGTATAATCCTAAAAACTTAATTTCAGAGTCACGATTTATTTCAACATTATTCGAAAACACATGAGTACTAAACTGCGTCTTGTTACGAGCATTGTGAAAAATAAGATATTTTGTTTTGTCCGCATTCAAAAGCAACCTGTACCGAGCAAACGAATCGTTCATGTTACACAACAATGAATTTACTTTATTTTCACTATCTAATATGTGATCACATGAAACTACTGCACTAGTATCATCCGCATACATAATGACGTCATAATTCGATAGAAAGTCTGAAATATCATTCATATAAATTAAAAATAAAAAAGGTCCCAATACACTACCCTGAGGAACTCCATGTTCAACTTGTAAGTTAGAAGACTTGATTGGAGTGATATTTAATTCCGACTGATACTGAATTCTGACAAACTGACTCCTACCCATTAAATACGTTTTAAACCACCCAGCAACAACGCTACGAGTGCCATACAACTGCAATTTATTTATTAATAGATCATGATTAACACAATCAAATGCACGGCTCAAATCGCAAAAGACACCTATTGGAAACTCACCAGCTCACCATACTCGTTTTAATAAATTACATGGTACCTCATCGGGTCCAGAGGAAGCTTTATTTTTCAGTTTTTCAAACAATTCCTCAACTTCATATTCATTGTACGGTACCAAAAACATGCTATTAGAAACACTATTGTAAGGAACATCAGCAAGACTGCATGCTGGAATTTGAGAAACTAGTCATGAACTGAACTCAGAAAAAAAGCGTTAAAATAATTAGATATCCTATACGGATCATCAATGAATTCACCATCGCATTCCAAGGCAATACCATGATATCCCCCAACAGTACCGGATAATTCATTAATAACGGACCAAGCAGCTTTGGTAGAATTAGAACAATTGAAGATTTTAGTTGCACGTTTAGCTCTCTTAAGTAATAATTTATGTTTACTGTTTTCTAACAAATAAGTGTTCTTCAGAACAGGAAATTTTTTCTGAAGACTATATAAATCCCTAAGTCTATCACTTGAATGTCGCACCTCGCTTGCAACCCACTTACATTTACCATAATTTCTATTTAGTTTAGTTTTTACTAAAGGAAAACAAATATGGAAACATTCCATAAAAATTTGAAAGAAAAAATCAAACGCTTGATCCATATACTCAAACAACAAATCCCATGATACCCCACCCAGCATATCTCTGAAATGGAAAATCCCCCCATCATCAAAATGCCTTGAGATAATTAACATTAAAGAAGGTTAATAGCATTTCTTAGTAATTTTTCCAAATCTTTAACGCTTTCAAAATTTTACTAGTAGGCTGCATCTTTTTTTTGTAAAATGCACCTATTTATTTTGGCACGTTTCATAATCATTATTAGATTTGGAATCTTGTCTATCCAATTTGAGGTTTTCTAGATAAGACTTTTTAGTACATGTATAGAGTTTTTTATATTCCGGATCTACCTTCGCTAAATCACTACATAAGTTCATTTGATTTTTTAGTTGTAATGTTGCTACTGATGGACAATATTTATTGTGACTTTGTCTTTCTGAAATTTCTCTAAGAGGAAAGCATGTTTCAAAGTGATAACCTAAGAGATTAATAAAACTATTGAAGGCCTCATTTCGACACTGACATCCATGCAAGAAGTCCCATGTTTCCATGCCGATACAATCATTAAACCGTGACATATTTTTAAAACAGTAGTTTCGACGTTTAATTATATTTACAGCTTCAGATCGAGTCTCAGCAACCAAACCTATACTTAGAAGTTGCATAGCATGGTCGGACAAACCCAAATCCCGAACCACGGCATAAACTGGATCGAATCATTGTTGATTAAAAAATTGTCAATGCAGCTACTGGATGTTGCGGTCCTCTAGTCGGAAACTTAATTACATGACAGTATCCGAAACTCTCAAATAAGTCACTCAGAAGATGCCTATTATTAGAGTCAGACAAAAAGTCTACATTGAAATCGCCGCTTATAACCACCAGACCATCTCCCAAAATTCCAAATTGCAATAAGTTGCAAAATAAATCTAAAAATAGAACAAAATTTGCTGCGGGTGGCCTATATAATGCTAAAATAGTGATCTTAAAATCTACAAGACGTATACAACAACATTCCAAAACACCTTCAACATAAAAGTCCTCTAACTGAACTACGGCAATGTCCATCGTCAAGCTATTATTTTTAAAAATTCATTCCACCATGAGTAGAGACTGACCGGCAAAAACAATCTATAAGTTCGAAATTTTGTAAAGTTATGGTGCTCATTTGCTCAGACGATTGCCAATGTTCTGTCAAAATTAGTATGTCGGACTTACATTCATTATTGAAAGCTTCTTCTACAAATAAAATTTTATTACCAAGACATTGAATGTTTTGGTGACAAATATTTAATTTCTTGTTTACTCCGAAAAAAATTATCAGCGTCCACCCCTGCCTCGCAGTTGGTATCACAACTAACATCACCAGCGTCAAAGTTTATCGGGTCGACACACATGTTTTCACCACCTGTTGGTCGATCATTAAGCGCTCCACCAACATCGCACACAACATCCGAGTCAAGCGCAACAGACTCAGAATCGTCATCCAGCACGTCAACGTCACAGTCAGCATCCACAATGTATTCACGTAGGTGCTCACAGACACTTTCCTTTCCCCACTTATTGAGGTGCAGACCCTGAAGGGTATAGGATCTACTGCACAATATGTTGTTTCTAGCAAACATGGCAACATGACTGTATCTTTTGCACATATTATATAAACTGACGTTGACATTCTCTATAAATCCATTTAGCACTGTTTTGTCAAATCTGAAGGGGATTGTAGAGATTATAACATTAGTTTGTGTTGCCTGCTTCATTAGTTCATTAAAGGATCTTAGGATGCTGCTAATACCCGTACTGTCGTAGCATCTTTCGACATCATTTGTGCCGCCCTGTATGATGATATAATCATCCGGATATTACATCTTTAATACAACCATTTGGCTTGATAGATATTATTATATTATTATTATTGAATGATATATACACATAAATACCTATCTAAAAACAGTACTTAAATTAATATCAAGTGAATTCAATGGAACCTTTCTATTATAGAATTGAACTTTGGTGAAAGACTGAATAGATTTTAGACAGTTACTGTAAATTTTTTCTTAATTTCCAATCGGGAACAAGAAAAAAAGTAGATAGTCGAGTTTCGCTGCAAACTTGCGTCGATTTACATGAAATAGCAACTATTTGTGATGTTTTTTTTTTCTTTTTGTAAACTTAGCATCGTTGGATTTATAATTAAAATATCTCTTGAAGTGATTAAATTGTTACGGTAGATTTTGTATCAAATATTGGGTTGTATTTTTTTAATATATTCGGCGGTTGCATAAAGAAAAGAATGCGTGAAAGATTAATCTTCGGCAATGTAACGTGTATTAATTTTAATTTCGAAAAGAGATTACATTTTTTTCTTAGTTATTGTGAAGCTATAAAAAATATAAAGCTTAAGTTTGAAATTAAGCATTCGTTAAAAAAAGGGATAATTCTAACTGTAGAAGATACTTTTTTATTAAATTATATATAAATCTTTTCCTTTGCAACTAATTGTATTATATTACTTCAAGAATGGATAATGTTGATTTATTAATAAGTTTTGTGTAGGGAAGTGATGTTTGCTAAATTGGTATTATATATTTCATCTTCTGAGAAAATCCTTGCCTTTGAAATTTAGAGTTTTAATGCAATTACTTTAAACAAACTATCTGACCGTCATAGAATAATCGCTCAGAATAAATATAGGTAATCTTCGAGATGGTTAAAGATAAAATAAGTACTAAATAGTATAGTTAGCCATACCTCAAAAGAAAAAAAAGATTACAGCACCAATTGTGTTCCACGAAAGCTAATTGGAAGCTTGTTAACAGAATATCCGGGCTAAATGCTGGGAAAGTGTCAACAAAATACATGACCAGAAAACCACAATAAAATGTCAATAGCTTCAATTCCTAATACATAAGCATGAGTCATCATAACGCTCAAAGTGGCAGAAACATGGGGTAGAGTCAAGCGCACATTCTTGGGACAGCACCCTTACTTGGGTGGGACATTTTGTTTTGTTTTGAAAGTTTTGAAGGCAAACCTTTTAACGTTTTTTGCAGACAGCCGTTGTGGTAATCAGTTGCTTTGGGATTGGTAGGTTTATTGAAATTTGTTGAGAACCATACGTTTTAAAAGGTATGAATGACTTTAATTAGCCTATATTATCCGCTCAGCATTAGACATAAAAGAGGTTGAATTTTTCCATGCATATAGCATTGTACAACAGGCATGCACATATTAATTTACGTAAGCAGTTCTTAAAATGCCTATCATCAATTGGTGTTAAAGGGACAGGGTTCATACCAGTCCATGCTCGCAGATTCTGAAGCCATGATAGACGTCGTCTTCCAGGATCGCTTCACGTAGTAGGCGATATATCTTATTGCGTATGATGTGACCAAGGTATTCTGCTTTTTTGTGTTTTATTGTTGATAGAAGTGCTTTATGTTTACCGATACGACGCACTACATGTCATTCATTACGTGATGTGTCCATGAAATTCTAAGCATCCGTCGGTAGCACAACAATTTAAAAGCCTCAATACGTTTATTTGTTGCTTCTGTTAATGTCCAAGTTTCCACTCCATATAAACACAGAGAAGAACAGCACTTTAGAACTCGAAGCACGGGAATTCAAAATTGGAGATTATGCTCGGAGTCTTCTTGCTCCGCTATTGTAAGTGCATTGACTGAATGGGTTATCTCACTTTTTTACAGTCAAACCTAAGTAGCACTATTACCTCATTTTCAGAGTGGTGATCAAATAGAGATAGCGGTGGAGCAGATCTATAACACCCTATCACAAGAATTGTCCACTAGAAATGAAAAGAGATAACAGAGGCACACCTTGATGAAATTCGAACCCTATTCAACAGGGCTAAAACATCATGACTGGGACCAATACCGTGAAGCTCTGACGGTGCATAATGAGAAGATTAGAAGAGCCAAGAGAGGGTCATGGAAGAAACTGTGTCAGATTGCCAAATCCACCTGGCACAGCAAAGGTCCGCAAAGTACTCTCAAGGGGTCCGCTGTAAACATGAGGTTCGTTAAGGCGAACCCATGGCACATTTACGGACTCGGGAAAGGCAGCGTTAGAGCTTCTAGCACAGAACCACTTCCCAGGAAGTCAGATGATGAATAACCTCTCATAGGATACCACAACTCGTAGTTACCAATGTCCTAAATCGACTAATTAGCAGACAGCAAGACACACAACCGATCACAGCAAGCTGGATTGCCGCTATGCTTATGGTAGGTTTCATCCCCACTTCTGTGGTTGTTACCTGGGTATGACCTACTGGCTATCATTGAAGCGCTGGGAGCTGAGTCCAAGCCTATGCGGATGATATTGTGATACTTTTAAGAGGATCGAGGGAGAAGCGAATTTTCCCAGCTGTTCAACAGGTAATTAACGCTACTTGTAGCTGGTGTAGCAGGGAAAGCTTGAGCATCAACCCGAACAACACTACGATAGTATCGTTCTCCCGCAAGAGGAGAGTGAAGCATTCGGTGCTGCCCACTATCCAAGGTGTGAAACTTAAATTTGCAGATAATGTAAAATATCTAGGCGTTTGATAAGACACTAACCTGAAATCCACATCTAGAAAAGCTTACTCACAAGGCAAAGTTATCTTTATGTACTTGCCGAAGATATTCCCAATGCTAATCCACTGGCTTCATGTAATGGTAGTAGGTACGTCAAACCATAATTTAAGGAGCGATAGCATGGTGGCAGCAAGCACTGCAAGCCAAAGCCACAGCAAAACTTACATCCATATAATGGATTGCAAGTATGGTAATCACGGGAACTATGTCTTCTTCTCCGTCAGTCGCATTGGAAATTCTTCTGGACCTACCACCCCTGCACATTGTTGTGGAAATGGAGGCAGGTTAACTACATCCGCCTATGGCACGTTGCGAATGAATCGCCACATGGCCATGTCTGTGTGGATAACAAGCTGTTAGAATCCATCAGCTCCGACAGTATGCTGGGAATACTATCGAACATGATGTGTATTCGACCAATGATCGATTCATACTTCATTACTGATGGTCCAGTGACTTGCGCGCTTGGCTATCAGTCATGGGGTCCGGGGTTCGAATCCCAGGGCCTGCTCTCAGAGTGAGGTTTTCCTCACTCCTTGGCAAATGCTGACAGACAAACACCTTAAGTCGCTCCACGGGCGCAGGCGTAATAATAACTCATGGCCGGCCGATGCCCCCTGTAATTGGCGAAAGCTGTTGGGGGATGTAAAGCCATGAATTATTATTATTATTACCTCCTTTCCAAACACAGAGGAATTGAGATGTAACGAAAAAGACACTGACGCAGACAGACACCTGCTGGTTTATGGATAGTTCGAAAACAGAACAGGGTGTTGGTGCAGGAATATTCTGTCGTAATCCTAGGGCTAGAAAATATTATAACCTTGGACAACACACAACGATTTTTCAGGCTGAAATCCATAGGTGACACATTGTTGAGAGATTTTTGATAAAAACATCAGACACAAACCGATAAAAGTTTTCAGTGGCAGTCAGGCGGTGCTGAAAGCACTAGAGGTGCATAAATGCAACTCAAAGCTGATCTGGAGCAGTAAAAACACCCTAAATACAGTGCGGACGGCTAATAACCTACCTCTAATCTAGGTACCTTGACACTGACTCATTCATGGCAATGAGGAAGCAGGCGCTCTTGCAAAAAGGGGTGCTGCGGAGCATTTCCAGGGATCAGAACCTGCCATTGGCATAGCACCTACGGCAGATAAACAGCAAATCAATCTATGGACACATCAGAAAGTGCTCCAAAACAGGAAAAATTGTCCTGGTTTGGTACATGCGAAAGAGTGCATTTCATCTAATCTTCAGCTTATCTTCTGCCACCGTCCTGCCGCAACGAGGATTAGGTATGACATCTTTAGGAAGGTTGATCTTTGTCTAGAAAACAATACTCAATACCTACGTATAACAAGAGCAAAGGAAATTACTAGAAAACCGATACAAAAAATTTGTCATAAAACACATATTAAAAATGTATTCTTGTCCCCAGTGCTCCGTAACTTGGAACAAACATTTTATTTGTTTATCCTCTGAACTGTTATGTGTAATAATATTAACTTCCTTCATAAAAAAATTATTTATTGCGGGATCGAAATATAATTCTTATACATAGTTAACGTAGTAGATTTTCTATAATTATGTAGTAAGATTCCTGTCCTGAATTAATTAATATTTCGTGTAGCGCCGGAGTGACTTTGTGTGTCTCTTATTAATTATTATTTTATTGGTTTTACTCATCAAGGTGTCAAGTAAAGAGATTGTTTACGAAACGCTCTTTATTAAACTTCCGTCATCATTACTTTCAACCGGCTAAAAAATGGTAAAAAACGAAGTACAAGATATAGCGCAATATTTTTGTCACTTTCAATAGACATTCGCAAAGGCATTCAGTTGTTATTGGGCGTGACACAAACCGTGCAGTGCCGATGGGAAAATGGTTTCGGCCCACGCACCCGTTCTAATATTTATTTTCGTACGTTGGTCGCGCTACCTGGTGCATGCAGGTGCAGCAGGCGGCAGTAGGCAACGGATCGCGGAAAGGATTCGATGAAAAAAGGAAAGACCGAAAACAAAAAGCCAGGCACGCGGTGGGAAGCAGCCAGTCGTAAACGGGGCATTGATTTATTGACGCCGGCTAAATATATTTATTGCCAGGCATTTGAATAAATTTGCACTTTTTTATGCGGCAGGTGTTTTTCAAACGTTCACCGCGTAGGCATTTAGCTTTTTTTCAGAAGTTCTTGGCGGATCTTTATTAGTACGAAGCTAAAGCTTGACTGCTAGCGACAACCGTTAGCGTTCGGTTCTCCATATCTAGATGCGTTTATTTTTATTGTGTTCTCCAGCTAAACATTTTGCGCACGTAAACCTCAATAAATACATTTCCTGCCCTTTCAGTATATATACTTATGCTAGGTGGCCAGTACAGTACAAAATACAAAATAAACATTTTTATGAATAGTCTTTAGAACAGTTAACAAAGCCGACAAAAACAGTACAACAAATAAAAAAGCGCTACACTAATGCCCGGTTGCACCGACAGCGGTTCGAATCCACCGTTCGTCAATCTCAGATTTTTTCGTGAAACCAAGATTTTTCTCTAACCGTTGCACCGACCCAAACAACCGAGGATCGACAAACCTTGGAATGTTCGACTATAGTCGATAAAATCTGTTTGCTGATTGGTGAAATCATTTTGGGCGCCAGATCTGTCAAAAGTAGATACTAACGTACTAATCTTAACCTAATCTTAACGTTTGCTATCACATGAGTAAAAGTGAAGTTACATCACATTCAAATCACGATATATATAATTTCATTAAAAAAAATTAAATATCCCACGCGATATTTTTTGTTTATTGGAAATGCCATCCGTTTTTTATTTTCAATAATATTCTTGTACTTGACGCAAATATTTATTAGGGCATCCTTTTCGGCTTCAATATAACGAATACTTTTAACAAAATCCATTTTCTCTCTTATGTCTGAATTACACAAAGCACAACTAGAAACTGAAGTAAATGTATACTCTGCATTGGAAATCTCACAAACAGTTGTAGATACCATGCATAATAATGAAGGGGCTCAATTAAAAGCAGATGTTTTACTGGACTCATAAAATCACACCTAACATCGCAAAAGGATTGACCGCATGCTTGGATTATACTTGTTTTTCTGATCACTGGAAAAATATATTTATGCATAATCACGAAAATAGATTTCTATCCCTATGCGAAAGGTTCGAACTTATTTTGCAATTTAGACAATATGGGAATATACATTTATGTATAAGTACGAAAAATACATTCCTATGGGGTTAAATTGATTCCAATTTGGTTATATATATATATATTTATATATATATTATGTCACATGCTGTCACAGCAATAACTTAACATACACGACGTTCGTTAGATAAATATTATGAAGATAGTCGCTATGAAAAAATCTAAGATTATTCACATAAACGATGGATTTCCTAGGGTTGGATTTTGACACTCATAAACTAAGATTGTTAGGGGATGACGGTCGGTGCAACGCTCTCGGGAACGACTACCTGTTACAACCCAAGATTATTCGTCGGTGCAACCGGGCATAAGCTAGATGCAATAAAAAGGTCTCTATTGTGAAATCATATTTTCAAAGCTCGCTAGTACTGCAAAGGCAATTGTCAACCCAGTTTTGCAAATGGTGCATTAGAGCGGCAAATAGATTTCATTATATTAGTATTGGAGTGGCTTTCTGTCCTATTTCACCGCGACTTTTTCAAACTTATTGTAATGCTTTTTGCATAGAAGACGTTCTATATCTTTTCCTTCTTAATTAGGTCTATCATCTTTGAAAGTGGTTCCTTTATGCGGCTATTCACTGTGGGGTTCTCTACGCCTAGGACTAGAAACGTTGTCCTCGCAAGACCCTCGCAATGGCCATCACATAAAATGTGGTTTCTTCTTCCTCTTGACAGAATCTGCAAATAGTATCCTCTGTCAGACCTATGTTATACATATTCCTATTTAGTCTACAATGACCAGACCTACTATCTTTTTGACAGTCTTTCCGTCTTTAGTAAACTCAGCCCTCTGTTCCCTAATGAACTCCTTTGCCTGTCTTTGTCCTGGTGATTCTTGACACCATTCCTTGGACTTATCCTGAATCCATTCATTGACGGAATTTTTAATTTGCTATTTGGTAATCCCGAAGAAACGGCCAGCTCCGACGAACGACCTTGACAAACCTCGTCTGCAGCGGGATTCTGTAACTCGATTCCACTAGAACATGTGTCAATTTTGGTCGAGATATCGAACGGCAGGTAGTTTTGCTGATTCTGTAACTCATCTACAGTAGAACGCCGCTTGAATGAATCACGTGACTGTAGAACGAATATGGTGCTCCCTTCGACAGAGGACTTCTTGTCGATTAGTGTATCTATCTCTATCTAACTAAGGGCTTGCATTTTGCAAGTTTTTCGAATAGCCCTTACAAATGCACACCAATTTAAAAGAATCAAACGACATTTCTATTTCAATAATGTGTATTGCATGTAATGAGCAATTTATGTTTAGGATAGTCTGTTAGTTACTATTTGGGCTTCAGAGGTGCATGTATTATATTAAAACATGAAATAACGTTTGTAATTATTATATACAATCGAAAGATAATTCAATAAAGTGGGCATACATGCAGCTGTAATTTTCAACCTTCCTTTCATGATATCTGTTGTCAGTAATTCCATATGGGACACATATTTCTTTACAGCTGCATTTAAAATTTCTGTGTATATTCAAAATTATTATTTAATGAATCAATAATTATTACTCTTAATTTTAACTGCTTCGGATCTATTCCGTAACTCTCCAAGAACAAAATTTATAATTTAAGAATGCTCTCTATATGGATACATAAAGAATACCTTTAAAAGAGTCTTTTAGGATATTTTAAAATGTGAATACATTTCTATACTGCACTTCACATCTGTACATATTAATTTAGGTCTAAAATATAATACTAAATAGTGTTAATGAAAGACTTACGCATTTATTTTGTGTAAAAGTTATTTAAATAATAAAGAAATAAGAAAATGCATAGTATTTGGTAAAAAAAATCTAATTTCTAGAACGTATCAGTCTAATTGCTTATGTACAGGCTGGGCCAAATTCGACACTTTTAATAGGAAACTTATATTTCTAAAGGAATTAGAAAAAATCTGATCTATGCTTCTGGAGCTCGATTTCAATTTGTGAAAATGCTTGATTTATATAAGAACTTTATTAGGGCACTTTTTGATGTAGAATTCAATGCTCTAATTTGTTTTTTTTTTAATTCGTTTTTTTTTTTGAGATATTATCAAGATGGCTCTGGCTGTAACTAAGCAATACGCGTATTTGTTTTTTTATTTCTTTATTTTTTGTTTGGCCGTGGATGCTCGTAAATAAGCAAACAAAAGATTTCTACAAAGCAGAAAAAAGTGGTTTTAATATTAAATGTTAGAAATGACAAGTCCAACAAACTAAGGAAACCATTAATAGTATTATTGATACTATAGTTGTAAGTTCTTATAGACATATTTGAACGAAATATTTACAGAATATACCCCTCTATACAAAAAAAATACGTAAGCATTATGAATTATAGTAAGTGTTCGAATTGTCCGCCATTCTGTTGTAAACATAATCGACACCGTTTCCTTACATTCTGAACTGAGTTCACCAACTCAAGCGGAGATAGAGAGTCGAACGCTTGCAAAACTGCAGCCTCTAATTCCTGTCTTGAATTTGGAGAATGCTTAAACGCAAGATTTTTAATTTTTCCCCAAAAGGAAAAAATCCGATGGGGTTAGATCTGGTGGCCTTGCCGGCCAATGTATCGGTCCCCGATTTCCAATCCAATTGTTACCGAATTGTTGGTTTAAAAACTCATTAATCCGAGCAGCATTGTGAGGGGGTGCTCCGTCATGCTGGAAGTAAACGAATTCCAATTGGTTTAAAGGTAAAATATGGAAATAGCTTTCGGAGTTAAGACTTCCGTTATATATGTAGGGTCCAATTATCCTGGCACGGAAAATTTCTACCCACACATTGAAACTATATCGTCCTTGGTTTCTCATTTCAATAGTAACATGGGGATTTTCAAGCGACCAAGTATAAGAATTATATCTGTTAAAAATTCCCGCACTGCTTACGTTACATTCATCCATCCATACACAGTTTAGAGCAAAATTATGATTTTGTTCACATTTTCCCAAAAACCATTGACAAAATGTCATACGGCGCTCCAAATCCGCGGCAAAAAGGTAATGCACTTTCCTTGTCCGATAGGGTTTCATTCTATACTTTCTTAAAATGCGCCTTGCCGATGTTCTTGCTAAACCTGTTGTTTGTGCCATCTCGCGAGTGGAATGTGTTGGGTTATTTACAATTTCCCCCAAAACGGCAATTTCATCTAATTCTTTGTCTCTAGTTTGAGCCACATAATTTTTAGGTCTCGGTTTTTGAAAGGATCCAAAATTTATTAAATTTTTCTTTAACCTAGTGATCATGTCTCTGAATGGTTGTTGTCTTTCAGGATATCGTTCATAGTAAATATTACATGCAGCTTCCGCATTTTCACCTGCTTCTATAAAACACTTTAACATGTCGTATTTTGCATAGTTTTCATACATTTTTGAAATCTTGAATAATAAAACCACCAGTAACATTCATTCAAACTGACATTTCAAAATATTTTGACAATATAAAACAAATACGCGTATTGCTTAGTTACAGCCAGAGCCACCTTGAAATACTGTTAAATTGCAAACAAAGAATCAAATATCTTGAAAATCCTTTAAATAAAATATCAAGTGTGTTATATCATATTAAAGGCAATTTTATCCGCTTTTAAATAGTGTAAAAATATATAGGGTGTTCCAAATAAAAAAACACAAGTCTTGATAATATCTCAAAAAAAAAAAAACGAATTAAAAAAGAACAAATTAGAGCATTGAATTCTACGTTAAAAAGTGTCCTAATAAAGTTCTTATATAAATCAAACATTTTCACAAGTTAAAAAGTTACAAGGGCTTTTGAAAATTGCATATTTCACGAAAACGCTCTGTATCTCTTATATTACGGAAGATATAAAAATACGGACTTCACCAATCGATTTCTTTTTAAAATCGAGCTCCAGAAGCATAGGTCAGATTTTGTCTAATTCCTTCAGAAATATAAGTTTCCTATTAAAAGTATCGAATTTGGCTCACCCTGTACAGTGTCTTTTATATGCTACGTTAGGTCATGAACTTCTGAACATGCACGAATGTCTGTTCTACTTTTTACAGAATCGCTTTGTTCGATAGGTTTCATTGTACGACAGTGGTCGATTTAATATGGCGGCGTTCTATTCGACAAAGTTACAGAATCTCTATGCTGGTCAGATCGTTCGCCGCCTCATTTTCCTTCACGACTGTGTGGCTGGGAATCTAGGCCAATGTTAGTTTCTTTTAGGTACCCCGTGCCCACTTCATTTAGGGCACTTACAAAGTCCCATATCAGCTTAGAGTCGCATTATCGTGATTTACATCGCTTGAGAAAGAATACTCCAGATTCCGAATGTCGAATGCTTTTTTCCATACTTTTCCCTTTTAGATGACTTTTTCTTTCTCTAGAATTAAATTTTTTTCCGCTTTGGCACCTTTCACGTTTGCTCCTTGCTTTTTCATAATTAACTCATCCAATTTACAGCTATACCCTATACCTGGTATAGCTGTGATTAAGCGACTACATTTATGTTTTCATGACTAATTCAAGAATTATTATTTTTCGACACTGGTGTTTGCATAAAGTTATTTTCTGTTTTTGCGGTTGCAAAGTTTTTAAATGTCATAATAGTGTATATGTTCTAGACCGGTATATCTTCACAAATACCTAAAGACAGCTTACGTAATTATTAAAGTAAATCTCAAGTTATAAGTAAAAATGTCCAAAACAGACCTCCGCGTTTTTAAATACCTCATTCGGGTTTATAACAAACTTGTATTATATTTCACATAACACATATCTGGAATTTATTTACAATATTCTTTGTTCACCTCCGCGAGATGGATGATCGAAGTTTATCTGCTTGGGTGGTATACCTATACGTCGGGTACTTTTGATGTTTGCACGCGAAGCTTGCTAAAAGTGATATGTGGCATGTACCTACACGTCTTTTCTAAAAGACAAATTGGAGTCATGTAAGCATAATAAATATTCGATCAAATATAATGGATGTGTATACGAATAAGATTTATTTTCAATTATCTCTCACAATTTATAGTTAACAAACTAGCTTTGTACTTTCCCTTTTTTATTTAAATACACAAGCCTCTTGGCTGCCACCGTTAAAGTACCTGAATCACAAAGTGTGGGATTAATACGAGCATACACATCTGTATTCCTCTAAGAGTTGATATGCTGTAACAATTATTGTCGTACCTATTTAAGATAAAGCACACATAATGAACGCTAGTGTTTGTGTCTACGCGTAGGAAAGCGTCTTCTACACCTCACCAGGACAGTTTGCCAATCCATTCGCGTCTTTCTTGTCATCAACGAAATAATTCTACCACCATACCAACGCTTATCCAATACAAATTCGATTGTATTGATGTTAGCTGTTTACATATTTTAGTCAACATATAATTCATTCGTTTTACTTGAAAGTTTGTGATTTTTAGTAAAAACCCATTCACTTGAAAAACATCACAGATATCGACTACCACGAGTTTTGACGGTGAGAATACGTTATCAACAGATTTTCTATTCATTTGACCCTAATTTTGCAGAAACCTAAAAATGAATGCAAGAAAAACAAGAGTTATGGTGATAGGAAAGGAAGATATACATACATATATCAATACCACTTGACGATAATAGATCAGGTAGACGTACTTAAATATTTTGGGAGTTGATCACATTTATACGAAAGAACTTAATAATATTTTAGATTAACTATGAGTGGAGAGAGGTTTCACTTATTGTTACGTGTGTTACGGTTCGATGACATATCTACCAGAGCAGAGAGAAAACAGTACGATAATTGTGCTCCAATTCGTCAAGTATTTGATGAGTTTACAGAAAAATGCAAAACTAATTACCAAGTTGGCGAATATTGTACGGTGGACGAAATGTTTGAGAATTTTAGAGGGCGCTGCAAGTTTAGACAGTACATAGCAAATAAGCCTGCAAAGTATGGCATACAAATTTGGGCGTTGGTGGGTTCTAGAATGCATTATACTTCTAACGTTGAAATTTATGCTGGAAAGCAGCCCGATGGCCCATATAAATTAGATAACTTCGCTAGCGCTGTCGTCAAACGCATAACAAAGCCAATACTAAACACTGGTAGAAACGTAACAATAGACAACTATTTTACCTCAATACCCCTGGCTAAAGATATATTGAAGCTGGAAACAACCATAGTTGGAACCTTTACGTAGCAGCATGTTTGCTTTTCAGGAAAATATGGTCTTGGTTTCCTACAAACAAAAACATAACAAAAACATCCTAGCACTTTCGACACTTCATAGTACTGATGTTATTGACCCAGAATCTGGCGAATTATTCAAGCCCGAAGTTGTTACGTTCTATAACTCCACAGAAGGAGGCGTCGACGAAGTAGACGAAATGAAATGTGGATATTCCGTATCCAGATTTTGTTGCAGATGGCCTCTCAGATTATTTTTTACAATGTTGAATATTGGAGGAATTAATTCTGAAATAATTTACAAAAGCAATAATGCAGAAGCCAATATACAGTACAGACGAATATACCTAAAGGAACTAGCGCAACAACTAGCAAAGCCACATTTAATTAATCGGGCCTCAATAAATTACTTGCCATTCTCATTGCGAACCCGAATAAGAGAAACTTTGAAGATACCTCAACCAGAACGTGTAGCCGATGTACATACAGATTTCTGCGGTTTTTGTCGAAGAAGAGAAAACCGTAAGACCAAAAAACGTTGTAAGCATTGTGCCATTCCTGTTTGCACAGAGCATGTGACATACATCTGTTCAAATTGCGCTGGTACAAATAATGAAGACGTTAATTTATAAAAGAATTATGTTTTAGTTTTATCATAAAAGTTCATACCTACATATATTTAACTCTATTTGTACCTATGCTCTGTTCTCTTTCTTTGTATACAAACTGTTAAATAAAGGCTATTATTTTTTGTTTTAAGTTAAAACAACACAATTTTATACTTACATAGTCCAAAATATCTCTTAAAACTATATGTGAGAAGAATGCTCATACGCGAGCTCTCGTGCAACAGCGTAACACACGAGTGCTCCAGGGTTAAAGGAATAATTTAAAAAATTCTTTAATTAGCAGTATGTTCTTTTATAATACAATTTTTGGCTTAGACCAAAGATTTTTGTTTGGTTTAAAATTGTTTCCATTCTGTAAAACCTTTGCTAGCATTGAAATATAATTAATTTTGAAGCGGCAACAATGTCCAAACATTAAGGAAGGACTAATAATAATCACTGCCTGACATCATACTTTTAAAGCGTTGTCTAACAGTGCAAATTCATTACATCGCGGTATGGATACAACCAAATGCGATTTTTTAGCGGCAAACATCCTTAAAATAGCACAAGTGAAACAAGTAAATAACACTGATGTAGTTATATACATACTTCACACACAAGTGTGTACCAGCACCTCAGCACGCGTACATACATATCTACCTGGAGTCAAAACCAGAACCATTATCTCGATGCGGGACCCTTTAAAGTATGCACACGTGGCGGTCGCGCGCCAAGAATTATTTCCACAAAGGGTACGCCGCCTCAGACCACACGCCAACTTGGAGCCTTTTATGTGGTACGTCTGAATACAAATTGAGAGTTGTATCCATGATTGAAAGAAGAGATCTCTAGATTTTATGACCCAAATAAGGGAGCTGATATCAATACAAGTTTAAATTCGATTTAAAGCTTTGCTATTTGCAAATTCAAGTTACTTCAACTATGAGTTACCTACACTCTAACGAAGATTTGGTAAAATTCCTGTACGGTTTCGGGGCAATTATATTACCCCGAAACCGTACAGGTATTTTACTTGTGCAAGTAAAATTACTTTGATATAAAAATTCACCTTCAATTCAAATTTACTACTAGCGTATGAAAAATACTAAGTAAAATGAAATTTACCGGATAAATTTCTTACGATAAAAAAAGGTCCCTAGTAAAAATCGTTTAGCATAGAAATTTTATATGCTGGAGCTTTACTATGTATTTAGGAAAATTCCTAAACATACAGGAATAGGAATTTTGTATAGGAATATCCCTAAAATTTGTAATTTACCGATGAAATTTACTACGTGTAGGTATTCTATTATTATAAGTATATATTACAGGTAATTTAATAAATATAAAAAACAATGCTTATAATAGTAATAATAACAATAACACATTTAGATGGTACTCAACTGTTTCATTTATATTCTTGTAACTTTCTTTTTCGAGTGTCAAAAAAGGGTGGTTTTGGTGTCGGCATTTAGGATGCGCCTTCATGATGTAGCGTTGGAGAAACTGCAACAAACAACTGATCGCTCATTATTGATATACTTACAAAGTGGTAAGCTTTGATGGAAAATGAATGCCTAGATATCAATCTTAGTATGCAATATGTAATGTGTGTAAAATATAGGTTTTAAATTACCTATTTGAAGAGAATATAAAAAATAAAGTATGAAGAAGGCTAGTTGTATCATATATATTGTGCATTCGAAATTTGGTAGAAGAAATCAGTAATGTTACTAAGCCTATAATAGTTATGTGCTTGTTTAGTTGTTATACCCAAACGCATTCTTAACCATAAATACAAATGCACAGATAGGTATAAGATAATGTTCTAAGTATAAATAGACAAGTTGAATAATACTTTCATAACCTCTACTTCAGAGTAGCGAAATATGACTGCAATAAACAATATCTATAACCATTTACCTTAACATTACGGTAATACACAAACTACAAATATATTTTATATATCCTATCGAGGCATATTAATGTGTTTTTTGGAACACAATTAGGTGTATTGTGTGTTTGTATATGCACAAACCTATATGTTTTAACGTTTGTAAATTATGAAAATACAGCTGCAGATCACCCTTAGTAGTATAAATGTATTATTTAACTACTACACTGAGAAAAATGGATTGTAGAAATTAGATAGTAAATCTCTTTATGTTAATTAGTAACATAATTATTGTTAAAACGACAATATGTGGGGTATTAAGAGTAAAATAACCAGATGTTACCATGCTTATAGTAAGGGGTAAAATCTGGATGTTACCAGGTATTCGATGCATATTCAATTTCTAACATAAATATTCGTAACGCTCTTCCCACCCCTTGCTCTATTCATTGTCGATCTTCTACCGAAGAAATCGACCAATAAGCTGTATTGCCACTCACACGTGTTATGTACGTGTGATACAGGTGTACGTATTCGTGTCGGTGCATGTTTGTGTCTGCACAGAGAAAAATCCATGTTGTAATATTTACACTTCACTGTTTGACGGAAATTGTAGTAAGAATTCCTACTATTGTGCAAAATTTTAGAACAACGGCGTTGCATTTTCCTATATCACGGTTACAAAAAAAAGCAATAAAATTGTTTAAAAATATTGTGTGACAATCTTCTACAAAATATAGTGAAATGTTTTACAATATTTTACAACAAGTGAATATAATAAATTGCATATAATGTAGTGAAGACAGTTATAATAACAGGTGTAGCAAATTTACTGTGTTGTGTTTATTTAGGTTAGGTTAGGTGCTTGCAACAGTCACCTTACTTTGATTATTGAAAACGGCATTAGTAATGAGATGGAATGAAATGAATGCTGTATAGTTTTATATCTATATAGTAGGAATATCATAATACTCATAATTGGTTTAGCTACATAAATATGTGATACTACAGCTTTTGTCGTAAAGATGGCGCTACGCTTGTTTCATAATCTTTGAAATTCGTACTCAGTGTAAATTGTGATCGGTAAATGTGGCTGCGTAATATCTATATGATGCTTATACATGGTTAACGTCGTGTAAAAAGTACTGTGGACAATCGCCCACAGACGAGAATTAGGAGGCGCTTCAATACCGGTAGTACTCTACAGTACACGGGCCGGTCTGATTCCCGCAATCCTGCCCGATACGACGGCAATTCGCCCGGCTGTCACCGGCTAATCAAATTATATTAATTAATTATAATTAAAAATTATTAAACTATATTTATATTTATTATAGTTTTCATTGTTAACAGTTATTATCAAATATAGTCAGCGCTACTAGACATTTTTTTCACATTTACTAACATGTATGCTCAAATTAATAATACAAATATAGTACACTTTACCATACGAGTTAATAAAAAGTATTCACAGACATTTACTATACAGATATTGTCACCGGTAATATAAAATATGATTGTCCCTATAGGAGCTATAAAATATATTAAAGTATACTATATTTATGTTAAAGAGTCCTATCTATTTCTCTCAGTGTAGATTTATTTTGAATTAGTCACTTACCTAAATATGCCTATAGATAAAACAAAAAGAACGACCAGTGCCACTTCCGTGCGTGCTATCTATCTACAAATTGAACCCATAAAAAAAAAACATGCGCGCATTGTAAGTATGTATTTGGTTTCCTACGTAAATTTCCTAACTGTGGATAAAATCACGAAGTAATTTAATAAAAATCCCTGGGAAAGCATAAAAATATTAGTAATATTACGTTTTTACGTAGCACTTTTACCTATAATTGAAAAATACTGGTCGATGGAAATTTCCAAAAGTATAGGTAATTTTGCTAAAAAACGTAAAATTACCTAGTTTTTGGTGATTTTCCTTTTAATGTTACTGGAATTTTTAGCAGGAATCCTGGTAAATTTACTAAAATTTTTTAGTGTGTAGAAGATTCCGCAATAAATTCTTCATTTGTACACTTTACGAAGTACAAGTAGAGAGTAGTTGGAGCGTTTTAATCTGGGAACCATTTGTAATGAATCATTCTTTCATTATAAAAAAAAAAAACCACATGAGGTTTATCGAAAATGAAGACAGTTCTAAGAAATAATCTATTTCTAATATATCTACATTTTATCAATATAATTACGTAGTTATTTTTGTTTCCTTAAATACTAGTTATCACAATTACGCAGATAGACTGTGGTTATTCATACTCATAAAACAGTAAACAACAGATAATGTTTATCTGTATTGCTATGGTAAGCATATTTTTATCTGTACTTACTTCAATTTTCTATAAAACGGGGAACTACCGCTGGAAGTGTGAATACATTTGAACTTTGAAACAAAAAGCAGTAGTATTACGTACTAGCAATTCGTATTTTTTTTTTTTTTCTGAATAATGAATTGTTTCTATATAGTTGTTCGAAATGAAGCATATTTGTAACGGACATAAAAGATAACTGATAAACAATTTTGAAGATTTGATTAATTGAAAACTGAACTTAACAAAATAAATTTAAGAAGTTTTAGTTTAAATTTCAATTGGTTGAAAAATTATACGTTATTTATTATTTTGGATGCGGTAAATAAAGTAAGTGGTAATAGTACATATACACTGTTCCTACAATTGTCTACTTTGCTTACATTGCAGCTGCCTTTTGTTATAAATTCCGAACAATACTTTTTACATATGTACTGTTATGAAACTTGTAGACAATATTTTAACTTTTAAATTATGTTTTTATAAATTAAATTACTGTTTAATTTTACTAAATACTATCCAGAGTCATCTGTGATACTCTCTAGAAATTCAGAAATAAAGCAGATCTCAATTTGCTGGTAGCCCCAGCTGTAGAATTTCTCCCCACGCAAACCTAATAAACCATTTAATGTCAATGTATCTTTAATGTGATTGTTTAGTTATCATTTAGTCATTATAGTCATGTTTTTTTTTATACGTTATATTGAATAAGAAACTATTTTACAAATGGTATTCAATTTATTTGTGTTAGTATCAAAAAATGTGACAAAGAAATAAGTCTTGTACAGATACTCTCAAGTAAGTAGGTTCATTTACTACATAAAAATCACTATAATAAAGATTTCTATTATCTCAATTCAGATTAAGAACTTAACTCTGTCGATTTATATACATAAGTAAAATCCAAATTTCCCACCAAAATAAATTTTCATAAGTCAATGCGCCAACACATGAACACAAAAACACCGACAAGAAATACGTATACGAAACCCATAGAAGCATGGCCAACTTTATACAATACAAAGTACTAAATTTTCACGATATAATATGTCAATTAATGACAGATGTTTAACCTTGAAATATCTTGCACGTATTCTCGAAATTAAAAGTTTAAAGACATTGTAATATCACTTACTGCAGGTACAAATAGCTCCTCCAGTATCGTGTTTGAGTTATTATTCGACCATATTCTTCTTCTGAGTTCTAATAACATCTTCATTTTACAAGAACAGAGCCGAAGCTGTCTTCTTATAATTACATTGTAGAGTAGTTCATTTCCAAACGCTTTGCAAAGGTAGGGGCAGAAAAACCTATCCGATTTCAAAACGTTATAAAATTAAAACCACTCAACTTGACAAAAATTTTTTTTTATTAACATATCGCAAATTTTATGCCATTTTCAAATTTAAGTTTTGAATACCCTCGATTTGAGGTAACCCCAAAGGAAGAAGTCACATGGATTGAGATCCGGTGAGCGCGGCGGCCAACCAAGATCACCTCTCAGAGAAATGAGGCGCTATTGTTTCATGCTGGAAAATTTTCTTCGACCCAAAATGGTGGAAATTGGCGTGGAAAATGTGTGGTTTCAACAGGATGGTGCAACCGCCCACACATCGCGACGATCAATGGACGTTCTCAGGGAAATGTTTCCCGGACGCCTCATTTCTCTGAGAGGTGATCTTGGCTGGCCGCCGCGCTCACCGGATCTCAATCCATGTGACTTCTTCCTTTGGAGTTACCTCAAATCGAGGGTATTCCAGCATCGACCAAGGACCCTTCTTGCTTTACGAAGAGAAATTGCTCGGGCAATTGAAGAAATTCCTGTGGAAATGACGGTGAAAGTCATGGAAAGCTACCGCGAGCGCCTAAATCAGTGTATCCGCTCCCAAAGACGACATTTAAGTGATGTGCTTTTCAAAACTTAAATTTGAAAATGGCATAAAATTTGCGATATGTTAATAAAAAAAAATTTTGTCAAATTGAGTGGTTTTAATTTTATAACGTTTTGAAATCGGATAGGTTTTTCTGCCCCACCCTGTATTAGCACTAGAAAAGTTGTTTGCTGAATTTTTACTAACTTTGCTCACTTTTTGTACAACTCGTTATTAATCTCGATCTACCCGATCGCTTTTTGTCGGTAACCCAAACTCAATAAGTTGCTTGAAATTTGCTGACAAGCTTACGAAATGATTTTACAGAGCAGGTCCCATCTCTTAAACTATGTAACGTAGTACGAAGCCTTCTCAATGCATTGGAATATTCTCGATTGCTTTCATAATAAACTGAATACGGCCAATACGAACTCGTAAAGGTAAAACCATTATGAATGACAAATAAAATTGACACAGTTACCACAGAAACAATAAAAATCCCCTAAAGCGTAATGAAAAGTATACGAATATAAGTAAACTATTAATGGGTGCGTAAATACTCTTGTATCAAATGGAATTATATAGAAACGATTTGACATTTGGTGGGGTTAAATTATACATGAATACTCGTATTTTGAGTTTCAATTGTTTTGTGCGACTGGTGTTTGTCAGTGGTCTTTAACTTTTTAAATGACAACCTTTGGGTTAAATTTTGTGTTATTTTGTGAGTAATTGATTTAGAAAGACAAAATAATGAATGGAGAAATAAAAAAAGCGACACCTCCATTCCGGTTCGAACCAAGGTCCTACAGCAGTATAGCATGTCTTCGCTTTACCAACTCACCCACTAATAGCTTACGAACGTATCTCGTACTCGAGTGTACTTAAGCGAGACTATCAACCACTATAAACTTTAAAAATTCGTCAAAAGAAAAACCAGCTGGCAATATATGGCTAATATTTTACAAAAGTATTCGAAGGGGTATCCACTACCAACTGACAAAGCCGCGATCAAAGCCGGGATTAATATCTGGCGACATCCCCTTGTTAGCGACAGCAGAAAATATACTCTTTATTCCCGTATAGTTTTAGTTAGAATTAGATGAATGTAGGTTGTATTACCAATCATGTTAATCGATTTTCAAAAGAAAATTATTGTAATACAAAGAGATGAAAGTTAAATTTTATGGATCGTCATTACTATATTAGTAACTGAATAAACAAATATCTGTATATCTTAATATTCATTTTACGACAGATTCACACAAATTTATCGCAACTTTATACCATATCTATTTATTTTCTATAAATTAAGTAGTAAATTTATTTAGTTCGTATGGGAACTTAGAACATTTACAATAAAGAACTTGGAAACTATATGTGAGTATTTATTAACAGAAAGTATCAATGAACATTGTAATAATTTCAGATTTTAGCGTCTTCTGAAAAATTGGCAACGAAGTTAAAAAAAACTCAAAATCTTGTATGGAATGACAAAGAGATAAACAAGGAATAATGCACGTTGTTGCATTTGCATAACAGTTAATCACTCAGCTGTTCATAATGCCCTAGTAAAGAACGGGGATAACAAAAAATTATTTACCAAGTGAAAAGATTGATGGGGAACTACGAAATGAGGGTGCACGACTGCAGAACTGGAACCATCTGAAAAACAAAAACTGGTATTCCTTAAATGTGCACGTGTTAAAAAATACTTAAAACGGATTCCTCCTTTTCCCACCACGAGTGAATGAGGACCGTTATGCGTACGTCCGTTGCTCTCTGATGAGATCAAATTTTTGGTAATTACCGGTGTCGACAAGCTACACGCGTCAAATATACTTTGATTAATGACTTGGTGTTTTTAGAGCGTACATTTGTTCTGCACTTGAATGCTAGGGAATTAGAATTTTATTTTTGTGTTTGAAAGAAATTAAATTTGCCAAAGCCAGTTTTTTGAGCTTTCTCATTTAAATGACTAGTGGCGAGAAGCAAAATGTTATCTACTCAAACGCATAAAGTAAACATTTCGCATTAAATTAGAGTAAGTTTTAAGAACTTTAAAATTAAACAGTCACCAAGTTTTGTATTTAATGGTTGCATGTATGGTATAGATAATATATTACACAGATTGCTACGAAACTTGTAGATGTGTATAATTTTAAGTTTTGATTTTTTTTAACAAATAAATAACTTTCAATTAAATACAAGTCAGAGTCATTTGTGATACTCTTTAACAAATGCACAAATAAACCAGGTCTCAATTTTCAGTTGAATAAATGCCCAAATTTAAATACAATTATAAATTTATTATATGCTATGTGACAAAAGAAAAGTATTCTTTTAACATATGATCCCAGGTGAATAGGTTCATTTACTTTATAGAACATACTAATAAAGATTTCTTTTATCTTAATTCATATTAAGAACTCAATTCAGTCGTTTCAAATTATATTAAGTGATTTAAATTTCCAACGAAAATCTTAACAGCTTTTCAACTCACCAACACCAAACATACTGACAGGAAAAACATAAATAAATTATTCCAAAGAATTGATACCAATTTCAATTTTGCATAAATATACAAATCTCTAACATTCACTACATGAATTTGATAGATAACAAGCGGATATTTAACCTTGAAATACTTTGTACATAGTTTGATTTAACTAGTTAAAGAAATGATAGTTTCGCTTACTACAGGTACATATAACACCTTCAACATATGTTACGAATTCCCGAAGTCATTTTAGCTCTCGTGAAGTGCCGCAGATAACCACCAGGCAAATTACCTCGAATGTTGCTGCAGTAAAACATCAGAACTAACTCAGAGAAGATTTCAGACGATCAAAATAATTGGTTTCATAATAGGAAGTTCGATCAAAGTATGTAAATTAAATTATTCTTGCGATTTCAGAATAATAAATGAACAAATTTCTAAAAAGAAGACATTTATTAAAATCTACACGATCAAGTAAGTTGCTAGACAAGATTCCGCCCGTCTTCAGCTTCACTAGGAAATACCTCGTAGATATTTCTAATAGTGAGACCTCCAAAGCTTACGTCCACAAACCGAGGCGAACTTCTCAGGGAGGAGGAGATAGGATCTGGAGAGATGGAGAACTGAATGGCGAAGCTGTAAGTTTAGGGGGCTCCACCTCCATCTTCCAGGCTGAAATAATAGCCTTCCAGACCTGCGCAGAGGGCATCTTAGAGTATCCACATGGAAATGGATCTGACAGCCAAGCTGTCCTCAGGGCACTTCAGGCTATAAAATTCGCTTCTAAAGTGATACTGGGAGTGCCATAGGAAGCTCGAAGAATTGGCGGAACATCACAGCATTACGTTGAGGTGGGTGCCTAGTCACTCTGGGATCAGAGGCAACGAAGCGACCATTCACAGATGCAGAACCGTCATGTGGGAGTTCTTATGACGGTATCAAAGCTTTTGTCAAATCTTAACTCGCTGCTAGCCACCGCTTTCATATGAATGGACTAGCCGGCGTGAGACATTGTAAAATCCTCGGGTTTTATCCTGGCGACGAAAGACTCCGCAATGCAGTCTTTATGAGCGGAAGCAGACTGAGACTGATTACGGGAGTCCTAACTGGCCATTGCGCATTGAATAAGCACTTGCACCGCATGGCGCGAGTGGACTCTCTCCTATGCACAGACTGTGGGAGAGCAGAAGAAACTCCTGTACACCACCTTGCCGATTGTCCGGCAGCGGACAGAGAGAGACGGATTTGTCTAAAGTGTACAAAAGAAACACATGTCGCGTGAATGAAGTTTTACAAGTTAGGGGTATGTGTTCTTATTTCACATAGTACAGAATAATAAAAATAATTATATTATGTGAAAATAGGAAAATATACAGACATTTAATATGACTTTTACTATATTTCCATAAAATCACATAATTTTACGTTGGTTTTCTTAAGATCACATAACTACGGCAAACTTAGGCCACCATTTATGTAATTGCGGGCAGTTTTTGTCGTGCGCATGCACAGTGCATCAAGAGACTCATTACGTCTTTAAAGCGTCGCCGTCATATATGTCGTTAGTGTTAATACGTGAATTTAAAGTGTAGTTTAAATAGGAAAATGGTTTTGGTCAGAGTAAAATATAGCAAAGCAACGTTTGTTGTAGTTTTTGATGCTAAATGTCATCCCATAGTCCGTGTCCGCGAATTCCGTAACCTCTGTATAGGAATATAATATCTATACGACACATGATCACCCAGAGAGAACCTGGAAGGTACAAAAACATTAATTTATTATTCTGGTGGGCTAAATTACATTTTCGCGCGCTATATATTTGTTTTATTTCCAAACACCATATTTAAAATAGTTTTCATAAAATTTCAATTGTAGAGAGCACTTTTTCACGAATGTATACATACATCTGGTAATATTCAAGTATTGCAGTTTACGTTACGTAGGTAGGTATATCATATATGATAATTATTTCTTGCTTCACTGTATATTACTTCAATTACACATTCTATACGAGAGAAAGATACGCATAACATTACAGAACAAATGTAGTTATTTTAGTCATTGCAATACCTAAATTCACATTATATGTAATGTATTAGTATATCAAACCGCAGCAAATTTAAATAGCGCCTACTACTACGTGATATGTACTAGTACATTTAATTCGCAGTTTCTTACAGTTAAAATTTTTAAAATTAATGTAAATATACTTGAGTTTTCACCTATTTTTCCATAAAATTTCCTAAATAAGTAAATTAAAATAAGATCTGTAACTTTACATAATACTCTGTAAATTTACAATACATGAATTTAATTTTACTCAATCCCCTATTGCCACATACAACCCATGTGGTGTTCTGTGAATTTACAAAAATGTGTGTATAGTGCAGGGGTCGCTCGGTTAGACGAACCCATTCTAAGTATACATACTGTCGACCAATTTGCAGACCTCTTTGTTCGAATACAACCAGGTCGAGAGGGCTAAGGCATCATGGGGGCACAATAGGTCTTATGCCCGAGCAGTCTTACGGCGTAAACCTGCCCATGAACGCAAAAAAAAAATTGATGATAAAATCCACATTCAGTTGAAGTAATGATTGTTTAAATACAATAAAATTGATCGAAAGCCGGAAATTATTAAATTGAACTGCATTAGTAACTTAAAATAAATAAATACTTAAAATACTAAACATTACCTGAGAACAATGTTAAACAAAGTGTAACACCGTCGAAAAATAGTATATTGTTTCTTTCTGTAGTTAATATTTTACTGCTAAATTCCAAAATATAGCTGTATAACAGCGGCGGCTCATACTTAAGGCACTGGTAAGCTATTACAATGATCGAATTTCTTCGTATAATGTAACATAGAATCATATTTGACGATAGCATACGAACAGCTTGGATCATTTAATAGCCTTTTCTGTAGCGTAAGCACCGACTGCCAGTACTATATAGCCAGCCAAGAAACTTTGGTAGAAACTAAGTAGGGATTTTAAAATTCCTGAGTAATTATTTTTAGAATAGGCATATAGTTTTATGTAACGTATGAAGTACAATGAGGAATATTATTGTAATCATTATTGTAAGTAATGGATATATTAAAAGCTGTATATTGCAAATAAAATTATTTTTACTATTTTGGAAAATTAGAGAATTTCTATAATAATATAAAACTATATCTTGACTAATTTAATTTATTGAATGTGCCTAATAAATAATAGCACTTATAATTTATGTTTTAGTAAAAAGAATACGCAACAAAACCTTGACCAGGTCTGTTTAGATTGATTTCATATGAATAACTGTGATTCATTATATAAAATGTATGTATAACTAATAAAACCGAAAAGAAATCGATAAAATGGTATATTTTTATAATAAAAGCAAGTAGCATATAAAAAATATAAATTTATTTATAAAATGACATAGTTATTTATTTTGGTAAATAGGCAATTAGACTATCAGTGAATTTAAAGGATTACTTTCATGTGGAGTAATCCTAGACTGTTTATAACTTTCGCGTCGCCTGACTATCAACAAACACAGTATTGCCAGTAATATAACAACAATAAAATAAAGTGCGACAGTATCACTCTTATGTACTACTGGTGATGGATCAGTTTTGAATGATTCATTTTGCATGGTTCGTAATGATTTTATGGTCGACATATCGGCTTTACTAGAGAGAAAATTATTGTTAAGACTTAGAATAATGGTTTCCAATTTGTTTATTAGTTGTTTTATTGTAACATCGTTGCTTGCTTCAAGGGTCCCTTTGAAATATGTTTCATTCTTAAGCGTTGCCAGTTCATTCACTAGTCTCGGCAATGCCCCCAATGCACTTGTAAGGTTCACTAGAGGGTTTTCTTCGCCAAATATTTCTATTATTAGTTGTTTGACTGCATTATCGTTCTTAGCTTCAAGCACCTTTATAAAATCCGTGTTGTTTCTAAGAGTCGTTAATTTGGACAGTGATTCAAATGCGTTTGTAAGGTTTGCCAATAGATTTTCTTCGTCAAACTTTCGCTGCCTCATTGAATCTCCTAAACCTTGTAAATGAATGCTCGTTCTGTTCAGAATATCTTGTAAGTTTGGAATATTCTGGGTGGATTGCTGTAGGAACTGCGCGAATGTTTCTCTCAGGTCAATTTCCGTCTTCATTAAATGCGACAAATATTCTTTTTGTAAATCACTTATTCCTGATGAATTGTAAGTCTCCGCTTTTCCAAAATCCTTAATTTCTTCGGAGCATGCTATCCCGTATATATTCGTAGTATTGAAGGAATTTCCACGTAAAACTTCAACAGCAGTCAATTTCCTAATAATAGTCGATAACGAGTCGCAATTCCACAAATTCCCGCTTAGACCGAGTTTACTTAGCGTAGACCCATCGTAATAGAAATTTGAAAGCTGGTTATCTCCAATATAAAGTTCTTTTAGGGATTCCAAATCGTGAAATATGGAATTAGGTAAGTAAGTTAAGCTATTTGAACTCAAATCCAATATCTCCAATGATCGTACTTGTGAAAATACACCTACACTTAATTTCTTAATAGATGTGGAAGATAAATTTAGAGCTTTCAATAATTTGCTATCTTGAAATAAATCCACCTGCATATCGCTTTCTTCAAACAAGGGATTTCTGCTTAGATTTATTTGCTCCAAATACTCCAAGTTGTTTAAATCAGTTCTTTGTATATAACTTATGTTGTTGCTGGATAAATCTAAGGCAATTATTTGTGTACCAAGTTCACTTCCAGAAAATGTAGTGAAGTTATTACCTGCAACGTTTAAGATACGCAACTTCGTACAGCTTTCAGCAAATTTTAATTCTTCTAGCCTGTTGTTTGAAAGATCGAGTACCTCCAAATTTTTACAACTGCCTGCTAACACTGTCATATTCGAAATTTAATTGTCATTCAAGTATAAAGTTTTCATATTGTCTGTCCCAGTAAAGGAGTTGCTTTCAATCGTTTGTATTTGATTATGCGAAAGATCTAAGAGTGAAAGCATGTACATGCCACTAAAGACACCTTTGTGTAGCACCTCAATGTTATTTTGAGTTATATTCAATATTTTTAGACTTGATAAACCATTAAAGGAACCCGGTTCAAGGACAGCGATATTATTATTTGGCATCCATAGCTGGTATAAATTCCTAAAATATCGCAACGATGCTGGTTGAATTTCGACAATGTTGCTTTCAGAAATATGCAGGTAACTTGGACTACCATATGTATTTATTATCTGCTCAAAATCTTCCACATATGTACATTCCAATACATTAGCTACATTGTAGCAAGGAGAACTCGTACATCTATTCATATATTCACATACTTGTAAAGAGTAATGAATCAATCCCGCCAAAATAACCAGCTGATACGTTAAAGTCATCCTCCTGAAATATTAAAGATGTTGAAAATATTAAGGCATATATAGGAATATAGTATATATTACAAATTTTCAGTTTATCAAATTAGTTAGTATATACTTAATAAATTGCTTGCTTTATATACTAGTTCAAAGTATTAGTATTCACAAAGCATACATTTCTCCTTGAACATGAAAATTATGGTTTGTATCTTATAAGTTTTACTAGCTAGCCCGCGTTCCGCCTGGAACGCACCCCATTGAAAAAGTTGGTACGCCTAGCCCGCGATCCACCTTGGCCCGCGGTCACTATAGAAGATAAATACCCCTCAGGTAGCAATCCGCCCTTTCATCACGTAGAATAGATATGGGAATTTAAGATGAAGCTCAATTTTTTTTAAGTGTGGCTCTCTTCGAACAATTCGACGCTACGCGGTTTAATTAACTTTCGAAAACTCGCTAGAAATATATTTAATTTTTTATTTTTCTTAATTTTTTAATTTTTTTAATTTCAATTTTCTTTTTCAAATGCCCTCACTTTTTTAAAGAGAAGAGAGAACTCGACGCTACGCGTCTCCTTGAAAAAGATATGTAATTTCTTAATTTTCGAATCGTTCGCTGTTTTTTGGTTTTTTCTTTAAACGCGGTTTAACTTTGGAAAACTCCTAGCGGTAAATGTATTTCATTTTTTAATTTTTTTAATTTCAAGTTTCCTATTCAAATGCCTTTCCCTTTTAATTAATAATTTCTTAATTTTGGAATTGTTCATTGTTTTTTGATTTTTCTTTAAACCCGGTTTAACTTTGGAAAACTCCTGGCGGTAAATATATTTAATTTTTTCATTTTTTTCAATTTTCTTTTTCAAATGCCTTTCACTTTTAAACAGACTCGACGCTTCGCGTCTCGTCTTAGAGAACTCGACGCTACGCGTCTCGTTGAAAAAGATATGTAATTTCTTAATTTTCGAATTGTTCATTGTTTTTTGGGTTTTTCTTTAAACGCGGTTTAACTTTGGAAAACTTCTGGCGGTAAATATATTTAATTTTTTCATTTTTCTTAATCTTTTAATTTTTTTAATTTCAATTTTCTTTTTCAAATGCCTTTCACTTTTAAACAGACTCGACGCTTCGCGTCTCGTCTTAGAGAACTCGACGCTACGCGTCTCGTTGAAAAAGATGTGTAATTTCTTAATTTTCGAATTGTTCATTGTTTTTTGGTTTTTTCTTTAAACGCGGTTTAACTTTAGAAAACTTCTGGCGGTAAATATATTTAATTTTTTCATTTTTCTTAATCTTTTAATTTTTTTAATTTCAATTTTCTTTTTCAAATGCCTTTCACTTTTAAACAGACTCGACGCTTCGCGTCTCGTCTTAGAGAACTCGACGCTACGCGTCTCGTTGAAAAAGATATGTAATTTCTTAATTTTGGAATTGTTCATTGTTTTTTGATTTTTCTTTAAACCCGGTTTAACTTTGGAAAACTCCTGGCGGTAAATATATTTAATTTTTTTAATTTCAATTTTCTTTTTCAAATGCTTTTCACTTTTAAACAGAGAACTCGACGCTACGCGTCTCGTTGAAAAAGACATGTAATTTCTTAATTTTCCAATCGTTCGTTGTTTTTTGGTCTTTTCTTTAAACGCGGTTTAACTTTGGAAAACTCCTGGCGATAGACATACTTAATTTTTTTAATTTCAATTTTCATTTTCAAATGCCTCTCACTTTTTAAATAGACTCGACGTGAAAAAGATACGTAATTTCTTAATTTTCGAATAGTAATGGTATATACTACGCTTTTGGATTTTATACGTAAATGACATGTTTTCGAATAAGAGTAAGGTTTCATTGTTTAATTTTTTTTTGTTTTGTATCTCTCAACAATAAAACCGTTTTTTTCAATTTCACTCACTCTATGTCTTATATAAATCTCAAGACAGTAATAATATCGTTAATTCGATTCATGTACACATCAATCTAGCACTTATTAATTAATTTTTTCCGAATATGCGCTTCTTACTTTCTGTTTTATACGATTTTTGTAACGATGACGCAATGAACTTCTTTGCAGCAGTTCACAAATTGTCTATGTAAGTATCGCGTCTCATTGAAAAAGATGTGTAATTTCTTAATTTTTGAATTGTTTGAATTTTCACGCTTCGTATTTTCCTTGCTTAAAAAATCGCACACACTGTATATATTTCAAATATTAAACGTGGAAATTACCAAAAATATTCGTATATGTGATACTTTAAATGAGTAATATACCGCACACACATACATAATAAATTTTATCACGAATACAGCTCACAAACCCTCAATTTGGAATATTCTGGTCTGTTATTTCTTAATATTTGAATTAATTTTGCTTTTTTTTTTCGAAACTCACTTAAAAAAACTCGAATCATACGCCGTAAATACAAAAAGATTAAAATAAAATGAAAAAACAATTTAAAAAAATTACCACCAACTTGGGGGATTCGAACCGGGCACGTTCCCCGTTCATAGCCGGCATTCGATGGGTTCACAGCATTACGCCAAACTCCCCGGTAGGAAGTGATGTTTAAAACGTGATTATAAACTATGGTTAATTTACCTTGACGTATACGTCTGACAGATGTATTATGATTTCGATCAAAACTGAACTAAAATAGGTGTTAATTTTAAAAATGTACATGCGAATAGCTAGATAGAGTGTACTTGCCTTTTTTAAGCTTCAAAATAATGTCAGAGTTTCCATTTGAATGATATTAACCTCTCCAATTGAGAAGATGTGTACACTTTGGATTATACTTATATTTGGCATTTTAATGCGATTTTTCGCTTTGTTGACGGAGCTGAGGTCAAAGTCTTTGTAAATTGTTAGTTTTCCGAACGACATCGTGGCCACATAAGCGACTATTCGGTGTAAAAGTGTGGATCTGACGTTTCAGAAATCGACCTAGAATTTACCACAAAACTGACCTAAAAGAGGGATTATTTTTAAAAATTGATGTACGAATAGCGATATAGAGGTGTACTTTCGGCTTTTCAAGCTCCAAATTCATCTGAGGGCTGCTTTATATTAACATCGACCGATCCGAATCCGAATGTTACAGGGTCCAAGATTCCATGTTATATTGCGATTAATAACACGTTTTCGCTCCCGTTTTTCTCGCTTTAGTGTCCACGATGCGTCTGTGATGACGATTACGAATTTCTCGAACCACTTTGCGCGTTTTTTTACGAAATGCACGACGATGTAACGGTCCTACATACTGTTGACACTGAAATTTATCGCCAAGTGACGCATGTGTCAAAATTGTATCGGGCACTTTTGCCAAAAACATACCCCGACGCATTCGGTTATCACGCGTTTTTTTACGTATTTCGCGCCGGTTTCTCGTCATTTTCCGATAGATGAGACTTCTCTGGTGACGTTTGGTGCGATACACGGGCGACTTCGTCGCCTTATTAATCACAGATCACCGTTCGAAATTGCGATATTTTGACAATTCGGACGCGTAATCTGACAATTCTCGTCGGCAATTTAGTGGGTATCAGTGGGCATTGGCTGCCCGTCGCCGAAATTCGGAGAAAATGGAAATTTCGAAAAAGATTTGCGCATTTTTTCGCTTTCAACAATGGAAAGTGATTGGCGCGGCCGGGAGCGACGATCGATTCGCGCCTTTCAAAAATATCTCTCCTTTTAAATAGCGCGCCTACGTGGAGAATATGCGTTCGAACCTTCCGGCAAGAGGCGTCTACAGTGGTAAATGGCGTACGTTCCACGGTTGCCTACATTGGCTGCCCGTCGCCGAAATTCGGAGAAAATGGAAATTTCGGAAAAGATTTGCGCGTCTTTTCGCTTTCGACTACGAACGGAACCCCGACTGTTCCCGTCCGACTATCGTTTCGCGCCTTGCAAAAATACCTCTCCTTTTAGCTAGTGTCGGTGGGAAGCGGTTAGTCCGGTAAACTTGCGAGCGAGGGGCGCCTACAGCGCTAAATGGGGTACGCTCACATCTATCGCTTTATTATTAGTAAGGAATTAGTGCAGCAATTTTTTTCACAGATGTTGCATGTTTCATTTAACAAGTAATTTATCTCATGAAAACTATAAATAAAAATTAAATTATCTATTAATAAGGTACAATTTAAAAAGTCATTATTTTAGGATCTGAATACTATCCAGTTTTTATTAAGTAGCTGAAAGGAATTTGAGTTTTGTGTCGCTTAATTAATAAAATCTATCTGTTAGGTTGTGGATAGTATTCATCATAATGAAAAAGCAGTTTTTATATACGACCAGAAAAACAGTCATGACACTATGCAAGGAGTGTTGAATACGCACACAAGAAACGTACCTTTCTGAACAGAGTGAATAGTAATGTTTCATCACACAGTTTTTTTTTTTTTATTCTAAAAGTATTTGAAAACGATAGAAAAAGGATACAAATATGTACCTACATTACACATTACAAATAGAGATGTTCACTTAGCAATAACTTCAAATTTACAACTACTGGCTTCGACAAATAGAATTTTAGAAACTTTGATAAGCGATATTCTATCTATATATCTTATCTATCACTTATCTTGTATAAACATATGGACTTATTATCTCATGTAATATAAGCATTCATCTTTGAAATATGTATTAAGTTTACGCTTTCCAACCAGTTTCATTTTCCTATATCTGTAAATATAAATAATCTATAAAGGAGAAGAAGTCTGTTTGGGTATTCGGTCTGTCTAATATAATAACAAATTTTAAACCTCAATGTTTCGCCACTTATTTAATGACTTCATCAGGGGGCTATAATATTAAGTGAAACAATAAGATACGTAATAAAATGTATAAACAGTACAAGCAATGAGAAGATATTAATGATAAAAATTAATAATAATAATAATAATAATAATTTATTACGTTGCCCAACAGAGAAAATCCAATTACAGGACAACATTGCATTATAAAAATACATATGCAAGTATACAAAATCTAACTATCTAACTTAATACAGAAAAAACTAAAACTAAACTAAACTAACATCTAAAAATCAAAGCATAACATTAAAGAAAATTAACACTACCGGTACAGTTTACAGTTAGCAATGATAGTTTTAAGGGAAGAGAAATGAGTGCCAATATCTGTATCAGATAAAGAGTTGTAAATAAGACACATTTGATAAATCGGTGACTTCAATAGCATATTAGTTCTAGGTGTAGAATTGTGGAAAGTATTGATATTTCTAGCAGATAACCGCGGAGTATTAAAACGAATATGGCTAACAAGGGAACACCGGCGGGTGTCCCCCTCCGATATCGATGAAACTTAACAGATCGAAAGAGTACCTTAAAATAAGACACACGTATTTTTTTTTATCGACGGAACCGCACGATTTTGGGGTACACCCCCCTTCAAAGTTTGGACGATTTTTCAATTTTTGCAAATTTTCCAAAATTATAACAGATATTAAATTTTCTTCTTAACATAATTTGCAGCATATTGCATGGCCCTAAGGGTGGCGTCGTCCGTATTCGCAAAAAAGTTAATCACGGGGGACGGGGTACCCCGTACCCCCCATTTTTTTACATTTTTTCTTTTTCTTATTCATCAAAAGAAGGCCGATTTTACATAGAATACGATGATGTATAACAAGTTTAGAAAATTAATAATTGTAAAAATAGAAAAATAATAATAAAGCTTCAAAATTAATAAATTTGTCTATTGATATAAATCAAATGAACTATAACAGAAATAAGTTTTTATCCTTAACCAGCATAATACATGGTCTCAAGGTAGATATCTTCATAAAAAGCTAATAACGGGGGACGGGGTACCCCATACCCCCGCATTTTTTAATAATAAGGTTATTCATTATTCATCAAAAAAAGATCGCTTTTACATAGAAAACGGTGATGTATAATAAATTTAGAAAATTAATAATAGTAATAATAACTCAAAATAAATATATGTACGTGTATATTTGTGATGAATTGATATGCACTTATCTACGCATACGTGAGTTTAATTAATTATTCAGTCACTTCAGATATAATTGGTAATTTGCATTATAAATTTAACGCGATAAGGGATCTGGTGATTAATCATATTATTATATAGATAAAAATAAATCCCCTAATGCATAGTAATTAACCACGAACGTTTAAGTGGTCACGTCTGCATTTAGGAAATAGGTATATAAGACGAGTATTCCAAATGAGAACATTAGAAGTCGTTTTTCCTGCAGTGTAGGTCAGTACCTATAGTTTGGCACAATGGCGGTCGTAAATATAGCAAATGTGTTGAACATTACTTGCAACGTTTCAAGTTACTAACATCGCAACAATTCCTTTGACACCGCAAGAAAGTGAGTTGCATGATGCCCTGAAAAATATAATTGTATCTGCTCAACAAGACGCCATGTTCTCCTTTCAAGATGTAACGGGATTAGGGTTTGAAGAGTTAGCAGAACCACACGAAGCGCAATTCGTGGAAGAAACAGCAGAAGACGAAGAAGACAATTATGAAGATATTGCATGTGTTCCTATTATTTAATCCTTCGTCCTGTGTAGCAAATTTGTTCATATATACGCACTAAAGGATTACGGTATTCTAAGAATGAATAACATTTTATTAAGGAAATATATAAAACGCAGTCACTAACTGCAGTTGATAAAACGATTTATATTGCTACCACCGATAAAAGTTTCGTATGTATATAGTACAAGTTAGTAGGCATAGAAAGGTTTGACCATAGCTTGTCGAGTACATACAATTCTAAATTAAGAAATATTTAAGTAAGGAGAACAGCGGAGTAACGATAACAAATAATTCTTGTTAATGTACTATATTATTATTATTACAATTATTTTTATTATTAATCCTCCTAATTTATTAGCATTGTTTCCTATATAAAAGCGATCTTTTTTTGATGAATAATGAATAACCTTATTATTAAAAAATACTGGGGTATGGGGTACCCCGTCCCCCGTTATTAGCTTTTTATGAAGATATCTACCTTGAGACCATGTATTATGCTGGTTAAGGATAAAAACTTATTTCTGTTATAGTTCATTTGATTTATATGAAACAAGTTTATTAATTTTGAAGCTTTATTATTATTTTTCTATTTTTACAATTATTAATTTTCTAAACTTGTTATACATCATCGTATTCTATGTAAAATCGGCCTTCTTTTGATGAATAAGAAAAAGAAAAAATGTAAAAAAAATGGGGGTACGGGGTACCCCGTCCCCCGTTATTAACTTTTTGCGAATACGGACGACGCCACCCTTAGGACCATGCAATATGCTGCAAATTATGTTAAGAAGAAAATTTAATATCTGTTATAATTTTGGAAATATTTGCAAAAATTGAAAAATCGTCCAAACTTTGGAGGGGGCTGTACCCCAAAATCGTGCGGTTCCACCGATAAAAAAAATACGTGTCTCTTATTTTAAAGTACTCTTTCGATGTGTTAAGTTTCATCGAAATCGGAGGGGGACACCCCCCGGTGTTCCCTTGTAAGTAAAGACGGCGAGTCAATGCCGTTATTAAGCAAGTTAAAAAGGAATTTAATATCGGCTTGATTACGACGAAGATCTAGAGAACTAATACGGAATATATTCAGAAGACCTACATGACTAAATCCTTGAGAAGGATAGACGTACTGTTCCCTAAAATGTAAGTACTTTAAGAAACGTCGTTGTGCTTGCTCAAGAAGATATATGCACTTTTTATATTTAGGGGACCAGACAACAGATGCATATTCCAGTCTAGATCTGACAAACGCATAATAAAGCGATAATACACAATCAGTGCGAGAGAAGTTTCTAGAAGTTCTAATAATGAAGCCTAGCATTCCAGCAGACCGTTGTTAAAGAAATCAAGAATATGGTCAGTAAAAGAGAGTTTAGTGTCAAAGGTTATAACAAGATCTTTGATGAAATGGTTACGTTCCAAAACAACATTGTCGTAATGATAATCATATATGATGGGTTTATACTTACGAGAATAAGTCATAACTTTGCACTTGCTGACATTCATCGATAATTTATTAGTAATGCACCAATCACGAACAGTATTAATCTGACTTTGGAGGTAAATGCAGTTATCAACACTATCAACTGTTACAAATAATTTAAGGTCATCGGCGAAGAGAAGTTTAGGACAGGACACAACATTACAAATATCATTAATAAAAATGAAATAAAAGAGGGCCAAGATTAGTTCCTTGAGGAACACCAGAAGTAGGATAAAAGTGTGGAGATTTATAGCCCATATATCTAACATAGTTTTCCTGTTCTTGAGGTAAGAATCAAAAAGATCAACAAGTTGCGAAGAAAACCCAATAACATCCAGTTTATGAAGCAATAAAGTGTGATCAATACGATCAAAAGCCTTAGTGAAGTCCGTATAGATATAACATCAGTTGGCTTGTTATTATCGATATTAATAGATATAAACTGAGTGATCTCAACTAAGTTGGTAACAGTGGAGCGCCTACGGACGAAACCATGTTGGCTAGTGCTTATAAGAGAATGAACTTGAGGATAGATGCGACAATAAATACACTTTTCGAAAACTTTAGCGAAGTTATTGATAATGGCTATAGGTCGGTAATTAGCAACAGCCTGTCTATCACCTTTCTTAAACACGGGTACCAAACGTGTAGTTTTCCAGATATCAGGAAAGCAAGCAGTATTAATAGATAAATTGAATATGTGACATAATGGTGAAGCAAAAATGTAGGCACAATCTTTTAATAGAAAAGGAGGTAGTTGATCCGCACCCATAGTGAAATTGTCCTTAAGCGCTTTTATAGCGCAAATAATATCATTTTCTCCGATATGGCCGATATTGATACAAAAATTATTGGTCGGGTTGGCGGTGGTCGGGAGAATATTATTAGATGTAGGAAGATAGACTGATTTAAAATATTCACAAAAGCCATTAACGACTGACTCTGCAGTATGCAGTTCATCACCGTTGGTGTCACTAATAATATTGCGAATGCCATAATCTTTATTTTTAGTACGAACAAATTTCCAAAACTTTTTGGGGTTGTTTGCGATAGAAGTCTGAATGTGCGCCAGATAATTATCATACAAAACTTTGGAGGCAACTTTAGTTTCTCTACGCAACTGCTTAAACTTGGTGTAATCTTCATGTGACCCAGTATTTTTATAACGACGGCGGTAGATGTCCTTTTTATTAATGTTTCTTATATGTTGAAAAGTGAACCATGGCGGATAGTCACCATGACAATTGTTTTTTAGGGGAACATATAAGTCCATATAAGCGTGAATAGTGCTATAGAATTTAGCGCAAGCGTCATTAACATTACTGATGTTATACGTGTATTACGTTGAATTATGTGATAACATCAATTTTTTAAAAAAAATCAATAAAAATTTTTGTCAGTAAGTTAAACTGAATAGATATTAAGTAAGATATTACAATAAATGTTGTTGAATAAAAAAAAAGTTCAATAGATTTTAAAACAGATACCACTCAATGGAAAATACAAGCTGCGTCTTAGTAAACAATTTTAAGTGCATGTACTGTGCATCGGCCAAATGGAATAAATTCGCTAATAAATAAATGGGTGCGTGTTTGAAGAAACGCTCGCACACACAGTGGATCGAAGTTGGTTAAAAATCCGACATGGCGTGAAAAAGCCAATCTTCCAGAATCATAATAAAATGTGTATAAGTGTATAGTAAAATAAGCATTATACGGAATATCGAACAGAAGGAAGTGAAGGTACATGTTCGGAGATGTTACGCTAAGAGTGTATTTCGACCGTCCTCTTCAACTACTAAAATCTTCGGACACGATAAGAAACTGCAATTTTCTCAGAATATACACTAACTATGTGTAATTCAACCGGCAAAATATTAGCAAATCATATTTGTAACTAACTATACAGTTACCATTTTTTGAAGATGGTCTATGACTCTAAATTTTAACTTCAATTTGCTTTTTAAAAAAATGCCCAAATTTGCCCAAAAAAAGGCAAACGGTTTTGTCATCTAGGTTCCTTCTAGTACTTGCGCCCGCGATTTCAGCTGCTACTTCGCGCAACTTTATGAAAAACGACGTTTTGTTTATGGCATTACCGTTTCTAGCATTCTGATAAATGCATGTTAATTAATATTTCTATCAGAAATTTGTTAATTTATGCCATTTCAGTGACTAACATTCGGTGTATGTTTCATAATCTCTTAGTTCTCGGATTAAAAAGGGTACAAACCAATTAGCATAATTATGAATATCGGTCATATACCTACATTATGAGATAGAAAATGCTACTTCTTTAATATTCGCTGCACTTATTGTATCGTAGACATTGTGTTATAATATTAAGTTAGAATTGTGAAATGTGCTGTGTTAGCTTATAATAATCGACTAATAAAAGATAAACAAATTGGGGTACCTTTCTTTATATACTTGGTATGTTTGACTTCTTCGGTTCGCCTACACATTCTTAAAGTTATTCTCAATCTATAGGTGGTTTGTGGCTAATATGAATACAATTTATGTTTTACCATAGGTGCACATAAACAGGGAGTTTATCTATATCATTATCATAAATGTATCAATGTACCTACTGGTTAAAGGTAATAAAAATATCACAGACAATTACCACATCTACTGGCATAGTAAAAATATGTGGAGGAACAATACAATATATTCTAAGTGAATTGACATTTGCCTCAAAATGGTGATTCAGACGGTAGTTCTGGGCTAAATCCGTATAAACAAATATTTAAAAATACGTACTATGGCAAACGATACAAGCATATTTATATCCAGCTATAACTGATGGTCCAGTGACTTGCGCGCTTGGCTATCAGTCACGGGGTCCGGGGTTCGAATCCCAGGGCCTGCTCTCAGAGTGAGGTTTTCGTGGTTTTCCTCACTCCTTGGCAAATGCTGAGAGACAAACACCTTAAGTCGCTCCACGGGCGCAGGCGTAATAATAACTCATGGCCGGCCGATGCGCCCTGTAATTGGCGAAAGCTGTTGGGGGATGTAAACGCATGAATTATTATTATTATTATTATAACAGCTTCAATAACCATCCTAGATGCAAATATAATCAAAAGATTTGCGATAATCTTACAAGTGATTACTACAGGGAAAGAAATTGACTGCGAGAAGGAAAAGCGGAAAAATTTATAAATTTATATGGTTTGTACTATATGCTAGCCGCCATAGATAAGATTCTATTGCATGGAGGAGATATCATTCAACATGTTACTTCCTATAGGCAAACTTTCAGAAGAAGCTGCTGAAGCTCGAAATAAAGACCTTAAAAACTTCAGGGAAAAAATAGCAGAAGATGTAGCCGTTCAGCTACTAACGAAGATATTTTGAAAAGACTACCTATCACATTCGATCCATATATTTCCCATTCAAGACGAAAATTAAACGAACATACAAGAAGTGAGTTATTACCAGAAGCTGTAGAATTATTAATTCTTCACCGGCAAAATTGAAAATTGTTTTAAGTGAAAAGTAGGTACTGCCACTGTTTATCAATAATCTGTTATCAAGAGAGGTAAGCGAATTGTTTTACTATACACAAAAACGTTTACAACATCACTATTTAGAAGAAATTTCTATTAAAAACAGAGATACATAATTTTACATTATATATGCTCTTTATCTCTGCTTTAATAGTGTCCAGACATTTAGTCTATTAAGATACCAAAGCCCATGTTTCTATCTTAAATGTATTTAGTGATCACAATATTTTCCTGTTGCATAATATTGTAGTCTACATTATAAGTTCTATCACACAGAAACAGCTGCGAATCTTATATCTATATCAACAAATACGCTATTTCTTCTATTTATGCAGTCTCAAATACTATATACTTTTAGCTTCATTTTCACAAACAAGTAGTGACGGTACAACAATATGTTTTTTTACTCGATGTAATATACAACCTTACCTATTCGACAAAATTTTCTTTCGTTGATCAACATTAATTTTTAAGCAAGTTATTACCATTTCCGGCAATGTCCGCTTTTTATCGCTTTTCGATCCACTGTGGGACACCCCGATTTGTATTTTTAGGCTGGCCGCAAGTTGAAGGCGGCACAGGGCAACGGAGTACAGCCGAGGATTTTGCGGTCGGTATACGGAATTATATTGACTTTGTGGCAGAGCAACTCTGTTCAGTTTGCGCTTTAACATGAAATCCTGTACAACGCAAAATCTTCGGCTTCGCTGGACTGTGCTTTGCTGCGTTCAACTTGCGGCCGGCCTTAGTTGTGCATTTTCTTTAACAGAAATCTTTCATACATGGTGTGTCATGTACCAATGTTGGCCAATACCAACTTTTTTATTTTCAACAAATAATTATAAAAAATAATACCCCCAACTTACTTCCTAAGAATCCATAATGTATGTACATTTTATTATTCTGGCCAGATTTCTAAAAAGTTATTGATTTCAAATATATATATTTGTTCTATATATATTTAACAGATAATTGTATCTGGCTAAGCTAATCTCTAGTATTTACAAGGCAATATCAATTACAAACCTAATTGTGCACAAAATACCTACATGTTTTACTAAATATAACAAAAATCTACCTACTGAATTAATTTATGTATTTACTGAAATACGAACTTATAAAATATATTAGTATATACATTGTATTATAAATTGAACGATATGTTTATGAAATAATAATAATAGTTACTATTATTTTCTTTGCCAGTAATGTGTGCCGTAGTTTGTGAATCGATAACACGCCGAGTTCTGCTCACTGTGCTTGCACCGAGGACCGGATACCAAACGTATACCAATTTCGTCTTTAATTTACTTAACGATGCTCGCAATTTATGTTTAAACATGAGATAAAGAAAAATCTTACCTACATTTCCTTAGATTTATAAAGATCTGTGAGTTATTACTTAATCTAATAATAAATAGAACTACAAAGAAATCTAAAAAATTGTATATTTTTATAATAATAGTGAATACTACATAAAAATGTAAGTTTAATTATACAATACATATGTTTGAGCATACAGTTAAACTATCAATGAGTTTAAAGGATTGCCTTCGTTTGGCGTAATCCTAAAGTATTTATATCTTCCGTGTTGATTGAATATCATCAAACAAAATATCGCCAGTAATATAGCAACCATGCAATAAAGAGCGATAGTGTCACCCTTATTTGTAGCTGGTGCAGGTTCAGCTTTGAATGCTTCATTCTGCATTGTTTCTAATGCTTTTATGCAGGATGTTTCGGTGTTTGTAGAAATAAAATTACTGTTCAGACTTAGACTAATATTTTTCAATTCCATTATTAATTGCTTTATTGTATCATTATTGTTCGCTTCAAGAGCCCATCTAAAATCGGTTTTAAGGGTACCTAGTTCACTAGCTAGTTTGGGAAACGATGCTAACGTATTTGTAAGGTTTGCTAATAATTTTTCTTCGCCAGATATTTCCATTAATAGTTGTTCCGTTGCGCTATTGTTCCGTACTTCAAGATATGATGCATTTCTAAAAGTCATTGGCATATTTGCAAGTCTCGGTAAGAATTCAAATGCGTTTGTAAGGTTTACTAATAGATCTTTTTCGTCAAACTTTTGCTGCCTCATTAAATTTCGTAAACCTTGTAGATGAAAGTTCGTTTCGTTTAAAATATCTTTTAAGTCTGGAATATTTTGGGCAGATTGCTCCAGGAAATCTTTCAACTGAATGAAAACTTCTTTCAAATCTGTCTGTGTCTTAATCAAATGCGACAAGTACTCTTTCTGTAAATTGCTTGTTTCCGATGAATTGAAAGTCACCGTTTCTTCAAAATCTTTAGTTTCTTCATAGCACTTTATCCCGTATATATTCGTAGTACCATAAGAGTTTCCACGCAGAACTTTCTCAACTGGCAGTTTCATAATAAAACTCGATAACCAATCGCAATTCCATAAATTTCCGTTTAAGTCAAGTTTACCTAGTGAAAAACCATCATAATAAAAATATGAAAGGCGATTATCTCCAAGGTAAAGTTCCTTCAAGGATACTAAGCCGTGAAAAATAGAATTCGGTAAATAAGTTAAGTTATTGGCGCTCAGATCCAACACTCGCAATAATTGCATTTGGGAAAATACCCCTACATTTAATTTATTAATTGAAGTAGAAGATAAGTTTAACACCTCCAATAAATTTTTATCTTGAAATAAATCCACATTCATGTCTCTTTTCTCAAAAAGGGGATTTCTGCTCAGAATCAATTCTGTCAAACTATTTAAGTTGTTTAGATCAGCCCTTTGTATGTAACTTATGCCGTTATCGGATAAATCTAAAGAGACAATTGTTGAACTAAGGTCGCTCACGGAAAACCGATTTAAATTATTACTTCTCACGATTAAAGTACGCAACTTCTCACAGCTTTTAGCAAACTGTAATTCTTTAAGTTTGTTATTTGAGAGATCGAGTACTTCTAAATTTTTACAGCTATCTGTTAACACTGTCAAATTGGAAATTAAATTATCATTCAAGTATAGTTCTTTTAAATTGTCTGTCCCAGTAAAAGAGTTGTTGTCGATGGTTTGTATTCGGTTATGCGATAGATGTAAGAACTTAAGTCCACGCATGCCACTAAACACGCCTTTGTATATCCTCCCAATATTATTATTACTTAAATCCAAGAATTCTAAGTTCACTAAACCATTAAATGAACCCGCTTCAAGTAGAGTTATATTGTTATTTTGCATCCAGAGGTATTTTAAATAATCGAAATTCCAAAATGATCGTGGCTGAATCTCATAAAAGTTACTGTCAGAAATATTCAGGTATCTCGGATAGTCAAATAGACTACTTTCTATCTTACTGGAGACTAAAATCAGATTCACATTCCCACATGTAAATATATTTTCTTCCCAATGACAACCAGCTTCTGTTGCCAAAGAATAAGGAATTAGCAGCACCAACATAATGAACTGATGTGATAAATTTATATAACTCATCTCTGATACTCTAAAAATTGTGGCGGCAGTAAGAATTAAGGAATATTTAATATTTCAAATTCGTACCTACCTCCTATGCGAAGTTTATGTCTACTGAATTCTCTTTATTAAGTCGAAACACTGGTGGGCACAGCTCACAAGCTTGCTCTCGAGGATTAAGATTATCTGGAAAATATAAATTTTAAGCAGTCGGTCTAGTCATTTATGCATTGTATAAATATCATTTGATCAACCGACACAACTAAATTTGTGTTAAGAAAACTATGCAAAAAAATATTTAACAAATGTGAATGTGCAAATCTGGTGTTTGCGACTCCGGAAGAAACCGGTTATCGTAATTGACCAGAGTGAGATTTGAACCTCACGACTGATGGCCAAGTGTGCAAGCCTATTATACCAGCAGCCGGGCTATGAGTAATAATAAAATAATTTTTATTGATGAAAAAAGAATATCATTTACAAGACATTAATACTGAAGTACATCTACAAACAGTGTGCTTCAAAAAGTGGTCAATAAATGTATATGTTTAATCTAAATGGAACGACAGTCACAATAGCGTTGTTGGTGAAGGGTCTTCACAATGAGAATATTACATATTAATGTTGCTCGATCGTATGCTGCCCAGGATATGGCACACAGCAGACGACAAGGTGCAGACATATTGATTGTGTGCGAACCCAATGAAAGTGACAGCAAATTAGATAAACGACAATAGGACTGAGGTGGCGGTACTTGGAGACTTAGTGTCTTAAATAACAAAGTATGTGATGGTTATTTGATAATAAACCTTAAATCGTGCAACCCTTTTATGTTTCTTTATCTCTCCTAATATTAGTCTCGGCGAATATAAGAACGAAGTTGAGGGAGTAATGAATGAAATTGGCCAACATGAAGCTGTAGTCCTTGGCGATATAAACGCCAAGTCGTCGTTATGGGAATCACCGGTGACTGATGTAAAAGGACATTACTCGATGGGATAGATTTCGATATTCATTATAGGAACTAGTAGCTCATTGATAGATGTAACCCTCACGACCAATCAGATAGTGGAAAAAATAACCAGATGGCCAGATACTTTATCTGAGGAGCAACACATACCTTTTCAGACTTAGGACACGAACTTGAGAAGGATGGTAATTCGGGCTAAGTCTGAGGTGGCATAAAAATGGTGGCAAAAATAGCATAAAAGATAAGGTTGTCGATGGAGGTAATGCTCCTTATTGGTGGAACGATAGCATTACCGCACAAAGGAAGCAATGTAACATAGCCAGGAGAAGACTTACTAGAGTATCCAAACGGGAGATGTCCAGAGCGGAAAAGTTGAAGCCTTAAAAACGGAATATAAATTGTGTAAGGAATCCCTGACCAAGCAGATAAGTGAGGCTAAAAGAAGGAACTGTAAAAATCTTTGTCAGGAATTCGAAAACGACGTTTTGGTATGGAGCCTATAAAATCGTTATAAGGAAGCTATGAGGACTTGTACCGTATGAAATGGACATCGATAAAAAAAAATGCTTTTGCAACGGAGTTGTGTCCCTTTGAAAATGATGGTGGAGAGGATGAATGTGTGAAACCTAATGCCCGAATTTTCTGAATTGCAGCCTGAGTTTGAGAATGTAGCTGGAAGCATGAGGGGTGGTAAAGCGGCTGGAGTAGATATAATTCAACCTACGGCGGTTAAAATAACAGTAAATAATCTACCTAACCTGATGCTAAGCGTTATGACCGCTGAATTAACAACTCAAGAAATACCAGATGCGTAGAAGGTGGCCGGGGGTAATCTGAATTCTGAAAACTGGTAAACCTCCATAGGTAAAGCTATTGAAATTAATGTAACTTGATTTTTTTTAAATAGCACCCTATATTTTTGCTTGTGCTAAGTTAACCCTTACCCAAAGCCCTCACAATCCATACTAAACATTTATGATTCCTCATGCAGGATTTCGTAGTTAATTAATGATTTTAAATAAATGCCATACATTTTTCGTTTATTTTCAAGTCGCCTTGGTTTATTAGCGCTAAACAATGGAATAAAGCTGTGAATTAGTAAATATATGTCAGTATCGGGTCATAATTTAAAACATAACGTTTTTTTGTAAAAATAAGAATTTTAATGCCATTTAACAAAATTACTTAAATATATATATATAAGTACAGTGTGTCCCACATCTATTTTCCCAAGCATTTACTCGGAAACTAATAGGGAGAGAAAGTTGCAGTAAAATCCAGTGGAAATGAGACGACATTGTACATCACATTTTGCCATTATAACACACCCCGTATAAATAGCCTTTTACCCCCCTTACTTTATTTTTTTTAAATTGCACCCCTAATTTTTTTCGCAAGTTTTCGGTAGTTGCCTGGCTTATAAATACAGTCATTTGTATTTTTTTTTATTAATATTATACGAAATGTTTTCAAAAAGTAGTTCCAAAAAATGTATGTAGTGAGAGCATAAATGCTGGACTGAAGTGTGCCACTCCCATGAAATATGACTTAGCATCCCTTCTAATGTCAAACCAATCCATATCATTACAATAACAATGATAACAATGACAGGAACACCAATGAACAAATGTAATAAAAAAATATACATTTCTTTTTTATTTCTCGAAATAGAATTAAGTAGATGATTTTGGTATATCACACTTATAATTAGCAATCATAATAACGCGTGTTTGAGACTTATTGTTCTTCTAATGTTATCAAAATACTTTCCGTTTCTGTCATATTGCACAATTGACATTTATTGTTCATTGACGTTCCTATCATTGATATCGTAATCATATGGATTGGTTTGACATTAGGAGGAATGCCAAGTTATATTTCATGGGAGTAGCACACTTCAGTTTAGCATTTTTGCTCTCACGGCGTACGCTTTTCGGAACTACTTTTTGAGAACATTTCGTATAATAATAATTAAAAAATACATATGACTGTATTTATACGCCTGGTAACTACCGAAAATTTGCGAAAAGAACTAGGGGTGCAATTTAAAAACGATAAAGTGGGGAAGGGGGGTAAAAGGCTATTTATACAGGGTGTTTTATAATGGCAGAATTTGATGTACAATGTCGTCTCATTTCCACTGGATTTTACTGCAACTTTTTATCTCTATTACTTTCCGAGTAAATGCGTGGGAAAATAGATGTGGGGCAGACCGTATATTCAAAAACCGCTAAAATAATAAAAAAGAATCATTAAAAAACAGTAAAATACATCATCAAATTAATTATTAGAATTTAAAGGAGGTATTCAAAAATATGTGCCCTTTCTCTCAAAGACGTTTCTATCCCCTTATGTAAATTTTGCGTTACTTTTTGCAGCAACTCTGGCGAAACGGGTAAAAATGCCTCCTATTTTCTAGTTTTCATATCTTCTTTTGTAGTTGGCAAAACCCACCTGTTTGCAAAAATTGTATTCAAGTTTGAACTACCTTTCTTGTTGCATGTGCAGGTGCTTTAGTATAGATTGAAAGGGCGTTCGGTAAGGGTTAATTTAGCAGAAGCAAAAATATAGGGTGGGACTATAGTGGACACCTGTGTACAATTACATCGATTTTAATTTCAATGTTGAATCAGACTAAGTATGTATGTATAGTATTTAAAATAGTAATATCTAAAACAAATGCAAATATAAACCACGCCTCCTTAACCCATGCCTTGCATCCAGACCACTTTTGACAAAAGAGTAAATAACAACGTTGTTAATAAAGATAGACATATAGTAGAAAGTCATGTTATTTTTCTGCATAGAATTGAAAAATGACATAATATTTAGGGTGTTACATTTAAAATAACGAAGTAAGCATGCGTTTGCCTACTTCTTGGGCACTCTGTATAGTCAAAAATATGTTTAGGTGATGCAGCAGTGGATTCTATAATATTCTTGTAGAAAAAATTTCTTTCTAAAATGACAAATACAGCTATAATCAAGAGGCAGTCTTCGGTGAGACACCTGTACATATACCAACACAGGAATACAGCAGACAGTACTAAATTTAGAATGACTGAGAAAGTTTGTTTATTTACAAGAAGATGGAATGCTATTATTGTTAAATGATTATAAAGTCTTAAATATTTTCAACTGCTATCAAATTTGTAATTGTCTTTTTAAGCGTAATTTCAATAATATTAAAAATTAGTTATTGGTAAAGAAAATATTAAATACAGGGTAGTATTTTTAAATACTTCTAAGTAATTTTTAAAACAAACCATAATTTTATTCTATTAATCTATTGTTTCCTTTTTCTGTTATCGACTTGTGGCATTTAATAACACCTAATAAAATAGAGGCAAAATACTGAATAGCCTGAAATGCAGGTATTATATTTAAAAGAACCGACAACTTGCATAGTTTGATAGATGCACTGTTTGCATACAACTTGTTGAAAATAATTTTTGGTCAGTTTTCGAGGAAGAGTACCGTGAGAAAAAAATTTCGAATCATTTGAAAATATAAAATTTTTTCAGGTAAAAAAATATATATCTAAACTGGCAATAAGTAACTGTCTCGTATATTACAAATTGTAACTACAATTGTATAGTATTTACTCACCTAACAAAATAATTTCGTATGCACTGTCTTAACATCACTTGATAAATGCAATTATTCCGAAAACAAGGCAGGAAGAGTGATAAATAACGCGCCTAGGTCATACAAGCTTGCACAATACAAATGCAACTAAATGCTTAATAATTATTATTTCACTTCGGACGTTTGGAACGTTCATGTGCTACACATTTTGTGATTTGTACATTATATAAACTGATCCTTGTCTTTTGTTAGATTGATGCTGTGACCGCTTATGAATGAATTATTCGCAGTTCAATATGAATTTTACTAGATCTATTTAAGATTAGCGAAAGTGTTGCAGTGCTTTGAATTTAGTACAGGCTTCTAAATTGGGCGTAATATAAAAATTCACATTATCGAGAGCAGTGTATCAGAATGACCACATGATATAAAATAAGTGTAGTCATTATAATAAGTTAGCAAATTGTGTCTATGTTGTTATTAAATTAAATGGTTTAGATATACTTTAGATTAATTATTAGTTAGTTACAAAATCATTTTTTCATTGCAGTCAAAATATAGTTGTTATATATGAGGAGCTCTGTTTCAAAATGCAGTTTTTGCAATTAGTATACTTGTTTTGCAAAAGGTGACGTTAGTTGTATTAAAACATGTTATTGGTTAGTTTGAAGCAAATCGCAGTCCTTGTCGCTTAAATCTGTACCAGAAAATTAATATTTGTTTCAAAACGCAGTTTCTGTTAAAATGTATTGGTTTTAAAATGTGGTTTCTGTATTACACATGTTGCTCTTTTGTCTAAAGGTACATATCTAAATAAAGGTGTATAAAATGGATGCAGACTAGGTTCTTGTTAAAGATGCTAGTATAGGGAGCAGGGAAAAAAGCAGAAAAACGACAACAAGGCAGAAGCAAAAAACTATAAGGTTTGTCGCTCAAATGTGAGCTACACCGAATATTAAAATTTCCTACCTACTGACAGTAGCAGTTCCTAAAAAAAGAAAAACAAACAAAAATGTACAAAATGTTCGCATAGGTTATAAATTTTGGGACTGTAATAAAATGAAACAAAACGTATTGCTGTGGTCTGGCAACCCGGTTTGCGAAAATTCAGTTTATTTTTCTTGTTTATTCCGTTAAGAGTTTCAATGTTGCGAGAAATGTCAAATTGTTTTATTTTTGTATAAGAGAGTTAATGTTTTGGATTGTGTAATCTGTTTATTTTATTGTTCAGTTACCTACTTATTTTAATTTCATTCATTTGTACATTTTGCTTTCACGGATATTGTATATATTGTTTTGTTTTTGCGAGTTCGGATGTTTGCGGACAGCTCTTGGTGCGTTGTTTCGCACGCATCCGGAGAATCTTATACATATACGGTTGTTTGAACCGTGTAAAGGCAGTTCCCTGATAACACGTGTAAATAGATATATATAAATTTGTATTTCATTTCTGCCATTTTGAGATTTTTGCTTTCAAGTATTGAATTCACGTTTTTGAATTTAGATTGTTAATCAAGGAACTCATTTAATAATAATTGATATTGTATTTTTGTGTACACAATTTAGATATAAGATCTGTTATTATTTTTACGTGCAGGAAGATAGTTTAAGTTTAAAAGAGTAATTTTTTTAGTTCGTTGTTAATTTTTCTGTTTTGTAATTATTTATTAATCACCGCGGGTTGGGTGAAAAATAGCATTGTGCTTGCTTTTAATTTTCATTTATTTAAATTACTGGAATTTTCCACGTGTAATTTAGTTGTTTAAATTTTGAGACCACGTGGATTGATTTGCAGAAATTTATTATCTTCCTGAACTTTTTGTTTTCTTTTGTTTAGTAAAAGGATTATGTATTGTCCGTTTGTAATTTAAAGTCAGCAGTTTTATTTCGACCAGGATTTTACATCCAAGGTTTTTTTCTGCAAGTTTGTATTTAACATTTTTTTTTTCTTTTTTTTTTAATATAATAAAATTATAGAATTTTTATATCATTCAAAATTACTGTTCTTTTATTTTTAATTAAACCTTTTAAATTGTTTTTTTTTTTGAGTATTAATGAAAGTCAGTTTTCTTTTAACCCACAATTTTCTTTTTCAAATCGAAACCCTGATTTTAATTGTTCTTTTGCGCCTTAATAAAATTGTTATCATTTGAGCTAGCTAAAATTAATTTTTCATTGTAAAGTTTCCTTTTTACATTTGTGTTGGTACTTTCAGTACACAGCAGTATGTCAAAAATTTTTTTGTGCAGCGTTGCACGTTTCTCAACGGAGGCTTATAATTATTTCAAAACAAATGAACAGCAGTGAGGGCATAACCGAGGAGGAGATCGTCGTTCCAAAAAGTGTGAAGCTAAATGAAATAAAGTTATTAAATTCATCGAAGGGCAGCGAGTCTCATTACAATAGGCATAAGTCTAAAAGAATTTATCTGCCAGCAGAACTAAGTATCTCCAAGTTATAGAAAATGTACAATAACTCAGTAAACGAAAATTTGCAAGTAAAGCGGTAATTTTTCTATAAAATCTTTAATTCGTGGGTCTACACCCTAACAATGTTTTAAAAATTATCATACAATTTAGTTTAGATACATTTTCTTCGATACCTTGCTAAAATAATATCGAATGGATACTGATGTTTCTTTAGTTTCTACAGTCACTTTATTTTCTAACGCGCCCATCCTTTATTGGTAAGAAACTAAACGTTTATGAATAGGTAGTTAGTAGGCACCCGTAATCTTTAAGAACTCTTGCATTATTAAAAACTCAAAGGTTTAAATATGTTTTTTTTCGTTTTATTAAATATACCCATAACATCTATTTTAGAATGTTTTATTTTATTGTATTGGTGTAAAGGATATTTGTAGATCTGACATAGGTAAATACTATGTCAGGGGTACAGTTTTAATTAGTAAGGTAACCAGGGATACGGAGGTATATATTTGTATTTTTCAAACTGGTGATGGTATGTTGAGTATATTTTAATTTGTCAGTAACTGCGGTTACTGCCGAGCCTTTTTCTATTCGGGGTTGCCAGAAGGGTCCCTTGGTAATGGGCGGTTGTTAAAAATAAAAAGGAACTGGTGTTCTTTTTTTATCTTTCAGAAGAAAAGTATTTTTTCGAAACATTATCCAGAAAATTTAATAGAAATTTGTTTATTATCGTTTTGAATCACAAATATATAGTTTGTTTCACCCACATTGAATGGTAGAATTTTTATGTTTATTTGGATGGTCTTGAGACTCCTGTGCGTTTGTCTCGGTGTTTTGGTTGCTGTATTCAACGTTCAAAGCTGTTAACTGATATTCATCTGCGGGCTAAAGGGTCGTTCACGACTACTGATAGCAATCCTGATATTTGGAACGGATATTTTTCCATAAACTTATTGTAAGCCAAAGGTTAATTTTTTTAAATGTTTAAATTAAGGTTAAATTTTGTTTACTGTGTGTCAAATTTATTTAGTAAAATTTAGAAACTTGTATAATTGTGTTTAATCGAAGTTAATGACAATTCTTTGGTATAATTTTTCAATGTTCTTTCTATTAGTGACTTGAATTTTCATATGTTGGCGTATTGAATTTTGGTGGAAAATTTAAATTGTTTAGTCGGAAGTTCCGACCTTCGACCTTCGATTACTAAATCTAATAATGAATAAGATGGCAAATAAATCAATAAAACTGTATATTTTTACAACAATAGTGAATATTACATAGAAAATATAGTTCAAATTATACAGTCACACCTTATTTGAGCATATAGTTAAGCTACTAATGCATTTAATGGATTATTTTCTTCACGAGTAGTTGCAGAATGTTTATATCTTCCATATTGCTTGATTACCAAAAAACATAGTATTGCCACTAATATGACAACTATTAAATAAAGTGCGACATTATCGCCCTTGTTTGTTGCTGGTGATGGATCAGCCTTGAATGAATCATTTTGCATGGTTTGTAATGATTTTATGCTCGACATATCGATTTTGGTAGAGAGAAAATTGTTGTTTTTCAATTCCATTATGAGTTGCTTCATTGTATTATCATTGTTTGCTTCAAAGGTCTCTCTCAAATATGTTTCATTTCTAAGTGTCGCCAGTTCATTTACTAGTTTCGATAATGATCGAAATGCGTCCGTAAAGTTTCCTAATAGATTTTCTTCGTCAAACTTTCGTTGTCGCATTGAGTCTCCTAAACCTTGTAGATGAATGCTCGTTTCATTCAGTATATCTTTTAAATCTGGAATATTCAGGGCAGACTGTTCCATGAAAGTTTTTAACTGAGCGAGTATTTCTCTCAGGTCAGTTTGCGTCTTGATTAAATGCGACAAATACTCTTTATGTAAGTCACTTGTTCCTGATGAATTGTAAGCGTCTGCATTTCGAAAATCTTTAATTTCTTCTACGCATGCTATTCCGTATATATTCGTGGTATTGAAGGAATTTCCACGCAAAACCTCTACAGTACTCAATTTCGTAATAATACCCCCAAGCAAGTCACAATTCCACAAATTTTCGTTTAGATCAAGTTTGTTTAATGTAGAACCGTCGTAATAGAAGTATGAAAGCTGGTTCTCCCCAAGGTAAAGTTCCTTCAGCGATTTTAAACCATGAAATATGGAATTAGGTAAATAAGATAAGCTGTTAGAACTTAAATCCAACACTTCTAACGAACGCATTTGGGTAAATACACCGACACTTAATTTCTTAATAGACGTAGAAGATATATTTAGCACTTTCAATAAATTTCTATCTTGAAATAAGTCCACCTGCATATCACTTTCTTCAAAGAGGGGATTTCTGCTTAGATTTAGTTTGACCAATTCATTCAAATTTTCCAAATCAGATCTTTGAATGTAACTTATGTTATTATGGGATAGATCTAAGGAAGTAGTTGCTGAAATGAGTTTACCACCGGAAAATCTACTTAAGTTGTTATGAGCAACATTTAAAGTACGTAACTTCGTACAGCTTTTTACAAACTGCAAATCTTCTAGTCTGTTATTTGAGAGGTCGAGGAGCTCTAAATTTTTAATTTCTGTTAACTCTCCCATATTGTAAATCAAATTATCATTCATATATAATATTTTTAGATTGTCTGTCCCACTAAAGGAGTAGCTGTCAATGGTTTGTATTTGGTTGTGTGATAGATCTAAAACGCAAAGCTGGGACATGCCGGTGAAGACATGCCTGTGAATTGCCTCAATTTCATTCGTAGATAGACTTAATTCAGTTAGGCTACGTAAACCGTTAAACGAACCTGGTTCAACAAGTATAATTTTATTATTGGGCATCCAGAGTATTTTTAAATAGCTAAAATATCGCAATGTTCCAGGCTGAATTTCCTGAATATTACTACTGGAAATATTCAGATATTCTGCGTCGTCTCTTATTCCCTCAAAGTCTTCGATATCCGTGCATTCCAATACATAAACGTAACGGGAACAAGAGTTAAATTTAGACTTAATACACTTACGCCTATTATTACATATTTCTAACGAGTAGTGAACTAGTCCCACTAGAATAAGGAGTTGATGCATTAAATTTACATCCATACTTCTGAAATTTTAAAAAAATATTAGCGATAATAAAACATAGAACGCGTATGCATATTACCAATGCTTATTTCATTAAATTGATAATATGGCCCAACGTGTTTTTCCTGTTGAATTTTTCTACTAGTTCCGGGTGTTGCCATTCACAACTCACAGGGTTTCTCCTGAAGATTCAAATGATTTAAAAATAAATATTTATCATTCCCGTCAAATAATATTTGGCAATATTATTTGACGGGAATGAAATTGAAATAAACCAATATTTAAGTATTGATTGTAGATTATTAAAGTTATTACGTAAAAGTAATTGGGAGTTTTGGTGCATTCTAATATTAGTAGCGAATATGACAAGAATTTAAAATTATTGAAGCAATTCAGATAAAATTAGAATTGCATCAACATGCACTTACATAAAACGATATAATAGTCGTAAGAAAATGTTGACTTGGAATTAGTAGTTTCATGTTGTTATCAGTAGTTTCAGCAGACTAGTTTATGTGTATTCTTAAATTCTCTTATCTAATAACAATGTTTGTATTTTTGTTTATATCTTACCTAAAAAGTTATATTTTAATTGCTGATTGCAGTATACTTTTTCCAGTTTTATCGGTTACTTTCACACATGGGTAAGTGATTTAAAACTCTACTTATTCATAAAAAAACCTACCTTTCAACACTGAACGAAAACTAGTTAATGTTAACATCTTGATGACAGCATATGTACACTTTTCTCTTTCGTACACATTTCAGTTGTAAATTTGTCTTGTATTGGATAGCAATTTATTGGTTATAAACGTCAAATGAAGATGCAATTGCTAAAATATCTACAAATATATTGAGTGTCACAATCTGAATATGTAGAACTTTTACTCAGGGGTAACTTCAAACTGGCAACTGGTCCTAGTAATCGAATTTTTGTCGTTTACTGAACGATATTCATTATCTTGTGTGAGCATACGGATATTGACTTATCTTGTGATACGAAAACTTTAAAGCAATATATACTGCTCATGTTATTTCTGTGAATTATGCTAAACAAAACCCACAGAATCATAATATCAACCACAAAATTGTTTATGTAGATGTATTTTTATATATTTATTTATTGATTGTCAACGTATATAATAATTTAAACTAAAAACTTACTTATTTCGTATGTATTTCAATTAATGTTTGTAACCATGGATTTTATGGCGTGTGTATGTCTCTCGATGAATGTTCGACGAGGAATTTTAATGCTGTCGTATAGTTGCCGGGGACTTACGCCCTGGAGATATTTAGTTTGTTGAAAACAAATGTGGCGGACTTCTTTTTCGGTTTTTCCTGAGTGTGGTTGCTTTTCGTATATTTATCTAGAATTTTGTAATATCTATCACAATTTAAGTGCATAAAGGTTTTCAAATTTACTTACAAGAATGAGAGTACTACGTGTATAGTGTTAAGATGATGGGTATCCATTTATTTCGAGATTTGGGGTGGCCTTTCGTTTAATCCTGGGGTTTTGAAGAACAACATTCGAGGCAGTTTGCTGAGAGATCGTTGGAATACTATTTGGAAGCTGAATTGATTGTTTTGAATATGCAATTACTATCTGGATTATACTAGAGCAGTTTTCGTACCTGAAGTAAGCGATTTTATCATCTTTTGAACTTATAATCTGCATATAACGTATAAGGAAATTTAAGGTTATAATTGGTTGAATGATAATTGTAAATCTAGTAAATTTGGTTATGTGAGGTTGTATTTGATTCTGTGGGTTAATTTCACGAACATATTAAGTTGACATTTGATTTAGTTATACTTCAGCGGGAGATTTGAATTTTATTTATGATGTTAAAAACGAGAAATACGAGTTTTTAATCTGAATTAAGATTATAGAAATCTTAATAATATATAATAATAATAATTATCATGTGTCTAATATAGTAAAGAACTTACTTACTCTGAGGAAATCTTTAAAAGAGTCATTTCTTTGTTAATCAAATTTATTTAATTTTAAATAAATAAATTACACTATATTTTTGTTTCTTTATTCAATGTATTACAAGAACATTAAAGTTACTTTAATGTTATAAGCTATATTGTTATAATAATCAGCGGTTAGACGTAGCAACAATATCCTCCCACGTCCCAAGTGTGACTGAATATAATAAGTATTATTATCATACTATTCGTTTGCGGTGTACTTAAAATCTTGTGGTGAGGCCAAATTTACTTTTCATGCCCTCTATCATTTGAGATCGGGCATATCTTTGAAGTTAATGAGAGTATAGATGACTCTGAGTGGTGTTTAATAAAATAAAACGGTTGCTTACTTTATAAGATCTAATTAAAATTTAAAACATTTATCTACAAGTTTCGTAGCAATGCATATACACTGTTCTCAATTTTATGCTTATAATTGTGAAAACTTCCAGAACAATTGAGGTAAAGATCCTGAATTTTGATATCTGTAAGAGAGATTTGAAAAGCAACTACTTCATTAAAGCATCAAATTACTAATGTATCCTACTAACAAAGAAACACCGGCAAGTGGCAAATTCTGATTTTGATGAAACTTTACAGACTGAAGAAATAGAATAGTAGAAACACTACGCATTTTTGTTGCAAATTGCAAATTCAAGCAATTGTAACCTGCGTGAGTACATATTTCAGGAATAGATGGAGAAAAAATAAGATGGTCTAGTGCCTCATAAATTCTTTAATGATAGCGCGACAAGTTCTGTCTTTCACAGGCACATCATCAGTCATTAAAGATATTGTTCCTACTATGACTGCTTTTTAATGTCTTGATTATCATTCCAAATTTAGTTTAAAACCAAAACCCTTAAATATTTACGTGTACCCTTAAAATTGTTCTAAAAATGTATGTATATTACATACCGCTTACAACATACCTAATAACTTACCATTCACTAATTAAGTAACGTCTTTAGTACACATTTTAAGTAGATTTAAATTTTATATGAAATAAAACTACAAACTCAAATAAAACAATGTATTTTAATAATAAAGGATACAAAAAAATTTATGCTTACAATTAGTTGCAACATTAGATTCTTTTTAAATAATATAGTTACACTATCAACGAATTTAAGAGATTGTTTTCATCGCGGATTCTAGTATTTTTATTTCTTCCATATTGCTTACATATAAACAATCCAAACATCGCCAACAGTATAACAATAATGCAATAAAGTGCAATAGTGTCACCTTTTGTTGTTACTGATGGCGGAGATGATTTGAATGCCTCAATTTGTTGCTTGGTGTTGGATATTGATGCATCAGTTTTAGTAGAGAGAAGATTACTGTTAAGACTTAGAATGATATTTTTCATTTCCGTTATTAACTGTTTTATTGTATTTTCATTTTTTGTCTCAAGAGCGTCTGTAATATCTGTTTCGTTTTTAAGAGACCCTAGTACATTTGCAAGTTTCAGTAATGATCCAAATGCAATTGTAAGATTGACCAATAATTCCTTTTCGTCCAATCTTTGCTGCCTCATCGAATTCCCGAAATCTTGCATATCAGAGCTTGTTTCATTTAAAATATCCTTCAAATCCAAGAGAGTGGCGTCAATTCTTTCACTTACAAAGAAATCTTTTCGGTTTTGAGTAGACTGCTCCAGAAAAGCCTTTATCTGACCAAACGTTTCTCTCAATTCAGTTTGTGTCGTAATCAAATGCGATAAATACTCTTTCTGCAAATCACTTAGATCAGAGCTATTGAAAATTCCTGTTTTTCCAAAACCTTTAATTTCTTCATAACATGCTATTCCATATATATTTGTGATATTGTAGGAGGTCCCACGCAAAACTTTATTCGTTAACTTCCTAATAACGCTGGATAACGAATCGCAATTCCATAAATTACCGTTTATATCAATTTTATTCAAATTCGGGCCATCATAAGAGAAATGTGAAAGTTGGTTGCTGCTAAGATAAAGCTCATTCAACGATTGTAAGTCGTGAAATAGGGAACCGGGTAAATAAGTTAAATTATTTGAACATAAATCTAACACCCTCAATAATCGCATTTGTGAAAATACACCTACGCTTAATTTCTTAATGGACGTAGAAGATAAATTTAAGGCGTTCAATAAATTTCTGTCTTGAAATAAGTCAACAGACATGTCCCGTTCGTCAAAAAGGGAATTCCTGCTTAGATTTAATTGCACTAATATATTTAAGTTACTTAAATCAGCCCTCTCTATATAACTTAAGTTGTTATCAGATATATCCAAGGACGTTATTGTTGGACTGAGCTCACTTCCAGAAAATCCACTTATGTTATTACTAGTAACATTTAAAGTTTGCAACTTAATGCAGCTTTTAACAAACTGTAATTCTTCTAGTTTATTATTTGACATATCGAGTACTGTCAAAGTTTTGCAATTATCTATTAATGCTATTGCAGATGAAATTTGATTATTACCTAGGTATAGCGAGCTTAAACTATCTGCTCCAGTAAAGGAGTTGTTGTCGATGGTTTGTATTTGATTGTGAGATAAGTCTAGAACCGAGAGGCGATACATACCATTAAAAATTCCTTTACTTATCGTCTTGATATTATTGTCGGTAAAATTTAATTCTTGTAAGTTTAATAAACCAGCGAATGTTCCAGGTTCAAGAAGAGTCACGTTGCTATTTATTATCCAGAGCAGTTTTAGATCGTTATAATAACGGAAGAGACCTGGTTGAATTTCGTAAATATTGCTGTTGTAAATGACCAGGCCCGGTAATTTATATTGTAATCTGTCTATTTCCTGATTAAAGTTTGTCAAGAACGCACATCTCCATATCTCATAACCATAGTTACATACATGATAAGTATATTGGGGGCACAAATATTCTCGATTACATGCTTCGTAGGAATAACTAAGTAACAACATTAAAGTAATAACTTTAAACATTAGCTTCAGATTACTATTACAGCTCATCCTTTGAAATATTTAAAGTAAAAATAAATAAGATAGCGTATTAATCTTACAAATATTTATTCTACCGATACACAAAGACTTTATCTGCCAATTTTTCTTATAGAGTAGGAATGTTGCCAACTACACTTTGCTGCTGGCTCGTGCGTACCCGAGTATTGGAATTACCTTAAAATAAAAACAATTATTAAACGATTTATAAAGCAGTTGTTGACACACTGAGAGAAATCCTTGTAGTAAAAACTTATATGGCGCAGTACTAACGATTTTGTAGAAATAAGTAATACAAACAAGTGGACTCTAACGTACACGTTTATCATTTAATAGTAGCCGTTATAGGAAAAGTGCACAGTTGTTTGTAGGATCAATTTTGTTTGAAATAGTAACACAACTTTGTTAAAATTTGTATACATTTGAAAGCAGCAAAAATTGATACTCTATTGTAGGAAAACTTAACACACATTCTGTTATTATTTCACAATGTCAGTAGATATTTTTATTAGTACCTTACTGTGATATCTAACATTGCACAACAATATGCCAATAAAGCCACAATATCATATAATAAAAAAGACTCTATGTTTAAAACCCATCCTATTTCGTACTTAAAAATATACATATTTATATCAGGCAATTATAATTCGTAATAAAAATAATGTTCTATACACTTAATATACATACATATTAGAATGTCTGGTGAATAAATATTTGATACATTCTTTATTTTAATAAGTTCGACATTTTTAAATCAAGTTTTATTTTTTTATGTTTATATTTGGAGAGATTGTAGTTGTTTTTAATTTGGCTATATATTCACATACAATATTTTCTATCATTGTTCGACATGGAAGGGATAAAAACAGATATAACGGGGATAGCGCTGTTTTGCGCATCCCCAATTATATTTACATAACGCGCCAATTTGCATTGACATGCTCATCGACGATTGGCGTCCTCGATCACGCGGCACTGAAATGTACATGTGTAGTTCACTGCAATTGTCCTCCCTTTTGGTTTTACCTGTGTTAGGTGCGGTTGTGAAGAATCGTGCTCTCTTGATGTTTTAATATATATATACCTCCCAATTTATTTGTTACAATCTTACTATATTACTGTAGTAGTTTCAGTTAATAAACCGTCTTCAGGCACTTATCTAGTGATGTAATAGTACTAATAGTCAATTGTCAATGGAAGAAAATGTGAAAATTACCGAAAGTAGAATACAATTGTCGATTGAAGCTTCGGAGAGGGTACGTCCGTGATGCGGTAGCGTAGTATTGTAGTAAAATTATAATAAATAAATGAGGAAGTAGTACAGAAGACTACAGTTTTGTTTTAAATATTTGTGTTATGTTAAAGTCTGTTATTTGCGAAATTGCTTAATTTAAGAATATATGTTTCTAGTTTGTTAACATAGTGTATCTTTACTACCTACTTTGATCCTTTAAACAATGAAATTAAACTTTAACGATAAATTATAGAATTAATGATAAATATATTAGAAGTGCTACAGGGGCTTGAAACATTTTAAAACTGCAAGGTAGACATTTTACATATATACATGAATGTAAGTAAAATATATCATAAAATGATAATAATTTAAAATAATGAGTGGAATAAATATTACTACAACAGGTGTAAATTTATACTCACCAGTATATAGAAAAGTCACACAAAATTGTATACAATTTTACTACAATAAAATAGTATTATTATCTTACAACGTTGTTGAAGGAAAACTAACTGTTCATTCTTGTTTTTGATACAAATTGTAAGAATTGGTACTACAAACTTAGTGCTACAATTTGAAGGTAAACATTGCTACAAATTGTACTTGTCCTTATATGTACTACAATGTGTAGTATAAATGCTGACAATTGTAGTTAAAATTCCTACATTTTTCTCTCTGTGCAGATATTATACATATTGTTTGATCCATTTGTATGCTGATGTTTGCCTTCATGATAGCGAGGTAGAGGAATAATTAACCTAAGAGCTAAATGATCTTATAAAATGAAAGCTAAAGCTGTTACAGAAGAACACCAATATCTACTATTTTGTATCTACCCGGTGGATCGTTCAATAATTACGTGAGCCTGGAAATAGACGATGAAAGGGAAATCACTATTATGATGTGGCAAATGCTCTGGAAAACGGATTTAAGGGGTCTTTGTTTGTAATCGGTGGCTAGAATGAAGAAATTCCTTAAATAATGAAATAGGATAAATGTCACCTGACTCCGTTACCCAAATGATGATTGAATCTAATCGCGTTTTGAATTTAGCAGTCCATTTTATTCATAATGTTTTAGGCAGCAAGAAAGCCGAGGTGAATCAATTCATGGCGGAATAAATATTTGTGGAATTGCTCTTTTCTACATTTAACGTTCGGAGATTGGTACCTTTTAAATCCATAACTGCAATAACTTGAAGTAATGTGATAAACGGTCCAGGTTGTTTTTTAGTTGATTATGGGGGTGTTTTAGTTGGTAGGCCTCTTCTAGAGAAGAGGGAATCTAGCACAATAGCCGTAACGACATTTCACCTCAACAAAAAAAGGAGAAATCTTCTTACTGTCAGGTGATAATTAAAAATATTTTGAAACAGATACCATTTCATGGCGTATTATAGGAACAGAGAAATTACTCCATTATTTAGAACCTACACCTAAGACTTAAATTATGGGAAATAAACTATACCCGTTTATACACAACTTACCTATCTTTTAGAATTGATCAGCACTTTATTGAGCAAGGTGTTGTTACTCTTTTGTTACACTTTTGTCCCTAAAGAGTTAGAAAACAATTTATGAATAAAAAATATCGATTGAAAATGAAGTTAAAGCATTGAAACATAGATAGACTTAAGTAACTCTCACTAAGCGATAGTAAATTTGTTACTAATTGCAGTAATTTATTCGTTTGCATAGTTGATATTCGCTATCGTATATAAACACGCGGAAACTGGCTTATCTCTCGAGATAAAAACAATAGTGTAGTGCGTACATCTAATTTTAGCTTCTTGAAAGTGGGGTTCCCCTAAACCCCTATTTGTTTTCACTTATTTGAGTATGATGATGAGGAAGGAGAGTATTTCGTGGGTAATTATAGGTAACTGTAAGTTTTTTATTTTAAAATAGAAAATATGAACGAAAAAGCTACTTAAATATATATAGGATGTCCCACCGAACTGGTTCATTAGAGTGTTTCGAAGTTCTGGTTGGTGTTTGATTTCGAAGCTTGCAGAATAATCATGGCAGACTAATATCTATTGCTGATATCAACTTTCTTATTTTAAATGGCATTTTACAATTTTTAGGAATCAGTGTATTTCTTGGATTATTTGTAATCAGTTTGCGTAAACCTAAATAGTAAACCTAATAGTTTTTTAGATATTTGACATTTTGTGCAAATTCTTACGTTTCCACTTGCAAAGAGCATTTCATAAGGCATTAGATATTAAGATATTATACTGATGTGGATGTAAGTGCATGGTAATAGGCATTAATCGCGGCACCAGTAACCACAAAATTTTGTGTAAGCCACTCGGAAAGTCATATGTAATATGGATATTCTTAAACAAAAAAAACTTTTTCTTCCGAAATGAAATGTGGTGTTTATTATTGCAGAAATGAATGCAACACAAAATTCTGCATCGATCGGTATTAAGGCTTGGCACACCTATTCCTGGTAGTGTTTTGAAATATTTTAGTCATTCATGGAACTGAAGAAAAGGGTGCTAGGGGTACAAGAATCTGCCATTGAATAGCACCTACGGTATCTAAACGGCAAACCAATGTCTGGGCAAATCAAACAGTGCTCTAACATTGGAGCAACTGCCCTAGTTTAGTACCTATGTACATGCGAAAGGGCGTATTCTACTTAATCATGTCAGAACCAAGGTACTACTTGTACTTGATCGTAAAAGTGCCAAAGTAATTGCTTTTGTTTTTTTTTTTACAGGTCACTATAAACTCAAAAAACACCTACAGGAAACCGTACTCTCTGATAAACTGAATGTTTGTGTTTTAAGAACGTCTTGGTGGGCACATCTTCTGCCACTGCCCTGCCGCAATGATAATCAGGTACACGACCTTCGGAAAGGTTAACCTCTGCCTAGAAGACCTGAAAAAGATCTCATTCAAAAAGATACTGAGCTATCTCGAGGGTCTGAGCTAGAAGATAGATTTCGCTCTACAATTCGTAAAAATAAAACCTCATTGGCCACCGCCATGAATATTTTTTAAATGAGTATCTGTTGTTTAAGTTTATCAAAAATAAAATAAGCGAGGTAGGAACAACAGGATCAGGTGCATCGAAATCTTTGCGTCTTGATTAAATGCGACAAATACTCTTTACGTAAGTCACTTATTTCTGATGAATTGTAAGCGTCTGCTTTTCCAAAATCTTTAGTTTCTTTTACGCATACTATTCCGTATAGTATATTCGTGGTATTGAAGGAATTTCCACGAAAAACCTCTGCAGCACTAAATTTCTTAATAATACTGGAAAGCGAGTCGCAATTCCACAAATTTCTGTTTAGGTCAAGTTTGTATAGCAAATGTATAGCCGTCGTAATGGAAATATGAAAGCTGGTTTTCTCTAAGGTAGAGTTCGTTCAACGATTTTAAACCATGAAATATGGAATTAGGTAAATAAGATAAGCTGTTTGAACTTAAATCCAACACTTCTAATGAACGCATTTGGGAAAATACACCTACACTTAATTTCTTAACAGACGTAGAAGATATATTTAGGACTTTCAATAAATTTCTATCTTGAAATAAGTCCACCTGCATATCACTTTCTTCAAAGAGGGGATTTCTGCTTAGATTTAGTTTCACCAATTCATTCAAATTTTCCAAATCAGCTTTTTGAATATAACTTATGTTGTTATCGGATAGATCTACGCAAGTAGTTGCTGAAATGAGTTTACCATCGGAAAATCTATTTAAGTTGTTATGAGCAACATATAAAGTGCGTAACTGCGTACAGCTTTTGGCAAACTGCAAATCTTCTAGTCTGTTATTTGAGAGGTCAAGGAGCTCCAAATTTTTACAACTGGGTGTTAACTCCCTCATATTGTAAATCAAACTATTATTCGTATATAATATTTTTAGATTGTCTGTCCCAGTAAAGGAATTGCTGTCAATGGTTTGTATTTGGTTGTATAATAGATCTAAAAGGGAAAGCTTGTACATGCCGCTGAAGACACCTTTTTGAATTGCCTCAATTTTATTCGTAGTTAGATTTAATTCAGTTAGGCTACTTAAACCGTTAAATGAACCTGGTTCAAGAGAAGTAATGTTATTATTAGGCATCCAGAGTATGTTTAAATTGCTAAAATATCGCAATGATCCAGACTGAATTTCCTGAATATTACTACCAGTAATATTCACATATGCTGGATTGTCTGTTATTCGCTCAAAGTCTTCGATATCCGTGCATTCCCATACATAATCGGAAAGGTAATAAGAGTTAAATTGACACCTATACCTATTATTACATATTTCTAACGAGTAGTGAACTAGTCCCACTAGAATAAGGAGTTGATGCATTAAATCTACATCCATACTTCTGAAATTTTAAAAAATATTAGCGATAATAAAACATAGAATGCGTATGCGTATTACCAATGCTTATTTCATTAAATTGATAATATGGCCCAAAGTGTTTTTCCTGTTGAATTTTTCTATTAGTTCCTGGTGTTGCCATTCACTACTCACATGGTTTCTCCTGAAGATTCAAATGATTTAAAAATAAATATTTATCATTTCCGTCAAATAATATTTGGCAATATTATTTGACGGGAATGAAATTGAAATAAACCAATATTTAACTATTGATTGTAGATTATTAAAATTATTACGTAAAAGTAATCGGGAATTTTGATGCATCCTAATATTAGTAACGAATATGACAAGAATTTAAAATTATTCAAGCAATTCAGATAAAATTGGAATTGCATCAACATGCACCTACATAAAACGATACAATAGTCGTAAGAAAATGTTCACCTGGAATTAGTAGTTTCATGTTGTTATTAGTAATTTTAGCAGACTAGTTTATGTGTATTCTTAAATTCTCTTATCTAATAACAATGTTTGTACTTTTGTTTATATCTTATATAAAAAGTTATATTTTAATTGCTGATTGCGGTATACTTTGTCCAGTTTTATTGGTTACTTTCACACATGGATAAGTGATTTCAAGCTCTACTTATTCATAAAAAACCTACCTCTCAACACTGAACGAAAATTAGTTAATGTTAACATCTTGCTGACAAGATATGCACACTTTCCTCTTTCGTACACATTTCAGTTGTAAATTTGTCTTGTATTAGATACCAATTTATTAGTTATAAACGTCAAATGAAGATGCAGTTGCTAAAATGGCTACAAATACAATGGGTGTAACAATCGGAATATGTAGAACTTTTACTCACGGGTAACTTCAAACTGGCAACTGGTCCTAGTAATCGAATTTTTGTCGTTTACTGAACGATATTCATTATCTTGTATGAGCATGCGGGAATTGACTTATCTTGTGATACAAAAACTTTAAAGCAATATATACTGCTCATGTTATTTCTGTGAATTATGCTAAACAAAACCCACAGAATCATAATATCAACCACAAAATTGTTTCTGTAGATGTATTTTTATATACTTATTTATTGATTGTGAACGTATATAATAATTTAAACAAAAACTTACTTATTTCGTATGTATTTCAATTAATGTTTGTAACCATGGATTTTATGGCATGTGTATGTCTCTCGATGAATGTTCGACGAGGAATTTTAGTGCTGTCGTATAGTTGCCGGGGACTTTCGCCCTGGAGATACTGAGTTTGTTGAAAACAAATGTGGCGGACTTCTTTTTCGGGTTTTCCTGAGTGTGGTTGCTTTTCGTATATTTATCTAAGATTTTGTAATATCTATCACAATTTAAGTGCATAAAGGTTTTCAAATTTACTTACAAGAATGAGAGTATTACGTGTATAGTGTTAAGATGAAAGGTATCCAGTTATTTCGAGATTTGCGGTAGCCTTTCGTCTAATCCTGGGGTTTTGAAGAACAACATTCGAGGCAGTTTGCTGAGAGATCCTTGGAATATTATTTGGAAGCTGATATGATTGTTTTGAATGTGCAATTATTATTTGCATTATACTACAGCAGTTTTCGTACCTGAAGTAAGCGATTTTATCATCTTTTGAACTTATACTCTGCATACAACGTATAAGGGAATTTACGGTTATAATTGTTTGAATGATAATTGTAAATCTAGTGAATTTGGTTATGTGAGGTTGTATTTGATTCTGTGGGTTAATTTCACGAGCAGTTTGAGTTGGCATTTGATTTAGTTATACTTCAGCGGGAGATTTGAATTTTATTTATGATGTTAAAAACGAGAAATACGAGTTTTTAGTCTGAATTAAGATTATAGAAATCTTAGTATCATGTGTCTAATATAGTAAAGAACCTACTTACCCTGAGGAAATCTTTAGAAGATTAATTTCTTTGTTAGCTGCTCTTCGGTTCTCGGGTTCTCTGCCGTGTAGAAAGTTTAAAGAGAAGAGAACCCGAGAACCGAAGAGCAGCCAGCAACGACGGCCGTGAAAGCCTTAAGACTACTTTAATTTCTTTGTTAAACTACTTTATTTAATTTTAAATAAATAAATTACACTATATTTTTGTTTCTTTTATTCAATGTATTACAAGAACATCACTAACTAATTACTACTACAGTCACATTAAAGATACTCAAATATTATAAGCTATATTGTTATAATAATCAGTCGTTAGACGTAGCAACAATATTCTCCACGTCCCAAGGGTGGCTGAATATAATAAGTATATAATACTATTCGTTTGCGGTGTAAATTTGGCCCCACCACAAGATTTTAATTGTGGTGGGGCCAAATTATAATAGATGACTCTGAGTGGCGTTTAGTAAAATAAAACAGTTTTTTACTGTATAAGATCTAATTAAAATTTAAAACATTTATCTACAAGTTTCGTAGCAATGCATATACACTGTTTTACTCAATTTTATGCTTACAATTGTGAACACTTCCAGAACAATTGAGGTAAAGATCCTGAATTTTGATATTTTTACGAAAGATTTGAAAAGCAACTACTTCATTAAAGCATCAAATTACTAATGTGCCCTACTAACAAGAAAACACCGGCAAGTGGTAAATTCTGATTTTGATGAAACTTTACAGACTGAAGAAATAGTATGGTAGAAACACTGGGCATTTTCGTTGCTTACATTTGCTTGAATTGCAAATTCCAGCAATTGATACCTGCGTGAGTACATATTTCAGGAATATATAGAGAAAAAATAGGATGGTCTAGTGCCTCATAAATTCTTTAATCATAACGCGACAAGTTCTGTCATTCACAGGCACATCATCAGTCATTAAAGATTTTGTTCGTACTATTACTGCTTTTTTAGTGTCTTGATTACCATTCCAATTTTGTTTAAAACCAAACCCCCTTAAATATTTACGCATACTCTTAAAATTATTCTAAAAATGTGTGTATATTATATACCACTTACAACATACCTAATAACTTACCATTCACTAATTAAGTAACGTCCTTAGTACACATTTTAAGTAGATTTAAATTTTATATTAAATAAAACCACAAAGTCAAATGACACAATGTATTTTAATAATAAAGGACACAAAAAAGTTTTAAGCTTACAATTAGTTGCAACATTAGATTCTTTTTAAATAATACAGTTACACTACCAACGAATTTAAGAGATTGTTTTCATCACGGATTCTAGGAGTTTTATTTCTTCCATATTGCTTATATATAAACAATCCAAACATCGCCAGCAGTATAACAACAATGCAATAAAGTGCAATAGTGTCACTTTTGGTTGTTGCTGATGGCGGAGATGATTTGAATGCCTCAATTTGTTGTTTGGTGTTTGATATTGATGCATCAGTTTTAGTAGAGAGAAGATTACTGTTAAGACTTAGAATGATGTTTTTCATTTCCGTTATTAACTGTTTTATTGTATTTTCATCTTTTGTCTCGATAGTGCCTGTAGTATCTGGTTCATTTTTAAGAGACGCCAGTGCATTTAGAAGTTTTGGTAATGATCCCAATGCAATTGTAAAATTGACTAATAGATTTTTTTCGTCCAATCTTTGCTGCCTCATCGAATTCCCGAAATCTTGCATATCAGAGCCTGTTTCATTTAAAATATTCTTCAAATCCAAGAGAGTGGCTTCAATTCTTTCGCTTACCAAGAAATCTTTTCGACTTTGAGTAGACTGCTCCAGGAAAGTCTTTATCTGACCAAACGTTTCTCTCAATTCAGTTTGTGTCTTAATCAAATGCGATAAATACTCTTTCTGCAAATCACTTAGATCAGAGCTATTGAAAGTTCCTGTTTTTCCAAAATCTTTAATTTCTTCATAACATGCTATTCCATATATATTTGTGGTATTGTAGGAGGTCCCACGCAAAACTTTAGTCGGTAACTTTCTAATAACGCTGGATAACGAATCGCAATTCCATAAATTACCGTTTATGTCAATTTTATTCAACTTTGGGCCATCATAAGAGAAATGTGAAAGTTGGTTGCTGCTAAGATAAAGCTCATTCAACGATTGTAAGTCGTGAAATAGGGAACCGGGTAAATAAGTTAAATTATTTGAACTTAAATCTAATACCCTCAATGATCGCATTTGTGAAAATACACCTACACTTAATTTCTTAATGGACGTAGAAGATAAATTTAAGGCATTCAATAAATATCTGTCTTGAAATAAGTCAACAGACATGTCCCGTTCGTCAAAAAGGGAATTTCTGCTTAGATTTAATTGCACTAATATGTTTAAGTTACTTAAATCGGCCCTTTCTATATAACTTAAGTTGTTATCAGATATATCCAAGGACGTTATTGTTGGACTGAGCTCACTTCCAGAAAATCTGCTTATGTTATTACTAGTAACATTTAAAATTTGCAACTTGATGCAGCTATTAACAAACTGTAATTCTTCCAGTCTATTATTTGACATATCGAGTACTATCAAAGTTTTGCAATTATTTATTAATGCTATTGCAGATGAAATTTGATTATTACTTAGGTCTAGCTTGCTTAAACTATCTGTTGCAGTAAAGGAGTTGTTGTCAATTGTTTCTATTTGATTATGAGATAAGTCTAGAACCGAGAGGCGATACATACCATTAAAAATTCCTTTACTTATCGTCTTGATATTATTGTCGGTAAAATTTAATTCTTGTAAGTTTAATAAACCTGTGAATGTTCCAGGTTCAAGAAGAGTCACGTTGCTATTTATTATCCAGAGCAGTTGTAGGTCGTTATAATAACGGAAGAGACCCGGTTGAATTTCGTAAATATTGCTGTTGTCAATGACTAGGCCCGGTAATTTATATTGTAATCTGTCTATTTCCTCATTGAAGTTTGTCAAGAACGTACATCTCCATATATCATAACCATAGTTACATCCATGGTAATTATATTCGCGGCACAAATATTCTCGATTACATGCTTCGTATGAATAACTAATTAACAACATTAAAATAATAACTTTAAACATTAGCTTCAGATTACTATTGCAGCTCATCTTTTGAAATATCTAAAGTAAAAATAAATAAGATAGCGTATTAGTCTTACAAATATTTATTCTACCGATACACAAAGACTTTATTTGCCAATTTTTCTCATAGAGTAGGAATGTTGTCAACTACAGCAAAGTGTAGTGCTGGCTTGTGCGTACCCGAGTATTGGAATTATCTAAAAATAAAAACAATTGTTAAACGATTTATAAAGCAGATTGTTGACAGATATTATAAATATTGTTTGATCCATTTGTATGCTGATGTTTGCCTTCATGATAGGGAGGTATGTTGTATCTATCCGGTGGATCGTTCATATAATAATTGCGTGAGCCTGGAAATAGTCGATGAAAGGAAAATCACTATTATGATGTGGCAAAGACTTTGGGAAACGGATTTAAGGGGTCTTTGTTTGTAATCGGTGGCTAGAATGGAGAAATTCATTAACTAATGAAATAGGAGAAATTTCACCTGATTCCGATACCCATATGATGATTGAATCTAATCGCGTTTGGAATTTAGCAGCCCATTTTATTCATAATGTTTTAGGGATCAAGAACGACGAAATGAATCAATTCATGGCGGAATAAATATTTGTTGAATTGCTCTTTTCTAAATTTAACGTTCGGAAATTGGTACCTTTTAAATCCATAGCTGCAACAACTTGAGGTAACGTGATAAATGGTCCAGGTTGTTTTTTTAGTTGATTATGGGGTGTTTTAGTTGATAGGCCTCTTCTAGAGTAGAGAAAATCTAGCACAATAGCCGTAACGACATTCCACCTCAAATAAAGGAGAAACCTTCTTATTGTCAGGCGATAATTAAAAATATTGTCAAATAGATACTATTTCATGGCGCATTATAAGAACAGAGAAATAATTACTCTCAATTATTTAGAACCAACACCTAAGACTTAAATTATGGGAGATAAACTGTACCTGTTTAGAAACAACTTACCTACCTTTTAGAATTGATCAGCACTTTAATGAAAAGGTGTTATGACACACAATCCATTGTCTTGTGCACGTGCACTCTTTAGTTACACTTTTGTTCTTAAAGAATGAGAAAACAATTTATGAATTAAAAATTTCGATTGAAAATGAAGTTAAAGCATTGCAAAATAGATAGATGTGAGTAATTCTCACAAACCGATAGTAAATTTGTTACTGATTGCGGTAATGTGTCGCTTGAAAAGTTGATATTCACTATCGTATATAAACACGCGGAAACTGGCTTATCTCTCGAGATAAAAACAGTAGTGTAGTGTGTACATCTAATTTTAGTTTCTTGAAAGTGGGGTTCGCCCAAATCGCTATTTGTTTTCACATATGTGAGTATTATGAAGAGGGAGGAGATATTATTTGGTTCTTAATTATAAGGAACTATAACTTTTTTATTTTAAAATAGCAAATATGAACCAAAAAGCTACTCGAATATACAGTCTGTTTGATTTTAGCTGTCACCCCAGATATCTCGGCTGTTGTTAGAGATGCGACAAAATGTTAAAGAAGAAAAGTTGTTTTGCATCGAATTACCTATTATACGCCTTAGAATAAAAACAATTGAGCATCAAATGTGTTAGATATAGTAAATACATACAAAGTTTTATATGGAATGTACCCAGTTTATTACGTATTTTAAAACTCTAAAAAATTCTGTTTACTACGACATATCATATGTCATAGCTATCTCATCATCTAAAAACATAAATTGAAAAGTTCGGCACAATTGCACGTTTAGACAAATTAAACATATCGCCTAAAAAAAGGTGGACGGTGAAGTAGTTTGGCAAATGATTTGGCAAATGATTTAGCAAACGGTTTGGCAAGTGATTTGCCAAATTCATTTCCAGATCGTTTGCCAAATCATTCGGCAAATCACTTGCCAAACCGTTTGCTAAGTCATTTGCCAAATCGTTTGCCAAGTCATTTGCCAAACCGTTTGCCAAATCCTTTGCCAAGCCGTTTGTCAAATTATTTGCCAAATCTCTTGCCAAACCGTTTGCAAAATCATTTGCCAAACCGTTTGCAGAAGATCAGAAGTTTAAAACTGGAAAAGTGGAAAGTTGAAAAGTTCACAAGTTATAAGCATTTTTTCAGGAATATTAAATATCAATGCAATTCTCACTGATTACGTGTTTGTGAAAACGCTTTGGCCACCAAGAACTGCATTTCCGACTACTGTGGGCTTGTGGCAAAATAAGATAATACGTGCTGCGTCAAGCGATACGAAACTTAATACCCAGATCTCGAGAATTTATGGCAATATATCATGTTGATCAAAAACTATAGATGTAAGAACTGAAATTTTAAATTCAATTTATTGTTATTCTGTTCATGTTGTTCTGTTATACATATGTACGTATTGCTGTGCACAATAAAAAAAAACTATAAAATTATAAAAAGTTTAATTTAATTGTAAAAAAAAAATTGGGTTTGAGTAAAAAACTTCTCCGAAATTGATAACAAATTCAAGATACTCCGTGCAGAGTTTGAGACTCGAAAACGTGGTCTTTTGAGAAATATTAAAAATTTTCACAAAAAAAAAACTCGTGGCCCCACGTTGGGATTGCCAAATAATTATGCTGTGCACAATAAAAAAAACTATAAAATTATAAAAAGTTTAATTTAATTGTAAAAGATTGATCAATCAAAAATGTAAAAGAGTAATATGCCAGGCGCCAATCTCTAAAGTAGAGATGAATTGTTGAAAGAACATGAAACAATTGAAACTCCAAGGTCATCTATTGATGGCAAAAGGCCTCAATAGGTGATTGTGAGTGAAAAAAAAAAAAAAGAAAAAATTTGTTATTGCCACGCAGTGAGAGGTATGAAAAATAAAGACAAGGAAAATGTATTGAAATATTTAATATTCTGTGCAAAACTAATTTCCAGAAATGTAAAACCTTATCAAGCTTAATTGACAGGCTTAAAAAAAAACTGGAAATATTTAAAGTTAAATATACAAATAAAAATGAAAATTCTGAACTCTGCAGGAGTGAAAATTTACATGAAATGCTCTCGTTTAAAAATCAAAAGACATATAAAACTACTAATCTAAACAAGATACCCATAAACTACTGAGCTATCAGTGGTAATTGCTAGAAGTAAGTTCTGCAAACTTTAATACGCGTGAATTTACGCAAACGTGACAACGACTTTTAAATACCTCTACGCAACCAAAAATGAATCGAACTTACCCCTTTCGAACGCCAATGATCACTGACCTCAAACCGGACAAGCAAAGCCGTGTGCGCCGGTCATACGCAAAAATGAAAATACTATTACAGTGAGACGTTCAACAAACGACCTCAACTCAACAAACAAATCAATTTAACAAATGTGTACTAAAAATCAACAATTAAATACATGAATTAATTATCAATTTTCTTCAAAACTTAAACTAACCAACTTATATCTTATAAATATAAAAAAAAACTTAAACGTTCAAAAAACTACTGGCTTTTCTCTGTTTTTTTTTCCACAGCAGATCTCCCGATTATAAAAGAAAAATTTGCACTCGAAGAGTGTCATTGTTTTACTTTTAAAATCGCACGCACACAAAAGCAAAAAAAAAACATTGTCAAATATGTCCACGGAACAAAAAAAACTTAAACCCTATCTCCGCACACAGGGGAGAAAACGTCACTTCCAGGTGTCGAACTAACCTGGGTCGTGGTGAAAATGTTGTAATGCAGAGATGTGGAAACGACCTTTGCTCTGCATACCGTCCAAAGTGTGTAGCTCGTAAGTGACGCCATGGAACACACTCGCGATTCGATAGGGTCCAACGAACGGTAGTTCCAGCTTCTGACATCTTTGCTGGTCACGTCTGCCCAAACGATACCGTCTCACCAACACGAGATCGCCAACATCAAACTGAGTTCGCTTGGTGATCTTTGCATTCTCTTGGCGAACGTAACGATCTCCTCGAAGTCGTAACTTCCTTCTGGCGTCTTCGGTTCTTGCCTCAACGTAAACGTCCTCTTCAAGTCGGTTCCAAGGCCGACTAGGAAGTCTTCCATACATCAAAGTGAAAGGGCACTCCTCAGTGGTGGTGTTAGGAGTGTTGTTGATCCAATTCTCGATGTCTTGGACGTGGCGGACCCAATCAGGATGGCGTTGGTGAGTTTGCATCCTGAGGAACTTGACAACCTCCTGAATGTATCTTTCGGAGGGATTTCCACATGGATGACGTATGGAACAGAAAGAAACAGTTATCTCCCGCTCATTCATGGCGTCAACAAAACGATGTGTATTGAAATATGTGGCATTGTCAGCGAGAATGCGGCGCATTTTACCTTGATTTGCGATGAAATTGTCTATACAGCGGATGGCTGTATCTGTGTTGTAACATCTGGTGGGAAAGAGTCTTACGTATTTGGTGAAAACATCTACCATGACGAAAATGTTGCGGTATCCAAAAGTTCCAGGAATGAGATTTCCAAGAAAATCGACGGCGATGAGGTCGAGTTTGTTCTCCACAACTATGCTCTTGATGACGTTTTGGCACGTGCGGTTCTTGGTTTTTCCAAGTTGACACTGAAGACATGTGCGGACGATTGACTTGGCAATTGTTTTGTCCCTTTTGGCGAAGAAAGCTTCTCGAAAAGTGAGCCAAAGTTTGTGTCCTCCGATGTGTCCCAGGGTTTGATGTATTTCTTCCATCGCCTGACGTGCGAAAACCTCGGTGAGTACAACGTTGAACTGATCTCGGATCCGCTTCATCAGAATCCCATCTCGGATGACAAACTCCTTGTACTCATCCCGGTGGACTAATGCCTCTCGTATCTGAACGAAACAATCATCTTGCTGCACCTCATTGATCCTGACAAAGTCAAATAACCCCTCGGCTTCATACATGTTGTATGTGTTTACCTCAACGTGGTCGAAATGGCTCTTCAGATTGTGCATACGAGATATAGCATCAGCTGTTACATTCAAATCTCCTTTTATGTGTCTTATCTCAAAAACATACTCAGAAAGTAACAAGGACCATCGATAAATTCGGTTGTTAGAAAAACGAGTTGACATTAAAGATGTTAGAGCAGCATGATCAGACTCAATTATGAATTTCTTTCCTAGTAAATAAAATCTTAACTTGCTCACTGCATGAACTACAGCAAGCATTTCTTTTTCCGATACAGTGTACCTTAACTCATAGCTTTTCAAAATTCTGGAGACAAAACAAATTGGTTCTTCTCCATTCCTACCAATTTGAATCAAAACACCACTGATGGCTGTCTCACTGGCATCGACCCGTAACAAAAACTCTTTACTAAAATCTGGCAATAATAAACATAATGAACGATGAAATTCTGACTTTACATTTTCAAATGCTTCTAATCTTTCTTTTGTCCATGTGAACTTTTCATTCTTTCTTAACAATTCAAATAAAGGTGCACTGATGTGTGCTAATCTTGGAACAAACCTTTTGTAGTAATTGACTACACCAAGAAATCCTCTCAAAAGCTTTATGTTGCTAGGCCTAGGGTACTTTTTGATGACTTCTAGCCTAGATTCATCTACTCTTACATAATTTTCTGTTAAATCATAGCCTAAAAACTTTACTTCATGTTTGACAAACTCACATTTCGTTAAATTCACTTTCAATCCATTTCTAGCTAAAACTTCAACAACTTTGCGTAAATGCACTAAATGATCCACTAAACTTTGACTAAAAATTAAAATATCATCAATGTAATGAGCTACAAAAGAATTGTAGGGTTCTAAAATTTGTTGCATTGCTCGTATTAACGCGGCAGCTGAACTACTTAAACCATAAGGTACAACCTTAAACTGAAAAACGTTACCATCTACCATAAATCCACAAAACTTTCTAGATTCTTTGTTTAACGGTACCAACCAAAAAGAGCTCTTTAAATCTAGCTTAGTAAAATAATTCGCATTTGTACACCTTGCCAATAATGTTTCGACCGTGACAGGAGTTTCGAACTGCGGTCGTGTTCGTTCATTTAAACGTCGGGCATCCAGACACAAACGGATGTCTCCATTCTTCTTTTGGACGACGACTAAAGGATTGACATACCTTGTTAAGCCACGTTCAATTATCCCATCTTGTAGCATTTGAGAAACCTCAGCTCTGACTTTTTCTTGCATGTTCTTGGGAATCGGATAGTTTTTTACTTTGAAAGGTTTCGATTCATCAACTTCTAGAGAATGTTCATAACCAACTGCTAAACTTGGGAATTTATCAACTAGAGAAATGTACTGTTTTAAAATTTCTTTTACTTCAAACTCAACTTTCTCATCACAATTGATCTTAAAATCATTTAATTCATTTGGGAATTCAATCTGGGAATTGTTTGCTTCTAACTCTACTACATCATCAACAACATCTACTTCTAAAACCTCTTGGGATAAATCACTACCCTGTATACTATCACATTCAACAACTTTTCCATAACTCTGTATATCATTCTTAAAACAATCATATTCTAACAACTCTAAATTCACATTTTCCTTCTCTTTTCTTAAACAATTTATAATCCTCTCCTCACTAGGAGTCTCATCACACCAATTAATCCTCTCCTCTCCTACCTTAATCAATCTCTTATCTACATCTACAACCGCTCTCATCTTATCTAACAAATCTATCCCAATGATTCCATCTCTCTTTAAACCTCTTAATGATATAAATTCTCCCAGAAAAGTTGAATCCTTTAATTTGAATCCGGTAACAAAAACTCTGTTGATTGCAGCAATTACTTTCTTTGTAGCAGTGACAATGGTTATTTTTCGTGTTGGCATAAATTTCCCTGAATTTTCTTTCTCTAGCAATTTTACTTTCTCCTCATCTAAAATTGAAACCTCGCTTCCCGTGTCTACAAGACATTTCAAAACATTCTCACCGAACATTACATTTACATGTGGCAAATCTGAATTGATCGATCTTAAATTATCCTTTTGTAAAATGGTGTACATTTTTTTCCTTTTGGCTGGACTTTCTAAAAATCCTGCCCACGAGCTTCATTAAGTAGTTCTTTCGGCTTTGTTTGACCCTTTTGCTCATTAGTGTAAGACCTAGTGTCTTTTGATATAGCGCCAGTTTTGTTTGGAATCTGACTTGTTTCTATGTGATTAACATAGCGATTTGAATTCCACTGCACAGAATTACTAGGCAAACTTTTGTCAGCTGACTGATTTCGCTTGTGTGACCTCAGGCTCAAAATGCCTGGATAATTGCGTGATTAAGTCAGCTTCCAAAACGGGTGGATTTAAAAGTTTAAGAATATTGATTTTTTTTATGACATAAGATTCTCTACTATCTATACCGCACTTGTTAAAATTACCCAAAAATAGATTGGTTCTCACCCTTTGTTGTATCTGCTGATTCCAGTACTGCCTCTGGAACTCGTTTTGGAACTGGTCCCATGAATTGATTGAGTCCTCGATGAAATTAAACCAATCCTTCGCTTCATCCTTCATGGCGTTGCGTGCCATCCTCAGTTTGTTCCTGTCTCCAGGCACGGACTCTAAAACTTCGTTCAGATTTCTCAGAAAAGCCATAGGATTATGGGTTGATGACCCGAAAAATTTCGGCAATTGTTCTGTTTGAACAGGCATTGACAAAATACCGTTTCCAAAATGATTGAAATTGGGACTTTCTTGAAATGTCAATAATTTTCTATTTACATGTTCTTCGACTCTTTCCACACTCTCTATCAATTTTTCTTTAACTTCGCATTCTATCGCTTTGACTCTTTCCACCACCACATTTTCTCTCTCTTCCCATTTATTCTTGATTACATGAATCTCTTTTACACAATTTGTTATGGTTATCTCATTTGCTGTTGATCTTAAAGTATTCTCAATGACTTTACTCTCTACATTCTCTACTTTCTTGTCTACTCTAAAAATCTCTCTATTAAATATCTTCTTAGTTTCCTCTAACTGTCTAAAACATTCATCTTGTTTCTTTAAACATCTATCTTGTTTCATTTCAATTCTTTTAAACATGGCCATCACATCATTCAAACTTATACTTTCCTCTGTTTTTTCTGTTTCCTCCTGTCCACTATCAATCCCATGCGAATCCCCTGTCTCCATCTCTACATCATCCTTCACCTCAGGGATTGATTCCTCCGTCGGTTCCTCGATGATGAAAGATTTGTTGAGGACCGTGTCTACAGATTCCTCGCTTCCATACTGCAGTTGATCCCTCCAGGTTCCTGGTGCGACGTATGGAATGTTCTCGTTGGACTTTTGCGAAGCCATTTTTTTTTTTTTTTTTTTTTTTTTTTTTTTTTTTTTTTTTTTCAAAAATACAAAAAAAAATTGGGTTTGAGTAAAAAACTTCTCCGAAATTGATAACAAATTCAAGATACTCCGTGCAGAGTTTGAGACTCGAAAACGTGGTCTTTTGAGAAATATTAAAAATTTTCACAAAAAAAAAAACTCGTGGCCCCACGTTGGGATTGCCAAATAATTATGCTGTGCACAATAAAAAAAACTATAAAATTATAAAAAGTTTAATTTAATTGTAAAAGATTGATCAATCAAAAATGTAAAAGAGTAATATGCCAGGCGCCAATCTCTAAAGTAGAGATGAATTGTTGAAAGAACATGAAACAATTGAAACTCCAAGGTCATCTATTGATGGCAAAAGGCCTCAATAGGTGATTGTGAGTGAAAAAAAAAAAAAAGAAAAAATTTGTTATTGCCACGCAGTGAGAGGTATGAAAAATAAAGACAAGGAAAATGTATTGAAATATTTAATATTCTGTGCAAAACTAATTTCCAGAAATGTAAAACCTTATCAAGCTTAATTGACAGGCTTAAAAAAAAACTGGAAATATTTAAAGTTAAATATACAAATAAAAATGAAAATTCTGAACTCTGCAGGAGTGAAAATTTACATGAAATGCTCTCGTTTAAAAATCAAAAGACATATAAAACTACTAATCTAAACAAGATACCCATAAACTACTGAGCTATCAGTGGTAATTGCTAGAAGTAAGTTCTGCAAACTTTAATACGCGTGAATTTACGCAAACGTGACAACGACTTTTAAATACCTCTACGCAACCAAAAATGAATCGAACTTACCCCTTTCGAACGCCAATGATCACTGACCTCAAACCGGACAAGCAAAGCCGTGTGCGCCGGTCATACGCAAAAATGAAAATACTATTACAGTGAGACGTTCAACAAACGACCTCAACTCAACAAACAAATCAATTTAACAAATGTGTACTAAAAATCAACAATTAAATACATGAATTAATTATCAATTTTCTTCAAAACTTAAACTAACCAACTTATATCTTATAAATATAAAAAAAAACTTAAACGTTCAAAAAACTACTGGCTTTTCTCTGTTTTTTTTTCCACAGCAGTATGTACGTGTAATAGCATATGTTGTCAAGAAAGTTTTAAAGATCATTGTTCAACTGGAAGCTGACAAATAATTTCATTTCGCTACTACCGCCTACTTTTTCGAATAAAGCCTTAATCTACCAAAGCGTGCATTTGTACCAAAATTTTAAATTTATGTTTTTAAATGATTAGATAACTATGACATATGATATATCGTTGTAAAGAGAATTTTTTAGAGTTTTAAAATAGGTAATAGAATTGGGTACATTCCATTTAAAATTTTGTATATATTTGCTATTTCTAACACATTTTACGCTCATTGCTTTTTATTCTAAGGCATATAATAGGGAATCAGATGTAGAACAAATTTTCGTCTTTAATATTCTGTCGTATCTCTAACAATAGCTGAGATATCTGGGGTAACAGCTAAAAACAAACAGACTGTATACAGGTATCCCACCGAATCGGTTCATTGTAGTGTTTCGAAGTTCTAGTTGGTGTATGATTTTGAAGCTTGCAGAATAATTGTGGCCGACTGTCATCTATTTAGAGAAAATATTGTCAGCTTTATAGCCCATCCGCCTATACGAAGTATGCGATCTTCGGAAAGGTTGACCTAGAACGCCTAAAAAAGATCTCATTCAAAAAGATACTGAGCTATCTCAAGGGTCGGAGCTGTTTGGACAAACATTAAAGAGACAATCCGCTCTACAATAGGCATTAGTCATTGCAGTGGACAGGATGATTAGTCGAACTATGCACATGCCATCTTTCCTTATTGAAGGAAAGATGGCTCCGCGCAATACTCCACGCAAGCTTTGAGAGTGAAAATGCCAAGAATATCAATAGGACGGGAAGATTGATGCAATAAATAGAAGCACTATTTAGTCCAGCTTCATCTAGATTTTCGTAAGAATAAAACCTCATAACCATTCTATGTGTGGTCCTTTTAGCTACGCTCTCCACCAAAATGTGAAGAGGAGTAAGATTTAGTACCACTTCAATAGCTGCTGTTGGACAGGTTCTCATTGCCCCAGTTATGCATACACATGCTAATCTTTGCACTTTAGAGAGATTGGCTCTCTCAATGGCCAGATTAGTTCTCTCTTGCGCCAAGCCACTGCCCCACAAGTGATCATTTGTCTCACAATTGCTGTATACATTCAGAGCAGTATTTTTGGGTTGTAACCCCAGTTGTTGCCTGCAAAGTTTCTACAAACCACTAGAGCCTTCTTTGCCTTGTTAGTTACTTCAAGCTCATGCTTATTCCACAGAAATTTATTATCCAGGATGAGTCCTAGATATTTCACCTCCTTCTTTCAGTCTATGTCTTGCCCATCTATATTTATGGTCTTGAGGCTGGGACACATAATAGGACCGTTGTTTCTTAGGGAAAATTTGAATGCTTATCCTTATTTACAAATTTTGCTCGAGGATATTGTTCAAGCATTAATTTATTTATTTCCAAACCCCTCAAATCCTGCAGTATTCTCAAATGCCATCTGGTATCAGTAAGATGGAGCACAGCTGCATTATGGAGTTGATGTGCGCAAATACCTAAGTAAAATATTTCCACAGCGTTGGATTTAAGTCCATTAGACTTTTTCCTTTGGGGGCATTTGAAACCTAATGCCTATAAGACTGAACCTCGAAGAGTTGAAAGATCGAATTAGGATGGCTATTCAAGAGATAGCACAAGACGCCATTCAGAACTCATTAAGGTCATTTGTTGATAGATTAGGTTTTGTTATGCTGCTGAAGGTCTTCAGTTTGAACGTTTATTATGAATAGTCTTGTTTTGAATATTCTGTTGCTACTAATCATTTTCAAAATATGAAAAGGTACAGGGTAAGATAATAAGATAAGATAATTCTTTATTTGCCCAACAGTAAAACCATTTACAGGAAATATTAGGTAAATTCAGTATGAGGTGTAAACAAAACAAAAAAATATCTTACAATTCCATACACAGAAAAGGAATGTAAATAAATCAAAACTAATGAAGTTTACAGCACAACACTAATATCGTCGGCTAAGAGTGTTAATCTGCTAACTCCATCTAACCAAACTTTACAGGAGGCAAAAAAAACATTATAATTATTTCCAAACGTAGAATACAACAAAATCAAAAATCCTGTTTCTTTATAACTGGGTTTCAGAGGTTTCATTAATACCTAGTTTCAAAGATTTCTTTTAGTTTGGATTTTATTGAAGTAAAAAGCACATAGCAAAAACCAATTTTCGTCTAAAATGGAGTTAGCAGGTTAACACTTTTAGCCGACGATATATGTTTACAGCAAATGGAATTAAACAACAGTCAGCAACCAGTATTATTACACAACTTAATAAAGTTTTTACACATATGGTACACTGGGGACTTAATCATCACATTTGTTCTAGCGCCGGAAATCCTCAATGCTGTAGTAGACCGTATGTTAGTGACTGGTACGTTAAAGATAATTTGAGCGAGAAGCAAAGGACAATTAATCTTATTAATTAATAAATTCATCAAAAACTTAGCACTGTAACTACACTGTACTACCCATTCTAAAAGTTAGATATTTCAGAAATCGCTTTTGAATTTTTTTACAGCCAGGTTAAGGTAAGTATAGTATGGGTACCATATTAGCGACCCATATTCCACACGACTTCTCACATATGCATAATACAAAGTGTCCCAGAATTGTCTGGCCAAAATGGTATCACGGTATTCCTTGGATGAAAATATGAAGATTTGGTACGACAACCATTATGAAAAAGTGTCTGGTTTGACCGCTGTTGATGGTCAAAACTCTTAGAAAATTAAATGTTTTTTGCAATATCTTGAAAACGGCTGGATGTATTTAAATAAAACCGGATGTGCATTTTTTCAACATTGCAAGGCTTGTTTAGATGAAACGTTCATGTCCATCCGCAAGAGGTAAGTGGTAATTTCTTATCCATCATGGTACAAAAATGTGCAGAAAAATTTAATGACGGGGCAAAATAAAACGATTTTTCTGGTGATGCGCTGATTATTTCCGAACATTTTCGATCTCTTTGTAAAGTTTCTCCCGATGCGCCGTTTAGGCAGAAAAAATGTTCTCCTATCTCGGGAAAAGTACCAATCTTCCATTACTGTGACAAGTATTCAAGCTATGACATCAATGTCATAAAAAATGTCTTAATAAGTCAAAATCTCTTAGCCAAAAATTAGTCAAAAACGTGAATGAAAGAACCACTTTTGTTTTAGTTTTTTTTATTAATAAAGATGTGAAGAGTAAACGAAAAAGTAAAGTAAAAGTAAATAGTAAAGATGTGAATTTGTGGAGAATTGCGTAGTAAGAATTAGAGAAGGTTCTCGAAGTGACCACCATTCTCACGAATGCATAACTGCACTCTCCGGAGAAAGTTGAATTGAGTCCTCCTCAACATCTCTTGGTCATTCTTCAAGATGTTGAACTCTTGTTGAATGCGAAGAATTAGTTCTTGTTCACTACCCACAGGAGTCGCATACACTTTATTTTTCAGTGCCCCCCACAAGAAATAATCCAGAGGATTAAGATCTGGAGATCCTGCCGGCCATTCCACTGGCACACCCCGCCCTCTTCTCCCAATCCACCTTTGAGGAAACGTATTATGCAGGAATTGCTGTACGTCGAGGGTGTAATGTGGTGGAGCACCATCGTGCATGAACCACATGTTAGCCCTAACAAGAAGTGGTACATCATCTATTAGTTCGGGCAGATCCTCACGTAGAAAGGCCAAATAATTTTCTCCGTTCAGTCGGCGTGGCAAGAAAAATGGGCCTAGAATAAAATTGTTGATAATTCCAGCCCAAACGTTCACGCGAAATTCTGTCTGGAAGTTGTGAGAATTGAAAATTCCAGTACGCGTGAATCCAGCTTCGTCAGTAAATAAAATTTTGTGGTGAAAATTCTGGTCCTCAACTCTTTTGTTCTGAATAAAATTGCAGAAATTAAGTCTCCGATCGTAGTCAGTCGGTAGGATCTCATGAACTTTAGTCGCATGGTACGGGTAAAGCTGTTGTTCCCTCAACACACGATTGACACCACTTTTCGACACGTTCAATTCCAATTCCAGTCGTCGAGTACTAATGTTCGGATCTTCAGCTACTCTATCGAGAATTTGTTCTTCCATCTCTGCGTTCAGGACACGATGAGGGCCACGATTCGCACCTAAAGGAACAAACCTGCCAGTTTCACGGAGAGTTCTTTCCACCCTCGCAAAAGTTTGTCGGTTAGGTGTACGACGGTTCGGATAGCGCTCAGCGTACTCTCGGACACAGGCTCGAAGTTTATCGCGACAAAAACCCATAACTTTGACCATATCGGTCATTTCTTCGTTGGAGAAAGCCATTCTTATAATTTCAAGTAAACGTCAAGCTAAAAACGTCAACTATTATTTTTTATGACATTGATGTCATAGCTTGAATACTTGTCACAGTAATGGAAGATTGGTACTTTTCCCGAGATAGGAGAACATTTTTTCTGCCTAAACGGCGCATCGGGCGAAACTTTACAAAGAGATCGAAAATGTTCGGAAATAATCAGCGCATCACCAGAAAAAAAATCGTTTTATTTTGCCCCGTCATTAAATTTTTCTGCACATTTTTGTACCATGATGGATAAGAAATTACCACTTACCTCTTGCGGATGGACATGAACGTTTCATCTAAACAAGCCTTGCAATGTTGAAAAAATGCACATCCGGTTTTATTTAAATACATCCAGCCGTTTTCAAGATATTGCAAAAAACATTTAATTTTCTAAGAGTTTTGACCATCAACAGCGGTCAAACCAGACACTTTTTCATAATGGTTGTCGTACCAAATCTTCATATTTTCATCCAAGGAATACCGTGATACCATTTTGGCCAGACAATTCTGGGACACCCTGTATAATGTTTTAATAGTAAGCGGATCATGAAAATACTTTGATGATCTAATTATGAAGTCTAAACTTCTAGATGCCACCTAACACATCGAAGAAATATGGTCACTAAAGGTAGTTGCGCATCAAACAAGATGCTTAGGTCCTTAACTCTATCGTTCCTTGGCAAGGGAGTAATTTGTTTAGTGAAAGATACAATTACACACTTTGCAGTATTTAAAAAGATTATTTTTGCACCAATTATCAATTATACACAAATTTCTTTGTAGGTGTATACAATCATCAACCACTTCAACTGTAGTATATATTCTTAAATCATCTGCGTATCCCAGGAAATTGCAGTCCAGTTCCGCAAAGAGATCGTTTATGTACAGGCTGTCCCACCGAAGACTGGGTCTTTGATTGCAGCTCTATTTCTCATTTTAGAAAGAAACCGTTTCTACAAGAATGTTATAGAATCCAATGCTGCATCACCTAAAAATATTTTGGACTATACAGAGTGTCCCAGAAGTAGGCAAACGGATACTTACTTCGTTATTTTAAATGGAACAGCCTATATATTATTTCATTTTTCAATTCTACGTAGAAAAATAACATGACTTCATATAAACTACTATATGTCTATCTTTAATAACAACGTTGTTATTTACTCTTTTGTCAAAAGTAGTCCCGATGCAAAGCATCAGTTAAGGCGGCGTGGTTTATATTTGCATTTGTTTTAAACATTCATATTTTAAATATCATACATACATACTTAGTCTGATTCAACATTGAAATTAAAATCGATGTAATTGTATACAGGTGTCCACTATAGCCCTGAACATTTGCTTAACTTTAATCCAAGGTAACTTGATTTTTTTAAATGGCACCCTATATTTTTGCTTATATTAAATTAATCCTTGCCCAAAACCCTATCAATCCAATAATTTTTCCGTTAATTTTCAGGTCGCCTTGGTATATAAAAGCTAAACAATTGAATAAAGCTGCGAATTAGCAAATACATGTCAGTATCGGGTCATAATATAAAACTAATAAGAAGTTTTTTAAAAAAAGAAAAATTTTATGTCATTTATGTATGATCAGAAATTATAGAACATATTTTTAGTTGGCCATGGTAATTGTTTCGCAATAATTAAATCTCAAAACTGTCAAAAAATAATTTTATATACGTAATACCTTTTCCTTGCTCTCTCATTGCTTGTTTATTTATTTTCTTATACATGTTGTTCTATACTTCAAAATATGCAATATTCAAAAGAAGAATTTGTTGATATGATGTATTTGATTGGTACGTAACCATTTATATCATTTTCCCAATTACATATATTTATATCTATTTATATTCCAATTTTACTTAATTTTTCAAATTTTACATTTAGGTGAATGTGGATGAAATTGTCTTTTGGCTTCAAAAATATATAGACAACGGTATCCAAACAGACAGTATCCAAAAATGGAATGTTTTAATGTTAAACACCGGTTTGAAAGCATCTGTGCTGTTTAATAAACGTTATCATCATATTAATGAAAATAATGAGTTCAATGTTTTTGCTTCTGTGGTTAAACAGTCAAGTGTGAGCACGAGGCATATCAGCAGAAACGCTGAAGTGTATATAAGAGTACTGTTCAAAGGATTCTACAGATACATAAATATCACCCTTATCACGCATCCATACATCAGCAGCCTACAGATGTTGATTACGGAAGGCGAATAAGACTTTGTGACTCATAGGTAGAAGGTAGTCTCCAGAGTAATGGTGTACCGATCAGAAAGAATGCTCACGTTTATGCACAAGACAATCCTAGATCTGTAGCAACACGTGCGGTATAAGGTAGATGGAAAACAAATGTATGAGGAGGAATTTTGTTGGATGTCACATTGTGGGACCCTTTTTCTTCGAGAATAATTTAAACGGAGAGCGATACAACTATTTTTTGCAAACGCAATTCTATGAAATGTTGGGGAACTTACCACTAAGGGAGGCATTTTTAGCCGTTTCACCAGAGTTGCTTCAAAAAGTAACGTTAAAGGAGATAGATATATTTTTCAGAGAAAGAGGACATTTTTGAACATCTCCTTATCCTTATCGACAACGTAGGCGCCCTGTTGCCTCAACTACAATTGTGTGTAATGTAAATATTTCTTGACTGTACTGGTTTGAAAAATTGTGTTTACATCTACTTCACTTCATCGCACACGTTGTTCTGTATTTCAGATCTGAAATAACTACAACTATAATGTTATCGCCAAAGCGATTATTTGTACCGTAAAATATTTTAACACCAACAAAAGTGTTGTTGGTGGAACAAAACAAAAGTTTTGGAATATACTTACAAAACTTTACTGCAATACCAATTTATTTTTGAACCGATTGCAATGTAAGGACAATACTTTTTTTGTTGGATTTGCAATGTCATTTTTCTCCGTGTTGATATCATCATTTAGCCACGTTTCCGTTAGTGAAATAATTTTAGAATCACATACGCTAGCATTGATATGATTTGATCAATTCTTGATCTTACACAGGTAAAAATATAGCGGAGTGAAATACAGAGTCTCCGATTCGGAAGGATTTATGTAGAGAAAAGAGCTGTATATCTACAAAACGGTGGGCATTTTATCACTTTCGGACAAAATCCCTACCGAAACGGAGGTTCACAATGTCCTCCGTTTTATTTTAACCTCAACGCGGAGAAAACATCCTTCTTATTATTTCCGCCAGAGATATTTGTATATCTAACTCCCAAACGCAGTTAAATGTATTCATTGCATATTATCTTCTCTCCATATCAGGGTTATTTTTATTGCAGCTACTAAACGCTGTTAAATGTATCCGATTCATGTAATATTCCGTTTTTATCGGAGTTATTTTTTTGAATAGAATACGTAGTTTTAGTTGCATATTTATTTCCATCACTTTTACACCGAACAGGAGAAAAATAATCCTTTCGGGAATTTTTTTTGTCCAAAGTGGAGTTCGGTTAATGCTCGTCGATGAACGCATGCGTAAACGTTGTATGAGGGAGCCACTTGAAAATGGCATTAAATAGCAGACGTATAGTTCTGTATGTACAGATACACATCGTGTATGAACGGAAATGGCAGACAAGAAATATAATATATATTTACGCATAAAGTATCAGAATATCAAAAGGTGGGTGAAAGTTGAAGGACAGCACATTACCAAATTTTATGTAGATAAACCAGGTAAGTGAAATGTTTAGCAGAATATCATGTTATTGGTTATACGTGCTTGTGCTTTATAATTTCTTTTTCTGTACACTACTTGCAATTTGCAGTTATAATATGAAAACGATATTTATCCTATGAAAATTATTAAAATGTAATAGTGTGTTTGAATTAAGTATGTAGAATGTAAAAAATTATTATATTAATATTGGTTCAATATAATGAATAACCCTGACTTAATTATTATTACCTAATTAAGGACGTTCAAATACTTAGTTTCCTATTTGTTCTTTAATTTCTTATTAAATGTGTTAGTTTCCTGTTAATATATACCATGTAATACTAAGTAATAAGTCAACATGTTATCGTTATGTATATGTCGTGTTCGTGTTTCCTTAATATAAACTCTTCATTTCAAAATGACCTTTAATTTAGTATATGTATTTAACATAATTATCTACTCTCTAGCTCCAGAATTTCGCCAATTCGTGTGTAAAAAGTAATAACCACACTTATGTCACTCTTTTGGAATTATATGATTGTTACAGTTTCAGTATATCAAAAATAAAACATTCTAAGAAACAAAACGGCTTTGTTGTTTATACCTCTCCTATATAGATTTTTACTCTTTGAAAAGCACAGTCTTCCATGCACATTTCGTAAGATGTGACAGAAAGTTGTTTCATGTAGACAGCATATGTATTCCCAGGAAAAGAATTTTAAAGCTGGTTTGTATTGATTGTTTCCGATGGCTGTGCTATGTAAATACAAAATTGAATTGCTGGTTTCGTAATGGAAATATGTATGTAATTTCATGTATTATGAAAAAAATTGACTTCGTTTTGGTTTCCAGTAACTTCGCTATGAAATCAATTAATTCTGATATGGAATTAGAAACGCTGGCTAAAAGAGGTAATTTCTTCTATTTCGGAAAAAGTTACCTCCGATATGGATTTCAATAGCACCGTCATGGAACAATAGTTTCCGTAACGGAGGCATTTTCGTCTGTCAAGGAGGGGATGTACTCTTAAATGGAGTTAGGATCTCTCCTTGGCGATGGTAATCTCATCTATTAAGGAGGTAGTTACCTCTCATATGGATTTCAGTAGCTCCCATTAACCTCCCAGCGGTATGTTTTACCTTCGTAAGAGGAGAAACATCCTCCTTATTGGAGGAAATTCACAGTTTCTAGGATGAAATTGCCTCCACGTTTCTTCCGTTGAGGTGTAAAATATTTAACTCTTAAATGGAGGCTCCTTGAACGGATGGTCGCGAGGGAACACCGGAAAAGTGTTGAAACGGTGTTAAATCCAACTCCGTATTTTTATCTGTGTATGCTACGAACATTCTGATAGCGGATGTTAAGAATGTTCTCGGTTTTGTTGGGCATTACTAGTTTAAATTAGTCCCGGACTTTACAATTTTAGGTACACTCTAAAGTATTTTATGTATACATCCGTCTCTCCCTTAGCTCTGCGTTCCAGAAGCTCCTCCCGGACAGGGTGATCGATTAAAAAAACTGCCGATGACGTTATATCTCGAAACATGTGATAGTTGTTGAAAATCAAAGTATATCACGCACTAGAATAAAAATACTACAAAACCTTCTCTTAAGCTTATTTTTTAATAGAACTCATAATTTGGTCAGAAATCAGGTGTTCCCATTTGCTTAACCCTGTATAAGATATACGCATGTCATACCTGCCAAGGTTTTGTCGATTTTGATCAAAGACCGGAATTCACTTGCAGGGCCCTCTACATGTTTCTGGACTGTTGAGTTTGGGGTACTTACCTTTTTTTTTAATTCCTACTTTCAAAATTTGTATTGTTTAATGATGGCAGTCATTAAAATATCTGGTCAACCTACCCAGAATAAAGCTTATAAATAAACACAATGAAGGTAAAATACTTAGTGAAAGAAAATTTAAAGTACTCTGTAAATGTTATCTAGGATTCGTGTGTTATCGTGTGTTCATGCTTGGATCGCACATACTTTAGATGTGTATAATATAAGTAGTGTAAAATAAAATAAAAAGAGAATCTGGTAATGTAATTTTATTTAAGTTCAGAACATACACAAAAACATATAAACAATATTCTTGATATCTGTTATGAGTATTTATATACTATTTAACGGATTACATTCCTCTGTTTTATATTTGACGACCTTGCACTTTCTAAACTTTGCTACTAACAATAAAATAATCCCAAGTAACAAAATAGAAAATGTGCTGTATACACCAATTACTAAAGCCGTGTAATTTTGGTTTAAACTGGTATTCTCTCCATAATTCATTTTTAGGTTTGATGTATTAGAGGGAATTGTTTTTTTTTCAGTAGATGTTATTGGTAATAACAAACCACTATTGTTTTTATTATAATCGAGCGTTGCACTGGAGTTTCCCTGATTTTTTGATAAAAAGAATTCCAAGCTATTTTTAATGTCCTTGGCAAATTTTATACGGTCCTCTCTTAGAATTTGTGAGAAATTTGTTTGGAACGCCATCCACTGCCCCATCGTGACATTTTCAATTTTTAACAAATCAATTCCCCCTTCAGTTGGTGTATTATTTCCCGACTTAAACATATTTCCAATTTTGTACAGTGCATTTTCAATGGTATGTTCTAATTGTTGATGGAAATCTTGTAACTGCTTGTTCAACTTAATTCCCCCTTCAGATGGTGTTTTATTTTCCGGTTTAAAAATATTTCCAATTTTGTAAAACGCATTTTCAATGGTATGTTCTAGTTGTTGATGGAAACCTTGTAATTGCTTGTTCAATATATTCCAATTAGAATTAGACTGATTCTGTTGTAAAATTGCCAGACGTGTCGAAAAATTTTGCTGTTCTACAAACAATTGTTGCATATTTTGCAAGAAGGAGCTAAATAATGTAGAATTTTCTTTCTCAATCTGGGTTGGCAAATATTCTGAAAAGGTGCCTGTCGTGTTTTTGTGAGTAGCAGCACATTTCATACCAAAAATATTTTCTGTTGTTTGTGTTGTACCGTGAACGATTGTAATATCACTTTGGAGTAAACTATATGTGATATCAGCTAATATGTCACAGTTCCACAAATTATTGTCGAGATTAATTTTTGATAATCTACCCAGCCCATTATATTGAAAGTATATGAAACGATTGTCATTTAAATAAAGTTCTTTTAATCCTTGTAAATCATGGAAAAATGCTTTTGGAAGGATTCTCAAATTATTGCAGCTCAAATCCAATACCTCGAGTTTCTCTAATTTTGCAAAAGTACCTATCGTTATGCTATTCAATTGAGTCGATGACAGATTTAGAAATTGGAGTTGCGTTTTGTTCTGGAACAATCCTATTGGTATTTCGAACAGAGGATTGTTATTTAAATGTAAAAATTCTAAGTAATTCAAGTATGTAAACGTTTCGCTAGAAACACTTAAGTTGTTCCAAGACAAATTGAGATTTTTTAATTTTACCGACTGCGTTGCATTAATACTAAATTCTGTTATATTATTATGCGATGCATTTAGATAAACTAAATTTGAACACAACATGTCTATTATAATCTCATTTATGTAGTTATATGATATATCTAATTCATTTAAAGAATTACAGTCTTCAAATGCATCTTCTTCAATTGTATTGATAGAATTTTGTGATAAATCTAACGTGACCAAATTAGGTGGAGTAACAAATCGTTTCGATAAAGTTTCTACTGCATTATGTGACAAATTTAGCCGTTTTAAGCGTTTCAAATGGGAAAATGTATTGGCAGCTACAGTCGTTGTATTAACTCCTGTCATAGTTAAATTCTCAAGACTGTCAAAATCAGCAAATAAGTCCTCGTTAACATTTGGTATGTTACTCAAGTAAATTTGAACGCTTTCAATAGCATGTCGTCGTGTAGTTTTTAGGTAATTTACCACCTGGTCACAGCTGAGCTCATAGTAATCTTTAGAAGTACAGTCATTATCACATATTCTTCTTTCATGATAATTTAAATAATGATAGTTGTTCGAAGAACAAAATGCATGGGGACAATTCAGGGGCGTACGTAATAAATTTTCGGAGCAATTTTGGTTAGAAATCTTTACGAATAATGACAATAGTATCATGATAATCGCAAAGCAGTCCATTTTGCTGAAACGAAAAAAACATTTATTAGATACATTTATACAACATGACGTAAGTAGGTTGTGTTAACGTTGTTTACGTAAAAGGAATTGTTCTCTAAGAACTTACTGAACACAACAGCAGATATCATTAAAATATTTTCCATAGAATTAACTTAAATTAGAGAACGATCTGATAATTGGGTAAAAAGTCAGTACGGAAAGTTGAGCAATATTTTATTTGTATACACTAAATGCATGCAACAATTTCAATAGCTACACCTGCCTTCTCCTGGGTCAAATTGTTTAAACAATAAATAAAATTAGAATTAATAAGTGAACCAATAATAAGTTTCTACGCATAAAAAGCATAATACTACAGTCTAGTAAATGCATGGTACCCCGAGAGTGATTCTGTCATATTTTGGCTGAATATCTTGAGGATCCGAGAATGAAAACTAGGTAAGAAACTAGATCGAAATTTTGCAGGAGAGCAATAAAATTCATTATTAATCAGGCATTTTGCAATTTTGTATTTTCTCTCAAGGTACGCGTTAAATGTATTTACATTTTAACAGCTACTGTCAAAGATAATGTAATATGCCCGTGTAGCAGGGTTGGGCATCTGTTATTCTTTATTCCGTATTAAGTTATTGTTGAATAAAACTATGGGAAATCATTTGAATGAAGAATTATTTCAATAAAACGTTATTTGAATAAAGCATTATTGGAATGACTCTATCGCCAAATAAATCGTAAATAATTTATTACTAAATAACACCGAAATAAATTTAGATTAGGTATATGCATACATGTTTGTGCAGGTAATCATATAAAAATGATCGCTAATGTTAGGAAGTGCATCGGTAGGACGACATGCCAGTAATAATTATATCCGGCGACATCTTCGACATTCCTTTAGATTTACGTGATGTAATTTCTGAAGTCGATAAACAAACCTTCAAACTTATAAAAATTCCACTTATTTTTTCCCACACAACTTTAATCTCTTTAAAAATTGGCGGGCAATATTTAAATAAAATCCGCTGATGTTAGAAAGTGTACCAGTAACACGACATGGCAGTAATAATTATATCCGCCGATATCTTCGACATCCCTCAAGATTTACGTATTATGGTTTTTGAAACCGATAACCAAACTCTCAAACTCATGAAAATCACATTTATTACAACTTCGAATGTCCTCTAGATATGGCGAGTAGTATTTATATAAAAATTTCTGTTAATGTTAGGAAATGTACCAGTAAGACGACATGGCAGTAACAATTATATCCGTCAACATCTTCGACAAGCCTCAAGATTTACGAGTTGTCATATCTGAAGTCGATGCACAAACCCTTATACTTATAAAAATCGCATTTATTTTTTCTATCACAACCCCCAATATTCCTCAAAACTGGCGGGTAATATTTATGTATACAGGGTTAGTAAAAAGTCCCGGAACGGTCGAATAACTTTGTTATTTGAAAATTATGATTTCTGAAATTTGGTATGGGGGTATAGTTAATATAAATGCATTTTATGCAATACAGTTAATATTTTTTTCACTTCCGGTTTAATCGGCAATACGTCCAATTTTTTTTTTTTAATGGAGCGACCAGATTTTTTTAACACTTTTGAATGCAAAATAAAAAACTACGTTCAGGAAGTATTAAGATGTTTATTTTTATTCACAAGAAAACAGTTAAAAAATTAAAAAAGTGTCCTAATACAGAAAAATCAAGATACCTGTCTATTCAGGTTGCGATTACAATAACTGTTCAAAATGCTCTCCATTTACAATTTGACAAAAATGTAAACGGTCAGTAAAATTTCTTATTGAATTTTGTATTTGTTCTGGAGTGATGCGATTGGCTTCTTGAACTATTCTCTCTTCCAATTGTTCAAGATTATGGGGCGATTTTTGTACACTTGACATTTCATGTGACCCCAAAAGAAAAAATCTAATGGCGAGAGATTTGGCGAACGTGCTGGCCATTCGATTGCTCCTCTACGTCCGATCCAACGTCCCGGAAAAATTTCATTCAAATAATCGCGGACATTATGGGCAAAATGGGGGGGAGCTCCATCTTGTTGAAACCAAAAATGTGCATTAGGGTGATCACCTATGTTTGCATTTGGAAAGAGGGCCGCAAGTGCTGGAATAACCTCATTTCGCAATAAATTTAAGTAGACGTTGCCAGTTAAATTTCCTCTTATAAAAAATGGTCCTATGATGTTGTTTCCAACAAGACCAGCCCAGACATTCACCTTTTGAGGACGCTGTGTATGGACTTTTTCAATCCAATGCGGATTTTCAATTGACCAGTAGCGACAATTATGCTGTTCACAGTGCCGTTGAGACAAAACGTTGCCTCATCTGAAAAAATGATGTGATCTAAAACATTAGGCTGCTGCTCGATCAATTCCGTCATTGTTTCGCAAAATTGTAGTCTACGATCTGGATCATCTTCAGTTAACTCATGGACGGGATACATTTTATAGGCTTTCATTCTTGCTGATTTAAGAATCGTATGAGCAGATTTTTGAGAATTTTTGAATTTGACCTAATTCTGTTGTGGACACGTGATGATTTTCTTCCACTGTAAGTAACATATTCAAACTAGTTTCTTCATCTGTTGCTGTTAATGGACGTCCCCTTCTAGGTAAATCCTTCACCTGACGAAAGACTTCAAACTTTTGAATTGTTCGGCATACCGTACTTTTACTAATGTGACGATCCGGATAAACAGTATTAAACAAAATACGAACCTCTTCAAAAGAACGTTGACGATCACCGTACCCACGCATCATTAATATCTCAATTCGTTCTGATTCAGTAAGTTTTTCTGCCATTTTCAAATGTGTCAATGTTTAAAATAAGTAAATTTATAGCGATGCAAAAGTTAAAACGCTTTTAAAATTGTCAAATGTGACGGCAAAAAGAATGCAAACACTAAACAACAACTTCTTTCAAAGGTACCTTAATTTTTCTGTATTAGGACACTTTTTTAATTTTTAACTGTTTTCTTGTGAATAAAAATAAACAGCTTAATACTTCCTGAACGTAGTTTTTTATTTTGCATTCAAAAGTGTTAAAAAATCTGGACGTTCCATTTAAAAAAAAAAATAGGACGTATTGCCGATTAAACCGGAAGTGAAAAAAATATTAACTGTATTGCATAAAATGCATTTATATTAATCATAATTTTCAAATAACAAAGTTATTCGACCGTTCCGGGACTTTTTACTAACCCTGTATAAAAAGTTCCGCTAATGTCAGAATATGTACCAGTAATAATTATATCTGCCGATATCTTGGACATCCTTCAGGATTTACGTATTGTCGTTTTAGAAACGGATAACCAAACTCTCAAACTTATGAAAATCACATTTATTTTTTTTTCCACAACTTCCAATGGCCTTAAAAAATGACAGCAAATATTAATATGCAAGTTCCCGCTAACGTTAGAAAATGCATCGGTAGGATAAAACCTCAAACTTAACAATAATTTCCTATAAGTTTGAGGAATTGTTTATGATTTATATAGGTTCTTCATAACTGTTTAGAGAACCGAAACCGCTATCATAACTGTTTTGAACCCCTGTACTTAGGTATTTTTTTTAAAGCCAGTGTTTGCTTCATACAAACAATCAAACATACACACGTAGATAAACAAACTCACACCATCTCTTTATTGTTACTATAGAATATACACGAAGGAATTACTCCATTAGAAAATCATTACAAATGAAGGTAGTTATTTGAATAACAGTAATTATTTGAATAAAAATGAAAATTATTACTTGAATAAGAATATTTATTTGTATAACAGTAGTTATTTGAATGAGAATGATCATTTCAATAATAAGTATTATTCAAATGACGAATCATTATTTGAATGAAGAATAATTATTTAAATGAAGAATAATTATTTGAATGATGAATAATTATTCGTACGATAAATAATTATTTGAATGAAGAATAATTATCCAAATAATTATTTAAATAATGAATGAAATAAATGTTACTGTTAGTTATTGAATAATTGAATATAAATAAGAAGTTATCAATTATTTCTGAATAAGATTAAAGACGTTATTCATTTACTTTTAATTATTAATCTAAATAAATTTTGCCCAACCCTCCCGTGTAGTTTTGCAAATAGAGAGAATTGGAAAAACAGGATAAACCTAGATCTGATCCGAAACTAAACAATAATGTAAATGATGCTGTTATTTAAGATGTAGCATATGTTTTTGATGGGGTTTCTGCGTTCACAAGTAAATTTATATACCTGGTTGTGCTTAAAGTTTATTTTAGACTTGTTTTGTATAGAGAACAGTATTCCAACATTGAACCAAATATTAAAAATGAAAATATTAAATTTCATAATCAAGGTTAGATTTTTCTGTTACACTCTCTTTAAGATCGTTTAAAAGAACATGTTTATATTTTTAACATATTCTTTTGTATAATGTAAAATCGAATAGCCACAAAGCGTCTCTTTGTCTAAAAACTATACAGAGCTGTATGTATGGCTCGATCTAAAAATGTATGACCAAAATCGCGATTCAAATGGGTAATCTTCTTTTGGAAGGAACTGTTCCAACTAATAACGTTAATACGTTAATAGGTATGAAATCTAATGAATTCAAAATTATAATACCACTGTAGTAAAAACTCTCTTAACGCGCTTTAGAAACCCTATAGTAAGAAATTTTCGAATGGAACTACGAAATTATTGAAATGTTGTACAAAAGCACCAAACTAAACTGGACGACATAAATAGTAAACTTATAGTTCTGGCCATCCAGATAGTCTACATCATCGCGTCGCACACATTAAATTAATCTTTTGGGTTGTGAACTTGATAAGATGCAAAAATATGCTTTGTTTAGTTTAGAAAATAAGAACTCTGGAATTCGAATACACTATCGGACGGTTATTGAATAATAACTGATAAGAACTTTATTATACCCACACACACACACAACTAATTGTACAATAATTGAAGGAATTATTTAAACCAAAGAAACAATTTTTAAGCATACTTCGTTCTTTCAAAGCAATATTGTTTGTGTTGAAGGATCAGGTATTTCAAATACAAATTTTTCATTTTGCTTTACTCTTATAGGTAATTACATATTTCAACAAACTACTCTTGTTAAATATTTTATATTATTATAGTATTTACTTACGTAATAATTTCGCGTGCACTGGCTCCAACAGACTGACACATTAATAAGTGCAGATAGTTCTGCAAAAAAAACGCTGCATTACGGAAAGCGATAGCAATTGTGATAAATAATTCGCCTACATTAATGTAATGTTGCAATAACACAATTAAATGTCTAATAATTTATTTAATTTGTAATGTGCAAAATAATCACAATGCTACACTGCGTCGTCCATACATGATGTACCCAAATGAGAACAGATAAGATAATTTTTTTTTTATTTGTTACATTGGTACAGCGATTCTGATGTGCATTGACGCTTAATTTTATGAAATATTTTAAAGTCTTGTTGGGTTAACGTTTTGATATGTTTTCAATAAGCTCACTGAAAAAAAAAAAACGGTTTCACCATAATTTTATGTTTACGACATTATGTTAAGTATAAATACAACTGTTGTTAAGGTAGCGATATAAGTATTTTTAATATTAATATAATTTTTTGTAAAATACAATCGTAAACGATCGTTAAACGTCGTAGAAAAGTTGTTCCGCACAAGACATTTTAACCAATCAGAAGGTAGCTTAATACCACAAATCGGCCTAATTCTACCCCATCCACTTTCATTTTATTACATGGTAAGGCATGTCGAACATTGAAACATTTTGTGATTAGGCAGATACAATTATCAAGTGTGTGTTGAGTGTGTTTAACAAATTTAAAAGGGCAGTAATGCAACTTAAAGAATTGTTATTAAAATTAACATTTGAATTACCACATTTACATGTTTGTTCAATAAATCGTATAAACTTGATAATAACGTATTAAAATCACCAGTAGGTGATCTGCAGATACCTGAAATTAAATAGGATTTGTCATTGTAGAGACATAATCCCTGCAGAGTCAACGGTTATACCACGCATGTGCGTCTCCCACTCATTCTTCTTACTGCAGTAGGTATTCCCCTACGCTCAGTCATTGGTCATAGCCGCTCATAGCTCGCAATCTACACGCAGAATTGTGTTAATTTTTAGTGACCGTGAAACATATTGTATTTTTATTATGAAAATTAATAAATTGCAATGTGTATTGCTTTGGACACACGTACTTATAAACTCAAAAGGTGTAATGAAAGCGTAAAACAGTAATTTATAGTATCTATTATTTACTTAAAAATAGTCTTTGCTCATGACAAGAAAACTAAAGTAATTCTAATGAACGAAGAACAAAACTCTCATAAAGAAATAATAAATTTAACGAAGGAAAAATAAAACTTAATTCTGAGTAAATAATTTTAAAAAATGGAAACTTAAAAGTAACTCTCAATAATAAATTAAATAAACTTTAACACCAGCTCGGTTACTATTCTATTCGTAATAGTAATAAATAAAGAAATATAAAATTAGGGTTTGTTCATGACAGGGAAATCAAAGTCATTCTAATGAATTTCGGGCAAAACCCTCAAAAAGAAATAATAAATTTAATTCTGTGATGGGTGGAGACTGTGGCTTGAAAACTATAACAAAAATCCAAAAGAAGAAGTGAAAAAATGCCTTACCACAAAAATTAAAAGATACACATCTAAATACGTATTTCGGCAACTAAGTTGCCATCTTCAGTAGAAACAAGTGAAGAGCAGTGTTAAACGTAGTGTTTTCGGCTAAGGTAAACCTTGGAAGATATGCTCTTCACCAAACCACTAGTGATATGCTCTTCACCAAATCACTAGTGATTTGGTGAAGAACATATCTTCCAAGGTTTACCTTAGCCGAAAACACTACGTTTAACACTGCTCTTCACTCGTTTCTACTGAAGATGGCAACTTAGTTGCCGAAATACGTATTTAGATTTGTATCTTTTAATTTTTGTGGTAAGGGATTTTTTCACTTGTTCTTTTGGATTTTTGTTATAGTAAATTTAATGAAAGACAAATAAAAATTAAGTCTGGGTAAATAAATTTAAAAAATGGAAAACTAAAATAAGCCTTAATAATAAGATGAAATAAACGTTAATTTTTTAAAAATCATTGAACCTTCAAACAAAAGGTTCCCCCATCCTTGGCTAAACAAAGTTCTAATGTGTTGTAGAAATTAATTCTAACATTCTCCAACATTTCTGGGCTAATGTTGTTTGACGTTTGAATAATTTTATTGCGCAACTACTCTAAATTAACTGGTCTAACGTCCTCATTGCTATAAATTATTTCTTTTAAATAACCCCAGTAAAAGAAATCGAAGGGAGATAAATCTGGTGAACGTGGCGGCCATTTGATATTTTCAGAATGAGTTCCGATCCACCGGTTAGGAAACTGTTCACTTAAATAGTTTCGGACAGCCACTGCATTATGTGCAGGGCAACCATCTTGCTGAAAGTAGATGTTTTGCATATTTATGTCGGGAAGTTGCTGTACAGTGGGTAGAATGTGGGTGTTCAGTAATTCTAAATATGCATTTGCGTTCAAATTGCCCTGGATAAAAAAAAGGCCCAATAATATGGTTGTTTAACAAACCTGCCCAAACATTTACTTTTTGCTGTTGCTAACTAGATGATTTTAAATATCTGTACTCGTTTTGCTCGACCCAGTATGTTGTCACAGATGAATTGTGACTTCTAACCAAAGGAAAGGAAGATTCATCGGTAAAGATAATATTGTTTACCAAATTAGCATCTCGGTTAATTAACTCACTTAACTTTTCTCAAAATACCATACGCTTGAATGCGTCCCCGGGAAATAATTGTTGGTGTTTAGAATATTTGAAATTGTGATACCCATTTGCTTTGATTATTCATTGAACGGAAGAACGGGATATGTCTAAATCATTGGAAATAGTGCTAAATGACATATTCGGATTTATTTCAACTACTAGCACATACTAAAGCGGACGTATTATTAGAAATTCTGCGAGTTGGAAATGATGTTTTTAAATTGTCGACCGAACCGGTATTGTCGGTTTTAGTTTTTAATTTAAAAATTGTGGCTTTATTTGGAATAGGCCTGTTGGGGTATTTAGCTGCAAACACGTCGCATACCCTTTGAAAAGAATCGCCAGCGTGATACCACCGCATCATCTCAGCTCTCTCCTCTACAGTATAACGCGGCATTTTCCGCAAAAATATGTATTTAAAACATAGACAACCAACTTACTTGAACTGACTAATATTACTGATCACTGATAAGTCTACACCTGCTATTATCGTACTACAGCGCCACACCTCGCTGTTAGGTAGAGTGGGAGACGGTAGGAGTATATGTACTTCCCCGCCGTTTACTTGGCACAGGTTAAGGCTCTATACAAAACTACCACAGCAGTACTCAAAGTATTTCTCTATAGCTGCAATATCCATGTTTTCAGGTTTCATGTTAAAGTGAGTGCTCTCATAAATAACGCAACTAGCACCCCGTAGGTCATTCTAGAAAAATTACTAACTTGTACTAAACTAACTTGTATACAAAAAAGGGAGTAGTAGATTGCATTCTGAGAGACTCTATCAAGCACAAAAATTGTAAGTCTTTATAGTGCAAATGAAGTTCAGCTGGTTTTTGTTGCGCGCAGGCTGCGAATATTATAACACATAAAAGAGGATTATCAACTTATTGTTAGTCCTGTAGAGTAAAACAATTCGTTACTAAGATCAATATTACTGTCGATGTACTTATGGTACGAATAAATAAAACACATCATAAACTATTAAATTATAGCTTTATTTCTTATAATTTGGGGGTCTATATAAAACTTGTAGCTATTTAAATATTATTTAATGAACTACACTCTTCTGGCTTATATTTGACAGCTCTGGATGCCCTAAATTTTACTACTAATAATAAAACAAGTCCAATCAATAAAATAAAAAATATGGTGTATGTACTAGCTAGCAATGCTTTGTAATTTTGTTTCATACTGGTAATTTCTTCACTAAGTGTTTTCAAATCTGATGTCTCCGGAACAGTTGTTTCTTTTTCTATGAATTTGTCCGGTAACAGCAGACTGCTGTCCTTATTAGAAGCGTGTATTGCGCTATGGTTTTCCTGAATTTTTGATACAAAAAATTGCAAGCTATTTTTGATGTCGTTAGCAAATTTGAGACGATCCTCTCTTAAAACTTGTGAAAAATTTGTTTGGAACGTTATCCACCGATTCATCGTGGCGTTTTCAATTTTTACCAAGTCGATGCCTTTTTCAGTTGATGACTTATTTTCTGGTTTAAAAATATTTCCAAGTTTGTACAGTGCATTTTCAATACTATGTTCTAATTGTTGAAGGAAATCTTGGGAGATATTTTTTTGGAACGCTATCCGCTGGTTCATAGTGGCATTTTCAATTCTCATAAATTCTCTTCCACTTAGTGTATTATTAGCCGATTTAAAAATGCTTCCAATTTTAAACAGTGCATTTTCAATGGTTTGCTGCATTTCCTGTTGTTGTGTAACTGCTAACTGGGTGGATAAGTTTTGTTGTTGTGCAAACAGTTGTTGCATATTTAGTAAGAAAGAATTGAACAATGAATAGTTCTCTTCTTTTGTGTGTGTAGGTAATATTTCGGAATAGGTTTTTGGCGTTTCAATATTAGTAGACGCGCATTTTATTCCAAAAATATTTTCTGATGTGCGTGTTGATCCCTGGACGATCGTAATATCTCTTTGTAGTAATTTCTGTGTAATATCTGCCAGTGTATCGCAGGTCCACCAATTATTGTCCAAACTAATTTTTGATAGTTTTCCCAACCCGTTGTATTGAAAAAATAAGAGACGATTGTTGTTTAAATAAAGTTCTTTTAATTGTAGTAGATCGTGGAAAAATGCTTTTGGGAGGATTCTCAAATTATTGTAGCTTAAATCTAGTTGTTCCAGCTTTTCTAATTTTGCAAAGGCGCCTGTCGTTACGATACTTAATTCAGTCGACGACAGGTTTATATATTGGAGCTCCATGTTATTTTGGAGTGATCCTATCGGTAGCTCGAACAATGGATTATGGTTTAAATGTAGAATTTTTAGATGATTAAGATGTTCGAACGTTTCAGTGGATATGTTTAAATTATTCCAAGATAAATTGAGATTTATTAACTTAGGCGACTGTGTTGCATTAGTATTGAAGTCTGTTACATTATTATGCGATGCATTCAGGTAAAGTAAGTTGAACCATGTTGCATGTATTGTGATTTCATTTATATAGTTATGTGAAACGTCTAATGCCGTTAAAAAATTCGATCTTTCAAATATTGGGGATATGTCTTGGAGTTTATTGAACGGTAACAGTAGTATTTTCAAATCATTATTAAGTAATACATCTTCTTCTATTGCAGTAATACAGTTGTGTGATAGATCCAGCAAGACTAAATTCTTAGGTATAAAAAATCCTTTTGCTAATGTTTCAATAGCATTATGAGATAAATTCATTTCTTTTAAGAGAAATAAATTAGAAAAGCTATACAAAGAGACATTGCTTACATTATCACCTGTCATCAATAACTCTTCAAGATTGCCAAAATCAGTAAATAAATCGTTGTTGACTATTGGTATGTTGCTCGAATGAATTTTAATACTTTTAATATTATGTGGTTGCGCAGTTCTTAGGTAATTGGTCACCATATAGCAATTGAGTTCATAAATGTGAATATCAGTACATTTTTTTTCACAAATATTCATTCCAAAGTCATCACATTCGGGATACACTTGGATACATAAACGCGTTGAATTCAATCTTGTTTCGTAGCAATGTTGTGTAGATATCGTTACGAATAATATTACCAATATTGTAATTATCACAAAGTGGCCCATTTTGCTGAAACGTGAAGATAATATAGTTAGACAGATTTATCTACACACAATTTACTTCATCATGATATTTACAGCGATGCTAGAATATATTAAACAGCTAAATTTTCTGCGAATAATCAAAGTAACATGAATAAAAATTCGCTAAATACATTATAAGTACCAGTTTATTAAAGAAACTTGATAATTTGTTGCACTACTATGCGTTTCTGATACAGTAATTTTCATGGCGGGAAACGCTTGACATAAAATATTGCAAGGTACATCTACAAAAAGAATCTATAAAAACTATTATAAAATCATAGAAACAATTACCTAATTACTTCTGCAGCAGATATAATGCCAAAATATGAAATGATAGGGCTGTCTAACATATGAACAGGACTGTATATATATGTTAATATTATTCATTAGGAGACAATTGCTTTTCATTAAATTATTGAATCAAACTTTGCTGCCCAAAATGTGTTAGATCGTTGTTACAACCATATTGGATCTACAGGATGTTTCAGAAAGTTTAATAACAAAACCCTACCTGAAGAATCCTCTGAAAATATTTTCAACTTCCGGAAACGTTCTATTAGACCGGAAGTCGATAGCGATTTGCTTATTTTAAATGAAAGCATATTGTAATATAAAAATTAAATTAAAAGACTTTTTGTTGCATTGTATTGAACAATCCTAGATTCTTGCTACTTACCGTATCATTCAAACACAAAACGTACAAATTGTAAATGCTTTTTAGTTTCTTGAATTTGCTGGTTACTCGTGTGTTAAGATATTCAACATCTAATTTTAAGAAAAGATATTCTGTGATTCGAGGAGCAAGCCTTTTGCGAAGATATCTTTATATAAAAAGTATATTCTATTTTTAAAAAAGAAGGTGAAAATAAACATTTGAATTAAGCAAGCGCCCATCTCACAAATGTCAACCTGATTCTAACTAATGTAAGTCATTTACATATAGTATTTACTTACATGAAAATATAATTTCGTGTGCACTGTTGTAATAGCACTCATGAAATGTCAGTAATCTCCAAACAAGTAGAACTATCTACTACGGAAAACGATATTTATTTAACAGTGACAGATAATTGCGCCTACGTTGATACAATATTGTACCAAACAAACCTAGCGAAATGTCCAGCATTTGTTACTTTGGAAATTTGGAATTTGTAAGATTATACTGCGCCATACAATTTGTTATTTACATGTAATTGAGGATTGAGGATAACAAGTACTTTGAATGTTGGGAACCTTTATCTTAGGTTGATCAAATTTGTTCATTTGATTTGAATATTTGCCTTTCAAAAACTATTTTAGTAGTTTGTTTTTAAATTTGCGATAGTAATTATTGTTTTATATATCTCGGTATTTTTCTGTGTACATCTATCATTACCATGTATTTCGCTTGTAACTTCATTTTAGTTTCGTTATTTCTTAATTTATGTAAGAGTAGCAGATATATTATTTAGATCTTTTTATATGTTCTATGTTTAGTTCTTTTTTTTTCATAAATATACGTTGTTTGTGTTTTGTGTTATTTTTATAACTTTGCGTTGTTGTGTTTTTGATAAACTTCCTTCTTGTTGTCTTTCTCAAATGTTTTTAAAGTACTTAACTGCTTTTTTGCGGTCGAAAAGGGCTTAATAATTTATTTATTTTTTACTAAGATATACAGGCTGTGCTACGATGAACTACAGCGATCGATATATGGAAAACTATTTACTGGAAGAATCTGAAACTTTTGTCGTATACTAACAACAATTTGACCCATTCGAGAAAAATATACGCAACTCTCAAGCACTTCCGGTTATACAGAATGTTAACATCAACTTTCTCATTTTAAATAGAACAGCCCATATATTTTTTCATTTTTGAATTGCCCTTAAAATCCCTAGTTAAAATTTATATAGCGACCCCTATACTTAAATTCATTTGTTTTCCAGATATTTCGATTCTTTGCAGAAAAGTGACATTTGCAAGCCCTTATACCTATAAATCCTATTATCTCATCTGCGTTTCCGAATTTCTTCAACCTACCTGAGATACTTGCACGTTGAAGGTAACTGCATCCAGGTGGCGCATAATAATGAATGTACATATCTTATACAGGGTGTGCATGAAAATTTATGAAAGTTTAGTTTCGAAAAATGTAGAAAAGTGAATAATTTCAAATAGAATGCCCTGTTTTTTCTTTCCTACTATTGTTGAACCCTAAAAATAAGAGGGATTTACTATTAACTTCCCTATATCTATCCAGTTATTTGAAAGAAAAAAATGTGTCAAGTTAGCCATGACAGAGATGACGCAAAAACAATTACGCTAGAACTGTCAATATCGTGTACACGAAAATATCAACACGTCTTAACTATACAAACAACTATTTAAATTTATTTATTATCTAAGGAGAATGTAGAAAGTTGTATCAGAAACATGTGACACTTTAGCTCTACAGCTACAGTATCCAGAGAAACATAAACTGTCGGCAAACGCTGAAAAATATATACTACGAAAAATCTTAGAGACTGCGGTTCAATCAGAGCTACAATCCAAAAAAGAAACTTTTGTCAATAATGAGTAATGAGAACACAATAATAACCAATGTGAGCTATAATTTAGATTAACAAATGTAGGGAAGGAAACTATATATGTAATTAATTTAATAAATGTTCAAAACACTTTCCTTGGACTTCTATACACTTTGTGAAAAGTGTTTTACTATTGCATCATAATGTAAGAATTCGAAATTCTTTAAGTACGATTGAAAAGATTTCATTTTTTTTTTTTTTCGTGAAACCAGCTGTTGATAAGTACCGTGAGATCTGCGGTAACAGTTTCTTTCCACGGAAAAGACGTTCTACGTTGTTGAAATTTGGCTAATACATGGTAGTGCATTCTCGGTATTATCCTTATCTTCACCTGGTCTAGCGCAAAGCTAAATTTGCTGATCAGAAAATCCCACGATACCGTTCGAAAGGGCATTTGAAGTTGAAAACAGCATTGATGCGCCCTCTTGTAGAGAGCAGTAGAACGAGTTGCCGTTTCAGTAGAACTGGCGGGATATTAGTTTATAAAAACCCTGACATTGTTGTTGGAGTTAGTCAGTTTTGAGTTCGTGGAGTCCGAATTTGCTTTTGAAAAGCTCACGTTTCCCTTCGTTACCGGGCGAATCTAAATTTTAAATTAAATTTAATCATTCTTTTGTTTTCTTTGTGAATCTGTAAAATCCCCCAAAATTTTGAATTAACTCAAGCAGGAAGCAAAAGCTTTCCCTCGCGAAGTGATTTTCTGTTAAGTGTTAAAAACCGTCCGAACGAGTCCCTTTGTGTTATATAAAATTAGTGTGCCTTTAATATTTGGATTACGGGAAGAATAAGCCCACATTTTGGCCGGCAAGATGGACCAAGATTTCGCTTAAAGAACCAACCATTGCAAAAGACCTAGATACCGTATCCCGTTCTCTTTCTCTCTCTCCCTTGTTTTATGTTTAAATGTAGTTTCTAAAGATTTGTTATCATTTGTTTTATTTTCATGTTTTGTTTTTGTCAATATATTTGTTAAAATTACTAAACCCGTTTTTTTTTCCCTCAAGAAGAGAGACGACGAGAGTAAGGGAAATTTTGACAATCTATAGGCGCAAGTAACGGTCTGTTCCGACCGATCAAGAAATAACACCGTGGTGGAGATATCTTTGGCTAAGTAATCAAACCAACCGCTACCGAACAAAAAGATCATTTCCCCGCGGTGGCTCGATGATCAAAAGGGCAGCTTGGGTTATTTGTTAAGACGAAGGGTGTGGTTTCGCATCAAATATAATAACGCGGACCAACCACCTATAAGGTAAATAACCCGTGCACGTTACAATAAGTAGCTTTTCTTGTTGTGAAGATGATCCCTGAAAAGCTTTCCAGATACGTTGCATGTAGTCCTCTGTGGTTGTTAGTGGACCCGCATAAACTTGATTGTTTATGGTTTCCAAAACAAAAAAATCTAACACTCTCGAAGTCTTCGTTGAATGGTTAAGACGCGCTGGTATTTTCGTGTATACAATATTGATAGTTTTAGTGTAATTGTTTTTGCATCTCCACCATGGCCAACTTGACACATTTTTGAAAATATAAGAAAATAATTTTCTTTTAAATAACTCGAAAACGCATATCGATAGATATAGGGAACTCAAGAGCAAATCGCCCTTGGTAATCACGACTAGAAATGTTATAAATATCATCACTCTAGTTTAGAATTGGTGTCTATAGTTCTTGTAAAGCTCGTTCTAATGGTTACTAAGTTGTATTTTGCAATTTTGATTTTCTTAAAATTTTTAAAATGTTTAATTACATGATTTGCTAAACCTTCTGTATATGGTAATTTATAATATCTAAAAGTGGTAAGTAGTCGCTTTGTTATTTGCACGGCTATCACGAGAATTTGGAGAAAAACTAAAGCCGTAAATATGAGAAATGATTTTGTTTAAATATATTATTATTTTAAAATTAAATATATTTGGTTTAATTAAATATTGCTATGTATATTTGAATTAGTACATCTGCGTAATCAATTATTATTTTTTATTTTATAGCCTTCATTTATATAGGCTGATGTATAAATGAAAACCGGAACCAAACCGATATATGTATTTTGTTTTAATTGAACCGGAACGAAAATCAAAACGGTTCGAATGCTAACTAGAAATACAAAATACAGAGGACAAAAATAAGTGAAATTAACGTAAACTGAAGTAGGTAGAAGGTAATGCACATTATATTATGGGCAAAAGCACAAATTATTTTTCTTTAAATTGACAGCAACTATAAAGCCAGCCTGCTTCAGTAATTGTTGCTTGGGTAATGTCAAAATTATATAACTCCGAAACACATCCACACACGAATGTCTACTGTTAAGTCAAAAAATTTATCTTACACACCTTTTTTATAGCTTGAAGATTCTATCAGCGTCTGTAGAGTTTCCCCAAAATATGACACCGTATTTTATTCTGGAGAACACACCCGCATAATATAGTGATAAAGCTGCCTCAATACTAACATTTTGTACTAACGCATAACTTTGGAAGCAGAGCTTACTTGCGAGGACTTCGATATAGCCTTTCCAGTACAACTCGGAATCCAAGATCCAGCCTAAGAATTTAGCTTCAGGAGAACAAGTAAGTTGGATATCTCTAACTGTAATATTCACGTCACTGTTATCGTTAAATTTTAAATTTTTTTTGATATTCATGTTTAGGTTGTTTTCCTAAAACCACACTTCGTATTGCTTTATCATGCTTTCTGTAATAGTGACTAAATCAGATCCTGTTTTGCAACATATGATTGCTGATGTGTCGTCTGCAAACATTACGGTTGTGTTTTGTGTGGCGTTAGGAAAGTCGTTCACATAAAACTAGAATAAGAGTGGACCCAAGATAGATCCTTGTGGGATACCTCTTGCTGTTTTTTTTTTCATTTGGATCTAATTTCGGTTCCATATTCATTAACTGCTGTCAGACTTTGGTATCTTTTTGACAAGTACAAACTTATCCGGCTTGATGCGACTCCCCGAAAACCCATACCCTCAAGCTTTTCCAAAAGTAAATCATGATGAACGCAATCGAACGCTTTTGCAAAATCCATGAGAACACAGACGGTAGGTTCTTTTTGGTTTAGACCGGTTATAATTTCTTTCAGTAATTGGAACATGGCACGCTCTGTAGATCGACCTTTGATGTAGCCGTTTTGATTGTGACTTAAGGTGTTATATTTGAGTGTGAAATTTGTTATTCTCGTAAGAGCTGTTTTTTCAAATATCTTTGATATATTCGATATCAATGCCATGGGTCTGTAGTTTTTGCAATCCTTATTGTCTCCATTGTACATCGGTCTTATAAGCGTATATTTTAGTACTTCTGGAAATATTCCCGATTCTAGGGACAAATTGACGATATGCGTTAGAGGGATCGCTAGACTGCTTGCACATTGTTTTTAAGGATGTAGGAATTTCATCATAACCCGTAGCAGAGATGTTATTTAAGTTGTTTATAATATGAATGATTTCAGTGGAGTTGGTTGGATACAACAATAAAGTCTGTGGAACATGTTTTATTTTATTGTACTTTTTTAAGATTTTATAGGCATTGATATCAGCTAAGTTAATGAAGTAATCATTAATCTCAGATAATACTTTATCAGCACTTGTTTGGGTATCCTGGAACAAGTTCAGATCGAAGGTTGGTTTCCTCTTGGTATATAACATCCCATGTTCCTTTAACGATATTCTTTGATTCTGTTATGTGTTTCGAATATACTTGTCTTTTCGATTCTTCAATTTCCTTCTTAAGATGTTCACAGAATTGAGAATATTCCCGTTGAGGTACTCTTTTATTAATCATCCCTTCACATAATTGTCTCTTTATTTTCGTTAAGTTTTTCATATGTTCCGTTAGCCATTCTCCTTTGAGTGAATAGTTCATACTCATAATCTTCTTCTTCACATATTTGTTGATTGCCACCATTAATGTTTGCATCAAACTGTTATACCCATCATTAACATCTTTAATTTGTAAGACTTGTTGCCAATTCTCCTTTTCTGATTTCATTTTTAATTAGTTGTAATAGCTACCAGCCATTAATGAAAACTATTGTTCATTTTTTGACAACTTACAATATAATAAATATTACTGTAACTAAGGCTTAACACACATTATAACATAGCAAATTGTTAGAAATTAGTCCTTTAAATATCATTAATCAGAATACAAAGTACGTGGTTCGTTCTCGGAGTGGTGGTGACGACCTTGTCAGTTGTTCCGCGTTCCTAACAATGTCGGTGACCGACCCTCCCGCGTATGAAACCCAGGAGACAAACACAAATATACATAGCGTTGCTTAACACTCCCAGCACGATCGTTTCAGAACTACAATAAGGTGGAATACTAAGTAGTACATAATAGGCGCTCCACAGTCTACCGTGGTACACCGAATTTCACTTGGAAATTAATTATTATTTAAACGAGCAGAAGTATCTTCAGAGAATCAAATAGGTCCGTATGTATTTATAAGATAACGGCAGACCAACGCAAATCAATTTTTCTTGGAGTTCTAGGAAACCACAAAATTATTAGTAGGTATTTATACTAAAAGCGTCTTTCTTTATTGTGTTGCCAGGGAAATAAAGAAAGCAAACGAATGAAAGCATGGATGCATTGTGCAAACGCAACTTGGTAACTGAAAAATCTAACAGTTAAGGTAAGCATATCTATCTCTAAAAAGTGTGTTATATAATGGTAAGGCAGAAAGAATTATATGAAGTAAGAAAAACCGAAATGCAGGCTAATATATCAGTGACATCACATTATGAAACACTGGCCTGGGGATTACTACCATAATAATGGGTGTTTTTTGTAAGTCCGATGGAACTTACGAAAGGGTTAACTGTCATACTGCGCTCACTTTTTGACATTTATGATCAGTATACTCTGGCAAATCATCATGAATGATTGACACTCGCACAACGCTACCAAATTATCCAGATTAACTTAGAAAATCAGTCATCAATTCGCGCAAAACTTATAGACGACTTCGTGATTTTTATGGCGCAAATTATCGTCCATCTGAGCAAGCCATCCGTCGAACTGTGGATAGATTTCATACCACATACTCTCTAAATAATGCAATAACACGAACAAGTCGAAGAAATGTGCGTACTGAAGAGGATATCGCCGCTGTAAACGAAAGTGTGGAAGAAGGTCCAAATTTATCGATGCGTCGTCGGTCGCAGGAATTGGGGCTCTGTCCGTCCACTACCTGTAAAATTTTGCGCAAAATCTTGGTTTACACCCGTTTAAGATCCAGCTGGTGCCGGAATTAAAACCACGAGACCATCACATGCGTCGTTCTTTCGCCGATTGGGCACTAGACCAGCTGGAAACTGATTCGATGTTTTATCGTAAAATTGTGTTCAACGATGAGGCTCATTTTGAACTTAACGGGTTTGTTAATAAACAAAATTGCCGCATATGGAGTGAAATCAATCCACAACAGACCCTACAGACTCCATTGCATCCAGAAAAGTTACACGCTGCACAGTGGGGCAAAAACTCGAAAAGCTGGCCAAAACTCCGGAATTCATTTTTGGTACTTAAAATTTTATAAAAATGTTATAAATGATCTAGAAATAGCAGAATGTTCATCATATAATAACATTAAAGGTATTAAATCATTTACTGAAGCTATTACCCGCTTCAGTAAATGATTTAGCGGGTAATAAGCAAATTGTTTGAAGAGATATTCTTTTAATTACTAATAATTCATATGTTCATACTCGGCTTATAAATTATAAAGGAAAAGTAATTAGGGATCAATTATAAGTACTTAACGAATAACAGCTGCAATAATGATGCGTTAATTTTACATTTAACATAAATGGACGTACCTAAATTCGTCCCCGGATTTGAAATTAATCTTTTGGTTAATTTCTTACCTGAAAGGGTACCCATAAATTCGTCCCCGTGTAATACAGGTAGACAAAAATAGGCTCATGAATTCGTCCCCGTATTTATTATGTATTATTATAAAGTATTTTATTATGTACATAAGTAGAATACACGTTATTATTTTAGCGTTTATAGAAATATAAAATGAATGAAAAGATACGCAATAAAAGAAAAAATATTTTATTATGAATTATAAAGTAGAACACTCCTTATTCTATCGTTTGTAAAAATATGAAATACATTTAACAAAATCAAACCTTGACATAGTTCCATTTTTATATTCTTCTATTTTATTACCAATGCACTGTTTACGCCGCCGTACGACTGGATCACGTATTCTTGGATTTTCACCTAAGCTTTGTATTTTTATATACGAATCTGTTTGAAACTGCTTCAAAATCTCAATAAATGTAAAGATTGTTGGGTGTGTTGAATAAAAACTAGCGTTGAATTTGGCGTGGAAAGATTCGCATGCGTTTGTACTTCTTTCTAAGCTGTCGCTGAGTTCGGCCCACAAACTTGGTGGAAAAACGGCGTCTTCGGTAATGTAATTGTCAACCAAATAATCTGCAAAGCGGGATACGCGATCGTCTTCAGGTTGTACGTCTGCAAAGTCGAAAGCAAAACAATTGCCTACTTCGGATGGATCCAAAAATGGTAAACCAAATACGTAGCGCAACCATTGGCCAACTGCACTGGTTTCGTCCTTATAATCAGGAAGAAGGCCGAGATTTTGAATTTTACGAAACCAGGCCTGTGCCAAATGAAACCTGCAGCCTATTACTCGGGCATTTGGGAACACCGTTGTTATAGCATTGTGAATGGCTGTTTCAAAATCGGACCCAATAACATTTGGATTCAGATTTAAACCTAAACTCTGACATTTGTTTCGTAAAATGTCAAAAAGATTTTTGTAAGAACACTGTTGCTTATTCGGCAGTAGACAAAATGCTAGTGGAATATAATAACCATTTTGTAGTACATGCAACGTGAACAACTGCAAAAAGTGATCGGCACAATAGCTAAATGTACCATCCACGTATAACTTTTCACTTTTACACAGAACAGTTAAGTTCGTTAAACACGAAAATACAACAATTTCTTTAATATCGTCGGTAATGAACACAAAGTTTTCGTCTCTTATTGTCTTAATAGTCATTGTTTTTAAATTTTCAATAACATCTGCTCTATTTTTTGGTAAGGGTGGTAGAGTTTTTCGTCTGTTATTATAAAGGTTGTTCCAAATAAAATGAATGTCTTTCACTGAGATAGTATCTAATTGGTTGGTATGTTCTTTTAAAGCTGAATGTATTATTTTAGAAGGCTTCTCACAAATGTCATCGACCGCTTTACGTTTAACACTAGCACTTATTATCTGCCTGTTTAATTTTTTAATATTTTTTTCATGATTGTGTTGTATTTCACAATGCGTAATTAAATTTTCTGAGCCCACAGTATAAACTTTCGCCTTACAAGAACGATCTGTACATCGCACAGTGGTCAATTTGTGAGCGTATTCCGGACATTTGCACAAAATTTGACTTTTTTTGAATTATGCTGAAACGATTATATTATATTTATCTACCTGTTCGCCTACTTCCCTGAAAATTGTGGCAGTTTTCAGTAAACCGGTAATAAGTTATGGTCCGCGAACTAGTGCAAAATTCCATATTTTACATGAGTTGGTATTTAAGGAGAAATTAGTGCGATGTTTAATAGGCCTTGTCTAGCTCACCTAAAGCAATTAGTTGAAATGGTTTTACCAGCAGGTAGTACATTTCTTCCTTTACAATTTACCCTAAATATACTTCGAAATCCGATAAGCCGTAAATTATTCCGACCTAATATATTTATCGTTGCATTTTTCTTGGAATTTTGTAAATAAGCAAGTTTTACGTTATTAAGGACACATCAGGACACTCGAGATTAAATTTATTCTTAATATTCAAAGGCTTAACTATGCCATAAAATCAACTAATCTCTCGGAAACCCTCAGAAAGTGATTACAGACGAAATATAAGGAGAGAGTGCACTTATAAATTCCATTCGCATTTTGGTCACGTACCAAGTAACGTCTCGTGAGTGATATTCTGAGAGCTTATTGTTAATTATTCTGTTGTATTTAGTGTTGTTACAGTTGTGTTATCAGTTGTTGTTAAGTTTTTCTTCGTAAATTTTTGTTAGTGTGTTTTTCGTTATTGTTCAAGCAACAATGGATTTTTCACCGATAACTCGGTTAGATTTGCACAACAAAATGTTGGAATATCCTAGAAAAACTATTACTGACCGAAAAAAACACGTGTTGGAGTACCTTAAAGAACACTTCGCCACTAATGGAGATGAACATGCCACGGAAGTATTAATAACTTTTACAAGGGAAAGTTTTTTCTCGCCGTACCTTAAACGATGGCAGAAGGTTTTCAGCAAGAACGAAGTTTTCTTGGCTCGATATGACGATTGGCTAAGAGAGGAAATTGTATTTCCTGAGCTATTAAAGAATCGCTTAACACCAACTTCGTCCAATACGGAGCCTACTCCAGGGCCCTCGGGTACTCAATCGACTAAGGATTTCAAGCAGTATTCTGAGAGACATAAACGTCGAAAAACCGAACAGTTAAGGGAAGAAACATCGGCAGCTGAACTAAGTTTTGCAACGTCAATGAAATTACGCGACGAGGGTGACCAGGCTGCTGCGAAATTGTTGACCGAAGCTACGACAACAACCCCAACACGTGCTAAACGCATATTTCAGAAATGGACCACTTCCGATCCAGAACAACGGAAATATACTCCAGAAGAAGCGTTAGCTTTAATTTTAGAGCTAAATTTAACCCGGGAACAATACACAAGACTAAAACAATCGGCTGATAGTTGTGGACATGATTTATATCCACCCTATTATAAGGTTTTAGAGGCAAAAAGGGATTTCTACCCAGATGGCATAACCATCACAGAATCTAACTGTGAAGTCCCACTGCAAAGTTTATTGGACAAAACTTGCGAGAGCTTAGTGAAATGCATTTACTCTGCCAGTGACGATTCCCAATCTTTAAAATTAATTTGCAAGTGGGGCTTTGATGGAAGTTCCGGCTACTCAAAATTTAAACAAACATCAGATTTTACTTCCTCTTCAGAACTCCAAGCTGAGGGAAACCTTCTTGTAATGTCGCTTGTGCCGCTCCGGCTTGTCAAGGAAAATAATGAACTTCTCTGGAAAAACCCAAGACCATCCTCTAAACTGTTCTGTAGACCAGTGAAACTACTATGGATAAAGGAAACCGATGAAGTTAGTAGACAGTTAGAACAGGACATGAACAACCAGATTAATAATTTAAGGCCTTGTCAAACTGAACATGGAAAAATATCCTTTACTTTGTTATTGACAATGGTGGATGGCAAGGTTTGCAATGCAATCACTGAGACCACAAGTGCTATGAGGTGTTTCATGTGCAGGGCGACAATATCGGAAATGAATGACATTGACGAACTACGGACAAGGAAAGTACAGAAGGACACACTTAAATTCGGTTTGTCTGTCCTTCATGCATACATTAGGTTTTTCGAATGTTTACTGCACATTTCCTATAGATTGGAAGTGAAAGTGTGGAAAGTAAAGAAAGAAATGAAAGAGGCTGTAGGCAGACGAAAAAAATATATCCAACAGCTATTTCGGGATCGCATGGGCCTCCTTGTGGATGTTCCTAAGCAATCCGCAGGAAATACGAATGACGGAAACACAGCCAGACGCTTTTTCGGCAATCCCACTTTGTCTGCAGAAATTACAGGTATTGATGAGGATCTTATTAAGAGATTTTCCATTATTTTAAGAGCCATTAACAGTGGATATGACATTGATGTAAATAAGTTTGAAACTTACTGTTTTAAGACTTCAGAAAAGTATGTATCTTTATATGGGTGGTACTACATGCCAATTTCAGTGCACAAAATTTTACTGCACGGAACAGCCGTAATCCAAGAGGCTGTGGTGCCAATTGGTGAACTATCTGAAGAAGCCCAAGAAACTAGAAATCGGGACATTCGGCGCTACAGGGAACATCATACTCGAAAAATAAGCTCCCAAAAAGTTAATTATGATCTTTTTCATAGATTGATAGTAAGCTCCGATCCATTTCTTAGTTCCAAAAGGGTTGGGGCAAAATTACATCTACCCAGAGAAATAGATGCGGAGCTTAAAACGCTTTTAATCGTCAACCCTGAAAATGTTGAAACGGAGTTGGAGAACATTTCGTCCGATGATAACTTTTAAATGTTTAACTGTTACTCTTCTTATGTCTGTAGTACTTCTACCATTTACTGTAAAATAATGTAAACATGTGAAATATATAATTTCCACAGTAAAAAATATTTTTTATTATGCTTATCCATGACGAATCGACGTCATTTCAAAAACTTTAAAACTGAAACTTTAATAGTTTAAAAGAAACAACCTGAAAAAGTAATAATTAAAAACTTAAATTTAAAAAAAAAATTTTTTTTTAAATTTTCAACTCTTAAAAAGAAAATTAGAGCCGATGTCCGGATTTGCTAGGTATATTGACCACTGTGCATCGCCAACATATTTCTCCACTTTTTAAGACTTTGTGTTTGGTAAATTTCACAGACTCCACGACCAACACTGGTTTTCCACGTTCACTTAAACTCACAAACTTTTCCATATCTTATTTCGCATAAACACCTACTACAATAATGGTTAGAGAACAACTAAATTTAAATATTCGGAAAGTAAAACTTGATAACAATTTACCTAACAATTTACTACCTAACACAATAAAATCTAAGAATATATAATCCCTTGTTACCTAACACAATAATTTCTAAGAATATATAATCCCTTGTTCGGGGACGTATTTAGTTGTGTAATTAAAGGAGGTCACTTAGCATGGGGACGAATTTAAGGGTAGGATTATCGGTTGGTACCTGCTCGGGGACGAATTCGGGGCCGCCCACATAAATATATTGTTAATTAAATTGTCATTATGTTGCAATTAGTAGAATCAGTTACATACTGACAATACTTATTTAATCCGAAGTAGATTCTTCAGCAGAATGAGTAACACCTTATCGGAAACGCTAACATCTTCATCGGATGAAGGTTTGTCAGAGTTGTCGGCACTGTCTGGAGGTGACAATAACTCCAAAACGACAGGATGAAATGATTTCGCTTTCCTTTTCGGTAATTTCCGCAGAGAAGATATAACGGGGTCGGAGTTTAGCAAAAGACGATTGAAAACGTTACACGATTACATCAGAGCCATGGATAAAGATTTTATGTAATGTGGGAGGCATACTATAGCAGGGATATTTGTCCACAAATATTCTTGCTGTATCTATCGCGTATTTTTGAAATTTTTCCTTATCAACACTAAAGCCACTTGAAATCGTTTGCAAAATCACATGAAATCTTTCAATTAAATTTATATCGATGCCAGTAATTGTAGAGGACTCTGCAGCATTCTCAAAAAATCGACGAGCGGTATTGCCATCATTCGTGTTACCAAAACCTGGTTTAGGCTGGTCTACTAAGAGACCCATTCTGGATTTGAATTCATCTTGTATCCTCTTCTTTGTTTATTTTATTGGTCTTGTCCACTCTTTTACTTCCAAAAGGTAATCTGTACGCCACATGTAAAAGGCACTCAAAAAAACGTATTCGAGCATGCAAGGGAGATAAGCCAAACGTTAATTTTCCAGGATCTACTGTGGTAATCTGCATTGAGTCTATTTCATTGAATTTGTTTATAGTAGCGCCACAAATGTAACATCTCTGCGTTGATGTTGTTGAGGTTACTGCATTGCATACTTTCCCATCAATCATGGTAAACATCAAAGTATGCTTGATATAAATTCGTCTCCTTTCTATCTCGATGCAAGAGAGAGTCAAATTATCTACTTGGTCTTGTATATAATCTCTTTCTTGTTGTATTATGGCAGCAGTTTCACGAATTACTTGTAGTCTAATTGGTCGGCAGAAACGTGGAGAAGAGGGTCGTGGATTTTGCCACACAATAATTTTATCTGGCGATTCTGGATCACCACATACAAGTTGTAAGGTACGAACGATGTAGCAAACATAAACGAATCTGTAGTATCTTCATTCTGAAATTTCTGTTTGTACTGACTTTGTCCAGAACTGCTATTACACCCCCACTTTGACAGTAGCACTAGATTATTTAAATTTTCCGACTTAATCACTTCCAAAACGTTCTTTTGCAGTTCCATAATACGTCCAAACGTGTGATCCAATATAGATTGCAGTGTAACCTCCGCGATAGTTTCTGTTATTTTTATGTCTCTCTGATTAGGATAACAACTTTGCTTCGCTTCCTGAACCTTTTTTTAAGAAGGAAACTTTTCTTTGTCACGTTGCCTGATTATGTCGTATTGATGTCGTGTGAGTTTGGCTTCAACTAATACAGAAAGAGCTTCCACACCAGAAAGTTGATTTCTGTGTTTTTGACTTTCTCTGTATGCGCTATGATATTTCTGAGCACGTCTTGGGGTTGAAAAACTTATTTCCTTCACTAAGCATGCACTATCAACACTTCCTTCTGCTCGAAGACTCATCTGAGCTGCATATACCAATTCAGCAGTACTGCCTTCTGACCTTAGTTTCTTTGTTTTTCGGCGCTTGGAGCGTTCGCTGCTTTCCAAAAGTCGACACTAGGGCGTCCTCCTGAACCCCTTGATGTAAGTCCAAAGTATGTAAACACAATACTTGAATCTAGCCACGACTTATTTTGAGCTAAAAGCCTATCTGTTTTGCGTTGCGCAGCATTGAACTTAGCTTTAAACTCGGAAGTGAAATGCGACAGTTTGTGCTTAATCACACTTACAGATTTTTCTGGGCAGTTAGTATCATCAACGATGTATTTTTGCAGATGATCACATCTATCTTCAAACTTTGTAGAAGAACTTGAAAGCATTACTTCCACTAGGGTTCTTTTAGTATAAGTAATATGTTGCGTTTTCGAACCTGAAGTAAATCAGATACTTATTACATTGTGAAACTAAAATATTTTTTTTTGAGGGGGGCGCAAATTTGCGCAAAATTTTATTTCATAGTCGTATAAGTAAATAACTGGTCTACAAGGAAAAAAAAAGATTTTTGTCCGGAAGTATAACAAATTTCTTAATTTATATTAATTTAGGACGGTATTTTATATAGTTTCCAATATTGACAAAAAAAAAATAAAAATCTACTAAATAGTGGCGAAAGAATGTCCTAAAGTATAGTATAAAGACCGTACATACCTCCAGGTAAAGAATCCATTGTAATAAAACACTTGTTTACACTTATTTTCACTTTTGAAATTCACCTACGTTTGCCGTAATATCAATCACCGCCGTTACAGTCAACTTGCAACTAATCTGGGTAATCGGGTAGCACCCCCACCGCTATAATTATATATGTACCTGGTAGCTCGGTAATCGTGCTTTATGATTGAACGAAAGAAAAACCAATGAAAGGTACTTTTTAATTTGGGGTTTTGGCCAACTTTTCGGGTTTTTGCCCCACTGTGCGCTGGTGGCATCATTGGACCTTATTTCTTAAAAACTTAAGCCGGAGCTCGCGTTACGGCCAATGGAGATCGTTACCGCACCATGATCAATAATTTTTTGTTTGAAAATATGGATGACATTGATCCGGGCTCTCTGGCTGTGGCGTCCACTATAAAATTTTTAAAAACTTTAAAGGATGACTAGCGTTTATTGTTGTCCATGAAATTAACAATAATCATTTACACAGAGCGGACAAGTACATTTTTTGCAGATTGTAAATAAAAAAAAATTGATTCATTCGACGAAACTTAACATCCTATTCAATAACGTATACGCCATTGCAATAAATAAATCGGATTTTTCCGCTTTTTGCTGTTACTGTACGGCTATTATTCGCATTGTAGCTCGAACGTCCACGGAACGCATGTGCGCATATCCTACCTACCTATATATGTGATCATATGGGAAATAAAAATTGTTTTGGACGAATTAAGTAATTATCTAGACGGTATTACACGGTTTTCCAGGCTGCGCTATTGAATTGACGCTGTTGTCAGCTAATTATCACAGTCTTCTTAGACGGAGCGTTTCTTAAAATTAAGCCATTAAGAAGTCCAACGCGTTCACAATAGCAGCGTCGCTGTCGTTTCTATCCGATTGTAATTAATAAAGTCCATTGCGGGCCGTCAATTTTACAAAGATTGTTCCTTCTCAGAAAAGATAATGCCGACAGCGCACCAAATATAGATGAACAGATATACACAGACTTGTACTTGTTTGTTTAGTGCTGTTGTATAACATAGGAATTATAACCGCTGAAATAAATATAGCTTTGCGTAGTGACAATATAGATAGGTATTTTAATTCGGCTCATTCCGGTGAAAAGATAAAAAGTGCATATTATTTTGCATTCTATAGCGAGAATTCAAAAGACTCACATCTATGCTGTAATCCCTACACTTTGTTGAAACTTATTGTAAATGAAAAAATACAGACAAAAGGTTGAAGGAAAACAGCAGCATAGAGGTGACATGAAAAAATAAATTAATAACAAAAAGGTCCGTAAAAAGCTTCTCCATCACTTTTGCATTTGCGCATTTGTTTATTTATTCAGGTTTTTTTTTTTAATTTAATTTAAATAGCTAAGTTGATTGAAATCAAGAGCTTGATCAAAATAAATTGCGGCTGATGATCTAGTGGCTTCCGTCAGTCACGTTAATTAATTAGCTCGGGGTTAGAATTCCAGGATCTGCTCTCAGAATAGGATTTTATGTCACTCTACGGGGCAGGCGTAATAAAAACTACATGATTGGTCGATGCCCCCAGTAATTGGCGAAAGCTGTTGGGGGATGTGAAGCAACGAATTATTATGGTAAATCACTGCATAGTTAAATGGTAGACAAATGGTAATATATTGCTACGAAACTTGTAGCCAATACTTTAAATTTTAAACTATATTTTATAAATTAAATAACCGTTTAATTCTACTGCATACCATCCAGAGTTATTTATAATAATCTCTACAAATTCAGAAATAAACTAGATCTCAAATTGTAGGTGACCCTAGGTGCAAGTAGGTTCATTTACTATATAAAAGCCACTATCTATTATAAGAATTTCTATTCTCTCAATTAAGACTAAGAACTTAAATCTGTCAATTCATAAACATAAGCAAAATTTAAATCTCCCACCAACTAAACTTTCATAAGACAATGCACCAACGCATGAACATAAAAACACTGACAAGAAATACGTATACGAAAGAATCATGACCAACCTCAAACATACAAATTAATAAACTTGACAATTTAAAATGTCAATTTTCGAAATTAAAAGTTCAAAAGGATGATAGAATCGCTTACTGCTGGCACAAATAACTCCTCCAATATAAATTCTGTGTTATATCAACTATTTTAGCTCCCATGAAATGTAACAAAACGCCGCGCCGGCTGGAAACCTACAGCCAGAATGTTCCGTCGAATGTTGTTCTTCAAAACACCAGGATTAAAGCAGGAACGACTCCAAACTACCAAATAACTGGATATTCAACGGAACATTCATAATTTTTTTTTGGTGTTTTCCACGAGCACTGGGCATCGGTAATGCTTACATTATCACGTGCATAAATACATAATGCTGCCATGTAATGCCATGACAGAAGTCCCCTTAGACATTCGCGTCTTGCTTTAATGATGCCATCATTTTTATGCAAAATTCATATAGTTTCAAAGACATAAACCACTTCCTAGCAATTCCGATTGGGACCCTATATATACAAATATACAGGTTTTCCACGGTAGCCATTCGTTAGAAGTTTCCGCGGTTAGAAAAAACCTGGAACTCTGAATTTTTAGAATCCGGGGCTATTCAATATTCTCTTTCATTTTAAAATATTTTCAGGGTCTTACCACTTCCGGTTATACCGGAAGTCGCCATAAACTTTCTTATTTTAAATGGAACACTCTGTATATCATTTCATTTTTAAATTTCTGAGAAAATTTTATGATGAGTTCTAATAGCTCTCCCTATACCTATTTTCAACTGCTACTTAGATATCTTGATTTTTTTGAAAATTTTGAAAGATGTAGCGTTATTTGCAACACAGTATCTTTTACCCATTTTCGACTGGTAATAAACACTTCTAGGGTAGATGGAAGCACAAGAATGACAGTTTCGAAATCCACATTGACAATTGATTTGTCGCATACAGGCTGTCCAAAACTGCATGACCGATTACAAAATCTTCAAAGTAGAAAAAGTTCTTTTTTTCAAATGGAACACCCTGTATATTATGGGATGATCAGATGCAGAATTTAATTCTGCATTAATTCGCTATGACTTTCCCTATACCTATTTACAACGGTTTTCTTGTTATTCCATATTTTTTACTAAAATCTAATAAAACTACAAAATCGTATCCAGTAAGCATTGATTATAAGAGGAATTAGAACAAGTGACTTGACAGTTGTTGATTTTATGTCAAAGTAGTACAATTCTATTTTGTTAATTCTATGAAATACAGTTAATAATGGAGAATATTGAAGAATATTTGAATAATGATCTGCTAAATCTGTTTTATACGCACTGTGAATGTGAACGAATTGTCAGACGCACATGTAGATTATTTAACGAGCGATATCCGGACTTACCAGCAATGACTCCTGGAAAATTTGCAAGAATTGAAGCTCGGTTTTTGGAAACTGGGAGTGTAAAGGCAACTTTGTTTGTTGTTTTTCATTTGTTACGACGTTTAAAATTTTCTTATGTTCATGTTTTGTTTCCATTTTCTAATTAAAATGAAACACATACGATGTTTCAGTTTCTGTAAAAAATCACATTAAAACAGAAAATATGGAATAACAAGAAAACTGTTGTAAATAGGTATAGGGAAAGTCATAGCCAATCGATGCAGAATTAAATTCTGCATCTGACCATCCAATAATATACAGGGTGTTCCTTCTGAAAAAAAGAACTTTTTCAACTTTGAAGATTTTGTAATTGGTCATGCAGTTTTGGACAGCCTGTATGCGACAAATCAATTGTCAATGTGGATTTCGAAAGTGTCATTCTTGTGCTTCCATCCACCCTAGAAGTGTTTATTACCAGTCGAAAATGGGCAAAAGATACTGTGTTGAAAATAACGCTACATCTTTCAAAATTTTCAAAAAAATAAAGATATCTAAGTAGCAGTTGAAAATAGGTATAGGGAAACCTATTAGAACTCATCATAAAATTTTCTCTGGAATTTAAAAATGAAATAATATACAGGCTGTTCCATTTAAAATAAGAAAGTTTTTGGCGACTGCCGGTATAACGGGAAGTGGTAAAACCCTGAAAATATTTTAAAATGAAAGAGAATCTTGAATAGCCCCGGATTCCAAACATTCAGAGTTCCAGATTTTTTCTAACCTCGGAAACTTCTAACGAACGGCTACCGTGGAAAACCCTGTATAGAAAAGAAGTGAGTGGGTATAGTCTGTCCATCGGTATAACGATTTGACTTTTAAGGATTATTGGGGATTATACACTACCTGGTGCCGCAGGTACCGAGTGATTATGTAAATGAGGTAATGGGCCGTATTAGGAGAAATTTTCTGAAGTAGAGAAGTAATTATGTAATTTATAATTACCATTTTCAATTTAAACTTTATTATTGTAAAGTAAACAATTCAAATTGAAGACAAGATAATTATTTGTATATTAAATTTGTGATAATCTGTCACCGCATTTTAACAGTTTATCAGCCTGTATGTAGTAATCTTTCTGAATACGTCGCTGTAAACCACCCGTGCTCGAAAAGTATTATAGCGGTTGGGTAGCATTTATTTTCTGAAAATTGGGTGCTAATAAATAAGTCAAATCGTTATATCTATGGACAGACTATACAGGTCTGCGCAGTCGCGCTTTGTAAACGGCGCGCCGACAAAGCTGTTACATCTAAAGGACGCCGTCAGCAATCCATCCTGTGGCGGACCGACAATATTATCGCATACGTCTTTGCCGCTAAATCGTTCTTTGTTCTTTGATTTTTCTCTATTTTATAAATTTAAATATGCTATTCGCTCACACGATATTTTAGGGAGACATAAGTTTTGTATTCAAGTGTGCATTACTGCAAGGTATTACTTACTATATCGGAAAAACTCTATCCAAACACAACATAAATATCGTTTTTAAACCTAATACCAAACTTTCAGATTCCTTTCCTATCAAAGATCGTAATCCTCTTCAAGCTGCTGGTGTTTACCTTACGGTGGGCACTCGTATTGCAGAACATGGGCGTTGTACTCGGGCGGTGGGTCTGCACTTGCCAAACGTAACTATTACCCGTTTATAAACCCATCCCCTTGTGTCAATTCTTCAGTTTTAGGTTAACAGCGACAAAAAAGCAGCCCTTAAGATGTCTCGTGAAAGTGTGAACTAAACGTCGGCAAGAGGAAGTACCAGGCCTGCTGACAACCCATAAAGCGGAGTTTCTTTTATTGCGCAAACGATGTGAATGAAAAAGAAGTTAGAGTATGTGAGAGTTTACAAATGTTGTTATCGTTACACACATGAAATACAGCTGATCATGGTTACACTAACTTGCATCTGCTTTAAAGCAAATGCGATTTGCTACGTTCGGTTTCTACTTTGATTTATTGTCAAAATTGCTGGATTTTCGAAAAATAAGCAATAAATCGCGAAGGAATTTCTCCAAGTATAATATCTTTGAAAACACTGCATTAAAAGAAAAGGTTTTTGTTGCTAATTCTTTGTATAATTTAATATAGTAGAACACGAAAAATCATGCAGCCAATCATACACTATATAGCGCATGAAATTCAGATCGTATAGAATTGTGGTGAAATGCGCATTAGTACACGGGCAAAAAGATAAATTTATATCTATATTTTGCTCCTACCTATACTATAATTATTATTATATTTCGAGCAGATACATTTCTTTAGGTTTTACTTAATTATCTTCACTACACTTACTTCCGTTGAAGCCACAAACTCGCTAGTTTCCCACAATTATTGATTCTAATTGGCCGTCGATAATTCCGCCGAGTGTGATTTATCTTCTTTAATATGGAATGAGTGTTTTATATCACCATGAATATAAGCACACATTATACATCATAAAAATTTAAAGCTACCAATTTATGTGAAGCATATTTCTATTTTCATTTAAGATGAATCAGAAATTGTATACAAATTTTGTTAAGATAACTTTTACCCTTATAATTAATTATTAACATCGGTTTCGCAAATTGTTAGCTATTCGAAATATATCCCGTACAAAGCCGCGTTAGTAACATGTTTCCTTTTATCCTAAGATTTATGGAAACCAGAATGTTCTCTAGTTCCGATGCATTTGGCTGCTGTAGTAAACATGTCCGACAGAATTAATAGCGGAACCCTACTTAATAGTACCCGTAATGATAATAACAACAGGAGCACAAATGCTAAGGTGCATTTCAAACTCTCGCCGACAATTTATAACCACTATTAAATGGAATTACTATCATAATTAAAATGCTGGCATACCCACCACAATAAGCGCTTAACAATTTTATTGGATTGTCTAGAAAACGTTGCACCAACAAGACGTGTATGTATGGATGTATTTAAGTAGATACGTATGTAAGTGCAGACACTGCGAGACCTATAGACTTTACATATTTGTAAATAGGTTATGTTGTGATTGTTATTGTTCTTGTTATCGTTGTAATATTTATGTCAGTGTATAGTTAATATTGCATAATACGTGCGATTTTAGGTTAACCAGTTCACAAATCTTAGGCGGTGTCAGTTCTAATGGGATCGTGTATACGTAGATATGGCCAATTAACCATCGGAAATCGCGCCATTCCTTCAATAGAAAAATGTAAAGGCGTTTGTGTTGCAATTAGAGTTATTAATTTCACACAAATTATGCTGTGCACCTGCATAAACTATATAAATAAATACATACATATGTGCAGTCAGCGTAAGAATAACACTGACAGAACCTTACGGATCACTTGTAAATCAGAATATCTGAGGCACATAAAAGTGTAACAGATACCAGATGTTTCCTCTTTGTTACAATTCCCAGCACTGGCATAGTAGATAAGACGACCACGGAGGGTCCGAAGATTTGAGGGCCTCGTTTTACTATTACGTTCCAGCAAACACAAGGGTTTTATCGATATACTATATATATATAATATATAATATAATCTTTGAGTAAACGTTGAGTGTGCGTGCGGGTTGTACGAGCTGCTATAAAAAAGCTTTTTTTTGGTGTCGGAAGTGCGATTTTATTCAGTAGCTTTACCGTGTTGGACAAAGTAAAACTCAAGGATTTTGATAAAATAAATAAGTTGTTCGCACTTGCTGTAAAAGTGTGTAAAATTGTGAATAATAGCATCAACGGACAGTACGAGAAAACATTAATATTACAAAGAAAAACTGTAACGTTGGAAAAACATTTACCTTCTTGCTGTGTTTGGGTATTTTGTGCTTCGTTATGAATGAAAAGGAAGATGCTTTTCAAAATAAGATTCTAAAAACGATAGTTGATGTAACGAATCAGCAAACAATTACATTAAAACAAGAATTATCTGACCTAAAAGCGGCGTTAAACTCAGATCTAAAAACTCAGCGCGAAGAGATTGATATTTTGAGAAGCAAATGCGACCGCATTGATAGATTTATTAAAAGAAATAACGTAATTTTGTTTGGTTTGGAGTCTGCAAATAAGGATTTGGTTAAACTAGTACTGCAAGTGTTCAAAACACATTTAAGGGTGGATGTTACTGTCTCGGACTTGGACGATGTATACACCATCGGCAAAGAAAAACTGACCAGACCAGTCATAATCAGGTTTGTGTCTCTCTTGAAAAAGAAAGAGATATTAGCAAATGCTAAGCTTCTGAAAGGCACGAAACTGTTTCTGTCTGAAGATCTTACATGGGAAGAACGGCAAAGAAATAAAATTCTGAGAAAACATCTGAGGGAGGCACGAGATAAAAACCTTAATGCATTTCTAAAGGGCAATAAACTATTTGTAAATGGAGAAATTTATACGGCGGAAGACTTGGCTGAAAAGGATAAGGATGACAGCTTGAACATTGAACTTGAACCTAAATCTAATAGTGCACCCGCTACACCAACTATTAGGAAACCTGAAGTAGATGCGCCCAAATTATTGCCCCCTCCTGCCTCCCCACAAAGTGAGCTTCAGATTAAAGCAAAGGAGCTTAACCCAGTGAGGGGCGTCGAATCTACGCCAACAGGAAACCAGCTTAAGCCCAAACCTACAAAAGTGGATAGTCTGGAACCGCGGAAGCTGAGATCCGGCTCGGCGGGAGACGCTGTACAGCTGAGGGATATTCAATCTAGGGAGCCCAATGTGAAAGGTACTTTAGTGAGACAGGGTTTGGGAGGGAAGATGCTGGGATAGTGCAACATTTGGATGTTCAATTATTACTATTTTTTCTCTTTCTTTGCAGTCTTCTCATATTTTTTTGACTTCCCTTTACACACCATTGTATTGTTCAGTAGTATCAAAATTCCTAATATATCTCTGTAAGATTGATGTTCTTGTTGTTATAGCTTTTTGTTCCCTTTGCGTGTATGTTAAGTAATGTTGTAATATTAATTGAAGTCTTTATATTGTCACGACTGATTAACACGGTCTTGTATGTATAGGTTGAATTAAGCTATGTTGTATTATTAATAGTAGTAACAATAACTGTTTGTCATATCACTACTGGTTTAACTATTGGGAGCTTTTACTAGTGTTTTAACATCAACAATCTATTGTGAACTACCCACATTTACCAGTAGAGTAACTCTGTTCAGTGAAAATATTTGTTTGGTTTACGCTTTGATATTAATAAATTAATATAAGTGTTTTATATTGTTTGTAGTTAAGTAGCACAATTGATGCGGGTATATGTATATATAAATACACAACGATGTTTCTCAAAATTGGTCATATAAATGTAAGATCGCTTTCGGCACATTTCTGTGATTTGAAAAACTTTTTGTTGAGAGAAGATTTTGACATTTTAGCCTTAACAGAAACGTGGTTGAGCCCTGACTTACCCTCACCTAACTTCAACATAGATAATTATACATTGTATAGAAACGATCGTCCAACTCGGGGTGGGGGGGTCGCGTTTTACATAAGATCTGGGATAGACATACATATTGAGAAAACCTACACGCAGCAATTTTTGGAATACTTGACCCTGAGTTTTACAGCCTCTGGGGTCTTACATACGGTAAGTGTGCATTACAGACCACCCAACGGCTGTTTTTTGTCATTCTTAACTGAATTTGAGGATAATCTCTCGGAACTCTCTTGCCTTTCAGATAGATTCATATGCTTGGGTGATTTTAATATAAATATGTTGGATCTATCAGATAGTAAGGCTAACAGAATGTTGGACCTTTTCAATACTTACAGTGCTGGACAAATTATTGAACAATCAACTCGACCAGATTCTGGCACCTTGATTGACCTTATAATACTGAACCTAGAAAGTAGAGTTAACAAACATGGTATACTTCCAAATCATTTCTCGGATCATCATGGGGTATATTGTTTTATACAGGTAGAAGGCAAATGTAGGATAACTAGGAAGTTTCAAACCCGATCCTTTAAACGCTTTGACTTACAGCAATTTATTGCTAATCTACATAGTATTCCATGGTATTTTATTTATGATTTAAACGATGTAGATTTGAAGGTTTCGTTTCTTAATGCTAATTTAATTACTTTATTTGATGAACATGCACCGGTTAAAACCATTACCACTTCAAAAAAACCTGCTCCATGGCTTACCTATAATATAAAGCTAATGATCCGATCAAGGAACAACGCCCTAAGGCGGTATAGACGATCTAACAATCCTGTTCATTATGAATTTTATAAAATGTTGAGGAATGAAACCAATAGAGCTGTAAAACGAGAAAAGAAAGCTTACTACCAGCACCGCTTTCAAATGCAAGCTGGCGATAAAAAAGCATTGTGGAGGGAAATTCACAAGATTAATGTTGGGCGAGGCAAACGTGTGGATCTGCCGATGCACCTGCGGAGGCCGGATGATTTAAATAGATTCTTTTCATCTTCAGTTGATTCTCCAGTGAGTCAACCGATACAGTGTGTACACAAACATCCCGACGGTTGCGGTACCTTTAAGTTTAAAGAGATACATCCAAATGATTTATACAACTCCTTGACCGCCATAAAATCCAATGCTATAGGAATTGATAAAATTAGCATGCATATGCTTAAAATGTGTTTGCCTTATCTGGAGGATTACATACTACATATATTTAATTTTTGTATTTTGAGGTCTGTGTATCCTAGTATCTGGAAATCGGCATTGATAACTCCAATTCCTAAATCAAAATTAATAGAAGACTATAAAGATCTTCGGCCAATTAGTATATTGCCTGTGTTAGCGAAGGTATTCGAAAAATGTGTCTCACAACAACTAAATCATTTTGTCACAGAATCTGGGACACTGCCCACGTATCAGTCTGGTTTTCGTTCGGGTCACGGCTGTGTCACGGCGCTCACAAGTATTATAGATGATATCATCATGGAATATGACAAGGGGAATGTAACAGCATTGGTGTTACTAGATTTTAGCCGCGCCTTCGATACGGTGCACCACCCTTCGTTGCTCTCAATATTGAGATGCACTGGAATGTCTGAACCCGCTGTAAAGTTTTTTGAGGCTTACTTGATGGATAGAACGCATAGGGTGATAGTGAACGGCAGCATCTCGACTCCAATTACCGTAGCGCATGGAGTTCCTCAAGGGGCAATATTAAGTCCTATGCTTTTTAACATCTACACCTCTAAGTTACCCCTCGCGTTGAAGTATTGTAAATACCATCTTTATGCCGACGATACACAACTTTATTATTCATTTTGTCCTTCTAACATAGCAGAGGCCCAGTCTAGGATTAACTACGACCTATCGCAAATATGTTCCTTCGCAGAAAAACACCAGTTACAGATTAACCCGATAAAGACCCAAGTAATTCTGTTCGGTCCAGGGAAGCACCGGGTAGTTTGTGCATCTAATTTAAATTTGATTCTTAAAGATCAAACTTTAACGCCGGTTAATAATGTTAAGAATTTAGGGTTGTTCTTGGACAACAACATCCGTTTCCAAAGTAACACCTCGTACTTAATTAAAAAATGCATTCCTGCTCTTAAAACAATATTCATGCATAGACACGTTCTTGATTTATCGGTTAAACAGATGTTGTGCGAGGCGCTTGTATTGAGTAATTTTACATTTTGTGAAAGCATTTATGGTTTTTGCATCACGCAACAGGACAAAAGAAGAATCCAGATGATGCAGAATTCTTGCATTCGTTTGATATACGGTCTCCATGGCAGGCGGGGTGTGTCTGCGCAACTCAACCGAACTAACACCCTGAATATGCACAATAGACGAATTTTGCACTGTACTCTTTTCTTTATAAATATTATTAAGAAGGAAACACCGCGCTATCTTTTTAATCGTGTTCGATTCCGATATCAAGACCATGATCGTGGTACACGTACCTCCAATTTGCTGTCGATTCCCAGACACAGGCTGGAAATGTTTAAGCGCAGTTTTAGCTATAATGTCAGCAAAACAATAAACACTTACCTTTTAAATGAGGGAATATTATTAACTGCTTCCTTGACATCTATTAAAAGGCGTGTCACCAATTTGCTGATTTCAAATCAGAGAAATGAAGTATAACCCCTGCATTGTTTTCTTAAGTGCACCGCGCTATGCATATTATATACGTATTTCCCGCTATATTTATTCATGAATAGTTGTTCACTTGGATAAATGCCTTGTTATTTTTTTTTTTGTTTTTTTCTATTATTTATGTTTATTATTATCGTTCTTTATATTTTTATTATATATCCTTAGGCTAAAGGAAGAGCGCTACCAGTACATGTGTTTTACATGTACTGCAGCGATTTAGTCTTTTTGGCTTTCATTAGATTCTTGTTAGTTATTTTTTACTATCTTTTTTGTTTTAACTGTATTGTACTATGAAGCCAATAAACTTTATTATTATTATTATTATTATTATTATTATACCTGTTACATAGCATCTAAGTAAATTCTCTTATATAATGTGTTTACATTGTTTGTGCATAAATGCAATACCATTTTGTTACATATGCCTGGTATTACAGAAAAAAACATCGTGGGTACATTACTACGATAAGGTACTTAATATACTTATGTTGCATTTGGTTACGTCGCTGTGACAAAACAAAGATGTAATTGGCGATTTAATGCGCAGTATCGATGATAATCAAATTACAGTTTTGATATTGCGGGATTATTCTAAGGCCTTTTATACTATTAATCATGCTCTTTTGCTCACCATCTTAAAGTATATAGGTTTTTCTCAAAATTCTGGCGATATTCTTTTTCTTACTTATTCATTAGATCCCAACGAGGGTTTCTTATGATGGTCCTTTATCTTCTCCTCTCCCAATTATATCAGGCGTTCTCAATGCAGTATTCTGGGACCTTTACTTTATGTAATTTACATCTCAAACATTATTAAGTCCTTGCAATATTGTAATTATCACATTTATGCTGATGACACCCAACTATATTATACCTTCAATCCTGGAGACATATGTGAAGCCATCTCATATATAAATAGTGACCTTCAGTCACTTGTAAACATATCTGAAAAACATTGTCTCAGAATAAATAATAAAAAAACTTCTGTTTTGGTTGTTGGCCGTGAACAAAATTCCACTAGGTATGCGTTGTTTGAGTCCGCTTTCTCTGTCCCACCAATTGAGAAGGAGTGCCTTCTTTAGCAAGTAAATATATTTTCATTTTCCTTTATAACTTTCTACTACTTTTCTCTTTATGCTGTTTGCGCTTAGACTTGAAGTATTATTACCTTTTGCTTACGATTTTCTATTTATTGGGTTAACGTCATTAATGGTGCTGGAAGAAGAACATGGGCTTATGCTTTAAGCAGCTCATCCTGCACCTTTTGGCAACTTGGTTGAATTTTAGCATTTACTCATTTTTATACTATGTTTAATGCCAATAAACCGCTATTATTATTATTGTTATTATTATTACATAACCAGAATGAGATTATCGATACTACATAGGTAAGCGAATACCAGAGGAAAGGTAGAAAGGCCGAACTGCTCTGCATCGTCGACAGCGTTGATGATTGTATTCATCTCCAGGACCAGCGAGGTACATTGTGGACATGGTGTATTAATAATAGGTTAACCCTAAATGTTAGAAAGTGCAATGTTATGAGCTTTACACGCAAAAAGCACTCCACAATTCCTACCTATCACCTCAATAATGACATCTTACTTAGATCATGCTGCTTCAAGGACTTGGAGTCATCTTCGACAGTAAATTATCATTTGCTGATTATATATCTGCGATGTCTAGTGCTGCTCTAAAAACTTTGGGATTCATCGTTCATACTATCAGGCCTTTCACAGTCTTAGAGCTCATAATACTACCTTATTTTGCATTGGTTCGCTCTAAATTAGAGTACACTTCAGTGATCTTGTCCGCATTCTACATTAGTTATATGTAGGTTCTTGAACAGGTACAGCGGCGACTTTTAAAATACTTGTACTATAAGCAACAAGGTGTATACCGAACACGGGGATTCAGCCACAAAACTTTACTTGCAATGTATTAATAACATTGACTCCCTGATATGCGCCGCGACAGATGTGATATTAAATTTCTGCATAGTTTGACTAATTACCGTATTGATGCTCCTGAGCTACTTTGTTTACCCCAATTTCTCGTTCCTCGACCATCAACTAGGTCTTACTAGATGTTTTACTGTTCCAAACCGAGTACAAACATAATGATTAAATCCCCATTATATCGTTTATGTAATACGTATAATTCTTTGTTTGGTAATGATACTGACATAGATTTTTCGTCGCTCTCCACTTTGCTAACTAAATGTTCATCTCATATACATTATTTGTAATTGATTTTATATTGCCTATGTGTGATTTACGGGATAGTTATCGTTTTTTTTTAGCACAAGTCTTAACTGTACACTTGATGTATACAACCTGCTTAGTTTACGTTTAATACTTATAACATATTTGGCATAAGTCTTTAGAATTTTTGTTAGTCAATAAATAGATTTAAGTAATAAGTAAGTACTATTGTCCTGTAATTGGATTGCCAAACCTGTTCGGCAAATACATATTATTACACTCCGCCAAAAAAGTATCGCATAATTTAGTTTTGAATCATAAAAGTATCGCATAATCTTTGTTTGTAGCATAAAGTTGTAAATATACTTTAATGCGCTCTCAGATATAATTTCTATGATTGTTTAAATAAAATACAGGCCATATAAAAACAAGAACTCATACTTGAGATTTTTATTAAAACAAGAAATTATAATTTTGGAAAGAAAAATGTCATAACAGTAGCTTTTAATACTGAGTATTGCCACCTCTGGCTCTTATGACCGCTCGCATACGGTTTGGCAGAGATTCGATTAACCTCCGTATATAAGCCTGATCCAAATTCTCTAACTCGTCACGGAGAGCATTTGCTAGTCCATGCAGGTCCGCTGGGGCAACATTTTGGGTTCGTATCCGTCTGTGAAGGAGGTCCCACACGTGCTCGATAGGGTTCATATCCGGACTTACCGCAGGCCAATCTAAAACTGGAATACCAACATCGTTAAGGTATTCCTGGGCGATTATTGCAACATGCGGTCGTGCATTATCGTGCATTAACATGAATTCGTTTCCTATAATTGGCGCATATGGTACTACATGTTCTTCTAAAATGTCCGTTATATACCTGTGGGCAGTCAGTGTACCTCTGTCTACTGGTACTAACTCTGTACGACCTGTTAAACAGATGCCTCCCAAACCATAATAGAGCCACCAGCGAAATTAGGTCTAGGTCTGATATTACATTGCGAATAGCGCTCACCGTCTCGTCTGTACACTGAGATACGCCTATCTGAGGTGTAAAGACCAAATCTTGACTCATCTGTGAAGAGTATATTGGCCCAGTCATTAATGTTCCAATTTACATGTTCTCTGGCAAACCTTAAGCGAGCCACTCGGTGGTTCCTAGTGAGACGAGGGGCTGTTACAGCTACTCTAGCTCTTAATCCACTCTGTCGTAACCTATTCCGAATAGTTTGAGTACTCACACGAGTATTTCTGACTCTAGCCAAGTCGTTCTGCAATTGTCTCGCAGTTACATGTCTTCGACGTAATGCTTGTAGTAGTAAATAGCGGTCATCTTGGCGAGTAGAACATCTTGGACGACCTGGTACGGGTCTTCTACTGTAAATGCCTGTTTCCCTATATCTGGCTACGGCTCTAGAAACACTTGACTGATTGATGTTCATCAAATTAGCAACGTATGCTTGAGATCGTCCATCTTCGATTAAAGCAACTATAGCAGCCACTTGTTCTGAAGTTAAATTGCTCATTTTAGTTTTAAAAGCGTTGGTACAGAACACTGACTTCGCACTTTAAAATTTGTCCGTATAGGAAGACTTTCAATAAACAACTGAGCAACCCTTACACATATGCATTTTTCTGAATGTGTTCTTTTAGGAAAAAAATAAAGTAAAAACGCTAAGTTCCATTATTTTGTTAGTGTTTTTATAGTTCACATACACGAGGCAAACTTTTTGTGAACGTATAAAAATATCTTAGTTCATAAATGCCCTTTTTTAGTTTATGCGATACTTTATTGGCGGAGTGTATTATAACACAAATAACAATTATGACAATACCTGTGAATTTACGGTTACAAAAAACATTCTACATAATTTAAATACAGCATCATTAATTTGGTTTACAAATTCAAAATTTAATTAACTAAGTGAAAGAGGCACGGCATAAAGTAAAAAATACTTGTAAGGTACACAAAATCAAAATTTATTTTTTATTATAGATTAAAAAGAACGCAGAGGTAATTCTTACTGGAAACAAGCCAAAAGTAGTGCTATTTACCATGAATTTATAAAATGTAAGCCAAATATCCAACTTTTCAATGTGGCATCTTTCCCATATTTGTCTCCACAATGTACAGCTTTAGAAGCGGTCACATTAAGAGCTATCGAATTATTGAGAAAAATTAAAACGGATAATTTCTTTTTTTTTTCAAAATATCTTATATTTAAGGTAAATTCAAACGATGTTTCTTGCAAGTGTTGAATTCTGCAAAACGTTCCCGTTTAACCGTTGCTCTGTATTCTAACAACCGAGATATAATTGTGATTAACGAAATGTCGTCACTCATTATTATAACAATTGCGTTAAGAAAAAATACTATCCTAGATCAATGAAGGGATCTAGATAATACAGAAGTTGCTTTTAAAAAGGTGTCCCTCATTGCAGATGCGATCTTAAAATATGTGCATAAGGTAATTTATTAAGGGAGAATGTACCGTTTTCGGGATTGCGAACTTTCCACATGCAACAATTTTTTCAATCGCCCAGCTGTTCGGCGATTCTCACCCTCCGATCCGCGAAAACTGGGTAGTACGAAACAAAACCCGTCCGAACAACAAATCCGCCAGTCCACTATGGTAATCGCGATTTCATTATTATTATCTTTGCCCTCGTCCATCCAACTATTACAATACCGGCGTCACACATGGTCTAAATTAATCGGCGACGGGCACACGTGGAGGCCTCATATTTTATCTCTCCTATTCATCTGGTCGGAAGGGTTCCACGGATCCGTCGGGGTTGGACACGCTGCCGCTGCCCGGTACCTTAGGCTAAGACCGACACGGCACGGTGGCGGGAGCATAGACCAGTTCTTGAGCGGCCGGCGTGCCATTGGACTTCTTCAAACCGCGGCAGCATCATTTGTACAGCAACCGCGCGACCGTCTAACAAGCGGCCGATCGTCGAACGCCGGGAGAGAGATCGTTTCGAATGTGCGCGCGTCGGGGTATCGCGATGTATCGGGGCACCGGCCCCGGTCCAATCAATAATTTCTTTCTGCGCGAAAATTCGACAGTGAAGACGTTTTACGGCGGAGAAGTGACCGAACCCGAGACGGTCGGACGTGTTTCCGATCACACGCCACGGCAGATGCTCAGTGATGACGGGACCAAGAACGACATGTGTATTTTCAGTTGTGATAACGAGGTAGTCGAAAGGTCTCGACAGAAAGTTTAACTTAATCACATCAAGTCAAAAGTTTCCTCAATAAACGGTAATTTAGAAAATCAAATATTTAAATCGCGCATTCAGAAATTCTAGTCACAAGAAGGATAATTCAAAAACATTCATTCACCTGAAGTATGATTTTTACACCTAAATTTCAAACTAATTTTAGTGTCTCTATTTTAACTATATACATATACATATATGTATAAGTAGTATTTTATAGAAACAGTCTTTTTATTTTCACTATATTCCATGAAGTAAAATCAGTTTATTGTAAAAATATTAATATATATTAACAATATTTTGAATCAAATTGAACAAAATAAGATGAAAGTGAGTTTGGAGAAAATGAAAAACATTAGGTACATAATCTAACAATCGCTTTTTACTTTAATAAAACATTTTGGTAAAGTTCAAACCCAGCTATTTTTTGTTTGGCTTTTCTAATTTCATTCATATTATGCAATGATATAACTAATTTACATGGAGCAGTAAAGAGGAAGCAACTTTATTGACACTTATTTGAAAAACAAAATCAGCAAGGATTTTTACGCATAAGTAAAAGCGAAAGAAATTTTATAATAAATTAGAAGAAAGAAACAAGCCTATCACAAAATGAATGCATTTAAAGCTCATCTTTTAATTTTAAAACTTCAAAATTGTAGATGAGAATTAAGCCCATATGCTATTTATAATTTAGTAACTGAGTATTATAAAAAAAACAATTTATTTTTCTCTTGTTCCAATCACATCACCTATATATTTTTATTTTTAATAATTAGAGTACTCGACGCATTGAAATGTGTACCCTCAAGTAAGTACCTTATAGAATCTATAAAATTTACAAATTATATTAAAGCAAAGTTTTAAATATTATAACATTTCAAATTTAAATGGAAGATTAATTCTTGCTATTCCATTTTATAAAGAAAAACAAATCCAACACTAATTTAAAATGTATGGCGCTATTGCCGATCCAAATAAAAAGCAAGTCTTATAAAATAACTTCTTTTTGGACCTAATTATTTAAGATTTTGGCTACAAAAATCTTTGAAAATGTGGAAATAACCAATAACTTATACAATTGAAAATGAACTAAAACATCTTTACACACCTTGTGTGTAAATTTAGCATCACAATGTGACTTATTACACAAAATATGGTTAAAACATTGACACGAGCGTTCTGTTTAGAAAACAAACAATATTTCTTTATGCTTTAACAACGTTCTTCTGTTAATTTTCACATACATTTTGTGGGAAAATTGGTAAAGTTTTTGTGTTAATTTATATTTTCTATTGACTGAAAAAATAGCATATTTCAAAGAATTATAATGAACTAAAACAATTATAAACATGCCTATAAGGGTATTCTAGTTTCCTTTCTCTTAGATAGTTCTGCCCTAACACTCAAAAATAGAAACAGAGCAGAAACAACCATGAACAGCAACAGTTTTATTCCGCTCTCATATTTGCCAATCATAAAGTCTTGCTTGTTCTTCTGCTTTGAGGTTTCCTCTTAAGAAAAAAGAAAATTGGCAATAGTATTTCGTTATTATTTTAAGCAATAACAAAACTGTGCAGAAATAAAGTTCCCACAATTTTGGAATAAGAACTCTCACCAACAAAGTAAGTCCAGATTTTGCAGTATAATATTGATACACATATCTAAAGGGCAATTGACATAAAAATATTGTATTTTTTGTCAATCGAACACCAACTCCTGTTAGTTCTTAATAAGCAATTAAATAATAGCATTTCATGCAATAATGAAGGAAGACAATAAAACATAAACATGTGCAAGCACACAAGCCACGATGGAATATAAAAAATATAAAAAGCTGCAGCAATACAGATGTGCAACCTGGCATCCGCTAAAATAAAAGTATATAATCGACATTGGATATTGTCTGTTACTCATTAATGTTTAGAGTACTTTTACAGAACGTATAGGGAAATATTTACGCTCCTGAAATTAATATGTGTGTAATGAATCCTTTGTGCAAGTTATACAAAAAAATATAAGTTAGTTTTTACTATAGGTAAATATTTCCGGCAGAGTAAATATTTTGAACATCTACAATCTAAATTTTATGTTTGTGATTTGTTCACATATCTTCAATGTTTAAAAATAAGAGAAGAAATTCCTTAAATTCTTAGGATTTTACCCGCATGCTCATTAAATATATCTGTTGAAAAAAAAACCGATTATTTAAAGTATACCAGTTAAAGCAATGTAAGAAAATTTGAAGTGATGTTTACGGCATACTTTAAATTATTTTGTTGCTATTGCCAGACATTAGAAGTAAGTTTTCGTAGTGTACTAGTATACCGAAACTTTATCTCGTAGTTACTAGGCCGTTTGTATTCTAATAATTTTCTCTCCAGGTTTTAAGAGTGAAAAGTGTATGCTTACATATTTACGGATTCTCTACAATACTATAGTTTAATTTAAATGTTATTAAAAGCAAGGAAATGTAAAAAGTACAGTTTTAGCATTTTGCGATACTGTTTAAAATAAATACTTGTAATGGGAGTTCTCTGGCACTAAGCGTCAAAAGTATTCGGTTGTTGGAAGTTTTTGCTGTTGTCTGCAACTTGGTGTGAAGTACTAGAAGACTTTTATTATAAGAACTTGTTTTTTAGCAATTTGTTACTTTGTTATATATTGCTGAAGTTGTTAATTTTCATAGTTTAGAATCCAGACATAAACAGAAACATACGTTACAAAAATATTGTAAAAATTGATGGTATAAGAATGAATCGACTAATTCCCAGCAGCAATATTTGTCACTAAACATTTTTATCGACATACCAACTTCTGATTTTCATTCATTCTTAAAAAAAAAATATGGTAACCGAAGCCGTTAACAATTAGTGCCTAAAGTAACAAAATAAGTAGTTGACGATAAATCGGGTGCTTATAAAACTTATTATACAGAATATGAGCTACAGTATATTATATATATATTACTAAAATATGGGTAAATTTCATTGAAGATATACAGCAGATTTTATCTACAATATACATATTTCTTATATAAGTATTTTCAATTTCTATCTATCTTATCTTATAGTACTTAACAGCAATAAAAGAATATAGGGAATACATCCATAAATATTATAACATTGGTACCTAATGTTTTTTCTAATAGTAACATCTCGGCTTTTGATTCTCCTCAGGATTGTTCCGTAGGTTTAATTAATACAACATATAATTTGCTTCAGTTTAACGTAATTGTTCATCCTTATTCAATATAGATTATTCATATAGGTACTAAAAAGTAATGATATCACGTATTGTGTAAACGTGTTTATATACCTATAGGTAAAATATATAGCATTCAAAATCCGACATAGCAACGTTACAAAAGAAAAGAAACTGAATTGTAACCGCTACCACACTTAGGAAGTAATTGAAATTTATTGAGCGTCTACGGTTCTTTGTCCGCGAGTAAAAAGAAACGTTATTTACTCAAAAGCATTATAATTACATAAAAAAAAACCTCCTTTTGAAGCCACCGTTTCCAAAGAGGCTATCAATTTATTGCTATTATCATCTTCATTATTATTATTGCACGGTCTATTATTATCATTTTCTCCAGATGGCTCGATTTTCTGGGAAACCTATTAAAAAAGGCGCATCATCAGTTAAAAATGCACTACCTCGTCATTTCGGCGATCATTAAACTCTCCCGGGATGTGTAATACGATCTCACGATTGCGTGCCTATCTCTCTCTTTTTCGCGACGATAAAAAAAAGCAGAATCGAGTTTCCGCAAAGCAATTAACGCCGTATAAGGTAACGTTGATAAAAGTCGCGTATTTCGACCGCAATTAAGCGTTAAGATTGTCGGAACGCGCCGCATATTTCGTAAAATTTTAGTGATATCTTTTGGTGATTCCGACGCTAGGTCAGTAAACGAACCCAGCGCGCTGTTTCCCGCGCATATTCCGATTGCCTGAACTTCGGGTGAATCGTTGCGAGTCTGAATCGTCTGAAACTATCGAACCGGATGAAGATGTTTCTGGATCGACGACTGCAGAGACTAATGACCTATCAGACAACCAACGGGGTAAGTCGTTTAATCTTATTAATGTTAACTTTGCTTTCGTGTATTTTGAAGACGTTTTGCTTAATGTTATGTTCAGTTGTTCTGATACCTTGTTAAAGGCGATTGATATATCTATAGATCTATACCTACTGACACCAAAAAGCTATAGGTATATTACATCTGCTCAGAGGAAACTGAAAATAGTGACAGTTAACTTTACAGGTACCTAATATACCTGTAATGTATAATACGCCGTACAAAACTGCTGATACATAGTAATATATGAATGAAAACTGTATATTAGATGGCTATATTTCTAATATAGGTACCTGGTATCTATTATTTACTCTTTTCTGTGTATATATAAGAATTAGTTTGTATATATTCACCTAAAACAAATTAGCAAAATTAAGGGTATTACCTACACCTACATTGCTACAAATTTTACCTACGCCAAGAAAACTGTACGTATAATACGTGGTATGTATTAGAAATATAACACCGAGTACTAGAATAAAGCCGGCAATAAAATTGAATACCCAGTATTCACAAATTTAATGCAAAATTGTTAATAATGTATAATAGGATTAACTATCATATTGCATTACCTTGTACATAAAAATGTTAGTTAAAATTAATAAATTTATTTATTTGGATGTGCATAAGTCATTCAAATAATGCTAGTTATCATAATTTTTATTCAATAATCTTTTTAATTATTTTTGTTAAATATGTATTGCATAACAATACTAACAATAATAACAACAAGCGTAATAATTAATATAAATCGAAAATATGTAAAATTGCTATATCGTCCGGGAGCATTATAACCGCTTGCCATAGGTACTTAAAAAAGTTTTAATATTATTATTACAAATAAACAGAAATGGTTAGCCAATGTTTGATAATGCATAGCTGAACTAATAGTTAATAGCAGAGATATTCTAACGGCAACGAAATTAGTGTGAACGTATTAGATGTTTGTAAATTTCAAAAACATAGATTCTACAGTGAAAAGATCAAGGATATAACTACAATAAAAGAACCTTTTTGGAAAGCTTAGCTATGCATAAATTACACAATAACTTAAATACAAAAGAACAAACCAATTTTACAATGCATAATTACAAAAATATTATAAAAAAAGTTAAAATCAAGACATATCCTACGTATGACTCTATACCTACGTTGTGATTTGTTTATCTTTTCATTATTTTTCATAATTATAAAAAAAAATTGTCACCTTCATATATTTAGTTCTTTCCATCAACATACTACGACTTCGATTTTCATTAATTTTTTAATTAATTTCCGTTGTCTTGGATTTTTAAATGTAATGTTATCCTTTCAAAGTAATCATCTTTTCTAATAAGTTTTATGCCAACCCATTATTTATATACTTTTAATATGCTCTAAGAGCAAGTGTAAGTAAGACTTCTTGATTAATTGATCATCGTTTGATCAATCAATCTTGTAATTCAGGTCTGAAGAAGGGACAAATATTTTAAATCACGATACATTACGTGCCGAATAAAGTGTAAGTAATAATTAAGCCCAATTCTCGTTCTATTAATTAAAAAAGTACACTGCTTTTCAATACTGATATACTGTAGCATTCAACATTTTCTATGGTTAATAATTAAATATAATGGCTATCGATATATCGTCTAAATTTTTTGTATGAGGCAGTATCCCGCAAAAACCTACCTTAAGTGAAGAAGGGGACGCATGGGCCCTATCAGTGCAAATCGGAGGATGGATGCGTCTCTCCGAACCAAGCAAGCATATCGAACAGATTGCTCGTGTTTCATTTTTTTATATAAAGAGTTAGTAAAAAGTCCCGGAACGGTCGAATAACTTTGTTATTTGAAAATTATGATTTCTGAAATTTGGTATGGGGGTACAGTTAATATAAATGCATTTTATGCAATACAGTTAATATTTTTTTCACTTCCGGTTTAATCGGCAATACGTCCAACTTTTGTTTTTTTAAATGGAACGCCCAGATTTTTTTAACACTTTTGAATGCAAAATAAAAAACTACGTTCAGGAAGTATTAAGATGTTTATTTTTATTCACAAGAAAACAGTTAAAAAATTAAAAAAGTGTCCTAATACAGAAAAATCAAGGTACCTTTGAAAAAAGTTGTTGTTTAGTGTTTGCATTCTTTTTGCCGTCACATTTGACAGTTTTAAAAGCGTTTTAACTTTTGCATCGCTATATTTACTTATTTTAAACATTGACACATTTGAAAATGGCAGAAAAACTTTCTGAATCAGAACGAATTGAGATATTAATGATGCGTGGGTACGGTGATCGTCAACGTTCTTTTGAAGAGGTTCGTATTTTGTTTAATACTGTTTATCCGGATCGTCACATTAGTAAAAGTACGGTATGCCGAACAATTCAAAAGTTTGAAGTCTTTCGTCAGGTGAAGGATTTACCTAGAAGGGGACGTCCATTAACAGCAACAGATGAAGAAACTAGTTTGAATGTGTTACTTACAGTGGAAGAAAATCATCACGTGTCCACAACAGAATTAGGTCAAATTCATGAGATCTCTCAAAAATCTGCTCATACGATTCTTAAATCAGCAAGAATGAAAGCCTATAAAATGTATCCCGTCCATGAGTTAACTGAAAATGATCCAGATCGTAGACTACACTTTTGCGAAACAATGACGGAATTGATCGAGCAGCAGCCTAATGTTTTACCACATCATATTTTCAGATGAGGCAACGTTTTGTCTCAACGGCACTGTGAACAGACATAATTGTCGCTACTGGTCAATTGAAAATCCGCATTGGATTGAAAAAGTCCATACACAGCGTCCTCAAAAGGTGAATGTCTGGGCTGGTCTGGTTGGAAACAACATCATAGGACCATTTTTTATAAGAGGAAATTTAACTGGCAAAGTCTACTTCAATTTATTGCGAAATGAGGTTGTTCCAGCACTTGCGGCCCTTTTTCCAAATGCAAACATAGGTGATCACCCTAATGCACATTTTTGGTTTCAACAAGATGGAGCTCCCGCCCCATTATTTGAATGAAATTTTTCCGGGACGTTGGATCGGACGTAGAGGAGCAATCGAATGGCCAGCACGTTCGCCAGATCTCTCGCCATTAGATTTTCTCTTTTGGGGTCACATGAAATGTCAAGTGTACAAAAATCGTCCCCATAATCTTGAACAATTGGAAGAGAGAATAGTTCAAGAAGCCAATCGCATCACTCCAGAACAAATACAAAATTCAATAAGATATTTTACTGACCGTTTACATTTTTGTCAAATTGTAAATGGAGAGCATTTTGAACAATTATTGTAATCGCAACCTGAATACACAGGTATCTTGATTTTTCTGTATTAGGACACTTTTTTAATTTTTTAACTGTTTTCTTGTGAATAAAAATAAACATCTTAATACTTCCTGAACGTAGTTTTTTATTTTGCATTCAAAAGTGTTAAAAAAATCTGGGCATTCCATTTAAAAAAAAAAAATTGGACGTATTGCCGATTAAACCGGAAGTGAAAAAAATATTAACTGTATTGCATAAAATGCATTTATATTAACTATACCCCCATACCAAATTTCAGAAATCATAATTTTCAAATAACAAAGTTATTCGACCGTTCCGGGACTTTTTACTAACCCTGTATATATATATATGAAGAAGTGCCGTTTCAAAATGATTTATAAATTTATCTAATATTTCATCATCCATCCACTATTTGTAAAAGAATAAATTTTGCAACCCACCACGTGGCGCAGGGTACATTTGGAAACCGTGAAAGTCGATTAAAAAGGATCTCCAGATCACAATAACCCGCGGACCAACTTATTCCGAGGACGCAACTTATTTCTGGGGACTCCACGCGCTAGCCAAACTGGATGTACATCACCAGCTAAGTCTGTTAGTTAATTTAAATTATTAACTAGACACATTTCATATTCAATGTTCAGCATATCACCATTTACATAAAGAAAAAAAGTAACAATCAGAAAAAAAAATTTTTAAAGTTTTCTCAATAAACGTTTCATATATTTTTTTATCATGAAAATTATTGTTTAATATCTAATGTAAAAAAGTAAGGCCGCTTTACTTTCAAAATTTACTATGTCATATATTTCCCCATGCAATAATTAAGTATTTTTAGCACACATTTTCATTTATATATTAACTATATATCTTTTTATATAATTTTTTTTGATTATTTACCATATACATAATTTTAAATAATTTAAATATATTAAATATATTAATTCTTCTAACATTTGATTTTTTTTCCTTTTGTTTTATATACGTAGTGTTTCCAATTTCATTAGGTGAATAATCCTGCTTAAAAACAAATGGTGGCGCTGAGGGAAGCTCTTACCAATTTAAGTTTGAACTCACGACCCTACTCTCCGTTTATTTCTGGCTGCCATAAGCACGTTAATTTAGTAGTCGTTATAATACATATATAAATGTACACACTCGTAATTAAATGTGATTTTCTCGAAAAGGAACAGCTGATTCTTTTGAACATTAAAATAGAAGTATTAGAGATGATGTACAATCATGCAAAGCTAAACGTGGATGATTTATAATCAATTTGCTGTGAAGTAGTCTTGTTTACAAAAGATATTTCGCCCGTATACCCAAATGCGGTTTCTTGAAAGAAAAATGACCACATTTAGCAAACATAGAAAGACATTGAATTATAAAATAGAGGGAAATAAAAAAATACATCAAGGGTATATCATAATTATTTTATGGTATCCTCTATACAATATGTGTTTCGTTTTTGGACGTTTTCTTTATCCTATTCTTACGTAATTTCTTGCTTTCTTGTAGATGGACGCCATAGCTTTTCTTCAGTTTTCATTTGCTCCTCTTCTTTTAAGACTGTTCCAAACTTCTTTCCTTTTGACACTATCAAAGGCTTTTTCTACATCTGTAAAAGCTGTATATATGGTGTTATTTATATTCTTATCAGTTGTTTTAACGTAAATAAATGATCTTGGACTCCTCTTGCTTTCCGAAATCTGCTCTGGAGTTCTTCTAATTGGTGTTCAATTATTATTTTTAACCTCTTCTCCAGAATTCGCTCATATACTTTTAGCATGATACTAAGCAAGGATATTCTCCTATCTCCCGCACTCTCTCTTGTCGCCTTTTTTATGTAGAGGTAAGATTATTCCTATTACCCAATCTTTTGGTATTTTGTTTTCTTTCCAGATCGTGTTATATAATTTTTCTCGAATTTGTATCCCGTTCTTACTCAAATTTTTCACCATAACCGTTGTTATCCTATCATGTCCTGCCGCATTTCCTCTTTTCAACATTTTAATTGTTTCAGTTAGTTTCTTAGTGTTTTCAATATTCCGTAGAATAACTTTTGGTTACTCTTATTATCGCGTTCCATGTTGTCCCCAAATTCTTCCCAGGAGTTTTGTTTCTCTATTCTCACCATCTGTTTGACTTTTGCCCTTTGTTCCTTGTACTTGTTATAGTTTTCCTTGTTCCTTTCGCTAAGATATTTTTTTTCTTTTTTGCCTTTACTTCTTGTTTAATTTCGTCGCTCCACCATCTTGTTTGCTTTTTGGATCTGTCTATTCTGCTACATCCACACGTTTCTGTTGCTGTTTTTATTATAGAGTCTTTAATCACTCTCCACATCTGTTCTACTGCATGTTGTTTACACTTCCTCTAATTTCATTCATTTGTACCTCTATTTTTCTTTGTATACTTTGGCTATCTCTTGTTCTTTTAATTTGTATGTTCTAATTACTTCTTTTTTACATTACATTTACTTTTTCTTTTAGTTTTAGCATCATTTTGTTGTTTCTTATTTCTAATTCCTATTTTTGTTAGTACCAGGTAGCGATCGGAATATATTTCGCATCCTCTTTTTACTCTTGTATCTTTTATTTCTCCTCTATATTGTTTATTAATGATAACGTAATCTATTATAGATCGTTCTTTTCTACTTATTATTTCTCGCGTGTATTTATGTACATCTTTGTGTTCGTAGAACGTATTTGTCACCACCAGGTTATACAAAATGCAAAAGTGTATTAATCTACGTTCGTTATTATTTCTTACATTTTCTCCATATTTACCTATTGCATTTTCTGTTTCATCGTCTCTTTTTCCTACTCTTCCATTTATATCCCCTAGTATTAACAATCTGCCCGGTCATTCTTCAATCGTTTCCGTTAATTGATCCCAAAATTCATCCTTTATGCTGGCATTTTTGTCCCCATTTGGTCCATATACAATTACAATCGTTGTTTTTATTGTTTCCTCTATTTCCATTTCCATTGTCAATATCGTTTTTGAAACACCAGTCCATTTTCTTATGTATTTCACATTATCTCTCCTAATAAAGCATCACACTCCTTCACTAACTCGACATCCTTCCTTTATTTCACAGTACATTAATAGATGACCTCCCTCTAGTATTATTTCTCCTTTGCCTTTCTTCTTCGTTTCGGTAATGTCCACAATATCTGCAGTTACTTTTCCTAATTTCTCTAGTAGTTCTTCTTCCTTTCCTGTCAAACTTCTGACGTTCCATGTTCCTATTTTCCAGAGATTCTGCCTCTTATTTCTTTTAGTTTCTTCCAGTATACCATTTTCCTTGTCCATTGCCCGGTCCTCAACTAATTTAACTATTCTAAAAGATTCGTCTAGTTTTTTGACCTTTCCAATTAATTTATGAGATTCCATGTTTGGTTTTCTATTTGGATTTGGCCTTTTCAAATCTGGCATGTTTCCCTGTCTTCTTGCTTCCTGCAACTTTATTCTCAACTGTTTTTGTATCTCTCTGTCTTCTTTTGACCAGTCATTATTGATATAGATGCGTTCCCTCAGTTTTCTCAGTTTATGTTCGTTCTTTAAAATTTTTGCTGTATCGTGCAAGTTGACCAGCTCTATCAGACATGTTTTGTCCCCTAGTTTCTGTACCGTCGGAGGCCAAAAACCTTTATCAGTAAAGCGTTGCTTTGCACGTGTTTTATACTTTACTATCCATATATTTTTTCCTACCTTGATTTTTCTAGGAGTTAGCCTTTTCTATTTATATACCACACACTATGTCTTTTCTCCGTGAATTAATTGTGCAGAATCCCCCAATTATTTGAGATTGATTAAGAGAAATCTTTTCACACACTCTACTCGATGTGTGCCAGGACCGAGCTCCCAAGGAGAGGATATACCAACTAATAAGGAACATGGAACACAGAAAAAATGCCCGAAGAGTGGACGTCTGGAATGATGATACCAATACCCAAAACGGAGAACATATCAAAATATGAGAATTGGCGACAGATTACGTTATTAAATTCGCCCTCTAAAATACTATTATCCTTGATGCATAAAAGATTGAAGAAGGGAAAATACAAAATATTTAGATATTATTCTTTTTCGGAATCTTTGCCAAAGTATGTTAAACTCACATATTTTTTATTAGAAATTCCTTTAATTTTAGGGTAAATGTTGTAGTATGCTAAATCTTTTTGTTTTTGTTTATGAGTTTATCTATTTCATATTTGGGAACACCATTTCTTAAAGAGATTGCAGCTATAGTTAAGAATTAATTTTTATATGCTCTTCAGTGAGAGGTATTGGAGAAGCTCTATGTACCATCGATTTGTAAGCTGCTAGTTTTGGTTAGTTCTAGCTTTTTGGGTGGAAAGAATCATATGGGATAGTAGTGTTGGTATTAGTTTCTTTTCTAAAGATTTTAAATTGAATGTTATTGTTAGTATGGATGAGAGTAAGATCTAGAAAGTTTAGTTGAGAGTTTTCTTCTGTTTCTACAGTAAATTTAATTTTTGGATGTATAGAGTTAATATAGTTAAGGAAACCGTTCAGTTGTCGTGATGATCCGGTAAAACATGCTACAATGTCAACCACGTATCTGTACCAACACAAAATCTGTTTTGAAGCTAGAGGTGATTTGAAGATTTGTTCCTCTAGAGTTGACAAAAAAATGTTTTTTTTTGTTTTTTGAGTGTGAAATTTGTTATTAAATTGTAAATAATTTTGATTAAGGTATAATCCAAATATGCTATCATATTTCTTCCCTGATAAGAACGTTTATGTTGCATCTATCTAATAAATCCGATATAATATCCAAACAGTCTTGACGGCATATTTGGAAATATGCTCGTTATATCAAGTGAAACTAATTTCGAATTTTTCGGGGTGTTGTTTATTTGTTTTGTTAGCTCTACTGAATTTTCTACACTGTATTTCGACGAAATTTTATTTAATTTAGTGGATAGCGCTCTAGTGGGGCAATTAATATACGATACAACGGGTCTGATTGGGGCATCTGCGTTGTTTTTTTTTTTATAAGGCCGTAAAGTTTTGATACTCTGGGGTTTTTGTTGATTACGTATGTTTTTTCCCATTGTGATAGAATGAGAGATATTTGTGAGAGAGTTGACTTAAGGTCTGACTGGTATTTCTTAGTGGGGTCGGTTTTTGATTTCCGTTACCTTCCGATTCAATAAAGTTATTAATTTTATTCATATATTGTTCTCTGTCCAAAATGCAAATGGCGTTAGATTTATCTGCATTGGTTATTATAAGGCTGTTGTCTTTTATTTTGTATGGGTTTTATACTGGGCTTCGTCCGTGTTAGATTGATAATTAGGTGATTTTAGTATAAGTATTAGCGATATTGGCTTTGTGAACCTAGAAACAGAAAGATTTTTATTTTATTAATATCATCAGGTAATATGGATTACCAGAAAGTAACGGACAACAGCATCAACTTGTGACGTTTTCTTGCGAGAACTAAAATCAAAACATAGTTAAAAATCATAAATATAAGACAGTGAAGGATAAGACACTATAAAAACATTACTTACTGAAACGGATTTAATTGTAGAGGGATCGTTGTAATTGTAGACGTGATTTAAGCCAGCTATAAGGCTGTTGTAAGTTCTGAGTAATCATAATCCATTTAAGTATGAAGGACTGTTGTCTTCAAAACTATTCAAGTTTTAGTTCAATCCTAGAACAGTTAACCGATTTATATATTTTTTTAATATATTACTATCCTTCAAGATAAGAAATGGCCATCCATTTTGCTTAAGTATATAGGTTAGGTAATTTTAAGAACGTTAAAACAAGATTCATTTATCTGTTTACCTTTTGACTTGCCATTCTCACCGTTTTGAACGATAAAATTTTACTTATTTTTAATAGATTATTTAATTTATCTATTTATTTTGTGTTTCTTTACTTTGTAATCCAATACACCGCTTATTAGGAATCACAAACTTGCACACTTCATCAAAAATCTGACGGTAAACCACTTGGTTAGAAAATTTATAAATTCTCATGTCTTGATAGTATTTTATCTTCTACAATATTAATTGCAATCTCTGAAGTAAAAGTACTGGAAGAGTTCATTTTTGCTGCGATATTTGAATACAGAAAGCTTCTGATAAACATTGATCAATATTTTTGTTAGTAGGATTCAGGGAAACCTTCCATCTTTTCCTATTTACTTGGTATGTTGTTTAAATATCTTTGAATTATCTAAATATTTAATATAGGTGCGCAAGTTACAGTCGAGTATTAACATGAATGAAATGAAGTGAATGAACGTCAGACATCAGAACAGCTAACTATAAAAATGAGTATGTAGGTGTTAATTAATGAGCGCATGTGAGAATAACAGGTTTCAGGAATTAAATGTATTTTAAATAAAAAAAAAAACCGATTTTATATTGAATGTTAATGAGAGGAAGTCGTTACAATAAACATGCTTACATTTTTCTGTAATTAATTCTCCCAACGATCGCTAATCGTTTTATTTTATTTAAAATACTACCTACATCGAAACTTTTAAAATTGTTTTTATACCGACACCCAAACGTATTCAATCGCATCATCTCTGCAGGCTAAGACGCCGATCTTCCTGTTAAGTTGCAAACCATGCGCGTAGGCTTAAAATCTAATTCGTCGATCCACTGCTAACCGTCGCTGAAGTTACATGCGATGCGCTTTTATATGCCTAACGTCACAAGTAGGTAGGTACTATTATTGCAACAATTATTGAATTATTTCTTACTGCAATAATAATAATTAATTCGCCACAAATCCTCATCATTATTACTAGAAGATAATTAGATTGTGCTCGTGGTATAATTAGTACGTATAAATTGAGATTAATGATTTTCTAAGTTAACAATGTGTCAAAGTGGTATGCGAATTACTCCGAGTGTGTTGTTTATAATATAATTCACGTTCACAAACGCAGAAGACATAAACCGATAGTGTTTATTTCTTTTCGAACTTAATTTAACACCTATTGCGTAGCTCTCAGGTTATTAACATAATCTTTTTAAAAAAAAAACATTCAATTACGAGCGGAATATTAGAAATTCTAACTGCGTAATAGATTTGCCAATAATTTTCCTATATCAGTAAACATTACAACCTATTTCCAGGGTATAATTTTCATTTAATCACTTATTCTTCATAGGTACCTGGAGCTACTTGAATACATTTAAATAGGAACCTTCTCACAAAACATGCAAATATATACAATTATATTATTTCTTATGAGGAACATATATAACAACTAATTAGCTACAAAAAATTAATTAGTTATGAGAAAACATAAAAGCTATGCGGCTAATGCATATCTGTATTAATCCTCAATCTAATAAGATAATTTCCGTGTAAATGCTTGTATTCTGTAATAAAATAATAATAAAATAGTCAGTAGGGCGCTGCATAAACATGACCATAAAATGCTAAGCATTATTGATACAGAGATAAGAATGAGACAGTATTCCGATTTTTTCAATAACCATATAGAGAACTGTATAATACGAGGTACTTTAAAAATAATATTTTTTATTACGTGTAGTAGCAATAACAAAATTTTCTACCCAATTATTATAATGTATAGTAGTACTAATTACCGTCCTGTATCACTCCGTATTATTAAGGTTATTTAAAATAAATAAATTTATTTGTTTGTATTTTGATATTACTTCTTATTAGATTGGATAATACCAAATTAACATTCATTTTGGTATATTTTTATTAGCCCATATTAATCTCATATTAATCCCTAGTTTGAAATAGAGCGGTGTGGGAGTATATCGTTCTGTGAGCAATTGCCAATCACAGTACATTTTATGCGAGACTTATTGTTGTATCTGTGTATAGAAACCGGGTGTTCAACTTAAGATGCAACGGTTCTTAGCCAATTTATTATTCTCTTTTTGAAAAAATGTTTCAAATAAATGTTGCATCGAATCATATTATACACATGCTAAAATTAGTTTCAGTAATTGCGCACTTGCGGTTGTACCGGAAGTAGATACTAACTTTATTATTTTAAATCGAACAGCCTATATATTATTGCACTTTTGGATTCCTTGTTAAATTTAAATAACAATATGTTAGAGATATATTGGGGCTAAGGTGTGCCGTTCCCGAATTTCATGACGTCTTTCGAGAAAAATGACATTTGCAGTGTCTTCGGTGTTTGGAAGTACCTCAGGAAATACGAAAGTTAGAAAGATGCGATTTTCAGTTTTCGCTTAACCACGAAACAGCACACGTCTTTTATTTTAAAATTGTTGCGTTTAAATTACAGCGTTATTAAATAGGGATCTGTAATTTTCGAACTCTAAAATCATGGATAACTTGATTTTTTAAATTGAACGGTATAGCAATTGGATGTAAAATTTTCTTTCGATTTTATATGGGTATTATTGTGTCTATCTCCCACGGTTTTGGGCATATTCGCGAGTTTTCAGTATGTCACGACAGATACGTATTGCGAAGCGCCGCCGCCGGCCACCTCCCGCTCGCATTTCACCAGGCTTGGGACTGACAGCAATTATACTGGCAAGCTTAGAAAGTGGCCAACAGAACACAATAGGACCATTTGAAACAAACAAAATTGTCTAGAAAATACTTGAGATGTTTAAAGAGGCACCGTTAAAGTCCCAACTAGGTATCTAACCATTTATTAGTGTTCCAAGTGTCAGAACTGACGTTCAGAGTACTGTTTGGTACCATAACAATTAAAGATGTCGCTTACTCGAGAAGAATTAGTAGATATGATTTTCGTTCTCGGTGAATGTAACAGAAACGCTTTGTTAGCATCAAGAGTTTATGCACAGTATTACCCATGTAGAAGGTATCCAGAGAGGAGGGTATTTTTCTCGTTACTGGGTAGATTTGTAAGTACTGGGTCCGTAGCACGTACAAAACTGAACCGCAATAACTCCGTACTTACGGATGAAAATCAGTTGCAAGTATTGTTGGTAGTAGAAGAAAATGAAGAATCCGGTGTGTGCAAAACAAGTAGAATGACTAATATCAGTAAATCTTCGGTACACAACACTTTAAAAATACAGAAGTGTCATCCGTATTGGATCCCGTTGCACCAGGATATTACTGCAGGTGACTTCGAAAGCAGACTGTTATTTTGTCAGTGGGCAACTTAAAGAACTGATCATGATGCGAACTTCTTCGAGAAAGTGGCTAACCATCTTCAGAGCCTATTGCATTCGTTCTCTCACCGTGTTATTATGCCTGTCTACCGCTATAACGACTAAGTCATCACTATAACCCAGTGCCTTGTGTCCGTAGTCGTTCAGTGCCCCCAGTAGCCCGCCCCAAACTGGGCACCACAGGAGAGGAGACAGAACTCTACCCTGCAGGGCACCCCTAGCCACCCGTGCCAGCAGGGTTTTCCCTGCGACAGTAGCTTCAACCGCTCTCTCCTTGAGCATGTAGTCTATCGAGGCGACACAAGTGTCGTCTATACCTCTGCTTGTGAGAGCCCTACTGGTCACAATGTAGAAGTCTTAATGGCAGTACCTCATCCCTAATATATTTCCAATGTCTTCATAGTGAAAGCTGGTTGGTCTTGCCGTAGCCTGCTCAGTTTTCCCAGGCTTCGGTACTTCTCCACGCTTTTGATATATATATTCAAAAGCTAGACGACATCAGAAGATGTTTCACTTCTTACTATGAATAAGATAGAATCTGGTTATTTTAACATTAATTCAGTATTATAATGTGTATAATATATTTATATAATATATAATAACGAATGTCACATAAGTTTTGAGAAAATTTTCGTCGGCGTAAAAATAACTGTAAAGAACTTGCAATCTAGTAACCATGATAAACATATGTTCATTAATACTCAAACTTGTTATGACATTTTATAGATGTCAAATAATTTGTCCAATTATGTCGTACAAACTTGAAATACGGAAAAGCATTTACAGCCTGGTTGGACATGTACCCAAGCAAGAAATTGTAAACATATTTTGGAATCAAAATATTTCAAAGACAACTATTTATAGAACAATTGCAGAATGTGAACAAGGTATACCATGCCTCAATTTACCAAAAAGCGGAGGTCCAGGAATGTATGCCGAAAATCGCGCCAACCGAATCTGTGAAAGTGCAAAAGACCGCGTTGGAACGTCATGCCGAAAGTTATCCAGAAGATTTAATGTTTCTCATGAAACTGTAAGAAGGGTATTGAAAAAAAGGCCTAAAGTTTCGTAAAAGACGTAAATGTCCACGTTATACAGAGGACCAGTTACGAAGAATTCCAATGTGTTGTCGTAGATTACGCCGAACTCATTTTGCAAACAATAAAGTGATCATCATGGACGATGAAAAATATTTTACGTTCTCTCACTCAGAAATGAAAGGCAATGCTGGTTTTTATACCGATAATATAGAAAATTGTGCAGATAATGTTAAATACAAAACCAAAAAAAATTTGAAGATAACATTCTAGTTTGGTGTGCCATATCGGGGAGAGGAGTTTCACGACCATATGTTGGGCATGTGAGGGGTGAGGCAGTTAATGCCAACATTTATACCGAAAGATGCCTACCAAAGTTGCTACAGTTTATTACTACGACTCATTCACGTGAAGAAATAATGTTTTGGCCGGACTTAGCAAGTTGCCATTATGCAAGAACGACTAGAACATGGTTAGAAGCTCACAACATACCCTTTGTGCCAAGAGCAGACAATCCGCCAAATGTGCCACAAGCTCGACCCATCGAAGATTTTTGGGGACTATTGACCAGAAAAGTATATGATAATGGGTGGGAAGCTCAAAATGAAGCTCAACTAAGGCGAAGAATATATCAAAAGATAAGAGAAATTGATATAAACATCGTCCAAAATATGATGGGACAAGTTAGACAAAAACTGCGTGCCATTGAGGACCGTGGCCCTTTGTCATTATTTTAATTGTAGTTTTAATTAATTTAAATATAAGGTAAAATGTTGGTGAAGTGGTCATTTGAATAAATTACGTTACACTTACTTTAAAGAATTTAATTATTTTTCCCAAAACTTATGTGACATACGTTATCAATTATATTTATATAATTATCTTAATGATTAGTATAAAAGGATTTATAACCTAATTTTTACAATACAATTGTCTCAGTATACAATATATCTAGCACACTATCAATTGCTGGTATTAAATCAAGTCGTAATATATTTGTAGCAATTACAGAGATAATTAACTGCGTTACTATGTACAAATATTTCTTTGTATAACCAGTATCATTTTTTTCTTTTTTTCAATAATCTAGATTGTATAGGTATTATACAGTTTTTTCTGTGCATATAGCCTCTCTCATTTTTTCGCGACGATAAAAAAAAAACAGAATCCAGTTTTCTCAAAGCAATTAACGCTATTATATATATATTATAAAAATAACGTTTATAAAAGTTGCGTATTTCGACCTCAATTAAGCGTTAAGATTGTCGAGATGCACTGCCGCATATTTCGTAAAATTTCAGCGATATATTCTGATGATGTCGACTCTAGGTCTGCAGACGAACCCGTTGCTTCTCGTATATGTCGTCGTTTTGGTTTTCATAAAAACTGTTGTACATATAGCTTCTACGACATCTGCAATAATACACATTTTAAACAGCATTTTTAAATCGTAGGTAGGTATATATATGTCGTCTGCAATATCAAAAATTTAGACGATATAAAGAGCGACTTAGTCCCATTACAGGCCATCCCATTACAGGCCGCGGAGCAATGGAGTAGCATTACAGGCCGCGAAATTGTTATGCCGTAAATGTAGGATTGAACGGTGCCATTACAGGCCGCGACGAGAAATTGGCAATAAAAACTATCAAGTATGATTAATTATTTATTATAAAGTTTATTATAACATACATACATAATTATTTATATTTACAACATATACAACATTTTACAATTTTGATTAATTAATTAAACTAATTACGTTTGCTAAATATAGCAAAAATGCAAATATTAAAAATTAATTAAACTTGCTAATTTGGGAAGTGCTTGCTCTACATCTTGACTTTCTTGTATTTGCGACACTATTCCATTTATCCTCCTATCCATTTGAATATATTTTGCAGCACGCTTTTTTGGGGATATATTGTGGTGAATCCTTTGTTGAATAATGTCGTAGTGTCTTGAATCGTTTTTTAAAGATATAATTAATTCCATTAGATTTGGCTTCGACTTCCCAATATGCCTGTTTAGACGACTATGCCAAGATTCGCATACATTCGTCGTTCTATGACGTTCTTCATAGCATATCCACATGTCTTGCACTATAGAATTTTCTAACCATTGTGTCACAAAATAATCATTAAAGTCCATTATTTCTCTAAAATTGGGGGAGCTTTCCATTATATACAGCCAGCCATCGTCAATATATTGGGAAGGTAAATGAGCTAATGCAGCTGTAAGCTTTATATGCTTCCTGATGTCTTTGTCTTCCCTGTATCTTTTAGCCAATCCCAATTCTTGCACTTTTCGCCATATGCTTTGGTTAACTTGATTATCTAGTGTTTTTCCTATTCCGCATATTGTTAAATCTATGGGAATTAATGAATCATCGCGGCGGCCTGTAATGAGACTCGGTTTTTGGTCAAAAAGGGATGCGGCCTGCATTGGCACTGTTTCAGGTAGTTTTCAAACGCGGCCCGTAATGGGACGGCCTGTATTGGGACGTCACGATAAAGAGCAGTGCATTTAAGTAAAACCAAATGTTTAAAATACCTATTGTAAGTAATTATAAATCTTTTAGATCAAAAAACATTAATTGCATCATAAAGCCACAAGTTTTAGTTCTAAGTACGAGCAATGCGTTCGCAGTGTTAATTGGAAGCGTAACTCGATAAAAATAGGAGGATTGTTCTACTTCATGCTTTAAAATTGCTACAAACAGCATGAAATGTTAAACTAATTACGAAAATCAATTGCTACAATGATTTTGTATTGTTATTTTAACAGTTAGACGAACGATGTTTACTTCAAGAAATTTAAAACGGCGTCTTTAGATTGTTTTTTCTGGATGGTTAACCGAGACAGCGATCGTATTTGCAACACTTTCTTAGACAAAAAATACGTGAAAATAATAAATAACAATTCTTTTATATTAAACATGCAGATACAAATATAAAAATAGTAAAATATACCGTACCCCGAGAAAAGAGTAAGCCATGCAGCATAGGTAGGCATAGAGGACGGCACACATATTTTATTCCATATCTACCTATACAGGGTGATCCGCGAGGTAACCGACAAACTTACAAAATTTGTTGTAGAGGTGATTTTGAACAAATAACGTCATGTATATTTTGGGTAAATTCCAATTTCTATTCTTGAGTTTTTAACAAAAGAAAAAGAAATATCCGTCAGTAATCTATTTAATCATAAACTAAAAAACTAATATTATGATACTTGTTCGAAATGTTCGCCTCTTTTTTCTAAACATGTTGCTAGTCTTTGGGCCATATTCTGTTGCCAGTTAATACCGGCAAGTTCATTTCGCAGAGAATCTATACTGCTGCAACTACTCTTTTGATCAGTTCTTCGCGCGTGTTTGGCCAACCGTCATTACAAACATGAGTCTTCAGACAGTCTCAAAAGAAAAAGTCCAATAACGAAAGGTCAGAACAACGTGCAGGCAATACCACAGGACCTTTTCTTTCTATCTACCGTCCAGGAAATTGTTGGTTTACAAAGTCAATAATTTGTCTGTAAAAATGCGGTGGAGGGCCGTCATGTTGGTAAAATATGCCGCGTCTAGTTTCCAGCGCAACATTTTCCAGTAATTCCGGCAAAGTATCTTCTAAGAAATTCCGATAATAATTGGCCGTCAGATTTTCTTAGATAAAATGCGGCCCAATAACGTTATTGTTTAACAACCCACGCCATACATTTACGATGACAGAAACGATGTTGGTGATTACCCACAACTACATGGTGTGAGTTTTTATGCGCCTAAATGTGGGAATTCCGACAATTTTTTATACCTTCTCGAGTAAATTGAATTTCGTCTGTAAAAAAAAAATATAAGCGGAATAAGTTCTAAATTGTTCTGTAACCAGTGACAACATTGAATGTGTTGCGTTGAATCTCCTGATAGCATATGATGAGGTTTCTGTAACTTGATGGGATGAGGCTCATCGAGTTTTAAGACTAGCCAAACTTGAGTTTGACAAACACCGGTTATAGTAGATACTTTGTGTATGCTTGTTCAACATCATTAATAATAATAATGATAATAATAATAAACATATTTATTAGCAATATACATACATATACAGGTAAGATTAGTGGATATAAAGCCGCTCACGACACTGGCTTGTCCTGTTTATTTTAATTCTGTGATTTACTGTTATAATAACAGAATAAGGGTTTTAATAATAAATAAATACTATTTGTATTTTAGGTTACGTTTCGGAATTTTTATTATTCCTTCATCAGACCTAAAAGGATATTTATCACAACCAAGGTAATTACAAGCACAATTCACATTTTACTTACACTTAACTACAAAATATATTGTATAATGTCTTGGTAATTTCTATTGTTTATAAAAAATGTTTATATAATGAAAAAGTTAGCAACCCTATGTTATAAATTTAAATTAATCAATCAAATTGACATATGTATGTATATGACAAAATTTTAAAGTTTAATAGTTAAGTGTAAGTAAAATGTGAATTGTGCTTGTAATTACCTTGGTTGTGATAAATATCCTTTTAGGTCTGATGAAGGAATAATAAAAATTCCGAAACGTAACCTAAAATACAAATAGTATTTTTTTATTATTAAAACCCTTATTCTGTTATTATAACAGTAAATCACAGAATTAAAACATACATATACATATATATACTCCAGCACAACATACATTTACCACTACACTAAAACAAATTAGTAGATAGAATGCCGGCCAAATACGAAGTCTGTGTGCTAGGAAAAAAAAAATCCTATAGGAATCGCTGCTGTTCCTGATAGCCCAACAAAAACAAAGAAAAAAACAAAACATGCATTTAATATGGCAACCCACTGTAAAAAGATATGACCACTCATAAACAAGTTGTAACTAAATTTCTAAATCACTCCCAAATTAATTTATTTTATTTTGTTAAACTGCAAGAAGTCTTGTAATTGTGTGTTTAAACTGTGGCAGCGAGAATTCTTTTATGTGGCTAGGCAACTCGTTCATTGCTTGTGCACAATTATAACTGAAACCCCTTTTAAAATACTAAGAACGATGTGCTGGAATATCTATTTCTTTTTTCTCTTTCCTGATCTTTTTTCCTGATGTTAATGTGGTGCATATGCGTCCTGAACCTGATCTTCGCAACCATATACGGTGGGCTATTCGTCTTTAAGATTTTATAAATGAAGTATAAGAATTAATGAAATATGCCTATGAGGATAAATCAGTTTTAAATTCATATATGCCCGTTTAATGTTAGTAGTAGTGTCCCTAAACCCCATTTCATTGTCAAAAATTAGACCCAGATTTCTCGCAGAATCCATACGAGTTAGCTCCGCTCCATCAATTCGAAGCTTAATAAAATCATTACTACGTGTTCTATTTAATGAACTACCAAACACCATAAAACAACACTTATTTTTATTAAGACTCAAGCAATGACGTCGCGAAATAGCCGAAATCTGCTCTAAGTCCATATTAATTGCATCAAGTGCCGACCCGATTTCAGAAGGAGAAATCGATGCATAAAGCTGAGTATCGTCAGCATAGAAATGATCAGAACAGAAGAATGTATGGAAAGAATGAAAATGCGAAGTATAAACTGCATACAACAGGGGACTCAAACAAGAACCCTGTGGTACGCCTGACGTTAAGAATATGAGGTCTGAAGTACCCTTATTAGTGTACTTATATGTACTTGTTGACTTCTACGTTCCAAATAACTTGAGAGAAGTTGAACAGCACCAGAACCCAAACCGATATAGTGCAATATAGATAATAGTAAAGGATGATTGATTCTATCAAAAGCCCTAGAGAAGTCCAACAGCACCAAGACTGTAATATTACCCAGATCGGTGGCTGAAATTCTAGGCATGAGTACTGATTACTGATTAATTTGCCAGTTATTACTTATCAACAAATGTCAGTTTATATAGTAGTATCATCTATATTAGAGATAAGATACATCTCTACTATAAATTAATTTAAATTAATCGATGCGCTTTTTTTTTGTTGATATCTCAAGAACGGAAATGAATTGACCTAATGTATAACATGATGTTTTTTGTTCAGAATAACCTCTAGAACAAATTCTGTAAGTTTATCGGTTACATTGGGAATCACCGCACAATAAACGCAATTGATATAAATAAACGCAAACTAAACGCAATTGAAATAAATATGAACAATTGGTTTAAAATATGCCCTAGCCAGTCTAACTGCATATTCGAGATCACATTTAGACAGGAAAGCTACCCGCTCCAACAACTTTAAACAACATCCTGAGTACAAAATTAGAGTTTTAACAATAATATTTATATTGAAAAATAATTTTACAGCAAATTTTCATCCGATTTCACAAACAAAAAAAGACTGTCTCTATATATATAAAAATGTATTTTTCATTATTGGGCATTATCGCCATAGAGATTTCAGTATCTCTTTAAAAGAACTGCACATGTTAGGTACCTATGTATACATAAATAGATGAAGTACAAATGCTTCATCGTTTACTTAAAAATAATTCCAATAATTACATTCTGGATCATCATGGACGTTCAAGTTTTTATTTCTTATATACGTGCTTGGTGCGTGTTTGTGTACCACAGCTCGCTGCTTCCCTGTTATGTTGTACAGGAATTTGTATATTCGTGCAGGTGCAGGCTCTCCGCTTTTTGTACTAATAATTTATACATTCAATGCACTTCTTTTATTTTATTTTACTTTACACAAGAATAAATTGGACGGATAATAGCAGGATAACGATTTTATTATACTAATTGTACAAGGTTATACAAATAGTATTTTTACATTGAAAAGAATGATACCTCCAATGGATTCAAAATATTTGCCTTTAAATCTCTTTATTTTAATACACTCCGCCAAAAAAGTATCGCATAATTTAGTTTTGAATCATAAAAGTATCGCATAATCTTTGTTTGTAGCATAAAATTGTAAATATACTTTAATGCGCTCTAAGATATAATTTTTATGATTGTTTAAATAAAATACAGGCCAAATAAAAACAAGAACTCATACTTGAGATTTTTATTAAAACAAGAAATTATAATTTTGGCAAGAAAAATGTCATAACAGTAGCTTTTAATACTCAGTAATGCCACCTCTGGCTCTTATGACCGCTCGCATACGGTTTGGCAGAGATTCGATTAACCTCCGTATATAAGCCTCATCCAAATTCTCCCACTCGTCACGGAGAGCATTTTCTAGTCCATGCAGGTCCGCTGGGGCAACATTTTGGGTTCGTATCCGTCTGTGAAGGAGGTCCCACACGTGCTCGATAGGGTTCATGTCCGGACTTACCGCAGGCCAATCTAACACTGGAATACCAACATCGTTAAGGTATTCCTGGACGATTATTGCAACATGCGGTCGTGCATTATCGTGCATTAACATGAATTCGTTTCCTATAATTGGCGCATATGGTACTACATGTTCTTCTAAAATGTCCGTTATATACCTGTGGGCAGTCAGTGTACCTCTGTCTACTGGTACTAACTCTGTACGACCTGTTAAACAGATGCCTCCCCAAACCATAATAGAGCCACCAGCGAAATTAGGTCTAGGTCCGATATTACACTGCGAATAGCGCTCACCGTCTCGTCTGTACACTGAGATACGCCTATCTGAGGTGTAAAGACCAAATCTTGACTCATCTGTGAAGAGTATATTGGCCCAGTCATTAATGTTCCAATTTACATGTTCTCTGGCAAACCTTAAGCGAGCCACTCGGTGGTTCCTAGTGAGACGAGGAGCTGTTACAGCTACTCTAGCTCTTAATCCACTCTGTCGTAACCCATTCCGAATAGTTTGAGTACTCACACGAGTATTTCTGACTCTAGCCAAGTCGTTCTGCAATTGTCTCGCAGTTACATGTCTTCGACGTAATGCTTGTAGTAGTAAATAGCGGTCATCTTGGCGAGTAGAACATCTTGGACGACCTGGTACAGGTCTTCTACTGTAAATGCCTGTTTCCCTATATCTGGCTACGGCTCTAGAAACACTTGACTGATTGATGTTCATCAAATTAGCAACGTATGCTTGAGATCGTCCATCTTCGATTAAAGCAACTATAGCAGCCACTTGTTCTGAAGTTAAATTGCTCATTTTAGTTTTAAAAGCGTTGGTACAGAACTCTGACTTCGCACTTTAAAATTTGTCCGTATAGGAAGACTTTCAATAAACAACTGAACAAACCTTACATATATGCATTTTTCTAAATGTGTTCTTTTAGATAAAAAAAAAGTAAAAACGCTAAGTTCCATTATTTTGTTAGTGTTTTTATAGTTCACATACACGAGGCAAACTTTTTGTGAACGTATAAAAATATCTTGGTTCATAAATGCCCTTTTTTAGTTTATGCGATACTTTTTTGGCGGAGTGTATAAAACAACAAACATAAAATATTAATACCGTTGTTCCGTAATTCCTATTTGTATTTCAATAAGTTTAATGACAAATTTCAATTCACGATTGAAGTCGAATCCGATTGCTCGCTACCATTTCTCGACACTAAAGTCCGCAGAGATGTCAACAATCTGATCAAACTAGATTGGTACAGACAACCAACTAATTCAGGAGTGTTTATTTAGTGGACCCATTTTATTTCACGTTGTATATTTTTATCGTCAATTGCATTTCATGTTCACTATATATTTTATTGTTAAATTCATTGTCCGTATACTTTTTTTTTCCATTGTTTACTTGCCATCTTTTTCCTTTATCAGAATTTTATTATGATCATTCCGATTGAGTCGTTTCATGTACACTTATGTTACTTCTTCGTATTTCTGTTATGTATAAGATCTGCTTAATTATTTCGTATTTCAATATTCAGTAAGTTATTTATAGTAATTGATATTTTTCTTTTTATACACGACTGTTGTTCATTATAGAACTCTGAAGAAGTCGAAATATATCGGCAAAAATTTGGTTTGGAATAAAAGAAATTAAACTATGGGATTTTAAATCATTAACCCTCCTATAATTATTGAGTAAAAATAGGCGTGAAATGTAATTCGTTTAGTTTACGTAGCACTCGGTAGTTCTGTCTTTAATACTTAGGTAATGTTTGTACACTACCGTTCATATATTTGGGGACGATTAAAAATACAGGTTTTTTTTTTAAATAGAATAAAAACAAACAGTTATTTGTAATTTATGAGATAGAAGATAATACTATTGTAAATTATGTTCAAAAATATATGAACGGTAGTGTATATGGGAACTAATTAAAAAAATGATTTGGAAAACAATATTAATAAATAATGAGATAATAAAGTTAGAGGCTTTAAAGCTTTCCAACAGTAATCAGTGCTCTATAATAGCAATTCCCTTAGGTGTCTCGCTCACATATTGTGCGTGTGTGGGATGTACGAAGATCACATATGACAATAGCTTTTTTAAAATTTAACGAATACAAATTTTTAAGTAAAAATTCAACTAGTTAATTAATTGAATCAAAGGTGGAATAAATAAACGAACATGAAGGTGTTATAGAAATACAATGCGCGCAAGTAAGCTGATATAATAAATAAGTGAATACCCCGTCGATTTTTATACACAATGAACTAACAATATTATATACAGTGTGGCAACCGTTCATAGCACGATGCATGTATTAGTAACTACTGGTCGACCATAAATGGGCGTGCCACCTTGAAATGCCACGCCTACTTAGCGGCACGCGGATGGCATTTACAAACGATAGCGGACGTATTATAAGTTACACGTATAAATGTATTGGGGCCTATAGGCAAATCAAAGTCTTTTAGAGTTCTATGTTATAGCATAAGTGATTAATAACATTACATGTGGTAGAAAATACTATTCCTGAAAAATAAAAAGCACTGTTAGAGGTAGTGTGTTCCCGATATAAGTAAATATTTTTAGTTGTTTGAAGCATCAGATAATCACTGATAACATGTCAGTGAAGTAATTCATCACAGTCTCATAAACAACATCAAAAATCAAAAATAAATAATCAGAACTCCTAAATTTTAAAATAAAAACTAAAATAATATTGTTCAAGAAGTATAAAATCTAACAACGCAACTATAATAAAATAATGGAAAATAAAATATTTAATTCTTAAAACAGAATTGTATTCAACATTGCAATATACCTGCAATTAGCTAAAAGAGAATATTATTCTTAAACAATAATAAAATTTGAAGTAAATTAATTTATTAAGTGTTCAAATAAACCTCCCTCTTGATAAGAACAGTAACCCAACCGATCATAAAAATTCCGACGAACATTTGTTAACATATCTGCTGTCAAAGTATTACTGATTTCAATAATTCTCGCGCGCAGTTCCTCTAGGTTTGATGGCCGTTGTTCACCGTATCCGTATATTGTATTATGTAAAAAGGGCCATAAAAAGAAATCGATTGGAGCTAGATCAGGGGACCGCGCTGGCCATTTAATAGGGCCCGAGTTACCGATCCATCTGTTTTCAAAAACCGCGTTTATAAAGTATGTTACAATGCGTGTATTGTGTGCTGGGCAACCATCTTGCTGAAACTAAACTTCATTTATATTAAATCGCTCCCGTATTGCCGGAATAATATTATTTTCAAGTAACTGTAGGTATCTATTTCCGTTTAAATTACCGTCAATGAAAAACGGCCCAATTATATGATTTCCAATGATACCTGCCCATACATTTAGCTTCTGTGGATACTGCGTTCGCGTTGGTATATTTAAATGTAGATTTTTACGCGACCTGTAACGACAAACTGCGCGGTTATGATGCCCGTGTAGGTAAAATGTTTTTTCATCTGTGAATAATACGTTGTTAAAAAAAATTGGTTGTCGTGATATTTATTTATCATTCTTTCGCAAAATTCCATTCGGCGATAATAATCATCGGGAAGAAGTAGTTGTGAACTTGTAAATTTGTATGAACGATATTTATTAGTAAGTAAAATCTTATGAACCGTTGTTTTAGAGATACCTAATTCGCGAGCAATTTGTCGAGATGACATACTGGGATTTACTTCAACTAAAGCAGATACTCGAATTTCTATATGGCTTACATTCTTATCCGGAACAACTTTATTTTTATTATTTACTAAAGAATATGTAGTTTCAAATCGATTAACGGTCCTACGAATGGTGCTTGCATTGGGAATTTGACTTTCGGGGAAATTAGCAGCAAATAAATCCCGAGTTACTTCCGCGGAATTACCACCGTAAAAGTGTTTAATCATGAAGAGTTTTTGCTCCGGCGTATAGTACCCCATTTTTAAAATAACCGTTATCTACCTACCAACAACGCGTTTTATTAAATAGTACGAGCGAGTAGTTCTCCCGACGAAATATAAAATGCATCTGACACGCACGTGTGCGAGCGACGGCTCTTGCACCTGTGCGGCGACAGCGTAGAAATGTGGATTTCTTGGCAAATACGAGTGCATCATAGCAATATGCTAATGTAAAGTTCTAATGCACGGATACCTCTGTGTGTTTCGCTTACACTACAGGATCGCTATAATGCGGACGCAGGCGGACAATTGGTATACGCTACATAGATCAAACACGCGAATGTAGATATACCTACATTTTAGTCTTCTTCTCTTTCTATCAGTACTTATGTACTGCGTATATAGTATATCGGTATTCACACGTACATACGTATAAAACATCCGCGGGTGAAGATACAAAATTCAATCTTTTAGAGTCACGCATGGTCGAACATCTGCCTTGGTTTCATTATTCCTTTTTTCGACGTTCCTGCTCTGTCTACGCTCGATCTACCACTGGATAGCAGCTTGCTGGTGATTATCTTATATCTGCTAAGCTTTTATGCGTTTTGTAGTGCTTTTCCTTTTGCTAGGACGTCTACTTCTGTGAATTAGCTGATTTTGTTTTTGTTTTTTGAAAAATATGAGAACAGAAAGGATATAGACTCGCCGTACTTTAATCTGTATTTTATCAAGAAGATAAAACCGTTGGCCATGTCCTATGCGAGTGATAAAATCGTTCGATGAGAAAATTTAGTTGAAGAGGCAATAAATTTTCTTGCATCCTGTGTCATTTATATAATATAGTCAAGATGCCGGAGGAGTCGGACGGTAGCTCGACTGGTAGTGCTAAAGATAAGGACAAGGTGTGTGATTTTTGTGAGCAATTAATACGAACTGGGCAAAAGTGTATTTTATGTAAAGTAAATGTGATTCATAGTAAATGCCTGGAATCCATGGTAAAAACTGGCAAATTAATAGACAGGAAAACATGGGAATGAAATGTTGTTCAATAATTAAATAAAATTATTGCCGAAATGGAAAATGTAAACAAGCTATAAAAACTAAGGATAGCAGAGTTAGCGGTGTTGCATTTGAAAATGAAAGTTTACCTATTTCTCAGCGCCGAGAGCGCCACAGACAGCGATGTTGTGAGATGACAAGCGGCGCGCTCATCTTCGAACGTTCTGATTGTCAAATCCGTAAACAATAAACAAATGCCCGACGAGACCTGCAGCCAAGTGAAAAAATCCATCGATCTATGTAGCTTATCCATAGAGATAAATAAATTGGTACCAAGATGGGAGCATGTTGATTAGTTTTAAAGACTCCACTAATTTAAATTTACTAAAGACAAATGTTGATAATAAAATAGGTGATAGATGTAAAGCTGAAACACCCAGGAAAATTAATCCTAAGGTAAGAATAACTGGTGTTTTTTTAAGCCTGATAGAAATTTATATTGTAGAAAATAACATAAAAAATTAAATTTTAATCAAAACATTTTTTTTAATCGAAAGATCAATACATGACATTAACATTTGAAAATGATTTCGGGCATATGGCCACCACGGCTGTTTTTGACTGTCACATGAGAAACGTCAAAAATTGACAACTACTTATTACTTTTAAACAAGCAGCCGTACAGTACCACGTTGCCATATGTACTTTAATTTCAAAAAGGCCGATGAAGAAATGTTAAAAATGTAAACCATTGGTATTAATCGATTAGTTACATCAATGCATTTGAGATAATTCCATTTTTAAATTTCACCACAATGATTTTACATAGATAAATTTGACGAATTTTGCTAAATTTTAGCCGTATATCTTAAGGTTTGATGGTCTCGTATGCCTTAAGGAAGGACTGTATAACTTTTTTGGATTAAGATTATCGCCTCAGAATTGAACAAAGAATCGTTCTACATGGCGATCATCCGCCCTTTTCTGGCCACCGTGTATATCGGCTGGCGTAGATTTAGATTTCGAGAGTCCTTTCATGTGAAGAAATGTTACAATTGTCTTAAATATGGTCACTTTGCCAAAGATTGTACATTTACTGTAGTATGCTTTAACTGTGCTAGGAATCATAGATACAAAACTTGTAATTCTGATGTGAAGAAATGTATTAATTATTGTAGACTATATTTTAACATTTAAGGCTAGCTTATCGATAAATCATTCTAGTTTTGATGTAAATTGTGAATGCTACAAAAAAAGCAGTTGATAATTTGGAAGCTATTACATGTTATGACACATCTGCATAGCAGTCAAAGCAGGAAATTTCACTGCTTACTTCCTTCCCGGGTTTATATTTCTGCTTAATATATGCACGTAACATTAAGAATAAAATTAACGATCTTCAGTTATTGTTGTATAATTCTTCTCATTCGTTCGTTTGTTTCACTGACAATGAGACATGGTGCAATGAAAATGATATTAAATCAATTTGTATCCTTGATTTAAATTGGCGGCCTCATTTGGCAGAATAAGCAGCACTGGGGGCGGATGTTGTATACTTGTAAGTGACACATTGCAGATGGAAAAATTTAATCTAGTAGATTTTGCACGGGGGAGGTTTTTTGAGGTATGCGGTATTGCTTTTAAATTTAATAAGAAGGCATTTATTATTCTATTTATTATTATTATTCTTATTTTTGTCTGCGCGGATTTTAACGTTGACCTTAAAATGGAATCACCTGAGCAACGTCAACTGGTCAAGTTAATGGCAGAGTTTGGGCTTCGTGCGACAGGTACTGAGTTTACTAGAGTAACAGATATATCCCAGATATTAACTGATAATTTTTTACAAATATCATATACATAAAACGACAATGTATCTATGAGTGGTAAAAATAGGATATAGGCCACGCCTACCCGATAAAGCGGAAGCGACGACTGTGACCGAGCGGTGGACATACAGCGAGCGACCGGTCATTTTGGGTGACGATGATGGTACATAAGATTCGATGTTTGCAATTTTAATTTGAATGGAATGTCATGTGCTGTTATTATTTTTTTTCTAATTGGGAGAGGTTTACTTACAACCAGAATTTGAAACTTTAACATTTTCACCCAAGGAAAGTGTCCTACACACTAAAAAATATTTGCGCTTCCTACGGAAAATTCCAGTAATGTATAGGATAAATTTACCAAAAATTAGGCAATATACCTAAAGTTTTCTACTCAATTTCCCAATTTTTGGCTATTTTCCCTTATACGTTACTGGAATTTTCCGTAGGAATTGCATATATTTTTTAGTGTGTAGCTTTAAAGTTACCTTCTTACAATTTACCGTGTACTATAATAAAATCCTGGGAAAATAATGTGATAACTTTCTAAGTAAATAATTGGCCGTCAATAAATTGAAATAAAAAATAACAATTTGCATTACTACCATCAAGGCAAACTTTCTTAAGGTTATATTATAAACAATTTAAATTACTTTTTCTATTTTTACTGAAACAAGAAATACGTATCCATATTTCATTATAAGCCTTTATAACTTGATAAAATCGCAGTAACTAAATTAGATATTATAGTTATTATTACTTAAAGTATATCTTTTATAGCATAATATTTCTTCTAAACTCATTAACATGCAACCTTTGAGAGTACTTAACGGATAGTTGCACATGGGAAAAAAGTATTATAACATTTGCTTTACACCAAAGGTTAATAAAATTTATTTATATTATTATTTATTTAATTATTTATGCTACCTAAACTCGTATTATTTAGATGATATCATTCTGACAGATAAAACTCTCGATAAACGATAATTTACACTTAGTGATATTATACCGATTTAATTGAAATGAATAATAAAGTTGTGTATATTACATTTCTGTTATGAAAAATACAAAAAATGTTAATTATAAGAAAGCCATTAGAAATATAAAATATTGTTCATTATGCCGTCGGAAAAAGATATCTTGTATTGTAAAAATATGCCTGTATAACTTTAATGAGGACGATAGGTATGCATTATAAGAAAGAGTATCTTATAGTATTGTGCATGTCCTACAGGCATTATAACTAATGCAGTTAATTTATCTATATAATTTCTTTTGCTAATCTGTTGGCACTTTGCGTCGCATCTTAAGAATTTGGTCGTGTATCGTCATCACAAGAGTCGTCATCCAAACTAATAAAAATTAAATTGTTTACATTTATATAAGTGGAACCGACTTTCCGTTCATACTCACTTCTTTGCTAGTAGTTGGAAATCCAACTGTAAATTTTTTCTTTGCCATATTTAGTTAGATGGAAACCATCTCGATATCGGAAAGCGCTACCTAGTAGTTAGTACATTGACATCAATAAATCCAGCATTGAACCAAAAGATTCTATCACTTTATGTAATTTACAATTAAAATTATATATAAGACGATTCAAGACATTACGACCTAACCAATATGGTGCACTTAAGAATAGAATATTGGTACGAGATAATTTGCTAATTGCACTTTCTCCTCAAACGGTGAACCCTTTAGTATGTCGTTACATCCTGCTTGTACTATGATATAATCTAGTGATGTTAACTCTTTCGCTAATTGTTCTATACCGTCTACCACGTCCTTTAGTCGCGTATTGGGTTTACATAATCTGTCGATATGGTAGTCGACCAGATCGCAATTTGATTAGAGAATAATTGCCGCGCTCCTTACATGACTGTCTCCTAATATCATTATTTTACGTTTATTTATTTTATAATTATTTTGCTTATTTAACGATCTTTCTTCAGGTATACATTTTTTTCAAATTTGGATTTTGTTGTTTTATTGTTTTTAAAGATTGTTTCCAATTTTTTGTATGATTCTCGATGTTTTTGAGACATGGTTCCCTCGCATTCTTTGCAAGTATATTAGTACAAATATTTATGTTCGTTGTAAGGTCATTTACTGTTTCGGTAAATTTTGTGGTGATTATTATTTGTGATGAATTATCTCTAATGTTCGGTTGTGTTTGAACGTTATTACAAAGTTTTCCCGCTGGTACAGTTTGAGTTCCGCAATGGGATATTGAAGTTTTGTGACAGATAAGCTCTTTAATTGAATTCCTCAGATATTTAATTACATCCTCTTTCTGTTGACATAATTCGCGCAATTTTAACAATTCATTTTCTTGAGTCGTATTGATGTCTTTCATTTCGTCTGCAGTTCATAATTTACTGATACTAATTTATCTCGTAGAGACCGATTAATATAAGAATAAGAATAAGAATAATTTATTTGGTTAAGCGACACAAAATGTTTATGTAACCAGTCAAAATAAACAAAAGTATATATTAGTAAATTAAATTAAATTAAATTAGACTAAGTTCCACTTATTAACTAAAACTAACGAGAATTAGAGTTCTTATAATTAGGGAAAGCCAAAAATGAGAAGAATAAAAGAAAAAGAAAAAACTAAAACTACTAGTAAAAATAAAAATAACATAAACCAACCAAATCAAAATTACTGATAGAAAACAGGACAGGGTTGAAACTTAAAAAGATCGAAAGGCAATCACGAGGTGCGCAATGCGAAATATTCAGACAACTCATAAAAATTGTGACACAAAAGAAACTCCCTAACACCGTTACGAAAACTAAAAATCGAGCTTTTTTCTTTAATTTCTACGGGTAAGTGATTATAGATTTTAATGCCCATACTCTTTAAACCCAAACTTGTAACCGAAAGTGTACATCCTGCCGTATGTAGTGATCTTTATTTCTTGTGAAGTAATGGTGATATTCAGAATTTAATCTGAAAGCATTTTTATTTTTAAAAACGTAAACTGCTGCTTCCATTGTGTAATTACAGGCTAACGGTAGTATTTTCAGTTTTTTAAATAAAGGTTTACACGACACACCAAAACGAGCACCCGTTAAGGATCTGATAACAGCTTTTTAGGCCAAGAAAACCTTTCTCACAGCTGCTGAGCACCCCCATAACAGAATCCCGTATTTTAGCCTAGAATGTATTTCTGCGTAATATAACGCGAGTAGACACTCCATAGTCACCTATGAACGTAGACAACGAAAAACGTAACATTTACTATGTATCTTATTCGCCAAACCTTGGCAATGCTCATTTCACACGAGGTTGTCCGCGAAAGTAATACCCAAGAACTTCGTGAATTCAGCTTTCTGTAATTGTACATTATCTATGAACAACGGCCCAATCTCAGAATTTCTATGCCTAGTATTAAAATCATGTATTTAGTCTTTTCTAAGCTTAATGATAGCTTGTTATGAGCAAACCAATCCGACAGAGTACACAGCAAGGTGTTAGCGATATAGTCCGTGTCGTCATTTGTTGTCAAAATGGCTATATCATCGGCATAAATGGTTAAGTACATGTCGGATAAAAAAATTACAATATCGTTAATATAGAGACTAAAAAGTATTGGTCCCAAAACTGATCCTTGAGGCACGCCCATATTAACAGGTAGAGTGTAAGATTTAAAGTATTTTATTTTATTTTCGGGTGTGCTGTGTTTTATTTTAACGAATTGGACCCTATCATATAAATATGAAGCAAACCCTGTTGCAACTATGCCTCTAATACCATACGCTTGCAATTTTTCCAACAGCTTATCATATTGAACACAATCGAAAGCTTTCTTTAAATCACAGAAAATACCTATATAATATCGTTTAATGTTTGTCATTATCATCCTCAAACACAATGGAAATATAACTATTATTAGGCGATTCCTTATTTGTTTCTGACACGTTTTGTCCATTTTGTCTTCGAAGAGTTTGGCTTCTTGTGGTTGCCATTTTGTTTTGCCCGATCTTTGTCCAATACGATTACACTAATTCTGTTACTTACGCTTCACATAAATTTGTCTCAAAACATAATACAGTTGAGTTGATGTATATGTTCACAATTTTCGAGTTATTACACCATTGTTTGTTATAATTAACGTGTAATTTTGTTGAAATTATGCCCACTAAATACAGCGCGACACACAAACGTTCAGTTGTTCACTTATGAAGTGAATTATAACAACAAATTAAATGCTGTTGAATTAATTGTAATATTCTTCTTCTTCTGTAATAATTACATTAAAAATTATAGTGAATTAAAGTGAAACAATTTCATGTATACACAAGCTACATTTGCAAAGTAATTTTACTGCTTTCCAAAATATATTTAGATGATCTTTCATAATATATATTGTAGGTTATCATTACTTGGTGAAATATTTCAAGTTCTATTGTATAGCTTAATTTACCCAAAATATTAATAAAACTGTTACTTCCTTCATTAAAAGCGGTGAAGCACAAGTCAAACATGAAGTAAATTTATAAATAATAATCAACTTTCTGCCCATCGCTCTTACGAAGTCACAGAAAATTGACTACACATCTTCTACTTCTTCTACTACATTACAATTTAGATACACAATTTTAGATAACTTATAACGGATCGGCTGACACAAGCGAGAAAGCTCATTTCGACCGTATCTTCGTCTTGAGCTAATTAACGCTGCTTGACTATGTTATTTAATCCCTAGATCATGCTATTTTATAACAACAGTGGGAATTCTTTCTACTTGTATCGCAGCTTATCGACTCTATCTGTAATGGATGCCTGCGTCGTTTCAAATTTGATGGCAGTATCAGGGGCATTATTGACGTTAAAAGTTAATTTTGGATCTTGATGTATTGGAAATCGTTGTGCATAGGGTTCTATTTTAGTACAATAACTACTTACTTATTTTAAAATTGGTTTGAGAAGAAGTGTTAACAGCTGCACTTAAAATCAAGTAATAAATTACGATATACCCACTAATAGTTTTGTAGATGACACGATAGTATTACGTAGGGTACGTTTTTGAAAGAAAAATAGGTTTATCTACAGAAAGTAAAAATATTCGTTATTAACATGGGAGCCATGCCTGGAACTATTTTGAAAAACAGAGAATTAGTGACAGCACAAAAATGCATGTATATAAGTATGTGTATATAAAAAAAAAAACAGAACAATGAAAGGTTTGGAATGATAATATAATTAACAACTTCTCCACAGAAATTCCTTAAAGGAGCTTTTGGTAGGGTATTTAATGATGAACACCGAAATCTGGCACCTACCTGCATGCCTAACCTTTATTTTAACTTCAACATTTTTATTTTGTTAATTAGTTCTAGAAAAATTTTAAACTTGATCAAAAGATTACAAGAATCGAATTGTGATTTATACAAGTAAATGAAAATAATAATAAATAAAAAGAAATAACAGGCAATGATTTGCAATAATTTTTGAAAGCGGTCAAATCCATTCACGCCTTACAATTCAAAGAGCATTTTTGAGAATTTCAACCTAATTATTTAATAACCCACTATATTATGTGAATTTTGTGTTAAAATTATAATTAGCACCTTATTTATTTATTGACATAGGTGATATGTGTGTCAAATTTATTTATTTTTGAAAACAGTGGATGAAAGTGTTATATCTATATTAGAGGTGCGCATTTTGGGAATTATTGTATTGTACTTTATTAGCCAGTAGACCCATTTGATATAGACTTTGTTAGACATATGTACATATTAAAAAACATAAATATAAATGAGAATACTTATATAAGATACAAAACACAATACAACCGACAAGAAAACACTCAATAATCACGAATCGGCTCAGTCATAAACTCCGAGACAGTGTAGTAACACTTGTCAACTAAAAATCGTTTTAACGATATTTTAAATTTAACAATGTTTAAATGTATTAAGTTTTTAGGGAGTTTATTATAGATTTTAATACATATAAACCTAGGGTTTCTTTCATATAGTGTAGTTCTATGTCTCGGAACCGACAGCCCACAAGCATTCCGTGTGTCATATATATTATTAATATCGCAGTTACGTATGAACGGTTAAAGTTTTTCTTGACATACACTGCGCACTCATAAATAAAAATGCTCGGTAAAGTCAGCAAGTTATGGCCCACAAAAAGTGGACGACAGCTATCAGTATTTTTTAACATGAGTATACTTCGCAAAAGCCTCTTCTGTAAAATAAAAATCTTGGCAATTGGGAAGACAAGCCCCAGAACATTAAACCATATATAAATCTTGATGAGATATGAGAGTGGTAATACGTCAAAAGCACTTCCTTACTGACACTAATTTTCAACTGGCGTACAGCATACTGAAGAGAACACAATTCTTTACAGAGAACATCTACGTGGGTATTCCGTGTGAGATCCATGTCATGTAAATTATCTCGGCCCGACCCGCTCTTTCCCAATACAGGCCCGATCCGGGCCGCTCTTTCCCAAAACGGGCCCGGTCCGGCCCGCTCTTTCCTAAAACGAGCCCGGCCCGGCTCGTCGCGTTTGTCAGCTCAGCCCGCCCAAGCCCGCCCTTCGGCCCGTCAGCCCGCGTGAATCTCCGATTGTTCTTCCAAAAGTTTATCTTTCTTTAGGCAAACTGTTTTAATTTAAACAATTACATTTTTTATGTGCAACTGCAAATATCTGGTGGCTTAATAATAGAATAGAATTGACAATTTATATAATATTTTTCATTTCCATTAAGCATATGAATTTCATTTTATTATAAAAAGAATATAGCTTTTTCGGTGTGAAGATAAAAATGTACTTAACATATATACTTAAAGGTTGTTGCTACTACCAGTCTTGTCAGGCGCAAATATAAAGATATACCCATATACACGAATATAAAGAGGTACCAGGGAGGGGTAGCGAACTAGAGTTCAGGGTGGTACCCGAAAACGTGCACCTACCTGTGAAATCGTCCTCACTTACCACCACGGTGGATGTACGGGAAAGGAGCTTCCGTGGCCGCCAGCTCAGTCGCAGATGGTCGTGCCGGTTCCGAAACAACACTTCGGCAGGTGTTGGGGCGACTGGTAGAGCGCCACCCACGTTAAAAAAAAATCACGGAGCCCCAGGCCAATCCCCGGGGTGTGGGAGTGCCCAGAGCGCACCTCGCGGGTAAGTGTGGAGGTCCAAAAGCAACCCTCCGTGGCACGCGCCACAATTTACAGAAAAACACAAAATTTTAAATAGTAACGAATCAAAAATTTATTCACAATCGTAAAATGTATTGCGCAACAAGGGGGCGGGCCCTTTTTGGACAACCCCAAGGTTAAGTACAGTCCAAAATTAAAGTTAATATAATCTAAATCTCCTATACCACCCCACCAAGATCTTGATCGGTTTACATCTAGCAGTAACAGAATTATTAAGAACGGGGTTCGGGCAACCCGTAATGCGCACACAACAGTAATGTAAATTTAGGCGAAATAAAGTTAATATAAATTAAATTCAAAAGAAAATCAACTACTTGTCCTGAGGGAACAAGTAGAGCAGTTACTACGTTAAAATGTTCGTTAAAAAAAAAGACAGGAATGAAAGTAAAAAAAAAGTTAAATCGTTCACAAAATTTACAAGAAGACTATCGCTTTAAGAGCTGAATTACATATAACGAAAATTAAGCGAAATAAAATAACACTCGGTACACGACCGACACAAGGAAAAAAAAGATAAAAGTTCTGAGTCCCCAGGTAGGAGCGGCTTCCGCGCGTCTAACCCGCGATGGCGTGAAGTACAAATTGAAACAGTCCTACCTCACGAGGATGGCGTTAGGATACACCTCGGGGCTAGGTCGGGCCTCAAACTGACGCTCCTGAGTGTCCCTCAGCTGGTAGCGGGGCACTCGCTAAATCAGACGGCGTTTAACGCTGTTAAACCGTCGGGAACTCCTCCGCCGGTCTACGGGGTATCGCCACGTGGTGGTACGTGTGGTCGCTAGTATTGTCGTCCCGTACCACAACCCTATACGAAAGGATCGCAGAAACCTCAGAATTAGTCACCAAGAAGAAAGAGAACTGTTAACGAGAGGACTTACCTATTTGAGGGTCAAATAGGGCACAGCTGACGCAAGCAAAGCAAAAACGTGGAACTCGACGAAACACAATCCGAAAAAATTACGTAGATACACGAAAAACGGCGTCAAAGACGCTAAATTTCACCACAAAAATTAATGCGAGAAGATTAATAAATCCGCAAGAGCGATAAAAAACCTTCCAAAAGGCACTACAGAAAAATCAACTCGCAGTCGCGTTCGCTCGCTTCGACAAATACCTGCAGAGTCCGGGCCTACGGAAAATTCCCGAAAGTCCTAGATAACATACGCGTAAACAGCCCCAAAAAAAAAGATGACCATAGACGGCACAATATGCGACAACTATCAGGCGATACGGACCGAGTGACCCTGAGATAGGAGTTTACTATGATGAACACAGAGTCTACATACAGAAGACGGTCAGTGGGAAGGCGAAAACCCTAATTATACGCTACGCGTACAAGAAAAGAAAACTGAACGTAACAAGGTGTACATATAATAGGTATTCATATTCACTATGTTTGCCACAAATTAAAATTTGTTAAGAAGTACAAATTTCAAAAAATAATGTTCATAAATAAACGCATGAAATAGATAAATTTATTTATAAATGGAATTTATTTTCTCGATATACAAAATACAAATGTAATATACAAAAAAATGCAATTTTCTAAGTATAAAATGGTCTATATGTCATATTTTGAAATGGGTGTTCGTAAAATTTTAAAGCTTGTCTATTTATTAAATAATAAAATAAAAAACAGTGCAAACCAGTACTCGACGTATGTTAAAGAAATGCATTTGAAAAAAAATTAAACATTAAAACTATCAGACAAAAACAGAAAAATGTCTAAATTACTATTTGTAATTAAGAAATGAATAGCAGCAGTATCCAACAGCTTGACAAGGTAGCAACTATCGATGGAAGCGTACGTAGCAAAATAACAACGTAGAAAAAAACGTGTATTGACCTACAAACCCAATTATCGAATATCATTTTATTCGAATTGTACCTACATATGAATTTTACGTTAATCAATGTAAATTGTGATACATACAATAGAATACAATGGTTTATAAATATTAGAAACCAAGCAAATTTGACGGACCGAGCGGGCTTGACGGGCCAAGTGGGCTTCACGGCCCGAAAGTTCTTGCGGGCATTTGCAAAGTGTGCTTTGCCTTTGCCGTTTCTAACAATTATTGTTATCTCTTATTTGGATAAGGTTAGTACTGTTCAAAGTGTGATGTATATAGATGCAGTTGGCAACACTACACAGACACGCAAGTTGACAAGATGGTCACAGTCATGTTAGAGTAGATGCTCAGTAGTTTTAATTTATATTAACATAATGTGTTTATAGTATGTTGCATTTAAATGAAGTTTGTAAAACAAAGAGTGTTGTATTAATGGAGACACAACATAACACAAATTAGTCGGTTTTTTTCTCTTTTAAATTTGCAAGCACCACAGCGAAGTAGATTTGTCCGCAATCGAAGAGGATTTCAAAGTTGCTTAAAGGATACAACCATTACAATCTGCGTAGCAAGATGTGAATACTTCTAAATGTAACTGATGTATAAAGAAAGGTGTGAATGAAAAAAAAATATATACACGTATTAAAACCACTGTGAATCAGATTAGTTTTAAAAAATCCCATTTTAACTATCTAGTGAATAAGGCTTTCTATTGCGTCAATGACTTCTTATTATCATGACTGTCAAATTTTTGTTGTTGTTTTATTTGTAGAATCAACTAATTAATTATCTATAAGTAGGCTATATAGGGGAAGAAGGGGCACAGGGGACATCTTAAGGAATTTTTACCTATATTTTCTAAAAAAAAGGATCACTCAAGATGAGTAAATCTAATTATCTTTGTATGTACATTACTTTATTGAATTCCAACCGTAAATTTAATATAAAGAATAACCACAAACAACTATAGCTATTTTTTCGATGCTTTGCATTGGTCCTATGTGCCCCTGAGTGCTGGAGTACAGGGGACCATGCGTTTAATAATTAATTTTTAAATAGAGTTTTGACAAAAAGACAAAAAGAAAATAGCGTTTGTAGAAATTGTATATTTTAAGAACTTTATACTTAGAAAACAAGTATTTATTTTGAATGTTTTGCTTTTAAATTAAATCTGAGGTACACTTTAAACAAATAAATTCTTCATCGTTCTCCAATACTCCAGCGCAAGCATCATGTGCCCAGTCTTGGCAATTCTGGCATTGAATCCAGGCCTCTCCTGCCCTTGATTCGCTATACCTGCTCGGACAATAAATGCATATGGTGTTAGTGTCTTGTTCTTCACTATCACTACTTGAAACTTCCACGATTTTCTTTACCACGGCTCTCTTTTTTCTTATAATCAGCTTTCCATCAGAATTTCCAGCAAGTTTTCTTTTCACACTTTCGGTATTTTGTTGTTTAATCGCTGCTTTCGCAATAAGCTGGTCTTTAAATGGGGAACTTGTCAATTCTTCAGCATGCTGAGCTCTGTTAGCTCTTTTCTGTGAACTCGTGTTTCTGTTTTTACGGGCATCGGACCTTGGCTTCGGAGAAACTTTCACGATAGCATCTTTAAAGGAAGCGAAACTGCAGCTCGGTTGTGGTTCTTTAAATAAGTTTTCAGTTTCAGGTTGGTGGTCATCTGGGATATTTTCCGTCGGCATCAATCTTTCAGTTTCTTCTTCCACCTCGACATCTGTGACTTCAGCAGGCAGAAAACATTCGTCAGAAAATATTTCGTCGTTGAATGGATAAATCCCTGTCGTTCGAAAACTTTTTACAGCTTTCTCCATAGTGGCAACACGTAGAAATGCGTTTGAAAACATTTCTACGATATCATACAATGACACACGAGATCCAGGATTATTAGTGTGCCATAAATCACACTCCTTTGCATACTGGTGCTTTAAAGACCCAAACACAGTGCAGTCAAGGGGCTGTAAACGATGACTAGTATGAGGTGGAAGAGACACCATTATAATATTACTTAGGCTTGCTTTATTTATTGCAGCCAGTGTTCTGTGACTGTTATGATTGTCAAGAATTAATAATATTTTGTTGTTCGGACTGGGTTTCACGTGGTGTATAAAATGATCTAAATATTTAAGGAAATGTTCGAAATCCATCCACCCAGAACCGTTTGCATAACCAACTGCACCTGGTGAACAGCCTTTCATGAACAATGGGTTCATTCGTTGTCGGGGGAAAAGAAAAACCGGTGGAGTGGATGATCCGGCAGCTGAAATCCCACAAACTGCTGTAACATTAAACCCACGTTCACTGCTCACTATGCGCCCGACTTGTTTTTTTCCTTTCTCGGCTAATATTTTTCTGGGAATTGGCACTGAATTGACCCCAGTTTCATCAATGTTATATATTTGGTCTGGTTGAATATTATTGGCTTCTAAAACTGATCAATATCAAAAAACTTCTGAACTTGTGGCTTATTAAATTCTGCTGCTCGTGCTATGCTAGTAGGCTCAGGAGCTCTAACAGAAAGTTGAGGATTTCTTTTCTTAAATCCTGACAACCAACCATTACCAGCCAATTTCGCAGTCTTGTTAAATGGATGATTTAACTGCATTTTTTCTGCCAACTCAAATGCAAATCGACGAGCATCCAAAGGAGTTATTCCATAAGTCTAAAATATGCTCCACTAATTCAGTCTCTTGTTGTTCAGTAAAAACTTGTTTAAAGTGGTCGTTTCTTGGGGTTTTCGGCATTAATTGGTTATTTTTCCTTCGCAAAATACAACTCTTCGGTATTGCAAAACGTTCAGACGCTTTTCGTACCGAAATTTCCTTTCGGGTTATCATTTCCAAAGCGTTTATCATGTCTTTCTCCGTCCACGAAGGTTCTGGTCTTTTCTTTACGTAGTTACGTACCATCTAAAAATAATAAACGTATATAATAATATAAATAAATAACTAATAAATGAATAAAATAATTGTGAGGTAGTCGAACCTTCGCTTGGGCCACAGAGGATCATGTGAGAGGGCCTGTGTGCCCCAATGTCACAATTAAATTTAAAATGGCCACTACTCGACGCAATGTTTGTTTATGTCTACGATAATCAGCTGTTTTATAGTAAAATAGTCGAGGCTTTATTTGGTATAATAAAATATAATAATATGTAAACAATTACACTCGACTTAGATACAAAATTTTACATCACTTACCTTTAAAATCAATATTTTGTTTATGAGGACGTCCACACTACAGCGACTTTATTGTAACTGAAATAAAATACGAAATGGGCAACTATCTTGCTATATTTGACATGATGCAAAAGGTGGCGTTACCTGTAAAAAAATAATTCGTGCGGACCTATGTGCCCCACCGATCCCCTATGCCCCCTCTTCCCCTACATTGTAAAATCTCGCCACTGTCAATGTTTATAACATAGGGCAATAAATATTATTCTATTCTATTGTACGTTCTTCTATAGATCGTGGGTTTTTTCTTAATATAGTAGCAGATTTTAAGGAAGCTGTAAAATCCTAGAACTTTTTTATATTACAACACGTTAAACTGTTAGAAAATACGTCCGAGATAATAATAAAATGTACTCAATAAACGTGAAGCATTGTTGAAAGAGTACGGAGGAGAAAAAGTAGAGCAAAAAGTCGCTAAAATGAGTTTGTCGCGTAATCACCGTTAATAATATAAAGCAAGTAGGAGTGACACATAAAAACTTGGGAACGTTAGAGTAATAAAAATATACAAGGTAAAAAAATAGGAATTTATCATACAATGATTTAAAAAAAAATGTAATGGAGAATAATATAATTTCTACTACATTTCTTTCTTCATAAAAAGCTACCGTTGCTTTTTTTTTATTTATTTGCAAGAATAGAATTTAAACCAAGAGTGACACTTTTAATATAGTTTCTTAAGGATTGAATAGACACATTTTTGTTATCCGTGTTTCCTTTTGAGGAATGTTTAGTATATTAGTTTTTGAATTAAGAAATCTGGAAACAAAGCTTATTTTAAATTAGATGATATTTTTTGTTATACGTTAGCATGAATAGCAATCGTCTTTGGTACGAAATTAGTTAACCCCACTCAATCGATGAGCGTCTTTCCAAACTATAGGCTACTCCCATAACAGAAAACGCTTACTCACTGAAGTTTTGAAACGTCCGATTAGTCCACACATCAAAATATAATTAACGTGCCAAATACAGATAAGACAGTACCGCATAGTCGGATATTAGGAAATTAGATCGCGTGTATCTTATTAGCGGGAAATATGCAGACACGCTGCGTACCTGCCACACCGAATCTGAATATTTTTTTTCCCACTACGTCCCGTTGTCAACCGGCCATATTTGGCCGCACTAAACGCGCATTATTGAATAAAAATTAGATCCGTACGTCAACTGCCTTGACGGATGAAGCGATTGGAACTAGGTGCGAATGGTGATTAGAACATAAGAGCCTCTCTATTAGCATAATACCAGGTAAAATTTAAATGAGAAACTGGACAGGAGGAAGACAGAGAGACGCGAAGAACACAAGCGGATGTTAATGGAATATCAACGTAATTAGGAAATTCCTCGGCGTAATTTTCGAGCGAATTACACCACAGATATTCGGACATTGTGGTGCATCGTGTAATGCCCCGTAATACACAAACCACATGGTAGGAGAAGACGAGATGAGAACGCCGCAGGGGCGCTACGCGTTGGCTACACCATCTTTATTCATTTCGAGAACGTTTAATACTAGGTAGATACGAATGCGGTTTTGAGGTAAATCGAAATCGTACGCCAGTGTGCCGCTTGCGCTGATATGCTGAAAGACATCAACCGAGTGGAATCAGCGATATAAACCTTCGCCCATTATGTGATTATCTATAGCGAACTGTTTTCAGCGACTCCAAGTCGTTACTATATTACATGGTATGTATTTGTCGGGTATACGAAATAAAAATTATAACTCCGAGCCCGTTCATATTGATGTTGTGGCACGCACAGATGTATTTACGTTTCAGCGTGCGTCAGGGCATCTGTAAGAGTGAGGAGAATAAAGGAAAACGGAACCACGCAGAGGATGAATGCATCGCCTATGTTATCGGATATTGAGAGCGAAAATCGATTGTGCAATATCGAGGTAACCCCACTTACTTTCGAAAAATATTCGCAACTTTCGCAGAAACGTGACACACCCATCCGATTTAAAATTAGCGGAATACTCCTGGTAATACACTCCGCCAAAAAAGTATCGCATAATTTAGTTTTGAATCATAAAAGTATCGCATAATCTTTGTTTGTAGCATAAAGTTGTAAATATACTTTAATGCGCTCTAAGATATAATTTCTATGATTGTTTAAATAAAATACAGGCCAAATAAAAATAAGAACTCATACTTGAGATTTTTATTAAAACAAGAAATTATAATTTTGGAAAGAAAAATGTCATAACAGTAGCTTTTAATACTGAGTATTGCCACCTCTGGCTCTTATGACCGCTCGCATACGGTTTGGCAGAGATTCGATTAACCTCCGTATATAAGGCTGCTCCAAATTCTCCCACTCGTCACGGAGAGCATTTGCTAGTTCATGCAGGTCCGCTGGGGCAACATTTTGGGTTCGTATCCGTCTGTGAAGGAGGTCCCACACGTGCTCGATAGGGTTCATGTCCGGACATACCGCAGGCCAATCTAAAACTGGAATACCAACATCGTTAAGGTATTCCTGGACGATTATTGCAACATGCGGTCGTGCATTATCGTGCATTAACATGAATTCGTTTCCTATAATTGGCGCATATGGTACTACATGTTCTTCTAAAATGTCCGTTATATACCTGTGGGCAGTCAGTGTACCTCTACTGGTACTAACTCTGTACGACCTGTTAAACAGATGCCTCCCCAAACCATAATAGAGCCACCAGCGAAATTAGGTCTAGGTCTGATATTACACTGCGAATAGCGCTCACCGTCTCGTCTGTACACTGAGATACGCCTATCTGAGGTGTAAAGACCAAATCTTGACTCATCTGTGAAGAGTATATTGGCCCAGTCATTAATGTTCCAATTTACATGTTCTCTGGCAAACCTTAAGCGAGCCACTCGCTGGTTCCTAGTGAGACGAGGGGCTGTTACAGCTACTCTAGCTCTTTATCCACTCTGTCGTAACCTATTCCGAATAGTTTGAGTACTCACACGAGTATTTCTGACTCTAGCCAAGTCGTTCTGCAATTGTCTCGCAGTTACATGTCTTCGACGTAATGCTTGTAGTAGTAAATAGCGGTCATCTTGGCGAGTAGAACATCTTGGACGACCTGGTACAGGTCTTCTACTGTAAATGCCTGTTTCCCTATATCTGGCTACGGCTCTAGAAACACTTGACTGATTGATGTTCATCAAATTAGCAACGTATGCTTGAGATCGTCCATCTTCGATTAAAGCAACTATAGCAGCCACTTGTTCTGAAGTTAAATTGCTCATTTTAGTTTTAAAAGCGTTGGTACAGAACTCTGACTTCGCACTTTAAAATTTGTCCGTATAGGAAGACTTTCAATAAACAACTGAACAAACCTTACACATATGCATTTTTCTAAATGTGTTCTTTTAGAAAAAAAAAAAGTAAAAACGCTAAGTTCCATTATTTTGTTAGTGTTTTTATAGTTCACATACACGAGGCAAACTTTTTGTGAACGTATAAAAATATCTTGGTTCATAAATGCCCTTTTTTAGTTTATGCGATACTTTTTTGGCGGAGTGTATTTCGCAACCTTTGTTGCTGGAGGACGATAGATGATTTAGTATCAAGAGTTACAATACCAAATTACTAGTGATATATCGATGGAAAAAAATAAAATATCAGATGTTTCGTCCTGTTCCCCACAAAATCTACATATGGCTTCCTTCGCTATTCCAAGCCTGCTTAGATGTCCGTTCAGTTTACAATGGCCTGTAAGTATCCCTGTCAATATGCGAATATTATTTTTACCCAGGTTGATGCATTCTGCAGATCTCTTCTGGTTATAGGTTCCCAGAAGAGTTTTAGCTTGCCTCATACCCTGGAGATTCTCCCAGTATTTGGATTTTCTCTGCTCCACTTCATTTTTTAGTTTCTCCAGTATTATGCTGCTACTTATCCCGCAAAAAGGTTCTGGCCCTACAAAAAGTGTTCTAGCCCCTCTCTTAGCGAGATTATCTGTTATTTCGTTTCCTTTCACTCCCGTGTGTCCCGGAACCCACAATAGGGTTACCTTGTTCTTTTCGCCTACCTCGTTTAGTTTTTGTAGACACTCCCAAACCATTTTGGAGCTGATTATGTTTGACCTCAGCGCCCTAATGGCTGCTTGACTATCAGATATTATGATAATCTCCTGCTGTTCGTAGCTTCTGCCAATGTTGACGTGGACACATCTTTTAATAGCGTGTATTTTCGCCTGGAAAATACATCCCCAAGCTTTCGATGTACTTGGTTCTAGGCCCATATATCCCTACTCAAGTTTCCTCTGCCGTTTTGGAGCCATCTGTGTACCATTTGATGGCGTTTCTATTGAGTTAGGAAATGGTGCCTCTATCCCATTCGCTCTTGGTGCTAAGCTTTGTGGTAAATTCTTTCACAAAGTTGAACTTTCTTGGCATGTCGTCTCGGGGCATGTCCCAGGTTTGGTCACCTGCAGTAGGCTTGAGGCCGGTGCCTAGCCATTCCTTCCCTGATCATCTTATGTGTGGTCGTTTTGGCTATGCTCTCCACCAAAATGTGAAGAGGAGTAAGATTTAGTACCACTTCAGTGGCTGCTGTTGGGCAGGTTCTGATTGCCCCAGTTATGCATACACATGCTAATCTTTGCACTTTGGAGAGATTAACTCTCGCGATGACCAGACTAGTTCTTTTGCTCCAAGCCACTGCCCCATAAGTGATCATTGGTCTCACGATTTCTGTATACATTAGCGACCACACCACGCTGAGAAGATCAGTTCTCGTCCGATCACTTTGAGTAGGAAATAATTTTTGTATCTCAACTAGTGGCTTTTTCTATGTTAGATTTTATATGTATATCAGCATAAAATCATTATTTATTTCAGTCACTAAACGTAAGAGAATAGCACAGTAATTATTAAATTTTGTAGGGCAAAAACAGTTGGTGCATCTAAAAAATAAATGTGTCTAAATCGTGAAAGCCAAAAATACAAACTTTTCTTTTTAACACAGTGCAACAATAAGCACAAAATACCTATAGATTGTAAATCAATTGCCCCATATTGAGTATAAAACGCCTATACTATAAGTGCTGTTTGCCGAGTGTCCAAAAAGTTCCGCAACGGCCAAATATCTCGAGAAAGACGAAATCGAAAAGCAAAAAAGCAGGCCTTTAATCATTTTCGAAAACTTATTTTAAAGACAACAGACACGACCCCACCACACAGTCTGAAAACCGTCAAAATATTGATTAGAAAAACTAACTAAACTATGTGTTCTGGGCTTCTGGCTCTCAATAATGCCTGAAACGATTCTAAAGGTATCCGAAGTGATTCCGAAGATATCTAGTGCTACCCGAAGTTGTTCCTTAGATATAGAACAACAATAGACGAAGTTGAATTATTGCTGCAGAATATTTCAATAATGTGAGTAAATGAAATATAAGGTTACTGCCAAGAAAGGAACGGTGAACAGTTCGTGCATTTAATATAATATATAAAATTATTCTTTTCTCTGTGTAGTTACAAAAACTGTAAGAAGCACTATTGAATAATAATTTTAACATATGTAGGTACATAGATCTAATGTACTTACAAAACTAAGGCTTAAACTTAAATGATAGAGTTGATGATATATTTTTGTTTGTTAGTCACCAACTAAAAACTGCTTTCTTACTTAGAAAACCATACTTATGCATATTTTCTCCTGTTACTTCTAAGGTTTTTGTCGTCAGGAATTACGTGTGCATACGCATCGACCGACTTTCATATTTCTTACTGTCGTATAATGTTTTATTAATATGCACATCTTACGCTATTATACCGTTAAGATCACTGAGTTGCATTAATATCTTGGTAAATATTAAGGCAATAACAAAAAACTGCATTACTTACCTGAATAATTATATACAGGGTGTTTTGAAACATGATTAGAAAAGTTAGATTCATCACTCCATAAAATGTGTCTAAAGAAATTGTGATTTTCTTCAAAAGCATTGATAAACCATTGAGCCAAAGTTAATCGTCTTTGATAATCGCCCAAAAGTAGAGTTTGAACAGGCTGATATTTAAAGGGAACATATTTATATTTGTTCAGAATTTTATGGATCGTGCTACGAGAAATACCTGATTCTCTGGACAAATCCCTTACAGAATTATTTGGATGTACCTGAAAATATGCCAACACATTTATTTCTATCTCTGGTGATAATATAAAATGATTTTGTTCCCTCTTCTTTATAAAAATTGTTTTGTTGCTTCTTCATCTTCGATAAAGTTTTAAAAAATAGCAACGGTCTGGTACATCACGGTCAGGAAATTGCTGAATGTAACGTTCTAGCGCTCTATCTGAATTTTTGTTAAACAGCAAGTACAACTCCAACATATCACACTTTTCCAAATGAGTAAATGCCATTGTTACGTTTGAAAAAATTGTAAAAACAGTACTTTTTCCGCACAGTAACTATAACAACAAATATAAATAATTTGACAGCTACTAAACAATTTGACGCTTTAATTTTCCATGGATATATCGATTTCATGCAAACAAAACAAAGATAAAGATTTCTCAATAACTATTTTATTTGATATTTTTTTATAATAGTGTACTAAGACTTTTTTGTTCAGTTTGGAATTTTCTTTTAAATTGCAAAAAAATATACAGGGCGTTCCATTAAAAAAAAAATTTTGGACGAATATCTGGAGAACGCAACGCGACATTGTTTTTCTGTTTTCATAATTCTTAGCGCCATAAAAAATACTACTACTTTGTCCATTTGACCGATTCTGTACCTCCAAAGATAACAAAGTTATCAATAGTGCACACTTAAGTGTGGACACCCGGTATAATATAGAACAAAATTCTTTATGTTAAAGTGTTAGTATATCTCCGTGCTTGAAGAATGTCGAACATATTTATCCGGCGGTTAGTCCGTTCGCCGCCATAAATTCCAAAGCGAAATTTACTATTTCCTTAATTAGTTCAGGACTTTAATGATATTGTTTACGAAATCCACATTACAATTTTAATTAAGAACGTAAAACGCGCAACCTGCGAAGTCATTCTCTGCGGTTTCAGCAAGAAGGTAAATATTTATGAAAATTATTCGTAACGGTACACCGGAATAGAATAGGAAAAAATGATTTATGTATGTTTTCTTGCGCGGTATATGAATCATAATCAATTAACCGCGTGTAGTAGGCACAATCCACGGCGTCCTCCATTGTTAATGACTGTCGACGCTTTACATCTACATTTTAAAAGTTGCGAAACGCTCGCGGGATTGTGGTCACTGTTGAAACACAATCTAAGGATACTGTTCCTAGAAACTATAAAGGTCGCATTGTGAATAGCTGCGGTCAGTCCCGAACGGTCGGACGCGATGAAACAAAAAAAAATTCGATCAAGGCGCAAGGTGGGACGGTGAAGACAAGAGCAAGAAAGAAAAAACGGTACGCTTATTAACCAACGCAACGGGTTAACCGTTTGAGTGCTAAGATCATGGCCCTCGTGTGAAAGTGCATTTTTGTATCGTTTCTATCGGTTTATCTTTGTGTTCTTATCGCGTATAGCCTGCGGTGTCAAAAAAGGATTTTTGAAACATTCAATAGCTTAAGGTCGACTTTTATATACCTATCTAGATAGGTTGCTTAATATTTCAAAATCGCTACTTTGAAACTTTTTTTTACATCGTATAGACGCATTCCTACACATACTCCTCTATAGTCCTTTCATTTCTTTGCTCTATTGTATGGGGATTTTACATGGAACGGCGATATCACCGATAAGTCATTATATGCACTTTTAATTGAATTTACCGGATAATTTAATTACAGATCGCTATCTGACGTTTAAATTAAGTTGTATGTAGATATGTCTCGCATAGGGATAAATGCGAGGCCATTAGGACGTCAAAGAACGATCATCATTTGCACGCTATATCCACTCACTTATTGTGCGTTACATGCATAATTATCACTTTATAAAATTACAATGTACCTATGTTATGTTTTATAGGTTTGATGTATTTTTATCTTTCTACATATCTCCAAGTGACTTTTTTATATTTATAACGTTTTACATATTGTGATATAAAAAACATATCACGCCCATGAAATTTAATATTACAAACTTAGAACAGAGGACAAACAAGGAAAATACAAAATATTTAGATTTTAATTAATATTTTAAGAGTGAATTTGCGTTTATTTTGCGTTACAGATCATATTTTAATTATTCGATTTAACATTTTTAGAATCATCTAGCGGCGGAACAACAAAAACAAAAAATTAATGAGTTCTGTAATCAAATGTCAGTTTTAAATTATTATAAAATAAGAGGTTTATTATGATTTAATGTGTTTCCAAAATTAGTTATCAGATGTTAGTGTGTAAGAACTTAATTAAGCGGAGAAAAACAATTAAAATGTGGTACGTTACAATTTGAAAGTGACCAAGGCCTATGCAAAAGCAAAAAAGAAAGTTTGATTGGAAAAATTAAATATATACAGAGAGAAAAAGCGTGGGTACAAAAGACACGCAAACAACTTAAGAAATAGAAAAACTTCCACAAAATTGTAAAATTTATGGAAATTAGAAAAATAAAATACTGAAACTTAATCCACAACTTAATTAGCCAACCCACAGTTTAATAAAGAGAGAAAAATACAACTATAAAATAGTATAAGTGGTATACACAGAAAATAAAGCAGAGTTAACTTACTTGGAGAAAATATCCGAATTTTCAATACCAGACGAAAACAGTAGCGGCGGAAGTAGCTCAATTCCGAGAACTTAAGCAACAAGCAACTAAAATCGACCTTCGTACAAGGTATTCACAAATACGGTATCGTAACAAATATATATTTTTTGATAAGCTTGTGACGTTTCTTACGAGAACTAAAACCACAAAAATAATTAAAATTCAAAAACATAACGCAGTGAACGAAAGGCACTATAAAAACATTACTTACCCAAATAGTTTTAAATGTAGAGAGATCGTTGTAATTGTAAACGCGATTTAAGCCAGTTATAAGTTTGTTGTAGGTTCTAAGTAGTTATAATCCATTTAAAAATTATTGTTTTCAATCCACAGCAAGTTTCAGATCAATCCTAGCACGGTTAACCGATTTAATTTTGTTTTAATATATGATTCTTAATTACCATAAGAAATGGACATCCATCCATTTTACATAATTATAGGTTAGGTAATTTTCATGAACGTTAAAACAAGTTTAATTTAGCTGTTTACCTGTTGAATTGGCCATGGTCACCGTTGAATGTTAAAAATTTTCTTATTTTTTTAATAGAATATTTAATTTACCTATTTATTTATTATGTTTCCTTTTCGCTGTAAACTATTAGACTGCGTATTACGAATTTACCAACTTGCACACCATCAAAAATCTGGCGGTAAACTATTTAGTCGGTACCAATCCACTTTTAATTCGATTTAAAGCGAGGTGACCAATATAAGTAAAAGCTACCGAATTAAGGCGGCAAATTTTAAAGTTACCTAATCACAACACGGTAAGTAGCAAGAATCTAGTACTGACCAATAGGAATCCATTAATTAATTAATTTCTACATATTTTAATTATAGCAAAGAGTGATCTTAATTTTTATATTACAGTATGTAATGAAACGCCGTTTTCCTGTTCATCGAGTGAATAATGTTTATTCTATAACACTGGGCAACAAATTTTCGAAAAGTTCATGCTTCCAAGTTGAAAATAGTCATTTCTTAATGAATTCAATGTGCTGAACACGAAAATGACTAAGAAAAAGCTGAACTGGCTACGGGTTTTCTGTAATATGTACGCATATTTCAGAAAAAGTGTACTTATGTCAATATTATAATACATGGTAAGAAAACATTTACGCATATTTCAGAAAAAGTGTACCTATGTCAATATTATAATACATGGTAAGAAAACATTTACGCATATTTCAGAAAAAGTGCACTTGGACAAAACGTCAATATCTCTGGAACGTGAGCCAATCAACTTTTTTCAATGTGATATTCGTGTTCAGCACGTTGAATTCATTCAGGATTGGGTACTTTCACCTAAGAAGCAATTTCACTGTTGACCAGTGTAATTACACTCAACTTTGTACATTTTCCAGAAACAACGATTTTGTATTTTCTTATTTTCTATAAATTATTACCTACCGATGATAGTATATTTTAAGCTAGGGATTTAAAATAAAATCAGGAAAGCGTGCAAGTAACTGATTAACTACAGCTCATGCAGTGGGAATTGGTGGAAGACACGCCGTCACGCGCATCTACGTCATCAGCTCAAAAAATGGGCATACGGTTTTATAATCGTAATTCAGTTTTACAACAAAAACGGATTACGAATAGGGAAGATGGTGGGGGCCGGCTATGTTCTCACAAGCTAGTTATAGCACGACTGGATATTTCTTTTGGTGTGTCTCACTCCATTGAATACGCTCTCTTGCTATCGCGCATCGGCCAGTTTATTTTGCGTAAGCTGTACGTGTGCTCGCAAAAATTGTCTGTTTTCTTTGCGTTCAGGGCACATGCATAGTATGTGGTCCTTGCAATAAAACTCTTTTCGAGAATATGCCTTGATGTATTATTCCAGTATTCTTTATATTTTTCTTGCACATGCGAAGAAATGTGAGGAGTTGAGTCCACACACACAGCATATTTAGGATTAGGTACTGGTTTTCTTATATTGCTTAAATAATTCTAATGCATATTTGATATAGTAGTATATTCAGCGTCGTAAAAAACTCGTTTAAGTGACTTTTCTGAAAGTTTTGCAGCAATAATTGCAAAGCGTTTAAATATCAGAACTTAAATCTTTGAAAGAAGTTTGAATTTTGAGTGTATTCAAGTTCTACTACTATTACAGGGTTCGACAAAATGCACTACTCAATTTGAGCAGCTCATAAAAGATTATTGATTTTAATAACAAAACGAATTAATACATAGTCATATACTATAAAGATGGGATTTTTTTATTTAAATATACTGCTCTGTAAATGACCGTCATTGTTCTCAATGCATTCTTCTAATTGACTAGCAAATTTTTGCATAACATTTCGAAGAACGTGAGGTGTGATGGCATTGATTTCATTTCTAATGTTTAATTTCAAATTTAAATATCTGGGTTTATTCACAAACACTTTCAACTTTGAAGAACTTGAAAGAAAATGATCCGAACCTGAAAGGTCTGAGTATCTTACCAGCCATGGAATCGTGAAATAAGTAATTTTTCTGACGGTGTTACCTGTTGAAATGAAATGCCTTGAAAATTATGAAGCGTTCATTTTATTTTATCTCATTATTAATGCGGTTTCCAGTTATGTATAATAATCAAAGTAAGGTGACTGTTGCTAGCACCTAACCAAATAAACACAACACATAGTAAATTTGCTATGCCTGTTGTTATAATTTCTTCACAATATTTTTCAACAAATTTATTGCTTTTTTTGTAACCTTGATGTAGGAAAATGCAACGACGTTGTTCTAAAATTTTGGACAATAGTAGGAATTCTTACTACAATATGGATTTTTCTCTGTGTATAACTTACGATATTACAATAATATAACGCAGCCTTTGATAAAGCTGATCCATAAGCCAGGTTTATATTGCGAAGATCTTAAAAGTGATTATCAACATATTTAGAAACACATTAAGTATTTTAGTATTCACAGTATTATGGATATTGGTCTTTCGACCAGTCCTATTTCGCGATTTGGATGCCGTACTAAACTCATAAAATCTAATACGAACAAAAACAGAAGGTAGGCTGTTTACACAGCGAAATACCATATTATTTATTACTTAGTTTACGGTATCGTTAAATTTAATAAACTTGTTATGCGCTTGGTTATTGTTCTTTGTCACATAAAACATTACAGATTAGTTTTGCCAATGGCAATTCACTTGCGTAGATTATTATGACATAAGTAACTTTCAGTAATGTTTAAATTAGTCAGCTTGCTGTTTTTCTCTTTCTTTGTTTAACCCTGGAGTACACGAGCGCGGTTTACTGCACTATGTGCGCGCTTTAGTGTTACAGTTTATAGTACGTGTACCGCATAGTTAAAGCAAACCACAAATGGGAATCAACACTAGATATTTTTAATAGTTTCCACAATAAAATACAATTTACTGTTGAGCGGGAAAATAACAATCGCGTCCAATTCTTGGATACCACCTTGATTAGGTCAGTTGATCAAACGGTTGTATTGGATTCGTATACTATACCAACATTTTCCGGGAGATACATAAACTTTATTCCAACCATCCCCTCAATCAGAAGTTAAACACACTTAAAGCCATAAAAAATAGAGTGTTGAATATAGCACACCCACAGTTCCACGCTGCCAACTTGAATAAATTATATATTACTTTCGTCAACAATGGCTATCCTCCAAGTTTAGTACGTGGCATTCTGTATAATACTGTCAGAGTATGAGCTGATCTTGTCAACAATCAGATAGGGAACCTTCCTCTTCCTGAAGGGAGATATTATAGATTTCTCATTTATTCCTGCTATAACCTCGAGCATTGCTGGTTGTTTCAAGGATCGACCGGTCACCCTTGCCAAGTACAACTTACACTCGTTAAGTAAATTGTTTCGCAAATGCAAAGACCGCTTCTCTTGAGGTCTGATGATGTTTATTCCATTCCTTGCTCGCAGTATGAGTCAGTTTATATCGCACAGACCTCACAATATCTCAAAAATAGAGTTAGACAACAGATTAATGATTTTTTTCCAATACTGGCAGTAAGTCAGCCCTTGCGGATCATTATGGCGACACAAGACATCTTTTCGATTTTATGGGGGTGTTGGTGTTGACTACCGAACACTCTTATTATAAGAGACTTTTTAAGGAGATGTACTATATTGTACGTCGTGCATGCTCTGTAATGGCCTCCCTTCGCATCTTGTCTTTGTTAACTTTCATTATGAAATAATTTTAATATTTTGAGTTTTAACATGTTGTATTGTTCGTGATGTTTATGTTATTTATCTCCTCTGTACTCACTCTAACTATAAGTTCTTTTTACTCACCGTAGAATATTTACACATTGATGGTTGTAATCTCTTTATAGTTGATTCTCTGAAGAAGCAATAAACTAATTGCGAAAGCTTAGAATTGGCAAATTTGAGTATTGATTCATACTTCGGCTGCTTTACTCATTAATTAACCCGCTGAACCTAACGTTGTACAGCCAGTACTTCTTTTCACATATAATATATCTCACCCAAAACTGGAAGATAGACGACGCATTTGTTTGCGAAATAGCTGTAAGCACAAGCAGCGCTGCAACTGATGGAAATTCAGTATAACCTAACCTATCTTTCTCTACAGTTCCTACATTCCGTTTCAAACAATGCTTTCTTTCTAATAGAAACACTTTACTGAACCTGTGAGAAAACGTCAAGGTATTACTAATTAAATATCTCTCGATGTCCACTCTTCTTATATGTTTTTTACTATATGTTTTGCATACCAGCATGTATTATCGACTAAATTCTTTGTATCACATATACATCCGAATGCATTACTGTATTATCACGTGGTATTTGAATGGTGCGTCATCAACCCCGCTGCGTTGTCTGTCCTTGCTTGCGAGCAAGATATATTAAAAATAAATACTAAATAAAAAAGAACCGCGTGTTAAACATGATTAGATATTAGAGAAACAATAATTCGACAGAACGAATTGAATAGATTCTGGCATCACTCAAGCAATAAATTAGTAAATCAGATTTCGTAGAAAATTGAATCGTCCATGAGAATTTAATCCTTCAATAAGACCACAGGTTTGTGTTAAAGATGGGAAATAATTGTGGTTTATTTGTTCTACAGCGAATTTAACTTTCTATGTATTGACGTTTTACTTTACTTTTTTACTTTTTGGCTGCACACACGAACGTCTACCTATTACGACTCTATTCAGCTGGAAAGATTCTCATATACCTAAATCTTCTTGGAATGTGCAAAATAATTAATAAAACTTAAATAGAAGAAAAAGATGGAAGTACAAAAATGTAATGATTATCGTGATTTATGCGGTTCTCTGTTTTCATACGTCAAAGGATAATTTAGTATCATTTTCTTCGGTACTATTTCCGCTGTGAATAGAACGCTTTACATTACTTGAAAATACGGCAGTATCTTCGGAACATGCTCGGCATTTTATGCGTATGTCTCCTTGTACGTCCGCAAAATGGAATGGCAGAAATTCTTTCTAGGAACTAACCAGGCGATTGCGATAAATTTAATCATATCATTTTCATTTTACGTTCCACATAGTTATCCTGCGTGCAGCAACAGGAACCCATTTTTATGCCCTCTTTTACATTAAATGAAGGACATTAATATGAAACAGTAATAAAAATATTATGTGTTCACATAGAATTAATAAAGATAGATACAATTCAGAATTTTCTATCGTTAAGTGTTCCTGCCATTGACGTTACGAAAATGCTTATATATTTTGCTTCGTATAATTAGAAATTGCTATATGGTTATAACGATAAATAGAAAAAAAAATGTGCGACATGCTTCAAGAGCAACTTGAAAAATTCTTATTCGCAGTATTTAATAACCATTCTTGTGCATAGTTCTTCAAGGAGGTGCATTAATGAGATTATATCAACCAAATAAATTGATATTTCTTAGGAAAAAAACTAACAACATTGTCAGACAATCAGCTAATATACAGTCCCTGGCGATACTATTAGACACACTTAAATTCTTTCAGTTATTTAGTCTGTTGACTTTATAACAATCATTATTTTGTTATAAAAGTCTTTTAATTTTTTAATTTGCAATCTTAGTAACTAAACAAATAGAATAAAACTGATTTAAACAGTAAAATATATATATTTTTAGGAAAAACCTCATTCGTATAAATTTTAGAAGAAAATAAATATTTGGTGTGGAGCCACCTTTAGCGGTGATTAACGCTTCAATTCGGCGTGACATGCTACTAGTGCAGTTCTAAACGGTCTCCTGCATACGTATTCTATATTTAAAGGAGATTAAATAAAACGGTAAATCTTGAGCTATATCCGGTCTACATATTTTACTTTTTTCTTCATTGCAACGTTTCGATGTATTCCAATATCTTTTTCAAGCAATCACGAAATGAATTGCAAATAAGACCATATATAAGATGTTTACGATGTTCGGTACAATATGAAAATAGAGATTAAAAATTTTAAATTTTAAAAAATTAGATTATTAAATTGTTAGAAGATCATTATTAAAATTATACAATAATACGAGTATTCTATACAAATTCGTATATATGATTATTTCTATATTATTTATTTCTTTTTTTACCGGGTATAACTATGCTATTTGACCGACAGTACTTTCCTGTGATAACTGTTCGCCTCCGGTCAGTGCCGTAATTTAAATCTTCCCGCACTATTTCCAGAACGTTCTCGGGCCACCTCGATGCCTCGCGTAATAAACCCGAGTCTCCTACATCGTTTCGTGTTGAGAGTACATTACCGCCCTCTGGTGTTTCTTAGTTGAACTTTTTTGTGTACTATACGCGGCCTCTAGCAACGCCCATCGAAAACACAATTTCAACTGGCGCACATAACATTATCAATTATAACCATGAGCTATCGCAAAAAAAGTAGTCAAGTAATTTAGAGCTTAAGCCACAAAAGGGAACACATTTTATCGGTAAGGTAAATGCACAATTATATTATGATAATTTTTTCATTCACGATTTCAGTTTAATATTTGTTAAATATTTTTGCTTTTTAGCGAAATGTAATTTACTTGACGATAAAATTTCAAATTAACTCCCATACCAATAGCTCGTAGAATCTTCTAAAAAATAATCTGAATGAGTCAGCCTTTCTGCACCGAGAGAGAAATATCCAAAATAATTACCTTTGCTTTTTAAACGCCTAACCACCTCAGTTATTATATTAATATAATTCCATTTAGTTCGCCTGAAAATTACTACGCCTGTATTATAATTATAAGGACAGAAGCACGACATGCCGGGTTAAAAGGATGTGCTGCGCGCGGTTGTGTTAACGTACGGGCGTGCAGATCATCTGCGGTGGAAGTCGAGGCCCCGCGGGAGTCTTTAAACACTTCACGATTCTATTCTTTGTAATTAATATTTATGTGAAGTTCGTACGGGATCATAATTAAAATCTCATATTGGCTCACGCACACTCGCTGCTAACTTTCCAGAGAATCTCTTCGCGCGCTCACATAATGTCATGTATGATTAGTTTTCACAAAAGATAACTTTTAATTAATAAGCGAATGGAGGAGGTCAACCTATTTTTGGAAGTGTGCTGCTAGAACATTATAAGTTTCCACTAATATTATTTCAAAGCGGTAGAGTGGTAGTCTTCAAGGAAGAGATAAATCTACATTGATAAATCGCCGTGTAATTTATTTTAATATTCTCAAACAAGCACCTGAGATATAAGTATTGTCGGTTTTAATCATTATAATTAAAAATGTGGGTATTTCGTACATAATAAAGCTGTAATTAGCAGGATTTTACATTAGTTTTAACAAATGAACTTCACCTTATTTTAAAATACCTTTCATACCGTTTATTTAGAGCTATGAAAAATATGACATCAATAGATGTAATTAATTTTTAACTTCCTTATGATCTCGTGTGGTATCAGTTTCCACTTATATCTTAATATATTTTATAATTTGCCATTCTTTGAAAATTTGTTTCCATTAGCCATTTTAATTTTGCTGGTATTCTCTGTTTACCAATAAAAACATTTTTTAGCCAGGAAGGGAGTCCTATCAAATAATTTTAGCTTACAGATAAAGAACTTCTAAATCTTCATACCTTTATCTTACACATGTCAATATGAGAATGTCTTCCCCGCAGGGTATACCTTGAACAACCGTTTATGATGCAGAAGAAAGCGGAATAACCGTTTCATAAAACTTGATTTATGTTTATTGTTATTGTAATAAATTAGTGACAGTAGTTTTCCTTTGTGTGAGTGTCCGGAAAAACTGCGGTCTTTTAATTTTTTGCATTTAATAATTAATATAAGGTTTGTTGTGCAACAGTTGATCCAATAACAGGACAATATGCAACAAACAGGTAGTAAATAACAACAATAAATATAAATATGTACACATGCTCGTTAACCACCACCATACATACATGACGAACAAAACTAAAACTAATATAACAGTGCAGCTGCATTATCCTCTTCCCTGCTTCAAGAGATCGCGCAGAGAACATCTGAAAATATGGGTATCGATACTACCTCGATTATAAGCGCTATACGTACTGTAAACAGAAGATATCACAAACGCATTCGACTTGGAGCAATCAATATAAAAGATGTTTTTAAAAGAAAAATAGGGTATATGGCAAACATGAACAATTTCACATCTTCAACATACTCCATAATCAGCAAACTTCTCCTTCAAATATAAATGTTCACGATATTGATGCTAATATTAATAAAACTTTAAATTCTTTCTACATAACACCCGTAGATGAAACTGATGTAATTCATCCCATTCATAATCTAGAGAGCTCAATGACTGTGGCCCAGGATTCTATCTCATCTTACATTGTTTAAACCCTATGCATTTCATTGCTGCGCCTTTAGGGTAGCTTATAAACTTCTCATTTAATAAAGGAATTTTTCCAAATGATTTAAAAATAGCTCATGTTAAACCCATATATAAAAAAGGAGATCACAATAACTTAAACAACTATCGACCAATTAGTATTCCGCCTACATTCACGAAGATATATGAGAGCATCATAAAAAACAAACTAGTTAATTGTTTTACTAAATTTAACTTATTTCCAAGTAGTCAACTTGGTTTCTTGCCAAATCGTTCTATTAAAACAGCGCTTTTTAATTACATTCGGCGAGTTTTACAATTAATCGATGCTAATATACCCACCCTTTCTATGTTTATTGATTTGTCGAATGCCTTCGATTGTGTTGACCACAATCTACTGCTTCACAAATTGGAAAGATATGGTATCAATGGGGAGACAATGGTTCCGCAGTTACTTGTCTGATCGCAGACAGAAGGTAGTACTGGACGAATTTGAATCTACCGTAGATGCTATTAGAAAAGGCATTCCACAGGGTTCTGTCCTAGGTCCTATTTTCTTCGTTATTTTTATTAACGATCTTCCTTCTTGCTTAAATAACGAGCACGTGATATTGTATGCAGATGACATTACCTTTACTCTGTAGTCAAACAACATTTATGACCTTTGCCGTTATTACAATGTAGTCTATAACCGTTTGTTGACACAATGGCTATCCCAAAATAATTTAATTATAAGTACTGATAAAATTAGATGCATTCTGTTCCAGAATAAAAACAAATATCAAATACACAGTATTAGCTTACACAATAAAGTAGTCCCTCTAGTTCAGAACTCTAAACTACTCGGCATAACTATTGAAGAGAAACTCAATTGGGGTTCTCATATCGACAATCTCTGTGGGGAATTAGCTCGTGTGTGTTTTCGTTCACAATAATATCAAAAGATCTTGTAGCTTAGATGTACTTAAAGTTTATTACTATTCCAATTTTTACTCCAAAATGACGTTTGGTATCATTCATTGGGGTTGTGGTGTTGGTAATTATGGAATATTCTTATTGCAGAAAAGAGCCTTGAGAATTATATTTAGTCTGCCATGGCGTCAGTCTCAAAAAATGGTGACCGTTTATGATGCTTACTTCCTCGAAGTAGTCTGTTTCGTTCATAAGTATAGACGGGAATTATCTGCTGATCAGCCGCGGAATTGTGAATACGGTTTGAGAAATATGGATTACCTCTTACCACCACGACATAAAACTGCCCTTTTTTTAGAAAAAACTTTAGCTTTTTAGCTTGTAAACTTTACTATACCTCACCAAATAACCTAAGGTGAATAATTAATTAGTTACAAATCTTTTCGTTCTAATGTAAAAAGATATTTATGTCAATTAATTTGGTATTCGTTAGAGGATTACTGTAACAGAAATAGCTATTAGCATACCATTAGTTATCATCCTTATTATTTACTTTATTATTTTTCAATTTCTTTTAGCCATGTTATTTTCTTATGTGCGTTTGTGCCATATATCAAATAAAGTTTATTATTATTATTATTATTATTACTTAGTTTATACAGAAACGTCATACTAGCCGCATTTCTGCGCAAACCCAGCGGATCCAGCTGCAACCCAAGGGAAGGGTAATAACCGTAACCTCTAAACCACAAGCGCCTAAGAAACCGTCTCCGAATGCTCTGAAGCTCTGTTTTATAATTCTTATAAATTTGCGATCAGATCTGAGAACCGTATGCATACAAAATTTTTTACATATTTACATTAGTAAATTGACTCGAATTGCGGTATATAAAACCAAGCGTTTTCATGGGCGAAGGAGACACTGATTGAATGCACCTATTAAACGAAAAGCCAAATCAAAATTAAGACTAAGATCTGTCATAGTTAAACACTATAGACGTGTAATGCTATAGACTGGATGGAATAGGTACTCATGTTCAATATCATGTTTAAAAAGGAGACAGTATTACACCTAGAAATGTTCAGAGTAAGACCTTTAGAAAAACACCATTCGAGGATACGATTCAAATCACCTTTAAGCAGCTCGCAAGCACGTTTTGAAGTAACCGATATAACAAATACTTCGCAGTTCAAATTTGGTTGGCAAATCATTAATAAACTGAAGACAAAGCAATGGATTCAAGTTAGAACCTTGGGATACTCCAGACTTACAAACATGATAACATGAAGTAAATCTATTGTAGGCAACATAAAAAGTCCGGTCAATTAAATAAGACTGAAGAAGGAGGACGAGATGGCGGCAAAAGCCGAATGCCTCAAGCTTACAAAGAAGTATGGCCTTGATCTACCCCAGTGGCATACATACATGCCTTGATCTATCCGGTTGAAAGTCTTGGAAAGGTTAGTATAGATTACGTTCTTCTGACCACCAGAATCCAATATCTCGGATAAATATTGGGGAAACATAGCAAGGTTACAGAAGATATACTTTTTTTGTATTAAACTCACCTATTTATTGTTCACTTTAGATTGAAGAGACCTCTAGTGAATCCTTAGTTCGCTGTAGATCAGGGCCATTAATATATATGCCAATTTTATCTGCGTCCAAAGTTCGTTAGCTGCCGAATTTTTAGGTTGTTCTGACTACTTCCGAGGTTCGACTATAAAGCAGTTCACGGCTTTTGATGTTCCTGGAAACCTTGAAAGTAATCCTCAAGGAAATCTATTTAATGAAAACGGCCATCTCAAGGATATATATTGCTATGATATCAAATTACCTAACCTACCTAACCTCAACAGCATACAACATCATACGTTTGTTATAAATTTTGTGGATCTATAATTGTATTTTTAATTTATGTATTTAACTACTTTGTAAACAAATTGTAAAAATTCAAACTAAACACTCACTATATCGTATATAATTTTAAAAGGGCACGTTTCCATGGATTTTTTAGGTATGTATAAAGTTCCTTCGCTGATCGTACGAACGTAGCTTCACTTAAGGTGTCGTATCGTTGGAAACGATTTTCTTTCATCGTTGCTGGGATCTATAACGCCTAGGAGATATGAATGTTGTTTAAAAACAATTGTAAAGGACTTCTTTTTCGATATTTTCCTGAGTTGGTTGTATTTTCAAAAACTTCTAGAAATTTCAAAATTTAAATAATTATAAGAGTCATTTAACTTAAGATTTACTTGCCAAGGATGAAGTGTTTTGTGTTTTGTGCAAAAATGATGGTAATCCATTAATTTCGAAGAATTGGGGGACGTATTTTCTATTCCTGGAGCCACAATCGAGGGACTTGGAAACAATCTTGGTGGCTGAGACATCGATAACGCAGATTTGGAGCTGAAAAGATTGTTGCAGAACTGGAATCAGTATATGGAATATAAAGGAGCTATTTATCGTACTTAAAAAGTAAGCGTTTATTCATCTTTCGAACTTATAACCGGCGTTCAGAACGTAATTAAATTCTGAGGTTAGAATGATTTGATAACAGTGATTTATTAGGGATTTTCTTTGATGTAAACAAACGTTTGCTGTTGTAGAAAGGTTTTTGACAATACGCGATTGTATGACGGGAGGTTAGCGGGAGATTTGAATTCAATTTTGACATTTAAACAAGATATATTGAGATTAGTTTGGATTAAGATTCAAGGAATCTTATTTTTGTATAATTTAAATAGTATTTGAACTTACTTACTTACCCTGAGAGAGAGAATTTTCACCTTAATTGTTCATCACTTTTTATTAACTCGAAATAAACAAAGTTATGTATTAAAAATTGTTTTTATTCACTATAACATAATAACATCACAACTAAATAACTAAAATAGCACTTATTAAAGAAACAAAGATTATAACAAGTCAATTAAGCTATAATATTCCTTCCTTGTCGAGAGTAGGTACTATAACCCCCCCACGTCCCAGGAGTTACTGAAGATTATATAGTATATCTTACGATTGGTATGCGGTATACTCAAAACAGGAAGAGAGGAAGGTTTTCATTCACTTGTGTGCTATAGTGGCATCTATTTATTGATGCATAGCTTATCTGTGGAGTAAATTTATCTTAAATAGAGGACGCTGCATGTCTGAATGTTAATAAAACAGTGTTGAGTTAATTTAAAATGAATTTAATAAAATTTAAATAAAATATCTACAAGTTTCGTAGCAATATCTTACCTCTCTAGGTTTTTACTGACCCACTCCATTGGTTCCTGGTATTCTAGTGTTATGCCCAGTACTGCCACGGAAAGTTCTACTGCATAGAAATAACTAGATTTAATCAATAATTAAAGATGCGTTCGCAGATCACAGTCGTTACACTTGAACCTTTTTACGAGACATCACAAGGTCCTTGAATTCAATGGTAGTTAAATTCGCCCACCTTCAAAGATCCATCAAGGGTACACACAGAAAAATGCATGCTTACTGAATAAATTTGTGTTGTTTAATTCCTGAATTAAATCACTTTTATATCTTTTTAAGAATAGTAATTAATTGTTCCCTTAAAATCATAACGCTTTTACAAGTCAAAGAAAAAATTCCAAACACAATTAGAACAGAAAAATGCCACCAGGCGAGCTCATGGTCTATTGTTTGAATCACTATACCAGCAAAGGCAATGGGAGAGGGAGTGCTATTCCGAGAGACGGACTCGAGTGTCTGCCCATCATGCATCATCAGCGTCACTCCGAGTGCAAAGGCACTTATATCGCTTTTGCATTACCAAGCTATACCTGCCATTTCTCTACTATGGAAATAAGGGTTTAGATTGTCTCCATCTACGGGATACAAGCAAACTCTCAATCCAGGAGAGGGCCGTAACGTAAGCCGGTAATGCAGTTACAGATCTCAGCTCGGACAATTCATCTCTATCTACTTCTACTAAGCAAATATATTCTCTAGTTAAGAAAATTCATCGAAACAAGAGGTTTCTTGAATTAAAAGTTTCAATTTTCTCAGTGGTAAAAGATTTACTTACAATAAAACTATTTCATTTTCTCTTTAAGAGAATTGTGTTAAAACAATATTTTGTTTTGAACTCAGAATGCATTCTTCTCTATGTACTTTTACCTCGGTTTTTATATCTTCGTTGTGGAAGGTGACTTACAATCCTCCTTCTTTGACGGTTTTCCTTCGAGATTTGCAGAAAATTTATACCTTGGTTATAATTTATAATAATTGTACTTCGCAATCACAAGTTGTTCTTGAATTAGATCCATTTACTCTTGATTCAATCTCTCTTCCAGATGAAAGTTGTCTATTACTACAATCTACAATTTTGACGCTGTCTCGCTGGGACTCTGATTGGGTTACTTCGAGATCTGCGCTGAGGTTTTGGAGTCCTCGTGAGATCTTTCTTTTACCCTAGGCACTCTTTTTATTGCCCTTAGCGGCGTAGCTTATGTCTCTATACTTTGGTTTATCTTCTTCAATGTTTCAATTCTTGATGTCGAATGTCAATGTTCTTTTAAGGCCGAAATGTACATCGCTATATGATGTTCATTTCGGCCTTAAAACCTTTGAAAAGAGAGAGTGATCTTAAATCACGGTCAAAAGTCGAGCATTGTCACTTCCGACAAAACGTAATTGCCAAGGCCATAAACTACTACAATTTGATATGTCCGTCGCTTGTGGTCCTCCTTTTTCTCTTGTTCCCTACATATTAGGTGCTTCAGATATATTTTAAACCAACGCAAAGGGACGAGAAAATAGGCTCACTTTCATATAAAACGGACACTACCATTGTATATACAGAGCATTCTCACATAGTCACCAGAAGAGTACGAACCAAATATACACATAGTTAAGAACAACAACTTTTCTTTTTTTTCACCTACGTTGATCCCACGTCGATGTTATAAGAAAAAGTAGTTACGTACATACATTAGTTACATATCATCAAAAGCTACATAATCTCATAACAAAAATGTAAACCCTTTAACAGATTCTTTTTCATTCGGGCCAGATAAAGTCTACCCTCTCAGATATAGCTGGAATTCAGTACCATAACGATATTTTAAATAATAATAAGTAATAAAACAAAAATGATAAATTGCTTTTCAACGGGACATTTTCACATTTTTTGTGTTTATCGTCCTGTGTATAAACTAAAATTTCTTACATTTATTCAACTGCTTTGTGCATTACAAACGGTTATTTAACGTTTATGTCGCCAACATTTTAACGTTTATTATACTATTGACATAAATTAAAACTTAATTTAATTTTTATTCAACTTTTATGGTGTTGCTTGAGCGCCAATGAGAATCACACTAATGCTGTTTTCAGGTTTAATGCAATGTGATGAACATCATGTAATGTTAGCTCCGGATCGAATAAAACACCTACACAGGCACATTATCATCGAAACTTTCAATATTACACTAATCGAACAAAAGCTGTTTATGCAAATCTACTTTCACAAAGTATTGATGATGTGATTATGTGCTGTTTATATTCTATAAATATTTATATTTACGAGCGTGCAACATCTTCGAACACCTCTACTTCAAAAGTTTGCTAAAAGGTGGATAGTTCCTTAGCTATGTTGAATCATTTATTTTACATATGAATGGGCTATACCTTAGTTTCTCACTTTCCTAGGAACTCATCTAACGCACTACTTATTTTAGGATAAGGTAATGTTGTGGAAGAATTGGATAAGAGTGTTGCAGCATAGCTAAACGATGCAAAAAAAGGGTATTATGGCTAAATATGCTGTTTTTTTTGTTATAGTGCACAAGGATGCAGCAGGAAACTGTCATAACTGAATTCAACAAAAGACTTACGTTTTCATGAATAATAGGAGGCAAAAGTAGAGCAAAGTTACTTTATTGTAGTCTACCAAGTCATTCAGCTTTCAAGTACGTGCCCAAACCGATCTCGATTATATGTTCAATACTTTAATATACAATTAAATTTATTTTTAAAAGCTGTCTTATTGAAAGACTACGTAGTATTACGTGTATATGTGCTTGAAAAGCTGTTGTATATTTTCGAAGTAGAATGGTGTTTATTCTGTTGCCCATCTCATTACAAATTCCAGCTTCAATCCTATTCTTGATTTTTGACTTGTATGTAAAGCTGATGAACTCACTGTTATCCTGCTTCTATAACCGAATTGCTTCAGGCTAGTCTGATTCGTAATTTTCCTTCTTAATTTCTGTGAAACAAATATATGGAAATCTCATAGTCTGAACTCATCCGCATAAGAATCTTTTTGGCCAATGAGTTAGCAAGAAAAGTGTCATCGAGTTGGCGTAAAATATAAGCTCAGAACGTGCGCTACCAGTGTCCAAAAATGCAAGAACGGGTAAAAAGTAGGATCAAGGGCAGATACAACGTTTGATACGTTTAGGGCTTTTGTAACACTCTGTGTAATATGAAAATGATTTAAAAAGAAACCATAATGCATCCCCATATATCTCAAAAGTGATGAAACTTTGTGAACATCACATAATTTGGTTTTGTTTGTTATTTTTGCCAATTAACAGCTCCTTCGTTATTAAACGATATCGTTGCATTGTAAATGGTTATTAATTAAAATACTATAGAAAAACTCGCACAATTTAAACATTTCTGCAACTTCCTTTCTTTTGCTCAATACTATAGCTTGCCGGCTAGAGACGCGCTTCTCAAACGCAGACGCCAGGCGCGCTACCGAAACCATACCTTTAAGGGATAACAGAAATGAGATATTAAATACAGAACCCAGATTAGATTAGATTAGATAGGATTGGGGTGGCCTATCGACCTATTTCACCGCGACCTTTTCAGATCTATTGTGATCCCCTTTTTCCTAGAGGACGCTCTCTAATTTTGCCCTCTTAATTAGGCCTATCATCTTTGGGAGCGGCTTCTTTATGTAGCTACTAGCTGTGGGGTTGACCTCCCCCATTACTAGAAACCTTGTCCTCGCCAGGCCTTCACATTGACACAGCACATGAACTAGTGTTTCTGCCTCCTCTTGGCAGTATCTGCAGGTTGCATCATCTGCCAGGCCTATGTTGTACATATGCCTATTCAGTTTACAGTGACCAGTCAGCAGACCTACAATCATTTTGACAGTCTTCCTGTCTTTATTCATTAGATCTCTCGTAAGTTCAGGCCTTTGCTCCTTTAGGAACTCTTTTGCCTGCCATTGTCCCGGTGATTTTTGCCACCACTCTCTGGACTGTTTGTATATCCATTCATTGATGGATTTTTTAATTTGCGATTTGGTAGTGCCGAAAGAGGGGTCGGCTCCAACGAATGGCTTTGACGAACCTCGCCTGGCCAGCTCGTCCGCCGCCTCGTTTCCTCTCACGCCCGAGTGGCTAGGGACCCAGGCTAGGGTTACTTTCCTTTGGGTGCCCACCTCATTTAGGGCGCTTACACAGTCCCAAATCAGCTAATCGCTTTAAGTGTGGACTGACTGTCAGAGAAGATAGCGACGCTTTTACCCGGTTCGGTACATCTTTCTATCTCTCGGACGCAATGATGAATTGCAGCAACCTCAGCTTGGAACACAGTCGTGTCTTTGCTGAAGCTTACCGAAAGAGCCTTTTTAGGCTTCTTAGAGTAAATTCCCGCTCCAACGCCAACAGAACCCAAGAAGTTGTAATGTTTCCAAAGCTCCATTGCAGACGGTTCCCCAAAAAAGAAAAAAAGACGACAAAACTTGGAAGGCAAAAATGGCCCGCCTTATTTGCTACACCAGAACGATCAAAGTATAACATCATGTAACTTGATCATTTTATCACTTTATGCTGTAGTCCCTACAGCTTTATTTCTTCCTCGTAGGGAGGATTAGGAAATGAAGTATTGCTCGAGGTGTTTCCAATTATATCTAGTTTGCCGCAGTATACGCAGTAGTCCAATACGGCCTTTGCAAAATTATGTGCATGCGCACCTATCTCCTGAAGACATCCTCTCAATACGTATATGAGATAACAGACTCTTCTTCTAAAAGTACAATTGCACTCTATTTGCGGTATCAATCTTAGTAGAGGAGATTAGCCGATTCTGGACCACTCACTTCTCCCAAACTCTGAATACGGTGAGAAATGACCTGCACCACTTTATGTGTGCGGAATGCAGAAAGTCCTGCGGCAGTTGTGGATCTGTGACTGTATCTACCGTTTTGAAACGACGTACAGAATGTGAGTTTATTCACAACGATGTTTATGTATAACGTTGCGACATAAACTCAACTGTATATCAACTACGGTCACCGACCCGCAGCCCCTGCAGGGCATTCCGCACAAAGAAAGTAGTGAGGGTCATTTCTAGTTTCACACTGTACTCAGAATTTGAGAGGAATGAGTGGTCCAGAATCAGCTAACCTTTTTCCAAATCAGTCAACATCTTTCACACTCTTCTACCTTCTTAGGTATTCGGTACTCCTATCCCCACCTTTATCTTGGTAATTTTTGCGCGCATACTCTCTTTTCCGAGCCATCAGGTTTAGACAAAGCTCACGTATACATACTTAGATGCATAGATAGATATAGTTTTCAACAGGAGACATATATTATTATAGTCATGGCTTAATTTTAGATAAATTAGACAACATTAGTGCACTTTTGCTGAAGAATAACAAGTGTGTAAACGCAATTTCCGAACAGATAAAACAGGTTTGAGTCTTTTCAGCGTTTATAATCCTTTAATAGTGTCAATGAACAAGTAATAAAGGTGAAGTAGTACGGAAATTAGAAATCTTTTAGTAAGTAACTTATATACATGTATATACTTGTGCTTTACACAATATTTATAGCACTTTATTGGAAATAATAGATAAAACAATTTTATAGCCTTGGATGTCTTAGATCTCCATCTCAGTAAAAAGGGACGACCACGCCAAAGAGCGCAGGAATAATAAAGAACGACTATAACCAGCTGGTCCAAGTATCATCTCATATAGTACATGCTCAAAGTACCACAGGTATACGCAGAAATCCCAACAAGACAATTCCGCCAACCCACGGTTCATTACCGATCTGGCACGAAAACCGTTCATACTTCGGCCATTAGACTTTGCCGCACATACGTACGCCTCGTCTATCGTTCTCGTTCTCTGTCCACGAGGTTCCGAAGACGGATACAATAGATGCGGAACGTTAAAGACGAAGGAAGAAGAAGAGGAGACCACCGCACGCCATCGAATCCGATATAATGAAGCCGTAAGACATTACCGTGAATTACAACGTAATAAGTGCCATCCTTACAACGTCTTCGAATTCTTGTGTGTCTCTCCTTCGAGCCCGCGTATCCGCTTACAGATGGAATTAGCGTTGGAAGAATTTAGGATTAACGCGAAAATCGTGCGACGGACGGTTCTGGGGCTCGCTTTCGCCGGGCACGTGCTATGAAGTACACGTTTTCGTCCCTCGTACAACACACGCTCCGAGAACATGTTTTATTGTTCGCGTCCAGCGCGGATTGTTATTGGCGTAATTGTAAAAGCTCTCTCATACCACTAACAGTTATAAAACGTTTCACAATTTGATGTGCCGAGTGAGCCGATAAAGATAATGGCCTTGGTGTTCCAACGAAAGACGATGCAAATGTGTTATTATCGCCTCTTTTCGCACGAATATATATGACGTCGTTAATTGAAATTACATCCACTATAACACGGTGTTCGGCTGAGGGACGGGTTAAATCAGATTATTGTCTCGTTAGAGGGTCGTTATTAACGATTCTATTAACATTGTCATGGATCTACCGAGGTGTATAAACATCCGCATGTCGTGTGGCAGACAAACGGAGCGTAAAGTTATATTTATTTTATGATTCATACAGAATACGGCTCTTTCTACTGCAATCTTTGCATTTGAAATTTGGTTTTTCTTTTGCGCATGGAAATCATTACAAACTAATAATAAAACTTTAAGCGTTTTTTAAATCTACTATAATAAAAGCATTTGCGAAAAAGTTAGATGTAGTAGTTAAAGAGATGTTCTTGGATATGAGCAAGATTATCTCTGTGAAACCACATCTAACTTTATTTTCATTGCAAATACCACCCCGAATTTTTACTTGAGTAGTTAGATGTGGTTACAAAAAGGTGATCTTAGATAGCGGCAATTTTCAAAGATTTTTAAATAGGGTTTTTCCTCTCTTAAAAAACTTTTTTATTCATTATCCTATTAATATAACAATAAGCTTTGATTGATTTTTTTACTTTTTTCGGTTAGCGTAAATATGAATTGTTATGTATCAGTGAATTTCCATTGTTAATCATTATCTCAATATTTAAAAAAAGGTATGGGACTGTCATTAAAAAGAAGGCTAGGAGTGGTTGCTAAGGGATGTTTTGTAAAAAAAAGAATTTTTAGACATTATTAAGTATTATTAATTTTGATGTAATGGGAGAAATCTTTTACGCGGTAAGTAGTGCCGAAGTTTACAAAAGCATTTTTATTGGTGTATTTTGAAGTTAAGATATTAACAGAGAGTGTTCGTGTTCCAATCCTTTTTTATTTAAAATCTTTTATTTACAACATGTTTCGGTCATGACATGACCATCTTCAGGTAAAATAAAATTGTCAAATATTGACACATCATTCTTAAAAAACAACTTTGACAATTTTATTTTACCTGAAGATGGTCATGTCATGACCGAAACATGTTGTAAATAAAAGATTTTAAATAAAAAAGGATTGGAACACGAACACTCTCTGTTAATATCTTAACTTCAAAATACATCAAAACCAATCCCCTGGGAACAATATACATATTTTTATTGGTGTTTAAATGCAATTTATTTCTTTGAAAATACGAATTTAGATTCTTCAGGGAAGCATTGGCAACTTTTACAACATCATCTTTGTTTTTACTTGTTATAAGTAAAGACGTGTCATACATACAGAAAACATAACTGTATTGTTCATCGGTATGTCGTTGATACATAATATACAATAATGGAACCAATACACTACCTTGCGCCACACCCCTATTTAACAATAACTTATGTGATTTCACTCCATTTACTTCGACATAATGTGCTCTATTCTGCAGGTAAGATGAAAACCAATTCAGTGCAACCCATCTTACTCCATAACATTCTAATTTCATTAAAATAGTTGCGTGGTCAACTAAGTCAAAGGCTTTACATAAATCCCAAAAACAACCAACACAAGATTCACCAACATCTAGCCCTGCATATAATTCATCTAGAAATTTTACTATGGTCCAAGCTGTTGATTTACCCTTTCTAAAACCAAATTGATCACCGTTAATCAATTTTTCGTCATCCAAATATTTCACCAGTCTAATAGCAACTAATTGGAAAAAAGCGCTTAAAATTGATATTGGACGATAATTACTAACATCCTCAGCTGAACCATTTTTTAATAAACGCTTAATTTTCGCAATTTTCAACTTCTCCAAAATTAGTATTTACACTGCAGAATCGGATCGATTAAAATTACATATTTATAATAAAAACAAGCACTTGCTAATTATACGTTCGCCGACAAGATTCGCTTCAAACCGGTTCGTTTGAAAACGGGAACTCTAGTGACAGTGTGCAGGTAAAATATTAGCGGGTATTAGGGATAGATCCTCCTTCTTTATTACTATCTATCCTCCTTCCTTAGTAATATAGAGCAATATGTACCTTTAAATCTTAAATTCGGACAGTGTAATCAAATATTTGACTCTAAACGTTTAGAAAATGGACTACGAGTACCGCAGGGGTCAATACTTGAACCGATTCTCTTTTTGATATACACTCCGCCAAAAAAGTATCGCATAATTTAGTTTTGAATCATAAAAGTATCGCATAATCTTTGTTTGTAGCATAAAGTTGTAAATATACTTTAAAGCGCTCTAAGATATAATTTCTATGATTGTTTAAATAAAATACAGGCCAAATAAAAACAAGAACTCATACTTGAGATTTTTATTAAAACAAGAAATTATAATTTTGGAAAGAAAAATGTCATAACAGTAGCTTTTAATACTGAGTATTGCCACCTCTGGCTCTTATGACCGCTCGCATACGGTTTGGCAGAGATTCGATTAACCTCCGTATATAAGCCTGATCCAAATTCTCCCACTCGTCACTGAGAGCATTTGCTAGTTCATGCAGGTCCGCTGGGGCAACATTTTGGGTTCGTATCCGTCTGTGAAGGAGGTCCCACACGTGCTCGATAGGGTTCATGTCCGGACTTACCGCAGGCCAATCTAAAACTGGAATACCAACATCGTTAAGGTATTCCTGGACGATTATTGCAACATGCGGTCGTGCATTATCGTGCATTAACATGAATTCGTTTCCTATAATTGGCGCATATGGTACTACATGTTCTTCTAAAATGTCCGTTATATACCTGTGGGCAGTCAGTGTACCTCTGTATACTGGTACTAACTCTGTACGACCTGTTAAACAGATGCCTCCCCAAACCATAATAGAGCCACCAGCGAAATTAGGTCTAGGTCTGATATTACACTGCGAATAGCGCTCACCGTCTCGTCTGTACACTGAGATACGCCTATCTGAGGTGTAAAGACCAAATCTTGACTCCTCTGTGAAGAGTATATTGGCCCAGTCATTAATGTTCCAATTTACATGTTCTCTGGCAAACCTTAAGCGAGCCACTCGGAGGTTCCTAGTGAGACGAGGGGCTGTTACAGCTACTCTAGTTCTTAATCCAGTCTGTCGTAACCTATTCCGAATAGTTTGAGTACTCACACGAGTATTTCTGACTCTAGCCAAGTCGTTCTGCAATTGTCTCGCAGTTACATGTCTTCGACGTAATGCTTGTAGTAGTAAATAGCGGTCATCTTGGCGAGTAGAACATCTTGGACGACCTGGTACAGGTCTTCTACTGTAAATGCCTGTTTCCCTAAATCTGGCTACGGCTCTAGAAACACTTGACTGATTGATGTTCATCAAATTAGCAACGTATGCTTGAGATCGTCCATCTTCGATTAAAGCAACTATAGCAGCCACTTGTTCTGAAGTTAAATTGCTCATTTTAGTTTTAAAAGCGTTGGTACAGAACTCTGACTTCGCACTTTAAAATTTATCCGTATAGGAAGACTTTCAATAAACAACTGAGCAAACCTTACACATATGCATTTTTCTAAATGTGTTCTTTTAGGAAAAAAAAAAAGTAAAAACGCTAAGTTCCATTATTTTGTTAGTGTTTTTATAGTTCACATACACGAGGCAAACTTTTTGTGAACGTATAAAAATATCTTGGTTCATAAATGCCCTTTTTTAGTTTATGCGATACTTTTTTGGCGGAGTGTATATAAATGACGTGGAAGATATTATGGTTGATCCGGGAGCCTCTATCTATCATTTTATCTGATAAAGATCGAGATACGCTAGAAAGGAAGTGAAATAATTTATTGTGTCAATTGGAAACATGGCTCTGCAATCATAATTTAGTACTTAATAAAGACAAAACGGAATTTGCGATTTTATTGCCAAATTTAAACCTATCGTTTATCGTCAATAATAAGCGTGATCTCAATGGTGAGGGTCGAAAATGAATCAGCTATATATAATATAGTTATATAACTATATTTATTTTTTTGATTATTTGTACATTTTATATATGTTTATATAAGTTATATGTCGAAACCTGCACATGTATTATCATATTTTATGGTGCCAACAAATTATTGTTTTTATTAAATTAACAATATGGGTACCTAGAAATGTAATATTATAATGTTGGGTTGAGGGAGCTTTGGCCAACTTTCCGGCATTTGCCTCACTGTGCACTGGTATAAACAAATCTAAAAAAAAAATTTATATTAGCAAACATTTTTTGCAAATTCCACCTTAGCGAACATAATTTTAGAACAAACAAATCCCTTGGCCCCCCGACTATTTATTCTAGAGATGTTGCACTGTAACATCAAAAACTAAATTAGCATTTCTCATATCCATAATATACTTCCTAAAAAAAAAATAGTGTCATTAGATTTATCTAGTAAAACTCCGCATTGTAGTGTCTATGTAAATAATAATTTTACCGTTAGCTTTAAAGAAATGGTACTCTAGCAATTCATCTGTGCATAAAACTTACATTTTGATTCGTCCCTATAGAACGTAAATTGCAATTACTATTCATGTTGAGAACATTTAAAATAATCAGACTGCCGGATTATTCCATACCTGCAGGTGTCCAATTTAATTTTAATTTTTATGGCTACAATGAAATCGGTACTAAACGTTCTACTTAATTTAAATATCCTCTTCGAGCGAAGCTTCCAGGTTAATGTTGTGGCGGTCGGATTTGATTTTAAATCGAGTTGCCTCGAATCCGGCAAAAATAATAATGAAAATCGATAGATGAAGCAAAAAGACCGGATTGACGCGAAGAACTCGTCGCCGGCCGGCGCCACTGGCGGATACGAATCGTTAGTCGCGGTGAAACAAATTAATTCATGGATCTCCGGTCCGTATATTTCGCCTTTAACGTATTGTATTTTATATCGGGGCCGCTTGTACAACAAGCGTCGAGTGTATCTCTAATAAGGATCGTACTTAGATTTAAGCACGAAATAAAAGTAAATGTCCCCTAGTTTGCATAATCGGCGATGATGTCGGCCGAGATTGTTTATTGGTAATTACCCGTTGTTAATAGTCGGCCTTTTATAACCCCTCAGTACCGATCCCATCGAAATGGAAATGACGCGTATACACGTTTACTATTATTACTTACCGCTATTTTTATTATCGTTATTATTATTACGAGTAACAGGGCGACCGTTATCGTTATCACTGTTAACACTGTGTCCGTGTACGACAGAACACGTTCCAAGATTCTTCGCTCCTCATTAAAATTCAATATATGTACATTTGATCGAAGCCGTAATGGCCGATAGTCGATGGTTTCGTTCGGATAAAACGCTCTCGACCAGATAAGATCTACAGTGCGTAAAGTTAAAGGTGATGTTAAACCCAGACGATGTTTTAATTTGAATTGTTTCCAGTTGGAGGTGCTGGAATTTAAATGTTCGCTCTTATATCTCATCAATTAGCACAATTGTAATTCCGCGAATTTATTGCGTAATTATAGTTTTTTCTTTTCTTTGCGCGAGAGGGAAAAATCTTCGAAACACTTCCGGTGACTCGTGTAACTTCTCGTATGACGGTATGACCTTTCTAACTCCCGTAAACTGCTGGGGTATTACTTCAAGAAGGGATTCTCCCAGATGTTAGGGCACTCAAGTTCTAGGGTTGACCAGGTTCCTTTGTTGGGCCTCTTGCTCTTTTCGTGTGAAAATTTTCGCAACTATGTTGCCAAAAGTGTTCCAGACTTCCTTGGACGACAGCGTAGTCTTGTGTGTGGGGCATTGATCCTATAATCTCGCCACCTTACACATTGGAGAAAGTTATGTTTCGCCTTATTCCGCAGACCACAGTATGGACAGTCTTCGGTAATATTTATTTTAAAATGATACGAGTAGTATGAGACCTCCCTACGCTTCCTTTCGTACCATTGTTTTTTATATATAAGCATCTTTATTGAAATAATTTATAGCATAATACTATAATATACATAAAAAAAAGAGTACATCGCACAAAGAAAAAAAAAACATTCAGCTTCAATTATTGTACATGTAAATAAATTACAAATTTCCAAAGAATATTTAAATTAATAAAAAAAATAATAATAATCTAGATTAATACTAAAAAATTAATATAAAGCAGCGTATAAATGAAACATATGCACCTAACATTATCAAAACAATAGGATCACAAGATTCAATTCAATTACAACTAAAATAGTTGAATTGTTCTTCCATTGAACCTGGATTACGTGAAACTGAGAAAATGGATCAAGTTGCCTAAATCTAAACTTAAATCTAAATTCTGCAATGAACCTAAGGTAAATATATATTTAGATGCACATACACAAAAATAATTCTACCAATCTAAGGGCAACAGTGGAAATGTGATTAGTTAAATAAGGGAATAGGGAGATTGCTTCAGATGGCACGCACACACGACACGTAACTAAATTTCAACAGATACCTTTTCATTTGTATTTTAAATGTAGACAAATTGAAGGTTTCAAATTCTTCAGGAATGTTATTATAGACATTGCTAATCTTATAAGAAAATTACCGTTCAAACAAAGTTGTAGAATGGACAGGAGGAGTCAACGTACCCTTAAACCGAATGTTCAAGGTGTGAATATCTGTACGAAATCTAACTCTTCTAAACAAGTTTTTAGGCTCCTTGTTCAGAATAATTTTATGATACAATGTAGCAGCGCGCAAAAGTCGACGACCACACATATCAAGCCAACCAACGTCCCGCAACCTGTGGGACACTCGCTCGAACCTTCTAACCCCAAATATCAAACGCAAACAAGAATTCTGCACGCGTTGAATGCGAGCAGAAGTAGCAACCGTGAGACATGGTCCATATATAGGACTACAGTAATTAAAATGTGACAGTACCAATGCCTCACACAAACTTCGTTTGGGATCAACAGTTAAATACTGTCTGTGAGGATATATAAGCTTCAAACTAAAATATGCAGTTTTAATACATTTAGAGATGTGTGAGTCAAATTTAAGTGTGCTATCAATAATTAAACCCAAATTTCTTACTTCCTTAATTACAGGCAGTACAACATCGTTAATCCGAATGTTAACCTGATCATGTAGCGCAGACGCATGTTTTTTGTTACCAAATACGACAACCGCTGACTTAGAAGGATTTATAACAAGAGCATGTTGAGCTGAAAACCCTACCAACGCATCCAAATCACTCTGAACCTTATGTATTTCATTTTGATAGTCAGGTATAAAAAATGAATGATACATTTGAGTATCATCTGCATACATCTGCAGCTGACATGTGTTCACAAATTTATGAAACGATGACAGGACGTTGAATTTATATTTAAATATTTAAGCCTTTTCCACATGTCGCCGGGCTTCAGGTGTGAAAATGTAAAATTATAGTACGTTTTTTTTTCCCAACCGATGTTGTTTGATGTCCTTTATCTGAATACTAGTTCACCCTGTGGTGCTGCAATCGTTCGAGCAGTTCTTCATTAGCAGTATGCCTATTCAGTCCTTGTTGCTCCATGCCGCGCCTGTATTCTGCCATTAGATCGATTGGTGGAGTTCGAGCTATAATCACCAGTTTTCGTTGTGCTGCGAGCATTACATATCTGGCGCATACCGAGGCTCCATACAACATAATCGATAGGGATACCGACGCCAAAAACCGGCAATTACCTTGTTGTGGTCCACCTAATCTTAACATTATGCCATCCAACTTCGTCAAAGCTTTGGTGGTTTTGCAGTTAATTAAATGTAATGCAATGGAATTATACTTGAGTAATTATTAAGGACTGTATAGTAAGGTTTGCTAATATTGCAAATCTGATGACAGACAATAATCACGCAAAGAAAGGTGCTACGTAACGATGAAATTGCAGATTAAGATTTATTAATATGATCCATCGTAATGAACGGAAGTATAGTTATAGCATTGGTATTGGATTAGACACAAGATGGGATACATAACATGTAACCACCAAGAAAATAACTTTTATTTAATTAAGCAATCACCGACCAAAAGAGAAAAATATCAAGCATATTACAGTAAATATGATATTGAAATTACCCATTTTCAAATTTTCTGCGTATATGTAATAGCAAATACGTTAAATTATCGTAAAGATGACGCTTCCCTTATTTGACACTGGTAATAATTCATATCTTGGGTAAATTGGATGTGCGACAGACAACGCTATAAATTATTTATTTCGTTTATTTACTACATAGATACACATCTTATACGAAGTGTGATTAAAACTGTGACTTTTTGACCCGTGCAAATCAATAATAATAAACTGTTAATAAACTATTTTACTTGTTCCGAATTTGTACTTTGATTGATCTAGTCCCGTGAAATGGCGATCGTCTCATTTAGTTTCATATTGCTGCATTTCTTTTCATTTCTCCTAAATTTAATTTTAAACCTTGTAGTGCCATCCAGCTTCAGTGTAGAAACTACACGACTCCGTATACGATTCGCGCATTTTAAGTGATTTTATCGCAAAGTTGTGGGTTTTGTCGCGCGAGGCATACCGCAGAATTGTTTACATCTTCGGTTATATGGACTGCCAGAAAGGTTATCGAAGGAAGTGCATTTAGTGCAACGATATCCCTAAAAAGGGATTCAATGAGTCGCGTCAGTCGCCATTTTCCTTTGAACGTGCCAAAAATTGTTCAAAGCGGAATTAGTTGTTAGCCTAATCGTTTAGTGCGTTTCAACGCACCTCATAGCATCTGCATTAAATGGGCGCGAACGCCTCAACCTCTTTCTAACATTGAGCCCGTCAGTACCCGCTTCAGCCGGTTCCATCGTTTTGGGCATATTACTTGGTTACGACACACATAACCAGATCCGGAGTTGGCTTGTCCGAAAGGCAGATTCGGGTCCATCATCGCGTCACACAGAGCCGGTTCCCGCTCAACTTACGGCCCGTTTTGGATCACGTGCTATCAGCGTTTTTCCACACACACGCCACCCCTTCCGCGCATCCGTCATGTAACTCATAGCTAGTCGAAGACGGGAAAGCGCTTTCACGCAAGGTACCTTTTTTTTCTGTATATGCTTCTGAGAAATTTAATCACGATATAAAGTAGATAAGCTCATGTGACAAAGAGGTAAATTATGGTTAATTAAATTTAGAATTTGTAAACCAAATTAGGAACACCGTATATAAACCATGTAGAATCTTTGTTTTTGTATTCGTAAATTCACAGATATTGTCATACATACACATTTATAATTTTTTTTTTATATCGTGGAAGAACGAATCTGTAAACAAACAGGCAGCGTTTTTCGGCTAAGCCCAGACGCCAGCTGATCGGTGTAATTTCTTTAAAACAAAAAAAGATAAACACAACAAACATATCTACGTTTCTTATCTCGGTTTTATTTTCTTGTAAAATTATGCTAGGAGCGCCGTGAAGTTAGAATAAGTTCAGTTTAACTTTAGACAGATATGCGTACTTTTTTTCGTTTTATTGCTGTTTGTAGAGAATCTATTGGTTTATATTTGCTGGAACCTCTTATGACTCAAATAGGTTGTTATCTGCTTATTGATGCGTTGTTCGATTATTTTGATCTAATTTACCTTTAACGCAACCCACATTCGGATGTGTATAGCCGAAGCCTCGTAACATTACCTACAATAACTACTTCATCTTACAATAGATAGTTTACAAGTTTCGTTGTGGAAAATGTCACATTTATTAATAAACAAGATCATTAAAATAATTGGTATAAGATAAACGAAATGATGTATTAAATATTTTAACACAGAAATCTAGTGTCATTTACCCTACATACTTGGAATATCTGTGCCGTATTGTAAGTATAACTTTTACTTGGGAGGACTGAATATTCACTTGTGAGCACTATTCTTTTTTCTCAGTGTGTATATTGATCTTGTCCATTTTCAGTTCTGCCTATCCCGTTATTACCAACTGGAGCTTTATAACCACACTTAAGCCACGTGTCTAACTCTATCCAAGTGTTGGTGTAATCTTGTTAACATTGCAATTACTTCTATTTTATTGTATCAATTGTAATTTATTGAATGTTGACTTGTTTTGTTTAATATTGTTTCACGCTGCTAATGATTTGATGTTCACACGCTACTCGATTAGTAGTTACCTTATGCATTGTACTTAATATTACTTATTGTAGTGGCGCTCTGTTGAAGTGGAAATAATTCTTTTATGACGCTAATGTATAGAGTCAGTACTTTTTCTTCAACCAAATATTAAGAAACCTATTAAGAATAAATTATGCTCCCAATATAGGGAAACAAAATAGAATATTAATTCTGTATTTACAAACATGTTTGTAAAGGTATTTCGTTTACACTCTTCCAAATGAAATATCATTTGATTTTAGCTGTTTTAAAATACTTACGTATTTATATTTGTAGGCATTAGTGTTTTTGATAAGTAAAGTAGGTTAGCAGTTGCACAGCATTGTATAGTCGGTATAGTGTTTGAAATTTTAAAAGAAGTAAAAATTTAAATTATAACCAAGCTATGATAAAGTGGATTAAGATATACCGGGTGTCCACACTTAAGTGTGCACTATTGATAACTTTGGTATCTTTGGAGGTACAGAATCGGTCAAATGGACAAAGTAGTAATATTTTTTATGGCGCTAACAATTGTGAAACCAGAAAAAACAATTGAGCGTCGCGTTCTCTAGATAATGGAACGCCCTGTATATTTTTTTTTGCAATTTAAAAGAAAATTCCAAATTGAACAAAAAAGTCTTAGTACACTATTATAAAAAAATATCAAATAAAATAGTTATTGAGAAATCTTTATCTTTGTTTTGTTTGCATGAAATCGATATACCCATGGAAAATTAAAGCGTCACATTGTTTAGTAGCTGCTATAACAATGGCATTAACTCATTTGGAAAAGTGTGATATGTTGGAGTAGTACTTGCTGTTTAACAAAAATTCAGATAGAGCGCTAGAACGTTACATTCAGCAATTTCCTGACCGCGATGTACCATACCGTCGCTATTTTTTAAAACTTTATCGAAGATTAAGAAGCAACGAAACAATTTTTATAAAGAAGAGGAAAAAAAATGATTTTATATCATCACCAGAGTTAGAAATAAATGTGTTGGCATATTTTCAGGTACATCCAAATAATTCTGTAAGGGATTTGTCCAGAGAATCAGGTATTTCTCGTAGCACGATCCATAAAATTCTGAACAAATATAAATATGTTCCCTTTAAATATCAGCCTGTTCAAACTCTACTTTTGGGCGATTATCAAAGACGATTAACTTTTGCTCAATGGTTTATCAATGCTTTTGAAGAAAATCACAATTTCTTTAGACACATTTTATGGAGTGATGAATTTAACTTTTCTAATCGCGGGATGTTCAATAAAAGAAATAATCATTACTGGAGTCGTGAAAACCCATTTGCTGTTTATCCTTGTAATCCCCAACACCGATTTAGTTTAAATGTTTGGTGTGGTATAATCGGATCCCGAATTGTTGGACCATTTTTCTATCGGGATTCTTTAACAGGAGAAAGCTATGTGGCATTATTTACAGAAATTTTAGAAAATTTTCTATATGAATTAAATTTGGTAGACAGACAGATTATTTACTTTCAACAAGATGGAGCGCCCGCACATAATCACCGTGACACAAGTGAGTTATTAGAAAGATTATTTGGAAATAGATGGATTGGCACAAATGGTCCTATTCAGTGGCCCGCGCGTTCACCTGACATGACGCCATTAGATTTCTTTTTGTGGCGAGCAGTAAAAAATCAAATGTACAAACATAGATATACAACAGTGGATGAGCTTCAGAAAAGAATTTCCAACATCATTTACGACATCGACGGTAGGACAATTTTAGGAGCTACTCGTAATGTTCACAGAAGATTGATAAATGTATTGAAATGGAAGGAGGTGTCTTTGAACATTTAATTTGAGTAATTTTCTTGACTATTTTTGTATTTATTTTTATTTGTTTATTAAATTAAACGCTTTAATGAATGTGACGATTTAATTTTCCATAGGTATATCTATCTCATGCCAACAAAGCAAAGATAAAGATTTCGCAGTAACTACTTTATTTGACATTTTTTTATAATAGTGTACTAAGACTTTTTTGTTCAGTTTGGAATTTTCTTTTAAATTGCAAAAAAATACACAGAGCGTTCCATTAAAAAAAAAAATTGGACGAATATCTAAAGAACGCGACGCTCAATTGTTTTTCTGTTTTCACAATTGTGACCGCCATAAAAAACAGTACTACTTTGTCCATTTGACCGATTCTGTACCTTCAAAGATAACAAAGTTATCAATAGTGCACACTTAAGTGTGGACACCCGGTATACTTGACATTTCCATGACTTGTTCTTTAAAGAATATTTCAAATATACTATGAAATAACATAGTATATTGCTTTCAATAAAAGGAAGCCTTTATATGTACAGGGTTTTCACCTTACAGCAGCAAGTCCATCGCCAATTATTTATTTAAGTGTTTTTATTACACGCTTTGAAAAGCTTCACTTATTTGAAATATTCTTTAAAGAACAAGTCATGGAAACGTCAAGTATATATCTTCTAAAGCAAAAAGAATTAGCAAGAGTAATCTGACCAGACTAAAACAAAAAGTGCAATTATATTGAAGTGTGCGTGACTTATCGAGGGGCGAATGATTCAATTAATAAAAATCCAATATTATTAATTTAATTAGTGACATCGCCGAGTAAATCCACGAGTACGCGAACTAGCTTAGTAATGCATTTCTTTTTCTATATCGCCAAGAAGAAAATTTTAATAGGCTGTTAGCGAGATAAGCCGAAGTGAGTCACAACGAACTCGATACAACGCCATCGTCATTATTCATCTGTAAATAAATTATTAAAATAATTAAACAGAATAAGAATCGAACGCTAATTAATGTTACGGCCTCTTGTCTTTGCTTTCTTTTTTTCATCCGCGTATAACTGGTCTGCTCCTCAGCGGTTCTCGATTTGTTTTTCATTAAATCTATAATAAAAGAACGAGTCCTAGAGAATTCCATGATATTTATCGGCCGTCACGGTAATTGTGTCTGCTAAAAGAAACGATTTGCCTCTGCTGAAAGTAACGGTGATATTGCGGTAAAAACATTTTAAGGTTGTCTAGAGGATATTAGCGAAAAATATTATCGTGCAGTAAAAACAATTTAGTACGTATCCTATTTCGTTCCAAAGCCGGACTCGACATGGCAGAGAAAAAAACCCAGAAAGTCTTATTAGTTCATATTATGTTAATAAATATTGAATGACATATAGATGACGCCACCAACATTGATATAATTGGACTATGCTACATACATAATTAAATTATATCGTACTGTAGTAAACTAGTAATGACCATATTTGATTAATCAAGGTAAAATAACGTTGAGTATGTGGAAGAAAAAGCAAGAATTTTTACTTATGTAGGCAATATATTCATCATATTATCACATGTTAAATGGAAAAACGTTGCAACACTGGTACAGTGTTATTAGTCTAGTCGATGTTACGTTTGACTACTGTAAGTAGTTCATAGAATTGTTTGGGAAAACTGCATTTTCTAGTAACCGGTAGATATATAAAATTCCCAATTACCATGACAGATTACAAGGTGACTCATACCCGGAACATGAAATACAATGAGCAATAATAGGAGTAATCGAATGTAGAAAAAGGCGAACCATGCTGGCTTAAATAAACGAACCATAAAAGGCATTTATTTACCTCTGCTAGGACATTTTTTCTACTTTTAGTTGAATGTTAACAAAAGATGCCAGAAATAATCCAAATTTATAAACATACAAATTCAGTTAATGGTAAAACAGATGCACAATATTTGACCAAACTATATAATTTAATTTTGTAATAATAATTGAACTCAACAATATTTTTTTTTAAATCCACTTAATCCATAAAAACTGAAAACGTTTTTCATATTTTCCCAAAAAATCAAAACACTATACATATATTTTTCATATTAAAAACAACAAAATAATGATTATATCATTTATAAAACAGCAAAGTGTATTTACAACTTAACATTTTCTTTCTGCACAATACGTTATATTTTTTTATAAATGTACTTGAAAAAAGTTAATGATACCCGAAATGTCGTCGTATATCTAAAGTGTTGTCAATAACATTATTGAAACCACCAAAAAACTAAGAAAAAGTATCAAAATATACACCCAAAAGAAAAACTTGAAAATTTTGTTACAATTGTATTCCATATCGCTATAAATTACAGTAATATATGCACCAGGCGCAATTTATAATGAAAAGTCACACAAAATTGTGTCTAACGTGTATAAGAATGTGTATTACAATTTGTAAAAAAAAATTGCGACAACAATATAGTCAGTACGGTCATTTTATTTTTAAGAGAGCTTACTACAATATTGTAATACTTTATACAATTTCTCTGCGAGACAATTTCTCAAAACAAATAAGACTGAATCCACAAAGTTGTTCTAATTTTTACGCTAAACTATACAGCACTTTGTAATATGCACTCGTAAGTTGTGCTACAAATTATAACACTAAGTAAAAGAATATTTAAGAAACTCTGCCACAGAAAATGGCGATTCGTGCTATATTTATTGAGAACGTTTCTACTTGTGTAATTCTAGAATGAACAATGAAAACTGCAAGTTACAAGAAATTTTATATAGGTATATACTTACGCTGGTAAATACATATGTATGTACTTAGCAAAGCAATAAGGAAATAGAAATTAATAAAAACAAGAATTTTATTGAAAAATACATTTACTAGACAAAATTTTCAAAGTTACACATTTTTATTGAAAAAGATACTAACTTGGAACACAAACATTTTTTACTGATTTTTTCTGTGAAACTGAAATGTTACCTGATCGCATTCTATTGGATTCTCAGCACCCAATGCAACATTATTTTAAAACATGCATCCACAGCTTTTAATGATGCATCTACTTTATATTTAATAAAAAGTGCATCCGTATGAGTCCGTTACGTTAAGAAGTTCTCCAACTATTATTGGTATAATGTTTGCACAGAACTTTCTTTAAACGAAGTAGAAGAGATCGCGTAGATCGCAAATTTTAGTTCTCTGTCAAATGTAATGTAATAGCATAATAGTATGCTCAAGATTCGTTCAGATTTGTTACACCTTATTGCAACTAGGATATTACAAAAGATATCCATGCTATCCTAACTGAAGTAAAACCAAGGCGATGGAATAATATCAAAACGCTATTAATTGCGGTTTTGAACGTCATATCCCATTAAAGTAATCTAGTCGTACGGTAAACGTTTGAAGTGTGCTATGGATCTCTCACTAGAAGAAGAAAAAAATAACGAAACCTCCAATGTTCGTGATGGTGAACAGCGCGGCCAATTTCGTCATTAGTATTTAACCGTGCAGTAGAGAGATCACCTCTCCAAACAGCCGGTGATTAATAACACGGGCGTGTTCCATAAATACACGTTTGAGCCACTCGGGATGACTTCTGGTACAACGACGTTGCCGCAAAATATGTAACGGAATTTTGATACAATAATTAATGGTGGGTGGTCATGTTTTTCCATGTTGTTTCTTCGCCTCTATGTGCATGTTTTCCGTGCTTATATAGGCAGATCGGTGGTATCTGGTACCTGGTTATTTATCGGTCCGGATAAATTCAGAAGCGCATAATAATAAACATCACCGGTAATTAAGGTACCGTTGTCAGAGAGATTATTATCTGATCGTGAAATACCCACGAAATCGTCTTTTTGTGACTTTCCTACCGCATATTTCTTTCGGTTCTTGTTGTTTCTCTTAAGCGCCAATACTACAATAATACGACATGATTTTAATTACCAACTTAATGCGTTTTATGAATACAGTACCGGTTTAAATTATAATACGGTTTTTCTTAATGGATTTTTCGGAGAATTATTGTAAAGCGTGACAAGCCGACGAAATATATACGGCGCACAAAAGCACATTCGGAATTTGCGTTTTTTCTTTTTGTTAGGTAGTGTTCGTTTTCTCATCATAGACCATGTAGGAATACCACACAAGTCGCTAAATGAATGTTTGAAAATATTAATGCTTACTAAAGCAGAAAAAAAGGTAGCTAACAGTGGCTATTAACTGTCCATACACAGAAGTTGTGTATAAATTACAAGATTATAAAATTGTTGTGGTCAGCCGCTGAATTGTATACCTTCATAATTATGTAATGACGTGCCTGATATAACTAAACAGTCTGTGTCGTAAAAACTGAACAATACAAAGTTCCACATTTTTTGTTACCACGTGCACACATTGAGACAATAGAATAGTGATGGGAAGTGGATATTCAGTCCTCTCAAGTAAAAATTATAGCCTTGTTCCATCATGCTCGCAAACTGTCAGATGGACGTCAGAAACATGCGCATTGAGTAAATACCTTGCAATACCTTTATGTCTAACAAATTAAGTAATGCCCATGCGTCTGACGTCCATCTGATAGTTTGCGAGTTCAAATGGAACAAAGCTTATACTTAAATACGGCAAAGATATTCTAAGTATTTAGGGTAAATAACATTGGATTTCTGAGTTAGAATATATGCTACAGTATTTCTTTTATCATCTACCAACTGTTTTAATAATTTTATTGTTAATAAATGTGACATCTGCCATAACGAATACTTTAGCTCTCCAATGAAATAAGGTATTTACCATTAATTTCGTGTTTTAGCATTACATCTGTGGCAGTTAATTTAAGTGTTTAGGTATTCGTTTTTATGATTTTACAACAGTTTTTATAGATACTTTTCCTGGATCTAGGTATTACATTTTTATGCATGTTTACGTTTCTTAGACGTCAGTTTTTTAGGCACTGAAAAAAGTATTGCAACTGTATTAAAATCTTACAGAAATGTTATAAATTATTAAGATTCTTTATTAAAATACTATTTATAACGCATTTAAATTAAGAGTTTTATTTTGAACTCATCTTACTTTGATACAAAAAATATAGGTGTCTAATACATTAGAGCATACACACATAAAAAAAAGTTTTAATTCAAACAAATTTTACTTCAGTTAAGATTACCATTGTTTCAATATACGCAAATAAATATATTCTTGTATCAAAAATAATATTTATTTAATTTTCAAGAAAAGAATGCCTTACTACAAGAAAATCGTTCATTGAATCAAATCATAACATATCAATAAGAATTCCAATCTTAGCCGAAGTAAATAGATATTCTTAATAAAAGAATATTTTTAATTGAATAAAGCCTTATTGTTTTGTAAAGAAATTTTTTATTGAAGAGATTGACTTTGGTTGGTAAAAGAAGGCTTTTTACTTAAACGAAATGTTTGTTATTTTGAAAGAAGATTGTGTTTTTATTCACAAGGAGCCTGTTTTGTTTTTTCCTAAAATTGTGTTTTTTTTTATAAGAAAACCTACCACCAGCGCTATGATTCTCATCCTCTGGTTGATGCCTCTCCGTTTATATATATATGAACGGAGATATTAGGATGGAAAAATAAACAGTGCCTCCGATATCGTTATACTGGTGCCCTATTTGGTGCTTTAGTATGATACTGACCATAAGTTTACTTTCCAAAATGTTCTTCCGTTTCTTTACTTTTAATAGTTGAAATTTCTTTAAGAAAAAAAAAATGTCATGTTTCTTTTAATATATGTATAGATGTACAAAAGCGGATTCGATTTAAATACTTTTATACAACAAACAACATAACTGCTTGGATTATCTTATCTGTATCACTACCCTTACAACATCCTTCATATTTGAGTAAAACTAAAAAAATAATTTTGAACATAATTTATTTTTTCTTTTTTTGTAAATCTAACAATATAATTACACATATTAATCTATACTTGCATTCGATTTGTTGATGATTAATAGTCCACTATTAATCATCTCCTGATGATGCTAACTTGGTTAGCGAAACGCGCGTCGAGAGATTGTGCATTGTTGTTTGGTGATAGTGGGAAAACCTAGCATTGACTTTTGTCAGTGCGTAAAGTGAACTATTATGCAATATAAGTACAAAAAATAATTTATAACGTTGTCTGCCGCACATCCAATTTACGCAGGAGATGGATTATTGCCAGTGTGAAATAAGAGAAGATCTTTACGACAATTTAACGTATTTGCTGTACCATAGATGCAGAAAAATTGGAAATGTGTAATTTCAATATCATAATTACATTCAATTAACACCAATTTTGGTTAGTCTCACTTTATTTCTTAATACCGCTCACTTTGTTAAATGAACAGCACTTACTGTTCAAATGAACTCAAAGGGTTTGTTAAATTAATAAAATAAAAGTAACAAAATAATATGATTACCTTCACCGCATTTTTTTTGTTAGATTGTTTCTAATATTAGTTAGTTCAACAATATTTTGTTAGCAAAATCTTATTAATGTAACACTCATTGTCTGAGTGTGCAATCTATCTGCAGTAGCCAAACTATTATTGACCTTTACTATGAGTGTATTAGTGCCAATAATTAAATTAAGTGCCAGAAACATTAGAGCAAACTTGTAATAACTAGAATTTTATGTATTATCAGTAAAACACTTAAATATCAAAATTCATTTGCACCAAGAGAGTGGTACTTTTCTCTAAAAGAGACTAGACAATTCTATTTGCTTATTCCAAATTATTTGCACCATAAATTTTTTTAATTTCCCACAATTAAAAAGTACTTATTAATATATAAATGCCAAATATACAAGTTATTTGGACAGAATTGATTGCATTGTATGTATCTCGATTATTTACAGTTTATCCGCCCACTATCATTACTAGTGGGTTCTTCTCTCACAATAACCCTGTGTGGCTCCACCACTCTGTATGTTTCAGTTTCTTCTGTCACCTGCTGCTGTTCCTTTTAACCAACTGTCTTCACATATACTCTTCTGGATTGTGGGGCGTTACTCCACGTGTTAAGCTCACGTCGTCATGGTTTCATCTTCTATTTGTCATTTTTAATATTTCTAAACTTTAAATTGTTGACTTTTAAAGTTTTAATGTTGTAACGTCCACACAACTCATGTTTAATTTGTTCACTAGTAATTATACTTTTATATAAGTCTTCTTTTATAATTACGGTCACACGCTAACTTGTTACTTTGAACTAATTTTCTGATGAAACTATAAATAAATTGCGAAAACTCAGAGTCTGAATATTTTAATAGTTTGTTTGAATTGTGGCTGCCATACTTAGTACCTATCCTTTTTCTGCGAACCTAACGATTATATTAAATAAATTAAAGCTAAATAATTTTTAAACTAAAATTTCTTTTTTTATTGTATTTTAATGACATGTTTTAGTGCTAGATATTGTTTCAAATAATAGTGCAAATGCACTGGAAAGTTATCTTTTACATAGTATTACTGTGGTATTACCTATATATGCATATAAAGTGACCACAATATAAAGTCAGTATATTTTAAGTCTAGAAACTGTCAGATAAAAAGGAAAAGAGCGTAATGGTATGTATTTATGTACCGCCTAAGTAAAACCAACTCTTAAGAAACCTCAATCACTATTTTATTACTTTACACTACATTTCCTGTTGTAAAGGAATTTTACTGCTCAATGTAAAAGAGCCGTATATTAAGATTAAGCAAGTAATAAAGTGTTCGCGATTTCATACTTTAAGATATGGAAATGCTTGTCGACATTAGATTGAAAATTTGTCGTAAATATCACTTCAAGCACTTTTTTGTTATTTATTTGTTTGTTTGTTTGTTTAGTTGTCCTTCTATACTTTTAGCTATATAGGCCAATAACCTGTGAAGTAAACTATTTTCCCAATGTATTGCTATGAGGATCAAACGTTATCTATAAAATTATTTATGTAAATGTATTTTGAACTACTTATTTATTTTGTAAACATATGTTAAAATTTAAACTAAAAACTGACTTATTTGGTATCTAATTCAAAAAATGGCAGGTTACCATGGATTTTAGGGTTCTTTCGCACGTGGGTTGCTTATGCTGTATCGTATCGTTGGAAACGATATCCATCTTCGTTACTGGGGTCCTTTTTGCCTAGGAGATATCAAGTTGTTGAAAACAAATGTGAGGGACTTCTTTTTCGGTGTTTCCTGAGTGTAGTTGCATTTTGAATAATTATCTAGAAATTATAAATTTGTATCACAATAAGAGCCATTAACTTTTGAAATTTACTTACAAGAATGAGAGTATTGCGTGTGTAGTGCCGAGATGCTGGAAATCCAGTGATTTCAAGATTTGGGTTGGCGTTTTTCTAATCCTGGGGCCTATTGAAGAGTCTTCTTGTTCGGGCCTATTTGCTGTGACATCATTGGAACATTAATTGGGAGCTGAAATGATTGTTGTGGAGTTGGAATGAGTATTTGGAGTATATTAGAGCAGTTTTTCGTACTTGAAGTAAGCGATTTTATCATCTTTTGAATCTATAACTGGCGTCAAAAGCGTAAAGGGCATGTGAGGTTACATTATCGTATGATAACAGTGAATCTAGTGGATTTTTGTGTGTAAGCTAAAATGCTTGATTCTGTGGGCTCATTTCACGAGGGGTTTAAGTTGGCATTATTTGATATAGTTGATTTTATGACGGGAATTTAGCTGAAGATTTGAATTCTATATTGATATTTAAACGAGATAGGTATATGAGTTATTAGCTTGGATTAAGATTCTAGAAATCTTATTTTTGACAATTTAAATAGTAAAGAACTTACTTACCCTGAGGGAATCTTTAGAAGATTCATTTCTTTGTTCATCACATTTATTTAACTCGAAATAAATAAATTTCATTACAATAATGTCTTGTTTATTCACTGTAGCATAAGTACATCACTAACGAATAACTAGTACAGTCACAATTAAGATATTTAAGTGTATATCAGGTATATAAAGATAATAATCGGAGGCTTAGTGGTGTGACATGACCACTCCGTGTATCGAGGTTGACTGAAATAATAATTCGATTGGTTTGCGGCGTACCCAAAACATTGTGTGTAATAGTGTAGTAATAGTGTGTCTATTACTACGCTACAGTCTAATTCTTTATAATTTTTATTAAATTTTTAAATTAATTAATTAAATTTATTCCCTTCTCATACAGTCAGCGTCATCTATTTATTATCTTTTACTCCACAGATATGCTACGCCCCATTTGTAAGATGACACTACAGTACATAGGTACACGAAATTTACCCCTCCACAATGTTTTGGGTACGCCGCAAACCAAGCAAATTATTATTTCAGTCAACCTCGATACACGGAGTGGTCATGTCACACCATGTCACAAGATATTCGATTACTCTGCGCTACAACGATCTAAATTAATTCGTGACAATTGTTTCGGAAATTTATGGTTTTCGATTTTCAACCGAAGACCGAATGAAATAAGAACCGATAAAATATCTAAACAAGGTTAGTTATCCCTTCCCAAAATTCATCCAACACAAAATGGCCGGCATTAATTTCTTGATTAATAGATTATTAACTTTTCCACTTAATAAGATCAGATTCAACAGAGAATTACAATACGTTGTACTCCGTCGCTTAAAGAGAGTACAATATAAACATTATGTGCGCAGCTCCACGAGTTTAAGCTTATTTCAAACGGGCGATAGAATAGTATTTTACAACACAAGTGTCACAATGACGTTTATGTAATGCGAGTACAAGTTTGATTAACGAGTCGCGTAGCGGCGAGTAATTCAATGTATGAGCATTACAAAGTCATTGTGACACGAGTTTTTTACAGTATTTTTTCTAATTTGCACATTAATCGCCCATATTACATTCCGGTAAGCGTCTCACCAGTGTCTTAATATCTCATTATGGCACAGTGTGCGGTAATAACCATTTCAGCACTGCGTCGTCGTTTGTTTTAGCTTTATTGTAACATCCGATTAGAAAAAGTTTATTAAACCATCTTTTCATCGAATTTCGATAAGGTATAGTCGGCATTTTTAACACATGTTTCACTGCACCAAATGCGTTACAAAACTTGTTAGATACTGCGAAGGATAATCTCTTATAACCGTCTATGTACTAGTTTTTGTCCGTTCTTACTGGAAGGTCTTTCTCCCAGTTCTTCTTAACTGTTATTATAACCTAATGCTTTCTGTCTAGGTTCAATTCCTGAACTAGGGCATTGCTTGGCATCCCCATAAGGGGCACATCTTTAAGTTCATTCAGTGGTTTCTGATGGTCAGCATCGTGCAAATTACTTATCTGTGCTTGACAGTGCATAAGTCTATATACTTTATACTGCAAACCTAGCAGTAGGGATAGGTTTAAAATTACTTCCATCGTCGCGATAATGGTCGATCTTCCGTGGCACAGAGATAGGTTAGCCTTTATACCTAGCACTTTGGCCGCCCCCACTTGCCACACCTTTCGCCACCATATTACTGTTCCGTATGTTATCATGGATGTATATAACCACAGAGTCATTTTGGGACTAAGGTCCCAATTTCCATACAACCTCCTACTTCTGCCCAGGGCAATAGTGGTATTGGTTATTGTTTTCTGGGTATGTGGATTCCATGAAAATCTTTGATCAAACTCGACCCCAAGGTATATTTCGCTCTTTTGACACATGGAAACCTTTCATCTCCTAGCACTAGTGGTTGTAAGCTTCCCAATCTTTTTTCTTTCCTCGTAAATGTAACAACAACTTTTCTGAGCATTGACTGATAGGTGTTATAGTTTACACCACTCGTCTACCGTATTTTGAGAAGTTTGCATCTGTTCTATCAGAAGCTCTGGGAACCGCCTTCTGACAACTATTATAAGGTCGTCAGCATACCTCAAGCAATGAAAGCCTTTTCTGGCCAGTTTATGGATTAGGTCGCCCATTAAGGTAGCCTACTGGATCTGAGACTAAACTTCATTCTGAAGGAATACCTCCCGCCCTCTGCTTCGATGATAGCCTCATAGATTACGCCATATTGCCACAAAGATTGAACATTTTTTTTTGCTGATTATAGATAATATGTTCAATAGGTACATGAAATAAAACTATCTGTAATTAAGTGCACAATGTAAAACCATTTTAGGTTGTTAACACTGACAAAAATAATATAAAATATTACAATCCAAGCATAATAATAGACGTATGGATAATTTTATTAAGCTATTCAACTGTTAATTCGTCCAGCCCACATATTACTATATTTATTAAAGTTATTAGTTAAATTTCGTTCTTGGGCTACAAGGACGGTTCATTACTTCTGCCGTATGACATTTATAATGTTCCACTTGCATCATAACTGCTCATTTAACACATTTACTGATTCATATCTGCTGATTCACGATCCACGCGCACTCAATCAACAAACGCCAGAACATTATGCACACTTATGCAGACGCTGCTTATAACAGACAGTGGAACACGATGGCATGGTTATATCCTTTGAAAATGCAAATATCGCGGGTTTCAAAATAAAAAGTCGCCATTGTGCCGTCGCTAGCGTGTTGTAGTAAAAAAAAAATGTCAACGCGTGTATCAGAGGGTACCCTATAACCAAAAAAAAAAACGGTCCCACTAGAGAGAATGGGACGTTAGAAATATTCGATCAGAAATATTATAATAGCGTACGTTGTTCCTTTTGTCATTTTAGAGATAGCTTTGTATGTAAATTAAATCATCCATTTAGTAAATTCCACCTTCCATTTCCATCTGCGGTGAATTCATATTATACATACGTAAACTTAGGGCACGATCTTAAATGAAATGTCAAGTACTTGAATAGCAAACTATTCTCCGCCTAATAATAAATACATACCTACAATATAACCGCACATACACGGTCGGCTCGCTGCGGCGAGTACAATTTTAAATTTGTACGTCGTGAAACAAAAGTTATCAGATAAAACATCGAAAAATTATTTTTTCCGACGCAAGATTGAAAGATTTCTATCTGTTAATTGCGTTGTTAAAGGTATAACGGATTTTTTCTTCCTAGTCAGATGTTAATTGTAAGATAAAGATTACTGGGAAAACCTATTAATATACAGTGAAACATGTCCCAGACTAGGCGTTTAACTATGATAAAAATTATATGTCGGCAAAACAGTTCAAATTCTTCAAAGCGAACGAAGGCAACATGGAATATGTTGCCTTCGTTGGTGAAAAAAGAAATATTAATGACACGCATAGCGTCAATATCTTTAATCCATGGTTAAGAGACAGTCCCAACTTAAAATGAATAATTCACGAGTTATTATTATACCTGTGCCTTGGGGCAACTTAATGTATTTGCTTAGAAACTCTACCCAACCCCTGAAATCCGAATCCCAACAGCCTGACCAACAAATGTGCAAACCGTTAGACTATCAGCCTCACTGATTGCTTATTATGAGTATTTATTATTTGATCTTCAATTAATATGACGGATCAATTCTAATCCAAGTAAAGGATGTATTTCAACTTATCCTAAACAAATTTTATGGATAAACATAGCTGCTGTCTTAGTTTTTTATATCTGAATTTATCATTTATAGTCCACAATATTCATACTTCCTAAACAAATTTTATTTCCTCTTCGCTGTATAATTTTTATTGACTTTCAAGTAATGGAGGATAAGTTACTCAAGTCCTTAAGAAAAAGAGAAAAATACATATGCCTCTCAGTTTGGAATAGCGATAAATTTTTGACAAAGTTCCGTTTACCAAATGGAGATTCTTCTCCACTTATTATTGTTAGAGGAATCCGACAGAGTTCAATTCTAGAGTCCCCTTTGTTTGCAATCTACACTAGTTTTTTCCTTGAATATGCTAATAGTCGTAATATTTGAATACATACTGACGACACCCAATTCCATCATTCTTCAAAGATCCTTGGCGGAATGCTGTTGACTGAATCAATCTCGATAAATATAAATTCACTTTCTTGCGGCATTCACTTATATTGCATCCCTACAACAGTTTTACTAATAGTTTTGATAAGAAACCGCGTCAAGGCGTTTAGAGAGGATATAAATATCATCGTTACAGAAGACGATTGGAATCCTCCCAATGGTCTCGCAAACTAGGAATTTGGACCTAACAATTGTCAATACTTTTGGATAAGGTACTCATTTAATTAAATCAATCAACTCTGCTTATTCTAAAATTTTTTAAAAATAGTTTTAGTAAATTGAAAATTCTAGCACACGAATTTTTGACCTTATTTATTTCTTAACTATTGTGTGCCAGTTTATGGGTGCTGCCAGTATATGGAAAGCTATAATAGCAAGCAATACGTGTATTTATATTTTATATTTGTAAATACGGTAATATAACTTATGAGTTGAAGGACTAAAATAGTTGAATATATGTCATCACTTGCTTTTGCATTCTATAAACTTATTCTATGGCGTAGTAGCGGTAGAACCCTCGTAGAGAAAGTTACGTACAGAAGTGACATGCACAATATTAGCATACGGAATAAAAATTTAATAACCTTTGTTTTTCGTTGGTCGCCTTTATTTTAGAGTGTTTATTCATGCAATTCATGCTACAATTTTGTACCGCTTGAATTCGAAGACCAGCGAAGTTCGGTCTTCAAGTGTGCTTTATGTAGGCTACTAATCAAGGAACAAATATATGATTGAATTTATAAATATGATAGCTTTTAGCTTACAGTACAGATTTTAATTTGTGCCATGTACTAGTGGCATTTTATTTATGTTTCAAGTTCAGTGGGAGAGCAGGAAGTAGTACTTCTGAACTGTTCTTCTTTTTTCTACCGTTTTTTTTTATCAGTGTAATTGCAAAAAGAAGGATTATTATCACTATTATCATTATTATTCGTTAAACTATAGACGGTTCCATCAGGAGTGATCCCAAATAAACATGTGTGCTAATTCCTTTGATCTTAACTCAATTTCATATCTTCTTCTTCTCTTATATGTAAATCTGTAGTATTTGGAATTTGCGCAAATAGCTTTAGTATACAATAAAAGCGCTAATAAGCAATGCAAGAATTACAGAGAAATAACATTAGATACAGTATATCGCTAGAAATATACACATTTTAGAGAGGAAATTAAGAGCGATAGTAGAATACCGTTAGAATCATAAAGTGAATTCCGAAAAGCACAAAGTGCCCAGGACCACATTTTTACACACAGACAGATAAGTACTGAAATGTACTCATACAACGAAAAAGCACTTTTCGCTTTTATAGATTTAGAAAAAAGCATTTGATAAAGTACCCTAAACCCAGAAGTAAGTATGGGAGACCTTGGGAAACGGGGAGATCCCATATAAATTAGAAGAGGTTATAAAGAAGGGTTTGCTATTGCTACCAATAGTAGGTCAGATGATTTTAACATTAATAAAGCGTTGAGAGAAGGGCCAGTGATCAATCCAGTACTATTTACAGTCTTCATAGATGAAATTGTAAGAGAGTGCTGAACTGAAGTAGATAAAGTTTAATTGAGGTACTGAAATCTGCAGCCCATGTTTAGATCGGAATGTGTATTTGCTGATGATGATAATAGCGGGGAGTGAAAAAGGACTAGAGAATAATGTAGCGATTTGGAATACAGTACTAACAGAAACCGGAATGAAAGTAAACGTAAATAAAACAAAGGTAATAGCTATAGCAAAAGAAAAACAAATGATAAATATACAAGTCAATGGAATGATATAAACTGGGGCAATTTAGCTACTGTAATAAACTGTATTATGCAATAAATAATAGTTTTTTAAACAGAAAAAAGGGTCTCAAAAGACAAAAATGAATATGTATAAGACCATATTAAGCCAGTATTGATATACGGTTGCTAATCGTGGGTGTTAACGAACAAAATTAAAGAACAATTGGAAACAATGGAAGTGAAGTACCTTAGAAGGGCAAGGGGAACTACAGTGAAAAATCGCATATGTAGTAGTCAAGCTAGAAAAGACCTACGAGTTAGATCACTAGCTAATTTTATAGAAGATAGACAATTAAATTGGTGAGGCCATTTGTGTAGGAGGGATGTGAATAGACCAGTAAGACAAGTATGGGAAGCAAGGCCGTTAGGAAGAAGGAGCAGAGGACGACCACAAAGAAGTTAGGATGATACACTAGTGCTATCGAGGAAGGGAGAAACGTTGTCACATGCAAAAGTTAAAGCGAGGGATAGACGCAGTGGCGCAAATATATTTATTCGTAATCATTTTGCATAGCCTAATTTTTTCGAGAAATGAATTTATCTATTATTTAGAAGATTTTATAATGTTAAATAAAATACATCGACACACATTTCAGTGAATTATAAAATTAGTTTGAAGTCTCAAGCCTATATTGTAAAGGTAGGGAGGATATTGATTAGATGTAGATCTCTCTAAACCCTCTGCTTTTTTTTTGTGAGGGCCATCTGACATGGATTCTCCGGAAACACTGCAGCTTTGGTTGTAGTATTTTACTTCCTCTGACAGCTTTATTTCTTCACTCCGGAATTTTAGCCGTCCCAGATCATCTAACTTCCTTCTCTCGTGAATGCTACTGTGAACGCTTTGGAGCCTCTAATACACTCCGCCAAAAAAGTATCGCATAATTTAGTTTTGAATCATAAAAGTATCGCATAATCTTTGTTTGTAGCATAAAGTTGTAAATATACTTTAATGCGCTCTAAGATATAATTTCTATGATTGTTTAAATAAAATACAGGCCAAATAAAAACAAGAACTCATACTTGAGATTTTTATTAAAACAAGAAATTATAATTTTGGAAAGAAAAATGTCATAACAGTAGCTTTTAATACTGAGTATTGCCACCTCTGGCTCTTATGACCGCTCGCATACGGTTTGGCAGAGATTCGATTAACCTCCGTATATAAGCCTGATCCAAATTCTCCCACTCGTCACGGAGAGCATTTGCTAGTCCATGCAGGTCCGCTGGGGCAACATTTTGGGTTCGTATCCGGCTGTGAAGGAGGTCCCACACATGCTCGATAGGGTTCATGTCCGGACTTACCGCAGGCCAATCTAAAACTGGAATACCAACATCGTTAAGGTATTCCTGGACGATTATTGCAACATGCGGTCGTGCATTATCGTGCATTAACATGAATTCGTTTCCTATAATTGGCGCATATGGTACTACATGTTCTTCTAAAATGTCCGTTATATACCTGTGGGCAGTCAGTGTACCTCTGTCTACTGGTACTAACTCTGTACGACCTGTTAAACAGATGCCACCCCAAACCATAATAGAGCCACCAGCGAAATTAGGTCTAGGTCTGATATTACACTGCGAATAGCGCTCACCGTCTCGTCTGTACACTGAGATACGCCTATCTGAGGTGTAAAGACCAAATCTTGACTCATCTGTGAAGAGTATATTGGCCCAGTCATTAATGTTCCAATTTACATGTTCTCTGGCAAACCTTAAGCGAGCCACTCGGTGGTTCCTAGTGAGACGAGGGGCTGTTACAGCTACTCTAGCTCTTAATCCACTCTGTCGTAACCTATTCCGAATAGTTTGAGTACTCACACGAGTATTTCTGACTCTAGCCAAGTCGTTCTGCAATTGTCTCGCAGTTACATGTCTTCGACGTAATGCTTGTAGTAGTAACTAGCGGTCATCTTGGCGAGTAGAACATCTTGGACGACCTGGTACAGGTCTTCTACTGTAAATGCCTGTTTCCCTATATCTGGCTACGGCTCTAGAAACACTTGACTGACTGATGTTCATCAAATTAGCAACGTATGCTTGAGATCGTCCATCTTCGATTAAAGCAACTATAGCAGCCACTTGTTCTGAAGTTAAATTGCTCATTTTAGTTTTAAAAGCGTTGGTACAGAACTCTGACTTCGCACTTTAAAATTTGTCCGTATAGGAAGACTTTCAATAAACAACTGAGCAAACCTTACACATATGCATTTTTCTAAATGTGTTCTTTTAGGAAAAAGAAAAAGTGAAAACGTTAAGTTCCATTATTTTGTTAGTGTTTTTATAGTTCACATACACGAGGCAAACTTTTTGTGAACGTATAAAAATATCTTGGTTCATAAATGCCCTTTTTTAGTTTATGCGATACTTTTTTGGCGGAGTGTATTTAAGCCAGGTCAATTCATGCACAACTCGTAGAGCGTTCTGCATTTTGTTTCGCACTACGTTGTTGAATTGACCCCCTCAGAATGACAATATCATCTGCGTATTTCAAAGTATGCCCTTCATTATCCAGCCTTACTAGTAGCTGGGCCACGACCAGGTTCCACAGCAGAGGGGACAACACTCTGCGAGCATCTTTTCCGACGCAAGCCACCAGTGTTTCATGTGTTTCAGTGTTCTAAGCATACAATCTATCCACCTGCAGCTCGTTTCATCGACTTTGCTGTTCCTCGATATTTTGGAGATTGATGCTGTGGAAGTCTTATCAAATGCTCCCTCTATGTCAAGGAGTGTGCACGAAAGAACCCTCTTAGCTTGCAGAGCTTGCTTAGTTCTCTGTACTAGCTGATGCAAGGCAATCTCTTTGGATTATCCTGCTTGATACGCATACTGGTTTTGATATAGTAGCCGATATGGTAATGCTTCATCCCTTATGTGTCTGGTTAGCAGTCAGTCTTCGCCATAAATAACAAACTTATTGGCCTTAGAAATTTTGTTCAATATTGTCTCGTGTTGCCAGGTTTTGGAATGAAAGTAATTCTGATTGGTCTCCAGGCTATTGGTACATACCCCAGCGCGAGACTTCCTCTGAATAACATACTAAGCTTCTACAATATAAATTCCGAACGCTTTTGCAGCATAATTGAGTAAATGCCGTCCTTTGCTTTTTCTTAATCTTCAGATTAAACGGCAGTAAGCACCTTCCTTGATTCAATATAGGTTCGCCTTATATGAGTTTAATTATATTTAGTTACATGAAATAAAGGCTGACTCTAAAACAAATTGTGTAACTCGAGAAATTAAACCGTAATGATTGTCGTGCGCCGTAACTCCATGGTTTCCATTCCCCATTGTTCCATATATTTTTTTACGAATCCAGAACTAAAACGGAGAACGTTATCTCGCGAAAACGCATAGAACAATAGACAGATAAATTCATTTTTTCTGTTCCGTCTTCTAGAAGCGTAAGGCCGGGCGTGCCATAACACATAACACACAAAACCCATTAAGTAGCCTGTCGGGACAAATTATCCGAATAGCTGGCATTTTTCACTTCTACGGCGCGCAACACCTACCGGTAATAAATTATTCGATGCTTATCTGAACGGGTGCGGATACTATACATATAGACAAATGCAATCGCGGATCGTCATTCTCTTATTATCCTTCGGTAGGTTTCCGCGCGCCATTATGCGGTCAGAAGGTATTCCGGCAACCGCTAATCATGATAAACCTTTCGCAGCACCACAGTGGCTACGAGATTATGCGAAATCGGCGCGTGAACACATATACGCGCCAAGCTAATCCAACTTTAAGCCCTCATACAGCACTCGTGATAAAAAATAGCTTTTGTACGCAACAACCACACATCAAAATCAACAAACGCATAAGCAATGGTTTACCGCAAACTTTACATTCATCTACCTATTATAAATCCTGCAAGTAAGCATTCACTTTCAATTGAAAAGTTTGAAAAATTTGAATTTAAATTACAGAATGACAAAAACAATTGAGAGTGGAGTTATAGTTTGTCCATAGATATAACGATTTGACTTATTTATTAGCACCCAATTTTCAGAAAATAAATGCTACCCAACCGCTATAATACTTTTCGAGCACGGGTGGTTTACAGCGACGTATTCAGAAAGATTACTACATACAGGCCGATAAACTGTTAAAATGCAGTGACAGATTATCACAAATTTAATATACAAATAATTATCTTGTCTTCAATTTGAATTGTTTACTTTAGAATAATAAAGTTTAAATTGAAAATGGTAATTATAAATTACATAATTACTTCTCTACTTAAGAAAATTTCTCCTAATACGGCCCATTACCTCATTTACATAATCACTCGATACCTGCGGCACCAGGTAGTGTATAATCCCCAATAATCATTAAAAGTCAAATCGTTATACCGATGGACAGACTATACTATACCTTCATATTCATCATAATATACCCATGCTACGGAAAGAAACATCTTATGTACTTCAACTTCTTAACTCGGCAATGGACACTGCATGCGCAAGACACCCATAGGCATGTCTGAAAATTGTTACATATCAATACTATAGACGCTTCAGGGTTCTCTGTTAGGAATAGCTAATACACTAAAGCAGAACTATATGCCAATAGCATGTTAGAACCATTTGTGGCGTCCATATTAGCAAATGTGTATATGTCTCTTACAATTGTATGAAGCAGAGTGCACACCAGTAGGATACGACAGTCGGAACGACAAATGATACAGCGATAGGGATGCCCTATAAGCTTAAGAGTGTTGGCTACCAGCTGAAGATGAATGTCAAGGTCAAAGCTTCTCAACTAGGGTGGGGAACCTGAGGTCCTGTATCCTTTCATCTCTGATATAAAGGGGCACGATCAATCTGAAGGCAGGATTTGGTTTAGTGATTTTTAGAAAATTACTCTTTCTGCGATTTAGATGAGGACAATATGAGTGAAAACCAAAAAAATTAAATTTATCTCATTTTTGTTAGATGAAAGCGATCGTTACTAGGTGTTAGCTGTTAATTGAGGAAACCACTTGGACGTTTGATACGAGTTTGAGGAAGTGGACAATCCTAGGAGACAACGACCACCTGAAAACAGGGGTTTTCATTGCTTGGGCTCGAGCGCAAACCGCAGCCAAGGTCTGCGTAAGAAAATCTCGAAGGAGTGGAATTTGCGGGTCACGTTGAATCTACTGGTACCCAAAAATCAAAGGGCCCTTATAATCAGATAATTATGTTTTGGAGTGCCCTGAGGGACCTCAAGTTGAAGAGTGACATTGGCGCCCACGCAAAAAACGCCGCAAACCAGAACTAGCCTTCATTTGCACTTCATTGTAAATCAATAACTTGTACCTAAAAATTTAAGCACGTATCGTATTAAATTATCCTAATAAAATACGTAATAAAAAGTAATTGATCATGTAAATATGTAAAGATACATAGCCGGTCTCCCAAAAAGAACGGACCACCCTAATAACTCTTCAACATTTAAGTTGCAAGAGAAATTATCTAATTAAAAGTTAAAGGAATAAAAGCAGACTATCTTCAAGATGACTTTAACTGTAACCATGACATCTATTTTCAATCTATTTTGAAGATCAACCTGATGACGTTTCTTTTGACCTCGAATTCTGAAAGCAGTCATGGGCCAAGAGCCTCAGATGTTATACTCAGGAGTTGGACTATATATTAAAAGTGGTCAAAAATAAAATAAAAGTAGATCCCTACAACTTTTACTCACATCGTTTTCAGTATTGGTAATATTTAATACAGACTGAGGAATTGTTAGGGAGGTTTGTCGCTTTTGGAACATCCTATGTACAAAAATATCATTAAATCATAAGATTGAGGTAGTATAGAAATGGTAGGAGATTTACAAGAAACTTTGTGACTGCATATTCAGAAAACGACAGGGGTTAAATGAACCAAATGTTGGTCACGTTAGCAATATTACGAAGTTAAATACAGTCAAAAACACGTTTGCTACCATGCCATCTTTGCGACATTTAACGTATTTGCTGTTACATATAGGCAAATAGTAATTTCAAAATCATAATGTCATTCAATTAACTGCAAATTTAGTAAGTCACCATACTTAGCCGGTTATTATGGTCTTTCTTGCAGGAGAGTTGTGGGCAAAACCTGGGGGGCTGAGGGTGATCCATCGGCTATACACGGCTGTGGTGAGGCCGGCGATGACGTATGGGGCAGTAGTTTGGTGGAAAAGGACAGAAGTGTCCTCCGCAGTGACGCTGCTGACTGCTGTCCAGAGACAGGCATTGCTGGGAATCGCTGGTGCAAATAATAGCACAGGGACCGCTTCTTTGGAGGCCATCGTGGGCCTCCCCCCACTGGAGCTCTATGTGAAGGCGGAGGCAATGAATGCGATCCTTACACTGAAAACCAACAACTTGTGGCATCCCAACATTAAGGTTGGAGGGCACACTGATACTACGGGTACGATACTGGACGGACCATTGCTTCAAATGCCAACGGACAGTATGGCACCCGAAATTATCTTCACTGAAAAGGTGAAAATCTCTATACCGAGCAGAGACCAGGCACGTAGGGTTACTAATGATCCCAATAACTAGTTTACGGACGGATCCAAATCCAGCCAGGGCATAGGAGCCGGTATTTGCGGACCGAGCCCTCATCAAAGGGTATCCATAAGCCTGGGGAAGCATGCGACGGTGCCTGCGCAGAAATGATTGCAAAGGGGGGCTACATGAGGAGGAAAATAAGTATATTGACTGATAGCCAGGCTGCTATCAGGGCAGTCTCGAGCCCTGTAACTAGGTCAAAACTAGTTAGAGACTGCAAACAATCCCTCAACTCACTGGCACAGGATCACACGGTGTCGCTGATTTGGATGCCGGGACACGAGGATATAAAAGGCAACATAATAGCTGACGAACTAGCCAAGGAGGGCTCCAAGAGCCACTTCATAGGTCCAGAGCCCGTATGTGGGATTACAAGGGATTCTGCTAAAAGGGAGATCTGGACCTGGCTGGACAATGCAAGCCCAAACAAATGGAGGACGACAGAAGGTCAACTCCAAGCTAAAGCGCTAATAGGGGATGGGGATGCCAAGTTCTCTGATAACCTACTTAGACGCAGCAAGAAAGAAGTTAAAACCATTACTGGACTGGTAACTGGACACTGTCCCCTGAAAAAGCATCTTTGCAACACAGGCCGAGTAAGCGAACCGTGGTGCAGAAGATGTGAGCTACAGGAGGAAACACGTTTACATAATCTGCACATGTGAGGAGTTGAAAACACTCCGGCAGGAACATTTCTGGAAGGGTCTATTGGAGTCCTCGAAGGTTCTCAAGTTCCCACTGGGGAAGATACTGGGCTGTATAGAGAACACCAAGCTGCTCGAGTGGAAGTAAGAGATTTAATAGGGACGGTACAATGACCACCTAGCTTAAGTGCCTGAACTAAAGGTGTCCCCCTAACTTTATGAATGAATGAATGAATGAAATGGTCTTTCTTATTTATTATTTAAGTCAGTTGTGAGCGGTTTTGTGAAAATAAAATCAGAGACCAGTTAAAAAGGCACAATCCTTATTGTAACAACATTAAAATTGATCACTAGCAAATCAAACATATAAGATGAGAAAATGAAGTCATTTTATACAAAGAAAATGTTTAAGTTGATTGTCATAGTAAAATTGATTAATGTGAATTATTACAAAAGATGAGCAAATATTTAAGAAGTTTAGAAATCAGATTGACTAAATTGTTATTGTGTGTAAACACTAAAAAAACAAAAAAGCAAAGGAATTGAAATACATTCGTATAAGGTAAAAATATGTACTTACAAATTTAAAGCTAGTGTAAAGTTCGTCTAATTTAACTATAGATGTTCATAATCCTAAATGCCAGTAACCAAAGAACTACTCCCAATTGTATAATGAACAACTAAGGAATTACACACACACACCAAACATAACAGAACCTATATGTGTTGGTACTATTTTTCTAGTAAAATACGGAAATTTGAAGTTGATTGATAAGAAATTGTACTTGGACATTTAATGAAGGGTTTGCTGTCTAGCAATTGTTATCGTATTATCTGTAAGCTTTTCAAGTTGTTAATCTCTCCTATAACGTCATCACATTCAAAACCTCTCCAAAACATAGGCTAAGTGAAAGACTCATTAAGCTCTTTAACTGTGTAGATTTTACTAATTTTAAGAGTAATAATTATGATTCTTATACCTGTCTATTTGTTTTTCAGATGAACTCCGTAATTTACACAAAAATAAAGTGGTAAGTACCTTATATAATTCATATAGGCATTTCTGCATATTCCCAAAAAATTAAATAAGTAAATACCTATTTATTTTCTGATCTAATTCTCCATATTGCTATTAATGTTTTGTTAACGCGGATGAACGTTTATGAGTTCTAGTTCTAGTGTAGGTAGATACATATCTTCTATCAAGTTAAAAGTAATCACGCAAATAAATACATATGCTACATCTTGAAATTTCGTTAACAACCAGTTAGAGACATCTCAAATGACCACCTTAAGAAATATCGACGTTGCTAGACAAATGAACGATTTACACCGCAGAAAAAACCTCGCCACGTTGTTACAAAATTACACGTTTTGGTTACCAGAGCTATGCAATTTTAATTATCTATTCAAAATGGATCTATTCTTGCAATACCAATATGGGTGTAACTAAAATGACCGGGTACATATTTAAAATAGAACTATAATTTATCGAAACTACGGCGAAATTTACGAAGTCATAACAACAGGTTACACTTAAAATTGAGTAATTTATTTTTTTTTTAATGCCAAAGATTTATTGTCTTCAAATAGGTAATTAACACTCCGGTACAGCGTACTCGTAAACTACATTACGTCTACATACGGGTGATAATTTCGAATGCCAGTTGCGCAAGTATGGAAGTTAGTAATGAGCTTTCTGATTAGCACCTTAAAATAGAAACTGCTCTTGATGATAGTACTATATAAGCGCAACTTGGCGCATTCGCGGACAAACGTGGATGAATTTCTCAGACTGTAGTCGATCAATTTCAGTTTCGTTCAATTGCCAATTAGTGAAGTTGTAATAGAATCAAGCTCGCATCGCCTGATAAGTATGCCTATGCACTAATCAATATTTATGGAAATAATGTAATGCGCAAACAACGACAGAGCTGATTGAATGCAGTAGACATTTATATTATAGATCTTGACTGATAGAATACGTCGCTTGCTGGAGATTTCATCATTAAAACACAACAAAAAATAATAAATATTAATACACTGTAATAAGAACTTCGCATGCATAGATTACATACCTACTAAGCGTAGCGTTCTAAGTATTTTGTACTGTTCAGCGTTAAGGTTACCGAAATAACATGTTTCGCCGGTAATTTTGGAAGAACTCAATCCAATTAGCATAAACAGGAACGAAGGTTGCACAAAATAAATGAAATTAACATCACTCAGAAGTAAGTTTTGATCGAATTGTTAGAATACGCAACGTAACTGACAGACTAACGTCAATTGGTCATAAATTGAAATAATTCGTCATTGCGACGAAAAGATGCAGTAATAATAGATCTTTTAAAATATAAAAACGCTTTTAGTCAATCGTCCTCTTCTTTTTTGTCTCCTTTGACAGCAGATATAATGATTTCGTTAAAGAATATTAAATGCAAAAATAGTCTTGCTAGTGCTGATGAAGTTAGAAGAGTTTGAGGCGCTATTGTTAATCCCTTAAATATTTAATCAATTTAGCGCTACTGAATGGTGTTGTTCCGAATATGTTAAAGGTCAGTAAAGTGAGTCCGGTGCTTAAGGAAGGTAGCCCAGAAAATGTAGGTAAATATAGACTTAGCTGCTTTTTAGTTTTTTAAAAAAAATTTGAATATACTTTTCAAACGCGTTTGCCTGAATTTTTGAACGGTTTTGGAATTATTACTAATAGATATAGGGTTATGCAGAACATATCGATTTTCACTGCCATTAATTCACTTCATAATAGAATTGTACGGTTCATGGATGCAGGCCAGTGTCCTGTTTAATATTTTGTGACTGTGTCAGTCACGGTGCTCTGCTAAGTAAATTATATAAATCTGGTGTTAGAGGGCTAGCTGATCTCTGGGTATCTTCCTTTCTTAGTGATAGAGAGCAATACCTATGTATCTTTAAATTTTAAATTAGGATATTGCAATAAAATATTTGACCCAAAACATTTAGAAAATGGACTAGGTGTACCACAGGCGTCGGTACTTGGGCCAATATCCTTGTTGGTTTGTATAAATGGTGTAGAAGATCTTGTGGTGGGTGCGGGAGCAAAATTTTGTTTATACGCTCTCATCCATCATTTTATTTGTTAATTACCAAAATGTGCTAGACGGTAAATGTCATAATCTTTTATATCAATTAGAAATGTGGTTGCGCAATCATAATTTATTACTTAATAAAGACAAAGCGATTTGTGATTTTTCATAATTATCAGAGGGTTCATCCGTCGCTGGATCTTCAGGTGAACAATGATCTAATCGCACAGGTGGATTACAGTTGGACTATTTTGTACTGGCGGATGCGCGATAGCAAGAGGGCGTGCTTAATGAAGTGCGGCACACTGAGAGAAATATGGAGAAATGTTATAACTCGCACGTGGGAACCTAACCGCCCTCACTATCTTCGCGCATTGTTCAAAATACGAAATTCAATTTTTATTGTAATATGTATTTGCAGTACTGCACGCCATGCAAACAACCGGGCACCGCCTGCCTCTTCGAACTCGTGCCGCACGATGCGCGTGAAGGCGGGATTTTCACCAGTAGAAAATAATTCTGCTGTAAATCACAATTTAAATCGGAAAAGTTATTGTGAACAGGTCATTGCTAAATTGAATTCCCTGGCGTACCTTATCCGCATTGCAAAATGCATACTTATTAATAACTGAACAGCTTGTGACGATTTATTGCACAATGGTCTAGTCTAGACTGGGCTACGGATTGTGTTTCTGGAATGACCCATCATTAATGAGAAATATTTTAATTGCATAGAAACGCATTTTGAGTAAGTACAATGCTTGCGTGCAGAAATACATTTAAGAAATATAAAGTATTAACACTCACAAATTTATGTTTTTGAAAGGTGCCTTTATGTATGGAACAATAATGTTCATCACTATTATAGCGATCCAATTTTGCTCGATTTAATGCGACCACAAAATCAACTGAGTGTATCTATAGGTTTGAAATTATTTAATTCCCTGCCTGTTTCCATTAAGACATAGAAAAACATCAAAAGAAATTGAATGAAAGAACATAATAAATGTATTAATTTTAAATCAGATACTGACCAATCAATACGATATATTGTAATATTTTGCCATCCCGAAGTTAGCCATCCCATTTTGTATTTTTTGTTTTGTTTTTCGACTACCACATCCGAAAGTACAACTCATTCGAGAAAAGAAAGCGCCACTTTACTTTCCTTACCGACCATGGACGGTAAGGAAACGGTAGAATAAGTACATACCAAATTGAACTATCGCGTCCGTCACTTTACCGTACCCTTCTATGAAGATTCTAAAGTTTTTCGGGATTCGGTTGCTAAAACAGCTGTCAAACAATCTGTCATTCGAACACTATAAAAATGCGAATAAATTGAGTTTACTAACAGTTAGTGGTAATCATGTAGTTGAGTATTGTCCCGTTATTTTGAAGAATGGCTGCGGTAGCATGTTCGGGTTTGGTTATACCTTTGTGGGATGATTAGAAGTAACACCAAAACACTTCCTTTCTCACACTAACTTATTTAACTTTATTATTAAAACATTAAACTACATAACTATTTACAGCGTTGACTTGGGTATTGGATGCTGACTGTATGAGAACCCTCCTGTGAATGCTATAGAAAAATATGTGCTGTGTGAAGTACTTAACACATAGGTTTGCAACATGTGCCGAACCCATTTCTGCGGGGCGCCACCTCGTCATTCTTCTAGTTGTGACACAAGCTCCAATATTACTTTCCTTTTAAAGTAAACATGTTCGTCTTTGTGTTATCCTACTGAAGATACGCGGTGTGACATTCCAAATTATAAATTTAATTAACGGACTCAAACACATGTGGTATTAGAAAAAATATTGTACCCACCACGGCTCGAAAGTGTCTTTATCAAACACGCTTGATTGCTCGCCTCAACTCGCAATTTCCGAACCCGTTCGATAAAATATCACTTTCCAGCCTTAATATGTAAATAACTATCGTTTGACTGTTGACTTTCTGATGCACTCTCGTACTTTTAAAATGCTGATAGTTTTTTGTTTATTAGTTTTGATAAAAACAATGTTTGAGGTTATGTTTTATTTAAGTAGCGTGTTGTTTGTCTTTGAACTTTAACATGTGTCGATTAATGCACTTTCTTCAAAACTTTAAAATGTGGCAGCTGTCGTTGTTTCGTTTAAGATGTCTTTTACAGAATTTTTGTTTTTAATATAAGCTTCCTCTTAGTTGTGCCAATTTGAAATGCCCTCGTTACTCAAGTTTTATGCAAGTGTTAATTTTATTTCAACTTAACTTCGTAATTACATGTGCTGTTACCGTTGTAGTTGTCTCCTGAAGAACTAAATAAACGATTTGCGAAAATTAGAGATTAAAAAAGTAAGTCGTTAATCTACCTAATAGTTCAGACCGCATAAGTTATCACGTTCCTTTTCATTGTTATTATTATTAATAATAAAGTTTATGCGATACTGTGCAAGTTATTGATCAATACTTCGTAATAATCGGGTAAGGTCCAACGAATTTAGCTGCAAACCCATGGATATGGTCTACAACAGCAAGAAAAACGTAAACCCCAAATAATACCGGAACGTGTTTGTCTTGTCGTGAAATGAACGATTTACATCGCGAACACTTTTCTATGCAGGGATTAGCTGGAAACTTATTAATATGGTGTATATAACGATATCAGAAACGTAAACCTCACATATGAAACAATTCAGGGCAATTCATCGTATAGAGCACATCTATGATAATTCAAATAGCATTCAAAAAATTTGGTAATTGGTGGAACAAAATGAAAAGAAATTATCGCATGTAGCAAAATTGATGATATTGGGAGTAAAAGCTCGTGAAAGGTCAGTGTGAATAATATCCAATTAAAAATAACAATAACTTTGTATGGAAAATTTTACAGGAAAAGCCGAATAAAACATGGTTTCTTGTTAATCTACAGTATTAATCTTAGAAGCTAAATGAGTACATTTCATTATAATTAACTGTCATGCTCAACTCTAAGGCATTTTTATTTTCTTTTATTACAAGCCGACACATACAAGTACACAATATGTTCCGTTAGATTTCTTCGATATTAATACCAATAAAGTCGCAAACACTCGGCCAATAAACTATCACTTTCTCAAAGAGAATACGGAACGATGCGAAATTGCAGAAGTAACAGATCGGGTAATATATCACGGCCGGTCGGGACATCTTGGGCATTTTATAGCCCATTAAATCATTAATTAACGACAGCACTGTCTCAGTTTATTTTAATATATTGGACGGTGTGACCTTTTCAGTAACTTAGGCCTGCTGAGACCGACGTCGTAATGAAATTGTTTATTGGGTGGAGCATTATTTGATTTCTCAATGGATGTGCCGCTCCGATGCGGGCAACTTTTTCGTCAAACGTAAAAACCCCCATTACCGGTACGTTTCCATCTTATATGACAAATACATGTGTGATACAAACACTTCTTTGCTTTACGATTTTACGAGGCCCTTAATAGGAGATACGTACATCTTCGCCGTTTACTTACTTTCTGTTAACCGCGTAATTATTTTCAATTAAATTGCTGTCTCGTTTTTCCTATATACGTCAGTGAATGGGTTGCATGATCAAATCCTTTGCCGCGAAAGGAGCAACGTATGTTTAGTTATAAGTAACTGTGGTAAATATATGGCATGATCCAATTTTTTCTGAACATATATGAGGTTTTTATAAACGGTTTAATTGAATATGTCTCCAGATAGAATATTAAAGTATTGCATGTTGTACCATGTAATTATTAAAGCGGGTAAGTTTCCGTGCGCTTCGCAGGCGGAGATATGGAAGGTGTATTTTGGCGGCGAGTTATTCGAGATTTCCGATCCGCTTTATTAATGCAGCTAGTATGCTCGAAGTGTTGCATCTACATTGCATGTTATAAATATAATGTTGCAGATATGTTGATTTAAAAGAAGATCATTATCAGACGTAATAAATAAGGTTATTAAAGACTTCCCAGAGTTGAAATTAGTGTAAGCGCAAAAATTAAATGTTTAATTTGCGGTTCATTTGTAATTGGTTGGTCAAAAACACATTGTCCAGATCACGTGTGAAGTGCAAAGCATTATAATAATAAAAAAAAAAACCGGCGAAAGCAGAAAAGCAGTCTTTATTTCATGTATGCATACATGAATCATAGCAATAGGTACAGAATTTGTTTTACAATCTGTTGTTTCGTCCACACATAGCCACGTTTTCATTTTTTTTGCGATAGAAGTATACCTAAGAATAAGTGTGTGAACTTTCTAGGTTTGTGAGCTGCTCCATCGCAAACATTACTGGGCGTTATATGCAATTAGATCGTTTTCGAGGTAATGTTAGCCTATACTCCATTAAATTATTCTATTATATGTGTGTTGAGTCCAGATTATGGTATGGTATTATTTTCTGGGGTTCAGTTGCGTCTGCAAAGAATTTGTTTATAGTACAGAAAAAGGTAATTATGACAGTAGTGGAGTCTACAGATTCGTATCGCCATTTGTTTGAAATCCACGGTATTTTACTATTAGCTGTTCTGTCAATGCACGAATTGTTAATATTTTATAACAATGATGAAAGGAATTTGCGAAATATGGTAATGTATTCAGTGATATGACGAAAATAAGCATCATAATTGAAATATCTATCCCTAGGGGGTCGCAGGGTGTGAATTCATCGCCACTGCGGTGATCGTTACTTGCAGATGACCTGCTGGCTATCATTGAAGTGCTTGAAGCCGAGGTGAAAGCGTATGCCGATGACATTATAATACTTTTAAGAGGATCAAGGGAGAGAGAATAATGGGCATAATTAGGCCTAAATGCAGTGGCAGTAGCCACCCTCCAAGTAATCCAAAATCCAGAATCCAGAGGATCAAGGGAGAAAGAAATTTCCCCAGACCTCCAACAAATATGCCAATATGAAGATTAGAAGGATCTTCCTACTGACATCTGAAACAGAAGATGTGTCCCCAAATTTCCTGGTTTTTAATTTTAAACTTTTTTTTTGTTAAAATACCAAAACACGATAGTCATGTTCACCAGGAAAAGAAGAGTGGTACATTTGGTACCTCCCACTATCCAAAATGTGAAATTTGAATTTGCAGATTATTTAAAATATCTAGGAGACCAATCCACATGCGGAAAAGATTACTTGCAGGGTGAGGTTACCCTTATGGATCTGCCGAGGAATATGTGGGAAATCTTGGGCATAGCCCCAAAGCTAATTCACTGGATTTATGTGATTGCGGTACTTTCAACCATAATCTATGGCGTGATAGCATGGTGGGGGAAAGCGCGGCAAGCCAGATCCACAGATTGCAAGTACAGAAATCATGAGAGCGATGCATTTCCCCGTCGTTGGCATTTTAAACCTTTCTGGACCTACCACCCTTGTACAATGTCAAGGATAGGGAGGCCAGATTAACTATATTCCGCCTATAACACTTTGGGAATCATTCGCCACATACTCATATCTGTGTGGTAAGCTGATATGCATTCGACCAATGATCGATAAACACTTCACTACCTCTTTGCAAGCAGAGAGGAATGTAGGTGTTACGAAAAAGCACTGTCACACACAAACACCTGCTGGGTTACGGACGGTTCGAAAGCAGAAGGTATTCGCGCAGGAGTATTCTGTCGTAATTCAAGACTTTTGACTTACTACAACCTTGAACAACATACAGCGGTTTTTCAGGCCCAATTTTATGCCATCGAGATGTATGTTAGAGAGGTTAGAGGACGCATATTAATAAAAGCACTAGAGGCGCATAAATTCAACTCGAAGCCTATCTGGAGCTATAAGAACGGGGATGCACAGTGCTGCTTGTTCTCAATACTGAATAGATTCATTAAGTCCGTTACATGAATACGCGGCAAAAATATATACAGGGTTAGTCAAAAGTGTGGAATAGGCAATTTATCTCCGTAAATATGAACTTTATGACAAAATGTCATTAATAGAAGTTTTTTTACTAATTATTCTTTATCTCTTAGCCTGCTAGAGTTTAGTTAATTTAAGTTAAAGATTATTTGATTGAATAAAATAATGGCCATTTTCTCTAAAATTTTGTTATCAAACTATACAAAAAGAATACCGGATCATTTCAAGGAAAAAAAGAGGAACAAAAATCAACAAAAAAATTGCTAGGTTGCCATTTAAAAAACAAAAAAAAAGTTACGTTTCCATGGAAATCCGTTGACATAAAAAAACAACTAGTAGGCTAAGAGATAAAGAATAATTAGTAAAAAAACTTCTATTAATGACATTTTGTCATAAAGTTCATATTTACGGAGATAAATTGCCTATTCCATACTTTTGACTAACCCTGTATATAATGACTAATACTGTATATAGATCATTACATTACCATAAATCGCAAGCAAGATAATTTCAAGAACAGGACCTTGAGAGAGTCCAAGAGCAACTTCTATCATGGAGGAAAAATATCTAGTGGTCTCATTTTTCTTGAATACTTAGAAAATGAAACGCAGAGAAGGTGTATGGAATTCCAAGTGTTATATACATCCAAATCTTCTGCTGCTCCATCTCTTAGGTAATTTGTGTGTACCTGTGTGTAGTTTTCTTTCTTTTTCTTATTATTTCAAACATGTCGTCGTTTAATAAAAGCAAATACCCTTAAGTTTTACATGTTTAAACCATTGGACTTGAAAGAGTAGCTGTTATTTTGTATTGTTTTAATTTTGTATTTTATCTATTACTAAAAAAGGGTGTGAGATATAACTTCAAATTTCGAAATGTCGCTTCAGTTAACGGAAAATTTAATGACAATAAGTAGGACTATTACTAAATTTTCATCTGTTTGAGAACGGGCATTTACTAAATCGATCCATGAAGTTAATTTACATATTGTTCGCAATTACATTTTCGATGACAGCTCAGATAGTGCATCCCATAATTTCCGAAGTTAAATAACCCCTTGTAACATGTATACATCTCATTAATTGTACGAAATAACGACCGTGGATAATTAGTAATTACGTTAGCTTCGTTATGTACCGGACTTGCTAAAACTTCCACTCCTTTATTTTACTCTACGCGTTATCCGAACGTAATTTCATTCGAAATTAGCGGCCGTTCGTGTATTCCGGAGTGCGCTTAAAATGAAAATACAAATTTCACGTAAATATCGTCATTAAACCGTTGAAGAGCTACGAGAAATCCATAACCGCAGCGGAGTACTTCTTATTATTATTAGGAGACCGAGGTAGTATACTGTTAAGATATACCGGGTTTAAGGTAACGACCAGAAATGCGGTTAATTTGTATAATTATAATTCTTACGCTACCACTTCCGCTCTAGGCTTGAAGATTGAAGTAAGCGCGCGGAGAGTGGCGAAGTCAGACGGTTAATGAATTTCGTTGCGTCCTCTTCGGAGAATTACGCGACCCACGGGCGCTTATTACCTATCTGCAAACAGTACGGACGTTTTAAAATTTAATATTGGAAATATATTTGAAGGTACCGGCGGTTATTGCATTTAGAAAATTGATGATTACATCATGTTATAGGTTTTTGCAGATAAGATCTATTCAATTAAGGGGCCTTAGCAGTATTCAGCGTATAGCAAGCTGAGGTTAAATGGCTTATATACATTTATATATAGCCATACGCACTGTACATCGACAGATAGGAATCTGCAAAGTTGAAAAAAACGTGAAGAAAATTATTTTAACCGCTAGTCGATTACACGAAATAGTTGCAATATAATAGTAATACATTAAGCATTGCATCTAACAAGAAAAGGTGCCCAACCCATACTTCAGAATTTAATAAATTTCTGGATCGGGGTATGCGCGGGTGTCATACTTATTAAGCACCAATTGAATCAAATTTAGTTTATATCGATAGCCCTGTTAATATGCTAAATGCCTACATGTATCGTTCATTTTTGTCAACATCTGATAGAAAATGATTAATAATACACTCTGGAACCCTCGACTTGCAAAGGTCGGTTTCACCCCCTAAAACCAATTGTCAGAGAGAACGGAAACTTAGTCCTATGAGGTCTACAAACCACATATATTTCATTATATTCTATAAATACCATATGCAGCATATTGGGCTAGCATTGAACAACTAAGGTGAGAGTGAAGATCGTTCAAATACACTAAATACAATGACGGTCTCAAAACTGATCCCTGCGGAAAGCCACGAGACACAAACAAAAAAGACTCACGTGATCATAATTCTAACTACTCGAAAGGCTCATTTTTGCCATAGCTATCGGTCAAGTGAGATGAAAAAAAATATAATAAGCCAAATCTCTTTGATATAAAAGCAGTAAAGTTTAGTTTAGCAGGGAGTAATTGAAGGTCTACTGCATCAAAAACGCTTGACAAATCAATCTTGGTTCTTCGAACCAGTTGCAATGTAACTTTCATCTAAGAGATTATACACCACACTTAGAGCACTATGAATAACACTACCTGGTGATTTTCCAAATATAAACAAGGACTTCGTCGATGACAGTAGTTGATTCCAAGTTTATCAATTTATACGGGATTTGTTGATGGCATTTCGGAAAATTTTCGAAAATATTGAAAGCAACAAGATAAATCTGTAGTTTAGATCACCATTCTTAAACACAGGAATCATCTTAACAATTTTTAAATCGTCAGGGAAGCTGGCAAGCAGAGATTTTTAAAATAAAGGTTATCTATACATACATGACTTATTAAAGCTTTCGTTCCTCTATAGATCTTTAAAGCAAAGATTGTCTATACAAATGTGACTTATTAAAGCTTTCGCTCCTCTACAGATCTTTATTCTTCCTAATGGTACTTAATGATCGAAAGGTCTGTGCAAGAGGAACAATAGTGGCGTATTGGAAAAAAGACAGAGGAAGTCATGTGGTAAATTATACTGTAACTTATCTTATAGAAATCCCACCCAATCGATTCCCTCATAACTGAGGTCTCTACTCTGAATCTTCACATCTAATTTCGGTACCCTCGACGATAAATTTTTTTTGTTTTCCATCTTTACTAAAGGAGCTTTTGACCAAAATTTTCAGATTTCCGTAATTAGAATTGAAAGCATGCCCTTAATTACTTATTAAATAGTTTTGCATGACTTGTACTCTAATAGACAATAGCATAAGGACAGAATGATAAACTTCAGACCATTATTACAAAAAAAAATAAATAATTGGAATGTAACAGATAAACCGAGATGGAATCAGGAAGGGATAAACTGGTCTTCTACTGGTAATTTATTAAATTAATAAATACATTATTTATGTTGGGGCCGTTAATATCGTATGCACGATCTCCGGTCTAAATTAGTTCATTTGAATTTGATTAATACGTGGAAAACGTATCGGAAGAGTTGAATTTATGTATCTCGAAGGAAGGAATAATTGCGTCCGACGGCCGGCTCGACGACTGTGCAACAGTAAAAATATCACAAACAGAAATTATGCGCTAAATGGTAATCAACATGCGAGAGCGGCCCGTAATATGTAATGCTCCGTGATTTATAAACATGTATAAATTATAATTTGCTAAGTAACGCTACTTCAGTATTCCGAAAGAATTATCGCTATCAACGTTCGCGTGTTTTTCGCGATAGTAATAAATCGAAGCGCAATTACTCGGTTGGTCTCTTAGCTTTGTTCAGTTTCAAAGGCAATTGAGTGGTCGGTCGGATTTTGTGGTAAACTTAATTGGTGCAAATGACTCGTAATACTGGAATAAGGCATACAACCTCAATATAGGTATCTACTACACATGAAGATATTATTTAATTTATATCATCTCGTTTTGGCCAGTTTTTGCTACACCCAACATTACTTCAAAGCGATGTTAGTGTAGGCAGACTGTATATGTGTGGGTTTTTGATGTAAAACAAGACAGAAAATTATTTCACTAACAATAAGTGGGAGAGAGTGGGATCAAGAAGTAGAATGAGGTGATTTGACAAAATAAGAGAAGACCAGGGGATCAAGGAAACTGTGGCTGGAAGTTCTGTCATCGCCGATATTTTATTTGGAACAAGTATGCTATAGTTTACTGGCTTCCTATACAGGTTAACAGACCTGTTGTCAATTCTCAGAACGTTCACCATAGTTGGGAATGCAATTCAGGAGCAGAATCTTTGAGAAGGAGTTTGGCCTCCTATTTTGGTTGTAAAAGATGAGTTCAGCCGACAGGTGCTGGTACTGATTCTCCTCATCCGAGATGTATATAATGCATACGTACATTGGGGAGCCGCTTTGATTATAGCACCTTTCCTTGGTATGATAAAGTTATCGAAAACACTTATTAACCATTCGGCGCTTTCTTTATCGTCAGAGCTTACAAGAAGCCATCTTAGTTGAAGAGAGCAACTTTTAAAGCAACAATTAAACATTGAAACAGCTCCAGCTCTTCGCTGTTAAGTTGGTCCTTCGGATAGTCGAGGTAGATGATTCCTACTCTTACACCAGGAGTAGCAGCTCGGTCTGAGACCAGCCCCTGCTGAGTCATCCACCTATTAGTCGTCTGCCCCAGAGTCGACCCAGATCTTGGGCGCTTGCTTCCGCCTGCTGAATCGGTGTTACCATCTTCAGCTCGACGGCGCTGTTATGCTTCCAAGACCTGTTTTAAAGCGGTATTATGACACCTGGTTCTTGACAAGGCATGTCAGCCGCTTTTGAGATACGTGTGGTAAACGCCTATGTTTATTGAAGTTACCGCGCTGTACTTGATCGGTATTTTCCTTTTTCATCGTTTCTTCCTCCAAGGGCGAGCGTAGAAGGTCAGTCACTCTTTAGTGGAGGGCGAGTTAATCAAAGGAGGTTTCTGTGCCCCTTCAGATGTTTTTAGAGTGGAAATATGCCTTATTTATGTAATGATATTATATATTTATATTTATATAAATTCCTCTGTTGCTAGAGGATTGGGGTTTACTCCTCCCTCGTTCGGATTTAAGTTTTTCTATAATTTATTCATAAGAGATCACATGAAAAATGAGGAAATCAATGCCCACCTGGGCAGTGCTCCCATGTCTAGGTAAGTCTTTTTGAAACTGAAGATCACCCAACATTCACAGTTCCGTTAATAACGTTCAAGCTTCCCATTGATCACGCAGCCCTCGACATAGGAACTTCCACCATTGGGTTGAGAATTTTTTTTTATAGAAGTATGTTGTCCTCTTGATCCGGGCAGTTAAGCCGAGACTCCAGAGCCCCAGAAAGAGATAGCATGATATGCGAACCGGCGCCGAGCTCTTGGTGCAGATCATTAGCTACGACACGATAGCTCGGTCAGGAGTTTTTTCGCTACTTATAGAGTGGTAGCTCTAGTAAGACAGTTAATATTGGGTGACAATGCCCTGTAAGAAAAACTGTAAGGATACGTAGTCTGTTTCTGCTTAATTCTGGCATGGTCTTTGCTCATTTCTTATTGTGGTTTTCATGGAATATCTTGGAATGTCTCAGGCCAGGGAGATTCTCCCAGAGAGAAGCTCTGAACTTCTCCTCCCTGTCTTTGAGTTCTTTATCAGGTGAGTAAGTTATATCACTAAAGCCTTAGATGAAAATTCTGAAAGAAATTAATTAAATATTGGAGGTATACCTTTATATTTCGGGAAGGCTATCGTATAATACGACAATTAAAATAAATGCGATAAGTTGACTGTTGATGCGGAGGTTTTGCACAAACTGGCCCTGAAGCCGATCTCATGGAACAGTTATTATGATGGAGTTTCATTCTTAATTCCGATTTTGGGCGTCACTACCATCGCTTACGCAAGCTACTTTATCCTGAAAATTGAAGCTATGAATAGGCAGATAGATAAATAGATAGCTTATTGTGCGTATTGTTAAATTGGATACAGTATATCAAGTTACAACATTACCAAGACTCATAAATACATTTTAGGATTCACAATATGATTTACTCATGATTCTAATAAATTCACCGATGGATAATCCACGATTATCTAACAAAAATTCTTTAACTTGATTCTTAATTGATTCTATTTATTGGCACAAAATCATTGCTTTCGTCCCTAATATCATACGAGAATGTATAACAGTTTGTCTTAAAACGGTCTTTTGTGATTAAAAGTGGAACAAGGGACATTACCTGCAAGAGGTAAAATGCCGAACCGCTTAAACAATAGACGACTGGACTACCTTCCATCGACACCAGAAAAGCACCTCACTATGCGCTTTTGTGCTACAACGAGCGTTGATTTTCATGACTAAAGAGTTAATACAAATCTCCACCAAATAGATGCAGACAGATATTCTATATATAATTTCAGAGAAAATAGAAGCTGTAATAATTATATGTCGACGGTATTTGAAAGACACAGATATGTGTAGTTTGAGATTCTTGGAAATCTTGTCACCCCTAAGAGGAAAATGAAATACCTAGGAATTACTTTGAGTTCCATAGTAACAAAAACATCTAGCACTCATGATATGAATAACGTTCCAAAGTTGGTGACTTTGGTAACAAAACCATGGACATGCTGTATAGGTTGATCTAGTCCAAGATCCTCGTCATTTAGCGTGGTCGTCAGAATTGCAAATTGGAAAGTAGAGGAAGACCCTGACAAAGCTACAGTGTTAGGAATGGTTAGTGGGTACAAAAACTACCTCTCTCATAGTAGGAGAATGAGAAACTTTGTGTCGAAAACAGGTAACTCAATAAGAACAAAGCAAGAGAAAGGAACGGTAACACTAAAGAAAAAGATAATACGGTGTGTGAACCGAGATATAATTCGAGCACGTATCTATAAGTATTGACACACAACAAATTAGCTTTTATTTAATTAATCTTGAGGTCATTGTTGATACATCGTTGTGATGTGTTATAAGGTTAGGTAGATATTATCTGAGACGTTTCGACTGCATTAGAGCCAGCAAATGTAATTGTATCGTCGACAATTTGACACGTATTAATAATATTGGAAGTATTACTCAGTTCATTGACATAAATCAAGAACAACAAAGGGCCCAGGATATACCCCTGCGGTATGCTCCGAGCAACATCAATCACTCAGCAGTTTACTGTGGGATTAAAAATAGTAGTAACTAGTGGTTTAGAATCACTAGAGTATGACATGACGCACTGCAAGTACTGACTTCTAACCTAATACTATGACAATTTAAACGGTAATAAATTATGGTCAGTTAAGTCAAATGCTTGATTAAGATAACGGAATAATAGTTTATATATATTATTGAACCATTTATAAAATGATTTTTTTGTAGAACTACCACGCTTATTATTAGTGTGGATCACTTTCCGATAACAAACAGACTTTAGCTTCATTTTTATTAGAATTTTTTATACATGAACGAATAATCATAATTTATTTATATGCCAATCGAACTGTTATCGAACACTGCAGGAAGATCTAATATACTACAGTAAAATCATTTCCTTTAATGTCAAGAACCATTAAAATGCAACTTAATTAATTGCCTCTACGAAATACCCTACATGGACTCTATTGGCTTTCAACGATAAGTGCTAAGCTTTGCACACAGCAATAAATCAACAAAATTACACCTATTACTGTTACAATCCTAATATTTACTTCCAGGCAATTTATCCCCTGTACATAATATCATATTTTCATTAAATCTAAATTGTAAATAGTGTGCTCGGCACGTGAATATGCATACACAACTTACGTTGTCACATATACACATACAATTCCGCGCGAATGTCTCTTCGGCTTGTTATTACGAAGCGACAGCAATAAAACTTCGCTCCACTCCGTTTAATACGTACGACATCATTACATATCTCACCGCGTTTTCTTGTTAGTGATGATTATAATTATTATAGTGTGATTCGAACAGGCATAAACGACACCGACGACTATTTTAATGTGAGCTCTTCGTGAGATTTAACGTCGCCTGTAATCAACGTACAACGTACTTACAGTGGTTTCTTTCTCGTCGGCTAATATATCTCTGGATAAGGGCAAATTGTTTTTATCGCCTTAAGCTTTTATTACAATTAGTGCTCGTTTCATTTTGCTGTTGTTTCATATGGTAAATCGCATACCTCAAAATATCTGGAATAATAATAACCTTTTTAGCCCCCTATCATGTAAACGTAAATCAACTTTGAATTTGTATGCATGGTCGCCTGATTGGTTTCACATAATTTTTTGTGTTTAGATAGAAATAAAATCACTCTATAAAACGAAAACTTAAAGTGCCACTTACCAAACTTTTAATATTGAATTGTAAAAAAAATAATATGTTTTCGAACATGTTCTGTTATGGAAAAGCACCATCTTCTGTTGTGTCAATTGCAGTAAACTGTTAGATTTAGTATTCTTTAATTGTAATTACTGTTTGTTGGTCGAGCATAACTCTTTTCCTTTAGTAAACGAGGACTCCTATCATCCAGCCTTAAGTTTTTCCATACACTCTCCATCTCAATCAGTAATCAATTTTCCTTCCAACACCTCTCCCAGGTATAATTTTTGTACGGCCAATATTGTTGACTTGTACACCGAGCTTAGAAGCTGTGGCAACCTTCTACCATACCATATTTTCCATTGTGGATAAGCACGTGCCGAAATACTCCACGTCAGGTCGTTGGTTCCCTCTTTGGTACTCCACACAGACTACTAAGCCGAGAGAATATTATCACAGCAAGTGTAAGTCCACAGACAGACCCTCATACCGAAGTGAGTTTCTTAGAGTGCGGGGTCTAGTCAAATCTGAACTGCGCAAGGCTTATGAACTCTACACAACTAGCATACAAAACAAGATTGTAGATGATCCCAAGGTGTTCTGGCAATATCTCGGTCAGAGATCTGGAAAGTCTAGAATTCCCAGCTGCCCGCGCTTCGGTAACACTGAGCTAACAGATGCTAAAATGATAGTCGAAACCTTTTCTGAATCTTTCGCCGATGTTTATCAACTACGAACTCCGTTTGCAAGCTCCACATCTTTGCCGACTGACTCTTTCAGTGTATTTATTTTTTCAACGTCTGAGGTGCTGGCATCTATAAAGCGCCTTAAAGCAGATTTTACATCTGGCCATGATGAACTTGATCCCCCCGATTTTTTTTGATCAAGTACTGTGCTCCAATACTCTGCCATCCACTACGTAGTATTTTCAATTTAGCAATTTAAACCTCAAAATTCCCAGATTTATGGAAGATCAGTAATATTTTACCAATATTTAAAAAGGAGACAGATGTGACATCTTAAACTATCGGCCGACTGCAAATTTATGCTGTTGTTCTAAAGTATTCGAATATATTCTGTATAACAAGATCTACAGCCGTGTATAGCATTTGATTTCTACGCAACAGTACGGTTTTATAAGTGGTAGGTCGACTGTGACGAACTTCGTAGAAATTACGCAATTCATATGCACTAGTTATTTATATCGACTTTGCCAAAGCATTCAATACCTTAAATCACGCATTTTATTCAAAATGATCTCCATGGGATTTATGTTAAACACGACGGATTTAATAGCATCCTACCTTGATAACAGGTCGTGCTCCGTCTGTTACAACGGTTACCAGTCAGAAATCTATACTATATCTTCAAGTGTCCCGCAGCGGTCTAACCTAGGCCCTTTGTTATTTAACATCTATATGAATGACCTTCTGGTAGCACTGAAAAGCCGTGTCCTTACCTATGTTGACGACTTGAAAATCTTTGGAAAAGTTTTCTCAATTTCTAACTGTGAAGATCTACAGCAAGATTTATGTTTTTTTTTTTTAAGGGGGTTGACAAGGCCTAAGCATCGAGTTGCTTATCAGGCACCCCTGCAGAGCCAAATCTCCCTCCTAATCATCATTACGACCCCGAATAATACCGGTCATCGTAATTGACCAGAGTGAGATTTGAACCCCGGACCTCACGACTGATAACCAAGTGCGCAAGCCACTGGGCTATCAGTATTGCCGACTGGTGCCGGAAGAACAAGATTAAGATCACCACTAATAAGTGTGCAGTTGTGACCTACACTACGTCCAAAAATCGATTGAGCAGTCCTCTGTTCCGAGGATGACACACAGTAAAAGATCTGGATGTCATATCCGATCCGCGACTTCAGTTTTCCGAACACATTTTACAGTTGTGCGCCCCTGCATCACCTTCACTGAGTTTTATTATTAGAACTTGCAAAAACTTTACTAACTTGGAAACGTTAAAAAAACTTTATTATGCATTGGTTCGGCATTCAAAACTTGAATGTGCCTCAATGATATGGTGTCCGTGTTATAACTCATCAGATATAGCATGTAGAGAAAGTACAGAGACGATTTCTAAAGTACTTAACTTTCAAGAAAACTAGTAATTATTCTGATTGCGGCGCTGATTATCAAGAGTTGCTTGAAGAACATAGCTTTCACGGTCTTTCTGCTCGACGCGAACTAACCAGCGCTAAGTTTACGTTGAAATTGATAAGTAATAATATAGATGCTCCCAACATATTAGCCGAAGTATAACTCATAGTTCCAAAGCATGATCTAGCGACACTTTCTGAACACCTTAGCCAGAACAAATATCTTAATGAAAGCTGCTTTGATTCACATGGCCAGAAATGGGAATAAAATGTTTACCGATTTCTTATACCATCCCTCAACATCCCATTAGTTACTATATTTGAATCTGTTCTAAATTCATTTTTATTGTATGTTGCACCATATGTTATATTTTCTATTATGGCCTTATCTTGTTTATGTTTAGTAAGTACTTACATATACCTTATACTGTCTGAATATCCTCATATTGTCCTATTAGTGGATCGTTCTGTTGGGCAATAAAGTGTATTATTATTGTTATTAGTAGAGATTAGTGCAGTATTGCATCTTAATTGACAGTTGACATAATAAGAATTTATGGTTTTTGTTAGTATTTAACCAAAAACTTTAGTACAGCTCGGTTATGAAAATACTTTGCTAAGCGTCCTGTTTCAAAATTATTTTGTACGGTAAAATGTAAGTTACCGCACGTGAATGTAACAGGTATTTACATTAGAGTGCGGTAGGTGCGATTTACAGCCTAACAACTCGGTATCTGGTACGAGGTGAAGACGAGTGCCTGAAAGAGTTAGAGCGCTGTAAATCACCTAACTCACGACATTTGTAATAAATTCTTTGGCTGAGAAAATGTTTAGAAAATTTTATTTAAATTGTCTGTGGATGTGGATTGGTACCACTGCATTTTGACAACTCTACTCTATGTAAAAGTGAATGTTAGTTATGATGATTTTTTGATTATAACAATTAACAGCAATAAAAATTCCGATAAATGTGTTTTTTTTTAAACTAAATTAAAGGGAATTATGCATATTTTACATTGGAACTAACTCCGAAATGAGAAAAAATGTAGTACCCCTCATCGCACGCCGGTAAAAATTAACCTACTGTGGTTGACAGGTAATGCTATATTTACAGTTGGCGAGGCCAAAGATGTATTTTTTCTAACTAAGTTAAAGCAAATTGTGCATGTTTTACATTGAAAGTAACTGTAAAATGAACAGAAATGCAGTGCACGTTACGACAGTACGCCAAAACAAAATATACTCATATTGTATAATAGGCAACTTTAAGCACTGAAAAGCGTGCGTAAAGTAGCACTTTCCGCACCAGTGATTAAGTAATATTGGTGCCTACCGAACAAACCAAATCTGTGCAAACGCATTGACATTTCGGGTAACATTTAAAAAAGTAAAGTAACTAAACCGTCAAACGTTATACTTAATCGTTATAAGTCATAATCGCCACAATATATTTGACAATATAATTCATCACTATTTGATGAGAAGAAGGATGTTTTATATTAAAAGTAATGAAGGTTTATTGTTGTCCTAAATTAAATAAAATATATTGACAAATGCTGTCAACTTAAAATCTTTAGACTCGCACAAGTAAGTAGAAGCAATCGTAATAAATCATAACATAAATTTTGTCCTGTGAATGTCAAAGAAATTTCGCCATATTGAGATTATCTTCTCTCTTTACATCTATCTATCTATATATATACACTTAATTTATTCGAGATTTTACTAACGATTATTATATTTACCTGTCTAATATTTTCTGTTGTGCAATCGGAGTATTGTCAGATGGTTTACGTACAAAGTGTATATACATATCCATTTATACAAACATGTTGTGTATAGAGAGGTTTGCTCTGTTCTGAAACCGGATTCGCCTTCCGTTTCTTATGAAATTTTATACGCTGAATGAGAAAGGTTAATAAAGGGGACACTACCCAAGATATTATTTATTCTGAAATTTATTTAAATAGAATTCAAGTTGCGTCACGAAGATATTGATTTGTCGTTTCTTTTAAGGAAAAAATGCGAAATTATTCGTTCCAATTACATTGCAATTGCACCCTAGATTCCGGATGAAACAACTATGCGTGGTATTTTATTAAAAAAGCGCTCATAAATAAGCATAAATGAATCGTCTTATCTCATCTCTTAATTAATCCCGCCTGGTAGCTAGATAATTATCCGATAAAAACGGCGTCATTAGCCGTGTTACCATTCCATCCCCAGCAAGTCCCATTTCTCGGTCTCCCGAGTGCATAATAAGGCAATTACAACCATCGCGTATTCCATTGCGCACCGTACATACATATGTATGCCCTGTCTTATCTCCTCAGCGATATCTGCACGATAAATTAGTAATTAGTCTGTGACAAGGCGACTGTGCCAAAAGGCACACCCCTTCTAACCTATCCCGAGGCGTTTGCAACACTAATGCCGATGTTAGGAATGACAGACGGCATTCCAGTACGAGCTAGTTCAAGGTACTCGAAAGCAAAGTGATCGAATTGTATTTGCGCGGATGTGCTGAAATTTTGAGCTATCGATTTTAATGAATTCAGATTTGGGATCCTTAACTTCTAGTCTTTATAGTTTATTAAATCAAGAAATGGAAAAATAAATCAACTATAACCGTGACCATTGAACCATGTCATTTTAGGTATAAATAAAGATATTTTTGCGTAGCTCTTGAGTTTAGTGTTACTGCTATTGGTGATGATCAATACCAAATAAATGGCACATCCTGTATATCAAAGCAACAGAAAATTATTCCTAAACACAGTATATGCGTCAGTCACTATAATGAGAAAGTTATTAATATTCTTTGGAGCCAGCGAGAAACGTTTAAGCTTTTAAAACATCCTAAACCCATTGAATACAAGCGTGTATGTTATGCAACGTAGAAAACCTTTAATTAGGTGGTTGCGTATCCATATTACACCCATAAATTTTCCGCTTTATCAATCACTGCCAGCTATTACAGTTAATAAAATAATAAAAATGCATTAGCATCCTAATTAATCAAAAAATCGAAAATTCGCCCATCATTATTGTCATTACGGTCGCATTTATCAATATCGCTCCACTGCGTATCCTACGCACGCAGTAGAAAAAATCAATTACTTAACCATAGATATCAACACGTATGTGCATTAAAAATGGTAATTTCAATTTATCGTGGCCAATACAAGATGCTCCGTGTTCGATACTTAAGTAGTTGACGTTGATAAATGGATCGTTCAAAAAATATAAGTGCCTTATTATATATTGAGACGCGAACATTTACTTGACAGTGATGCCTCTCTTCAATTCTTTTTGTTCGTTTATCCTTACAGTTCCCGTATAGTTAAAAATCGCCCTATCGGTTTTTAGGCGTTTGTTAAATGAGTTTTTTCTTCTTTCGTTTGCTTCATATTTTTCTAATCTTCTAAACAGACACAGTACGGCAAAATAGCTCGACCGTTTACAAATTATTCTTTTATTAATGTGACGTGAAGCATCTTTTATCTTTCATGGAGGTATTAGAAGAACATTCGTCTTTAAACGCAATGGTAAATAATTCAAGAGAATTGGAAATGATTGCACTAAAAAATATGTTTATAACCATTAGGGAAGGAAACTATAAATTATAATAATTCTCGATAACTCGATATATCTAGAAATGTTATTCCAGCAGAGCCTTACATCTGCTACTATACGTACACATATAATACAAAACAAAATATCTATACATATATGTATGGATATAACTGCGTGGTTGTGCAGTTACTTAGTTTAACTGAATTGAGAGTTTCATCTTAAAATAATATAATCTTTTTTATCAACTCCATACTTCCACTGTTACTGGTTCAAGAAACTTAAGAGATTCAGATTATAAGGGCTTAGAATACATGTTCTCATCGTATACGCAAATATTCGAGTCCGAGAAATTTGCATTGCTTTTAGAAAACACTTACGACACTTAAACTTTTAGGCGCGGAACTGGCTAGCTGATTGCAGGCGCTGAAATAAGAAGCGTGGAAGTGGTAAAACACCTACAAATCCACCAAATAGACGCAATAGGTTAAACATTGTTTGAATTGCTGCTTTGAGGAATATATACTGCTATGTTATTTCCGATGTATCATGCTAAATAAAACCCACAGAATCATAATATCGACGATAAATTGTTTATGTAAATGTATTTTTATCTGTTTATTTATTTTGTCAACGTTTGTAAGAATTTAAACTAACAACTTACTTATTTCGTACCTAATTCAATTAATGCTTGTAACCATGGATTTCAAGGGCATGTATATGTCTTTCGATTAATATTCGACGAGTGATTTTTATACTGTCGTATCGTTGGAAACGAGTTCTATGATCGTTGCCGGGGTCCTTTTGTCTAGGAGATATTGAGTTTGTTGAAAACAAACGTGGGGGACTCCTTTTGCGATTTTCCTGTGGTAGTTTTTCGTATATTTATCTAGAATTTTGTAATACCTGTCACAATTTAAGTCCATACAGTTTTAAGATTTACTTACAAGAATGAGAGTATTACGTGTATAGTGCCAAGATGATGAGAATCCAGTGATTTCGAGATTTGGGCGTGGCCGTTCATCTAATACTGGGGTGTTGAAGAATAACATTCGAGGCAGTTTGCTGTGAGATCGTTGGTACACTATTTGGAAGCTGAAATGATTGTTTTGAATATGGAATTATTGTTTGGATTATACCAGAGCAGTTTTCGTACCTGAAGTAAGCGATTTTATCATCTTTTGAACTTATAACCGGCATATAATGCAAAAGAGAATTTGAGGTTATATTTGTTTGAATGGTAACTATAAATCTAGTGAAATTGGTTATGTTGTATTTGATTCTTAATTTTACGGGCAGCTTGTTAGCATTTGATTTATAGCGTTTTCATCTTATTTGCACTCGGTGTGCACTCAGTGTATGCGAAAACTGTGATAGTGCGTGACTACACGTAACTAGTGCATGTGAGTTGCATGGAAGTGCAATTATAAGTCGAACATGATTTTAGAGGGATTTGAAGATTTGAACTGAGTTAACCTTACTTTTACCAACGTTTAATGAGTGTGTTAGTATATTATTAAACAAATAGTTCAATATCCAACCATCATAAATAAAAGTAGTGGTTACATATCCAGCAATGACAGAAGAAAATGTTTCCAGTATTAATTTTCAAATAAATAACGCCCCAGAGGCTACATCTGTTATGATCCCTACATCTCAAGATCAGTTATGTTTCGATCTATTTACTACTTCAGTAAAGGTTTTTACATGATGGTGTTCTTTTTCTTTCTTTTTTCCCTGAGACACACCATTACTTCTTCATCTTCCAAAGTTGAAGTTGAGGAAAGTATTTCCATAATATTTGAGACAACCTGCAGCTGATTTGTCGTCATATTTGCACTGATCGTAGCATGAGCTCCCAGAGCTCGCGTCAGAAAAAGTGCACTTGGTGCGCACTAAGTGCGTTTTTATGGTTAAGACGAACATGCATCACGAAAGTAGTGCAAACTTAAATTTTAAGTCGAACGCACAAACTGTAGTCAGTGCGTCCCAGTGTGTCCCAGTGCATGTTTCGTGCAATAAGACGAAAACACTATTAGTAATACGTGGTTTATGACGGGAATTTAGCGGGAGATTTGAATTTTATTTACATTAGAAACGAGGAATACAAGTTTTCAGTTTGGATTAAGATTCTACAAATCTTATTATTGTGTATATAAGATAGTAAAGAACTTACTTAACCTGACGGAATCTTTAGAAGATTTATTTCTTTGTTCATCAGATTTATTTAACTCTAAATAAATAAATTACACCATTTTTTTTTTATTCCTTGTATTACAAGAACGTCACTAACTAGTAACTACTACAGTCACATTAAAGATACTTAGATGTTATAAGCTATATTGATATAATAATCAGTGATTAAACGAAGCAAAATATCCTCCCATGTCCGGAGTGTGACTGAATATAATAAGTATTTTATCCTATTCGTTTGCGGTGTAGAGAGAGTATGAGAGTATAATAGATGACTCTGAATGGCGTTTAGTAAAATAAAAACAGTGTTTACTTAATTAAAGATTTAATTAAAATTTAAAAGAATTATCTACAAGTTTCGTAGCAATATGTATATCACATCTGCTACTTGCGAATCCGGAAATAGCCGAAGCTCACGGCTTAGAGCGCGTGGTAGAAAGTATAGATAGATGGTCGCAGGGGGGAGTCATTAGATTTGAAAATCGCTGTACATCTGCTTTAAATAAAATAAAGACAGTTTAACGATATTAAATGCGGATTAAATGGAAGCGTATTAGTTTTGTTTTATTTGTTAATCCCACTTCGTAAGTTCGCTTACCTTTGATTTTCATAGTGTAGTTCGCAGTCACTCAAATAACATTCGAAGTCGCAAATATACTAGTTTCTATCTAGGTGGGAAAACAAACATTTTTAAAGTCTACATCTGGAATGGTTAAACCTGTACGTACTAATAGCTATTCAAATGTACTACACATGACAGGCACGCGCTCGTGTATAATTAGAAGTGAAAAAAGAGCCGCTCTTCCGCTATTGTGACTCGTTCTGTCGTACGGCGTCGAACTGCGTTTGTTTCGCATTTGATGTTTATATTTATGCCCATTGTATACGGGGAACGTGTCCGTAGTTGTGACTATGGACGAGTGTAAGTGCGTACGCGACAGTGTACGTGCCCGTCCGCGTCTACGGGAAGAGATAGGCGTATTTGCGTAAGTTACGGCCCGGTGGTAGGAGCGCGGTGTGAATACAGCTGTTGTACATCAAGTTTGATGGCCACATGATCCCATAAAGATCCCTTACATGTGTTGCATTGTACTTACGGCTTCTGAATAAAATTATTACCTGGCCGATATAAATCCGACTGCCGGTGGATCTCGCGAACGCGATAAAGTCGTGTGTGTACGTAGGTATGTACGCGTAGTATGCGAACGGATGTTTATTCCTACGTATGCGAAGATGACAACGCCTGTAGTTACAGGTTTCTTACTATAACTGGAAACCAGTCGATACCTACGGAATAAGTATTTGCAAACCACATAGTGATGACACATCAGTGATCTATATAGTTTTGAGATGCGCAATGTTACCGTAATTGATACCATACCAAAGGAAGAACTTCCAATATACATACATAGGTACATCGTTTGTCAGTGCAAATTTTAAATGTATATATGTATCAAGTTGCAGCTAAATTACCTATTTTGAAAGCCTTGCTACAATATGTTATAATAATAATAATAATTTATTTACTTATAGAGACACAAAAGTGTATGTAACAAGTCAAAAAAGAATGAGAAGGAAAGAGAATATGCCAGAAATAAAAATCAATGTTTACCTTAATCTACGGTTGCAAGTTCACCTAAGTGGGTTACGATGAATATCAGAGGGTAAAACCCAAAAACAGAAGTTATTAAAATAAATAAAAACATTACTATCAAAGCTAAGGTGAAAAATTCGAAAAAATAAAAAAATAACAATAATTGATTGATTGAAGGTAAACAATTAATTTAAAAATAACTACATTTTAACGTTAAGTAATTAATCTCTCTCTCAAATACTTGAAGTCGCTAAATAAACATTAAAATTGCGTTAAATTTAAGTATCTAAGTTTCAATACAGCGACTATTAGTACTATTAACTGAAACATAAGCAAAATAACAAAATATGCCCCGCTGTGCGTAGCGAGAGATAATAATAATTTAGAAAATCCAGAAAAAAATAAGTAGAACACTGTGAAACCTTCACGAGCCTATTTCAGACAGCGTAGTGGTTAGAAAATCTTCTAACCACTACTTCCAAGAGGTTGCAGGCTCTATAGGATTAAGAATCGTCGCAGGAACTTTAGTGTTGGCAGGCTGTGGCTTTCCGGGCTGGCAGTTGCCATAGCTTACTGCTCACGAAGTATGATCCTTAACCATATAGAAACACGCAATAATGCCCATTGTACACATAAACAGCCACACCAAAAGCTCATTTATGAGAGCAACGCATATTCAACAAGGGCAGATACGGTCTTCGAGTTCCATTTGTCAACGTTGTATCGTGCCGTTCTGTGGGAAAATCCATTCATTCTTGATTTTCCCATAGTTCAGCAGCGTTAGTACCGCATGATATTATTTTTAATGAAGTTCTTTTATTTATTCTTGTGTCCGACGCGAGTATCGCCTTCACAAATGGTACGGCCGTTCACGCACGCCAAACTCCCAAGATCGCGACCGCATGGTGGATAGCTGTAGTGTACATAAACCACGCGTTTGACGTTACAAGGGGCATTCTCTCCCAGCTTTCCTCGCTCTGGCAGTTGGTGTCGGCACAGCTTCTGACACAACGCAAGCATTTTCTCCAATCATAATCGGTCTGGCAATTGGTGTCGGCACAGCGCAACCATTTTCTCCAATTTTCCTCGGTCTGGCAGTTGGTGTCGGCACAGCTTCTGACTAAACGCAGGTATTCTGCCAGCCTTCCTTGCTCTGGCAGTTGTGTCGGCAGAGCTTACTGATGCGCGCAGAGATTTATTCCTAGTCGTTCTCGTTTCATAAGGTCGGTGCCAACACAGCTTTCTCCCCCGAAACTGGTGCATTAAAAGCGTCCGCGCATTTTTGATCTGGATCGGTCTATAGATTCTCGTTTCATGTTATCACCCGAACTAAACAGTTAAAATTCCGCATCTAAATTTAAAAGCGCTCCGATGCCCTGCGAATATTTGTTTATTTTCATGATTGTACATACATACATACAATGGGACACTATATATAGATACATACATAAGTTTTTTGTTACTAACCCGTTTTTTTATCATTGCACATACTTACTGTTTTTCAATCCTATTTTAAAATAATGATTCTTGATTGAAAACACGCTTTCAATTTTTACATTGCGCACACCCCAATCGTAACCTTGGACACCCTCCTCTCACACCAACAGCTACCACTCTGGGGTTAAAATATTATTGTAACAACGAATTACGCGCAACGCCCGCGCCCATTAAATCTACATACGACATTCCAACGTAAAACTAAGGTAGTAATAAGTAGTAGCTTTAGAAAAGCAGTAAGTAAATGGAAAGCATGTAAGTAAAAGAGAAAGAGATGCGTTGGGGAAGGTCATTTCTACGCTACGAAAACATTTTTTGGGGTTACGGACCAGCAAAATTTAATCCGCGTATCAGTGTCAAACTTTAGAAAACATTTAAAACTACTACACCAAATTTTGCTCGACTACCGGTTTCGACGAACCAACTCGTTACCCACTATTCTCACTATACTCCCACTTTCTCTCGTGGCGAATCTTTCCAAAACAAAAATAACATACCAAATAATGCAAAAATCAAGTGTAACAATACATGTAAAAGTTTACTTAAATAATTATCCAATGGGTAATCAATAGTGGTTGTCAAATTTACAAGGAAGAAAATAAATTACTTCTACAAGGACACCGCTATAATAATATATAAATATATATAGTAATATAACCTGGGCGGTAAAGTTAAGAGAAAACAAACCGTCTTTGTAAAAGCAATCACTTTTATTTTACATTTTTGTTACATACCTAATTGTATATTTAATGATGCCAACATAAATTAAATATCTCGAAAGATAAACCACATTATAAGGAATGATCGAACATTTTCGGAACATTATTGCCATGGAAAGCGTGCGTCATCGTGTGTTGCACAATACATAAATAATACCGGACATATATTATCTGCAAGATTGATAACCTTAAACCAATAAAAAATTTAACTTCTATGAGAGAATAACAGCAATTTATAGAACTGGTAACACGCTGTTCTGCATTATTTGATGTAAATTGATTTATTTGAATAAATGGATATCCTCTCTTACATTCATCTTTAATTTTCGATATTTAGGCAAATCAAAATAGGCGACAGGAAAAAGCACCTTATAACGACAGCATCACTACAACTACGGTTGAAAGACCGTTTTTATGAGGACTCTTGCACCACATTCATGAATACTAAAACTACTTTGCTTTAGTAACAATAGCCCGTTCTATAGTTTAATAAACAAAATCGCTTGGTAAAACGTGATATTACTTCTTCACATAACAAGATTGTACACTACTTAAGAAATGGTCACATTAGCGGACACATCTAACGGCATCTCAGCTTATAGCTTAATAAGCGGCTTCAGCTTACCACAAAGCGATTTGCAAGCATACTAACGTCAATCTGACGTCAGTTCTAGCACGTGTTAGACAGTGTATAACTGAATAGATAGAATAGAAATGGATAGCCAGGCACGAGACTAGCTTAAGTGAAAGATCTATTCAATCCTCATGAATGCCGCTATTGCAGCTTTTAAATCTTTCCTAATCAAATGCCCGTATTTTAGTGGACTTTATGGTAATTTTTGAAAGCCCAAACCCCGTTGAACATAGCAAACGTATCCGCACTATTTTACACAGTAAGACAGGGTATTTGTATGGCGCTGAACCGTGCGATATACTAGCCCATTAAACGCACAATATAAGTTTAGTTTGCCATTAAATTGTGTACTCACTCGAGTTTGTGTACACGGACGGCCAACATCTTTATTGTGGTGGCACATTCTCCTGGGTTGAACGCTGAGTACTGCCTTTACGGCGCATAGCAAAAGAAAACTGCAATATCGACGTAACGTATACTGCACTTTACACATATATTACTACCATTGTCGTGCATGATATACTAACAGTGCATTGTTAGGATCTATACAAAACCACCAACACGCGTTTCTTTAGAGTTTAACTGTATACTGGTATATGTTCTGGGCGAAACTTTGTTTATGTGCATCGGGGCTCTTTCCTGGATAACTGGAGTATGTATTCTGTATACGTGCTCTTGTAGTGATAGTACTGTATACAACGGCATAGAGATAAAATATCTACCATATTTAAGTGTGTGAGTGTAACGACATCAGAAGTAAATCACGAGAACAGGGAACGGTAAAAGGTGTATTGTTACGTTTATGTCATCATTAAAGAGTTGTCACATCTAATGGCATAAGTTTTTCCAAATAAAGTCAACCAGAAACCATAAATGTGGGAGTTGGTACATACACTGCAATGAATAAATTGTATTAAATTGGCCAATATACTTTGGACCTTGGAAAATACCAAAGAGAAAGGAAAAACTTCATGCCAAATAGAAACGTGGAAGGGTTATTAATCTAATATCAGAGAAGTTTACAAAAGATTTTCCAATAAGAAAAGAAACATTTATTTATTCTTAAGTAGTAGAAAAATATTCATTTAAATTTAAAGTACAAACTTTGCGGTTACTTATAGAAAATAATATCTAGTAAATGCCCACCTCGTTTGCAAATGGTAATTCTTTTGAGGAAGTATTGGATGGCATTTTCACACAGTTGTGACCCTATTTGGCGAATAACAACTTAGTTCTGTGGGCTGAAATTGTTTGCGCGCCACTAGCTTAGACCCTTTCCTTCACATAACCTCAAAGAAGATAGTCTAGCAGAGTTAAATCAAACAATTTGGAGGGACCAATTTTTGCCCGCGTAGACCTGCAAGGGTTTTGCAGCTTATGTGGCTCATAGCGCCATCTTGCCGGCAATAAAAATTGTCTGTATCCATACCGTCGAATATAGGCTAAAGAAAGTCAGGTGGCATTCTACTATAGCGATCCGCAATGACTGTAATCGCAGCATCATTATTATTCTCAAAAAAGTAATAGTCTAAGCGCTACACACATTTCAATGTGACTAAATGTAGTCATAATTTTCATTGATTTGCCTGCGTAATGTAGTGGAAAGGGGAGAGGCGCCGAGTTGCCAAGCCAACGCTGAGGCGTAAACTGTGGGAGGAAGATAAAATTTCATAATTTTTTTATAGTAAATGATGTTATTCCTTTAGTTATGGAAATTAATCGTTTTTATAGCAGATAAAGTGTACAAATACTGATAATTATTGCCAGACGCCCAGATCGAGCAGACACTGTCAAAGTTATCGAAAGTTTGGCACGCGAAGAGATTTCAAGTGGAACGCACAATCATAAAAAATCTTCTTATATGTTAAAATGCAATCTCGTTGTAAAAACATTCTTCAAAGATGATATCTAAAAATATATATTCTCAATTACCGGGGAGGTAAAAGGTTTTGTACGTTTGTTGGAACTGACACTTGACAACTGTACTATTTACCTCGAATCCAAGAAATGTTGGCAAAAACAAAAATGCAACACAAATCGAAGCAACAAGTTTCACTCTTGAAACAATCGTTTGAAGAGAGATTTACCGATTTTCAAGAGAATGTAACATATGTGCAACACAAATCCTTTTTGAATTTTATTTACCGAAGTTAGTATTTATCCAGCTCACTCCCAAGTGGAAGTTTTGCAGTTATAAAAAACCACGTGGTACTGTATGCAAAATTTAGGAAAATACTTGGAAACCCATCCAATCGAAAGGTCGCTTCGTTTTGAAAATTGCTTTCCAAGACACCTTTTGCAAATTTAATTCAATTTGCGCTCAGTTACTTTTATAGATTTGCCTGCTCAACTTATAAGAAGACATTTTCAACATTGAATTTTATTAAAAATACCTGCCTGCAGTACCTATTAACCTTTTTATATTTCTCGTGGGTCCTCACAAATAGATCCCAGCATTGATGGAACTGGTACAGATGAAGCAAATTCAAAGGTCTCGTTAATGTTTAACTACAAGGTTCTCAATATTGTAAAAAAAATATGTGTATTTACATTTTAACCACAATTTCCAATAACACAGTGATTTGTGTTTAATAATGTAGTTTTTTGGTAGTTTGTAGCAGTAATCTAGTTTAACGTCAATTCTTGGTAGAACAAGTGAATCATGTCTTGTTTCGTATATCTTACCATAAAATCATTGACAAAAAAAATCATTTTTTCTGTTATTCGATTCAGATAAGATAGTAGAGTACTTATCGCTACCTTTCTGCCAAAGTATCGTAAGCCGCAATTTTATCGAAAATCATTTTTTCTGACCATCTCAAGCAACTGATTCAAACGAACGATCTATTAACGGAATAGTAAGCCAATTCAGCTTAAATCAGAAAAAAACAAAATTTTGTTTAACGTAAATAGATAAATTTTGTGCCGATTACAACTAAAATTGAATATATAAAATTGAGTCTTACGATACCTTGGCAAAAAGGTATCCATATATGCTTTATGTCTCAGAAGAATAAAAAAGTGACACGTTGAATATTTTTAGTCGTATATTTGACGTGCCACGTTTTTATTCTTCTGAGACATAATGCATATATCGCTACCTTTTTGCCAAAGTATCGCAAGACATACACGCAAATAAAATGGCACTCCAAAACAAAAAGGTTGGCCACTCATGAATTAGACGAATATGCAATACTTAGATGCTAGTGAGAACACTGGACCGAGTCAATGACAAAAACAAAGAACGTAATACACACTGCCCCAGAAACGGCGAACGAAGCTCAATTTACAACGGAACCAATTGATTATTTCAAAGTTTTCTTTATTGAAACAATGATAGAAATGTTTCTCAATCACACTGACATACAACTTGCCTTGATGAGATCTAAGTGGAAGGCACAAAATAAAAGTACTGCCCGAACTAACAGATAAATAGTTTATTTTTTTTATGGGGGTATGTAACAGAACTGGTTTATACCTCCAACCACTGAACAAAACATGCGACAAAGAACTGTCGACGTGTTTGCCTCTCTTACACCTGTTATTCTTAAAAATGTGGAAAGAGTATTCTAAGTGAGAATTGGTAACTGCCTTGAACAAGCTGGAAGACATTTCGAACATCGATGCTAATTTCGAATATACTTATCCAGGGCTACTTTAGCTTTAGAGACGTCGTGTAACTCAGAAACCATGCAACTTAGATCCAATGTGTGCTTAACAAAATGCCATTTATTTTAACAAGGAATCCAAAAATGCAAAAATATATATCTAAAATAACAAAGTTAGTGTCTACTTCCGGTACAGCCGAATGTACGCCATTACTAAAAATGGTTCAAGTGGATGTAATGGGTAGGCAACCAAATCAAAAATAAGTCCTTTCTTTTTTTCGTCTGAGCTTTCGCAACTTTGTTTCTTACATCTTCAGAGACATCTATGGAGAATAATCACAGATACAGACATTAGTTAATTGGTAAAAGTTAAAATTAGATTTTAAATACTGAATTAGGTCGGTTGCCAATTCGAGGGAACTCTATTAAAGATCACTTCATTTTCAAAGCGTGACTGTCTGATGTGAGCTTAGGAGATTCGGCGTTATCGGTCCATATTTTTCCCGAGAGGGCGAGGCTACGGTAACTATCAACACACAGCGCCGCGTTACGATGTTGCGTGATGGTTTTCTTCTCGAGCTGAAAAGACGTCATTTTTCTATATTCTATATTCTTGCTATACGTCAATGGAGCCTATGACTTTGTTATGACAGCTGTCCCCAGGGCGACTTATTTTGCTGTGCGTGTGGTCATCGAATGGCCTCCAAGATCGCCTGATCTATGCAAAGATAAAAACGGTCATCCCCTAGAGTACGTCAGCTTCCGTGCTTATTATCTTTTATTTACAATTTTTTCAAATTATTATTAAATGACAAACTCTTCTAATCTGTTAAGAAAATAAAAGTTTGCTTTCATAGAAAAATGACAAGTTCTAATTTGTCATACATCGCTGCCGGACTCTGCCGCACATTTGCAGTTAAATCCATTAGACCTCTAGATATCGCGAAAATGTCTTTCTATTTTCCACAGAATAGCCAATAGGTATGTTGTAAAATATTCTTAGTAAGTTTATAGAGTGAGCACACACTATTCTATAGAATTACCATTTATACTGATAGCAATATTGGGTTTCTCAGCTGTATCCATTACACACTCGATATTGACCATAAAATATACGTACATGCAGGCTAACATGCTACGATTTTTTCAACAAGACGAGGTTGTCCGAAGAAGATGAATGGGAATATTACACAGTCTAGACGTAAGACTACACGCACGTATATTTTATTTATGAATCCAGCTTGTCGAATGAGCGTATAGTTCGTTTTTTTAATTGATAAATACGACGGATATCAAAGAATCGTTTTCATTTCGCGCTGGGAAAAATACATCAACTCCGCATTGTCAAGACGCCCATTGATAAATAATTGCTAGACATATCGGATAGTATACATTTCAAATAAATACCCACAAGAGAAAAACGGAAACCTTGTTATAAATATATGTAAACGCAGGTATTTCTTTTTTCTATAACCTTATTAAGGGACTGGATTCGAACCAGGATGTTATATATGTACCGGCGACTGCTATGTCATGGGTATACACCATTGGCTAATTGTTGAATAATGAAATTGCGCGTCAAAGGTTGGAGCCATTGTTTGTCCGGATCGCTAATATAGTATTTCGTAATGGCGAGTTGTGGTATATAATACGCCGCATTAAATGCAAAAAGATCTCATTTTGCAATACGGAATAATAGGTTGCTGAATTATATCATGATCTTTGCGCTCTTGCAAAAGAAGCTTCATTATCAAGGAGAAAACCGTAACGTATTGCATCCCACACGTAAATTAAATAGGAAAACTTTCTACCTCTTCCTTATTTAAATTCAGTTATTACAGTACAAGAGATCTAATGTTTGATTGAAGTATATGTTTTCGCAAGAAGCAAGAATTACAAGTAAAATAACGAAAAGTAATAATACATTTTCAAAACCATATTTTTTGTATCTTTATCTAGCCACCATTAATAACACTGGGCAACAAATTTTCGAAAAGTTCATGCTTCCAAGCTGAAAATAGTCATTTCTTAATGAATTCAATGTGCTGAACACGAAAATGACTAAGAAAAAGCTGAATTGGCTACGGGTTTTCTGTAATATGTACGCATATTTCAGAAAAACTGTACTTATGTCAATATTATAATACATGGTAAGAAAACATTAGTCTGCTAAATTGCATTACATTATGCAATAGCATCTATACAATGGACAAAACGTCAATATCTCTGGAACGTGAGCCAATCAACTTTTTTCAATGTGATATTCGTGTTTAGCACGTTGAATTCATTCAGGATTGGGTACTTTCACCTAAGAAGCAATTTCACTGTTGACCAGTGTAATTGGAGAGGAAGTACTATGGTACTACGTTACCCTTTACCGCCGTGCGTGTTCATACGAACACAGAAGACGCGCTCGAAGAGAAAAAATTGTACCGCACAAATTTCACGGAAATTTGTCCTCTTGTCTGCTTGAAGTGTTTGTTTATTTTACGCCCTTACCCATTGCGCGTAGTTTCTTCGTTTATTTTGTTTCATTAGTTGTGTGGGAATTATGGAAGGAAGTGCAAGTTCTTTTATTGACACAGAGGCAATTGCGAATATAAATTTTAGGTGAGTACATTTATATGTTTGTGTTTATCAATTCAACTTTTATGTAATATTTGCATTAAGGCCCTACTAATTATGTTAGCAATGGATTCATATCGCAATATTTATTATCTAAAGTTATATCTACAAAAATATGCCTGCGTGTTCTTATGAACACGCTAGGCGTATACAATGTCGAACACCTCTATCGTACGCTATTTTATAAACACTGCTCTATGAACCTCACGCTACAAGAGGCAATCGATATTATCGAACATGACGATGTGGATGGAGTAGAAGGAATTTTTATTGAACCCCCAGAGCCAGCCATTCATTCTGATGAGGATTCCGCGGATGAAGATGCGGGAGGTCTAATTGATAATTTGACCGGACGTCAATTACGAAGTCAAGCAGAAATACTGCTATCAAGCAATCGTCATTTGGAAGACTCTGACGAAATAATACAAATAGCACCCAAACCTAAAAAACAGAGGAAAACCGAGTATATATGGCAAAATAAAAGGATCGCCAATACAACTTCCACGGTACCAGAACCCAACAATAGTGAGTTTAGAAATTACAGCCCCGTACAGATATTTGAGTGCATATTTGATGATGACGAACTATCTAATTCAAGAATCTTCCAAATATGCTATATTTAAAAATTGTAAAGATCCTCGATTTACACCGGAGGAAGTAAAAGTATTTGTAGCTATTTTGATTTTATCTGGTTACAACAACGTACCAAGTAAACGGTCTTATTGGGAATCATTACTTGATACAAGAAACGATTTAGTTGTAAACGCTATGAGGAGAGATCGATTTTTGGAAATTTGTAGGTTTATACATTTTGCCGATTCTACAAAAATCGATAATTCGGATAAAATGTGGAAATTAAGGCCCTTTATGAATTTAGTGCAGAAACGCTTTATTAGGATGTTTCGAGGTGAAGAACATATGGATTTTGACGAATGCATGGTTGAATACTTTGGTCGGCATAATTGTAAACAATTTATCAGAGGCAAACCCATCCACTTCGGGGACAAAGTGTGGTGCCTAAATACCCCTAGCGGATATCGTGTAAATTTTTATGTTTACCAAGGGAAAAATCTAAAAGGTGTCGAGAAATATGAAAATGATGTTGGTAAAGCTGCTGCCCCTTTATTACAAATGTTGGATGATTTACCGGAAGATATCAAAAACTTTCCTCTAAAAATTTATTTTGATAATTTGTTTACCACTATGAGCTTGCTATCCATTTTGAAGGGTCGTGGTTATGGCGGTACAGGCACAATGAGGGAAAACAGAATCCCAAGAAGCTGCCCTCTCACTACATCCAAACAGTTGAAAAAAAGAAGCCGAGGTACGTTCGAAATTCAATCATGCGTTGAAGATGATATAACAATTTGTAAATGGGTGGACAACTCAGTAGTAACAATTGCGTCTACATGTTATGGTGTACATCCGCTGACAAATGTTTCAAGATACTGTCGTCTACAAAAACGTAAAATTAGTATTCCACAACCACGTATGATAGTAAACTATAATAAATTTATGGGGGGCACTGATAGGATGGACCAAAATATTTCGTACTACAGAATAGGCATACGTAGCAAAAAGTGGTACTGGTCATTATTTACGTGGATAGTGGATGCTATGGTGCACAATTCATGGCTACTGTTGGGTAAAACAGGGAAAAATATGCCACAACTAGATTTTCGTCGCGAAATTGTAACCACATATTTGCAAAGATATAGGAATATGCCTTCTGGATCTGGTCGACCGTCTGTTTCGAAATTTAGCAGTGTAGCAACTAAAGTATCCGATAGTATACGACTAGATGGAATTGGGCATTTGGTAGCTTCTTGCAACAGACGTCGATGTGCCGGTGTGGAATGTTCCAGTACTGTACGTACGGAATGTGTGAAATGCAATATATAGGCTTATGTATAAGTTGTTTTGTAGCACTTCATACTAAATAATATTATCCTTACAGATAAATGCATATTTTTTATTATTACTAAAGATGAATATATTTATCAAATGTGAAATACTTAGTTTTATTGAAAAAACGAATTTAAGAAATTTTGCTTACATTAGCGCCTAGCGTGTTCATATGATCACGGAGTGTATTTTAGGGGTGGGAAGATAATGTTGATCTTGCATTTGATATTTTGCTTACTAGTAACCAGGGAAACACGAATTATAAATATTTAGCCAATATGTTGAAATCAAAAAACTCCGGCGGTAAAGGGTTAAGATCAAGGAATGAAGTGACTGAATATTGGGCAAGATACCAAAAAGAATAAAATTTATATAATTCTAGGACTAACTGATCTGATTTGAGGCCTTGCTTACAAGTGTTACTTTTCTTAATATTTTAGTACTACACTGAGAGAACAAAATGCATTAAATTAACAAATACCATTTTGTTGAAAAAATATTGTTATATCAACAACTTTTTTAATCAAATCGAGCAAAATAAAAGGTTATAACAACTGCAAAAAATGATTGATAATATTTTGTTAGCCCAACAACATACCATTTGTTAACACGAAGAGCAACAAAATATTTCGTTTCATTGAATTAAAAATATTTGGTTATATTGACCAAGTTATAATTGTTGAAGGAAAACTTTACACTAGCATATATTGACAAACATAAATATTTACTTTAACAAATTCACTTTGTTAATGTAAATGCATAGCATGATCTGTTATGTATTGTTAAACGAAACAAAATGTGCATTAACATGACAGAAAAGTATCCAAGACAACACTATGTACTTATCTCTTATTTCTACGGTAGTAACCTTAGGTTACAAACATACATATGCCTTTATGCATTCGTTTCTTTTAAATTGGCAGTTTGAAGAGGTAAAAGAAATTATTAATGTAACAGTTCAAAAAAAAATCTATATAATAATCATTCCTGCGCCTAAAACACTAAACAACCTATAAAACTTGATCCTAATGGAGGTTAAAATGAAATATCCACGAATATATGTACTTCTGTTGTCGGGCATCTTTTAATGGAAATATTTTTTGAATTAAAATCTTGTAATTTATAATTTGTTCTTATCATTTAATCCAAACTTAATTCATGTTTTATCTAATAAAATAGTTGCGGAAAATCATAATGTTTTTACCTATGGCTATATATGCAAGTGTAGCTGCGCAATAACAATTAGATGTTCTGTGTTTCGGGGTTGTTCGCGATAATAATTATGTTAGTCAGCATTACCTTTAAGGCAGTTAGAGTGTATCCTTCTCCATTTATATTTAGTGTATATGTATATATTGCAATTGTATCGGTAGATCGTTGTACAAGTCGAAGTTCATTAAGTTCAAATTTATGGTTTTGTAATACTTGAGATTAAAAATTCAAGTAATCTGCTGAATTACATTTTCGATGATAGAGTTAAAATTAATAGCTAATATCACCGACATAAAAATGATTCGGCTGATCATTTGAATTTTTAAGCTAAGGTATTAGGAAATTATCAATTTGAACTTAATAATTTTCGCTTGAACAACCACAATATGCATCTGTATAATTGTAACTAAATGTATAGGTACAGTATAACGCAATATACAGAGGATTATTCCATACCAAACGACTATCATTAATTTAACCAAAAAATCATATTTAAATGAATACATTTTTTTGGTTGAAGAGAGTATTTGTTTTTATAGGAACAACATTCCTATTTCGTTGATTTAACAACTGTACATATTTACTACAAACAAAAGTAAATAGTTAACCTAACAACTTCTAATTTTAATGTTAATCAATTCTTTTGGTAAACTTAACATAAAATAACTGTTTGTTTAACCCAAGGCACTTGTTGCCCGAACAATTTCAAAGATTCAGATCAAAATTACCTTGATTGTTAAGACAATGCTAAAAATATTGTCTAATCTACACAATTATAGTAACAATCACATTTTGTTACCTTGACAAAAAATTTTGTTTGACTATATTTAACCAAATGTTTTTGTTGGATAGACAATTTTTTTGTTAACTTAACACATTTTGTTCTCTCAGTGTATAATAATGATTGATCTATTTGTCAGATGTTCATGATCTCTATCGTAGAGTGACAAATTTGGTATTTCTATAACTAAAAAAGACTTAGCTGCCCCACATGTGCTGTCAGACATTGAAAATGTAATTTCCATTGCTCCCAGGCAGGTCAACATTTTAAGATCTAGAACCACGAATCTTTTAATCAACTACTTTTTGAACTCTCATCATAAAGATAAAATTACTATCGTGATATTGAATGGTTTCCATGACACTTCTGATCTCCTTATTGCTTTACCAGCTGAAAAGCGACAAGTCACTGTTACCATGGGGCCTTCAGATCATCGTAATAAATCTAAAGAACCGTTGAATAATAGTGACACTTACATAACTTTAATCGAGGACTCCACTGTCATAATTCAAAACTCCTTTTAATTGTAATTCCTCGTTATCTCCAGTCAATGGAGCTTGACATTGCAATATACATGGAGAACAAGTAGGGGGGAGCTCACAAATTCCCTCTCGTCCGCAGAATGTCGATGCTGGTAGAGAAAAGATTGATTTTGGTCGTTATGTTCAGCCAGAGATGGTCGTTCAAGTCAATTAACTTAAAATTGAGCTTACAACTCGCGGCAAGTGATCGCAGACTAACTGGAAGGCACCACCCACTACAGTACACAGTCACCTTATAGTCTCTTTTGGCCGTAGGAAGAAAAGATAAAATTGCTTTGACGTACCAGGATGCGCAAAATTAAATACGTAACTCATTCTCCAAAAGGGAAGAAAACTCAAGAAATTCAAAGTAGGTAAACAAGCTTTATTATAAATAAAGGGAGTAAACAGTGGCCTACAAATGCCAATGGCAAGGTTGCCTGCACGAGATAAAAAAAGTAAAGGCGCTAAAATTTAAAAATCTAGAAAATATATGCCTTAAATTACATTAAATTTAAATACTTAATGAATCTAAGTAAACTATTTTGATTAGTATTATATTTAATTCCAAAAAAAAGGAAATTGGAATTAATATAAAAAATGTGTAAAATTGTGTAACTAGACAACGGCTATTAGAGATTAGGACGAAGTAACGTAATAAAAAAAAAAACTTAAACACTAGGTGGTAGGATCATTACGCCCCCGCAAGAGCTTGTGGGTTTCACAGAACTGCAAAAGATCGTCATCATAAGTACTTCCAAAATACAAAATAAAAAAATATACCGCCTTGCAACCGTCTTTAATAAAAACATGGCCCACCGAGTGTGTAACCGTCTTTACAGATTAAACTGGAAACAGTTTGAAAAAATAGGAAAATTCAAAATAATAAAAAAAAAAATCTGGAAGGATTTACACTAGATGAAACTACTTAAATGGACTTACTTATTAAGCGAGCAAATTAAAAAAGTGAAGTGATTCGGAATTCCACAAAATAGACTAAATGTCAAAATGAAACTCGTTAAATTAATTGCAAAGTTTGATACTCATAATCACATCATCATAATCACATTTAAAAACAACGTTCTATTTAATATAAGAAATTTAAGGTCAAAAGAGATTAAATAATTTTATTCAATCTCTTTTGACTCTTTGAATATCTTAGAATTAAATAAAATGTCTATAAACTGACTCTAATTCTCTTATGAATTGTCTAAGCTTTAGGGAAATTTCACAGCTCCGTGGCTGTACGTTAGCAATCGATAGATTTTAATAGCGCAAAGAAATTAAATAATGAATTTATTTTGGTATTGGTGAGTATCAAGGCAAGCTTGCAATGCGAGAAATAAGTGAGGTGTCGACCACACGCAGACGTACTTGATGAAAAGTGAAAATACCAAGGCTGTGTGACTTCGAATAAGATGGAAGTAACTCACTATGGGCTGGATTGGGTCTTACAGGTGGTGTTCAATCCTTAAAATTCTCCTATATCACAAGGAAAAAACCTCCACGGAGTACTTCCTGTGACCACTTTCTCTTAAAGGTTATGTTCCATAGTAAAATCAAGCGGTATTACTAAAAACTCCAAAAATAAACGAAATATAGGCATGAGATAAACGGAAAACTAATCGCATACCCACAAACTATGGAATTCTCAAAATACTTCAGGGCGTAGCAAAAGTTGCGTTTCAAAACCATTAGCCGTACCAAAACGTAATTAACTACCTGATCGCACAAATCATCTGCAGTGAGGTTCAGTGATTACCAAAATAACTCAGATTTACACTCTTAACAATTATAGCCGCACTAGCGGATACCTTTCCCCAATAAAAGAATATAAATTACGTGTTAGACAGCGGATACGCAGAATACCTTCTCAAGTGAACGAAAACGGCATTCTCTCTACCTACGCGCGGTCAAGTGACCAACCAAAACGCCGTCTCAAAGTCGATGGAGGAAACAGAGAAAAGCAGAGGAGAAGAAATCTGCACGTAACACCCTTTATAAAAACTTTACTTGAAGATGAAACTATTGATCAAATAAGATACAAGAAACTTATTTGTCGTAATGGTGACACCTAAATACTGTGGTTTACCCAAAATCCACAAACCTGATATTCTCTTAAGACCTATAGCTTCATTTGTTGGTTCTCCTACTTACCAATTGTCGAAATATTTAGCTGATATCTTGAGTAGGGCCTCCTCTACTGATAATTCCTATAACACAACTGATTCATTCACTTTTGTGGAAGAAATAAGAAAGAAAGACCTTGCCTACTGATTTTGTTCTGATTTCACTAGATGTGGTTTCTTTATTCACTAAAGTTCCCCTGTCATTGGTCATTAACATCAATTTTTTGTTGGGTAGGTATGTTCTTTTCCCAATATTTGGCTCGAAACTCGAATGAAAGTTAAATTTTTCACTAGGGACGTTGCAATAGTAGATAATAATAATAATAGTAGAAAATAGCAATAGTATTATCATTAATTTATCTTATGAAATAATGATTTATTTCTTTAAGCACTAGTAGAAAGGATTCTTTAAATCAAAGGAACATTCTTTTTTAATCTAGAAAGGAACAATAATATGCAACTTGCAAACAAATTTCGGGGGATAATGTATCACGTATAGCACAATAGTATAATTATTGCATTGTTATTGTTATACTAATCTGGCATGCAAGATAAAAACTATAATTATAGGAACAAACTGTTATAGTTAGTGATAAAAGTTTTGTCTGGCAATATGCAAGAGAAAAACTATAATAGCAGAAACAAAATGCTATAATTAATGATTATAGTTTTGTTTGCTTGATTTGCCTGAATGAGGGGATTACATTTTTTCTTACAGCATTTAAAATATAAGTAACTGTTGCAGAATTCATGTGAACATATTGAACCTACCATCACACGGAAAAAAATACATTTGCCTAGATATTTCACAAGCATATTGATAGATTTGTGCTTGTAGTATTGAATTAACTACCATATAATGATGCTTCCAAGTATTTCTGATATAATAGAATAAAATTAATCTAAGTAAATTTTGAAAGTTGCTATGTTAAGCCGCATAATTATAGAGCCAAACCTAAAAGCTTTTTAAACTAATCCAAATACAGCGCACATTAAAATAACTAAGTTTTCAATCATCGTAGAGCGTACAAAAACTAATTTTAAGATCGCCCATGCCATTGCGACTCATACATCAAGATTTAATTACGCTATAATAAATATCCTGATTTAATGGCTCTTTTCGGCGTACAATTTACAATTTGTCACAGTTATCAGTGGCCATCCTTCCCACGGGCTTCCTCGTACTCCAGCTAACCAGTAATTACTATATCAAAAATTACATTCTGCACCCGAGGTCCGAATATTTAAGCGCGGGGTCGAGCTTCTACACGGCTAGCGGACGCAGTGAACCCGAACCGCGTGGTGTATACGTACTGTGTATCAGCGCGCCGTCATTACGATGTTCTGAATTATCGAGTTCTTCTCGGATCCTCATTATCGCGGTCATTATTATCGGAGTAATTCGATAGTTTCGAGAACATAACTGTCAAAATTCGTCGTTAGTCGTGTGGTTACGGGTAATGGTTTTGTAAACCTTTCCGGTCTCATATAAATGAAATTCGATTTGATTATAACCGCCTAATTATATATTCGATTCGTCAGTGATAATGATATCAATTACAGTGTAGTCGAGCAGGTGTTTTAACTAGTATGTATCGCTATACATTTCAACGTGTTATATATATCGAGAGAGGTTCGAGTGTTATGCATAGTGGTCATTGCGTCGTCAGTACAATAACCGCATTTATATAGAGGCTGTAGCTTTTCAATATTTTTTAATAAAATATACTCTAGTACGATGACAAGGAGTAGGCAAGAACTGCGAAACACAAAATTAAATGAGTCGTATATCATTTGAAAGAGGGAGTTATGAGTAGAAAAACTGAAAACGGGTGTGAGAGCATGGGCCTTAATTTTTGAGATATGAAGAATTTTATTTAAAAACATCAACGGTTGTATGTGTAGCCCAATTAGTTGAGGGCACGAATTACGAATTTTACTAGGAAGTGGAATAGGTTCGAGCCCTTCTTGGGGACATTATTTTTCTATTATCAGTATTCATTTTTTTTTTATTCGTAATATATGTGATTACTAATTATAACTAATAACATATACAACTTTCACACACAACATTGAAAAAAGCACAATTATAATACCATGCAATAATTATTTATTAATAAATAAAAGAAAGAAAATGAGGTACGATATCGTCGCACACGCGAACTTTTGTAGATATTTTGTTTGTTAATAGTTCCTTGGTTTTCTTGCTCTTTTTTGTAAATAATAGTAATGAAAATAATATGTATGCACGAAACGCGTCTGCTAATAATTATTGTTGCTTATCAAATTTTATAATAAAGATATATGTAAAACTTTTCGGTTTTAACAAACCGAATACTAATCAGGTTATAAATCCATTAACGTGCTATATATACACGCTTTCTTTCTTAAGTTACAAGCATTAATAGTTTTTTAACATTGTCTAAAATTAAAAAAAAAAACCACAGAAAAGTGCTTAAAACTTGTTAAAGATTAATCGCATAGAAGTTGCTCGGTATTTATTTTCTAACCAACTCATTTTTTTTATTGCATTCCCAGAGGTTTTACTTTCCTATGCTGTCCCATATTTTTTTTAATGTCATAATATTTATAGCTACATATAATTACATTATATATTCTTTACAAATTTTCGAAGAAAATCAATTTTGTAACTATAAATTGTAGAATAATAGGGATGAGTTACATTATAATAAAGTACCTACAAGAGAAAATGCATTAGAGTTACTTCTTTGTTTCTATATGTTAAGAAATACTGATGATTGTGAAGCAAAACCCTTACTTTATCACAAATAGGTACTAAAATAAGAATAGAATTGTCGGTTAGTATGATATGATACAAAAAGCCAAGAGGCTGCAATGTTTATGGAATTCATAATTTCATCAGTGATGCGATTTCTTTTTCGGATAGATATCGCACTACACGACGATTTGAAATTTTATATTCTTTCATAAATCTGACACCCACCTGGAAGATGCAACAAATCGAAAAATGCAATTATTTTCTCTATCCTCATAAAATTCGGCAGCGGCAGCCATAACCCACATCTGCAATTGCCATCTTGTAACAAGCTGTTTTGTACTGCGTGTTTCAACAAATTGATTATAAACATTCTTTTTAATCCGAAATACTTTGTCAATATAAGTACCACCTGCCAAAGCATCTCCAAAGTTCACGTGTGCGACGATTTCGTACCTCATTTTCTTTCTTTTATTTATTAATAAATAATTATTGCATTGTATTATAATTGTTTTTTTTTTTTCAAATGTTGTGTGTGAAAGTTGTATATGTTATTAGTGATTATTAGTAATCACATATATTACGAATAAAAATAAAAAAAAATGAATACTGATAATAGAAAAATAATGTCCCTAAGAAGGGCTCGGAACCTATTCCACTTCCTGGTAAAATTCGTAATTCTTGTCCTCAACTAATTGGGCTACACGAACTCTAATCAGTCGTATACATATAATTCTTCTTAAGCTACAAGCGTTAATGTTTTTAAATAAAATTCTTCATATCTCAAAAATTAAAGCCCATGCACTCAAACCCGTTTACAGTTTTTCTACTCTTAACTCCCTCTTTCAAATGATATACGACTCATTTAATTTTGTGTTTCGCAGTTCTTGCCTACTCCTTATGAGTTCTACTTCAGAAACACTTTCCAAATTCGGAAGAAATTAGTCATAAAAATGCGGACGACCAACAAAAACCATCGAATCACCCTGAGAGAATGGACAGAGGCTGCTGTGCCTGACCAAGGAGGTAAGTGAACCAGGCCGCAGATGTCTTTTCGAAGATTTTTCCCCTCTCTCCAAAAAAAAAAAAAGAGCCAGCTTAGCTCTTACACAACAGAAGTATGGAATAGAGCAAACGTTACCTTTCCTACCTGGGGACTTTCGGGCGATCTATAACTATCATCATTCATACAGAAGGCTATGGAAAAACTGCTGGAAAAAGAAACATGTGGGAGACCTCTCTAGAACAGAGGCCCAAATCAACATGCTTACCAGTCAGGGCAATCATGTGATAGCTGCCAGAAACCATGGTGTAGAAAACACTACTTGTAAGTGGATCAAAACCAGCTTGAAGGAAAACTGTGCAGTTCGTCGATGACAAAATGAAATTCTATCATCGACCAACTACTTGGAATCCTAAATAATGCAGGTTACTACACCCAGGAGTATGCAAATGACATTGCAATACTCATAATGGGAGGAAATGCAGGTACTATTTCAAAACTTATGCTCGTCTAGCATATCCGTATAAATTTTCAATTAGTGTTCAATTTATAATTTGAAGACCAATGCAGTAATTTTCAGAAAGTAGCTATTGCTGTAAGTATATTAAAAAGAGAACAGACTCATTGTCAGTAAAATTTGTAGCATTTGAAATTTTAGGAAGGAGCAGTGTTGTGAAAAACAGAAATAATTACAGGGTTTCATCAACAATATTCATCTATTCGAGACGTCGAATTCCTTCTCGTACTAATTCGCCTATCTTTCTAAATCAAATTCTGTGCAACAACTGCTTCGTCCCAATTTTACAAGTAATTGCCACCGTTGCCTGTATATTTGGATATTTAGCATCCCAGCTTTATTTGTACCTACCAGCCGCTTTCCGTGAATTATAAAACAATTATACTCACGAAATTATGTATCACATGAAAGCTTTGGGCGTTGCTTTAATTATTATTTAATATTCTCGCCTGCGTTTAGTAATTGTGATAGCCCTAAGGGGTAGAAGCTAACTACCATAAAATTAATGTTGAGATCAGTTGGTACAATGACCGCGAAGTTCTTTTTTCACTCTCCAACTTGTTCAAATTTAGAAGTGTTTCTTTCTATGACGAGCGCAGCGTATTCCGTCAATCAAAAAGTGAATTCAACTTTCGTGGTTCTTGAATCTTTTTTTTACCTCTTCAGTCGCTTGACGCTTGAATTTAAAATCGCACAAAAATGTTAGTTACAAGAGAAATGTTGCTAACAGATGTAATATCCAGCAAGTTAAAGCGTAAAATTGTTTCCTATCCTAAATGTGATACATTTTATACGTAGAATACCTATTGATTCCTCAAAGCTGCAAAATATTTAAATAACACTTAGATATCTCTTTTAAACACTTGATAGTGAAAAGTTACAAAAAATTGGGTGAATGGTCTACAATTTTAAAAAAAACTTACGACAACTTTATAGTAAAAACTTTCACCTAATCTAACTTGTGAGAAGGATTGTTACAGTATTGTAATACTTATAAAATTCCCTAGCGAAATATTTTATAGAAACGAGTAAAAATTAATGATAAATTTTATTATATATATTTTAACTAATTTTAATATCAAACTCTGCTGTCATTGATTTTGATACAAATTATTACACTAATAGTATGTAATTTTTTTTTTTAAACCTATTTTTTTAACTTTAAGGTATATAACTTAATTTTTAAGTTATATACCTTATAGTTTGATAAAGACAAATATTATTGTCGAAACATCACACCTAAAATGAAATAAACATATTTGGATTGAGAATGTTCAAACCTTTTGGTCATTTATTGACAACTCCTGAGATTATTGGAGTTTGCGAGGATTTGACTGAGTTCACTAACTTTCGCAGAAGATGTAATAATAGTGGATATTTTTAAATATTGTTAGAGTTTCTGCTATAATTTTCGAAACATATAGTTGTCCGTCTTTTTCATTTCCCAGGCAGTTCAAGGAATGGTGTTGAAGTGGTTTGCGCATCCAAGCTGCAGTATTATCCAATTTCAGTTGTAGAGCATTTAATAAATAACCCCCAGGGTGGAGTGCTGTCATCCTTGCTATGGTGCCTCGTGGTGAATGGTTTGCTTTCTGATCTACGGACGGCGGGTTTCCACGCGCAGGGCTACGCAGACGATATCACCATCATGGTCTGCGGAAAGTTTGAAGCCCTGGTATCCGAAAGGACGCAAGTCGCACTCAAACTGGTGGAGATGCTGTCAACAAGAAGGGCTAAATGTAAACTCTCGGAAAACGACTATGGTTCCGTTCACTTGGAGGAGGAAACTTCTAAAACTCCAGCGTCCAGCCATTTTCGGCGCGAAGATAGAGGTATCTAGTGAGGTTAAATACCTAGGTGTAATTTTGGACGCAAAACTGACGTACAAATCTCACCTGGAACAAGTGGCGAACAAAGCCACGAGGGCCTTCTGGGCCTGTAGAGGAATGTTTGGTAAAACGTGGAGGCTAAAACCTGCAATGGTGCACTGGCTGTACACGAAGGTCATAGTACCTTCTGTAACCTACGCCTCGTTGGTTTGGTGGCATAAAGCCAGTCTGCGCTACGCGGTAAACGCGCTCAGTAAGGTCCAAAGGATTGCCTGCTTAGGCATCACGGGAGCCATGCCCTGGACGCCGACTGCGGCCATGGAGACCATTCTTGGGCTTCCTCCGCTTCAGTTGGTGTTGCGGTCAGAACCTATTCTGGCAGCATACAGAGTAAAATGTAGCGGGTGTAAAGGTTTCTCTGGCAAAACTGGAGACCATAGCAGCATCTTCAACTACATTGAACAGACAGTACCACTGTCCACAAGGGCTGGCAGTATTCCGCCCGTCTTCAGCTTCACTAGGAAATACCTCGTAGATATTTCTAATAGTGAGACCTCCAAAGCTTACGTCCACAAACCGAGGCGAGGGTCACGCTGGCTTGTGGATACCTCGAAGACGCCGAATGGCACAGGCATTGAGGTCTGGAGAGATGGAGAACCGAATAGCGAAGCCATCAGTTTAGGGGCTCCACCTCCATTGTCCAGGCTGAAGTAACAGCCATTCAGACCTGCGCAGAGGGCATCTTAAATCTCTCCGTATGGGAATGGATCAGTCGGAATTTTTTCTGACAGCCAAGCTGCCCGCAGGGCAGTGCAGGCTGTCAAATTCGCTTTCGAAGTGGTACTGGGATGCCATAGGAAGCTCGAAGAATTGGCGAAACATCATAGCATTACGTTGAGATGGATGTCTAGCCACTTTGGGATCAGATGCAACGAAATTGCTGACAAACTAGCTAGAGGCGCCAGTGAACGATCCAGAACCGTCGTGTGGGAGTTCTTATGACGGTATCAAAGCTTTTGTCAGATCTCAACTTGCTGCTAGTCACCGCTCCTATTGGAATGGACTAGCCGGCGTGAGACATTGTAAAATCCTCGAGTTTTATCCGTCTGACGAAAGACTCCGCAAGGCGATCTTTATGAGCAGAAGCAAACTCAGACTGCTTACGGGAGTCTTAACTGGCCACTGCGCATTGAATAAGCACTTGCGCCGCATGGGGCGAGTGGAGTCTCCCCTGTGCAGAAATTGTGGGAGAGCAGAAGAAACTCCTGTACACCTCCTTGCCGACTGCCCGGTCGGCAGTGGACAGGGAGAGACGGAGTTGTTTAGGGGCGGGCACAATACGTCTTATGACCGAACTGCCTTACGGGGTAAACCTGCCCATGAAAGTAAAAACAAAAAAAAAATTAATAAATAAACTAATCCACACGGATATGTGATTTCAAATTATGATTACCGCATAAATAAATGTACAAGATTTGATATGCAGTCAATATGGTAAAACAATTGATCAGATCTCAAACCACGTTTCTAGGAAACAATGAAATGTTCCTTCAAGGGACGTGCTTAAAAAATAAATACTTCTCAAGCGAACTTAAAAAACTGGAGCTTAGAGCTATTTTGGTAATTAAGAAATTAAATTAGTTCCACAGAAGTTCTAAAGGACAAAAAAAACATCCTACTATTAGCGATATTAAGGCTCCTGTGATCTACCGCCCGCATATAAACGTGATAAGTTATTTAACAACCGAAAAAGATCAACTACATGCACATCAGGAATGCGTAACCTAGAAACTCAAATCCCAGAGGCTATGTAAGTGCCATTATAAATTACTTAATTTAGTCATGAGAAGGAACAATACAATTGTTAAATCAATCAAAACACCGGCATTGAAGATAATATAATTAAGACAAGGCAAAATTATGTCAATTACTAGATGAAATCAGAATTTTATGCTATATTATCTAGCTATTGTGTTTATTGTATAGTGCATTAGGTACAAGAAAAAACAATATTGAAGTAATTCCATTATTTTTTTTTATTTAAAGAGATGATGACACACTTATCTGTCATTAAAGTAAATTAGTTGCGTCATTATCGTTCGTAACGAAAGATTCCCTTTATCAAAAACGTTTTTGTAACACGTGCCCTTCACTATCATTAGTGTCATTACTTATTCTAGGCAACTTGTTAAATGGAAATTGCTTTCCGTCAACTCAAATATCTTTTATATTGGTGACTCAAAATATATATGTTTTTGACGTAATTATGGTAGTTAATGATTAAATTGCAGGCGCAATTCTACGAAATTATAGCAAAAAGTTACTCGCTAAAGATTAACTGCCGCAAGTTGGTTCAGAAAAAGAAATAGGCACATTCTTCCAATTTTATTCAGGTTATTACGTCTGGCGTTGGAACTCTAATGCTATTTCTTCTTGCCAGCAAAAAAGTAATTCAAATAATTATTCACTCATAGCTTACTAATAACCACATGCTATCTGTCAAAATTGGTAATTTGACTTTAAAATTCTTCGCAAAAGCTAAACATAATTGTTTAACCTTAATCAAGGATGCTTGTATTTAGAAATATCTGCTTATCCACTACATTTCTATTAATCTCATTGAAAAATCAATGAAATGTTTGTAAAAGCGTAAATAGAAAAGAAGTATGACTCTTTTATTCTTGGCTGTTGTCTCATTATATCTTTATTCGTACTCAAATAATTATTGCTCCTTCGCCACATTGTATTCTGAATTTTCACCTTTGTTCGATGAAACAAAAATACACAAAGCTGTGGGAGTGATAACATTACACACCATCAAACACCTTACTACAAACTTCATTACATTGGACAATAGCAAAGCTATCATCAACTACTACTAACAATAAGCTTAGTTTTACTGCTGATGAGATAGCTTTGCTATTGAAACGTGCGCCCAGTGTAGTAAAGTTTGCGGTGAGGTGTTTGAAGGTATGTGACTTTAATCGGTATAATATTTAAGAAAATTTGGCGTAGGGGTTGTACTATATTTATAAGCAATTGCTCACAAAATCTATGAAGAAATAAAGTAAACTTTCAGTGATTTGGTTATTATACCTGTAAGAACATGAATCTTATATATATATATATATTTAAAATTCGCACCATTCGTTTGACGCATTCAGTATAGAACCTATTCGTTTTGTTGTATGAGGTAGATAAATAGTGCAAAAGTTAAATAGAGTGCTCTTACAAAGCACGGGCAAAGAGTTAATATAAATAAAATGGATGAATGTGATTTATTTGCCAAGCACTTGACTTTACAGCCGATTGTGAGTAGTTTTATATCGAAAGTAGTTATCCAATTTGAAATGAACCTATACACCAAATAAGTAACGAGAAAATACTTATATTAAGTCAGTTAAAACACTCGGAAAGTAAACATTCCAGGGTGTAAAGAAAGGGAAAAAATATGAGCATCTATGAAGAAAAGAGAAAACGTGTAAAAACCATATGGTTAATTTACTTAAAGGCTATTGTAAAATTCAGAAGAAAATTCAAAGTTGAACAAAGCTACATTTTTCAGGAATTGAAAATGTCGGTAAGCATTGACGAAACGTTACCAAAACAATAAATAAAACTAATTAAAAAGTAACGTTATAGTTATCTTTATATATAACCCAAATAATAAGAAAAAATATCAATACTTTGGCTTAAAGTATTGGTATAAGAAAGTTTTTTAAATAAATTGCTTTCGGTATACAGTACTTTCTCTCCACCCTGTATATGTATAATAATAATATTTTAATATGTAGACATCATGCTCTAGTCTAGACTATGTTTATTGACATATTTATTATTGAGAAAGTCAATTATTGTGTATTCCATTTTTCAATTGAATAAATTGAATAGAATAGCTTTATTGTTGCAGTAGTTCAATACAAAAACAAATAAAAAAAGTGTAAACATCAAATGAAAAACAAAACTTATAAATATATTTTTGAAGTTAGAAATTTTAATTTCTAGTAGGAATTCGTATACATATTTTTTAAATATTGGTAATTTCTTTACAGTTTTAATATGTGATAGCAATTTATTCCAGAACCTCAGGCAATTATATTCTAAATTGTTCTCGCTTAGGGTAATTCTATGCTTAGGGTAGCGGTAACTCGTCTTAAACTTTGTAGAATACTCGTGTTGTAATTCACTATTCTCGAATAAATGTTTGTTTTTAAATAAGAAGATCAATAATTCAAATATATAAATGCCCTATACAGTTAAAATGTTATTTAGTTTGAAGAATCCTCTGCAAGACTAATTGTACTCGAGTTTATTCATCAATCGTAAAATCTTTTTCTGTATCAAAAAAACTCTACTTAGGTCACTAGCGCCACCCCAAACAACCCATATTTTATGTTTGAGTAGCAGCAACCATAATACATAGCACGAAACACATGCCAACTTACCATATCTCTAAGTCGACGAATCGCGAAGCAATAACTACATAGTGTTTTGCAAAGTACATTAACCTGATCTTTCCATTTTAAGGTTTCGTCGACTGTAAGACCCAGCAGCTTAACGCAGTTTTAAATTTGTTACTTTTGAAGAAGATGACATTTGATTTATCGTGATTAATTTTAAGATTGTTAGTGGTTAGCCATTCCTTAATTTTGTTTAGATAAGCGCTGCCTAAATGGATAACTGCATCTAGTGTACCACCAGTTATTAAAAAGATAATATGGGTCCGCGTAATTTATTGTTAGGGAGTTATTTATGGCAGAGGTGGGCTTACACGGAGAAAAATGACATTGCAAATCCAACAAAAAAAGTATTGTCCTTACATTGCAATCGGTTCAAAAATAAATTGGTATTGCAGTAAAGTTTTGTAAGTATATTCCAAAACTTTTGTTTTGTTCCACCAACAACACTTTTGTTGGTGTTAAAATATTTTACGGTACAAATAATCGCTTTGGCGATAACATTATAGTTGTAGTTATTTCAGATCTAAAATACAGAACAACGTGTGCGAAGAAGTGAAGTAGATGTAAACACAATTTTTCAAACCAGTACAGTCAAGAAATATTTACATTACACACAATTGTAGTTGACGCAACAGGGCGCCTACGTCACAGTATATACGTAAGCAGTAGTTTCACTTCGCCGAAATGATGGGTTTCAACCGTAACTCGCGCACATAACTGGGCAGTGTCGCATCGGTGGGTGAAATTGTAATTAAAATTACTGGATTTTGTTTACAAACAAAAATCTAACCTTAAAAACTTCAAACTATTTCAAAGCTATTTGAATTCTGTTCATTCTGTTCTTAGGAGCTCTATTCATCTTGTGTTGTGTGCAGTATAATATTCTGGAATATTCCGTAATTGTTTTAAAAGCTTATCGTACTGCATATATCTATATTGTATATCTATCTATCATATTTTCTTATATCCAGGTATACTTATCAGTATTCTTTCGTATATTTAGTTACTTTAATAGTAGTGTTTAAAGTATTTTGCTTAGTCTTTAGTTAATTGTTTCTAATATATAGTTTTATTTGTTTTGTAGGGTATATAGTTGTTTTCTTCTTTATTTAATTAATTTAGCGTTATAGGTATTTAATAGATTATAAACTCAGATGCTTAGTATAAAACGCTGTGTATCGAACTGTACTAGGAAGTATCACAAAGACAATAAAGAATTCCATTTTTTTCAATTATCTGCAGATGAAGTAATGTAAGTTACTAAGTTTTGTTACAATTCTTTGTCAGCTTCTTTGTTCCTTATGACGCATGTTTATTATATACGTAATTGGTCTTACCCGTAATTGCAATTCTTTTCGCTTATGATAATTGTAAATGTAAAAATGTTATAGTCGTAATAAATGGATTGCACAAATTGGAGGGCATGCTGTTCTACAACCAAAAGCAAAAGTATGTGATATACATTTTGACTTGTGCTGTTTTAAGAACATGTAGAGGAATAGAATCGAAAAAGATACGATTCCGACTCTATTTCTAACAGGTAATGTATTATTGTCATTCGTTGTATGTGGTTTATAATAACAATATAAATACTTTGTAGCAGATGCTTTTATAGCACCATGTGCGCAAAGCCCAGATGGGGCTACGGAAGCAACATTAGATGTTACACAGCCTTTAAATTTATTTAAAATTCAATTACAATTGGTTAAACGATCTCAGTATGGTTATAAATATAGAAATGAATTTAAGCAATTTGCTTTAAATATATTTTTTGTTGGCCCTAAAGTCTACCGTTTTTTAAGTAAAACTCTACATCTCCATCAAAATCAACTTTATGCAGAATAACAAATAAATGGGATATTGCACCAGGAATTAGTGATTTTGCTTTCGGGGTTATATCGGCCAAAGTGGAGACAGTGAGCGAAGAATAAAAAAATTGTGTAACGTTGATATAACAAAAACTTTAAATTTTATTAATGAGTGTAAGGTCACAATTAAATCAATTTTGGGGTTGTGGCAAATCGTAAGTAAAAATGTTAGCTAAATGTGTACAAGACGATTGAATCAAGATGCGTTAGAAAATTTTTTTGGTACTGTACGGTAACAGTCGGGGAACTGTATAAATCCAACTCCAATCCAGTTTTCTAGGGCTTTTATTTTGCTTAAATTATTTTCAATTCGCTGATAATGCAAACTGCATTGAAGATTTAGATAGTGTATTAATCAATATACAACCTAGTGAAGTTAAGCGTTTAGATATTTTATTTCCACCAGATAATATTTTTCAAAGAGCATTATCCATTGATAGCAATGATTACCAAAACCTCAACCTGCCTGAGGAGAATGCATTAACTTATGTTGCTGGTTACTTGTTTAAAAAAATGTTTAGAGAAACATTCATGCGATTTGTGTAAAACATAGTCTAAAGAAAATGTTAACTTAAATGAAACAAGTGTTTAGTTATTTTAAAAGTTATGCTATTTTTATTCTGGACTGGTGACACAAGTTTTATTTCTTTTATTACATTTGATTTTTTTATATGCTTGTAATCCTGCAGCTACTTTTTTTTATTGTATAAAAATGGGTTTTGTTTGAAATTTTTGTTTTACTTGTACATGTCTTTTTATTCACTTGGCTTAGGTAGTTTTTAATATTGCCTGTAGTTGTTAAGTTAAATAGTTCAGGGTATTGCCCCTAAAATTAGAGATTGTAATCACTGCCTTACTGTTACTGTTACTGTATGTAAGCACCGAAAGAGATAACAGGACAATCACTTTTTCCAGCAACCATTACTTGTCTTCTGACTGACTAATAAGCATGAACATTTTACAGATATATTTTGTAGTATAGATATTGTTCGCACTAATCTAATATACCAATTTGTTTTACTGTATCGTTTGTAAGAAAAGCATCAGCAATAAATCTTTTGTTTTCAATATGTTGTTTCCTTATTTCCAATTCACATCCCTGATCATAAGTAGTGATGGGGCAATCAGATCCAAAAAGTATCCGATAAGCTTAAACGGATATGTAGTCACTACGCTCGGTTCATACAGGTACCGACTATCTTTAGTCGATAAGGAAAAAGATTCGTTAAGCAAAAGGTAGTCGATAAGGAAAAAGATTCGTTAAGAAAAATGTAGTCGATAAGGAAAAAGATTCGTTAAGCAAAATATAGGCGAACCGATCCACATCCTTGAAAATAGTACCTGCATACATACATATGTATGTATGTAGATAGCGAGGCGGGCTTCGGCGTTTTTCTTTTTTCTTGTTTTTTGCGTTCTCTTTTAATAATAACAGCTGTACAATATTTGTATATAATTGTATTATTGCATACCTTAATTTTGCTTATTGTTAATTATATCTAACTCGGGGATTATTGCTATTCGCATGTGTTTATCGCATTATTCAAAGAATGCAATATTTACTTTCGTTAATTGTAAAATGTAAGAACTCTTAAGAATTGGGAAAGATACTCTACCTCGAAACTAGTATTCGTAACGTCGTATATTTTAAGTTAACCGTCTTAGTAAGAAGTAGTTATGAGTTAAAAAAAAAAAAAATTACTTAACTCTTAAAATCTTGTGTTTTTTGTGCTTAGTTTTTGTGTTCTCTGTTTATAACTGCTGCCACGATATGTATGTAGGTACTATTCTCAAGGATGTTTTGCTTAACGAATCTTTTTCCTTATCGACTACATTTTGCTTAACGAATCCTTTTCCTTATCAACTACATTTTGCTTAACAAATCTTTTTCCTTATCGACTAAAAATAGTCGGTACCTGTATGAACTGAGCATAGTGACTACATATCCGTTTAAGCTTATCGCATACTTTTTGGATCTGATTGCCCCATCACTAATCATAAGTAACAATTACTTCAATAACTTGTATCTCATATTTACGATAACTGTCCATCATAAAGCAATAGAATACTTCTGAAAACTAGTGACGATTGTTCAAAATTTTCAAGTATCTTCTTTTATGCTATGTAATTACATCTACATAAATTAAAATAATTGTGAGCAAAATAAAGACCTCCTGAAATAACGGTTTTACTTCTTTAAATTAAATATAGAAACGTGTGATTTATTTACAGGAAATATGATCAGATCGTTCCTAGAAAACGTACAAATATATTCCTTTTCACTAAATTTTCTATCCCGATTCTATTAAATTAAAATACTTTCAAATATAAACTTAGATGAGGCAAACAGATATATAACTGTACTAAATTGATTCATTAATTAGTTTTTTTATCTTGCGGATAAAAAACATCTTTCGATGTTCGCTGAAAGGATTAGTATGTAATAAATTACCAGACAGAATCTGAAAAAAACATGCAAATTTGGGAGTATAGGCAGATATGGGCACACGTAGGTATATACCTGAGCTGAGAGATTTTTGTACATATCAATTTGCAGGAAATAATAACTTATCTCTGGACACTGACGAGGTTATAAAAGAAATCAAGAAATGATTTTAAAGGTTAAATAGTAATTCACCAAACTTATCTACCTTTCCATAGCACTTGCGAACATTTAGATTTTAGAATATTTCTAAATACTTCTACTTCTTACCAAGAACCATTCAATATTCTACAAACAAGAAAATATTACCTCATGAATAGAAATAGATTATTTGATGTGTATATTGTATATATTTTTGTATTTTGATTCTCTGGATATGCTCTTTACATGAACATTTTGGGCTCTACAACGCCACAACTACAATTTTTAATATACGCATAATATTGTCAATTATGATTTTCTTTTGTATTTTTCTATCAACATCGATAATATATAGTATATAAACTATTACAGCTTTGCTTGCTCCCTGAAATAATTTCTTTTTGTGCACCCTCGACGCAATCTTGTATCAATTCGATTTTGTATACGTAGATAACTTAACCTTTAATTTTAATGTTTTCAATTATCAATCTTGACAGTTCACGGACGCTCAATTACTAGTTGTGAGAAACGCCACCAGGGCAACTATGCGCAGTTCTCTGCGCGAGGTACAACTGAAAGACAAAAGATCAAAGGTGCCGACACGAAGTGAAACTACTGCTTAGGTATATACTGTGCCTACGTTGTCGATATTACAACTTGTGATGCAGGAAGTCCCGGCATGGACAGTAGTATCACGTGATTCTAACCGCGTGTTTCATTGGTCTTACATAGCCTTGAAGAAACAGACTAGTCTGCTAGTTACCAGGCCATATATTTTCGGTTGTGACGTTGTGTTAGCTTATTAGTTTTGTGTAAAAGAACGACAGTGTATTAAAATTGAAGAAAACTGGCTCACTTCTGACGTCTACTGACTCTTAGATATGGATAATTTTGTTACAGAGAAGCTAGCTGAATGGAATATTATGCGTACGAAGTACAGATTGCTAATGATGAGTACATTAAACCTTTCGATAAATTACCTAGTGTTTTCCCCTGTTTAAAAGTTGTAAAACGATCTAGAATATACGTTGCCTTGAGACATTTGTAAAATAAGACTTAGATACATTTGAAATTTTAATCTGCATTTTTAGTGTTTCCCAGTTTTAGAATTTATCTTGTTTATTTTTTTTGTTAATTATTAATAAAAAAATGTGTTATCCTATATTGATATTTTACTTAAACCCTCCACAGCTTACATTTAAGACAGCACCGAATTTGTGTGTGAATCTACTAAAATATTGTTCGCTTTGAACAGAAATTGCGATTACAAAAATCAAAATCAAGTGACACTATAAACGTAGAAAATGATGACGGAAAATCAATTCTTTGTTAAATATCCACAACTTGCTGTTGAAGTTTCAAATTGCTTTGGTAGTGATAAACAATTTTTAATACTGTATTTCACACGATTTTGTTGAAAACACCATATTTTTGTGATTCGTTAAACAACAAGCAACTTGTTGATTGTAACATGTTTTGGGATTATATCCTTCCAAATTTTGTGGCAGTTCTAACAAAGTTTTTCGACAACAAGTTTTAGGTTGTATTGAATAATGGTTGTTGTTGTCATATATTTACCCACAAATTGTTGTTCAATGTGCGTCAATTGGTGCCACCTTAACAATAAATTTTTCTCCGTGTAAGATTATAAATATAATTGAAGTAGACAATAAATAGTAAAGGACCTAGTATGCTACCTTGTGGTACGCCTTTTGTTATATCCTTGTTATCTGAAAAAGCAATTTTATTTTTAATTCTAACATGCACTTTTTGTTGACGGTTAGTAAGGTAGGAGGAAAACCAAGCTAAAGGAGTACATCTTATTCCATAGTGCTCAAGTTTCCGTAAAAGTATTGAATGATCTATAGTATCAAACGCTTTTGAAAGATCTAATAAGTAACCGTAAGGTATTTGTTTGTTTTCCAAAACGGTTAAAGTTCCGCTTGTCAGTTCGAAAAGTGCAGTTTCTGTATTTTTTCCCTTAATGAAACCATACTGACATTTGTTTATGATTTTAAATTTATTGAGAAACCCTAACAATCGGTTGTATGCTACTTTTTCAAACAATTAAAAAAAATTGTTAATAGACTAATAGGTCTGTAGTCTTTCAAATTGTCTACGTCGCCCGATTTATAAATTGGGACAACCACAGCTGGTTTAAGTAAGTACGGAAAAATTCCAGTTGTAAAAGAATTATTCACAATGTGTGCTATGAGTAAAATTACTTTAAAATGTTTCTCTTCTAACATATTCCTGCTTTTCATAAATCTGTAACGGGTTAAGGCAGTGGTAAAAATTTCTTCAAGAGAACATTATCGTCATTACATCATAAATGTCAACTTCAGCGATATCTTATGTAACATAATAAGTATACTCACGGTTGGCAGGGAAAAGACAAATAAAAAGTTTTTTATCGATATCTTATTTGTTATATGACCATTTGCTTTTCAAATCGTTTCAATTGGTTTACAACCCATTCTCTCAATTTTTAACGGCTAACACTGTTTCTAAAAAATAACTACAGCAAAACTTCCCCGAAGAAAGAACAAGCTCCATACATTCCCTCATACGTATAATACATAACTACACATTTTCGAATGCCACGCCGTAATAAATTATGTCTTGCAAAACGTTGAACTTCGCCTAACGGACGACAAGCACATGCAGCAGAGCTTTTACGAAAAACAGGCTGTTCCGTCCGGCTTGGGTCGATGCTAAATCAACGAGATGTGTTTTCCGTGTAGTGATTACCGGTAGTTGAAAAAATCCTAATATCATGATGTAACGTTTCGACAAATTTATGGAACGCAACTCGTCTTATAACGTCGGAACGCCCGTCGCCAGACGAGGAACGTTGGTCGGCGGTACCAAGCCGCCTATCCCAGTTGCCATAATAAATACCGTAAACAGGGTGTAATCAGTATTATCTACACCGTATCTACGTATAATTATCCGAGCGCTACAACCTCCACTTTTGTCGATTCATCAGAGATTTCTTACAGTTTTGTAGTTGAAGGGACTGCTGTCGGGAGTACGGCTTAATGTAAGAAAAATATCCATATTCTGACAAGATAGCAGTATAGTACGTAGTAATAGAAAGTTTCATGTTTTATACTGCGTAATAAATGTTATTATTTACACCCAAGGCATAATGCAACCAAAAAAAAAAAAGGAATTTAAATGGATTGTAATGTTAAGAATTTCCAGTGTAATATCAGCAGTAAGTCCAACGTTTTAGGCATATCATTTTCGTTAACAATATGGCTTAAAGGTGGTTAAAGTAAAGTATATTATGATTACTAAACGTTTATGGGGTCAGTGACTAAGTTTTTATACACCAACGTATAACATCAATGTTGATGAAGGCACATACAGTGTTGCCCATTTGAAAGTGGGACATCCCTATAAAATTTGTACTTATTGTCCGCTTTTTATCAACTTTTTTTTTAAATTGTAGTGCGTGAAAAACTATACTTCTGAATAAAGTTTCACATTTTTTATATAGAAAACCAGGGCATACTGTGTTATTGTGTTGGGATGAAAATGTAAGAAATCATATTAGGCATTTTTTACGAGAAATATGGGTAGCGCCACCTGAATGTACCATGTACCAAATTTCTTAAAAAAATATTACATATTAATAGGTAGATAGATAATTTTATTAAACCCTGAGGCTGTATCATATGTACATATGAGGTACGTCAATAACTATACAAACAACCAAAATTTATACAAAAAAATATGCATAATATATAACAATAAATACAATAACACCATGATTGAGTCTGTCAACACTAATTTCGTTTGTCAATTAAATCAGATTCGGACATATTATAACAAGTATGTTTAATTAAATACTCTTAATTTATTTTTGAAGATCGAGAGGCCATTAAAAATTCTAATCCCTGTCATAATGGGAGATCTTTAGTAGTAGGTAAGTGTGATGAGGTCTGTTTTGTAAAATATACAAGTATACTGAAAAAACTGTTAATAAATTAAGTGTTTTGAACAACTCTCTGCACGATTCCCGATAACTAAGATCAAATATTAATCTCAAGATGGCCTTCTGTAATAAAAAAAACCCGATGTGCATCCTTTGCCTGTCCCCAGACCATTATATTATAAGAGATCACACTATATACGTATATTGCATAATAAACATCCAACAATGCTGCGGTGGACAACATGTCCTTGAGAGTATTAATCATAAAATATGGTTTTCTAAGTCTCTCGCATATACATAGAGTCGATATGATCCTCCCAGGTTAGGTTGCAATCAAGAAATGTACCCAATAGTTTACATGTTTCAGAAATAGAAATTGTTTGTTTCTTAAATACAAAATTGTCAATTGATTGGGTTTTAAATTTACTATAAAATTCAACAATAACAGTTTTGTTATGGTTAATAATCAATTTGTTTTTACCGTACAATTCTGAAAAACTTTGCAAGACTGCATTAACCTTCATTTTAAGAGAGTTATTGTTTTCATCGCTACAACAATGCAGCAATCGTAATCATATAAATCCACCTTACCAAAGCGAATATATTCAGGAAAGTCATTAACAAAAAGCAAAAAAATGAAAGGTCCCAAAACACTACCCTGCGGCATTCCCATGTTGACACTGAATTTCCGCGATCTGAGATCCCCAATCTTAACAATTAGCCTTCTTTAACGCAAAAAAGGCACCTCCCACTCATTAAGCGTACTCCTTATGCCCATGTTAAATACACTCCGCCAAAAAAGTATCGCATAAACTAAAAAAGGGCATTTATGAACCAAGATATTTTTATACGTTCACAAAAAGTTTGCCTCGTGTATGTGAACTATAAAAACACTAACAAAATAATGGAACTTAGCGTTTTTACTTTTTTTTTTTCCTAAAAGAACACATTTAGAAAAATGCATATGTGTAAGGTTTCAGAAGTCAGAGTTCTATACCAACGCTTTTAACACTAAAATGAGCAATTTAACTTCAGAACAAGTGGCTGCTATAGTTGCTCTAATCGAAGATGGACGATCTCAAGCATACGTTGCTAATTTGATGAACATCAATCAGTCAAGTGTTTCTAGAGCCGTAGCCAGATATAAGGAAACAGGCATTTACAGTAGAAGACCTGTACCAGGTCGTCCAAGATGTTCTACTCGCCAAGATGACCGCTATTTACTACTACAAGCATTACGTCGAAGACATGTAACTGCGAGACAATTGCAGAACGACTTGGCTAGAGTCAGAAATACTCGTGTGAGTACTCAAACTATTCGGAATAGGCTACGACCGAGTGGATTAAGAGCTAGAGTAGCAGTAACAGCCCCTCGTCTCACTAGGAACCACCGAGTGGCTCGCTTAAGGTTTGCCAGAGAACATGTAATTTGGAACATTAAAGACTGGGCCAATATACTCTTCACAGATGAGTCAAGATTTGGTCTTTACACCTCAGATAGGCGTATCTCAGTGTACAGACGAGACGGTGAGCGCTATTCGCAGTGTAATATCAGACCTAGACCTAATTTCGCTGGTGGCTCTATTATGGTTTGGGGAGGCATCTGTTTAACAGGTCGTACAGAGTTAGTACCAGTAGACAGAGGTACACTGACTGCCCACAGGTATATAACGGAAATTTTAGAAGAACATGTAGTACCATATGCGCCAATTATAGGAAACGAATTCATGTTAATGCACGATAATGCACGACCGCATGTTGCAATAATCGTCCAGGAATACCTTAACGATGTTGGTATTCCAGTTTTAGATTGGCCTGCGGTAAGTCCGGACATGAACCCTATCGAGCACGTGTGGGACCTCCTTCACAGACGGATACGAACCCAAAATGTTGCCCCAGCGGACCTGCATGCACTAGCAAATGCTCTCCGTGACGAGTGGGAGAATTTGGATCAGGCTTATATACGGAGGTTAATCGAATCTCTGCCAAACCGTATGCGAGCGGTCATAAGAGCCAGAGGTGGCAATACTCAGTATTAAAAGCTACTGTTATGACATTTTTCTTTCCAAAATTATAATTTCTTGTTTTAATAAAAATCTCAAGTATGAGTTCTTGTTTTTATTTGGCCTGTATTTTATTTAAACAATCATAGAAATTATATCTTAGAGCGCATTAAAGTATATTTACAACTTTATGCTACAAACAAAGATTATGCGATGCTTGTATGATTCAAAACTAAATTATGCGATACTTTTTTGGCGGAGTGTAGTTTTGTAGATATAAAAGCAATATTGACAGAATCGAATACCTTAGTCAAATCAAACAAAATCTGTAGTATATATTCACCCACATCCATCTTATCGTATATACCAATTGTCCGCCTGCGTCCGCATTATAGCGATCCTGTAGTGTAAGCGAGATACACAGAGGTATCCGTGCATTAGAACGGGAAAAAGTATACGGAATATTCGACTGGATTACATTAGCATATTGCTATGATACACTCGTATTTGCCAAGAAATGCACATTTCTACGCTGTCGCCGCACAGTCGCAAGAGCCGTCGCTCGCACACGTGCTGTCAGATGCATTTTATATTTCGTCGGGAGAACTACTCGCTCGTACTATTTAATAAAACGCGTTGTTGGTAGGTAGATAACGGTTATTTTAAAAATGGAGTACTATACGCCGGAGCAAAAACTCTTCATGATTAAACACTTTTACGGTGGTAATTCCGCGGAAGTAACTCGGGATTTATTTGCTTCTAATTTCCTCGAAAGTGAAATTCCCAATGCAAGCACCATTCGTAGTACCGTTAATCGATTTGAAACTACATTTTCTTTAGTAAATAATAAAAATAAAGTTGTTACGGATAAGAATATAAGCGATATAGAAATTCGAGTATGTGCTTTAGTTGAAGTAAATCCCACTATGTCATCTCGACAAATTGCTCGCGAATTAGGTATCTCTAAAACAACGGTTCATAAGATTTTACGTACTAATAAATATCGTTCATACAAATTTACAAGTTCACAAGTACTTGTTCCCGATGATTATTATGGCCGAATGGAATTTTGCGAAAGAATGATAAATAAATATCACGATAACCAATTTTTTTTTAACAACGTATTGTTCACAGATGAAAAAACATTTTACCTACACGGGCATCATAAACGCGCAGTTTGTCGTTACTGGTCGCGTAAAAATCTACATTTAAATATACCAACGCGAACGCAGTATCCACAGAAGCTAAATGTATGGGCAGGTATTATTGGAAATCATATAATTAGGCTTTTTTCATTGACGGTAATTTAAACGGAAATAGATACCTACAGTTACTTGAAAATAATATTATTCCGGCAATAAGGGAGCGATTTAATATAAATGAAGTTTGGTTTCAGCAAGATGGTTGCCCAGCACACAATACACGCATTGTAACAAACTTTATAAACGCGGTTTTTGAAAACAGATGGATCGGTAACTCGGGCCCTATTAAATGGCCAGCGCGGTCCCCTGATCTAGCTCCAATCGATTTCTTTTTATGGCCCTTTTTACATAATACAATATACGGATACGGTGATCAACGGCCATCAAACCTAGAGAAACTGCGCGCGAGAATTATTGAAATCAGTGATACTGTCACAGCAGATATGTTAACAAATGTTCGTCGGAATTTTTATGATCGGTTGGGTTACTGTTCTTATCAAGAGGGAGGTTTATTTGAACACTTAATAAATTAATTTACTTCAAATTTTATTATTGTTTAAGAATAATATTCTCTTGCTAATTGCAGGTTTATTGCAATGTTGAATACAATTCTGTTTTAAGAATTTAATATTTTATTTTCCATTATTTTATTATAGTTGCGTTTTTAGATTTTATAATTGTTGAACAATATTATTTTAGTTTTTATTTTAAAGTTTAGGAGTTCTGATTATTTATTTTTGATTTTTTATGTTGTTTATGAGGCTGTGATGAATTACTTCACTGACATGTTATCAGTGATTATCTGATGCTTCAAACAACTAAAAATATTTACTTATATCGGGAACACACTACCTCTAACAGTGCTTTTTATTTTTCAGGAATAGGTAGTATTTTCTACCACATGTAATGTTATTAATCACTTATGCTATAACATAGAACTCTAAAAGACTTTGATTTGCCTATATGCCCCAATACATTTATACGGTAACTTATAATACGTCCGCTATCGTTTGTAAATGCCATCCGCGTGCCGCTAAGTAGGCGTGGCAATTCAAGGTGGCACGCCCATTTATAGTCGACCAGTAGTTACTAATACATGCATCGTGCTATGAACGGTTGCCACACTGTATACTGAACACACTCTGCAGTCTTTTTTTTCTGTTGAAAAACCTTGTCTAAAACCATGTGTAATAACTCCATGACAAAATTACGAATCACATTCTTCTTATGCAATACATATATAATTAGCAATACATGCATAATTATAGTGTATGTTAACATTTAATTTTATTAATAAATGTTTGCGAATGAACGAACACTGTATCGAGTCGCTAATTTCGAAAACAGCATCTGTGCATAAATTAAGTTTGGAGAAAATTGATAGAAATAATTTCTTTTGGTAATTGCTAAATATATTCCTTTATTTTTATAATGTGTAGCAATGGATAGTATTATGTATAATACCTCTAAAATGCTTATCTCTATTGAATTAAAAGAGATAATATGGTTGACAAATATGTTGTTATGTATTTGGGTTTATGCCATCTATGAAACCAACGCAACGCCTCAATTTCTCGTCGAATCTGAAGTTCTTGTTTTTAGAAGAATTTTAACTGTTGTTTTTTTTATAAAAATTATACTTTGCGATCCACTAACAATATGTCCTCGATTGTTGCAGGTTAATAATTTATATTTGCTAATATGTTTGCCCTTCTTTTGTTCTTTACTTTAGTCTGTCGATCATTCGCGAGTGATCAGATGATAAGGAAATAGGTAGTCTTGGAATTTAATTGAAGGAAGCTTTTTTTAGTAAAATTTTATTCAACAATTTCATGCATACAATATGTGACAAACTCTCATTCGATTTGGATGTCTCAATACTTACTCTCTTTTCGACGACATGCAATTTTGCTGGTGTCATACCTTTCCCTACACAGGTAAAAATATAGTGTAGTGAAATACAGAGTCTCCGATTCGGAATGCTTTATGTACAGAAAAGAGCTGTATATCTACAAAACGGTGGGCATTTTATCCCTTTCGGATAAAATCCCTACCGAAACGGAGGCTCACAATGTCCTCCGTTTTATTTTAACCAAACGCAGTTAAATGTATTCATTGCATATTATATTCTCTCCATATCAGGGTTATTCTTATTTCAACTACTAAACGCTGTTAAATGTATCCGATTCATGTAATATTCCGTTTTTATCGGAATTATTTTTTTGAATAGAATACGTAGTTTTAGTTGCGTATATATTTCCATCAGTTTTACACCGAATAGGAGAAAAATAATACTTTCGGGAATTTTTTTTTGTCCAAAGTGGAATTCGGTTAATGCTCGTCGATGAATGCATGCGTAAACGTTGTATGAGGGAGCACTTGAAAATGGCGTCAAATAGCAGAAACCCTTCCTTTTATTGTTTAGCCATAAGACGTATAGTTCTGTATGTACAGATACACATCGTGTATGAACGGAAACAGCAGACAAGAAATATAATATATATTTACGCATAAAGTATCAGAATATCAAAAGGTGGGTAAAAGTTGAAGGACAGCACATTACCAAATTTGATGTAGATAAAGCAGGTAAGTGAAATGTTTAGCAGAATATCATGTTGTTGGTTGTACACGCTTGTGCTTTATAATTTTTTTTTCTGTACACTACTTGCAGTTTGCAGTTATAGTATGAAAACGATATTTATCCTATGAAAATTATTAAAATGTAATAGTGTGTTTGAATTAAGTATGTAGAATATAAAAAATTATTATATTAATATTGGTTCAATATAATGAATAACCCTGACTTAATTATTATTACCGAATTAAGGACGTTCAATACTTAGTTTCCTATTTGTTCTTTAATTTCTTATTAAATGTGTTAGTTTCCTGTTAATATATACCATGTAATACTAGGTAGTAAGTCAACATGTTATCGTTATGTATATGTCGTGTTCGTGTTTCCTTAATATAAACTCTTCATTTCAAAATGACCTTTGATTTAGTATATGTATTTAACACATTATTATCTACTCTCTAGCCCCAGAATTTCGCCAATTCGTGTGTAAAAAGTAATAACCACACTTATGTCACTCTTTTGGAATTATATGATTGTTACAATTTCACTATTTCAAAAATAAAACATTCTAAGCAACAAAACGGCTTTGTTGTTTATACCTCTCCTATAGAGATTTTTTCTCTTTGAAAAGTCTTCCATTCACATTGCATAAGATTTGAAAGAAACTTGTTTCATGTAGACAGCATATGTATTCGCAGGAAAAGAATTTTAAAGTGGACATTCGCTGGTTGGTATTGATTGTTTCCGATGGATGTGCTATGTAAATACAAAATTGAATTACTGGTTTCGTAATGGAAATATGTAGGTAATTTCATGTATTATGAAAAAAATTGACTTCGTTTTGGTTTCCAGTAACTTCGCTATGAAATCAATTAATTCTGATATGGAATTAGAAACGCTGGGTAAAAGAGGTAATTTCTTCTATTTCGGAAAAAGTTACCTCCGATATGGATTTCAATAGCACCGTCATGGAACAATAGTTTCCGTAACGGAGGCATTTTCGTCTGTCAAGGAGGGGATGTACTCTCAAATGGAGTTAGAATCTCTCCTTGACGGTGGTAATCTCATCTATTAAGGAGGTAGTTAGATATCCATATCAGGATTTCAGTAGCTCCCATTAACCTCCCAACGGTGTGTTTTACGTTCGTAAGAGGAGAAACATCCTCCTTATTGGATGAAATTCACAGTTTCTAGGATGAATATGCCTCCACGTTTCTTCCGTTGAGGTGTAAAATATTTAACTCTTAAATGGAGGCTCCTTGAACGGATGGTCGCGAGGGAACACCGGAGAAGTGTTAAAACGGTGTTAAATCCAACTCCGTATTTTTATCTGTGTACATATTTACGATAATTATAATTTTAATATCAATACACTAAATCCTACATACAGCCAAAGACACTAAAACAACAAAATAAAAAATTGGCTATTTTGGGATTATGGTTTGGATCAAGTCGAAATTTTGTTTACCTTCAAAGTTTTGGAATAACTCTCCCGATTTTACCCTAAGTTCTACTGCCGAATTTTATAATACCGCTCAATTTTCAGTAGGTCCAAAAATTAGAAACAGTGACGTTTTATAACATCTGCGGGACAGGCATTGACCTAGCTTCTCTTTTTATAGACTCAATAAAGCCACTAATAAATTGTAGGGATTTATAGAGGACGCATTTGAATACGTACTTGTATTGACAATTAAGCGACGTATATAAAAATTGCAATGGCAATCCTTAGGGAAAGACATTTTAAGCAATGTGTCTAGAATCTTGGAAGTAATTTTTCTAATTTCATTGATATGTTTAATAACGAATTGCCTTTATCAAAACAAAATAATTACGGATATTATTATTTAAAATATACAATTTTTTTAATACTAAATTTCCGGACCAAGTTAACTACTCTCTTGTTAGTTTTACTTCCCAATCACGTTTGCAACGTACAAGATAACACAACTTCAAAGTGTTAATCATCTTCATGTAACGTGCAAGATGGCTCACCATTAATTTGCAAAAATTCTCTTTCAAACAGAAAGAAATCGCATAACGCGATAATGTGCCCTTTCGGTTCCTTGATTCACTCCTGATCGCTAATTAAATATCTATCTAAAATAGAAGAGGTGCTATTTAAATGCTAGGAGCATGACTGTAATTACCCACGAGGTTATGTGGTTGGAAGTAGTAATTGAAGTGCCTGCCGTGGATTCTTTTAATTCGCGAATATTTTTTCATCTCGCATTTAATTACGTTGCGTGCGAGATTATTTTAATTAAATTTTGACGTGTAAATTAATACCAGTGAATAATCGTACTTCGCTATATTGTTTTATCGGCAACATCGTTTTTATACCATGTTGGCAAACTTATGTCTTGGGTGGTATTTAACACATAAAATGTTTGAAGAGTTGCGAAATCATATGGACGTGCAGGTATGTACATATACAGGATTATTATTGTTTAGCACGAAATAAAAGAAAGGGTGCAAGACATAGAGAGATAAAGATTTTTCTTTATTCGAGTCCGGCTGTGACTCATTTAGCATCACCGGTCGTCGCTATACTTTGAACGTTGGAATTTACATTTAGTGTGCACTTGCTATTCGCAGTGGATGTGTGTGTTTGCAATGACAGCGTATACGAATATCGAATACATTGGCATGATCTCAATTTATGGTGAAAGAGGACAGAATAGTTTTGCAGCAAGGAATTTGTACGTAGAACGTTCCCCGCATCGACGTCATCCTTCGCCTGAAACATTTGTAAGAGCCGTGTATCGACTTCGGGAGACAGGATCTGTAATTCCACGTTGTGAAGGTCGTGGGCCTCAAAGATCACGCAGCGAACCGAAAAGGAAATTTTAAATATTGTAGAAACGAATCCCGGCGCAAGTACAACAACCCTCGCGCGGGAAGTAAATGTATGCCAAGCTTCAAATTTTAAAAAGGAATTTATTTCATCATTATTTTATTATTAGCGGACTTAGATTATCCCCGCCGAATTGTCTTCTGTGAGCGGTTCGCCAGCATGGTTAAACGTGGAATCTTATTTACTGTTTCCTCAAAATGAATTGCCTGAATATTTGGACGACATACCATTAGCGACACGCTAACAATTACGGTTCATGGACGATGGAGCTCCCGCGCATAGTAGTTCAACAATTTTTAGACCGGACATTCCCACATTGGGTTGGACGTGGAAGTCACATTCCTTGGCCAGCCCGTAGTCCCGATCTAAATCCACTAGCCTTTTTCTGTGGGGATACATGAACAGTTTAGTGGATGATCGTCGCCCTGACATTCGCCCTGATTTGCGAAAACGCGTTTTCGTAGCAGCTCAACGCATTCGCGAGGAAATGTTAAATTTTACGAGTGTACGTAAAAACTTTCGTCGCCGAATTGATGCTTTCATTCAAGCTGATGGTGAGCATTTCGAACACTTTTTATAAAACACATATTTTGTCCTGTTTCATTTAACCTTTAAAATGTGCTACTATTTTAGGTGATATACGAGTTCATGGCAAAAGCATATCACAATAAAAAAATCACCTGAATGCTTTCTTTGCATTCTGGTGTTTCTGTCTTATCTCAGTTTAAATCTTGTGTAAATAACATCTGCTTTGTATGAATTCACTATGCGTATCATTTAATTTCTTGGATGTTTACTTATAGATGGTTGAAATGAATTTCCTATCAGATTAATGTGCATACATACGGTAAACACAGATGTGGGCCGTCTTTAATTATTATTTGGGCCCTAAAATTTGGAAAACTATAACATGCACATGGAATCGCAATGTTTTGTATTTAGCCATTACTTATGTGTATCTTTCACCCCTTTTTGTATTTCGTACTACACAATAATAACCCTGTATATCAGTTCGCTCGTTATATGCGATAATTACATTTCATGATATACAAAGTGTCCCAGAATTGTCTGGCCAAAATGGTATCACGGTATTCCTTGGATGAAAATATGAAGATTTGGTACGACAACCATTATGAAAAAGTGTCTGGTTTGACCGCTGTTGATGGTCAAAACTCTTAGAAAATTAAATGTTTTTTGCAATATCTTGAAAACGGCTGGATGTATTTAAATAAAACCGGATGTGCATTTTTTCAACATTGCAAGGCTTGTTTAGATGAAACGTTCATGTCCATCCGCAAGAGGTAAGTGGTAATTTCTTATCCATCATGGTACAAAAATGAGCAGAAAAATTTAATGACGGGGCAAAATAAAACGATTTTTTTTCTGGTGATGCGCTGATTATTTCCGAACATTTTCGATCTCTTTGTAAAGTTTCGCCCGATGCGCCGTTTAGGCAGAAAAAATGTTCTCCTATCTCGGGAAAAGTACCAATTTTCCATTACTGTGACAAGTATTCAAGCTATGACATCAATGTCATAAAAAATAATAGTTGACGTTTTTAGCTTGACGTTTACTTGAAATTTTAAGAATGGGTTTCCCCAACGAAGAAATGACCGATATGGTCAAAGTTATGGGTTTTTGTCGCGATAAACTTCGAGCCTGTGTCCGAGAGTACGCTGAGCGCTATCCGAACCGTCGTACACCTAACCGACAAACTTTTGCGAGGGTGGAAAGAACTCTCCGTGAAACTGGCAGGTTTGTTCCTTTAGGTGCGAATCGTGGCCCTCATCGTGTCCTGAACGCAGAGATGGAAGAACAAATTCTCGATAGAGTAGCTGAAGATCCGAACATTAGTACTCGACGACTGGCATTAGAATTGAACGTGTCGAAAAGTGGTGTCAATCGTGTGTTGAGGGAACAACAGCTTTACCCGTACCATGCGACTAAAGTTTATGAGATCCTACCGACTGACTACGATCGGAGACTTAATTTCTGCAATTTTATTCAGAACAAAAGAGTTGAGGACCAGAATTTTCACCACAAAATTTTATTTACTGACGAAGCTGGATTCACGCGTACTGGAATTTTCAATTCTCACAACTTCCATGTTTACGCGGAAGAAAATCCTCATGCGATGGTCGTCAAGCATTTCCAGACAGAATTTCGCGTGAACGTTTGGGCTGGAATTATCAACAATTTTATTCTAGGCCCATTTTTCTTGCCACGCCGACTGAACGGAGAAAATTATTTGGCCTTCCTACGTGAGGATCTGCCCGAACTAATAGATGATGTACCACTTCTTGTTAGGGCTAACATGTGGTTCATGCACGATGGTGCTCCACCACATTACACCCTCGACGTACAGCAATTCCTGCATAATACGTTTCCTCAAAGGTGGATTGGGAGAAGAGGGCGGGGTGTGCCAGTGGAATGGCCGGCAAGATCTCCAGATCTTAATCCTCTGGATTATTTCTTGTGGGGGGCAGTGAAAAATAAAGTGTATGCGACTCCTGTGGGTAGTGAACAAGAACTAATTCTTCGCATTCAACAAGAGTTCAACATCTTGAAGAATGATCAAGAGATGTTGAGGAGGACTCAATTCAACTTTCTCCGGAGAGTGCAGTTATGCATTCGTGAGAATGGTGGTCACTTCGAGAACCTTCTCTAATTCTTACTACGCAATTCTCCACAAATTCACATCTTTACTATTTACTTTTACTTTACTTTTTCGTTTACTCTTCACATCTTTATTAATAAAAAAAACTAAAACAAAAGTGGTTCTTTCATTCACGTTTTTGACTAATTTTTGGCCAAGAGATTTTGACTTATTAAGACATTTTTTATGACATTGATGTCATAGCTTGAATACTTGTCACAGTAATGGAAAATTGGTACTTTTCCCGAGATAGGAGAACATTTTTTCTGCCTAAACGGCGCATCGGGCGAAACTTTACAAAGAGATCGAAAATGTTCGGAAATAATCAGCGCATCACCAGAAAAAAAATCGTTTTATTTTGCCCCGTCATTAAATTTTTCTGCACATTTTTGTACCATGATGGATAAGAAATTACCACTTACCTCTTGCGGATGGACATGAACGTTTCATCTAAACAAGCCTTGCAATGTTGAAAAAATGCACATCCGGTTTTATTTAAATACATCCAGCCGTTTTCAAGATATTGCAAAAAACATTTAATTTTCTAAGAGTTTTGACCATCAACAGCGGTCAAACCAGACACTTTTTCATAATGGTTGTCGTACCAAATCTTCATATTTTCATCCAAGGAATACCGTGATACCATTTTGGCCAGACAATTCTGGGACACCCTGTATGCTTTGAGTTTTCTCGCTTTACACGCAAATGTAAACTTTCTCAGCACGGTATATTAATTGTTATATAAGTATAAGATTTTACTCCTTGGTTAGGAAGTTTTTATTACTTTGGGAAAAAGTAGAATGGGCTTTAATTAGGTATTAAATTAATACTAAACGTACAAGGTCTCACTTATTTCACTAATAATAAGACAAACATTGAAGAGACCTTGGTTGTTGTTTTCCATCTTCATTTTAAACATTTTTTTTTATAATATTTAATTAACTTTTATATGTATTACTGTGTAGCAAAAGATTGGGATTTATTAGTTAGCTAATCAAATGTGAACATGCATTTTTGAATCCACTTACACGCATACTTCATATTAATTATTTAGGTATTTATTTAACATTCATGTGTTGGCGCTTCCTTCCTCGTTAGTAGAGGTACTATTATGAGACACGCATACCTCTGCATTGAGCAATGTGCATAGTGCTAGTGATCTATTGAGGTAAATGGAAGCAGTTTGTACATTTCCAAAATTATAATTTTGTTTTCAGCTTAATGTGTCCTCCAGAAGTAGAGGAGATTATTACAAGGATAAAAGGCAAGGATACGCGGGATCACTACGGTATCTCGACGAAACTCCTAACAGCTATTGCTCCAAGTATTATAAAACCACTTCTCACTATTATGAATAACTGTCTATCGGAAGGCATTTTTCCAAACGAACTGAAAATAGCGAAGGTAGTACCTATATATAAAAACCGAAACATTGAGGATGAGAGTAATTACAGGCCAATATCAGTTTTGCCTGCATTTTCCAAGATCTTTGAGATGGCTGTTGCAGATAGATTAGGTAGTTTTTTAAATAAACACAATATAATCACTAGTGCCCAGCATGGTTTTCGTAAGAATAGATCAACTGCAACGGGATTAAGAGAAATAATTAATGCGATGATGACGCAACTAGATAATGACGAGTACATCGAATTAGTATGCTGTGATCTGAGTAGTGCGTTTGATACCGTTGACCACAGATTATTGTTGGATAAACTCCATTACTATGGGATACGGAGTAATAGCCACAGTCTACTGGAAGCATATCTACAGAATAGGCGTCAATATGTTGAGGTTGCTGGAAATAAATCTGCTGCAGTGCCCATTGATTGCGGTGTACCGCAAGGTTCTATTTTAGGGCCGTTATTATTTATTATTTACGTGAACGATCTTGACGTTAACGTCACCGCGGATTTTGTGATATTGTGCTTCTAGTAAAGGACGATAGAATGAATAAACTCATACAAAAGACACACACAGTGGTTAGAGAAGCAGAAACGTTGTTTACTTCCAACAAACTTAAACTTAATACAAATAAAACACAACACACTATGATTACACTGAATAAAAAAGTGGGTGCTAGTAGTGTCAAACTGCTAGGCATTCAAATAGATAGTAAATTAACGTGGTCGGAACATGTTGACGGACTAGCTAAAAAGCTAAGTGCCGCGATTTATTTTGTGCTACGTATAAAAAATGTGTCTACTTACCAGGCCGCAAAGATGGTGTACTTCTCGAACTTCCACAGTGTAGCTGCATACGGGATAGAGTTTTGGGGAACGTCTTCCGGAGCTAATCGTATCTTCATCGCGTATCAAAAACGCGCAATAAGGATTCTGTGAGACCTGAAAAAAGAGCAGTCCTGTAAACAAGCATTCATCAGTGAGGGAATACTTACGCTTCCAAGTGTATATATATATAATGTCTCCAGATATGTACACAAAAATCAACATAATCTTAGTAAAAATGGCGACTCACATAATTACGATACCCGCACCAGATCACAACTAAAAGTTCCTTATCATAGAACTCAAGCTACCCAGAAGCACACTGATTTTTGGGGCGCTAAAATTTTTAACAAATTACCGGAGCGCTTCAAATTTATGCCAGTCAACACCTTTAAAACACAAATCAAAAGACTCTTACTAAATAACGCATTTTATACAATAGATGAATTTCTGAATTGTAGTTTCACTTAATGTTCCTATGTTTGTTATTCATGTTAGTGATACATTTATGTATTGACTTATACACATAGATGTATGTGTGTTCTTTATTTTATTTGATTGTTTAACTTACGATGCTAATTTCTACAGATATTTTGACATATTATTGTAATTTTTATTGCAAAATATATACATATGAATATGAATATGAATATATGAATATTATTAAAATAATGTTCACAATCCAAAAAGCAAGAGGAACTGATTTCACCAATCGCTTCACCAATTCTTTTCATATTTTCTACTACTATGTAATACTATTTTGCTCATTGTAGAATTACTAATTTACTGATATTATAATAAATAAATAAATAAATAAATATGCTTTATTGTCAAGAAAAATTACAAATTAATTTTGTGGACAAAGCAGTAATTAAAAAACTTAATAATAAAAAGGTACATATACAGTAAACACAGATAGAAAGTGTCAGTCGTTAATGAATAAACCACGAGATTGTGCTGCCCGCATAAAGAAAGAATAGGGGAGATGAAAGTTAGAAGGAAAGAAATTTAGTGTTACCCCTCTACGCAAAAATCGCTAACAGGGTAAAGAGGTTGCTGAAGAAGGTAAGATTTTACCTTTCTGCGACACTGGACGTATGTGGGTATCGATTTCAGTTGGATCGGAAGAAGGTTGTATAGCTTGATGGCATTGTAAAAAATTGAGTTCTTAGTTAACTCAGAACTGGGTACAGGTAAATAAAGGTCATGTTGTAACCGTCTTGTAACGTGGTTATGAAGGGGCCTTTTCGGTAAATCACTAATATGTTTTCGAATTAGTGAGACAGATACCAGGACGTAGAGTGCCGGGAGGGTCAGGATTTTATACTTTAAAAAGTATGGTCGGCAGTGATCTCTGGTCCCTAGTTTAAAAGTGTAGCGAATTGCCCTTTTTTGCAATTTAAAGATTGTATTAAAGTTGTACAAACTGCAGGTGCCCCAAAAGGGCAGCGCGTATCGTAGATGGGATTCAAAAAGGGCAAAATAAGTAATGCGAGCAGTGGAAGGATTGAGCTCCCTGGCTACAGATCGTATTGCAAAGCACGCAGAAGACAATTTTTTTGAGAGAGTGTCAATATGGTGAGACCATTTAAGGGTATTGTCAACGATAAGTCCCAGGAATTTAACAGATTGAACCATATTGATGGTGTCGTTATCGAACAGACAAGGTTGCTGCAGTGCATCTTTGTAAGGTAGAACCACTGTTTTATCTTTCTTATAACAAAGGCGGTTGGAGTTACACCAATGTTTGATGATAGTTAGGTCCTTAGCTATAATACTTTGTAGCTCATCTCTATTAGGGTTGCTCCAAGTGATGCTGGTGTCATCTGCAAAGAGACAAAATTTCCCACTGATATTTAACTCGGTGATGTCATTGATGAAAAGAAGGAAAAGTATTGGACCAAACACTGAGCCCTGCGGAACGCCATAGTCAATTCCCATACACGATGAGGAGGAACTGTTTCCTCTCACTATCTGTTTCCTATTGAAAAGATACGATTTAAACCATTCCAGAGGAGTACCACGAATCCCATAGTAAAATAGTTTTTTTATCAGAATGTCATGACTGACACAGTCAAAGGCTTTAGATAAGTCCCAGAACACTGTTGCAGTGAAGTATTTATTATTAATATTGTTAAATACTTCTTTGAAGACCGAAAATAAGGCGTCGGCAGTACTTGAATTGGACAAGAACCCAAACTGCCGGAGGGTGATAATTTTAAATTTTTTTAGAAAAGACATTAGCTGTTTTTTTATCAATCTCTCAATAATTTTGGATAAGGCAGGCAGTAGGGCAATTGGTCGGTAATTATTGAGATCGTCTTTATCACCGCTTTTGTGAAGAGGGACGATAATAGCTGTCTTAAGGCATTGTGGAAAGACACCTTTCACAAATGAGTCATAATTATAGTGACCAGGGAACCAATGGCAACATCTGGAAGGTTCCGAAATATTGCAATGGAAAGGCCGTCTGTGCTACAAGTTGACTTACTCTTAATCTCACTAATTGTTTGCTGCAGCTCTAACTTAGTAGGGCCTAGTAGGCCTTAGTTAGGCCTTAAAAAGAAGCTGGAGGCATTCATATTGGCAGCCGGTAAGAGGGAAATTGGGTCACTGCTTGGAGGGATATCCGAGATGAGGTTTTTGGCAGCATTAACAAAGTGATGATTAAGATCATCGGGATCAGGGGAGACCGGCCCATTGGTGCGGGTTTTGTTTCTCAGATCATTAACAATATCCCAAGTTTCTCTAGCCGGGTCATTTGCTTTTATTAACCGGTTTTCATAGTAAAATCTTTTAGCAACTTTTAGAATTCTTAAGTAGGTGTTTCTATACCGGCGGATGTAATGTAAAGCGTGAGGATCATCTGAGAACTTTTTGATGTAAAGGAGCGACCGCATATTTTTAGCCGATGTACGTATTCCTCTAGTAGTCCAGGGTTTGCGGTGTTTAGGTTTGATAGTTCTCACAGGAAATGCTTGGTTGAAAACGTAAACAATTTTACCGAGAAAATCGGAAAAGTTCCGTTCCAAATTCCTGGAGAGGCATTGCCAATCGGTAGACAGACATAAATTGTCGAAGGTTATGAAATTACTCTTCGAAAAAATTCTACCTAGCCTGCGGGGTCTTGAGTCATGCTCGACGTTTAAAGAGAAGTTGGTGGCCACTGCTTCGTGATCTGAGAGTCCAGAATTGATAACATTTGTCTCAACAATAGTGGGGGGTAGATCAGACACAACATAGTCCAGAATGGTGGCTGTGGTTTTTGTGATTCTGGTGGGAGATTCAACATGCATTGTAAGGCCAAATGTTTCAAACACGGAGAGCAGAGATCTTCGGGCAGCACAATTACTGGCAAAGTCGATATTAAAATCCCCACATAGAATTTTTTTCCTCTTAGTGGGAAGTGATTCCAGCAAACTTAGCAGGTTTCCCAAAAATAATTGAGCATCGGCATTTGGAGCTCTATAAATACAGATAATGTACAGATTAAGTGTAACATCGTACACTGCGGAGAACTCAAAACAGTGATCGGATAGTAAGAAATCGAATTTAGAGACAGGTGCAAAATTCCCACCAGTTGAAAGAATCAAGGTCCCCCCGTGGACTAAATCAGTTCTGTTATACCTTGATATTGTGGTATAATTTTGAATATGAAAGGGCTCTCTATAAATCTTGTAATTGTTTTGTCAGCAAAGTAAACTTTGTTGTCTGCTGTGCTTTAACTGCTGCTTTTATTATTGCATTAATAGATACGTAATCGCATAAGCCATAGCTTACAGTGCTTTTTTAGTTTTATACTGTATGCTAGTATAAATACTAGCATTAAATATAAATAGTTTGGCGCTCGGTAATATGCTTTAAGAGGTTCGTCCTTTTTTTCTTCTAATTATTCTTTATTCGCTTCTTTCGTGTCGGCGCGTTTTATCAAAATTAAATCAATTACTTGCGGAATGTAGTGGATAATTGACGAGAGTATTAACGTTCTCGAGACTTTGAAGGAATCCAAAGCAATTATGTTAACTTTTTAATTAAATTGCGGCCATTTCGAAGAAAATTTACTACTTTTTTCATACCGCATACGTTAGCGTCTCAGTTAAAGTAAATGAATTTTGTAAATCATTATTACTAAATAAATAACTTATATCTAAAGTGCAGCGGTAATATAATTCTATTTTGCGACAATACCGGCATCAGATAGTAGTAGTGCGTTTGAAATAAATATCCTTGTATCCATCCATTAATACAGATTAGGAATTAGTGCGGGTTTCTAATCTTTTTATACTGATTTACGAGTTGAAGAATATGTAGGTAAAGTAGAGCACGTTATACGTAGAATTCCATACATGCAGGCTCGACTCAAAACAATATATCGAAATTACGAACAGATTGCGTAATCGTTAATTTACTGCGACCGCCGCTCTGGGAGTCCAAGAAATATTTTGAGCTCTTGATCCGCGGGCGATAGTTCCTGAACGCGTAATTAAACAATCCGTTATAATTAAGTAATTAATCTAAGAGCGAGCGGTCGAATAGAAGCTGTGCTAATTAATTCCGTTGTGTGCTAGCGGGAGAAGATGGTCTTTACGTATATTGGACAAACAACTAGGTGATTATTATTTGTTGTCAGTAATAATTAGGTACGTTTTGTTCGGCTCTTTATGGATTCTCGTTTTACCCATTGGAGCGTATGCAATAATTTTACCCGCAGTGTCATTAGCAGCTTGGTTAATGTTAAAGTAAGAGGCACGTTATGCAGGATGGGTAAATATTTTGAAAACAGATCAATCATTTTCTGTCATGCATATGTATGTCCCTATCTTCGAGAGTTATTCATTCAAATAATTTCGTGGCGTACAATACTACTGCCTCTTCTCCTAAGCTTTTCCTTTCAATTCATTGATTCGGTACAAAACTCGTTAAAATTTAAGATTTAACATTTATTATTACGCATTTATATACTTACATATAAAATGAAAACTGTTCATTCCTCCTACCTCTACTTTAGATTGTAACAACACTTCTTTCGATTTTGGTTCGGTGCACTGAGATTTACTGCATACTCTTTAATGCCTTGCTTACGGGATTTCGTTTACTTACTTGCTTTTGAAATGCTTATTACTTATGCATTGATCCCTGTAAGTCTAAAGAGGAGGTTCGCCCCGAGCACGATCGTAAGGCCAGTTGTCAAACAGTGAATTACAACCTTGTAGCGGTTCAAACGGTGTTGCGTCTTATTCACGCCATTACAATAAAGTTTTAACCCAAAAGTTGTAGCTGTGAGCCTGAGTGCGGGGAAGTTGAGGGTTCTACATCGACTGCGCAACAAAACAGTGAAAGTTTATTATAAATCAAACATATATTTCCATACAAGAGGTGTGAAAGACATCGAATATATACAACGAAGAAAGGGTAAGTGTCAAGACGTACAGTGACGAACAATAAAATGTTCGCGGAACTTCAGCAACGCATTTGAAATTTAGACGCGGAATCTAATGGCTTCGTTTTGGTTAACAACATAAAACGATGTATACAGTCGGTCAAAAAGTGCGCAGACGGTATTCAGCGTTTATGAAGGGGTTAGATATCGGTGACGGCCCTGGGAGCGTCAGAAAGCTATACCAAGGCAACGGCCAGAGCGGAGCAAACCGGTAAAATACTTGTGTTACACCAGAAGGCTTTGACAGCGCTACAATCAGACCGGGGATAATTGGAATAAGAAACTTGACGTGTATCAGAAAAGCTGTGCCGACACATCAGCTAGAGCGGACTGGGAAAATGCCTGTGCTAACCAGAAAGCTTTGCCAGCGCCACAATCAGACCGGGAATAAGAAGCTCGCCGTATATCAGAAGCTTTGCCGACACATCAGTCAGAGTGGACTGGTAGGTACCTGGGGACTCGGGAACTTTCTATCTGCTTGTGCTAAGTGCGCGGTTTAAATACACTTGTGGTGCCCCCACGCGGTCGCGATGGTGGGAGTTAAAACTTAACGAAATCAAAGCGACGCTACCGCCCATGGGAAGATCAATCAAAATAAAAAGAATTAATGATCAATTCAAAACTTGACGCTGAAATGGATTTTCCAATGGAACGGAATGTTACAAGATATACCCATACCTGCTGGTCTAACGATATCGAAGCCTCCTGTTGTAGTATATTCAAATATTTTGCCATTGTATCTCATACGATGTTCGATTATATATATATTTCTTTAGTAGGTTTGATAATTAAATCATTTAACTTCGTCGGATAACCTATTGAAGGTATTTATTGCTTTCTTTTGTAACGTTTGTGCGATATGGGTATTTTTCTGTTCCTAAAAGCGTTCGAAGAGGTTGCTCTCTTCTTTAATAATAATACTATAATAATAATGATATATTTAAGCTCAGCAGATACAAAATCCAAAAGGGACATACAAGAACAAGAATATACATACATACGATAATACACTATTAACCAAAAATTGACATTGTTTTTTAAATTTAATAGCACAACTCATTTTTACTCCAACATAAATAAAATAAGATTATATGTTCTAAAAATGTCATCATACAAGTTGTCTATATTCTTTGCACAGTGCTCCCTGCAAAATATTCGTCCTGGGAATCGGCAATGGAAATGTGGTCAAACTTCTTGATGCAGCTCTAGGTACCAAGAAGTTAAAGCTTGCAAGGAGAGAGAGAGTTCGCTAACCTGAAATAAATAAAATGGTAAATCGTTTATTTAAAAAATATACCATCAACAAAAAACAATAACGGATAATCACACTAATTATTAATTAAGTTTATACATTATCCAATAATTTTAATGTGCTGCAGCGTTAAAGAAATATCTAAAAAATATCACAAAAAAAAGTAATAAGTGCTACACATGTATCATTTTGATAAATAATAAATTCCATATGATAAAAGTGTGCGGTTCATCTACTAGGCCCCAAGCGCCATCGAATGATTTAGATGATTTAAATCTTCCAGCTCAACTTGCTCGCTTTGAAATACATTTGTTGGTTTCAAATTATTTAACTCATGCATTTGCGCATAATTCCAATGAGTGTAAGTACCCATTCGTGCAATTCTTTAAGAACACTAACTACATAGTACGATTGGCGTGATTTATCGTGGTAACAAATCAATCGAGAGCGGTTTCAAGTTGGTGCAGCACTTTGATAAGATGTCCTTAACAAAATAAATTATGATCACTTTTCATCTTATTAGAAATAAGTAGATTAAAATTCAGTATCAACAAGTCATTGTCGATGAGAAATCGAATCTAGAATTTTATTATACTAACTAGTTCAAACTAATTGTAGAGCAAATTAGAACTTTGCAACGAAATAAACAATCTTCAAAGAGCTCATCTGTTAAAACCTGACTGCAGTAATTTCTGTTTCAACGATGCGCAATACAGCGAACATAATTTGCACAATTACTCCAACAAGAAATATTTTGCCTTAAGATACACAAACATATTTAATTAAATGTGCTGACATGATTGATTTATGCCCTTAGAAGTAGCCAAATCATAGGAATGGGATAGTAATTATTTGTATAAGCGATTTACTAGTTTCTAAATCCAGCATGGTATTCACTGAAAAGCTGATTTCACATATTCAAGTAAACATGAGTTAATTAAATTTATTAACAAGGCAAAAAAGATCACCTCCAATAGATTTAACTAACAACAGCGATAAGCAAATAGACACCTAGGTTATAACGATTCTGAATTGAATTGAAACCTGCAAGATTTAAATCACGCAAACTTCAAAATAAATCGACTCCAAACAATAACAAGGATACCTCGCACACCGATCGTTAAGTGTGAAAGACCAATAACCCCATTTATACGGTTCTTAGACCAATTTTGATGGCGTCAGGTGATTGCACCGGTTATTACTGTTAATAGGAGAACCAGTCGATACGTAGAATGCAAAATGAAATTGCAATTGTCGCCCCAGAGCAAACAAGGTGCGCATTCGTTGATTTATTGTCTGTGATATATGGCGATCTAATGGTTGATAGATCGGTGCGCAAACAAGCATTACATATACCTACCTACACAGATATATAACGTGCCATAGCCTTATTTGCCTGTTGCAGCAAGGAGTTAATTACCTTAAACTGCAATTTTCTCTTAAAATTTTAATGTCCAACAAGTTATAATCACTAATCAAACAAGATTATGTTGTGGTTTCTTTTAAGTACTTGAAATACAATCTCACAGTTATTCAGGAAATAGATTCATGCATCTATAATAATAACCTATTATTTACCTATTGGAGATTCATCACAAAATGCTATATTTTCATATGTTGTACCTGCTATCTTCCTTATTATTGCGGAAATAAGGAGTAATATCCTATGAATACAAACCGGATTTAATTTACTTCTACACATTATGTGCAGATGATTGCATTTCTTTTGTATACTCAATAATCCGAATGCAGACAAGTGATCTTCGCAGATGTTATACTTAATAACATAACTGATGATGGACAACCTCTCGTACTATCGCACCTTGATGTGCATAGTGTTCTAATAGGAGTGTGATTATCGACTGAAAACTCCATTCTATAAAATGAATGAAGACCATTCAGTTACCTAATGATACCTGGAAACAGTAATAGTGTAAAGATGTACAAATTTACTTCCTTCATAAACAGCTGGGAGAATGGTAAAAAAAAAAAATGTTGATACTATTAATTTTTATTATATTCATAAATTTAGAAAAATAAATGGAATCGTATATAATAATCAATCCATACACAACCAATAGATAAATTGAAAAATTGCAGTAGTAATTACACTGATATAGTAATATGATATAATGAAAGTTAAAGACCGCAGAGTTGTTTTTTATTGCCCTGTGTGCCAGGACTTCAAGGCGCAGCTGGGGGATCTGCATTCTTTGAAGACATTGGTTCACGACCTCAGGAGGGATATGGTTGCTCTTAGAGAGCAAGCAGCGCCAAAAGTAGAAGTTGATGTGTATGGGACAGAGACGGTCATTCAGGAGGTTATGGAGAGGGAGAGGCGTAAGAATAATATCATCTTTTTCAACATTCCTGAAGAGATGGATGGTGGTAAGGAGAACCAAATTGCTGCGGATAGGACTACTGTTCAGAAGATTTTGACTGGGTTGGATGTATCTCTAGAAGATATAAAACCAATTAGACTCGGCAAGTTCGATCATTCGAAGTCAGATCGTAAAAGACCAATAAAGTTAACTCTGTCGGATAGTAATATTGTCATGAAAATTTTGCGCAATTCTAAAAAACTTAAATCTTTACCGGAATTTAGTACAGTAAGGATATCGAAGGATAGGACTCCCTACCAACTTGAATTGTGGCGCAATGTGGTGAGAGAGTTGTCCAGGCGTAGGGATGCTGGTGGATATCTACATACGATATATACGAGACGTACCCAAAATAGTTAAATCTGGGACGTCTTTAAACTAACAATGTCCAACGTATCCACGTCATTTACCATCCGTTATCAAAATGTTCGTGGTCTACGAACGGATTGATGCGGATGCTATTTTGTTTACCGAGACATGGCTTGGTGAAGGTATCAATAATGAAGAATTGTTTGCCTCTACGTTTATTGTATATAGATGCGACAGACGTTTTGATATGATTAATCGGTTGATTGGTGGTGGTGTTTTGTCGGCATTTGCTTCTGGATGCAATACAGCTGAGATTGATGTATCTACATTAAAAGCATTGGTTCCAGCAATTGACATCATGATGAATAAGTGTAATTTTCTTTATCTTACCGTACATATTGTGAATCTATATATACCTCCATTTATCTGTACTGATGATTATGAGACATTTTTGGATGCCTTGGGAATTTTACTTCTGGGGAGACCATGCATTATTGTTGGCGATTTTAATGCACCTGCATTTTTTGACTCAGCCCTAGATGATACAAGATCTATAACTGTTAGACATTTCATGGAGACCTTAGATTTACGCCAAGTCAACAGTATTACAAACTCGAACGGACGTCTCCTAGATCTTGTCTTGACCAACCTTGATCAAGAGATAACAGTCGCGCGAGATGTGGTACCGTTTGTATCTGAGGATGCCCACCATCCAGCTTTAGAGGTTACCGTACATTTGCGGGCTGCCGTGGAGCCACCCTCCTTTCCGTCCAACCATAATGTGCGTTATAATTTTCGTGCGGTGGATATGGCTGTTCTGCGCTCCAAATTGGCTGTGGTGGATTGGCGCTTCCTGTCGGATCATAACGATGTTGATCATGCAGTGAATGAATTTTATAACACGCTGAATGGTATTATTGACACCTACGTGCCAAGAATTACATCATCCACTCGTCATTTTCCAGTGTGGTTTGATGAACACATAGTTTCCTTACCCAGCTGTTCTAATTTTTAATATGTTCCTTTCGTAAAATGTTTGTAGAAACTTTTTTCTGATTGTTAGCATTATTAGAGAATTAATCTTTATTAAGAAAAAAATTTGCTACATTGAACGGTTATGAAGATATATGCGCATATTTACATTCAGCATACAAGTAAAACCCTCTTCAGATAACTTTGAGGAAAAAAAATGGCGTAGGCAAATAGAAGCTTGTATTAAATGTAGTAAAAATGTGAGTTTCAAAGAAAATCGTTGTTTTGGAGAATAAATCAAGAAGCCAAAAAATCGAAAGAGTAAACTCATATAATTCTTAGGCTGTTTTTCATTAAGACCTTGCTATCGCGTCTGCTATGGATACCTAAAGCAAATATCAAACACGAATACTCTCAAATATTTCGTTCTTGAGATAGAAAAGAAAAGACGTTGTATAAGGGCCATTTTTGGGGTGGCTGTAACCCTTGTATTTTGGGGAAACAAAAATTTTTATATTTTAATGTAGTTTATGGATTAGAACAGAAATATGTATATTGCTATGTTATTGTACGTGTATTATGTTCAATGAAACCCACAGAACCTATGAGAATCAAACTTGTGTTATAAAAGTGTATTTTTATTTTTTATCATTTAGTTATGTAAATTTATGTAAAATTCCGATTAACAACTTACTTGTTTGGTATAATTTTAATTAATGCCTGTTAGATGGTTTTTGATGGCATAGTCGTGTCTTTCAATGAATGTTCGACGTTGGAAACCATATCTTTTCGGTTGTTGCCGGGGGAGTTTCGTCTAGGGAATATGAGTTTGTTGAAAACAAGTGGGATGAGGGACTTCTTTTTCGGTTTTCCTGATAGTATAGTAGCTTTTCGAAATCTTTGTCTAGAAATTATTTCATTTATCATTATTAAATCTGGATTTTAGGTCGGAGGAGGTGGTAACCACGTGCACTTAGGCCACCCTTACCGGGCCCATGGTGCTAAATGAAATCATAAAAATTATATTTTACTTACTTTGGACGAGAGTATTACGTCTTTTGTGCAAAGACGATGTGAATCCAGTTATTTCGAGATTTGGGATGGCCCTTCATCTAATCCTGGGGCTTTGAAGAATAACATTCGATGCAGTTTCGGCCGTAAGATTTTTACCGGCATCTTGGCACATTTTCTGGGAGCTGTAATGGTTTATTGAACATGGAATTTATATTGGTGCACTTGTTCGTACCAGCATTAAGCGATTTGATCATCTTTTGAACTCAAACCTTTTATTACATACAAGAGATTTCAAGGTTAGACTTTTGTTGATGTATAAATTGTAAAACCTAGTGAATTTTGTATGTGAGGTTGGTCATGATTCTGTGGGTTCTTTCTACGAGCGTCTTTTGAGTTGGCGCATTGACTAATGTGAATGTTAACATGACGGGAATTCGGTGGGAGAATTGAATATTTAGTTATGTTATAAGAAATTGAGTTGAAGGCAATTATCCACAGCGAGGTTATGATAACAATGAACTTTTAAGTAAGTTCAATATGAAGTCGATAAATATGACATATACATTGGATAGCATAAAATTTTTATATAATCTTGTCCATAACAACGTTGACTGTCTTGAGCTGCATTCACAGTTGTCATATGTTGTTCCTCGTATGTCGGCAAGAGGCAGTATACCTTTATTTTCTCTTACAACGCCTAGAACGAACATTGCATTCACGTCTCCAATATCTAGAATGTGTCGTAATTTTAACAATATTGCAGATCCATCTGACATTAATTCTATGTCTATGAGTGAAATATTACGTATTGCTATGTCAAGATTATAATTTTTTTCTTTTTGTGTTATGGGTAGTGCATTTTGTTTCAATACTGCATTGTAACTAGTTTTAGATTTTCCATATGTAAGTATATAGCTAGTAATCGTGTTTGTCAACTTTGTATTTGTCCTATTAATGGATTGTATCTGTTGGACAGAATAAAATAAATAAAATAAATAAAAGAAATCTTTATAGTAGTGTTTCTTATTTAGTAAAAGATTCTACTCACCTGAGAATATCTTTAGAAGATTTATTTCTTTGTTATTTGTTTAAAACTAACTACAATAAATTAATTTCACTTGTAATCTACTCTTTTATTTAATTTAACGTATAGAAAAACATCACTAATCACACATACAATCACATTAAAGATACTTAAATGTTAGATGCTATATTGGGTATTATAACTTTAGGGACATGTTGCTCTTCCTACAAATGAATACCCGCAGCTAAAAAAAAAATATGGGTCGATTACTTTTCACTGCTCTACATGCCTGCAATATTTCATCAAAATCGGAGGTGACCAGTTGGGTGGCTTTGCTTGTCGGAGTGAATATAAACACAGGACAAACTTCGATTGTAACCACTTTTCCATTAGTGGTATACAATATGTATAGGTATACAACTAATGTCATACAAGAACTCAAATAAATTTTATTTTATCACTAGAAAGAATTGCGGTAACATAATAGCCCAACGAAAGCGCATATATGTAAACTATTTCCATTAAACAGTAAATAGTATTTCAAATCTAGACGAGAATAGCACACTTTAAAGGTTAGATGGGGTCTTAAGTAAAGCTAAACGTTCCTCTCCAGCATTAAGCATACATATATTAGCATTGTTCATTTCAGGAATCCAACAATCATTATACATATATACATATACATTCAACGGCGAATATCAGATAAAACCATGTCCGGTACCGCGATTTCCTTGTAATGCAAGCATTGTTACAGAGATCTTAGTTGCCAGCACTCTTGTCCAACTCAAAAATGTATCTCCGTACGTTTGTATACCTCTATATAGCGTATTAGTACATGTCTCGGTTATTTCCATTGTTTCAGGCGGGCAGATAGCTGTGTTCTTCTCGACCGCGCTAAACGCTGTATAACAACGGGGACGTAGGCCAGAGGAGAAAAATATTCCACCTGTATATGCATACGGTCGGGGAGATAACACAAGGCATTACAAAATGCATTATGTTTTATGTAAATTGTTTCGATTGTGTAGCCATATTGGTGTGTCGTGTTGTTGTTCCTGTTGTTTCGGTTGTCCATTAGAAAAAAAAAGTGTTCGGTTTGAGTGAATAATGTCTGGTAGGATTTCGTGTCCAACGGCTACACAGATAAATAAATATACATAGGCGATTCGTCGCTTTCAGCGCTCTCATTTAATATTCGGAATTAATTGTTGCATATGTTCTCCCGATATGGAGAGATTTATACAGCACAAGGTTGGATTTATGTAGCAGGTATCAATTTGCACCATTAAGCTTTAAATTACCAACGTTTTTTTTATAATTAGAAGTTTCAAATTATAGCCACCGCCGAAGTTTCTATTAAAAGGTAATCCTACGTTGAATCTGCATATTAAAAAGCAGATTAGGAAGGATTAAAATAAGCAAGTTAGAAAGAAAAAAAGAATCGAAAAAATGGAATCAAAGAACTTGGTTTGCTTTCAAATTTCAAATACAACATTTGTACATAGTGACATGTAGATACAGAAGATTAATTAAGAAAGTTTTTAAATGTGTAATATTTTAATTAGACGATTACAATTGAATTCATGTCTTGAAATAGTGTCACGAGGGTAAATATAACCTCCGTAACTGGGGGTAGCTGGGGGTGACTCGCTTATTACTAGTAAAATAATTGAAATATTAATAAATTTAGAGGGTACCTACCTTTATCGACCCTGATTGGATGGGAACAACTAACTGATATATAACTATTTTTCTATTCTGTAAACTCTTTATTTCTAATTACTTGCTCCCGCACTCTCGCTACTACTCTTACTTCTATTCTACTGATTTACGTCCAGTCCTCCCCACTTTTAACATAGCGTCTTTGCTGAGTGGACGTAAATCGGCGAGCTCACACAATTCCTTACAATAATACATATTACTTAAAACTACTTAAAATATTAAAAATAATAATTTCGTGGCATTTCCCCCCCGTCCGACAAAATATGTCTCCGACATATTTGTATAAAAAGAACATAAAGAATGATACCGATCTTTTAGTTGTACCACTAAATCTTCGCGCAGAAATATTATTTTCATATCACAACGAACCTATTGCAGGTCATTTAGGTTACACAAAAACTCTTGACAAAATTCAAAAGCGCTACTTTTGGTATGGTTTAGCTAAGGATGTAAGAAAATATATTCGAGGTTGCCAGGACTGCCAAATACGTAAAGGTCCTACAAATGTTAAACCGGCGGGTTTACTACACCCTATCCCTGTCGGAGTCCCGTTCGAAATGGTGGGAATAGATCTTTTGGGTCCATTCAGGAGGTCGAGTTCCGGGAAAACTATGATAGTAGTGGCTACCGACTATGCTACGCGGTGGGCAGAGGCAAAAGCTCTTCCTAATGGCAAAGCCGAAGCCGTAGCGAGGTTTTTGTTAGAAAATATCATATGTAGACACGGTTCCCCGAAACAAATTTTAAGTGATAGAGGCGCTGTGTTCCAATCACAATTAGTGACAGAATTGTTACGCCTAATGGGTACTAACAGTCTGTTCACTACCAGTTATAAACCATCTACTAACGGTTTAACAGAACGGTTAAATAAAACAACTAACTGATATATAACTATTTTTCTATTCTGTAAACTCTTTATTTCTAATTACTTGCTCCCGCACTCTCGCTACTACTCTTACTTCTATTCTACTGATTTACGTCCAGTCCTCCCCACTTTTAACATAGCGTCTTTGCTGAGTGGACGTAAATCGGCGAGCTCACACAATTCCTTACAATAATACATATTACTTAAAACTACTTAAAATATTAAAAATAATAATTTCGTGGCATTAGGAACTACTAATCGCTAAGAACTCTTATTATTTGTGGCGATAGTATAAGGATTGTGGTTAAGATTATCTCTTTCCATGTATCGACATTCTATTTTAAGTTTATATTTTGTGTATACGCATTTTTATTTTTATATATAAGGTATGTCCACACTGAACCAAAAAGGTGCGTAAATATAATAAAAAGTACGTTAAACTAATAAATTTTTCATTAAAATTCGTCCAACGTACCCGTTTATCATTATAATTAATTTTCCTGTCACCTATAATCGCAAATATAATTTTCGGAAAGCGAACTTACCTTTACTCTATTCTGAATTATGTACCATAGATTGGTCATTTCTCCTACATACTAATAATGTTGATGACTGCTTAAGTGTGTTCTATAATCGTCTCTACTCCATAATCGACAAGTATGTACCTTTTAGTTATGCCACTCATCGACGTTATCCAGTTTGGTACACCAATACTATTAAACGTCTTATTAAAGTAAAGGAAAAATATTTTAAAAGATGGAGGCGCTCAAATATACCTTACGACTATAATGAATTTAAAAGAGTCAGGGAGTTATTAAAACATGAAACGAGGGTTGCCTACAGTGATTACCTTTGTAGAACCGAAAATAATATAATTGATAATCCACGATCGTTTTGGTCCTTTATACACGGCAAGAGATTGCAAACTAGGATACCAGGAGCAATGTTTTTGAATGATCAGGAAATATCACAACCTCAGAAAATAGTCAATGTGTTCGCTGATGAATTTTCAAAAAACTACTCTACAAGTTCAAGTGATGTTTCTCAGACGTTCACTTATAATCTCTCATTTGATGTGGGAAGCATTAGTCAGGAAGATATCTTAAAAAGTATTTTAAGGATACGTGATGACATGACTACACGCGAAGATCAAATACCTGGCTTCCTGGTGCGTGACTGTGCTGGCACTTTGGCTTATCCTTTGTCAATTATTTATAACTTAATTGTACGAACCTCAATGTTTCCGACCATCTGGAAAATAAGCAAAGTGATACCCGTTTTCAAAAAAGGTGATCGTTGTGATTTTAATAACTACAGGCCAATTAGTATAATATCAAATTTTGGCAAGATTTTGGAATATATTCTATACAACAGAATCTATAGAAACGTACATCAGTTTTTATCTACCCGGCAACATGGTTTTATGGCTGGTCGCTCCACGGTCACTAATTTAGCCTGCATCACACAGTACATTTCATCAGCTCTAGATAGGCGTCAGCAAGTTGATGTATTATATACGGATTTTAGCAGAGCATTTGACTCTATCGACCACAACATTCTTTTGACGAAAATAGATGGTTTTGGTTTCAGTCCGTCTTTTACCCAGTTGATGACATCTTATTTGTCAGAAAGAAAAGCATACGTGTTCTACAATGGATATTCGTCAGCATTATTTCCTATGGACTCTGGTGTTCCCCAAGGCTCCAATCTGGGACCTCTACTATTTAATATATATATATTAATGATCTCCTGCAGTCTCTTACATGTGAATGCTTAGGATATGCTGACGATCTGAAAATTTACAAGGTAATCAACACTGTTGATGACTGTATCAATTTGCAGGAAAATCTAGAGAAGGTGGAAAAATGGTGTATAGAGAACAAAATATCTTTAAATGTCAATAAATGTGCTGTGGTGTCATTTTCCAAAATAGTAAATCCACTGGTTTACACGTATATTATCAATTCGGAGTCTATAATACGACACACGCAGATGAAAGACCTCGGCGTAATATTTGACTGCCATCTGACTTTTAACGAACACATAGAGTCTATTTGTCTGTCTGCTTCTAGAAACCTAGGTTTTCTGATAAGATCTTGCAGAAATTTCAACAATATCCAGACTATGAAAACATTATATTGCACGCTCGTCAGAATTGTTCTATAATTTGGTGTCCCTACTACACTTTTCAACACTTAGCAATTGAAAGAATACAAAAGCGCTTTCTGAAATATTTGTCGTACAGAGTTACTGGAACATATCCTGAACGCAACTCCGATTATGCCACGTTACGTAATATTCATGGATTCAGTTCGTTATCCGACCGACGTACTTACTATAGTGCCAAGTTCTTATTGAATATACTTTTGAACAAGGTGGATTGCCCCTCACTGCTTGCCTTGGTGGACTTTAATGTGCCGTTTTTCACCACACGGAATACCACAACGTTTCGTGTTCCCCGTGCGCGAACTAATGTGTCGGTAAAATCCCCAATATCTCATATGACGAGAAACTTCAATGAACTGTATGCGGACTGTGAGTGAGTGTTATTTTGTCTATGTAACTTTTGATTTGCACTTTCTATTATGATATGGATACTTAATAGTTGAATGTAAGAATATGTACCTTTTGTATTTTTAAGTTAGTTTCAAATTTCATGTGATACCTTTAATTTTGTTTGTTATATTAGGATGATCTTTATTTCTATATTATGTTACTGCAACGCCATCAATCACTAATTTTCGTCCTGTAATTGGCTTGTTTGCTGTTGGACGTAATAAAGTACTATTACTATAAAGTACTATTACTATAATAAACCACCGTTTATTGTATTAACGAATAAGTACGTCCATGTATGTAATAAAGCATGTTATTGGTATAATGAACTAATTTGTGATAGTTCTAATCATTGTATTAATACTGAAGATTATCAAAATAATAACTTTAGTTTATTGAGATACATTGAGGTACATTGAGTTGGCTAAACAAATTCCATTTTTGATGTAGCTTAATTATTATATTAAAGAACCTCGTTCGTCAGTAATAAATAAATGCGTAGTGGATTATATACACTACCGATCATAAGTTTGATTGCATGTAATATATTGCGTTAAACGTACTAGGTACTATTTGAAAAAATTGCCTAAATATTTTTAAATATATAGTACCACGTTTAATGCAATTAATAGATGCGATGAAACTTATGATTGGTAGCGTAGATCAACTACTTTTTTTTAATAAAGTAGGCAAAAGCTAAATAAATCAGTTGCCAATGTATATATGTATTATTATAATTTTAATAGTTCATTTTATATACTGTATGCGATGTTTTAATTTTTTCAATTTCTGACTGAATTTGTGTAGATCTGGTTTTTATTATATTGTTAAAGAAACAAACATCTTAAAACGTTAATTACTAAACACTTCTAAACTAAATTAAATTCTAATTTTCTTAAATTTTAGTATTATAGGTACGTTTTTTCCGGTGAAAAAACGCAATGAAGTAATTAAACATAATGTATTTTAAACATTATAACAAATAGAGGACAAATATTATTAAATGAAGTGCAGTGGTACTTCCTAAGTGATTTATTTATCATGTATTCTACAAAATTATTGTGCTACCGGTTTCGGCGTTATTCAGCCTTATTTAGATGATTTACAAAACTGTGCAGCGGGCATACCTTATCCCGCACTGCATTAATAGGTAAGCAGGAATAAACTAACTATTATAAAGTGTAAATCACCTGAAGAAGGCTGAATAAAGCCGAAAGCGGTAGTGCAATGATTTTGCAGTACATGAAAAATAAATTGGGAAATACAACTTAACTTGGAAATCTTCGTAGCATATGTCAACTGTGCCTAATATATTTTTAAAGTTATACATAATTCCACGAAAATACACGAATGTTTCGGTTATTAGTGGGATTTTGTTTCTACCTACACTGAGAGGAATAGATTGTACTCTTTAACATAAATATAGTATACTTTAATATATTTTATAGCTCCTATAGGGACAATCATATTTTATATTACCGGTGACAATATCTGTATAGTAAATTTCTGTGAATAGTTTTTATTAACTCGTATGGTAAACTGAAAATATTTGAATATATTTTAGAAAATTTCTCAATACGAGTGATATGCAGCAAACCCGTTTTGATTAAGAAACACTCAAGATAATTTTTGGTCATTAATTAAATGTAAAAGGACACTTCATTAAGAAAAATAATACATATAATTTTGAAATATAGATAACATGAATGTATAAATCACATTTTATATTTCGTTCAGTATTACAAAATTTTTTATCACACATCATTTTACACGTTTTGAGGTTTTATCATTTTTGTGAATTCAAATCATTGACGTTTTTTGTCTGAAGATGTTCGATTAACGAGTAAAACATTTCGCAAAAGAATATTAAGTAAATAAATGTAGATTTGACAGAACTAAACTCGTTTTATTATATAAGTATTCATATTAAAATTAATAAATTTACTACTTAAATCGAAAAATAACTTAAAGCAATAGTTTTTTAACATCTTCGTGTAAATCGAGCGCTTTTGGTTTTAGTTTCACACGAAATTTGTCTGTAATTCTAAATAAGTATTTCTTAAGTATATTTAAAAAAAAAACGTGGCATATATATGCCTGTATTTGTTAAATTTTTTGTTCATGGAAATCCGAGCTCACAAAAAACTGTATGTCCCTACGTGAACAGATCCTATTCATAACAAATTGAATTTGTGCGTCACTGAGATTTATCTTACCAAAAAATGTAAACTAAGAAGGCATTCCGCAGGTTTCCGCACCTGAAAATGACTTTAATCTGTAGTTAGAAGTCTACAGGATATTTCAAAACCATTCTCGACACGGCGCTCGATGGCGCACAAAAGTTGTGCCCTATTTAAATTTTAAAAGCTAATTTTATATCTTCTTTCAAGATTTTCATTTGTTAATTATAATGAGGGAGTGAGCGACTCCATTCAACGGGAATACTATTGAATATAAACATAAATAAACAAATTTATATTAAATTTTGTGCAGTAAATAGCGACATAAGGCCATTATAAGTGTTACGGCAGAAATACTAGACCGATCAATTATCGACATTATTTCTCTGATTGTAAATCATGTATAGCAAAATTTGATATGCTTTTGTTATAAATATAGTAGCACACTATTAAGAAAGACATACTGAAAATAAAAACATATTTAGAGAAAATAAAAATTATAGGTTTTTTCCTCTCACTGTGCGGCGCCCCTGCATTAATGGAGAAGTGCGGTTATTTAACTTCACACATTGAGACCTGTCATTAAGAAAAATTCGCAATAGCGCTAGTGCACTCACGCGAAAGCCCATTGACCGCAACATATTAAGGGGCGACTCATGGTTCACGGAGTCAAAGGCTCTTGAAAAATCAAAAAGTACTAGAATTGTAATTAACCCTTGGTCGGTAGCATTGAAAATATCATCTGCTATACATAATAGAGCTGTAGTGCAACTATGGTAAGGGCGAAATCCTGATTGTATTTCGAGAGGCAAGTTGTTGGTGGATACGAACTCCCGGATTTGCCGTTCTAAAACTAGTTCCAAAATCTTAGAGATAACAGGTAATACTCTAAAAGGCCTTCTATCTTTAAATTCCTCTGTATCTGGTTTTTAGGGAGTGGAATAATAAGGGCTCGTTTCCAGCAATCAGAAAAACTATTCTGCTGGGTACATATATTTATAATCTGAGTGATAAAAGGTGCAATTAGTGGGAAGCACAAGCGAATCATTTTAATACCTATGTCATCATACCCTACTGCATTAGATTTAATTGTATTTATTATATTACAACTTACATCGCTGTCAACCAAAATAAAAGAGAAGGAATTCACAATATAATTTATGGGAGATATCACGGGTGCACTGGCGCTACTGTAGTGGATCAATGTCAAGGGGTTTGTCAGATCAGAAGGGTCCTTACAATTTCAGGCTTTAAATTCAATAAACTTAAACCATTCCATAGGATTTTTATACTACCCAACCGCGAAACGTAATCAAAATATGCAATTTTTTCAAATTTCAAAGTTTCATTTGCTAAATTTCTTAAAGATTTACAATAGTTCCAATGATTTACATTTTCTGTTCTTCGAAACCTGTTTTTTGCATCATCTCTCAGTTTCATAAGCAATTTTGCATTGTCGGTAAGCCAAGGAATGTATTTTTTAGTAAGCTTACATGTTATAACTGGAGTATATTTATCAAAGAGATTCAGAACAGTAAAGTTAAAGAAAGAAGGTATTCAGTTGCAACATTGACGCGAAGTTCACTGTTTGCAAGTCAGAGTGGAAGTCAAACATATTGATATTGTTAAAACTACGATAGGTTCAAGTACAAATTTCAAGAACATATAAACTTGCCAAAGGAAGAATATTTAGATGGAAGAAGATTGGCTTGCACGAGTCTGTGTGGTTTGCAGGTACAATAGTTCTTAGCGCCATTTCGCGTGCAATAAATACTTGTTTGGAGGCTGATCATGATCCCCACAAAGTCATCCCATATTGCAGCCGTGATTGGGTTTCGCCATAGTAAATAGAAATGAATGTATTAAGAGAAGAACGTTTACGTTTTAGAAGAAATCTTCGCAGCAAGTTTAGTGCAATGCTCCATTGACAGAAGATTATCTTGTATATGGAGTCCTCAAAACTTGACACTGTGACTACAAATTACTGATTGGCCGTTCACTTCTCAGTTGTAGTTCTCTATCAGTCTTTGCCTAGTGTGCAAATTTATGAAATTAGTTTTTTGAGTGCTTCATGCCAGTTTATTAGCCGAAAGCCATGTATGCAATCTATCCAAGGCATCATTTGCTCTATCCACCGCATTAGCGTCAGCAGAGATCACTATCGAAATATCATCTGCATACATAAAAATGTACATGTCATTAAGAAATGCGAGGATGTCATTTACATACAAATTAAATAAGGCCTCAGTATTGTATCTATCTTAATTGCTAGCATGAGATTACTTGAAAAACTATTTTCTATTTTAATTATAATTGGCTAAATATTTACACAATTGATAAGAATTTTATATTGATTGCTTTTAAAATATAAAGTTATTTAGCTGTCCCCATGAAAAGTGAAACACTGTAGATATCTTAAACTTTTACCATATGGATTTTTAAAATTACCCACAAACCCCATTATCATCACTTCTACGTAAACCATACGTTAATTAGATAAAACGATGTTACTTCAGAGGTTCGATTTAACCCTGCTGGTCTGTTCACATCTACTATACACTTGTATCGTTCGGGTCAATATGACCCGAAACATAAAAAGAAAGGAAACAAATTGCACATGTTACTAGTACTTGTTTATTTAATGCAAAACTAACAAATAATATTCTTAGAAACTTAGAAGTTACGGATAATAATGAAATATTGACATAAAAAGCTATTTTTATGTTTTACAATTTGGGCAAGAGTATGTACAGTGAGTTTTACAAAGATGTTTATGACACTTATTACATACTATATTTGTTTTATTGTCTTTAGTTGAAGGACAAAATTTACAACGGCTGCGCTTTAGAGTAGTTGCTTGTGGCACATTTATAACGGAACAAGATGCACTTCCAATGTTTTGAATTCTTTGCACAATATTTCGCGATTCCTCTGTTCTTGGCATATGTGTTCTGCTTCTTATGTGGTATTGTATGAGAGATTTTCCTAATTCTTCTAAAAATATTCTTCTTTTAGTTAGCTTGTTCGCGTTCCAATTTGGATCTATGCTCCTCCATAGAACAAAGGCATTATAAGCTGAAATATCAAGCATATTATAGAATACTATCATAGGCCAGCGATTTGTTTTACGCTTAGAGGTGTATGTGGTTATCAGCTGATCTAGAGTATCAACAGCTCCTTTGGTAGCGTTATAGTCTAATATAATTTGCGGTTTTTTGTCATCTCTGGTACTAATTTGTTTGTCGTGGTGTAAGGTAGACATCACAACTACGTTCTTGTTTTTTTTAGGAATATAGTTGACTACGGTAGCGTCATTCGTAAAATAAAAGGAACAACTATATACCTCTTTATTTACCATTGACTTTAGAAGCTCAGGTTTGTTTTTTCTTATAGTACCCAACATCGTTATTTTTCGTTTCAGAAGGAACTGCCCCAGATTGTAAGACGTAAAGAAATTATCGCAAGTTAGATTGTGACCTCTGAGTTCGCTACTAAGATCGCATACAACGCGCATGCCTTGATTTTTTTCAGGAGCTGCACCCGGTACTTTTCTTGTATATATTTGTAATTTCAAAGCATAAGAAGTTTCACTATCACAAAGGGTCCAAATTTTAATTCCATACTTTGCCGGTTTGCTGGGAATGTACTGTTTGAAAGGGCAGCGCCCTCTAAATGCTACTAACTGTTCGTCAACAGTAACATTTACTCCAACATTATACAATTTTGGAAAAACATCCACCCATTTCTCCCAGATTTCTCGAATAGGGGCAAGCTTATCAGTACGCCTTCTCTCTGGCCTTGTATTTCTGTCATCGAACCGAATTACACGAGATATCATGGAAAATGTTTCCAATGACATAGTTGCTCTAAATATATTTCTACCAGTTTCTTTATCCCACAAGCTTTTCGTAGATTCTCCATGTGACCGATAAACTCCAGCAAGTAACAACAATCCTACGTAAGCTTCAAAAACAGTACTATCTAATTTTTTCCGTATTTCTAATTCTCACCGTAAACCCTTCGTCCTTCGAGATTTGTCATTTCAATTATTGTATTTTCTACAGCATTAGGAAATGTAACTTGAAATGACGACTTGATGTCACTAATGCGGCTACTGGCATATCTTGTAATTCCTGGTGTTTGATGTATTACATTGGCAGCAGAAAAGCGACCACGTTGCTGCGGTTGTTCCGACTTCCATTCTATTCTTCCATCCTTTGAAGAACAACTTTGCACGTTTGTACTTAGATGCATATTATCGACTTCACCATCAGAACTGTCACTTCCAGATGCTTCACTTGTATGATCTTCATATTCGGAAATATCTTCATTACTGTCAGATGCTTCAATATGCGCTTGTAACATTTTGTCAGTCAAAAGTCTGCGACGTGCCATGTTGAATGTAAACTCGAATACTGAATTATAACTGCATTGATGCCTTGTTTTATAGTCTCAACATCGTTAGCAAGCACAGAGTTGTCAGCGCATACGTGTAGTGAACGTTTATGAAAGTATGCATATGGATATAGGCTATAAGACTCTATGGTCGCAGGTACAAGTACAGACTTGTTACTGTACTGTATATACATATATGTATGTCTAAAGTTTTTACTATATTTTTACTTCAAACAATATATTTTAGTTGAAAATATAATAAAATAAAGTTCGGGTCATATTGACCCAAACGGTATATGTGTAACATTTAGAAGTATACTAAAAAAAATACATAACATTCAAAAATGTAATATGAAATAACAAAGCCCTAACATTAACAAATAAAGTCAGCTGTGCCCAAACAGAAAAACAATTAAACAAAAACACAATTTAGGATTACAGTTTCTTTCGGGTCAAATAGACCCGAACGGTACAGCAGGGTTAAATGAAAATTGCGACATTTAAAAGAATCTTTATTCATGTATTCTGCTCATTTTAAATTAAAGCACCACCATTATTTCGTAACGACTTGCCCATTCATAAGCTTCAGTATACAAATAACATAATAAGTTTTCGTTTGTACGTAGAAAATAAATCGCGCTATGCTTCGCCGCGTTTTTTTATTAGCTTTTAACGCGAATTCCACCTCGCGTAATGTACAACGATCAATAACACGTCCCCGCACTGAACTAATCTTAAGGATTTCAGAGCGGTTCGCCTATATATTTTATGTATTTAACTCCCGACTCGGAGATATATTAAGACCGGAGCAAGAATTCCAACGTATATATGTACAACACGCAACATTGTCCGAATGGGTTCGTCAAATGAAATAAGTAATGGGCCGTCGGCTCGCTCACAATTTCCCCGGTAGATCGTTCGCGGTCCACGACTACGCGAGGCGAGAGCGCGCGTGGTCGGAAGAAACGAGCGCGCCTCTTTTGTTTCGCTCCCCTAGTCGACGACGCGACGGTAGTATATTTGTAATTAAGCGAGGTCAGGAACTCCTCGCGCTGCGGCTCGAAAGTCCGAAGGATCCGGCAAGCGTGCCGCGGTTCACCGTGCGTCCGTCTCTCGTTCGAATTAGTAGAATGGGAGGAGCGAAAATTATACAGTCCAGTTGCGAGCGGTTGCGCAGCGGAGCGGTAGAACTTTGATGTACGTATAAGGTCATCAGAAAGTTTACGTAGAAAAATAGAAGCGTAAATTAAGGACATTCTTCATTCGTACCTGACGCGCTGGAGGTGTTAAAACGGTCGATGGGTATTTTATGCGTGCGGCACGGTAAAGGAAGCGATCCAGATCGATTATTCTTTTTTCTAATCTCGTAAATCGATCACGGTTTGATTAATTATATTAAATTACATATTATCGGCGTTGCTATAATGAACTCTGTCAATGTATACGCTGGAAATTATTGCCACTGACGCAACGAACGTACATACGTAGTTAGAAATTATTCAAGGAGCTTATCTATTTTCATTCATAACTTCTGGTATGGAGAAAAATAATGATTAAGCTCCTTGCTACAGTGTTTGCTATAAATATAGTGTGCTATTTGCATCTACCTAGCAATTACCTCAGTACCTCACTATATTTTATCGATGTTTTATTATATCTTTTTAATTAAAACAAATTTTTCCTTTTCTCAGCATACGAGAAAAGAATCGTTTATCCTAATAAGTCCCAACTATTTTTTTTGTTTTGTTAGTTATTCGCCCTTTTTTTGTCGTTATATCATGCTAAGATGACAATCTCTAAATTTATATGTATGTCTGTATGTATTTATTAGATCCATTAGGCAATATAAAATATTACATTGGATACGTCATAACTAATTATAAAATAGATAAAAACAGAAAAAGGAAAAAAAAATTGAACACATTAAAAGAATGATACATTAAAAATACATATATATATGTGCAGGTAAGCCAACGTCACTCAAACAAAGCGAAAAACTCGTCAATGGAATACACAACATTTTCCAAAAGTAGATTCTTCACTCTGGATTTGCATAAGCGAGCCGTCTGACATGCTTTATACTCCTCCGACAGAGCATTGCAAAGTCTCAAACCTAAGCAGTCAGGAGAAACTGATGCCACCCGGTATTTTGCAAAAGGAATACAATAATTATTTCTGTTTCGTGTATAGTGAGAGTGTATGCCACAGTGTGTTATAAATTTGGATCTATTTGCATGAATATACCGCAAAAGCTCCAGAATAAAAATGCCTTGCAAAGTGAGCAATCCAAACTCCCGAAACAACCGTCTACAAGAAACATCCTGCCTAACGCCTGCCATGCAACGTACTAACCTCTTCTGCGCTAAAAAAACATCACCAACGTGAACAGACGAACCCCACAAACAAATACCATACAACAAACGTGAATGGACAACAGCGTAATAGAATTTGAGCATAGACTCTCGCCCAATCGCTTCACGCATACTTCGCATTTGAAGACATACAGTATTCAAACATGAAATCACACTAATACAATGACTCTCCCATGATAGATATTTGTCTACTTTTAAACCTAAAAATTTAGTTGAATCTACCTTCACTATATTCTCACCCAATATGGATAAATTAAAATCATGATCGTTCTTATTATGAATATTCCTAAAATGAATATAATTAGTTTTGGAACTGTTCAAATATAAACCATTATTGGAAAGCCAAGTTGCAGCATCATTTAAAAAATTATTGCAAGCGACTGCGGATGCCGTAAGATCATTATCCGCAATCAAGCTACAAGCATCATCAGCATACATGAGAATTTGGAAATCACCTAAAAACCCGACAATATCGTTAATAAACAATATAGACAAAACAGGTCCCAAAATGGATCCCTGTGGAACACCAACAGCCACTGGAAGCTTTGCCGATCGATATTTAAAGAAACAGTTAATTACATCCTAACTTTGTTTTCTTGTAGATATCGAAAACCATCAATAATAAGTATTCTATTGACGAATGCTTATAAAAATGAAAACGTCTCAGTGAAAGAACCAACATAGTTTATTTCACAGCGATGTAAGGATCTCCATTACAACATGGAATAGAGTTTCTTTAAAGATCACAACTTCCAAGATACTTACAATCGATACAAATTTGGGAGTCTTTTCAGGGTAACTATAACTAGTCCACAATGCGTTAAATGAATGACTGCTTAGAAATCCCTCATTACAAAATCTTCTAATCTAAGATTTAAAGTAAAACGCTGGGTTGCTTTTAATGCTGGTGTTCCCAAACCTTTTCTTGAGAGGTGCATGTATGTATGTCCCTGTCTGGTCACTAAAATATGAATATCAGCAATATGAACTGTCTGTTTGCCCTATTTGTATCCTGTCCTAACTTACCTAGCACAGTTGCATGTGAATATTATACTTGCTAAGAAATGTTTTTATTGTCCCATATACAGGAATTAATTCCTTTATATCATTTTCGTAAAAAGGGTAAAAAGAGGATGGAAAATAGGCACAGATCATTACCTGGTAGAACTGAAAATTAAGGAATTATTAATACAGCAAACAATTGGTAAAAGTGTAAACAATTGTAAAGTAAACAAAAAAAAAAATATTAAAGTGTATAAATTATTGGATGGAGAAACAAGGTTGAAATACAGCAACGAGTTAGATTAGAGATTGAATAGATAATAATATGGGAGGATATAACTGATCTGGAGGTCCTACGGAAGATGTTTAAGAAGGAAATAATAAGAGTAGGTATAGAGGTATGCGGCACAACAACCACAGGAGATCGGAAATGTACAGCGTGGTGGGACAACAAAATTAAATTTGAAATTAAAAAGAAAAAAATATAATGGAAATACTATTTAAACCAAAAAAACGAACAAAACTATGAACTATACAAGGAACAGAGGAAACAAGTGAAGAAGGTAGTACTGGAAGCGAGAAGAAGGGAATAGGAAGAATTTGGAAACAAAATGGAACAAAATAGCAAAGAAAATATGAAACTATTATATAAAACCCTTAAAAGTTTAAGGAAAAACAACCAATCAGAGGTCCAATATATACGACATGAGGAAAATAACCTAATAACAACAAATGAATTGATAATACAAAGATGGTATCAATATTTTAAAACCACATTAAATGGGGATGAGCAAACTATCGATGTACTAGCTGAAAATCACTGTGACATAATGGAAAATGAAGAAGAGAGGGAAATAACAATAGAAGAAGTGGAAGAGGCAATAAAGAAACTCAAAAACAGGAAAGCAGCCGGTCAAGACCAAATCATGTCCGAATTATTAAAATATATGGGTAATACAGGTAATAGAATATTACACAAAATATAATAACACTTGCATGGCAGACGAACAAAATACCCAGGGACTGGTCGGTGGCCACAATCCTGCCTATATATAAGAAAGGTGATAGAACCAAGTGTACAAATTATAGACCGATCTCCTTAATCAATACTGCCAGTAAAGTTTATGAGTTAATTTTGGAAAAACGAGTTAGGAGAAAATTAGAAGAAACATTTGATGACAATCAAAGTGGTTTTAGACCTGATAGGGGAACTACCGATTTAATCTTTACTTTAAGGCAAATCGTGGAAAAAGCTGTAGCATACAATAGCAAAGTGTATATGGGCTTTATAGATCTAGAAAGAGCTTTTGATACCGCACCCCGAGAAAGAATATAGAAGATACTCGAAGACAGAGGAACAGGAAAGAAACTACTGAAAGCAATCAAAAGTATTTATGATTGTACACGAAACATTGTAAGAACAAATAATACACCCTCCCAAGAATTTATAACAACTAGGGGTGTTAAACAGGGTGGTACTATAAGTCCAGTTTTGTTCATCTCACTAATGGATGAAATCGGGAAAAAATGTCGAAGAGAAACTAAGGGATACAGAGTGGGAGTAAAAAATCTATCTCAAATTGTTATTAGTGAACTAATGTATGCAGATGATCTCGTAATCCTGGCTAACACAAAAGCAGACCTACAGGAAAGTATAAAAATATGGAATCGAGAAATTAAAAACTTCGGATTGAGAATTAATGAGGGAAAAACAGAGGTAATGGTAATTTCAAGAAATCCAGAAATAATAAACATAGAAGTGGACGATGTGACCTTAACACAAAGTGATAACTTTAATTACTTGGGAACTATCATAAACACAATGGGTGAAATGGAACATGAAATTAATAACAGAATAGTAAATGTGAATAAATGCTTTTATGCACTCAAACACAGTTTTATCAGAAAAAAAGAGGTATCGGACAAGACAAAAATAAAAATTTATAACTCTGTGTTTGTTCCTATCTTGACATATGGATGTGAAACGTGGTCATTAAGTGAGTCACAAAAAAGTAAATTACAAGCGAGTGAAATGCGATATCTAAGAGCGGTCGCGGGAGTGTCTCGTAGAGACAGAATTAGAAACAGCTTGTTGCAGGAGCGGTATGAGATAGTGCCAGTGGTACAAAAAATTGAGAGGAGACAGTTACAGTGGTTTGGACATAGTTCACGAATGGACAATAGTAGAAAAGTAAAACACATATGAACAGCTGGAATTGATAAGAAGCGGGCAAGAGGAAGACCGGCTCAAACATGGAACGCGCAGGTTGCTAAAATCTTAAAGGAGAGAAGTACAAGTTGGTGTGAAGCAAAGCGGATGGCTCAAGATCGTGCTGCATGGCGGATTTTCTGCAATGCACCTCTACACCTTTGAAGGTAGAAGAGGACGGATTATGTATGTATGTATCATTTTCGTCCAAGCTTATGAATTTGACTTCATCAATCGGATTACCGTAAAAGAAAGCAGTTTCTTATTATTAATACCTTGAATTAATCAAAGATAGGTTGAATGCGATGAAAAATACACGCCATTGAAGGTTATGCTACTTGAATATCTTTTCGGTTCTATAATTATACTATTATACATATTGCTGTGACAATTATGAAAATGTGAATTATATAAAATTAAATTAATGCTTGTGACCAAATGTCTGAAAATAAATTATTAAGTTGAGCGCCAACTCTAAAATAGAGTAAAAATTGCTTGAAGAGCATGGGATTCAAAATCCCAGTGGTCACCTTCTGAAGGTAAACCTTAAGAAACTGAAAGTGGGTGAAAAATTTACCACGATGTGGGGAAACAAATTAAAACAACAAAATTTGAATTATGAACTTAATACGAACTTTAATAATAAAAAAAAAAACAAATAGGAAGAAATTTAAAACCTTAGATTAATTAAAATCCAGGCTTAAAAGAAAACTCCCTATATTTAACGTGAAAATAACAAAATTAAGAAAATTTAGAAATATAAAATTTTATACACCACGTGTAAATCGCAAAATGGCGTTCTCAGGTGAACGTCTTTAACCTTAAATACTTAAAACTGCTCAATTGTCATCAGCTATTAAAAAGCAAGGTAAAAATACCTTCAAAACAGTGAACTACTATCAAATCTAATTGAAAAGGGAAAAGAATGAATCAAAAATTAATTAAATATCAAATAAAAAAAATGAACTCTCAAAAAGTAAAATTAAATCAGCCATAACTAACTATTTGGAATTCCAAATATTATACAAAGAAAATTAAGTGAATTGAGTGTAAGATGCCTCTACTAAGGTTAGATTTGTAAAAATCAAAAATGACACGCGGAAACAAAATGTCTTCAAACGACATAAATTTACAGCGCTCAGGAAAAAGAACTCACCTCAGCAGAGTCACCTGGTACACTACCTTCTCTCTCCCGCAAGCGAGCAATCGCCGGCCCAAGAGAAGCGCACGCAACAGCGGCGATCTTACACGGTGACATGACTTAAACCAGGCAAACAAACATATAAAACAAGAAACTGAGCTAAATGAAAATTACATAGCGGTAAAACAAAACTAAAAATGATATTAATAAGAATTTTTCAACATGTTTCAAAGTAACTTAATACTAACTTAACTTTTACGAAAAATTTAGTGTCTTTTAAAAATCTTCTTGAAACAGCTGACTTGGACGAAGGGGTCAACGCACTCGCGCACAGTTTTTCATCCCCTTTTTCCACAGCACATCTCCCGATTATAAAAGAAAAAAATTGCACTTGAAAAGTGTCATTGTTTTGCTTTTAAAATCGCACGCACACAAAAGAAAAAACAAAAATTGACAGTCCGAACAACGAAAAATAAAAAAAAATAAAAATCCTGTCTCCGCACACAGGGGTGAAAACGTCACTTCCGGGCGGCGAACTACCCGGGGTCGTGGTGAAAGTTCTGGAGGGCAGAGATGTGGTACCGACCTTTGTTCTGGGTACCGTCCAAAGTGTGCAGTTCGTAGGTGACCCCATCAAACACACGGGCCACTCTGTACGGTCCAACAAACGGAAGTTCCAGCTTTTGGCAGGTTTGCTGGTCACGTCTTCCCAAACGATATCGACGCACCAGGACTTGGTCGCCGACATAGAACCGGGTACGCTTGGTGATCTTGGCATTTTCTTGGCGGACATAACGTTGTCCCCTTTGTTGAATCTTCCTTCTGGCTTCCTCTGTACGTGCCTCCACGTATACATCCTCCTCGAGAAGGTTCCACGGGCGACTAGGCAACCTTCCATACATTAAAGTGTATGGGCACTCCTCCGTGGTGGTGTTGGGAGTGTTGTTTATCCAATTTTCGATGTTTTGGACGTGGCGGACCCAATCAGGATGGCGTTGATGGGTTTGCATCCTGAGAAACTTGACGACTTCCTGGATGTATCTCTCGCAAGGATTCCCACAAGGATGACGTATAGAACAGAAAGAAACACAAACATCACGCTCATTCATGGCGTCAACAAAACGATGCGTGTTGAAATAAGTGGCATTGTCAGCAAGAATGCGGCGCATTTTTCCTTGATTTCGTATAAAATTGTCAATACAACGGATTGCTGTATCAGTGTTGTAATATCTGGTGGGAAAGAGTCTTACGTATTTGGTGAAAACATCTACCATGACGAAAATGTTGCGGTAGCCATAATGTCCAGGTATGAGATTTCCAAGAAAGTCGACGGCGACGAGGTCGAGTTTGTTCTCTACAACTATGCTTTTGATGACGTTTTGGCACGTGCGGTTCTTGGTTTTTCCAAGTTGACACTGAAGACATGTGCGGACGATTGACTTGGCAATTGTTTTGTCCCTTTTGGCGAAGAAAGCTTCTCGAAAGGTGAGCCAAAGTTTGTGTCCTCCGATGTGTCCCAGGGTTTGATGTATTTCTTCCATCGCCTGACGTGCGAAAACCTCGGTGAGTACAACGTTGAACTGATCTCGGATCCGCTTCATCAGAATCCCATCTCGGATGACAAACTCCTTGTACTCATCCCGGTGGACTAATGCCTCTCGTATCTGAACGAAACAATCATCTTGCTGCACTTCATTGATCCTGACAAAGTCAAATAACCCCTCGGCTTCATACATGTTGTATGTGTTTACCTCAACGTGGTTGAAATGGCTCTTCAGATTGTGCATACGAGATATAGCATCAGCTGTTACATTCAAATCTCCTCTTATGTGTCTTATTTCAAAAACATATTCTGATAATAATAAAGACCATCGATAAATTCGGTTGTTTGAGAACCGAGTTGACATTAAAGATGTTAATGCAGCATGATCTGACTCAATTATGAATTTCTTTCCTAGTAAATAAAATCTTAACTTGCTCACTGCATGAACTACAGCAAGCATTTCCTTTTCCGATACAGTGTACCTTAACTCATAATTTTTCAAAATTCTGGAGACAAAACAAATTGGTTCTTCTCCATTTCTACCAATTTGAATCAAAACACCACTGATGGCTGTATCACTGGCATCGACACGTAACAAAAACTCTTTACTAAAATCTGGCAATAATAAACATAATGAACGATGAAATTCTGACTTTACCTTTTCAAATGCTTCTAATCTTTCTTTTGTCCATGTGAACTTTTCATTCTTTCTTAACAATTCAAATAAAGGTGCACTGATGTGTGCTAATCTTGGAACAAACCTTTTGTAGTAATTGACTACACCAAGAAAACCTCTTAATAACTTTATGTTGCTAGGTCTAGGGTACTTTTTGATGACGTCTAGCCTAGATTTATCTACTCTGACATAATTCTCTGTTAAATCATATCCTAAAAACTTTACTTCATGCTTTACAAACTCACATTTTCATAAATTCACTTTTAATCCATTTCTAGCTAAAACTTCAATAACTTTGCGCAAATGCACTAAATGTTCATCTAAACTCTGACTAAAAATTAAAATATCATCGATGTAATGAGCTACAAACGAATTGTATGGTTCTAAAATCTGTTGCATTGCCCGTATCAACGCGGCAGCCGAACTACTTAAACCATAAGGTACAACCTTAAACTGATACACATTTCCATCAACCATAAATCCACAAAACTTTCTAGATTCTTCGTTCAACGGTACCAACCAAAAAGAGCTCTTTAAATCTAGCTTTGTAAAATAATTCGCATTTGTACACCTTGCCAACAATGTTTCAACCGTGACTGGAGTTTCGAACTGCGGTCGTGTGCGTTCATTCAGACGTCGGGCATCAAGACACAAACGGATGTCTCCATTCTTCTTTTGGACGACGACTAAAGGATTGACGTACCTTGTTCTTCCACGTTCAATTATCCCATCTTGAAGCATTTGGGATACCTCAACTCTGACTTTTTCTTGCATGTTTTTGGGAATTGGATAGTTCTTGATTTTGAAAGGTTTCGATTCATCTACTTCTAAAGAATGTTCATAACCAACTGCTAAACTCGGGAATTTATCAACTAGAGAAATGTACTGTTTTAAAATTTCTTTGACTTTAAATTCAAACTTTTCATCACAATCAATCTTGAATTCATTTAAATCATCTGGGAATTCAATCTGGGAATTGTTTGCTTCTAACTCTACTACTTCATCAACAACTTCTTCTTCTTTAACCTCATCAACTAATTCACTACCCTGTATATCGTTTTCCAAACAATCACTTTTCAATAACTCTAAATTCACATTTTCTTTCTCTTTTCTTAAACAATTTAAAATCCTCTCCTCACTAGGAGTCTCATCACACCAATTAATTCTCTCCTCTCCTATCTGAATTAGTCTCTTATCAACATCTACCACCGCTCTCATCTTGTCTAACAAATCAATCCCAATAATTCCATCTCTTTTTAAACCTTTTAATGAAATAAACTCTCCCAGAAAAGTTGAATTTTGTAATTTGAATTCTACGACAAAAACTCTGTTGATGGCAGCAATTATCTTTTTTGTAGCAGTAATAATTGTAATTTTTCGAGTTGGAATGAATTTCCCTACTTTTTCTTTCTCTAGCAATTTTACTTTCTCTTCGTCTAAAATTGAAACCTCACTTCCCGTATCTACTAAACATCTTAAAACATTCTTTCCAAACATTGCATTTACATGTGGCAAATCTGAATTGATTGATCTTAAATCATTTTGTAAAATGGTGTACAATTCTTTCTTTTTGGTTGGATTTTCTAAAAATCCTGCCCACGAGCTTCATCGAGTAGTTCTTTCGGCTTTGTTTGAACCTTTTGCTCATTTAAATTAGACCTAGTGTCTTTGTGAATTGCGCCAGTGCTGTTTGATATCTGATTTGTTTGAATTTGATTAACGTAGCGATTTGAATTCCACTGCACAGAATCTCTAGGCAAAACTTTGTCAGCTGACTTAATTGAATTCTGATTTTGTGGGGAAGCCACTTGATTGACGTTTGACCTTGTCTGGACATCGTGACGGTCATTTTGGTGCGTTGTGGATACCTGAGGCACATTCTGATTGTTTGAATTTGGACTCTGACGTCCACCATTTCTAGGAGTGAAAGACTGTCTCCTGTTGAAATAGGGAGCTGGTCTCTGATTTACATTAGCTCGCGAATACTGTTGACGGTTAAAACCATCATTACTCGAACTGCCAGTTGCCTGATTGTGGTTGACATGGCCTTCAGGACTTCGCGATTTGCTAGGATTTACCTTGCATTGTTCCGCTTGATCTAATCTCTTCATTAGTTCCAACAATTGACTAACAGAGGTTATATTTTGCATCGCAATGGCTTGAGTGACCTCAGGCTCAAAATGCCTGGATAATTGCGTGATCAAATCAGATTCCAAAACGGGTGGTGTTAAAAATTTGAGAATATTGATTTTCTTTATGACATAGACTTCTCTACCATCTAATCCGCACTTATTATAAGAACCTAAGAATAAATTTGTTCTCACCCTTTGTTGAATCGCTTGACTCCAGTATTGTCGTTGAAATACATCTTGGAAGTGGTCCCAGGAATTGATCGTATCTGCGACGAAGTCAAACCAGGATCTCGCTTCATCCTTCATGGCGTTGCGGGCGATCCGCAGCTTGTTTCTTTCTCCCGGTACGGATTCTAAAAATTCGTTCAAATTTCTTAGAAACGCCATTGGATTGGGCGTTACCGAACCAAAAAATTTCGGTAACTGTTCCATTTGAACAGGCATTGACAAAATACTGTTGCCAAACTGATTGACATTGGGAATTTCTTGAATTGATGAAATTTTTCTGTTTATTTGTTCTTCTGCTCTTTCCACACTCTCAGCAATCTTTTCCTTCACTTCGCATTCTATTTTTCTGACTCTTTCTTCAACCACATATTCTCTCTCATCCCATTTATTTTTCATTCCTTTTATCTCTTTCTGACAATGTTTAATTGATATTTCATTAGCTGTTGATCTTATTGTATTATCTAATACTTTATTCTCTACTTTCTTAACGTTTTCATCTACTCTTATGATTTCTGATCTAAAATCACTCCTTATCTCATCAATCTGTCTCTGTATCCCTTTTGTTACATTCATAATCTCATTAAACATCATCATCACATCTTTCATTCCTATACTTTCCTCAGAGTTTTCCGTCTCACCCCGTTCCAACGTCTCGATGTGGGACTCCCTCACATCCGTCAAAGGTGCTTGTGGAAGCTCCATCTGTTTGCTCTCCTTTTCCTCAGGAAATGAATCCTCCGAATACGTCTTGTTTAGCACGGTTGCCACAGATTCCTCGCTCCTGTACCTGGATTGCTCCCTCCAGGTTCCTTCTGGGACGAACAATTTGTCCTGTGCTTGGTTCTCTCCAGACATTTCGACGATTTTCAAAATTTATTAAACACAACAGGTATTAGTTTCCCCGAAACAGTTGAAAAATTCACGAAACCTCGTGCAGGGAAAATTACAAAGCAAATCGTGGCCAAAAAGAATCAAAACAACAATGAATCGTGGCCCCACGTTGGGCGCCAAATAACTATGCTGTGACAATTATGAAAATGTGAATTATATAAAATTAAATTAATGCTTGTGACCAAATGTCTGAAAATAAATTATTAAGTTGAGCGCCAACTCTAAAATAGAGTAAAAATTGCTTGAAGAGCATGGGATTCAAAATCCCAGTGGTCACCTTCTGAAGGTAAACCTTAAGAAACTGAAAGTGGGTGAAAAATTTACCACGATGTGGGGAAACAAATTAAAACAACAAAATTTGAATTATGAACTTAATACGAACTTTAATAATAAAAAAAAAAACAAATAGGAAGAAATTTAAAACCTTAGATTAATTAAAATCCAGGCTTAAAAGAAAACTCCCTATATTTAACGTGAAAATAACAAAATTAAGAAAATTTAGAAATATAAAATTTTATACACCACGTGTAAATCGCAAAATGGCGTTCTCAGGTGAACGTCTTTAACCTTAAATACTTAAAACTGCTCAATTGTCATCAGCTATTAAAAAGCAAGGTAAAAATACCTTCAAAACAGTGAACTACTATCAAATCTAATTGAAAAGGGAAAAGAATGAATCAAAAATTAATTAAATATCAAATAAAAAAAATGAACTCTCAAAAAGTAAAATTAAATCAGCCATAACTAACTATTTGGAATTCCAAATATTATACAAAGAAAATTAAGTGAATTGAGTGTAAGATGCCTCTACTAAGGTTAGATTTGTAAAAATCAAAAATGACACGCGGAAACAAAATGTCTTCAAACGACATAAATTTACAGCGCTCAGGAAAAAGAACTCACCTCAGCAGAGTCACCTGGTACACTACCTTCTCTCTCCCGCAAGCGAGCAATCGCCGGCCCAAGAGAAGCGCACGCAACAGCGGCGATCTTACACGGTGACATGACTTAAACCAGGCAAACAAACATATAAAACAAGAAACTGAGCTAAATGAAAATTACATAGCGGTAAAACAAAACTAAAAATGATATTAATAAGAATTTTTCAACATGTTTCAAAGTAACTTAATACTAACTTAACTTTTACGAAAAATTTAGTGTCTTTTAAAAATCTTCTTGAAACAGCTGACTTGGACGAAGGGGTCAACGCACTCACGCACAGTTTTTCATCCCCTTTTTCCACAGCAATATGCATACCAGCATACCGATAATACTGTAATTTAATAAAAAAAATTAATTACACATAAGTACATTGATACATGTAAAACTAATAAGATTCCAGTAAACAACTTCTGTAAAAGAAAGGCAACGAACTACGCTGTAAGATAAAAAACGATCACACAAGCGACCGACAACGCAGATTTGCTGCTCCACTCTAACCGATTCTAATTTTTATTGATTATATTAAATAAATCCCACTTACTGCTGCGCTTGTACAATAAGCTGCATTCTCTATCTACTTACACTGAGCAAATATTTTCTCTAGCTAGGAAAATTCATCGAAACAAAAGTTTTCTTGAATTAAAACTTTCAATTTTCTTAGTGGTAAAAGATTTACTTACAATACAATTATTTCATTTTCACTATAAGAAAATTTTGTCAAAGCAGTATTTTGTTTTGAATTCAGAATGCATTTTCCTGTGTGTACAGTCAAGGAATGTCGGATAAGGAAATCCTACGTCACGGAAAATGAAAATGTGAAAAACATTCCATGTAAAATGATTTATTCTGCCTTCGCTTCATATCAAGTTGGACATTATGAAAAACTTTGTAAAAGCTCTGGGCAAAGAAGGTCAGTCCTTTATTCATTTGAAAAAAAGGTTTCCTAATTCAAGCGAAGCAGAGCTGAAAGAAGATATATTTGTTAGACCACAAATAAGAAAATTGTTGAAAGATCCAATTTTTGACACCAAATTCACAAATATCGAATTATTTGCTCGGTCCTCTTTCAAAGCAATTCTGAAGGGCATTTCAGGCAACGGAAAAGTGTCGAATTTCGCTTAGAATTCACTTTTTACGTTGTCACCTTGCTATCTTTCCAGAAAATTTGGGAGCCACAAGCGATGAGCAAGGTGGACGCTTTCTCCTAGACATCCATACGATGGAACACTGTTGTCAAGGTCGCTGGAACTCTTAAATGATGGCCGACTACTGCTGACGTTTTGTTAGGAAAAGCGAAGACACAGCAAACAAAACAAGAGCATCGTTTTCATATTTTCCGAATACCAAATTAGTTATAAACTAATTTAGACATTATATTAATATCCTATGCATTTATACATATAAAATAATACTTTGAGTTCTAAGGATCTAAATAATATGTGTATTAATTCTATCAGTGTTCGCCGGTAATATTTTAAATTCTGCTGTGTATCTAGAAAATGTGAGTTGATAGAGGAAAACTGATTTTATCAATGAATTCAGTATCCCAAAAATTAGGTAAATTGGCCCATTTACAAATCAGATGTAGAAAAAGGTTGAATTTATACATTATTGCATTAATACTAATACTATTATATAACAAACAAATCTAAATATTAAGCAATCCTTAGAAGAACATAATTATAACTGTTGTAAATTCTATATAAATTATAAAACTAAATGAAATGCAATGAACTAAAGCGGGCGATATAAAACTTTTATTTTTATAAGAAATTAGCATTATCGGTTATGCAGTGAACAATTTTAAATAAATAGCACAAAGAAATTAGTTTACTACCTTCTTGAAGGTTTACCTGAAGTTAAATTCTTGAAATAATGTCAAATATGAGAAATTATAGAAATACGTTCATGTTTTATATAATATAAATATTTGATTTCTTTTCTGAATCAAAGCGATGTTTCTAGCATGACGGCACCTATACAACAAACGCAATAGTATTCAAGCTTATTACAAATTGACGTCAAATACACTCCGCCAAAAAAGTATCGCATAATTTAGTTTTGAATCATAAAAGTATCGCATAATCTTTGTTTGTAGCATAAAGTTGTAAATATACTTTAATGCGCTCTAAGATATAATTTCTATGATTGTTTAAATAAAATACAGGCCAAATAAAAACAAGAACTCATACTTGAGATTTTTATTAAAACAAGAAATTATAATTTTGGAAAGAAAAATGTCATAACAGTAGCTTTTAATACTGAGTATTGCCACCTCCGGCTCTTATGACCGCTCGCATTCGGTTTGGCAGAGATTCGATTAACCTCCGTATATAAGCCTGATCCAAATTCTCCCACTCGTCACGGAGAGCATTTGCTAGTCCATGCAGGTCCGCTGGGGCAACATTTTGGGTTCGTATCCGTCTGTGAAGGAGGTCCCACACGTGCTCGATAGGGTTCATGTCCGGACTTACCGCAGGCCAATCTAAAACTGGAATACCAACATCGTTAAGGTATTCCTGGACGATTATTGCAACATGCGGTCGTGCATTATCGTGCATTAACATGAATTCGTTTCCTATAATTGGCGCACATGGTACTACATGTTCTTCTAAAATGTCCGTTATATACCTGTGGGCAGTCAGTGTACCTCTGTCTGCTGGTACTAACTCTGTACGACCTGTTAAACAGATGCCTCCCCAAACCATAATAGAGCCACCAGCGAAATTAGGTCTAGGTCTGATATTACACTGCGAATAGCGCTCACCGTCTCGTCTGTACACTGAGATACGCCTATCTGAGGTGTAAAGACCAAATCTTGACTCATCTGTGAAGAGTATATTGGCCCAGTCATTAATGTTCCAATTTACATGTTCTCTGTCAAACCTTAAGCGAGCCACTCGGTGGTTCCTAGTGAGACGAGGGGTTGTTACAGCTACTCTAGCTCTTAATCCACCCTGTCGTAACCTATTCCGAATAGTTTGAGTACTCACACGAGTATTTCTGACTCTAGCCAAGTCGTTCTGCAATTGTCTCGCAGTTACATGTCTTCGACGTAATGCTTGTAGTAGTAAATAGCGGTCATCTTGGCGAGTAGAACATCTTGGACGACCTGGTACAGGTCTTCTACTGTAAATGCCTGTTTCCCTATATCTGGCTACGGCTCTAGTAACACTTGACTGATTGATGTTCATCAAATTAGCAACGTATGCTTGAGATCGTCCATCTTCGATTAAAGCAACTATAGCAGCCACTTGTTCTGAAGTTAAATTGCTCATTTTAGTTTTAAAAGCGTTGGTACAGAACTCTGACTTCGCACTTTAACATTTGTCCGTATAGGAAGACTTTCAATAAACAACTGAACAAACCTTACACATATGCATTTTTCTAAATGTGTTCTTTTAGAAAACAAAAAAGTAAAAACGCTAAGTTCCATTATTTTGTTAGTGTTTTTATAGTTCACATACACGAGGCAAACTTTTTGTGAACGTATAAAAATATCTTGGTTCATAAATGCCCTTTTTTAGTTTATGCGATACTTTTTTGGCGGAGTGTATAACTTAACCAGAGCATCAACGCTTTCAAAATCCTTACAAGATCGAATGATAAAAACTAGAAGTTTATGAGTGCCAGGTACTTTTATAATTTGTTCATTAAAGCGGAGCTACGCATCAAAGACCACTCCAAGATCTCTAATAGAATTAATCCTTTCGATGTTGATGCCATCCATGTTATATCGATAATCTAATACGTTGAATTAACATACAGATGTTAGTAAGTCTGTCGTATATGTTATTAATAAATATAATGAATAAAATTGGTTCAAGAGTCGAGCACTGGGGACTCCACTGTGGGCCGTATAAATATTGGATCAAATACCTTTGTATTCAACATACAACTGACGATTTGCTAGATAATCTCTTGCAATAAAATAATTTGATTACGGTGCAAACCAAAATTAGCTAACTTAGATAACGTGATTTTGAACATGATCAAACGCTTTGCTAATATCAATGCATACTACACTAGTTTGTTTTTTATTATTCATGTTTCCAGCAGTTAAGTAGAATAATAGAAATTAGTTACTGCAGAACGGTCTTTTACGAAACAATGTTGACCATGATGTATCAAAGGCGAATGTGTATCCCAGGAAATCAAATTGCTCAAAAATTACTCAATATTTTGTAAAGATATTTTATTATAACAATAAAAAAAGTTTATTTATATCTTCGGGTGTTATATAAATCTCAACATCATTTCCAATTCTAAAGTTTCAAACTTCTTGTTGACTTATCAGCTAAGATATTGTAAACATCGGTTGCGTTTGTAATGTCTATTTTATTTATTTTCGTTACGATATCTCCTGGTTGTAATCCAGCTAAATGTGCAGGTGATCCGTAGATAACTTTCCAAAGTAACACCTCATTCTTGATATTATTAGACACCGGTTGATTTCGTTGTTATCGCAAAAACATCGACATCCTAAACTTTAACCTATAATTTACTGTATTTCTATATGCCGATAATTATTAACAATATTCTTTCATCCAGGCTTGAAAAGTGGCACAATGTTTATTTACCTAGATAAACGTGAAAATGTGACATTTAAAGACAGTTTATTATGTAATAATAATTGGTGTTGATAAACTGAATGCCTGTCTACTTGCTATCTCATCGCATAATTTCTTATAAATGGTATTTTTGTTGCAGGTTCCACCTACCTTTAAATGCAGCCAACTCAACGTTCCGGAATGTGGAAATAGGTGAGTTTCAAAATTATTAGACAATATATATTTTATATATTTTTGATTGATTTTGGATTTGGCAGTTTTCTTGACACTGTTATTACTTGCTGCCCCACCACTTATCTACTTGTTTTTTAAATGCCTTTCTTAAATTTCTTAGTATTAAAGGTATATACAGAGTTAGTAAAAAGTCCCGGAACAGTCGAATAACTTTGTTATTTGAAAATTATGATTTCTGAAATTTGGTATGGGGGTATAGTTAATATAAATGCATTTTATGCAATACAGTTAATATTTTTTTCACTTCCGGTTTAATCGGCAATACGTCCAATTTTTTTTTTTTTTTAAATGGAACGCCCAGATTTTTTTAACACTTTTGAATGCAAAATAAAAAACTACGTTCAGGAAGTATTAAGATGTTTATTTTTATTCACAAGAAAACAGTTAAAAAATTAAAAAAGTGTCCTAATACAGAAAAATCAAGATACCTGTCTATTCAGGTTGCGATTACAATAATTGTTCAAAATGCTCTCCATTTACAATTTGACAAAAATGTAAACGGTCAGTAAAATTTCTTATTGAATTTTGTATTTGTTCTGGAGTGATGCGATTGGCTTCTTGAACTATTCTCTCTTCCAATTGTTCAAGATTATGGGGACGATTTTTGTACACTTGACATTTCATGTGACCCCAAAAGAAAAAATCTGATGGCGAGAGATCTGGCGAACGTGCTGGCCATTCGATTGCTCCTCTACGTCCGATCCAACGTCCCGGAAAAATTTCATTCAAATAATCGCGGACATTATGGGCAAAATAGGGGGGAGCTCCATCTTGTTCAAACCAAAAATGTGCATTAGGGTGATCACCTATGTTTGCATTTGGAAAGAGGGCCGCAAGTGCTGGAACAACCTCATTTCGCAATAAATTTAAGTAGACGTTGCCAGTTAAATTTCCTCTTATAAAAAATGGTCCAATGATGTTGTTGCCAGCAAGACCAGCCCAGACATTCACCTTTTGAGGACGCTGTGTATGGACTTTTTCAATCCAATGCGGATTTTCAATTGACCAGTAGCGACAATTATGTCTGTTCACAGTGCCGTTGAGACAGAACGTTGCATCATCTTAAAAAATGATGTGATCTAAAACATTAGGCTGCTGCTCGATCAATTCCGTCATTGTTTCGCAAAATTGTAGTCTACGATCTGGATCATCTTCAGTTAACTCATGGACGGGATACATTTTATAGGCTTTCATTCTTGCTGATTTAAGAATCGTATGAGCAGATTTTTGAGAGATCTCATGAATTTGACCTAATTCTGTTGTGGACACGTGATGATTTTCTTCCACTGTAAGTAACATATTCAAACTAGTTTCTTCATCTGTTGCTGTTAATGGACGTCCCCTTCTAGGTAAATCCTTCACCTGACGAAAGACTCAAACTTTTGAATTGTTCGGCATACCGTACTTTTACTAATGTGGCGATCCGGATAAACAGTATTAAACAAAATACGAACCTCTTCAAAAGAACGTTGACGATCACCGTACCCACGCATCATTAATATCTCAATTCGTTCTGATTCAGTAAGTTTTTCTGCCATTTTCAAATGTGTCAGTCTTTAAAATAAGTAAATTTATAGCGATGCAAAAGTTAAAACGCTTTTAAAATTGTCAAATGTGACGGCAAAAAGAATGCAAACACTAAACAACAACTTTTTTCAAAGGTACCTTGATTTTTCTGTATTAGGACACTTTTTTAATTTTTTAACTGTTTTCTTGTGAATAAAAATAAACATCTTAATACTTCCTGAACGTAGTTTTTTATTTTGCATTCAAAAGTGTTAAAAAATCTGGGCGTTCCATTTAAAAAACAAAAGTTGGACGTATTGCCGATTAAACCGGAAGTGAAAAAAATATTAACTGTATTGCATAAAATGCATTTATATTAACTATACCCCCATACCAAATTTCAGAAATCATAATTTTCAAATAACAAAGTTATTCGACCTTTCCGGGACTTTTTACTAACCCTGTATATAAACATATTAGATAAACTGTAATTAAGTAGTCAATTTTAAAGTATTCCTAATGACAACAAAATTAAAGAAAACATAAAATATGTATTGGAACCCATTTTCATTTTTATTTAATTTTTAACGTTAAAAAATCAACACCAAGCTTTACATGAAGTAGGCGTCATTGGCTAATTATAACTAATCCTACATTTACCTTACAACTCCTCACCTTGGCTGTAGCTTTTGAAAAAAAGTTATGATGGATCGGTGATCATAACAACATAGCGTGCTTACTGCGTCACTGGTGGTTAGTTTGCCGAAAATATTTCATTAAATAAATGACGCACTAAATCATCCAATACCCTCAACGCTTGCCATTTCGTAACCACACCGCGCCGAAGTAATGCTCGTTGAAGCACCTTGTGATAAACAGACCATTAATTAATTGCACGATTGAAGCGGCGTGCGCGGCCTGCTGCTCTAATGACGGCGCAATTAATCCAGAAAAATTGATACACCCGAATTATTGTAAGCATCCGCGTACAATCTGAAACTATTAATTTTAATTTACGGACATATGTTTACTCTTAGGCGGTTGGTAAACGATCTGCTTGCGGACGCAAATTCATAATAACAATTAGTTAGGTTGGATTAATGCAGCTCCGGTTTAAGATCAACTTTTACGAACACCTTTTCGCAGTAGAATAGACGATTCACTATCTTCTTGAACGGTAAAGTTTAAAGTATTCAGCCTGTATTGTAAATATATCATGATAATTAATCCTTTTTTGTGGTTAAATAAAGGAATAATTTTTTTTTAAACGTTTCGACTATTTATTACAGTCGTTTTCAATTAAACTAAATCTGTAACATTTTTTTTTAAATTTGGAAAAAAAAAACGTATTCTAATTTAAATACTTACAATATTAACATAATAAAACATAACAACAGCCATTGTTTTACACATTCAAATTTTGTAAACGGCACAAGTACAAACAACAGGGACACTTAACATAAAGAATGAAAATCTATTGCGAAATGCTTGCGATACGAAAAGACAAAGTAAAAGAGAGTGCATACAAAACATGTCTAGTAAAAAGTTAAAATATAAAATAAGGATGTTATATGAAAATACAACAAGGGGCAAAAAAATTTAATTAAAATAACTGATTATATATTTTTGATAGATTATCAACCTCAACTCGGTTATTTACACTATTTTTTTCTGTTTTGATGTAAATCATTTCCAGAATGTTTGGTGAGTAATAATTTATTTTTTCTTTTATTTAACCAGCCTTATCACAAAGAGGGAATAATTATCTTGTTATCTTCTTGAATACAGGGCGGCGCACAGTGGATCGAAGTTGGTTCAAACCTGAGATAGCGTAAAAAAGCCAATCTTTCAGAATCATAATAAAATGTGTATAAGTGTATAGGAAATCACAGTATAAACAAGAAGATTGACGGAATATCGAACAGAAGGAAGTCTGAAAGTACATGTTCGGAGATGTTACGCTAAGAGTGTATTTCGACCATCCTCTTCAACTACTAAAATCTTCGGAATTAGAAATGATACGAAACTGCAATTTGCTCAGAATATACAATAACTATGTGTAATTCAACTAGCAAAATATTAGCAAATCATGTTTGTAACTAACTATACAATTACCATTTCTTGAAGATGGTGTTCTATGACTCTAAATTTCAACTTCTATTAGCTTTTTAAAAAAATGCCCAAATTTGCCCAAAAAAAGGAAAATTGTTTTGTCATCTAGGATCCTTCTACTACTTGCTCCAGTGATTTCAGGTGCTACTTCCCGCAACTTTTTAAAAAAAGATGTTTTGTTTATCGCATTACCGTTTCTAGCATTCTCATAAATGCATAAAATTTGTTATACCATTTCAGTGACTAACACTCCATGTATGTTTCATAATCTCTTAGTTCTCGGATTAAAGAGGGTATAAACCAATTAGCATAATTATGAATATCGGTCATATACCTACATTATGATACCTATTAAAGAAGTAGCATACTTTAATATTCCCCGCATTTATTGTATCGTTGACATTGTGTTATAATATTAAGTTAGAATTGTGAAATGTACTGTGTTAGCTTATAATAATCGATTAATAGAAGACAAACAAAATGGGGTATCTTTCTTTATATACTTGGTATGTTTGACTTCTTCGGTTCGCCTACACATTCTAAGAGTTATGCTCCTTCTAGGTGGATATGGTTTGTACTATATGCTAACCCCCATACATAAAATTCTATTGCATTGCACAGATATCATTCAACATGTTACTTCCTATAGGCAAACTTTCGGAAGAAGCTGCTGAAGTTCGAAATAAAGATCTTAAACACTTCAGGAAAAAAATAGCAGAAAATGTAGTCGTTCAGCTACTAACGAAGATATTTTGAAAAGACTACTTATCACATTCGATATTTCCCATTCAAGACGAAAATTAAACGGACATTTACTATACACAAAAACGTTTACAACACTGTTTAGAAGAAATTTCTATTTAAAACGGAGATACATAATTTTACATTATATATGCTCTTTATCTCTGCTTTAATAGTGTCCACACATTTAATCTATTAAGATACCAAAGCCCATGTTTCTATCTTAAATGTATTTAGTGATCACAATATTTTCCTGTTGCATAATATTGTAGTCTACATTATAAGTTCACACAGGAACAGCTACGAAACTTATACCTATATCAACAAATACGCTATTTCTTCGATTTATGCAGTCTCAAATACTATATACTTTCAGCTTCATTTTCATAAACAAGTAATGACAGTACAACCAATTTTTTTTTACTCGATGTAATATACAACCTTACCCATTCGACAAAATTTATTACCATTTCAGTCAATGTCTGCTTTTTACCGGCTTTTGATCCACTGTGCGGCGCAATAGTGTGACTAAAAGTAACATATCTCTTTTATTTCAAATAATTTCAAAGAATGGTTTTTGTGAAAATTGTGTGAGAACAGGAGGTCTACAATTTAAAAGTATTTTAGATTATATACGCTGTTTCATAAAAGCGATGCTATTTGTTTTTGCGCGCTTGGATGCCCCCAATAGTCTCCACACCAAGCCATGTTCTCACACAATTTTGACAAAAATTATTTTTTGCGATTATGTAATATAAGGGAGATATGTTACTTAGCCGCACTATTGCACCAGCCAATATGTTGAAGGTTGTATTCGGGTATTAACAATTTGATGTTTAAAAAGCTCTTTATAGTATAAAATTACTTTAATAGACTATATTTACTAAGAAGAGAGGTTAAAAAAACAAATTTGTCAACAAACAACATAATGCATCTTTAAACAATACGATTTTAGTGCAAATAATGCTAATAATAGCAGCTTAAAATTGTCTTTGCGATGCAGAACATAATTCTAGTCTAAGTTTTAATAAATAAGAAAGGACAAATCTGTAGTTAATATACGCTATAAATATATTAGCAACTCATTTTCTTTTACATATTGCTATGTACTGAATGTACCAACAAAAATGCCAAATGAAATTAAAAATGAAAAATTAAATTAGCTAGCTCAAATGATAACAATTTTTATAAGGCGCAAAAGAACAGTTAAACTCAGGGTTACTATCATGAAAAGTAAAATGTGGGTGAAAGAAATCTGACTTTCTTTTATTTACTCCAAAAATTTTAAGGTTTAATAAAAAACAAAAGAACAGTATTTTGAATGACATAAAAATTCAATAATTTTATTATTTAAAAAAAAAAGAAAAAAAATTAATTACAAACTTTGCAGAAAAAAAAACCTTGGACAAAAAGGTCCTGGTCTAAATCAAAACTGCATTTGACTTTATATTACAAAAGGATAATTCAAAATCCTTTTACAAAGCAACAGAAAACAAAAGTTCAGGAAGATAATAATTTTTTCTTTCAATTCAATCCACGTGGTCTCAATATTAAAACAACTAAATTAAACGTGGATAATTCAAGTAATTTAAATAAATGGAAAATAAAAGCAAGCACAATGCTTTTATTCACCCAACCCGAGGTGATTAATAAATAATTACAAATCAGAAAACTTAACAACGAACAAAAAAAATAACTCTTTAAACTTAAAATATCTTCCTGCACGTAAAAATAATAACAGATCTTATATCTAAATTGTGTACACAAAAATACAATATCAATTATTATTAAATGAGTTTCGTGATGAACGAAATAAAATCAGAAACGTGAATTCAAAACTTGAAATCAATAACCACAAAAATGTCGGCAATGAAATACAACTTTATATATTTACTTACTTTCGTATCGATCAAGGAACTGAATTCACAAGGTTAAACAACCGTATAAGTATAAAAATCTCAGCTGCGTGCGATGCACCGCACACAGATCTGTCCGCAAACGGACGAACTCGCAAAACAAAACACTATATATACAATACCAATGAACGCAAAATGTACACCTGACTGAAATTAATATAAACAACTGAACAATAACATAAACAAATTAAACAATCCAAAACAAAAAAAACTTAATTTACAAAACCCGGGGTGCCAGACCACAGCAATATGTAGAAGTGCTTTGCAATATACATCAGTTATCGTCAAATACATTTAGTCATCAAAGCAGATCGCAGCTCATATTGCTCGTTGCTTACAAGGGAAGCTCACGAACTGTAAATCACTGATTCTGATAATCAGAGTTTATAGATCCCTTGGGGTGTTGCTCAACGACACTCTCTGTTGCAGGAGAACTTACAGTTTAGGGGGTGCAATTAGACTTTGAAATTTGCCCCAAATTTTGTTTATCCAAAATAACTTTTGATTAGAAGACTAACCTGGCTTCATCAATAGAAGATCGCCGGTTACTAATTTAACAACGGACAAATTGACGTTGCGTATACAGTTCATCATAGATTTTTGACCGCATAGATCACGATATTTTATTACAGAAGTTTGAGGATATTTGTTTCGCTACAGGCAGCAGTTTGCCATCCTGTGTTAGGTGCAGATTTTTCTCCTCTGCTTTTTTCTGTTTCCTCCATCGAGTTTGAGATGGCGCTGTGTGGCAGCGAATTGTTCGGTTACTTGGCCGCGCACGGTTCGGCAACAGGTTTTATCTATGAGGGAATTTTTGCGTTTCCCGCTCTGTAATGCTTAATTTATTTCTTTTCTTGGGAAAAGGTCCGTTAGTGCGGTTATAATAGTTCAGACTATGAATTATTTTGGTAACCAGTTAACCTCTCCGTAGAGGATTTGTCCTATTAGCCATTTAATTACGGTTTTGTGCGGCTTGTGTTTTTGAGACGCAATTTTTGCTACGCCCTGAAGTATTTTGAGTACTCCACACTTTGTGGGCTTGTATTTGGTTTGTCGTTTATCTTATTGCTCGAGGTTCAGGCCTGTTTGTCGTGTATTTTCGTTTTTAGTATCACCGCTTAATTTTTACTGTGGTAGCATAACCTCCTAAGAGAACGTGATCACATGAGGTGCCCCGTGGAGGTCTTTTCCTGGCGATATACACGAACTCTGAGGATGAAACACCGTCTGTAAGACCGATCTGGTCCCTAGTGGGTTATTTCCATTTTATTTGTCCAAGAGTTCTGGTATTTTCATCCATTCATCGGGTGCGTTTCCATGCGTCGTCACTTCGTTTATTTCTCACACTTGTAGCTTGGCTGGGTATCCATAATCAATATTAAAATTTAATTACTTTGCGTTAATTCATTTCCACCGTTAGCGAACGTACATCTACGGAACTGTGAATTTTCACTAAAGCTTAGTTAACTTTAAATTTTCTTTTGTTTAGAAGAGAAATAGAGCCAGTTTAGAGACCTTTAATTCTAAAGTTTTATTTCATTTAATCTCTTCTGCAATTTCTGTATTGAATTGACCATTTTTGCTATTAAATATCATTACGATTTGTAGCTTTTTAGTTTTCTTATATTTGAGTTAATGTAACAAACATTGCAATTAATTTAATAAGTTTAATTTTGACATTTATGAATTTTTTGGGTAAATTTTAATCACCTTTTTTTCTATTTCTAAGTAAGCTAAATTGAAGTAGTTTCATTTAGTGTAAATCCTTCCTGAGCCGAAGGCTAGTTTTATTATTTCCTATCTTCAATTTTCCTGTCTGTTTCAAACCGACAAGCCATTGATTTGCTCACAATTTCATTTTAAAGGCGGCTACACACTCGCTGAGTCATATTATTATTAAAGGCGGTTGCACACCGTGTGCTAAATTTTTATTTTGTGTTTTTAAAGTACTTATAACTCGATCCTTTGTAAAAACTGTAAAACCCATAAGATCTTGACGGAGAGAGGCGTAGAGGATCCTAAGTTCTTTTTTGTGCCCACGTTACTTATCGCCTGGCTTTATCGGTCATAGCCGTTGACCTAAACAATTTCATATTGATTAAATTTTTGTTTAGATTAAACTTAATACCATTTAGCCTAGCTTACTTAGATTCATTATTTAAAAGAAATTAATTTAAGGCAAACATTTAGTTTATAATTAACTTTATCTCCCCACTTTACTTTTTCTAATAGACGAAACTTGTCCCGCCTTTACCTTTTTTTTTTATTTCGTGCAACCAACCCTGCGATTGGCATTTGTATGCCACCTTTTACCTTATTCACAATAAAACCTGTTCTCCTATTTTGAATTTCTTCTGTTTTCTTCCCTTCTGGAGAGGGGGTACGTAGTTAAATTTGCGCATCCTAGTACGTTGAAGTGATTTTATCCTGAGTCCCACGACTGTGGTGGGTGGCGCCCTCCAGTCAATCTGCAATCGCTCGCCGCGTGTGGTAAGCTCGATTTTAAGTTACTTGACTTGATCGACCATCTCTGACTGAGCATAGCGGCCACAATCATCCTTTATCTACCACCATCGACATTCTGCGTACGAGAGGATACGTTAGACTTGGGTACAGGTAGGTCTACGCTGGGGATTTATGAGCTCTCCTCCGCATACTTGTTTTCCCCCTGTATATTGTGCTTTTAAGTCCCATTGACTAGAGGTAACACCGTCTGAAAGTAAAATTTCTTTATATTCATATTGTCTAATGTAGGCCAAAGAAGCCAGTTAGCATTATGCACCACCATAATTCTCAAAAAGTAAGGTCCGAAGACTGCGCCGATCAAAAAACCACACCAAATAGTAACTCCTTGAGGATAAAGAGGTATCTCGATTAATGCTCTGGGATTTTTGGAAACCTAAATGCGGCAGTTCCTTCTGTTGATGAACCCACTGAGATTGCAGTAGGCTTCATCGCCAATACTGATTTTTCTAAAAGGTCAGGATTACTCGTCTGCATTTTTTCAGCAACCACCAAATGAAAGTTCAGCGTTGTTAATGAGAAACCTCTGAGCAGCGCGACCAAGACCAAATCGATCGATTCTGAAAAATATACGTTTAATGTGCGTCTTAATAGTATACTTCACAGCAAACATCATTCAATTGCTTCCAGTATCAAGAAGCTGCTACAAATCAGCAGTTAGTATTACATAAGAGCGGTTAAATTAATTTTTTTATTGGTCAATTTTGCACCTGCGCCCCGAAGGATTTTATAAGGTTAACAGCGCCTATTATCCGCATTTATACTGGACTTGTTATCTTAACTGTATATTATAATCGCATTTACTGAAATTGGTGTCCCGAAGTGATGAATAACAAAAACCCGTATGTCTGGAAGCCGAAGTAATCAGATGCAAACTAGCGTGATGAAAGGTAGTACCTGCAGAAGATGTGAAATTCGAACATGCCTAACGGGCCGCGTTTTATTATCGACGTATATCAATCACCTTATTGATCAATAACCGCTTACTTTTATGATTTATTACAGAAAATCATTAAGAAATTATGCTGAAACTACGGTCAGTCTGGCGGCGGTTATTCATGAGTATGAAGTGATTATAAAAATGCCTAGTGTTAGCATAAATAAAGTAACAAACACTATATTTAACAAATGGGAGGCAAAAAAGGGGGCCGTCACTGTGCAGCTATGTAATAGAAAAGTTTTTCACTCCTAGAAACTTACGATTCAATCGTAGATTTTGCAATACAAACATTACAGCCGCATTCTAACTACTTACATTAAATACCTATCCCCGTATAATTAATATAATTTGTTTGGGAATTTATTATGCCCTGTAAGAGAGAAAATTATAGAGAATTTATTGCGTTCCTGAACCGAGCCGTTAATTTTCTACGGGATCGGTGAAAACAAACACAATAACAACAAAGGTGTGTTCATATTCCGTTCGTAAAATATAACAAACAAACCATCATAAATAAACTTCTTATGGATTTTACACAGTTCTCATAACCTGTCATGCTTTACTCATTGATTATAATTGCCATACGCTAGAATTTCTTTCTTGGGCCAATGAAATATCATTCAATTATCTCGGCTAGCTACATTACCTATACTTACTGGTTTTCTATTATTTTCGTTGTTAAAGTTAATGGAATAGAAAAAGACAAAGACAGCAGCGGGTATGAATGACAGGATATATGTATACCATTTGAACACTCAATAATTATTATATTACATAGGCTTATTGGGTATTAGTGTATACCCTCCGGGTGAAAATATCCAATGATCGGCAATTCTCATGCTTTATAGTTGTTTCGTAATTACATGTTTTGTGATAGATCGCGCAAACAGTAAGACCTATATTACCATTATGCAAAAGTCATTGTGGAAGTTAAACCGGGTAATTTCACCGTTATGAACTTTGAAGCAATATAATAAGTATTGTTTTTAAGAAAGAAGAAAGACGAACCTTATTGTAAAATCACCAAGGTATGCAGCCTTGTATAAAGAAGAATAATTGATTTATGAAAGAAATCTTTAAATAACATTAAAAAACCAATATATGAAAAATATAATCCAAATATAGCAAGCTATTGTATAATTATAAAAATAAAATTTGTTTTTAGTTTTTAGTTATAGTACTGAAACTACACTGAGAAAAAAGAGGAATACTGAAAAGTAAATATTCAGTCCTCCCAATTAAATAGTATATTTAAATACGACACTGATGTTCTACATATTTAAGGTAAATAACACTAAATTTCTGAGTTATAATATTTGCTAGAGTTCACGAAGATGGCAACAATTATTGGGTATCAACAGCCTGTCGAGACAGAGGGAGAAATGAAAGACTCTATTTCCAGTCGCTAAGCTTTCGCCATTTAATTAAGGCTTCTTCAGAGTAACATCTACAAATCAAGGAAACAGTGGTGCTACTAACAACATCATCTGATATGTAACTAAATCTAAAAACTTACAGATTGAGTCTGGTAGCTACATTGTTGGAAAAAATTCTGAAGTTGTACCGTCACAGCGTACAATTAGCATGCCTTCCTCTTTTTCATAATGAGTATTAAAAGTAACTAAGTTATGAAATTAAAAGACACTTATCTAAGTATCAATGTAATATTTTTTCCAAAAAAGAAATAAATTGTAATTAAACCACAAGGTTAATTATTTACGTTTTACAACGGACTGGAACAATTAATGGTCGAAAATTTAAAATTCAACAAGATACAAAACACGTACATATTAAAATGCCAGCTGCAACTGACAAGGTTAGAAAAGGCGGGAAGTGCGCCTTTCCAGCAGGGGAAAGATTGGTAACACTGACGATTGTAACTGTATGTAAATAGGAAAATAAATAGTAAAACTAAGTACACTGTCGGTAATATTAAATAGTACATTCTGATATACTAGGTGTATTTGTGGTTGCATGATCTATTGTATCCATATGTATTATATAGGAGTATTCTGTCGGAGCCACCTTGCCGTTGCCGTGTTACCCTCTGTTTGTTTTTTAGTTAGTCACTGCGACCGGCACCGCTAGTGTGAAGAGAGTGTCCCTTGTTTTTCCTCATCTGCTTTTTTTCTCCCACATTGCCTAATTAATCGTTATGAATAAAATTAAATGCTCCCATTGCAATACTACAGCGGAATCGCATCTAATTGTGAACTGTTACATTTGTAACAAACCTTATAAAACTGAATGCGTAAACCTATCTAATGCGGAAGCTAGAAAAATCAACTCCAAGACTGGCCTGCTTTGGATGTGTACCGAGTGTTCCCAAATGGGAAATGATCTCGATTCTCTTAAATCCGTTACTGCGGCACTTAGAGACGAAATAAAAACACTGAAGTCTGCTTTAGAATCTCGTCCAGCGAATAACTCTCTCTTTGAGGCGGAAAAGATTATTCAGGAAGTTGCAGAGAGAGAGCGACGTAAGCGCAACATTGTTATTATTGGGCGTGAGGAAACCGCTTCTACTAATAAGGACCAGGTTGTGGCCGACACTGTGTTCTTGAAGGACCTTTGTACTATGCTGAATACTCCAGTAGCTGAATTGAAGCCATTTAGACTGGGAAAAGTCGACCCTACTATATCACCTCGATGTAGACCAATTAAAGTTACTCTGTCTTCTGAAGATGACGTTTATCTATTTTTGAAAAATATCAAAAAAATCAAATCTACGCCTGGTTTGGGAGGGATATCCATCTTTCGTGATCGTACGTCCATGCAAATGGAGCTACATAGGATTGCTAAGACTGAACTGGAGGACCGCAAAAGGAGAGGTGAATTGAATTTGCGAATAAAGTACAAACATGGTATTCCTGAAATTATTTCTTTAAACTAGATTCTCCCAACGATACCATTGATCTTAATATTTATTATCAAAATGCGCGCGGATTATGCTCTAAAACACATCTGTTTTATACTAATGTGTGTGAATTCATGTATGATATCATTGTTGTTACTGAATCCTGGCTTAATGTTTCTGTTCAAGACTACGAATTATTTCCTTCCAATTACAATGTCATTAGAGCTGATAGGAAATTTGACCGTATTGGTCGGTCGAGAGGTGGTGGAGTAATGCTTGCTTTACGTCGAGATATATCTTATTTAATCTTAGACACTTCTAATTTAAATGAGCTTGTACCACAGATTGATATTATTATGTGCCACTGTACATACACATATTTCAGTTTTTATATTGCTGTAGTTTATATTCCTCCTGATATTTCTACTTATGATTTTGAACTTTTTGTTGATGCTATTGAAGTTATGTTACTTAATAAGTCCACTTTACTTATTGGTGACTTCAATCTGTCACAGTTTGTATCGGCTACTATAAATTGTAACAAGACTAAGTATTTTCTTAATAGTTGTAAGTTATTGAATCTTTGTCAACTTAATACAATTTATAACTGTAATGGTTGTTTACTAGATTTGGTTTTATCTAATGTACATTGTAATATTGTGGTTGAGAATGAGCAATTACCTTTTGTCCCCATTGATAAGTACCATCCGGCTTTACATATTACCATGGAATGCAATACTGCATCGCGACCATTGCCATTTCCTATAGCTGATAATTTGGAATTCAATTTTCGTAGAGCTAATTTCCCTCAACTTTATAATGATCTTCTTGAAGCTGACTGGAGCCCTATTGAGCAGTTGAATGATGCTAACCTGGCGCTCATATGCTTTTATGACCTACTTTATGACATCCTGCGTCGTTCCGTTCCATATCGGAAACATAAAGTAAGCAAATATCCTTTCTGGTTTACGTCTACCATTATAAATAATTTAAAACTCAAGGACTACTACAGGAGGCGCTGGAAGTCTACTAAATGTCTGCACTGCGAATATCATTTCAAGCGTTTGCGTACTATATGTAAGCAGCTAATTACTGACGCATATTCCACCTATATCCAGATAACTGAGCAATCTCTAAGGGAAAACCCAAAGGATTTATTCAAGTATATTAATTACAGAAAAGGAAACACGAGAATTCCCGGAAAACTCTACTATAATGGCAATTTACTTGAATCACCTGAGCATATTGTTAATGCTTTCGCGTATCTCTTTTCTGCTACGCAGATTCCAGGTTCTCCTTCTTTTATTGAGACTTCCGATACTTACGCAAACACATTGCCATTTTCTATGTCAACCGTAACTGAGGATGCCGTACTGAAGAGAATGTTCGCTTTCCCATCAAAACTTACTTCTGGCGACGACTCGATTCCAAGTTTCTTGGTTCGTGACGCTAGATATGCACTGACAAAACCCTTGACAACTATAATCAATTTATGTATCAAAACATCTACTTTCCCAGAATTATGGAAGCGGGCAAGAGTTATTCATGTCTATAAGAAAGGTGACAAATCTCAGTTAAATAACTACCGTCCTATTTCTCTTATCTCTAACTTCGCTAAAGTCTTCGAACATTTCGTCTACGAAGCAATCTTGCGCAACATTCAGCAACAGCTTTCCCCAAGTCAGCACGGATTCTTGCCTGGGAGATCTACAGTGACTAATCTCGTCACTATTACACAATTTCTAGCGGACCAGCTTGATAGGCATAAGCAAGTGGACGTCATATATACTGATCTATCCAGTGCTTTCGACACGATTAATCACAGGTTACTGCTGCATAGATTGACTGCATTTGGTATGAGTCCTGGTTTCAGTCGCTTGGTCTCATAGTATTTAGCTAATAGAACCAATTACGTATACTTTAATGGATTTAGGTCTGAAGAATTTGCTTCTCGTTCGGGAGTTCCTCAAGGGTCTAACCTGGGTCCCCTACTTTTTGTTGCCTACATTAATGATCTCCTTAATACTCTTAACTGCTCAGTTTTAGCTTATGCAGATGATATTAAAATTTATAGAGTTATTGATTCTGCAGGGGATCCTGACATATTGCAGCATGATTTGGATGATCTGATCGGTTGGTGCTCCGCTAGTTCGCTGAGGATTAATGTCGGTAAATGCTGTGTGGTATCTTATTGTCGAAAGAAAGTTTTCTTTCCTACATCTTATACTATTAACAACATCACTCTTGAGAAACTTACTCAGGTCAAAGATTTAGGTATATTATTTGACGCTTCTCTCTCTTTTTCACCTCATATTGATAACCTTTGTGCACACTCCTTAAGAAGTCTTGGCTTTATTATGCGATCGTCTCGTTATTTCTCCAATTGCTCTACACTTAAGGTACTGTATTTCTCTTTTGTTGTTAGTTCCCTTGAGTATGCCTGCATTGTTTGGTCACCTTATTATGTTTGCCATGAATTGGTGATTGAGAGGGTACAGCGCAAGTTCTTGAAATTTCTATCATTTAAAATTGATGGTGTGTATCCTCCTAGAGGTATCGATTACCTTCACCTTCTGAACAGACATAATATGCAGTCTCTTGCTGAACGTCGTAAAGTTCATAGCGCGCGATTTGTGCGTAAAGTGGTTCATGGCTTGGTTGACTCACCTCATCTTTTATCACGTTTTGATTTTCAAATTCCACGTGCAGCTGCTCGTTTTTCAGTAACCTTTGCCCTTCCCACAGCTACAACAAACATTTACAAAAACTCCCCTATTAATCGGATGCTCCGTATTGCGAATTCCTATTTCCCAGATATATTTAATTAGGTTTCAAATTTCTCCAGCCTTATTCCAATACTTTAATTTTTGTTATTAGTACTTATTACTATTTATATTATTAGTTGTAAGAGTATAGTCTAAGACGTGCTGTAATTACTTTCAATTTTTTTACCCTGTAATTGTGTATCGTTGGGTAAATATACGCTATTATTATTATTATTATATATTACTTAGGCCATTCATATCGCTGCGAAAATTAATAGAATGTTCATTTGACTTAATGTAGTACATTTCCAAAAACAGATGCTTATAATAAGTAACCTCATCCGTCAGGACCGATGTGTTGTCCATGTTAAATTTATGGTTTCTTGTGGTGCAGTGCTCAACTAGTGCAGTATTAGTTGGGTTAGTAGATGCATTAGAGACATCTCTATTATGTTGTTTGAGACGAGTCTCAAGATATTGTGAAGTCTGACCAATATACACAGCATCACAATCCGAACATGGAATACTGTACACAAGATTAGATCTTAACATTAATGGTGTTTTGTCTTTGCATTTCGTGAACAATCTGTTGTTGAACAAATTATAAAAGCCTAGCGATATAGAAGACTGTTTGAACAATCCAGCCAAAGAATGGCTGATTTCCGGGATGTATGGGAATCTGTAGTACCGAACACTATGGTCAATTGGTGTATGGTGTACTCGAGGTGTTTGTATGGCGTTATTATGGAGTAGACGATTGACTAACCACGGTGGATAACCAGTATTGGTGAAGTAAGTATGTAATAGTTTCAAATTTTGAAGATGGAATGGTGGGTGTGATAACTTCATCACCCTATTTCTCAATGCAACCAAGGTATTAATCTTCTGGTTATAAGAGTGGTTTGAGTAGAAGTTGATATATCGTCCTGAAAACGTTGGCTTATTATACCAATCTATAATGATAAACAAATACGTGAATCGTATGTCTTAAGGCTTAATCGATGAAGGCGCGAAAATATTGAGATTCATATGATGAATTTAACTGTTTTCTATTTTATTTATTTTGTTATTAGTAACTAAATTTTAACAGACTGCTTTTCTAATGCACTGGATCTAAAATTAGATATTCAACACTTATTAACATTATTAGAAAAGTTTCTAAATAATTATTTTGATGATATTTATGCAATGAAAAGTACACTGGTAGGTATCGAAATCATTGTTAAATTATTCTTCGAAGTTTAGTTAATTATTAAAATAAAAAAAAATACATCAGCATGAAATCATTGTTATAAAACGAATGACGTGATTCATAATTCATGGACATAATATTTAGCTTAAATTGACTTAGACGACATTGTATTAAGTTATTATACATACATAATCTACACAATATTGTTTTCAGAGTCTAAAATCGTACGAAACACACACTGCCCGTATTTACCAAAATAAATGCGATGTGTCTTTTTTGCATTGCCCGCGCTATTTACATCACGAGAACAACAACAAATTGTAGCCGAATGAACAATTCTAGAGTTTCTACTTTGTGTTCTTCGCATTTTGTAGTTGCTTCGCCGATGAAAAAAACAGCTAATCATAGTTGCATCTTCTTCAGACCAAATTCAATGTGTTACATTCTGTTCTTGTTTAGTGCAGGTTCATGTATACAGCACAAACTTCTAATTTTTCTGAAATCGAATATGTTGCATACAGTAGACAAACACACCAAATGATTGCAGCATCCGACAAGGGGTTATGTTGGCAGGTCCTCCGATATGGAAGCATCAACACCCACTTATTATTTTGGAAATGGTACAAACATGGCAATATGCATCGCTTTCTTGATCACTTGTTATGTTAGGTTAAGTTCTCTGTAATATCACATATCGCACTTGATGATAATGACGATGAATCACTTTCCTTGGGTTCTAGTGCAACTATCAACAACTCCAGCCAGTCGTTAACGTATTATCAAAAGACCATAGACACACAATCAGGACCTCATATTAAAGTCTACAATTACCGCTATTAAGAAAATACGATTCACAAGTCGCACTTAATTACAATTTACAAGATCGCTGGAACCTATATAAAACCAAATCGATTCATTCCACTAACAATAATCAAAAACATTCGAACGCTCCACTCTTACATTTATTATCGATTGATTTTGTCTTGTCCTTAGCTTATGTTTTATATTTGTGTTGTGCGCATATTATTTGAATGTGTAATTGTTTTTAAAACGTTTCCAATTGAGTAGCCTGTCGGAATTCCGTGATCATGCCTAGCTTTACAACTTGGGCCAGCACCTCATGAGTATATTTAGTTTTATTTTTTTCGCTCGATAGCATGGGTTTATTAATATCGAACTTTGAATTCTGTTTTTACAGAAATGATTAAGAAAAGACTGCCATTTTAATGCGCAAAATGCATTTTTTTTTAAGAAGAAACAGAAAATAATTCCACAAGAATCATGTCGATTCCGATAAACTATAATTCATTCACAAGGTATACATTAAAAAGAAAAATAAGTTATTTGTCAATTCTTTGCGTAATCTTATACCAGGGGACAGCGAAAACGAGGCAACCGGACTATAGTTCATTCTTAAGACAGCTAAAGTGTTACTGTATTAATAATTAGGGAAAAAACAAAAAGCAAACAAAATATTTTAAAACTGCGCCCAACGAATTGTACCTCAATATGGCTTACTAGGTCACGTTCACACAGGAATATTAAAAACTTTTAATAGTAATATTTTTTTATATGAACTGAAAAATGGAAGTTGGTTTAAACTCAGCATATGTTTTTAATCTCTCAAAATAAAATTACATCTCAAAGAAAATCATGGGAAGGTGCAGCTGTTATTCTTGAATAAAATAAAAATAAACAGGCTGTTATTTAAAAAAAGAAGTACGACAAAAAATGGTTTATACGGAACAGAATAAGACGAATTCTCACAACTAAACCACTTAAATATGCGGAATTTTAAATTAGTTTTAACAGATCTATTGACAGGTAACAGACATACTTACGATTAAATAGCAGCCAATTATTAATTAAGGATCAAACATTTCCGTTTTATTTCGATTAAACAGTTGTTGGATACATATATTGGTGTAACACCTACTTGGCAGAAATTTCTAAATATACCTACACGAAAAAAAAAAAAATAACGAGTCGTGAGGAAGCTACCATCATACAGTGGATTAGAATCTGATATATGTGATCGAAACCTTCTTTATATAATTGACCAAACGAGGTGACAATTTAACGACAGGTGCTTCAAGTAATATAGAATCGACTGACGAACGTCTTGGTGGAGCTCATCATCGTCAACTCCTAGTAAGGGTGGAAATGTGTGTACCGTTTAGGAAAAGGCGCAATTTCTTTCTTTGAGCGGGCAGCGCAATCCTCTGGTTAAGTTTTAAGCATTTTATTAAGTTGTTGAACGGCGGAATGTAGAATAGAAAGGCAAATACAATTGTGCGTCACTTGCGTGGAGATAATAATATGAAACAATAGTGGAAAATATGGTGAGTAGATATGGTGAATAATAAAGGACTGAAAATGTAACCCTGTGGTACCCCTATAAGACAAAGATAAAAAGAACATCGCCACTTAAGATAGCACGCTGACATCTGTCGCACAGAAGTATAATCAAAAAAAAAGTCGGCTGTGTCGTCTGAAAGCCCTATGAGTGCATTCTTTGTATTTGAGGGATAATCTAGGTGCAGAGCTAACATAACAAAGTTAAATAAACTGAGCATTTGCTTAAGTGAATATTCAACTTTGGCTTCTTCTATTCCAAAGAAAACAACAACACCAAACTGTTTCATTATAAATCTATACTGAAACTACTGCGTAGTATTTGCATAATTGCTTAAAATTCTTATTTACAGAACATTGCGCTTTATATAACGTCATGCTGTCCCCTTCCCAACATAAAAAGAAACAGCGAAGTAACGAAGCGCGAGTTTAAAATTTAAATTTATTCATTTATTCCAGAACATAATCAGGTCAACGCCTCTATTTATACACTGGCGCGAGATATTCAATTTTTATCACTAATCGATCCGCGATAATTACATGTTTCCTTTTGTTGCCGTTCTAGTGGTGTCATTCGGCATCTTTTTCATTCTTTTTCTCCCCTCGGTACCTTGTTCTCTCATTCGACATTCGTCCAGGCCGGGAATGGCATGTGCAGGTGCTGGCCGTGTTAAATTTCAAACGTTCGTATTGTCCGACTTAATTTAACTTAATGGATTTACATATTCATGGCTTACGGTCGACCACTACGCTGCTATATCTTGATGAATTCGAAGCGATTTCAAACAGTAAACAAACGAATCGTTCCGTGTAAAAGTAGAAGTGGAATGATACGAATGATTTTGGGGCCCTGTCGTAGATAAATTTCGAGCATACGTTAACATCAAGTGAATTACTTTCAGATTACATTGGGGCATCGTTTGCTTCTCTTACTTTCGTTCTAATTAGACATTTATTTAGTTAATTTCAATAATACATTTACCGTACGGAAAATATAAGAATTTTAAATAGAAAATGAACCATAAACATTGAAATTGTTACGATCGGATGTGCGTGGCGTGCGAACGCAGTGTGTGCTACACCTGATGTAACTTAGTAAGAAAAGCGGTACACACGAGTATGACGCTTGGAGTCGCTGTAATGATTAATAAAAAAAGAAAGATCCAAAACGTAACGCTAACTTTATTGTAATAATAAAAAAAAAAGAAAAAAAAGAAACTGGCCACGTGGTTGCTGACTTCTAGTGTTAAGATTAATGTAAAAAGAACAACACGTGGCTGCTGTATTCTGATATTAGAATTAAGACAAAAGAAGGAATAGCACGTGGTAGCCGAATTCCTGAGATTAATTTAAAAGTGACGCATTTAATCCGTTTCTATAAGTGAATAGTAAATGACTGCTAGTGAGAGCAAAGTTACTGGCAATTACAAGTTAAAAGTATAAATAGCAACAGTAATGAAATAAAATAAAAGAAAGCGATAGATACGTTTTTAAATAGGATTACTTAGCTGTAGCTTGAAACTGAGTTCGAAGCTTTTGTGTATGCTGCTGCCCCGTGGTTTTCTGTGTTTCGAGTTAAAAATTGTCGTTGCGACGGCAGAATTAACTGAAGAAAACAGAGTGTACTTAGCTGTAGCTTGAAACAATGGGGCTTCGGAAGCTGAAATGGCCAGCACGTGGGTCTGTGTTTTCGAACCAAAACGAGTACGTCACAACGGCAAATTAACTGAACTGGTACCGAGGAACAGAGAGCGCGCGTAGCGAGCAGAGCCCTTATAAAGGCTCGGTAAGTAGGTACAAAAAAAAGGATGAGCTAATAGTAACGTCCAGTGATGCACCAAGGATCATAAAAGACGACGCGTCTAAGAGGTTGGCGCGTAAATGAATGAATTTAAAACAAGCGAGTTTAAATTTCGCGGCGCGTAAGTTAAATACTTCCGCGCGAAAAGGAACCGCTAAGTGACGTAACGGTTTTTCTAAAGTCGTAATTGCAATTGCCAGATTAAAAGTAAAGAGAATGAATTTAAAATTGCCTTCAAAATAACGTTTATATCGCTGATGTTGTCTATGATTAAAAGAAGCGAAATGAATTATTGAAATCAATGTCATTTTCGATTCAATGCAAAGTGTAACAAAATAAAGATACCCGTTGACTTCTACGGTCGTTGTCCATGATATACACTGCTTGATTTCCGAACTGAAACCGTGCCCTGGAACTTCTGCATACCGACGTTTCGTCAACACTTGTATGGAACATCTTCAGGACTATTTTCTCCGTCGCTGCCGATCTGATGATCAGACTATCAATTTCAGGTTTACACCAATCTCTAGCTGGTCGATCGAAATAATCCTGTGCATGGGTTTCCAAAAGTTGCCTGCCCTTTTTGGGTCAAGAGCTTTGCAATTGCATAGGATGTGGTATGTGGTCTTTGTCATTCTACTACACAGTCTGCATTGGGTGTCTGCGGTGTTGTCCTTCATTCTTAGTAGGTGTCCTTTCATTGTACAATGTCCTGTTAAGAAACCTGCTACTTTGCAAGATGATTCTTACTAAGCTTTACGATGGTGCCATGATAAAGGTGTTTTAATGAGTTTGGCTAGTTGTGTAGTTCTAGTTTTCTTTGTGTTTCTCTTGGATCCAACTCCTTATCTGCTACCTAGAACTTGTTTTCTGTCTTTGCGGTCTGCCAGACTATTCAATTCTCGAATGCATTCCTCAACCAGTTTTAATTGTATTCTGGGGTTCACTAATGCCCTGAGTATCGCCTCGCTCTCTGTTAAAAACCAGATCCGTTTATTTTGATGAACCGTCTGATTGATTTCTGTGGCATAACGAAATATTGCGTATGCGCCTGCTCGAAAGACACTGGCATATTTTCATTGTGTTTCTCACCTCACTGTAAATTCTAGGTCCAGGTCCTTCTCGGTTTTTAGTATGTAAACCAAATCAGTTCACCGAGCCTGTCTCTGTAGTTGAATTGACTGTAACTTATTCGATTCCTGATTTCCATTTTAAAATTTTTGTTACTTAGATATGTATAAATCCTGTGGTCTCATCTCATCCCAAACGGTTGACTTCTATGATAGACAATATTGTTGTATCCTAATCCTGCATATCTACCACTTGGTAGTTAATGCAGTTTCAGATTCCCCATTCTTGCGTCCATCATTATCACCAAATGGAGAAGAAGGAGATCTAGAATCTTTTGTCGCTGTTCTCATTGCTCCTGTTATTGCTAAACTCGAGTTCCGTTATAGCAGTTTCCTGCTGTATCTTTGTCAACCATATCAGAGATGCATAAGTGATCATGGGTCTGACAACCGTGATACACAAATAACTTCTACTTAGAGACGTATTAAAAAACAGAAACTTAGATTTACAAGTAATATATTAATATTTCAAAAACTATGAACAATTCCTATTCCAAACTCTTATAATAATCCATGTAGAATTTTGTGCGGTATTTACGCTGTAATAAAATATCATGTTTCTTTAAAGAAGTATTATTTTAGAAAGACCCAAACTAGAGATGAATATCTGAACAAGGTGATGAGTGTTACAAAAGTGAAGATCTTCACTCTTGTACTTGCGTCTACATTGTAACGTGCCGTTCTGTGGGAAGATCCATTTCAGTATTAATTTCACGCTGATAATTAATTTATCGTATTTTCCCATAGTTCGGCAGCGTTACTGCCGCATTATATTTTGTTTAATTAATATATATCTTGTTTACTACGCCAAGTATCACCGGCGCAGGAAACATAAACCGGGCGCTTGCCAGTACTCGAAAAGTGACTTCAACCACTTTCCAGTCATTCCTACTCTGTGAGTTTGGTGCCAGTAAAGCTACTGTCACGATACAGAATGTCCTGATCCTCCGAGCTGTAATTTCGGTGCCAGCAAAGCTACTGGCACGATGCAGCGCTACCATCCGAGCTGTGAGTATGGTGCCGGCAAAGCTACTGGCACGACGCACATTGTCCCGACCCTCGGAGCTGTGATTCTGGTGTTGGTAAAGCTTTCTGGCATGACGCAGCGCCACCCTCCAAGCGCTGTAATTTCGGTGCTGGCAAAAGTCTCCAGCACGACGCAGTACCGCCCACCGGGCTGTGTGTTCCGTGCCGACAAAGCTAGTGGCACGACGCAGTGCCGTCTCTGAGCTGTGCTTTCGGTGTCGGGAAAGCCCTCTGGGACGACACAGCACCAACTTGTATTTTGAAACCGCTCCCATACTTTTGACCAGATGCGATATTTTATAGCACGACGCGAACCGTCTCTGAGCTGTGATTTCGGCGCCGACAAAGCCCTCTAGCACGACACAGCACCAACTGCTATTTTAAACCCGCCAACGTATTTTTAACAAATTCAGGTATATAGATTTTATTCGTTTTTTTCTATTGTCTAAATTGGGTAATTAACATTTCATAAAATATAATTGTAGAGACGAAAAGCGCAACTCCTGACCTACGCGCGGTATTTTGTTTGACAGCTGACTTGCACGACGTGACACGAGGTGAGACCGCGCGTGAAAATTTAAACATTAAGAAATCAACCTAGACTTTCTGCAGGCATGCGTTTACTACCTCTATTTAATATCCTAAGCGGATAAGAAAAATCACGCCAGAAGTAAATGGTTATTTCTACTGTTTAATTAGGTAGTGGAGGCGAGAGATTTAAAGCAACATAAAACACACGCAATTTGCTAAGAGAATAAACCGCGTTGAAATAAAGACGTTCATATTATGTTTGCACGGTAACTCTTGCCGTGTTAAGCAGACATACCAACTGTATACACGAGGGTATCATATCGAGTCCCTTGCAAGTCGTCAAATGTACACTACGTCGTTGCAATTACCATTGCTGATTGCCGTTGACCATTTCGGTCGCAATAATAAGTGAAACATTTAGACCGAACAGTCCGATTGTCGGCCATTGGTGAATACCTGAGTTTCTCATCTAATTAGCGCGTTCGTTCGTAAGCTACAGCTTCCGTTAAAATTTATGAGAGGTATGAAAACAATCGCATAATAAAATTAGTTAGGGATACACAGCAAATTAATTAAAAATTCACGCATTGCAATAGCATTATTGTTATCGCACATATCTATGTATAATGTATATGTGTAAATTGAATATCTATATAGGTATGTACGTAAATTGTTCTGGAAACATTATGAGCAGGCTTGTGAAGTATGTTGCCGGTGTAAAACTTTGTGTTACTCGAAGTGCCCAAGAGTTATGTGATGATGCCATAGTATATTATTTTATGATATTATTAAAGAACACTTTAACCACTACTTTCCTTGCATAAATAGACGAGTTGTAAGCACCAAATGCTGGATTACTAAAAGTATTAGAATATCATGTCGAACAAAACAGGAATTGTTTGTATTGACACGTGTGTATCCTCATCCTGTAATATCTTACTATCAAAAATTCTGTTGTTTATTGAAACACATAATACAATTTTATTAACAAAGAGTATAACATTTCGCAAAACTATAAGAAAATCTAACAAGATTGCTAAAGCCACTTGGAAAGTAATTAAAGAGGCGGCAACAGTATGCACCATTTAAAAATTTTGAATAAAGTCTTTTAGAAGTAGACTTTACTAATTTATCTGCTAAGTATATCAAATGTCACATCGCAAATATAAATTATAGGAATGGGGAACTAAAAGTTGGAGTTGTGTTTATAATCCTTTTCTTACCGGGTACACAACTGACTTTTTTGCAACAATTTGTTTTATCAATAAATAAAAATTGTCATTTAAAAATTCCTTCGTTAAAAGTTGTCGCAACACTCATAGCTTAATGTGCTTTATGGCGTACTACTTGGATCGTCTAGAAAAAAAAAATGAGTTAGTAGGGGAGTGGTAGCTAAAAATTTAAATAAACTATCGTAATTGTACAGAAACGACTACTTGGTAAAAAAAAAAAAAAAAAAAATTGCAAACAACTGCATATTTCCTTTTCTTTTGTTTCCATCTGACAAATCAATCACGAGATAAAAATTGATTTTTTTTTTGCACGGATACCATCCAATATAAATTTGGTCATGGGCCACTTCTAAGGACGTCAGATATACTAGATGGGGTGAAAAGTAACTTCCTTGACCACCAAAATGCGCTGCTACTGCAAAAAAGGTTATGGTGCCTTGAATTCCGTTCATATTTAGGCAGACATGCCAAATTTCAGTGCGATACTGTATTTAGTTGTGTTTTGACAGCTGATTGTTGTTGACGTGTTTGGCATCATATTGAGTATGGACAAAAACGATTTTCGTTCTCATAAAACATTATTTTTTGAGAGGTAAACGGGGAAGGAAACAAAAGAGAAGTTGGATAAATATTATGGGGCTAATGCTCCGTTAGATTACACCGTCGAATATTGGTTTCGAGAGTTTCGTGGTGGCCGCAACTCCACTACCGATCAAGTCCGCAGCGGCAGGCCCTCCGATGCGGTTACAGAGGACAATGTCAAAAAAATACATGAAATGGTGTTGGCTGACCGGAAAATGAAGGTGCGTGAGCAAGCAGATACCACAAGGATTAGTACTGAGCGCACACGCCATATTTTGGGCAATATTCTGCATATGAAAAAGTTATCCTGCCGTTGGGTGCCGCGCATGCTCACGCCTGACCAAAAACACGAACGCGAGAGCACTTCGAAAGAGTGTTTGGACTTGCTGATGCGGAATCGGGCGGACTTTTGGCGTCGATTGGTAACTGTTAATGAAACCTGGATCCACTATTACACACCAGAGAACAGAATGAGTGCCCTGCAATGGACTGAAGCCGGCACGAGTGTTCCGAAGCGGCCGAGGGAGGCTCAATGGGTCGGAAAGGTTATGGCGTCGGTTTTCTGGTATTGTCATGGCATACTCTTCGTGGGCTACCTCGAAAAAGGAAAAACCATCAACAGCGAGTATTACTGTGCATTATTGGAGCGATTGAAGGCCGAATTCGCTGCTAAACGGCCTCACTTGAAGCGAAAAAAAATTTGGTTTTTGCAAGACAATGCACCGCCGCACAAGAGCATCGCAACCAATGCTAAAATCACTGACTTACGGCTCCAATTGCTATGGCATCCACCGTATTCGCCCGATTTGGCTCCCTCGGACTATTATCTCTTCCCAAACCTCAAAAGATGGCTCATCAATAAAAAATTCAGCTCACGCGAGGAAATCATCGACGCCACGGAGGAGTATTTTGCAGACCTTCCGGAAAATTACTTTTCGGACGGGATCAAGAAGTTGGAAAATCGCTGGAATAAGTGTATCGAGCTAAAAGGGGACTATATTGAATAAAATAAAAAAACATTTAAAAAATTTTTTTTTTCATTCCCAAGGACATTACTTTTCACCCCACCTAGTATGTATTGCTCAGTGTTATAAATGTGTTCATTTCATTCTATGACAGCCTGTATATGCGGAGATACCTAATACAATTTCTATGAGAAGTCAATCGAATCAATGCATACATATACTCCATTACATGTACTATCTACCAATCATGTTTTTTTTTTTCTTCTATACTTGACACAACCTGAGCGGTTCCGTTGCATAACACCTCGAATATCTAACGATTATTGTGTTTTTAAACCAATAACCTAAATTCCAAAGGCAGACTAGCGTGCAAACATTCTTAGATATTAATCATTTTTTTTTAAACGACCCAACATCGTGATAGGATCTGTGAGAGTAGTAGGCAGGCAGTTACTTCGCTGAGTACCTAATACGTATTACTATAACAACACACGTTCGTTATCTGTTTCATTGTATCGATATATTCGCCCACACATTGTACGGGTGGAGTTCGCGGACGATTGCGGAATTACGAATTGGAAAAAAAGCCACACACAGTCGGTATTCGTTTCTGCACATGTTCGAAAGGAAGAATTATTAAGCGAACATTAGAGTTGCCTTTGAAGTTCCATTACCCTGACACCGTAATAGATGACTAATTGTATAGAAAACATAGAGAGCATATTTCTACAGTTGGTTGCAAAATTAATGATGTCGTCTGTCGGTGCTGTTAGTTTATGTAATGAGATGAAAGTAATCGTACGCACAGGTGATCATGTGTAAAATATGTGGGTGGAGCAATAGCTCACCACCACGAATATCTTAGAGACGATATTTTTAATTAAATTAGATTTAACATAACGCATTGCTTTACATAAGAGGTCATAGGTGATAGGTTCCTATCTGAAGGAATATTTCCAAGTTAGAAATACCAGTGTGACAATTTCTATATACAAAAGCAGAGATGTATCGTCAAAGATTCATAAAATGTCCACTATTGTTCGTATTTTACGCTAAGTGTAGCCTGTATCCATTCTTTACAGACCAGACATTATGCGAGGCGATGATGGTACATGATGACACTAATTACAGAACAGATCAATATCGCTAGCTTCAATTTCTACTAAAGCTTTTGGGAGTTTGGTTAATACTAGATTAGATAATTATTTGTTAAATTTATATTTCCTAATTATTGATTCATCGTTTGTAAGTCTAGGTGCATGACGTCATTTTTCACATACTTCTCACTCTATATAATTATTTAGACATAAGAGGAGAACTGGTACAAATGTTTTCTTCGATCTAACCAAGGCTTGAGATATTTTGAATCATTGGTGGTAATGACACTTGGAGTGCGGGATGCAGCAATGAATGGTAACATTGAGTAAAAAAGAATATTCTAGGGCGATAGAGATGAGCTCGGGAATCAATTCTGTAAATGGCTTCCTTGTAATTTATGTTTTCCATCTGCCTTGCAGCGTCATGCACCCTTTCCCAAAGGAAGTCCGGGTAAAGTAAACACGCTTGAGAGACTTTAGAATCGATGGACATAGATTAAGACAAGGAATTTGGATGAATAAGAAATTAGTAACCTCAAAACTTTAATTAAGATTAGATTAGATTAGATTAGGATTGATCTATTGTGATCCCCTTTTTTCCTAGAGGACGCCCTCTAATTTTGCCCTCTTAATTAGGCCTATCATCTTTGAGAGCGGCTTCTTCATGTAGCTACTAGCTGTGGGGTTCACCTCCCCCATTACTAGAAACCTTGTCCTCGCCAGGCCTTCACATTGACACAGCACATGAACTGGTGTTTCTTCCTCCTCAGTCAGCAGACCTACAATCATTTTGACAGTCTTCCTGTCTTTATTCAGTAGATCTCTCCTAAGTTCAGGCCTTTGCTCCTTTAGGAACTCTTTTGCCTGCCATTGTCCCGGTGATTTTTGCCACCACTCTCTGGACTGTTTGTACATCCATTCATTGATGGATTTCTTAATTTGCGATTTCGTAGTGCCGAAAGAGGGGTCGGCTCCAACGAATGGCCTTGACGAACCTCGCCTGGCTAGCTCGTCCGCCGCCTCGTTTCCTCTCACGCCCGAGTGGCTAGGGACCCAGGCTAGGGTTACTTTCCTTTGGGTGCCCACCTCATTTAGGGCGCTTACACAGTTCCAAATCAGCTTAGAGTCCACGCTTGAGGAGCTAATTGCTTTAAGTGTGGACTGACTGTCAGAGAAGATAGCGACGCTTTTACCCGGTTCCTCAAACCTCAAAACTTTAATTAAGTACAATTATTAATAACATTGCAACAGGTAAGGGTATCCGCTTTGCCCGTTTCAGTGGGTAAAGTAAACAAGACGACAGGACAAAGTGAACACAAGTAAGTAATAAAGATTGAAACTAATCTATGCAATTGTCAAATAGAAAAGTACCTATTCATTCATAAGCCGTACATTTATCGTGACTGCATTGGCAACAGGAATTCTATTGGATCCAATTATCAATCAATATGTTTCTTATTTGTTTCCATTTACCTAATTCTCTTAGCAAAAACAGCACGCTTACTTTTTATTGTTGTTTTCTTTAGATTCGCCCTTTGTTAGATTTTTTGTAGTCTTAGTATTTTTAGTCGTCGCAGAATATGACTATGTCTTTGCTTTCGGTTTCAGATTCAAATCCTTCTTAATGTTTTTCACTACTTTGGTATTCATCTTTGCATATCTCTCTTCTTCTTCTGCCTTTCCAAGAGTGCTTGTCAGCAACTCAGATTTTTTAATCTCTCTTTTGCGATTACTCACAGGCACGCATGGAGTTGGAAGTGGTCTTATCTCCTTTGAACTAAAATAACATGAGGACGAAGCAATAGATGAACGGGAACAAATACAAATTAATCGTAATTTCTTTCGTTGGGTATTATTTTCCGGCTAATCAACTTTTACAAACCATGGAGCTGTTAATCGACATAACATGCATTATTGGAGTAATGAAAACTCACACTGTCTGCGTCAGGTTGAGCATCAGCGTCCTTGGTCTAGCAACGTGTGATGCAGAATAATTGGCGATAAGCTCATCGGTCCCCACATCTTCGAAGGCAGTTTAAATGGTGAAATATACCATGACTTCCTGGTCAAAGGGTTTCCTTTGAATACTGCAATCCTTGTAATATCACCATACATGGGCATGGCCGGTACTACACTATCACACATTTTTCATGTAAATATATTGTTAATAAATTTATAATAAAAATAGTGAATATGTTATAGTAGGAGGTATATGTACCTATTTATTATGAAATCTTTTAAAATAAATCATTGTTAAATATCTTTGATGGTGTAATACGTTCTATTTTGCTTTTAGGGAAAATTCTGATACATTATACCTACATTCTAAAATAAATTTATTTGAGTCTAAAAAAATATATTAAACAAAAATAATTGTCAATGCAAACAAATTAAAGTTGAAATACAAATAAACTATTGTTCAGTCAAAAAAATAGTTTTCTCTGTGTAATAAATGAGCATTACCACATAACAAACTCACCCTGTATGTTCTAAACCGCCTAAGCTAAAAGTATATCCTTAATTATAATTGCTATTTTTACTTATGTACTTAATAACTATTAAATAACGCCATTAGTGTGCACTAACAAGGTTAACCACAAAAAAATGTATCTTTTCAATTTAATGTACCTAATCGGTTTATCTGATCTTAAATAATTAATGAAAATATGATACCTAATAGAATGGAATAGTATTTTAAGCATTATAATGCAAATTTAATCAAATTATTATAATTAGAATTGGAGTAAACTTATGTATAAAACATTAAAGGAACAATTGATGTTTGATGTTGTTATAAAGATTTTGCTTAACTCAGAATGTTTTCACCCGCGGACTGATATAATGACTTCACTATTTTATGTTTATTGTAACGGATGCACATCTGCATATTATACAGTATCCGCACTCAAACTAATTAAAATAATCTAGCAATTTTCATGCTTTGCTGGGTAGATAAGCTTCGTACGAACACTAATTGAGCACCGGTACAAAAGCTTGACAGAAAATAAACGGTATAGCGATAATTGATATGCAATAATAACCCATACAAAAGTTCGAGTCAACTAATTAATATTAATGCACTTTAAATATCACATTGACACATATGTTCGTATGCATCAAGGGATATAAATTGAGGTGTTAATGTTATAAGAGGTGGTAATATAATGACTTGTCAGTTGTTTGTATGCAAACAGAAGCAGATTGAAATTTCGCAATATATACCACGGGCTTATATCTATAAAGACCCAATCCCTTAAACTACGTTCGTTCACTTGCACTAAATATGCTAATTTGGTTTGTTACATATCGGTGACTCGATGTAAATAAGCTCATACATACACGCTATAAGAAGTAGAAAATTGATGGCGTGGCAGGCTTTTGTGCGTCTCTTTATATACGCAAAATGTCAGCCATTCTTCAAGTCGCCACACCGGCAATTAATTCTATTACGTTTTGTGACAGTTATTACGTATTTTGCAAGGCAAATAATAGTAATTTCAGTTGCACTCCTGGATGCAAATCGATCGGCCAGCTATGTAATCCACTGTCTCGAATGTCGTGATTTACACTGTTAATTTACAACTATTATACTCTGATTTGCAATTTTCTATCATTACGAAATTCTTTCGCGTAATTAATACCGTCAAATTACCCCATGCGCATATGTTTTCCGTACGGCTTACAACATATGTAGTCATATGTAATATGTAATCACGATGTGCTTACAACGGTATGGTAACAGTAACGCGAATTAATTAGATTTCGAGTTCCCAGGCGGCTTAGATATTTTATGTAGGTACAGAATAATTCCAGTCCCGTTTTCAGCTACAAAACCAATTATTATGATCTTCTCGATTTGTTTTTATCATAAAATCGTTGGTATGCAATAATTATCGCAAAGCCTTACATAACATTAGATTACTACTGATTCTTTATTTTAATATTATTGTTCCAGTTTTGAAAGTGAGCCGATCCAAACAAATAGAGGAGGCTCAGCAATAATGAAAACATGGTGAAACACATAAAATACTTGAAAACACCTCTCGTTAGATATACTCTACGTAAAACTATAAAACAACCTTTTCTTCCTAATACATTTATGAATGTGCAGCGTTTGTGAAAGACAGCTATGACATGACACTAGTTATAATACAAAAGAGTCACAATTTGTTAGAATTTATAATTACTGACTTTGACATTTAAAAAAATGCGGACTAAGCCATTTAAATTAGAGCTAAAGAAATTATTAACTGTCAATGTGTCTTGTGACTGCATTGAATTTTTCTCTACAAGTTATATACCTATTCATACACTATTTAATTTTTTACTTATAGGCTATTTCCGTGCAACTGCTGTATTATGGAATCAATACAGAAAACTAATCAATAAATTTTCAGCATACAACAACAATTTGTAGAATATAAAGACAGAGATAAAACACTAATGCCTGGAGTGGTGTAGTATTGATGAGAGTAAAATCTTATGTAGGTACTCTTATTTTCATTTACAAGTAATTTGTTTTTATTTAGCCATGTGGTAACAGAGTCTAACATAGTGTTATACACATGTGTCAACTCAATATTAGCCTTACCTGCAGCCATTAAGGTAATATCATCTGCATATAATGTAATCAGCGTGTCACAAAACTGTTGGGGTAGGTCATTGATAAATAATGAGAAAAGTATTGGACTTAATATCAAGCCTTGAGGTACACCAATATCACAACTTAAGTAAGAAGAATTATGACATCTTATAGTATTCAGAGTTCTGTAATTAATACTGACATATTGGCTCAAGTCCTATCTACAAGATAGACTTGAGCCATTCAAAGGCGTTACCTCTGATTCCATAATTTTGTAACTTGTTTAATAACATAGCGTGGTTCACACAATCAAAGGCCTTACTTAGATCTAGGAACGTGGCTATAGGATAATACCCTGCTTCTAAGGATGCTACAACAAATCTATAAAAACACATCAAGGCGGTGGGCGTTGAGTAACCTTTCCTAAAACCATATTGGCAGTTAGATAGCACATTATTTTAAATTAGAAACTTATGTAGTCTATTTAAAAAGCAATATTCAAATATTTTCGAAAAGAACGATGTCAAGGCAATAGACTGGTAATTTTCTGCAAAAGTCCTATTATCCTTTTTGTGGAGAGGTATTGATTTAGTATTTTTTAATAAGTTTGGAAACTTGCCTACTTCAAAAGACCTATTAATCAAATGAGCTAACACCGGAACAATAGAAATATATACTGCCTTTATAACATACGGTGGTACATCATCTAAGCCAGCTGAATAGCTGTTCTTGAGTTGATACTGTATAATGTTTGCAAGCTCATTCAATGAGAAAGGTTTTAAGAAAATTGTAGTCTATTATATATTATAGTACACTGCGACCTGAAAGATCTATTGTGTCCCCTATCCTTGCTGTTTTTACAGCTAACTGTCCAGTCCGATATCCTAGCACCTAAAAAGTGCAAAATGTCAGAAATTCCCAGGTTAGGTAACCCTGCCCCTTCAATTTCACATGCTCCCAGGTGTACAGGACCCTTGAGTTGCACATTGCAGCGCTTTTTGAGAGGTGGATAGATGTAGATAGATGTTTCATCCTGTTCCCCACAAGATCTATACTCAGCTCCCTCTACTATTCCGAGTCTATTCAGATGTCAGTTTACAATGGCGTGATAGAATCCCTGTCAATATGCGAATATTATTTTTACTTAGGTTGAGGTATTCTATAGATCTCTTCCGGTTATAGATTTCCCAGAAGAGTTTTAGCTTGCCACAATCCCTGAAAATTTGTATCTGGATTTCCTTTGCTCTACTTCATTTTTAAGTGAACTTGCTACTTATCCTATTACCTATTAAAAGGTTTGAGTGGCCGTGATCGTCTATGGTTAGGATCCTACGTTGTGCCTCATATACAAAGATCACTTATTATGTTTAATCTTCAAGTGTGTGCAATTGGCCCCACACAATAAGCATTTGTCATGAAGAAGAAAGACATGCAGAGTATCACTCCACTGAACAATCTCTTCTAGTAGCAGCATATATACTTACATATATGATTAATTTGAAATAAAGCAAGTTCAATTATTGAAATAATAGTCTACTAATACAATCTTTGTAGGATTACGATGTTAGACTTGCTTGCGTTGTCCCACAGTTGAATTCTGTATGAGACAGCTTAGATTTGCTTATTATAAACTTATGTATTTTTCCCTTGACAACTATAAACATAGCATTAATTATTTTCTGATTTCGCAGTTACTTTCAATGTAAAATATACGCAGTTCGAAATTTGGACCGTGTAAACCAGTTAGAGTTAGCGGTAAATGTTTCAGCGTTAAAAATGTGGCGTAGATTTTACTCTAGCATTTAACACTAACTGTAGCATTACTCTGTTTGTACTCTAAAAAACATTGCTACAGTTGTCCGGTAGGATTATTCATAACACTGTAAACTTTCTTCGAAAAGTAGAGTAAACTTTACGTATTCGACTAATTTCGGAAAAAAATCAGAAAGATCACGCGCCGATTTTGGATTTTGCGCATGTGGTTATTGATTATGTTCGTAGAAGGTTGTTTAGTCTTTAATGTGAAGATTGCGTACGTGAAATTTATACAAGTAGGTACTTACTATAAAAAATAGTTAATTCTGTGCATATATGTTCCCATTCAATGTATTATTGTTAATGTATACGTATGGTAGAAATTAATTGCGATCTTATGCTGGTAAGTATTGCGTGTGCTTTTTGTTAAAATTTTATAACATAACCCTTGAAATAATTTGCTTTCTAATAGATTATACAGAACTGTTGGTGAATAAATATGTATATGGATAGATATTTGTCAATCTATTTCGTATAGTGTTAGCGCTAATTAATTTTCATAGTAGGGGGTTATGTTAGTTTTAGAGACGGATCTATACATAAAATACTTTAGAGATGTACCTAAAATTGTAAAGTCCGGAACTAATTTAAACTAGTAATGCCCAACAAAACCGAGAACATTCTTAACACCCGCTATCAGAATGTTCGTAGCATAATATCAAGAATTGATCAAATTCACATCAATGCTAGCGTATATGATTCTAAAATTATTTCACTAACCGAAACGTGGTTAAATGATGATATCGAGAGCGATGAGATATTTGATGATACCTACACCACCCATAGATCTGATAGAAAGTTTTTATTGGTTGATCGTGCGAATGGAGGAGGTGTTATTTCCGCTGTTGCCATGGAGTTCATTTCGACAACCGTGGATACACTACGGCCCTTACTACTTTGGTTCCACTTGTTGATGTAGTATGTTGTGTGCTTCGAATTGGTTCAGCAACGGTTTACTTGGTTAATATTTATATACCACCTGATGTTGGTGGTGGTAATTATGAGATCCTTATAGACGCTTTAAGTAAATGGCGGCTGGCTAAACAGGTAATTATTGTTGGTGACTTTAATGCCCCTTCATTTCTGGACGGTTCCAATGACCGTAAATCTACCTCTACTCGTCAGCTTATAGAGACTGCTTCTCTTCGATCATCTTGTTTGATGCGCAACTTACCTTTAGTGAACATATTTCTTCGATGTGTTTGGTGGCATCTAGAAGTTTGGGCTTCATAATTAGATCATCGAAGCATTTTCATAATCCGCTTACTATTAAAACATTATATTATGCATATGTGAGAAGTCCTCTGAAATATGGGTCGCTGATATGGTACTCATACTATACTTACCTTAACTTGGCTGTAGACAAAATTCAAAAGCGATTTCTGAAATATCTAACTTCCAGAATGAGTGGTGTTTATCCGGAGCGTAACACTGACTACAGTAATTTATTGGAGGCGCAGGATATCCATAGCCTATCTGATCGTAGAGTAGTTACAGTGGTAAATTTTTGATGAGTTTGCTAATTAACAAGATTGGTTGTCCTTTGCTTCTCGCTCAGATTAACTAGTCACTAACACACAGTCTACTACAGCATTAACAATTCCTGGTGCTAGAACAAATGTGATGATTAAGTCCCCAATGTACCATATGTGTAAAAACTTTAATAGTTGTGTAATGATACTGGTTGCTGACTGTTATTTAATTCCATTTGCTGTAAACATATATTACTGTTATGCTGTAAACTTCATTATTCACTATTAATCATCTCCTGATGATGCTAACTTGGTTAGCGAAACGCGCGTCGAGAGATTGTGCATTGTTGTTTGGTGATAGTGGAAAAACCTAGCATTGACTTTTGTCAGTGTGATAGTTAGTGTTACACCAAAGGTTCCAAAACCCAATTACTGGATTCATTAGTTTTGATTTATTTACATTCATTTTCTGCGTATCGAATTGTAAGATATTTTTTTGTTTTGTTTACACCTCATACTGAATTCGTTTTACCTAATATTGTCCTGTAAATGGTGCTACTGTTGGGCAAATAAAGAATTATTTTATCTTATCTTAATCCTCAACAGGCAAGGCCGGTAACCGGTGACCGGATCGAGTTTTGAGGAGCCTCTTTTATCAATCACCTACAACAATGTTACAAAACTTTTATCTTTCTTTTATTTTTAGGGATGGGTTGCTACAGAGCGTAAGTATACATACTTGATATAGAAGCAAGGTAATAATTTTAAATATCTACACTTGATAGAGTACTTCAAAATAGTGTAAAGATACACTCCGCCAAAAAAGTATCGCATAAACTAAAAAAGGGCATTTATGAACCAAGATATTTTTATACGTTCACAAAAAGTTTGCCTCGTGTATGTGAACTATAAAAACACTAACAAAATAATGGAACTTGGCGTTTTTACTTTATTTTTTTCCCAAAAGAACACATTTAGAAAAATGCATATGTGTAAGGTTTGCTCAGTTGTTTATTGAAAGTCTTCCTATACGGACAAATTTTAAAGTGCGAAGTCAGAGTTCTGTACCAACGCTTTTAAAACTAAAATGAGCAATTTAACTTCAGAACAAGTGGCTGCTATAGTTGCTTTAATCGAAGATGGAGGATCTCAAGCATACGTTGCTAATTTGATGAACATCAATCAGTCAAGTGTTTCTAGAGCCGTAGCCAGATATAGGGAAACAGGCATTTACAGTAGAAGACCTGTACCAGGTCGTCCAAGATGTTCTACTCGCCAAGATGACCGCTATTTACTACTACAAGCATTACGTCGAAGACATGTAACTGCGAGACAATTGCAGAACGACTTGGCTAGAGTCAGAAATACTCGTGTGAGTACTCAAACTATTCGGAATAGGTTACGACAGAGTGGATTAAGAGCTAGAGTAGCTGTAACAGCCCCTCGTCTCACTAGGAACCACCGAGTGGCTCGCTTAAGGTTTGCCAGAGAACATGTAAATTGGAACATTAATGACTGGGCCAATATACTCTTTACAGATGAGTCAAGATTTGGTCTTTACACCTCAGATAGGCGTATCTCAGTGTACAGACGAGACGGTGAGCGCTATTCGCAGTGTAATATCAGACCTAGACCTAATTTCGCTGGTGGCTCTATTATGGTTTGGGGAGGCATCTGTTTAACAGGTCGTACAGAGTTAGTACCAGTAGACAGAGGTACACTGACTGCCCACAGGTATGTAACGGACATTTTAGAAGAACATGTAGTACCATATGCGCCAATTATAGGAAACGAATTCATGTTAATGCACGATAATGCACGACCGCATGTTGCAATAATCGTCCAGGAATACCTTAACGATGTTGGTATTCCAGTTTTAGATTGGCCTGCGGTAAGTCCGGACATGAACCCTATCGAGCACGTGTGGGACCTCCTTCACAGACGGATACGAACCCAAAATGTTGCCCCAGCGGACCTGCATGGACTAGCAAATGCTCTCCGTGACGAGTGGGAGAATTTGGATCAGGCTTATATACGGAGGTTAATCGAATCTCTGCCAAACCGTATGCGAGCGGTCATAAGAGCCAGAGGTGGCAATACTCAGTATTAAAAGCTACTGTTATGACATTTTTCTTTCCAAAATTATAATTTCTTGTTTTAATAAAAATCTCAAGTATGAGTTCTTGTTTTTATTTGGCCTGTATTTTATTTAAACAATCATAGAAATTATATCTTAGAGCGCATTAAAGTATATTTACAACTTTATGCTACAAACAAAGATTATGCGATACTTTTATGATTCAAAACTAAATTATGCGATACTTTTTTGGCGGAGTGTATATGAAATCTAAAACGTGTAAAAGTAGTGTACATATATTTTCACTACATAGGGAACATTTTACTCTAGAGTTTACACTGTTAGTCCGTGGACCTATTTTAGCGTAAAACAAGTGGACCTGTATAAACACCGGCTAGTGCGAAATAACTACTCTAAATTTGTTAGTGTGTACATAATTTCTTTAGTTGAATGAAACACCTTTACAGGTATTTTATTGCTGTTTTAATTGTTATTATCGAAAAATCGTCATAAAAAGATTCACTTTTGCGTTGATACCAATCTATATCTACCGCATCACACCATAGTTTGTTTTTTTAATCGTCGTGCGTTCGGTTATTTACAGCGCTCTAACTCTTCAGTGAATTGTCGCACGTTTTACAAAATAGAAAATATAAATAAAAATTGTATTCTTCTAGATTAGATAATTAGTGATATCAATGCTGTAACTGTATGTAATCTAGAAGAATACTGTTCATGTTTCGTTTATAATTTGAATTTGTTTTGTTCGCGCAAACGAATGCGCATGCGTGGTGTAGAAGTAAGTAAGAATAGAAATTATGTCAACAAGCCCGTTTGTTACACACGTTGTACTATAATTATTTTTATAATGTTGTACTATTATAATTAATAGTTTTAGAAAAGCAAACGACATTTTGTACGTGAATAAAAGAATTCGTAATCCATCGGGATGAACAAATACAGTTATTGCTTTTATTATTTTAACGTGTAAAATGTGAAAATAAATTTTATACATTTAAGTAAGAGGAAAAAGGAAAGTTTATTGTAAGTAATAAAGCATTTCTATACAAAGAACAAACGTCAAGAAATGATTTTTTCTTAAATTTGCGTTTTTGATATTAATTAGATTAGATTAGATTAGGATTGGGGTGGCCTATCGACCTATTTCACGGCGACCTTTTCAGATCTATTGTGATCCCCTTTTTTCCTAGAGGACGCTCTCTAATTTTGCCCTCTTAATTAGGCCTATCATCTTTGAGAGCGGCTTCTTTATGTAGCTACTAGCTGTGGGGTTCACCTCCTCCATTACTAGAAACCTTGTCCTCGCCAGGCCTTCACATTGGCACACCACATGAACTGGTGTTTCTTCCTCCTCTTGGCAGTATCTGCAGGTTGCATCATCTGCCAGGCCTATGTTATACATATGCCTATTCAGTCTACAGTGACCAGTCAGCAGACCTACAATCATTTTGACAGTCTTCCTGTCTTTATTCAGTAGATCTCTCGTAAGTTCAGGCCTTTGCTCCTTTAGGAACTCTTTTGCCTGCCATTGTCCCGGTGATTTTTGCCACCACTCTCTGGACTCTTTGTATATCCATTCATTGATGGATTTTTTAATTTGCGATTTGGTAGTGCCGAAAGAGGGGTCGGCTCCAACGAATGGCCTTGACGAACCTCGCCTGGCCAGCTCGTCCGCCGCCTCGTTTCCTCTCACGCCCGAGTGGCTAGGGACCCAGGCTAGAGTTACTTTCCTTTGGGTGCCCACCTCATTTAGGGCGCTTACACAGTCCCAAATCAGCTTAGAGTCCACGCTTGAGGAGCTAATCGCTTTAAGTGTGGACTGACTGTCAGAGAAGATAGCGACGCTTTTACCCGGTTCGGTACATCTTTCTATCTCTCGGACACAGTGATGAATTGCAGCAACCTCAGCTTGGAACACAATCGTGTCTTTGCTGAAGCTTACCGAAAGAGCCTTTTTAGGCTTCTTAGAGTATATTCCGGCTCCAACGCCGTAGTCCGTTTTAGAGCCGTCAGTAAACCAGTTTGAGTCGGCTCTTACCGGGGCACTTGCCTGCCAGTCCTTCTTATCTGGTATTATAACCTGATGATATTAATTAAGGAGAAGGGAAAATCCTGCTATACCAAGAATGCAGGTAGGAATTACAATTATACTAATCGATATAATTTATACTGCATCTGACAAGAACAATTTGTAAATATCAAGAACGATAACACACACATATATCTATTACAGATTTTTACGAATTCTCTTAAAACTGCCTTATTGTTAGCGTATTAACTATGTGGGCGGTAACAATTCTTCTTCTTTAAGAAAACGAGGTTTCATTATTGTTTGCAGACATAAATAATATGAAACCTGGTTTGTATTTGATCGGTATAAATAACTGTTTACGTTTAAACATTCTTCTACGTAGTATTACATAACACTACCAGGAAAGCAGGTGTTGGTGTATCTATATAAGGCATCTAAATTAATTACTACTCTCTACCTACGTTAAACCGTCTCGAGCGACCGATTTACAGACGCAATCCATTACGTAGAGATGGCGTCTCCGAAAACAATGAATGCGCTTTGACATTTGACTCGAAAAATCAACACTGCCGTGCCGCCACGGTCAACCGCGATCTATCCGCGCGATAGTTTTGCATAGGAGAGCGCAGGCGGCGCGAGGCCGCATTTCTCTTGCCGTTCCGAACAAAACATCGAGATATCGCGACCACTGTCGCGGCTTATAAAATTATAACGCCATAAAGAGCTTTTATGGGGCTTTTATTTGTCGTTATATTTCATGTAATGACGTTTGAAAATGCGGCGTAATGACCCTGCCCCGCTATGATTTATTCACAGGCGGTCTGAAATACGCGCGCGGACTCGCGGAAGGGATTTACGTTTTTGTTCGTCTCTTTGGTATTTATGATTTCATATTTCACGTTTAATAGCTGCTTTTCACGCAGGGGGCTTCGGAGATTTTTGTTTTTGTTATTTTTTTTAGGGAGTTTTTTTTTCTTTTGATTTCTTTGAATATCGTTAAGAAGCTTAAGGTTAAGAAAAGTTGGCTTAAAGAAGATTAAAAGAACGTTAAAATTTTAGTAATTCCAGTAGTATCATGAAACATTTTTTTTTTAATTCCTTAGAAATGGAACTAATACTTTCAAATAAGGTTTGTACTATATAATTCACTTCTACGATTTATAAATAAATACTTTAATTTGCTTTTGTATTAGTGATTTTAATAGCTACTATCATAATAATAATAATAATAATAGTAAATGATATATTTTAAAGTAACACCATTACAGAAATCGTCAGTTAGTGTATGTATGGAGATATATAGGGTGATTCACGTAACCTGTCCATTAAAAGTTCTTGGATTTGCTATGTTATCTCGATTTTGAAACTTCGGCGATAACCATAGTTGGCTATGATCTAGTTAGAAAAAGTGACATAATCAATGTCGCACTTCCGGTTACATCGAAAGTCATAGCCAACTTTAATATTTTAAATAGAAGCCTGTATTTTTGATTGGATTTTTAGATTCTATATGGAATTTTGAAGCCAATTTTATAAAACATCTTTTTAGCTATCGGTTACCGTTTCGGAGTTATTTTGATATTTGTGAAAAAATCCAAAAAAACAGATGATGCATTAAAGGGGTGTAACAGCCATACAGTAAAAGGTAGACAGCTTTTATGTGAATTGTGGAGGGAACAGGTACTATACTATTTAACGAAGGCATAAAAAGTAAACAAAATCATACAGGGTGTCTTACAACCTAGGGTTGATTTGGCATAACTTCTTAGTACTAAAAGTATTTTTTTTTCAAATGGAACACCCTGTATATTTTTTGCATTATGCGATGTAGAATTTAATTCTCTATTAAAAAGCTATAAGTGTTCTTATGCCTATCTCAATCGCTTCTTTCAGAATTAGTGATTTTCAGAAAATGTAGGGTTGAATTAGTGTTTCATTAGAAAATTGGCACGCAGTAGGCTGTGCGGACTACGGAGCATTACTAAACAATATCAGTCTACACTCAAGTGATCTGTCAAATTATTTTGGTCTGTGTTTTCGTGTTTATTGCATTAGCAAAAATGGAAAGCCATTTTAATAATTATAGTAAGATATTTTAAATTTATTTTTTATTCACGGAGAATGTAATAAAATTGTAAGCAGAACTTGCCGAGTATTTAATAGCCGATATCCTCACTTGCCGGCTATTAACAGAACACATTTCCGAAGAATTCAAGAAAACTTTAAAGTACTGGACAATAGAAGCATAATAAATAGGTGCCAAAACCTGTAACAGAGGATGAGAATTATGAAATAATGGTGTTAGCTTATTTTCACAGCCACCCTCATAGTTCCATACATGCTGCTGCTGAAGAAGTAGGTATATCCTATTCATTGAATGTTTGAAATATGTTTTGATAGAATACACTGTTTCTATCAAAACATAAAATGCACGCATACGCCTTTAACATCGGGCAAGCGTTACATCCTGGCGATGAGGCTCGCCGTTTTGCTTTTGGCGAACAAATATTAAGGGAGATTAACAGTTTTTACAAAAAAATATTTGGACGGATGAATCCAAATTTACCAGAGAAGGCATTGTTAATAGACGCAACTGGCATTACTGGGCACCGCAAAACCCTCACTTCGTTCGTGGAGCCTTGCTACCAGAATGCATTTAGTTTTAATGTATTTTGTTTATAATGTATGGAAGAATACATTTTCAAATTTATGATGGCAGACCAAAACAGAATTAGAGCGACGAGGAAGGGAAGCGTTGGAGAACGTAGATCCTGAACAAATAAAGCAGGCTACAACAACAGAAGTTTATAACAGGGTCTTAAATTGTTTGCAATCGAATGGGGCTCAGATACAACATTTATAATTTTATTTATTTGGTTTTTGGTTATCTTGTATTCATTAAATTTTATTTTCTTATACTATATTTTGCTTTTTTTTATATAATATCTGTTAAAATTGTTTTTTACCGCCTACTATTAATTAAATACCAATTCAAAACTACATTTTCTGAAAATCACAAATTCTGAAAGAAGCGATTGAGATAGGCATAAGAACACTTATAGCTTTTCGATAGAGAATTAAATTCTACATCGCATAGCGTAAAAATATGCCCTGTATATTTTTACGCTATGCGATGTAGTTTTTTGATAGAGAATTAAATTCCATTGAGAAAAAATACTTTTAGTACTAAGAAGTTATGCCAAATCAAACCTAGGTTGTGAGACACCCTGTATGATTTTGTTTATGCCTTCGTTAAATAGTATAGTACCTGTACCCTCCACAATTCACATAAAAGTTGTCTACCTTTTACTGTATGGCTGTTACACCCCTTTAACGCATCATCTGTTTTTTTTTATTTTTTCACAAATATCAAAATAACTCCGAAACGGTAACCGATAGCTAACAAGATGTTTTATAAAATTCGCTTCAAAATTCCATATAGAATCTAAAAATGCGACTAAAAATATAGGTATGTATTTATAATATCAAAGTTGGCCATGACTTTCGATGTAACCGGAAGTGCGACATTGATTAACTTACTTTTTCTAAATAGATCATAGCCAACTATGCTTAACGCCGAAGTTTCAAAATCGAGATATCACTGCAAATTAAAGAACTTTTAATGAACAGGTTCCGTGAATCACCCTTATATATATTAGTCAATAAAGAAAAGACAATATAATGAATATGATAATAAATAAAATAAAGTAAGTAATTAAAATTTAAAGATAAAATAATGTATAGATAAAAGGATAAATATAGATGAAAAACAGCAAACGCAATAACAAACAAACATTTTACAGATTAATTACATAGGAAATCTTCAATCTCATAACACTCTCTCTCTCCATGAGAATTTCCTTTGCCTTCTTCTTAAAGCTGGCGGCGCACAGTGGATCGAAATTGGTAAAAAAGATGACATAACATAAAAAAGCCAATCTTCAAGAATCGTAATAAAATGTGTATAAGTGTATAGTAAAATAAGAGTTAGATAAGGAAATCACAGTAGAAACAAGTAGATTGACAGAATATCGAACAGAAACAAGTTTGAAGGTACATATGTTCGGAGATGTTACGCGAAGAGTGTATTTCGACCGTCCTCTTCAACTACTAAAATCTTCGGAATTAGAAACGATACGAAACTGTAATTTGCTCAGTATATACACTAACTATGTGTAATTCAACCTGAAAAGTATTAGCAAATCATATTCGTAGCTATACAATTACCATTTCTTGAAGATAGTGTTCTATGACTTTAAATTTTAACTTCAATTGGGTTTGAAAAAAAAATTCCCAAATTTACCCGAACAAAGGAAAACTGTTTTGTCGTCTAGGATCCTTCTAGTACTTGCTTCAGCGATTTCAGGTGCTACTTCGCCCAACTTTTTGAAAAAAGACGGTTTGTTTATCGCATTAATTGCTTGGAACAAGAATCTTATTAACTAGTGTGATTAATGTTCCCATAAAGGATTTCGTAAAACCACCAATGGAAGCTGCGTTTTCGAAAATTACTTTTAAATCTGTGCAATGCATGTTGCTCCATTTTTACCCAAGAGCGAGTCCCATTACAGGCCACCGCATTAATTATGAGTTCCAATAGATCTGGCAATATATGCATTAAGAGAGACCGTAAAAAAGGTACAGGAAAGACAAAGACATCAAGAAGCATCTAAAGCTTACAGGTGCTTTAGCTGATGTAACTCCTCAATATACGTGCATAGTTATGATAACTTGTGGTTAACTGTCCCTTATGTGTCATCAAAATTGTTAGTAATAAATATTATGTAATTTCGTCTGAAATCTAAATTATAAAATTGTAACGACTCAAGCCTATAACCGAACCACCAGGGCTACAGGAACACCCATGGGTGATGCAGTCCTTTTGACAATGTACATATTATTACTGGCTTGTAATATTGCCAATAAATAGTATAGTATAGTATAGAATAGTATAATATAATAGAAAACTCCTGCAACTTTAACCCTTCATTAGTCGCACATAGGCCCAGCGGACCTATGCCTGTGGGTTTCTTATATGTCGCAACCAGACGCGCCTAATGGAGGGTTAAGGAAATAGTAGACTGTGGCGCATATTTTGTGATACAATACTTCGAAAATCCTATTCAATATTAGGATATGCTATCATGCGAATGTGATTATCTTTATAGAATAACGAAAATGACTGTTATTTTCAATTAACTTAGAAATGAAAGAAAACAAAGTAGGAAACAAAATCAATTAAGCAATGTACCAGGAGAGGTGGGGGAAGGGATTAAATAAAAGAATTTTATTTTATTTGTTGTTCGGCGAAACCCACTAGGTAAGGCGTTGATGAGCTGGGGTCAATACCTTCGCTACCGATGTTGTTTGGTCGCCATTCAGTTCGTTACGTGCTTCTTACCTGTCGATGTCGCCTGGGTTTACTATAACCCGGAATAACAAATAGGGAAAAAGAAGGGATGGTACTTGCAGTTACTTTTACTGAATAATTAAAAAAAAAAAAAATAGGAATATATCATATATGAATTGACACGCGAAACAAAATTCCCAACGATGAGCTTGAATTTAACGGTAAAAGATAGAGGGAAAAAAATCTAAATTAGAGTTGGTTACAAATATCGATATAAAAAAAAGCTTAAGCTAACTTACATACATACAAAAAAAACACTGAATCGGCGGGGAAGAATTTCTCTTTGGAGAGCGAGGTTCCGAGGGACGGATGACGTCGATCAGGACCGGAGAAAAGGACAACGTTGATATCCGTACTATATACATTTTTTGTACACCGAAATTCCTAAATCACAAAAAAAAGAACACAACGATCGATGAAATACTTTTTCTAAGCTCCAAAAATCAGGAGAAGGCTTATGCCATAAGGCAGCGGTAGGCGTAGAAATGGTTGCTTTTTATCGGTGATCGAACGTCGAGCTAGCGTCAGGAATGAGAAAAACCTTACGCGGCAGAACTGCAGCGTCCCTATATAGCCTCGGTATGACAACAGACCCCCCTTACCATAACGTGAACGAACGCCCAATTAGAGGGTGCGTGCCAACTGAATGCAAGCGAGTCATTGGTCGACGAATGAGAGACTGATATTCGGAAGTATGCGCAGATGCTATTTTTAGAATAAAGGATAAAAAAGAATCGGCACAAATATGAAATTATGTTTTTAAAGTGTAACACATATTAGAAGGATTGACCCCAATTTACCTCAACAACGTGTTTCGAAATACATTCAAATGGATAGGAAATGAAGTAATGTAGCAAATACACTAGAGTAAAAATGTAGAGCAGCCAGTTTTCAAATTAGCGAATCTAGTTAATTTTTAAAATTCACGTATTTATCTTGTAAATGGAAATGTAAAATGGACTTACAACGTAACTGACACTAATATGTTGTCCAAGCAATCACATAATTTTCTAATGAACCATTATTTCTACATATATAAAACTAGCGCTTTTTACAAATCTTTCGTCGTCAGTTGCTATGGCAGGGTTTTCAAAGTTTCGCAGTCTGTAATGCTATCCCAATTATCAATGGCCATTGATGCGACGGGCTGTGATGGGACTAACTTTTGTAAAATCGTCATTGTTTGAAGTTGTAAATTTAGACTACCACGAAGAGGAAGTACTACAAAGTGCTTTGAATGGTTCCTCTTCGTGATAGTGTAAATTTACATCTTCAAACAATGACGAACAAAGTTTCTGAAATACACGCTAGACTAAAATTCCAATAGACGTAATGTCGTATATTATTACGTTTTAACTTTTATTCGAAAGACTATTCCTATTATGTAATAAAAGGTAAAAAATTAATATACGCAAACATGATTATCTCGACTTAAACAAATCGCCTACTAAATTAAACAAACAAGAAACTGGGCGGGCTTATTCAGTTTTAACCTGATCTTCGACCTGCCACGGTGCAGCGATCTTCTCGCAGATGTTATAAGTAAGTACACAAACACCTTTTTTCGTTCCGAGAAGAAGTTAATTAATTTATTCATCCATCAAGTATCAGTTACGAGATATTTCATTAAACTTCCCACAAGGTTTACGACGACGCTCGACCAAATAGATCGTTTACCTACAACAGATTCCCACGAAGGTATTCAATTCACGGGTGTGATTACAGTCGGCGATGAAACCTGATGAAACGTTTATCAGCAACGATATTTTTCAAGTATAGGTGTTCATCTAGATATTGATACGATTTTAATGTCAGGTTTGTCCGTCCACGGTCATTTTCTCATCGAGATTTGATTAAATATTGACTATAGTGAGGTACTACTGTGTACTTTATCTCTACTGCACAATTAGTATCATTTCTGCTTAAATTATTCTTTGGTGTTGCACAGAAGTGAGAAACCACCAAAAGAGAATAATAAATGACGTTATTTTAACTTAAAAAAAAAAGAAAAAAATAGCAAGCATAGTTCTTAGTCTGAATTAAGATAATAGAAATCTTTATAATAGTGTTGCTTTTAATAAATGATTCTACTCACCTGAGAGTATCTTTAGAAGATTTATTTCTTTGTTATACTCTGGCCACTTATTAAAATAAATTAAATTCACTTGTAATTTAGTGTTTTATTTAATTTAACGTATAGAAAAACATTATTAATTAATAACAATACGATCATATTAAAGATACTTAGTTTAGGGTGGACGTGAATCCGTTAGAGTGGGGTAGAGTTGCCATTCTTTGCCCTCTATCATTTGAGATCTTGTTTATCTGTGCAGTTGTTGAAAGCATTACAAATGGCTCTGGGTGGTGTTTAGTAAAATTAAACAGTTGCTTACTTATATATATAATAAAATTTAATTGAGAATTTAAAAGACTTATCTACAAGTTTCGTAGCAATATCTATATATATACATATATACGTACTATGAAAAAACATGAATTAATTTATCACGATTGAAAATCTGCATACGAGAACAAATCGACAATCTTCAATTCGAAGTAAACACTGTAAACAGCGCCGTAAGACAATAACGGATACTCGCTTGGTTCACTGCACCGAAGGCTAAACGTTCGCGTTTATGATAAAGCCACTCTTAACGTGTTTAGCGCGAATGCATTTCGGATGAATTAACGAGCGCCGATCCGCTTACGGGCGGCTGGCTGAGTATCAATCCTTAGATGGTGCGCCCCCGTAGAGACCAGACGTATCTCTAATTTTATTCGACAAGAGAGCAGCCGATGGAAAATATATCGCTAAAAGCATTTTGCGTTTGTTAGATTACTCGATTTATGCCGCAGGTTAGGCTGTACATTTCTGTATATCTCTATGTGTTTATGTATATAGGTATAGGTATGTAAACCTACATCTTCGAGTTCATGTACTGGAGAACGATACGGATGACAACGTAATGCTGATTGTAGTATTTCTATTGTGTGTTGAGTAGAGGAGGATATCTTCCTCGTAACAGATTAGTTAAACGAGGTATGCACGGCAAACAGAATTTGCTGGAAATGTTAAGAAAAAAAAAGGAAATGCTACACACAAATCGAGTTACTTAAACCTGTATTACAATATCTTCCAATAAGCAAAGATATTTCCCGTGTTTTTGACGTGACAATATCTTACAATTCAGCTCCTATGTTCATAAAGGTCATGAAACTTTATTATTTTTTTTTTCAGAAACACTGCAGCATTATATATATATATATATATATATTTGGACAAGGAGTCTTTGCCGTTGGGTAAATGAGTAAATGGATGATTTCTTGGGTAGCGGCATTAACTAGAAAAATTACTCTATTGTTTTTATTACCAATATTTCGCATCTAGCTTGATGCTTCATCAGGGCTCAACTACAATATTTATTATTAAAATTTAATTAATAAGTATGCAAAATGTATTACTTACAATTTGAAAACAGATGTGAAAAAATCTCCACCTTAAGAATCCACGTTTTTAATTTTCAAAATTTGTAAAAATGTCGTTAAATTTGATTTGTAAAATAAAATTTTAAATTTGAAATGTCGAAAAGTTAAAATTATTGAATAGATACACATTAAAAAAGTTGTCATATTACAAAAACGGAGAAGGACAAATTCACATATGCACGGAACAAACAAAAACAGTTAAGTGAGTGAAGTTATGGATTTAAGTAAAACCCGGTTAAATAGTTGACTGTGTACAGTCTTGAACAAAATAAATTGAATTTATGATAGGTGGTATAAAATGTGTTATATTGAAATAGTGAATAAAATGTTAATTGAATGTATACTGGACTATTAAATTTAATGAATGATTGTTTAAGCTATTTTTTGTTTAAAGTTAATAAGAAGGAATAAATGATATGCAGGTTATCTGTGTCTGACTTAAAGTTCATGTTTTTTTCACAATTCTTAATTTGAACCATCTCTAAAAATTCTCTTGCTCTCTTGTCTCTATTAAACTGTAATATTTTGGTGTTATTGAAATCTGGAGTGTGTTTATTGACTGTCATGTGTTGGGTGAGGGCACATCTATTCTTTTTTGTTTTTATGTCAGAGGAATGTATAGCCAATCTAGTACGTAGCCACGTACTAGTTTGACCAATGTATTCAAGATCACAGTCCCTGGATGGGATACTGTAAATTAAATTAAATTGGAACATTTTGTTGGTTTTATCTTTCGTGTTTGTGAAGAAACTGTTCACTGTTTTCAGATTATAATAAGCCAGTTTAAAGTCATAATTGAAAATTGTAGATATTTTAGTAGTAAGTTCAGGTATGAAAGGGAATCTGAAATATTTAATCTGTGTAACCGTTTCGTTGTTAAGGATGTCATTGGAACTATTGGAACTGGTAACGTTGATATGGTTTTTATTAGTAGAAGTATTGAAAAATATTCTACGTAATAAAGACTCAGGATAGCCATTATTTTTAAAGATTTTGCCGCAGAACCTTTGCCGACACAACGGAAACCCCCCCTCTCTCTCTACTTGTGCCAGGCGCACGGTTTAAATACACTTCCGGTTTCCCCCACGCGGTCGCGATCGTGGGAGTTGAGCGTGCGTGAATCGGGGGCCGTCTGCGGGGACGACACTCGCGTCGTAAACAATATTAACAAATAAAAACTTGACGAAACAAAATAACATGCGGTAGCGACGCTATCGCCCATGGGAAAATCAATCAAAACAGAAGGAATTAGTGGTTAATTCGAAATAAACTGAAATCTTAACACTGAAATAGATTTCTCCATGGAACGGTATGCATAGGTAGGTCAACGCTGTGCATTTCATGGAGGCTAGCAAATAATAATATAAACAAAAGCGATCTTAAATTCGAACGTTGCGGGACTCCAGATGCGAAATAAGAGGAAGATTATATCTAGCCATTGTAGGTGATGTAATTTGTTTTGCCAGTTATATACAATCCTAAAAAACATGATAAAGAGTTCGCGAAACTATGTCCTGAGTTACACAAGCTGAATTTGTGACTGTTCGACGATTGGAAACAAATTCATGTTGCCAAGGAGGAAAGAGACACGACATTTAAAGGAAATAATTATATGCAGAGCAAATTCAAATACTTTTGCAACAGTGGAAATAATAGTAATCGCTTAGTAGTTTAAAATGGCAGTTTTGCAGATTTTCTCAAAAACTATAGATATTCTAGCCATTTTCCAGGCTTGTAGAGATATAGATGTTATCTGCGATCGACTGAAAATTTTGTATAGTGATTTAGCGAAGATAATAGCACAATCTTTTACCTAGAATTAGCAATTTTTACAGAAATGTTTAACGTTTTATTCACTTGGCACAGATTACCCTAATTTCTTTATTGATACAATTTAAGAACATCATCGGAATTTACATATTAATTTTTCGAAATATGCCTATGAAGAAGATTACGGAATTATATTTGCCACAATTTGCGTGAGCCCTTAGGTTTCACTTATTTTTTAATTGAATGAAACACTATTTAGGAAACACTGACAGTACCAAGTAACCGAATACTAACATTATTTTTTCCAAGATCCAAAGCAAAAGAATTAAGTTGCCAGTAATTTTTAATAACCTTTACCACTTGCAAAAGGCTTCCCAACTGAAATTCGATAGTTTTTAGTCTGAATAGGGCATATTTACTTGTTGCATTGCATACGTAACTACGACTGTTGCTACTTTTCCATTTATTCCGTAAACATTGAATCTACTCTTAGTAAACAGGTCTTATAAACAAACACGACGCAGTGGTATGTGCACTCTTAATATCATAACATAGCAGTAATAAGAGGTGAACTCACCGGCCAGATATAACGAACGGTATTGACCCGTCCCATATTACCCCGATTTGAACTTATACGGAATGTGACATTTGGCGCGGTTGTGCAAGAGCAATAATTGATATAAATGGAAATATGTCTGGCACAAATCTCGGCCGCTTATAGTGAAGATGTGTGTAGTATGTAAATTGCGATCAATAAAACAGACGGTCAGAAGAATTTATTAAGGGACAGGGTCGATAAGCCTTTCGTACCGGTACGTGTGTGTCTTACCGCGGGCACTGTCGAAGAGATTTCTATATTAAGAGCTTTGTGTCGAAGTCATATCAATGTTTCGCTTGGTGTACACTAAACAAAGAACGTCTCTGAATTCACCATGTGCTGCACTATTTATGCGTTAATATAGGTATTAGTTGATGACAAATAATGAAGGTTATTTTAAATTTAGTGCTTAATTTATAAAGATGTTTAATATCTAAGTTAATTAATCGTCACATTCTGCAGTTACTGTGAACCTAAATCAGAAAAACCATAAGCGAATGTAAAAAGTATTATAGGAGGTTATACGTTCCCCGTTTTAAGTTATAAAATTATAAAATCAAATTGTGACATAGTAGTTATTACATACACAAGAGGATTGTATTTTGTCATATTTTCAATAGCAAAGTACATACAGGGTGTTTTAAAACATCGTTTAAAGATTTTAAGGGCATGTAATACGATCGAAAATAAGGTTAAAAGTCATAATAAACGTATGTGCACAAATTAACTGTTTACGAGATAACAGCGATTTTATCGCAAATGCAGAATAAGTTTGCTTTAGCGGTTTTTATTAAGATGTTATTGTATTTTAACATAAAATAGATTATAACTAAAGAAGATGCTCAAAATGACGTCCTTCCATTTCGACACAGGATCTACATCTGCTTTCAAATGAAGCGCGCACTCTTTCAAAAAACAAGGGTTTTTCTCGTATTATCTGGCAACAGTGTTCTATTCGTTGGCGCAACTCTGGAAGATCGTTTACCGGTGTTGCGTACACTAAACTTTTCAAATAACCCCAGATACTAAAGCCCAACGGGTTTAGATCGGGAGACCTAGGAGGCCAAGCAATGGGACCTGCTCGCCCTATCCATCTCCCAGGAAATTCATTGTTAAGATGTTCCCTAACAGCACGCGTAAAGTGCGGTGGAGCTCCATCTTGCATAAACCAGAGGTTCAGTCTTAGATTTATAGGTAAATCTTCCAAAAGTTCAGGTAAAGTATTTTCCGAGAACTCGAGGTATGCAGGACCTGTTAAGCGTTGTGGTAAAACAATCGGTCCTAACAACCGTTCCCCTATCATGCCTAACCAGATGATGTTTAGAGAGAAACGTTGCTGGTGCCGAGCTTCAACGGTAGCATGAGGATTCTCGTCACACCAAACGTGATTGTTGAAATTAAATATTCCATTTTTAGTCAAACCAGCTTCATCAGTGAAAAGGATGTAATCAGAGAAATCTGGCCGATCAGCAGCTGTTCGCAAGAACCACTCACAGAAAGCTCTTCTCGCTTGATAATCCGGAGCAGTAAGGGTTTGTACCCGTTGGATATGGTAGGGGTATAGGTGTTGCTCATGAAGAGTTCTCCAAACAAGATTGCTGCTTACACCCACTTGAGTCGAAATTCTTCTAACACTAGTTTCGGGATTTTCATCAATAATATTCAAAATTCGATCTTCTATCTGTGGAGTACATGCTAATCTCTGCCGTCCAGTATCAGAAGACCGCTTCTCAAACGAACCAGTTTCTCTTAGTCCTTGAAACACCGTCTGAAACATCACATGCGAAGGCAGTTGGCGATCAGGAAACGTTTCAGCATAGAAGCGGCGTGCTTGTAAAGAATTCCCATTAGCACGACCGTACATGAACACCATATCGCTCATTTCAGCACTAGAATACGCAACCACTGTAATTGCTACAAATTGCACAAAACGTCAAATTAAACTGTCATAAAACAATAGCTGATAAGCACCTGTTTACTGGGATATGTTATATCCATGTACTACTAGGAACACTCGCTCTTATCTCGTAAACGGTTGATTTGTGAACATATGTTTATTATGACTTGTAACCTTATTTTCGATCGTACTACATGCCCTTAAAATCTTTAAACGATGTTTCAAAACACCCTGTTTATATAAGGAATGCTTGTACGCAGAAATATACCGCGAGTGCTTGATATACTAAAGTAAAGAAAATAGAAAAACAAATATGGTTCCCGTTTGCTAGAACAGAAAAAAGTATACGCAATATTTTATTGTGTTATTGTACTCGCGAAAGTATGGCTTGCTACATCTTTACCACACAGCAATATTCCCTATCTATTTTCACATATTTTTGTTCGATACGTTAAATTCCCTATCAATAAGAGGCGTGGGCAAAAATTCAATATCGTATGCAACTGCGGTAGTAACATAGTGTGGTTTTCTCATTCCTACACTTGTAGTGCCATCGTAATTCACGACTAAGTCGACTATCATACCGAAGGATAATACTCTGTGTGATAAAAATACCGCTACCCTTTCGGTTTGCGCATTGAACCTTTGTAGTTGTCGCCAAAGGATCAAATGTAAAAATATTTGTTAGCACCTGGGCATGCTCAATCTTCAGTAAAATTTTAATTCCCGTGTTTACGTCGATATTTTGTTTCAATGAACTGTTCGTGTTTGCCCATAACTCATTTCATTGGTAACACAAACAAGTTGCAGTTGAAAGAACGGTATTTCAATTCATAGAAAACAGTAATCTTAAGAAATAGTGATTAATAAATATTACAACCACAAAAATGAATTATTTATAATAAAATGCAATTTATAGACAAGAAAGTGCAACAAGTGCACGGTCATCATAGCCGCGTAGACTTCTGTGGTCGTTGTCTACGCTTGGCGACGTTTCATCGACACTTGTATGGGGCATCATCAAGGCTTCCTCTTCCGTGCTGCTGACCTGAAACTGATAAAGTGATATATGAAAATGTCAAATGTGTATGATGGTTAGGGTTGGATCGTTTTGAATAGAGGGATTTCCAGGTATTGTGTAGGTGATACCCGTCGTCACGGTTACGGTTATTAGGAGCTTTATGGATTTAAATGAATTCTCGAAGTTGTCGGTTATAGTAGTGAGAATTATGGGATAGGATTTGGCCACAGATGAATTGGATTTGGTGGCCGGTTTCCAGCCTATGCTCAGCAAGTGGAGAATCAGCGACAAGCAATGCCCGAATACAACCCGCATGTTGTGCAACACGAGTGCCCACCGTACGCTTCGTTTCACCAATGTAAACACTGTCGCACTTCGCATACGGTAAACAGCAGGAGCTTTGAGAAGATAACAAACAGATAGGAATGGAATCTGACATTTTGGAGTTTACAAACGGTTTTAGTGTTGTATTTAGACTGGATCCTCCCTATACGGTCACTCCTTGGATATAGGCGAGATAGTCATTAGATTTGGTAGGGAATGTTTAGATATGAGATGGAGATGTGGGTTTATGGAACGTTGGGTGCACTGTCTAGGTCTCGAATAATTGCCTTTGATTAGAGTTTGGGTAACATGGTAATAGTTGTTGGGACAAGGAGGAAGGTCCGGATAGGACAAATAGCTTTTTATGCTAAGTAATATGGTGGCACGAGGGGGCATTTAGACAACGGTCGCAGTATTTGGGTTTCCGGTAGGTGGAATTTTCAACAAGTTCTCAGAGCAGCGGTTTACTAGGACATCTAGGAAAAGAAGACTATCGTCCGACTTGACGAATTTAATGGAACTATGTTGGGAATTAAGGAATATAAAGAAAGTATCTATATAGGGAATTACGTACATGTGGCCAGATTACGAAGGTGTCGTCATCGTACCTAAACCTACGACAAGAGAAAGTGCGCAACCCATAGCTGCACCTGAAGCTCGTTCATTGTGGCAGCCGTGGAATTGAAAATAGGTAGAAGCAAAACAGGTTTCCACCAAGCCAGCTAACTCTTCAAGTAGATCCCCATGATTTACTTAGTAGTTTCGAATCCTTATTTATCAAAGTTCCTATATCCGATACCATCCAATTGATTCGTGGGACCTTTCAACCTCCTTTCTGAAAACCTTTTTAATGCGATTCCTTTAATACCAGTCAATTCTAATTTCTGAGCGAAGAAGCTGAGCTCAATACAATATGCGCAAAGAGAGCCGGTCTTCACTATTTACGAGACGATATGCGTGTACATACTTATAATAGCTGAAATGGTAGATTTGTCGTCTTCTGAGGCTATGCTGGTGGTCAGACATAGTGTTGTATTTTCTTAAAAAAATATCTATATGACAATTTAGTCTACAATGACCGGTAAACAGGTCAACAAACATTTTGATAGTGTTCTTGTCTATCAGGAGGTTTTTAGCAAATTTAAGTTTGTGCTGACTTAACAACTCTTTGCCCGTCTTTGTCCTGGTGACTTTTGCCATCATTTCTCTTGCACTTGTTCTGTACCCATTCATTGTCCGCCACCTTGTGTAGCTGGACACCCATGAAAATGTTAATTTTCTTTGGGGCCCTACCTTATTGAGGGTGCTTCGGCAGTCCTGAAACAACTTAGGGTCAACACTTGCGAAACTGGTGGCTTTAAGTGTTGCCTGGCTGCCAGAAAAACTAGCGACGCTTTTACCTAACTCGGTCCAACCTCTTATCGAAAACTTATCGAATTAGACTTTCTAGACTTCTTTCCATATGCACCGGTTCCTACACCAAAATCAGTTTTAGAGCGGTTTGTATGCCAGTTTTAGTCCTGTTTCCCATTCCTTTTGATCTAGCATTATAATCTAATACTTTCTATCCAGGTTGATTTTTTGAACCATGGTATCACTTGGCATGCCTATAAGGAGCGCTTCTTTATCCCTTCATCTGGTAGCTTTTCATGATCCACACCGTACGAATTACTTATCGGTGCTTGATTGTGTGCATAAGTCTGTATCCTGCAAATATAGCAGGTCCTTTTAAAAAAAAATGAAAGAAGACGCGTTAGCATTGGATACTCCAAGATCTTGTTTATAGAAGAAGTGAGAGAGATAGGTCTGTAATTGGACATCTCACTTGCTTCACCTTTTTTGTGTATAGGGAAAATTACTGACATTTAGGAAGACACTAAGGAAGAATACTTGTTTCAAAGGAACTATATATTAATTCACTAAGTAATTGGTGTGACAAGTACATGTTTGGCCTCCTCACATACAATCATAAAAAGCTAAACCTGGGGATTGTCTTTTTAATCAATAAACAATAATTTTTTATGTTGTACTTATTGCCATTCAGATGCCAACTTTAAATTAAATAAGAAGCATATTATAAATAAATTTCATGAATTTTTTTTAACGTAAACATAATCAATCGTTGCAGCAAATTTTTACAAAACATGCCGAGAAGATTAATCACCGATTATTACAAGGAATTCTAATATCATTGGTCGTGAATTGTGTTCTAGACGTGGTAAGTATTACACTATAACTGACTGTAGATCATTTAAATTCCAATTGGCTATATAACTTTTGTAATGATGAATATTTCTTATTTCAAAATTAACAAAAATAAAATCACATTATTTTTTTTTGCATATACCTTCACTGCAAATATTCTATAAAAAAAAATAGGCTAGAATCAAATTTCTACATATACTGGTGATACTACAAATACACAGTAGTATTTATTACTCAAGCCCTAACACCTAGGACTGGCCCATTAACTGAAGATCACACCAATGACCAAAGCTATAGAAAGAACACCGTTGGGTAATATAGTTTGACAATGCATTATAGTAATATATAGGCTTGTATTGCTATTGTCAATAAATGAAATTATTATTATTATTGTATGATATTAATATAGGAGAATAATAAACTACTACGTCAACTAAATTTACACTTTTGAAATGGAGATTACCGCCGTATCGAAGATATATCTAGCATCTGCAAGATTATTGGAAACCTTACAGCAAATATTAACAATATTTAAACATGCAGAGCTGTGTACCAATCCCTCCGAGATATTCTTACACAAAAGACTGGTACGATGTACCCTAGATTTATGGCGCTTATAATTTATCGCCGTCTAAAAAGTCCAGTTGATGCGGTAGATAGTTCACGGTTTCACACCGCGAACGCTCTGTATAAGGAACTTGTTCACGGTACCGTAGACGTACCTACACTTATAAAAGGGTACCGCAAACGTGTTCATATCTACAGAGGTGGATTTTTGCAATCCGTTCTTGATCGATCGACCTAGTCGCGCTTGTTACTCGGGACCGCCAAAGAAGCTGAAATCTATGGCTTACATGCGACTCGTTTGGCGACATGGAAATCGATATTTATATGCCCCAATATTTTATTGCATTTCCAATACGTCCAGCGTGGAGATTTATCGCCGAACGCCGAATGCTCTCCCTGCACCACGCGCAACTTATAGAACATCGGCGCGACTGCAGACGATCCAATTGGAAAATTGCGTGAGAACGGCTCTAATGCACAAGCGAGAAACACCGATGGGAATGGATGCGATTGTATTCTACGGCCGTGTTCTCTGCAGCGCAGCAGCCCGAGAGATCTGTCTTTTCGGTTCTAGTTGCAGCTTGCACGAAAGGGACGATTTTTCCACCGCGATTTTATGTCGTTCTTAGCGAGACGTGTTTTACATTTAGTATATACATATGTAAATTAATCCATATTTAAATTAGATTTACCTAACTGTATCGTCTGCGGTATTGCGGTTTTCTGCGCCTGGCTACATGAACGACCGGCTCGCAAACTAGCAGCCACTAAATCGGAAGGAGATAAATCAAAAGCTCGCGCGCTCGTTAGGTATTTAGTTTAAATTCAATGGGAAGAGGAATTCACGAGAATGTGTGTGCATAATATTAACTCGAGGTCAAAACGGATAATACTGATAAAGTGAACATTTCAGTAACTGTACTTACGTCTTGGTTTATTCCTTACGGCGCGGCGGTATTAGATTTAATGATTTAGATTAAATTTATTTTCGTTTGTATTGGAAAAGAACTTCATGATTCTTACGGGAATAAATCGTCTATCGATTAAATGTTTATTACTGACTTCATAAATCTCAAAGCGTAATATGACGATGTTCATCTTTCAATGTACAGTCGAAAGCAACTCAGTCGACCATTATAGAATTTCATAACATCTGGTAGAAATACGAAAAGGGAACGACGTAAACTTATATACATATATGAATAAAAATTTGGCCAACTATAAATGTATTGCTGAGAATTCTTGAAAATTTAAATTGTGTTTACTTAGTTTATATAAGTGTAGTGTTTTGTTTCTATCTACTTAATGTAAATAATATAAAAATTCTAACTAATAACTTACTTGATCGTAGATTTAATTAACACCGTTGCTATAGTTTTGACGGTATGTTTGTATCTTTCAAATGAGTGCTCGACGTCGGGAATTCTTAATTCAGTCGTATCGTTGGAAACCGATATCTATTTGGGGTTGCCGAGTGAGTTTTGCCTTGGAAATATGAGTTTGTTGAAAATAAATGGAAGAAGGGTCTTCTTTTTCGATTTCCTGAAAGTATAGTATCTCTGTGAAACATTTTATCCAGTAATTTGATTATTTTTAATTTGAAATTCAAAAAATTCTGTGAAAGTTCATATGGAGGGAATTACAGCGAGAAATTTGAATTTTACTTATGTTTACAAATGGACAGATTTAAGTTCTTAGTCTGATTTGAGATAATAGAAATTTTTATAGGTAATAGTGGTTTTAATATAGTAAATGAATCTACTTACCTGAGAGTATCTCTAGTAGGCTTATTTTTTTGTTACGTTTTGGACACTAACTCTAATAAATTGTACTTCATTTGTAAAACCGTTTTTGTTTAATATAACGTATAGAAGAGCATCACCCAATGATAACTGAACAATCACATCAAAGATACATTGATATTAGATGTTATATTGGGAGTTATAAGGAGTATTGATCACAGCGATGCATCCTCCCGCACGTCCCAAGGGTTACTGAATAATTTAGTATATCCCCTTTTCGTTAAGAGGGTAGACGAAATCGTTTGAGTAGGGAAGAATTTGACAGCCACGGCTCTTATAATTTGAGATCTGGTTTATTTCTAAAGTTTTTGAGGGTATTACAGAAGGCTCTGGATGGTGCTCAGTTAAGTTCAACAGTTATTTACTTTTTAAAATATAATTTAAAATTTAAATTATTGTCTAAAAGTTTCGTAGCAGTATATCTAGTAAACAAATGGTAGTCTCTATGATCTTCGGGATGCATGCCACTTCCGCGGCTGTCATTTCCGCGCCCATTAAGAATTTCCCAATTTTCGCGCTCATACTATTACAGTCATTTCTCCATGGGGCATTTCCGACCCCATAATGCAGCCTGAGGCGAAGACCATAAGCTTTGTTTAAATGCTGATAGGCATTACGTACAGTTATGGTATTCTTGCATGCACTACTACTGAGTTGCAAAATCTAGATATCACAACTAGAAAGGCATTCACGAAATTCGAGCGCATCATCCAAAGAGCGCGATAGAGAGGTTCCACCTTCGAAGCGCTGAAGGTGGAAGAGGAGTCCCTAGAGCAATTGGTCAGCATGTACGCACGACAGATAGAAAATCTCAGAATACACTTCCTACGTAGGAGCAAAACCTAACCTAACATTTTCACTGAACACCTTACCTCAGACGTAATAAAACCGTAATCGCACATAAACGACATATATTTAATTTAAAAATTATATTAAACTAAGAGGAATATATTTCAAAATGTAAATAAATATTCATTAGCTAGAAGTTTTTACCACTCAACGCAAGAATTTCATCAAAAAATAATATTATCGTTTTTAACACTTTATGGGTTCAGAATACAATACTCGAAACCATTGATATCTTACAAATCTTCTTTGTACAAATTCAAGTTGTGTTTTGTAACTAATGTACAGTAGCGGCTGGCACTGAAGCGCACAAGGACACGTGCCCACCCAACCACCAAGTTAAACACAGAAAGAAATTCGCATGTAATTCAGTATATTGTTTGTTTTATTATTTTCACGTATTTTAACGATGATATTAAAGTTTCTTTTCGCGCCACAGACACTAGCGCATATGCTATCGCTCGAAACTATCTGCCGGGGCACAATTTTCGATTTCCCTATATCGTGTATGAATCGGCCGGCTCCGCTTGTCTTCGCCATATGCGTTTAAACGTCTCATTCGGGCACAAAATTGGAATGTATCGTTTCCGGTGCGTAACGCCCATGTGTGATTTCAAAGGGTTTTTAAAATGACGTTTATTATTAATGATGGAAGTTATAATTGTGTGCAAAATCTTTTAAAAAACCCGCTATCATTTGAGGTAAAGCTTCTATTTAAGAAGAAAGAGTGTATGTTGTGGAGGTTTTGAATTGGCGTTAAGAGGCCATGATGAGACATTGACATCGGAAAATCTAGGTATTTACATAGGCTTAATAAACGTTGCAGCTAAATAAACACAAGGATTTAAAGGCACCTCATAAACTATTCAGAACGAATTGGTAGATACACTGTTGCAAATTTACAAGCAGTAGATATTAAAAGAATCTGCAAATTTCATTGCTTTGGTGGCCGATGAAACTACAGACACCTCTAATAATCAGCAAATTGTTGTTATTATTCGATACGTGTTTAATAGACAAATTTTTGAACGCTTTTGGTGTTTTTTTAAGCTGGATGGACATAATACTGATGTATTAGCAAAAACATTGCTGAATGAGCTGCAAACTATTTTAAATTCTCCTTCTGGATCTTATAGCAATAAACTAATCGCTCAAAGTTACGATGAGGCATGCGTGATGAGTGCTAAGGCAAATGGTATCCAAGCTGCTATCAAAAGAACATTCCCACATGCACATTATATTCACTGTTACGCGCATCAATTTAATCTTTCATAACTCACGAACCGCCACTGCTAATGTAATAGGGATATCATGCCAAGCAGGCATATTCCAATCTATAGCGTACAACGGTAAACTATAGTAGTGTCAAGAATCTACTGGAAAAGAATCCACAGTTTCTTAAGGTGGACCCTAAGGAACGCCTTGCATTTTGAGCAATTTCATCAACATGTTTCGAGAAAGTAAATTTCGAATCAAAAAGCGCTCCTAGGCCCTTAACTACCAATAAGTTGGCATGCTAAATCTGATTATTGTTAATATGGTAATTGTATACGGTAAATGTTGACCTTTTACAGAAGCTAATTACCTTACGCTTATAAATCTATATTTAAAGGCAGATTGTTTTTATCACACAAATGGGTCACACTATCAAGATCCATTTGAAGAGACCGTCAGTCGTCTGATTTGGACACGGAGGCATACATTGTTAGGTCATTCCCAAATAAAAAACAGTTGCCATTAATGCATTCAGCTAAATCATTAATGAAGATAATAAACATTAACGGTTCTAAATTGGAGCCTCGTGGTATTCCAGAAGTGACGACATAAGGCCCGGATCTAGCACCGTTGAAGGTTACATGTTGTCGGCTATTATGGAAATAAGATGCAAAGAAATTGATCAATGTGGTGCTAAAACCCTATCGTTACATTTAGGGTATGATCTACTCGGTCAAATGCTTTAGCGACATCTGTATACAATACGTCGACTTGATCTCTGTTACTAAGCATTCGTGAAATCTCTTCAGTCAGTACGATCATGTTGGAAACACATATTACCAAGGTGAATGAGTAAATTGGCAAAACGAAATTGGGAAAAAGATTTTAATGCGATAAAGCAAAATAATATGAAAACAATAAACTTTAAAGTGGTATTATCACCTACTGAAACAAAAAAAAAATATTTAGTTTAAAACCGGTTTTCTTCGGATAAAACACCTTCATTCACTTGTCTCACATGTCACCTGTTTCGCCTACATTATTACACTCCAGGCTATAATCAATATCTTTACTTTGATCAAATACATCCTAACGTAAATATTAAATGTCGAAACAAGTTTCAGGGATTTACATAATATGTAAGATGTCATACTCCTATTCAATCATTCATACCAGCACTAATAAATTTGATGTATCAAAAAAACATATGTATAAAAACTATTGAAGTCAATTATATTAAAAAAAGAGAAACTTTAAAATATGACAGTCATTAGGAAATACGTTCAAAACTTATTCCATATGTAAATGAATAACCAGTTGATTATAGACTTTCATATAGTATCCATGAATGACTTTTATATTACTTCGATTTAGTTTGAATATAGTTCACGATTATCATCATTAGATTCTGCTCGCTATATAGTAATCATCACTCGTATTTTGATTACTCAATAATTTGCCTAATGAAAATTTCATTGAACATATATTAATAAGAGCAACGCAGTCATTAAAATCAAATTTCATAGTTATCTTTTTTTTTCCGAAGCCCGGCAATCAGTCAAATCGGTTGCTACCTCTGAATGCGAGAGATGCATCATGCTCTAACCTTTGTTCTCTCCACGTATTTAGTCGAAGCCAGCACGCTAACGTAATGGATTATTAAATATTTATGACCGATATACTGTTACAGGAGTTATTTAAATGAAATATCTGTTCCGGAATTAATTAAAATAATTTATGGGGAAGAGTCAATAGCCTCGGTGTAGCTTGAGGCCTTAGCTGTGAGCGTACCTCTGCATTTATTTATGTGTGCATAAACAGAAGTGCAAGATGTACGGTAAATAAATTATTTTCTATTTTGGTAACATCAAGGTTTGCAACACCTGTCTTATGTGTTACGTAAATAAGAGATTAAAAAGAAGTTATTGCATGTCAGCAGCTTATCAACAATAAGCCAATGAACGGTTTTGTTGCGCTGCAGCTTCAGTATATACTGACAATAACTAATATGAATGGAAACGTGTGTACACTTACTTGGGATCCAAAGAGTAAGAAGCGATAAATTTCAAGATAACATCCGCACCAAAGCCAAAGAAAACTTGACTATAAACGTAGTAAGAATGACTAAATTCATAATTCTTAATCTCGCTAGTTGTTTCTCTTAGGGTATAAGTTTATTGTTAAGGAAAATAAAGTATATAGTGCTTATGGACTACTACACTAAGGTGTGACAACAGCTTGCAGCAATTCATAAATTCCTATAAATATTGTATTTTTTCCTTCAAAGCGTCTACATAGGTTTCAATCAATTTCTTTCTGCTAAAACTAAGTATATCTACATGGGAAAATCAGACTGAACGGCCAGCTGTAAATACAGCGAGAAGAGGGGACACAATAGATCTTTCAGGTCGCAGTGTACTATCACCCTAATACCACACATACATACATACATGGGAAAATGATAGTAGAAAGTACATACTTTTTGATATTTATTTATTTATTTATTTATTCTGTCCAAGAGATACAATCCATTAATAGGACAAATACAAAGTTGACAAACACGATTACTAGCTATATACTTACATATGGAAAATCTAAAACTAGTTACAATGCAGTATTGAAACAAAATGCACTACCCATAACACAAAAAGAAAAAAAATTATAATCTTGACATAGAAATACGTAATAATTCACTCATAGACATAGAATTAATGTCAGATGGATCTGCAATATTGTTAAAATTACGACACATTCTAGATATTGGAGACGTGAATGCAATGTTCGTTCTAGGCGTTGTAAGAGAAAATAAAGGTGTACTGCCTCTTGCCGACATACGAGAAACAACATATGACAACTGTGAATGCAACTCAAGACAGTCAACGTTGTTATGGACAAGATTATATAAAAATTTTATGCTATCCAATGTATATGTCATATTTGTCGACTTCATATTGAACTTACTTAAAAGTTCATTGTTATCATAACCTCGCTGTGGATAATTGCCTTCAACTCGGAAGTATAGATATTTTAAAAATTTCCTTTGAACTATTTCCAGCATGGTTCTACGTATCTCATAATAAGGATATCATATCAAAGACGCATAATTTAAGCGAGAATAAACGTAGGAATAATATAATGCTTTAATAGATAAGATCTGTCTGAAGGAGTACGTGCTTCTAATTATAAAGCCTAATGTTTTCAAGCAACTGGACGTAATGTAGTTAATGTGCTCGGTGAAGGAAAACTTAAAATCAAAGAATATTCCAAGATCCTTGATTGTGTAGCACCGATTTATTATAGAGTTTCCATAGCAATAGAGATGTTCAATGGTTTTAATTTTTTTCGAGAACGTCATAATTTTACATTTATTGATGTTCATTTGTAAATTGTTCTCTGCACACCAAAGCTCAATTTTAGTAATCTGTTGCTGCAAGTACTCACAGTCATCCGCGGTCTTGATGGAAGAAAAGATTTTCAGATCATCAGCAAATGCACATCTACGACAGTCCACTCTCCCCAAGACATCGTTAAAAAAAAGTAAAAATAACATTGGTCCAAGATTTGATCCCTGTGGCACTCCCGATGACGCATAGTACACGCGCGATGTAAATCCACCATAAGTAACGTACTGCGGTCTTTTACTCAGATAGAATTTAAAAAAATTTATCATCGTATCACAGATATCAAAATCCCTCAACTTTTTTAGTAGTATACTATGATCGATACGGTCAAAAGCTTTTGAAATGTCAGTATATAGTACATCGACCTGTCCGTGATCATCCAAGACTGAAGCTACAAATTGTGAGAAGCACGCCAGATTTGTTAAAGTTGATCGCTTCTCCATAAAACCATGCTGATAAGGCGATATTTTATGCTTGGGTAAATTTTAAAATAAATAGTTGCCTCAAATACCTTAGCGAAATTGCATAGAATTGAGATAGGCGGGTCGCATTTGAGTACTGGACAGACCTTTGATATTTTCCATATTTCAGGAAACACAGAAGTTCTCAATGCCAGATTGAAAATAAAAGTTAACGGAGGGCCCAGAACCGCTCTACAGTCTCTTACAAGAAAACTGGGTATAGCATCATGTCCTGAAGTCATTTTGTTTTTGAGTTTTTTTATGGAGGTATCTACATCGCTCTCTGTTAAAGTAATGTTGTGGTTTAAAAATAGGTTTTTGTCCAAACAAGAGGAAGTAACATCTCGATTAGACCCATACACACTTCCAAAATACTGACCAAAACCGTCAACAATATTCTGAGGGTCGCTCAACTTTGCAGCATTATAATACAAAGTTGTTGGGATCCGGGAATGACCTCGTTTACTTTGTATGAATGACCAGAAGGCCTGCGGATTGTCTGAAATAGAAGATTCAACCTGGCTAAGATATGCACTGTACGAACTCTTGATTTGCTCTTTCACAAGTGAGCGTAGTTCTTTAAATCTGCGAAGATCATCAATAGAGCCATACTGTCTGTGCTTCTTGTAAAATTTAGCTTTTAACCTTATATTACAGATGATGTCATAATTGAACCAGGGGGGATATTTCCTACGAGGTGGTTTAAACTTTGGTACATACTGGTCAATTATAGAGTACAAGATGCTATAAAATTTGTCACAGGCTGCATTCACATCATCACACGATAACAAAAGTGACCAATCGACATCCAATAAAGCGCTATAAAGTTTCCGAAAGTCAGCCTTTTTAAAATTGTAATTCTGGCAAGATAAGTTAGGTGAGAAACTGGTATAGCATGACTTACTGACATCCACAACTATGCTGAGAGCATATACTGCATATACTGCACTTACTCATTAACCTATTTTTTTTTTTTTTTTTTTTTGCTTTCATGGGCAGGTTTAACCCCGTAAGGCAACTCGGCCTTGAGACCTATTGTGCCCCCATGATGTCTTAACCCTCTCGACCCGGTTGTAAACGAACAAACAAGTCCGCGAGTTGGTCGAGAGTTAATTTACTTATACTGGGTTCGTCCAAACGAGCGACCCCTAGACAGCTCCGTCTCTCCCTGTCCACTGCCGGGCAGTCGGCAAGGAGGTGCACAGGAGTTTCTTCTGCTCTCCCACAGTTTCTACACAGGGGAGAGTCCACTCGCCCCATTCGGTGCAAATGCTTATTTAATGAGCAGTGGCCGGTTAGGACTCCCGTAAGAAGTCTCAGTCTGGTCCTGCTCATAGAGACTGCCTTGCGGAGTCTTTCATCGCCCGGATAAAAACCGAGGATTTTACAGTGTCTCACGCCGACTAGTCCATTCCAAAAGGAGCGGTGACTAGCAGCGAGTTGAGATCTGACAAAGGCTTTGATACCGCCATAGGAACTACCGCACGACGGTTCTGGACCAGTGAACGGTAGACCACTGGCGCCTCTAGCTAGTTTGTCAGCAATTTCGTTACCTCTAATCCCAGAGTGACTAGGCACCCATCTCAGCGTAATGCTATGATGCTCCGCCAATTCTTCAAGCTTCCTATGGCACTTCAGTACCACTTCGGAAGCAAATTTGACAGCCTGTAGTGCCCTGAGGGCAGCTTGGCTGTCGGAGAAAATTTCGACCGATCCATTCCCATGCGGGCAGTTTAAGATGCTCTCTGCACAGGTCTGGATGGCTATAACTTCAGCATGGAAGATGGAAGTGGAGCCCCCTAAGCTGATGGCTTCGCCATTCGGTTCTCCATCTCTCCAGATCCCAATGCCTGTGCCATTCGGCGTCTTCGAGGCATCCACAAACCAGCGATGAAAACATCGCCCCGGTCTGTGAATGTATGCTTTGGAGACTTCACTGTTGGAAATATCTACGGAGTATTTCCTAGTGAAGCTGCATTAACCTATTACTAAGATATATACGTGTGGACTTTAAGTATGGAATATTAAAAAACTAAGCGAAATTGATTATTTAAAAAAAAAATGGTGAAACGCAAAGTTTAGTTTTTAAAGATACACCTTCATGTGCCCGATTCATCGTGCGATCTTCATTTGTATTTTAAAATACCAATAAAGCAATTAAAATGCACACATATATTAAACTAGATGGTCTATTAACTTCTTGGCTGTAAGATACTCTATTCGTTTTTGGCCTTGGGAGGAAAAATGCATTATGCACCCTTGACTGACAAGACCGGTGTGTAGAACACTCTCCCACTTAAAGGGGTTAGAGGAGGAGGTTCGCTCTAACTTGACTCCACCTCGGTATCGTTATTCACATTTTATCAAAGTGGTGCTCCCTATTTATGCTCTTCCTTTTCCCTTTTGATATTAACGCCTCTTTAACGAAAGCGTAGACTCTATGCCGGGAGTCTCGATTTCATAACATTTCTAGCAAGATGCTCTGGTCTTTGCTCGATTTCTTCTTCTAGGTCGCCTCCATTTAATCTCCATCTTGCGTATTCGAAGAATGTATGATCAGCATCACTGTCCCCGGAAAATACAAGTAGCATTATCCACTTTTCCCATTTTGCGAGATATTCGCGGAAACATCCATACCCTGACAGTAGTTGCGTAATATAATATTATAATTTGATGAAGGGAGTTAGTTCTTGTTTATCTTTTAGATACGCGTTATTATAATTGGAACCGGTCTGAGGCACTTCGCGCGAGTAGTAGAATGTTAATTAGATAAACCATTCTCACCTAGTTGATTATTCCTTTTCCTTCCCATCATAGTATCCTCTTGATATGGAATTTCCACATAATGTTTATTAGTATTCCCCTGAAATGTTATCTAGATAAATTTCCCTTTATTTGGCCATTACTGCTGCACTTCTGTACTTTGGTTGAGGAGTAAAACTTGACTGGTACCCTGTATAAGGATATTTAATAAACGATACGTGTTTGTAGCCTCCATAAATGGTCCCTAGTTCTTGCACAATTTACCCGATTGAATTGAATAGTTTTATCATTGTAAACCATCGAATCCATTCAGTCACATTATCGCAGTTTGTCACCATGCTTCCTATCAGAAAAATATAATCCAAGAAAGGATCAAAATCTTCGAGGAAATGTAATAACATCAAGAAGTTCTGAGCTAATTAGTTGACTAATATACGTAATTGCAGTTTTCTATCTATAGAGGACGTACTCATTAGCTAACGAACTAAGAACTTCAGCTCCATAAAAGCAGCGCGGTCAATACTTGAAATTCCCAGAAATAAACGAGCTTTCAGCCTCTTTAGTATTTCCAATTTTTATTTCGGCGAAGCTTGAAAATAAATCGACAATCTCAAGACTGAAATTAGACTTAAGTAAAAAGAATTAATTTTTAATGTCAATATAGGAGTATGTAACTAGCTTTGTAATAAATAAAGCAAAATATATCATTTTGCATTGGGAATTTGCATAACGATTAATTATTTGCAATTCTAATAAATGTCCATGATCTATCACTCTCCATAGCATTAAACGTAGTAAAGCCACCATAATTACGCAATTTTTAAGCGTATTTGGTAGGAATATGAGTAGTCAAACCTGGCGTTACATTTGTATTGTAATATAATTAATTCAGTAATATAAAATAACAGGTTAATTGTAATTGTTGCGCGGTAATGTCATTCGAGGTGTGTAATTAAAATAAATAGACAGGAGTCTGTTATTCATAAAAAATGGAGAATATGTGCAAAATTCTTTTCTCGTGAAACGACTGGCATCATATTGTTTGATTATAAATTATTACCGTTTACTTATATAAACACGAATTACGTAGGCATATGCAAAGTGTTACGCATTCAAATTATACAAGGCGTTTCAATTGAAATGAGCCACCTTAAAATAATTCTTTATCTGCTGTGATTTATGGAGTGCTATGGAGTGTTCTATGGAGATATCAGCACATCTCGTCAACGTTATTAATTTATCAATAACTAGTGGTAAATTCTCCGCATTTCTTAAATCGTCTGCTGTTATACTGATTTATAAGAAAAAAGATCCTAAAAACATGGAAAGCTACCGTCCGATTGCAACTGCAAGTATTTTTTCGAAAATAATTGACAGACTTGTAGCCACCAGAATGTATTCTCTTCCCACAAAATATAAATTGATTTCAAATTGTTAACATGGTTTCAGACCTGGTTTTTCCACAGAGACTGAAACAGTTGAATGATAATAATAATTTATTCATCCAGTTGACCATGTGGTATAGGATAAGTCACAAATACATACAATACAGTTTATATACAGAAAACCAACAAAAGACAAATTATAAAAAAATTACAAACAATTGTGATTCAAGGCGCAAAACAAATAAATTAAACTAAAAAGTAAAAAAAGGGATATTATTCTATTAATGATTACACAAGTCAAGGAATTCATCCAAGTTGTAGAAAACATTATATAGCAAAAACTTTCTTGTTTCTTTTTTAAATACAGGAATGCTTTGAATATTTCTTAAATGCAAGGGTAAGGCGTTATACAGGGGTAGCAAAAAGTCCCGGAACGGTCGAATAACTTTGTTATTTGAAAATTATGATTTCTGAAATTTGGTATGGGGGTATAGTTAATATAAATGCATTTTATGCAATACAGTTAATATTTTTTTCACTTCCGGTTTAATCGGCAATACGTCCAACTTTTTTTTTTTTAAATGGAACGCCCAGATTTTTTTAACACTTTTGAATGCAAAATAAAAAACTACGTTCAGGAAGTATTAAGATGTTTATTTTTATTCACAAGAAAACAGTTAAAAAATTAAAAAAGTGTCCTAATACAGAAAAATCAAGATACCTGTCTATTCAGGTTGCGATTACAATAATTGTTCAAAATGCTCTCCATTTACAATTTGACAAAAATGTAAACGGTCAGTAAAATTTCTTATTGAATTTTGTATTTGTTCTGGAGTGATGCGATTGGCTTCTTGAACTATTCTCTCTTCCAATTGTTCAAGATTATGGGGACGATTTTTGTACACTTGACATTTCATGTGACCCCAAAAGAAAAAATCTAGTGGCGAGAGATCTGGCGAACGTGCTGGCCATTCGATTGCTCCTCTACGTCCGATCCAACGTCCCGAAAAAATTTCATTCAAATAATCGCGGACATTATGGGCAAAATGGGGGGGGTGCTCCATCTTGTTGAAACCAAAAATGTGCATTAGGGTGATCACCTATGTTTGCATTTGGAAAGAGGGCTGTAAGTGCTGGAACAACCTCATTTCGCAATAAATTTAAGTAGACGTTGCCAGTTAAATTTCCTCCTATAAAAAATGGTCCTATAATGTTGTTTCCAACAAGACCAGCCCAGACATTCACCTTTTGAGGACGCTGTGTATGGACTTTTTCAATCCAATGCGGATTTTCAATTGACCAGTAGCGACAATTATGTCTGTTCACAGTGCCGTTGAGACAAAACGTCATCGCCTCATCTGAAAAAATGATGTGATATAAAACATTAGGCTGCTGCTCGATCAATTCCGTCATTGTTTCGCAAAATTGTAGTCTACGATCTGGATCATCTTCAGTTAACTCATGGACGGGATACATTTTATAGGCTTTCATTCTTGCTGATTTAAGAATCGTATGAGTAGATTTTTGAGAGATCTCATGAATTTGACCTAATTCTGTTGTGGACACGTGATGATTTTCTTCCACTGTAAGTAACACATTCAAACTAGTTTCTTCATCTGTTGCTGTTAATGGACGTCTCCTTCTAGGTAAATCCTTCACCTGACGAACGACTTCAAACTTTTGAATTGTTCGGCATACCGTACTTTTACTAATGTGACGATCCGGATAAACAGTATTAAACAAAATACGAACCTCTTCAAAAGAACGTTGACGATCACCGTACCCACGCATCATTAATATCTCAATTCGTTCTGATTCAGTAAGTTTTGCTGCCATTTTCAAATGTGTCAATGTTTAAAATAAGTAAATTTATAGCGATGCAAAAGTTAAAACGCTTTTAAAATTGTCAAATGTGACGGCAAAAAGAATGCAAACACTAAACAACAACTTTTTTCAAAGGTACCTTGATTTTTCTGTATTAGGACACTTTTTTAATTTTTTAACTGTTTTCTTGTGAATAAAAATAAACATCTTAATACTTCCTGAACGTAGTTTTTTATTTTGCATTCAAAAGTGTTAAAAAAATCTGGGCGTTCCATTTAAAAAAAAAAAGTTGGACGTATTGCCGATTAAACCGGAAATGAAAAAAATATTAACTGTATTGCATAAAATGCATTTATATTAACTATACCCCCATACCAAATTTCAGAAATCATAATTTTCAAATAACAAAGTTATTCGACCGTTCCGGGACTTTTTACTAACCCTGTACATATATCTTGATCCCCATATATAATGGAGATCTTTCAAAGGTAGCCAGCGAATGTGAAGGAGTACAGAAGTAGTTTTTATATCTTGTGTGGTAAGAATGATAGTCACAATTTCTTAGAAAAGAGTTCTCATTACTTTTAACATATAGGGAAATCTCTAATATGTATAAATTTACAACTGTAAGTATATGCATTGATTGAAAGATAGGGCGGCATGATGTGTATTTAGATAGACCAGCAATGTTTCGAACAGCCAACTTTTGCAGACGCAATATTCTTCCAACAAATGACGAGGCACCCCAAAATATAATGGCGTACGTTATTCTTGATTGAAAGTTGCTGTAGTAATAGGAAAGAACTGTTTCCACACTAGCAATGTTTCTTAGCCTGTATAGTGCATAGCATAGAGATGCTAATTTATTAGACAACTTACTGATGTGTGATTCCCAATTTAAACTACTGTCTAGATAGAGGCCTAAAATCTTTGCATTTGGATCCTGTTCAATTGACGTAGACTTTAAGCGAAGCAGATAGCTTTCATTGATCTTCATAACAGACGGCGTAAAGTTAATGAAAACTGTCTTATCTCTGTTCAAATATATTTTGTTGTTTTCAAACCAGCTCAAAAATTTGTTTAGCATAATTTCTGTATTATAAACCATATTAATCTTAGATGTGTCATGTGCCAAATAAGTTGTGTCATCTGTATACATATAATATTATTTTGCGGCGAAAGTTTAGGAAAGTCGTTTACAAACACTATGAATAACAGAGGTCCTATAACCGAACCTTGAGGGACACCCCTTTTAAGATTCATGGGAGTCGAGGCTTTTCCTTTTATCTCAACGACCTGTAGGCGATTGACGAAGTAGGATTTAATCCACTGCAGCATAGGCTCTCTTACTCCATAGAAAGATAGCTTTTCGAATAAAATGTTGTGATCCACCAGATCAAAAGCTTTACTCAAATCCATAAAAATTCCGAAGCACTTTTGATCGTCATTTAGTTTATCGTAAAGCAGGTTTATAAATTGCAAAATCGCAGTTTGTGTGGATCTACCTGTAAGAAACCCATGCTGTGATGAACTCAAAACGTTGTGGTGTGCCAAAAATGATACTATCCTCTCACAGACAATTTTTTCCATAACCTTAGAGATGGGTGACATAAGAGATATCGGTCTGTAATTATGTAACTCTTTCTTATCATCTTTTTTATGTAGCGGTAGTATCCTAGATATTTTTAAACATTTAGGAAAGATTCCATCTGCAAATGATCTACTAATCAGTGCCGTTAAAGGAGCAACCAGAACAACTATGCATCTCTTCAACATTTTACTAGTAATATTATCCATACCTTGTGTATTAGATGATTTTAGATGCATAGATTCAGAAACAATGTCGGTGTAAAAGGAAGATCTATTATATATATTTTGAAGATCTTAAGGTTATGTTAGAAACTGAAAATTTTGATGTTGTGGCCCTATCTGAAACCTGGCTTTCGCCGGATTTACCTAGTCATTTGTTTCGTATTGCGGGATATAACTTGTTTAGGAACGATAGAGTACTCAGGGGTGGTGGTGTGGGGCTCTATTGCAGAACACACATTAAAGTTACTGTTGAGAGAACCTCTTCAGTGGATTGTATTGAATATCTTTGGGTTCGTCTGCAAGGACTTAATCGATTGGCGTACGTTGGTGTTTACTACAGACCTCCCAAAAGCAATTTACAGGAGTTTTTTAATGAATTTGAGGATAGCTTAGCTGAATACAGTACCTTGTCCGATATAACTATCTGTATGGGCGATTTCAATGTAAATCTATTAAGCTTAGCTGATTCTGGCGCCGTTAGATTGAATGACCTGTTTAATGAACTTGATATTGCTCAAATTGTTGATGAGCCAACACGAGTTACTACCACCTCTTCTAGTCTGTTGGATTTGATTGCTTTGAATAGTCATGTGCCGATAATAAAAACACGAATATTTCAGGTTGCCTTTTCTGATCACAAGTGTGTTTCATGTACCATATCCTTGAAAATTAAAAAATCAGTAAAGAGATCTTTTCAGACAAGATCTTTTAAACATTTCAATTATGACGACTTTTGTGGAGATTTATATAGTGTGCCCTGGTACTTGATTTACGATCTGCCTACTGTGGACTTGAAAGTGTCGTTTTTTAACGCCAACGTGATCCATACCTTCAATAAACATGCCCCAATAAAACAAGTATCTTCGAATAGATTACCCGCTCCATGGCTTACATACAACATTAAGTTAATGATAAATTCAAGAAATGCCGCTCTTCGACGTTATCGTAGAACTAGGAACCCGTCCCACTTCGATTTTTATAAAACGCTAAGGAACGAAGTTAATCGAGCCATCAGACGGGAAAAAAAGGCATACTATTTATATAGGTGTTCGAGGAACGACACTTCCAGTAGGACCATGTGGAAAGAATTGAATCGGCTTAATCTCGGCAAAGCCCCTGGTGACTGTATTCCAGATTTTATTGGCGATGCAGATGCTTTGAATAAGCATTTTGCGTCTTTAGCGAATCTTCCCGCAGCCCCTGCTGTTTGTTTTCCTACTCGGGCTGTGGAGGATGAATGCAAATTCACATTTAGGTTCCTCACCGCGTTGGATATAACTGCTTCATTACGTCGTTTGAAGTCAAACGCGCGTGGGCTTGATAATCTCGATATGAAAATGTTAAAGATTTGTGTTCCCTTGCTTATGGATTACGTGGTACATATATGCAACATATGCATTGAAACATCAACGTACCCCACATTGTGGAAGTCTGCGCTTATTAGACCAATTCCCAAAACGCCCAATGTTGAGGGATTCAGGGACCTTCGCCCAATCAGTATATTACCGGCTTTTTCAAAAATATTTGAGAGATGTCTTGAACAACAATTACAGTTTTATGTTAATGAGTCGGAGGTGTTGCCCGTGTGCCAGTCGGGCTTTAGACCTGGTCATAGTTGTTCTACAGCGCTGACACACATTGTCGATGATGTATTGAGGGCGACTGATAGCGGCCAAATTACTGTTCTCGTGCTTCTTGATTTCAGTAGGGCTTTCGATAGGGTTAGTCACGACATTTTACTGCGGGTGTTGAACTCCATCGGGTTGGGAGCTCCCGCTCTATCGCTGGTGGGGTCTTACCTGACCGGTAGAATGCAACAGGTTCTGCTTAACGGGTCGCTGTCTAGGAAGATATACGTCTCTATGGGAGTTCAACAGGGAGCGATTCTCAGTCCTCTATTGTTTTCGATATACACCAGTTATCTTCCCTCTGTCATTAAATATTGTGGATATCACATGTACGCTGACGATACACAACTGTATCTCTCCTTTAGCCCCTCCCAATACCCCGAAGCCCAACGTAGAATTAACGAGGACTTGCATCATCTATCTCTTTTTTGCGATGAGCATCAACTTCAGATTAATCCTTTGAAAACACAAATGATAGTGTTCGGACCCAAAACATCTCGTCAATCGGTGCAGGGTTCATTGGATATCCACATTGGATCAAATCGAATTGCACCCGCTGAATGCGTGAAGGATCTAGGCCTGTTGTTGGACACGTCTCTGCGTTTTAGACAGAACACCTCCCATCTTATCAGAAAGGCAATTCTAGCTCTGAAGTCAATATTTATGCACAGACATTTGTTTAGCACCCCCACAAGGTACATACTGTGTCAGTCGCTCGTGTTGGCTCATTTTAATTATGCGGACACAGTTTATGCTGGCTGTTTAACAAAACACGATGAATTGAGGATACAGCGTGTGCAAAATAGTTGCACGCGCTTTATCCACAGAATGCGGGGTAGGAGGGGAGTTTCCGGGGTGTTGAGGGATACTGGAACACTAAATATGACAAACCTGAGGATGCTGCACTCGGCAATATCATATGTAAAGATCGTGAGACATAAAAGACCAACATACCTATATAATAAAGTTAGGTTCAGATACCAGTCGCATGCTCGGAATACCCGTCATAGTTACCTTTTGTCAATTCCAAGACATAGAAATGAGATTTTTAAGCGTAGCTTTTCCTACAAGGTGGCCAAGGTCTTAAATAGTTATGTTCTACCGACTATAAATATGAATATGCCCATCTCTCGTATTAGACATAAACTTAAACAGCATCTATTAACTTTACAGTAATTTGTGATTGCTGTATTTTGTTAAATCAGTATTTACATACCTAGAAATGGGTACTACTCACGGTTACAGTTTTTGTATTGTGTATTGTCTTATTTTCTTTTTTATTATTATATATATATATATTTTGTTCTATTTAATTTAATTATCTTATAATATAGGCTAAAGGAAGAACGCCAACTGCTATTTTAAAGCAGGGCGATTTAGTCTTTTTGGCACTAGAATTATTTTGTAATTAATGTTTGTTGTTACGTGCTCACGTGTTTACTGCCAATAAATACAATTATTATTATTATTATTATATATGAAGCCAATGCTGTCAAAATTTCGGTTATGAAATTGAGAGATGTAATCGCTAGTAACATTGACAAAGTAGTCATTGAAAGCATTCGCGATATCTACTGGGTCTGTGATTGAGCTATCTTTATAACGTATTTCCTCAATTGTTCGATAAGATTTATTTGTTCTAATGTTGCTGTTAATATTATTCCAGACTGCCTTGCTTTTATTGTTAGATCTTGCATACAGGTTATCATTATAGAGGAGCTTAGCAGCTTTGATGACATACTGGTATATATTTTTATATTTTTTATAAAATTGAAAATCCGGCTTACTTTTTGTATTAATAGCACGAACATACAGATAGGAAAGGCTAAATCTTTAAAATTTAATGATATTAATAAACACCCCGAATCCCTCTTCCACTGAGTACGTCGAGAATACATCATACCAAGTTTCTTTGGATAAGAGGGTGAACATCTCCTGATAGCCGTTCTCAGTAAAGACTGTAGCAAAGTCAGCTTCATTCGAAACATTAAGGCAAGAGTTAGAAGTATTTAGCGTTATATTTGCAATTTGCCCCAAATGATCAGATAACCCATTAAAATCCGTGATGCAGTTAATATTTTCATATAAGTTTGAACAAACAAAATCAATGCACGTACTTGAGATATCTGTAATTCGTGTAGCATCACTGTTTAATAAACTTAAATTATACGAAGCCAAAATATCTAAAAAAAACCAGCCTTTGCATCAGAATTTAATAACAAATTTATATTTACATCACAACATATCATGATTTTGGCATTGTTATTTAAGCAGATAGTACTTAACAAAGATGCAAAAAATTCAAAAAAATCATTTAAACAGGAATCCATGGGTGATCCATACACTGTAATAATTTTTAGTAACATGTTATCGACTAAAAATGTGTGCAATATATCCATGAGGAGATGGATAGTGGTAAAGTTGTTATAGCGGTGCTGTTTGACCTAAAGCGAGCTTTTGATTCTGTTGATAATAATAATAATAATAATAATAATAATAATGTTTATTGTCTTTAGTCGAAAACAACGTAGACATTGTCAATATTATAAATACAATAAAATCAGAAATACAAAAATAAATATTAAAAGAAAAACACAATAGAAAACAAAAGACAACAATAAAAGCAGAACCATTACCCGTCATGTCAAGTACTCATCGACACTATAAAATGAATGCTCATGAATATAGGCTTTCAATAGCTGTTTAAACGAATTAAAAGTACTAACCGTCTTTATATGTCTTGGCAGCGCATTGAAGTAAACAGCACACCTGTAGTATGGGCCCCGCTCAAACAAAGTTGTTCTGTGAATCGGCACACTGACATGACTATGAGAACGAGTTCTCATGTTGCTATATACATCGGCGTTTTTAATAAAGTAATTTTCGTTGCGCTTATAAAATATTAATAATTCATATAAATAGAGTGACCACAAGGGCAAAATCTTCAACTGCTTGAATATAGGACGACATGAGGTCATGGAGGACGCAGCCACCATACACCGCAAAATCTTTTTTTGATATATAAAAAGCTTGCTCGCACAACTAGCCGAACCCCAAAAAATGAGTCCATATCTCAGTCGAGACTCCACGTACGAAAAATAAAACATTCGCAAAGTGCCAACATCCACGGTGCTTCTCAAATTCCTAACTCCATAATACGCTGAGCACAGTTTACTTAGAAGTGACGTACAATGTTGCTCAAATTTGAGAACACAATCAAGAGTCAATCCCAGAAACCCAACAGTACCGCCAGTGGAAATTGACTTGCCTTCATGCTTGATGTAGCAACTACTACTTATACTGGAGCTAGCACGAAACTGCAGCATGCTCGTTTTTCTCGCATTGAGCACTAGCCCATTTTCGCAACACCACGCACACATATTCGATAAGACCGCATTTGCGCGAACAGACGCTAAATGTACAGTCGAATCAGCAACAACGCAACTTGTATCATCAGCATACTGTGACAACGAACACGCTGGTAAAGATAAGCACAAGTCATTTACATATAAAATAAACAGAGTAGGGCCAAGTATAGAGCCCTGCGGGACACCACAGACAATGTTTATAGCCGGAGAAAGATGTTGTTTTTTCAAATTATCAACACAAACTTGAATTTGTATCTGCGATTGCCGATTAGTAAGATATGACTTGAATAAATCATACGCAACTCCACGCACTCCATAAGCCCACATCTTTGAGAGCAAAATTCTATAATCTACCGTGTCGAATGCTTTTGACAAATCAAAAAACATGCCGACTACAGTATTGCCCGCGTCTACCTCCCCGTATACACGATCTAAACAGCGATATATCGCATCACATGTTGATTTACCTTGTATGAAGCCAAATTGAGTATTAGAAATTATATTTGATGATATATCACTTTTATCAATAAAAAATATACGATATCGGTATACGAGGTGTCATAAATGACTGGGTAGACCTATTTTGTGGGTTAAATGCTTTGTTAGAGAAATATGTATCTACTTCATGTTCGGTCATAATGTTAGTAGTACTTAATATCCAATCTTATCGTCCCAGGTGCTAATAAATAGTAAATTAAGCTAGAAAGAGTCATGCCAGATCAAATTATTAAGATAGAAGCTCATTTGAGAGTTGGAAATAATTTGTTAATTTTTCTATAAATAGTTACTTGCGTGGGTAACACACGTGAACATATAACTCGTACTTCCTACTAAAATAACTTCATTAACAATAACGCAGCGTATTTATTCCTGGGGTGCAGTTTTATAGCCCATATTGGCTTCCTGTGCGCTTTACTTACCGATAGAATTTGTTCATCCTGAGCCAAATAGGTATGCAAATGTAACATAATAAAATCTGCGAACGTAAAAGTGCCCCCTGCAGTAAGTCCACTTAAGCGTGCGTATGACCGTTGGTACGAATAACTTTATCTGTCTGCAAAGGTATCAGAACCCATGACTGTCTTAAGGGATATAAATCTTGTTGCTAAGAACCTACTAGATGGTACGTAATTAAGTGATAAATTTTGCCTCACAGATGGCTAATTGATATACAAAACATACGTTACTTGGAACAAACTTAGTAAAAATTGCGGAAGCGTCAAATTAAATGCAGTTTATCAATGTGCAAGTAGATACTTTCCGTAGGAATGATATTTGCCGTTATTAATTAAGTCGTAAATTTTGACATGTTTCTTGCATATTTTTAATAATTTCCCTTCTTTGCAGGAGGATTAAAATCTAATCCAGATATTGGTAATTGAACTACTTTGCATACGAAATTACGGAGCAAACTTCAACTTAAAAAAGGTAAGTTCTTCTATAAATCGTAGGTACTCTCAAACGTACAGAGCAACTAAGCGTCATCTAAAATTTACCTGGTAAAATATTTTGGAAGGTTTATTTTTGAATTTTTTTCTCTTTTTTCTTCTGCCAAATTATAATTCTTTCATAAGTTGTGAAAAATAAACATGCACAAAAATAATTGTAATTATAACTATCCTCGCAATTGGAATATGGGACAATTTTCTCAAAGATGATAATGAACATTTTTAAGCAATAACATATATTTAGCGACCTTTTTTGTCTACCGTCTACAAGCTGTCAATGTCAAAACTAGAGTTCTTCTGATCTTAATATATATGACAAGATTCTTAAGAGGATTATTATAAAGATAACCTTACATGTAGGTTTAATTATGGTTTCTTAAACGAATTGTATAGCGTGAAATGAAAGAAAAATATCTTTTATGTCTTAAAAAAGGATCCAGGTTGTGCTGCATCTAATAGCGTTTTCAGCTTACTGCACTACACGCGTGGAGTATATCTAGCTCCCTTACTAATATTATGTATTAAAATAAGATGGATATACATTCAGTGCATAAAAGTGCAGTAAAGTGCAGTAAGCTGAAAACGCTATAAGTGTCTTCAAAAATCTGCCCTGAATTATGAATTTTCTTGAACTTTGTTTCACAATCTCAAAAATTACTGTTATTATAATTAGTATTAAAAATTTCTAGTGCTACATCATACACTACCTTAATTTTTTTTCTAGTTTTTGTTCTTTTGGAACTTCAATATTTACTTTCTCGGCATTTATATTTTGCCTTGTTCATTTTTCTGAAACCATCGCAATATATTTTCTCTAGCGGTAGTTTGATAAATGTTCCTACATTGGACTATCTTTCCATCGTTGAACGTAGAAACAGCATTATAAGCCCCAAACGCTACAGGCTTTTTTGTTACAAGTGAAGTAGTTTCTGGGATCCGAGCTCACACATTGCTGAAACTTCTACTTGGATTTTGGGTTTGCCCATAAAGACTTTTGTGAGGAGCTAAGATAGGCCAGTGTTACAAATATGGGCTTGATACTATCGCTATCTTGCACAAAAGGACTCCAACTTACTTCGGGCTAAGGAGGAGAAAGGCCTAGGGCTTGCTTGAAAGAACACACGATCAATTATTTATTTATCTCTCATAAAGAAGGCTCAGGTATATCGTTTCTCTTGTCATCTTCTGTCGGTAAATATTTTATTTTTTGTAAATACCTGTAATGCAAGGCTTCGTATGTGATAAAATGATCGAAGAATCTCCGCACTAATGGAAATTTTTTTTGAGTTTATTAAACTATAATAATTCTCCTTACACTAAGAAAACAGACTAAATGCAGTTAGCTATGCTCGATTTTTGTTTGATACAAGTTCTCCTATACAAAACTGCCACTTTTCTTACACCGAGTACATGTTCTGTACGGGGTGATCCAAATTTCTTGTCAGAATAAGGTATCTCGATAACCGTAAGAGATAGGAAAAAAAGAGTGGCCAAAGTCTCGATCGTTTTTTTTCGAGATATTCTCAATGGCGAAAATGAAAATTAGTTATATTCTTTTGTTTTCGAGTTATAGCCTAAAATTGAGTTTTTCAAGTTTCCGAGAATGCCTGATAACTCGCTTGCTTTAACCATACGAAAAAATTCGTTTTAACATTTTTAAGGCACCTTTATGAGCAGAATCGACTAGTTAAATCAGATTATATTTTATGTACTCGTTTTTGATCTGCAAGACAGAGTGTTTTTTCTCTTTTCAAAAATATATAGTTTAGGGAATCGATTTCCACCAGTTACCCAATGAAACATAAAAAAACTAACTATTTACGTTTGTATTTAAAAAACTATCATCTAGTAGCCTATGGCAAACACAAGCGTGTATTTCTGAAATAAATAAAACCTATTTCATTACTATTTAACTTATATGTACTAAATAAAATTCCATATATATATATATAAGTTACAATGCAACCCAACCAGAAGTTTATTACATCAAATGTTCAAACTGCACCCCATTATTGTCCAAACACACTCGACACCTTCTCCTCACACTTCTAATTGCATTTTGAAATGCATTATAAATATGAGTGTTAAAAACATCATTTAGATATTCTCCAAAATTATGAATTAGTTCCTGAACATTATTGTGTGGTATTTTATATAAACGATCCTTCGCGTACCCCCACAGAAAGAAATGAACTTGGGCGATCGTGGCGGCCATCTCTCAGGCCCATTTGTTCCTAACCAATTCTTTCCAAAATTATTATTTAAAAAATGTGTTATAATTCGAGCATTGTGTGCTGGTGCACCTTTGTGATGAAAAAAATGGAGCCCTTCTTTGTTGTAATGGCATGTCATCGATGAGTTCTTCAATATTTTCTTGTAATATTTGCAGATACCGTTCAGCGTTTAAATTTTTCCGGTATATGATATGCGATGATACGATTGTTCATGATAGCACACCATACATTAAAACCGTATCTGCCTTGTTCAATTTGATTGTTGAGAACCTGTTGTGGGTTGATGTCAGACCACTAATGCGCGTTATTTCTGTTAAAAATGCCCGCACTACTAATGTGGACTTCCAGCAGGAAAAATTCATCCTGCTTTTGTTTTTCTAAATACCACCGACAAAATTCCAAAAGGCGGTTATAATCACTTTTTTTTTAATTCTAAATGAACGAATCCGAGGTACACCAACTTCATGGTCTATTTGACGGCTTGACATTTTTGGTTTTTCCACAACAGCTCCTAAAACGTTAATAGCATAAACATCTTCTCCCTCTTTAGAACACCTTTTTGGCCGTGGTTTGTCGAAAGATCCATAATTAATTAAGTTTTCCTTTAGTCTACTATATATTCTACCATTGTGTTGTCATCTGTCCGGGTAGCGATTAAAATATAAATCAGCAGCATAAGCGTCATCTTTATTTGATTCAATGCAGCACTCCCATATATCATACTTTTCAAAATTTTCAAATTTCATTTCAAAACGTAGTTAACACGCACAGTTCTTAGACTTGTACGTAACACGTTTGTCAAACTTTGACTTTGACGGAAGAAATCGTCTTTTCCCTGTCATAGGCTACTAGATGGTAGTTTTTTAATTAAAAATGTAAATAATTAGTTCTTTTATGTTTCATTAGATAACTGGTGGAAATCGAATGAATAAACTATAATAATATTTTTGAAAAAAGAAAAATACCCTCTGTCTAACTATGTCATCGCTTACTGCGATTTTCATTAAAAAAAAATCAGCTTTATGCTGCAGACCAAAAACGAGTGAATAAAATAACAATCTGATTTAAATAGTCGATTCTACTCATAAAAGTGCCTTAATAATGTTAAAACGGTTTTCTCGTATCGTTAAAGACATTCTCGGAAACTCGAAATACTCAATTGTTTGCCATAACTCAAAAACAACAGAATATAACTAATTTTCGTTTTCGCCATTGAGAATATCTCGAAAAAAGAGATCGAGACTTGGCCAAGCGTTTTTTTCTGATCTCTTACGGTTACTGAGATACCCTGTTCTGACAAGCAATTTAGACGATCCCCTACAATAAAACACAACAAAGACACCTAATCATTGCCGCATCTAATAAGGGGTTATGTTGACAAGTCCTCCGATATGGTAACTTTATGTTTGGATTATTCCTATTCAGACGACACAGACAATAAAATTCAAGGAAGGAATACATTCCAGAACATTTCTGCCACTACATATGTGTATAGTCATTTATTACACCTGTTGAACATACCACAAATATGACGATAGCAATATGCCTTCCTTTATCCACTGCTTATTTTCTTTAGTTAAGTTCTTTATTGTCACATATGTACAAGGCGTCTGTAAAAGGTCTTTACACACGCCTACCATATATTCCTTAGACCAAAATAAGTCGATTTAAGTAAACTTACCTTAGTCCAAAGTCGCTTAGTTTGGGCGCCATGCGGCCTTGAAGTTAAAATTTTGAAATCATTTTTTTATTATAAATTCAAAACGGCTTATGCGATTTTAATAAGATTTAGCATGGTCAGTTAGTATTATTGGACGAATATTTTGAGAAAATTTCAAAAAAGTACTAATACCGGAAGTGAATGAAACACGCGTGACCATAATGAAAATTAACATAATTTTTTTTGCTGTCTATAGTAGACACGAAATAATTTTTGTTCGATAGAGTATTCAAAAGCGATCAAATTATGTCTCTTGTAAAATTTTCTTATTTTTATTCGTTTTCTAGAAAAACGAAAGAAAATGTGCTTATGGTCGTGTGTTCGAAAAAAGCAAAAAGTAATCTAGTCGCCTATGATTTCTATCATAAACAAATGAATTTCGCATGGCTAAATCTTAGGCTTAGTACAAGTTCACGGTTTCGGAGATTCCGGGTAACTTATTTACTACAAAAAACGGCACTCTTTATAAGAATTGATTACTCTAATGTATTTTTGCGAAATTTGTATTTTAATAATTCGCATTAGGTTATTTTACACAAAAATTATTAAAAAAGTTAAATAACTGAAACATGAACACAAATAATAAATATGTCACAAAAACTGTTGAAAGTGTTCTCCATTTACACGCCTACAAAAATTTATACGACGAAGGAAAATAAACTGTACTCTTTGCAAAATTTCTCCATCACCTCTAAGGTCATTTATTGCGTGTTGAATACGTTGCCATAGTTGTGCTTCATTAGCCACAGGTGTCTTGTAAACCACGGACTTAAGATGTCCCCATACAAAAAAATCAGCTGGAGTTAAGCCTGGAGAACGTGGTGGCCAATTTACAGGAGCGTCATTACCTCTACCTATCCATTTGTTTGGGTATACTTGATTTAGGTAGCTTCGAACATCTACTAAAAAATGTGGTGGAGCTCTATCGTGCATGTACCACATATCTCTCCGAAGTTGTAGAGGTAAATCATCTAACAAATATGTATTTTCTTGCAAGAAACACTTTAAATTCACTTTCCATCATTTTCTTAACAGTGTTTGGTATTTTGTAGTAATCACATTAGTTGATATGGAACCCTATAGTTTAAATGCTTATTGCAATACTCACTCTGCTCTGTATCTTTTGTATAGATTAATAAACTGTTCTTTATCTTTATTATAGCTGGAATAATTTTAACATTACCTATGCAGCTACAAGAACTTTTACAATTATACAGAAAATACGCATAAAAAATATGAGCAACTGAAAGCAGTTTTTTAATGTTCCAAAACAAAGCATATTTAAAATTAGAAATCAAAACACTGTTTTAATTATATTCGATACTGTGTGCCATGTCTAAGTATTCACCTACTACAAGGCAATAACTAAATTATAGTTACTTTGAAATATGTTGTAGTCATATTTCGCGGATTTGTGAACACCAATCGTAATTTAAACCTCTCATGGGAGACTTTCCAAGGAAGATGAACATAAACATCCACTTGTTGAGATACCTATCGTCTGTTGCGTTCAAAAACCATTAAAATCGAAGCAAAACGATCTGCTAAACGGTGTAAAGTCGAATATATCTCCCTCCTGAATCTAACGACGTAATTTAAAAACAGTTAACGCACTGAAAGCATGAAACGCACGGAAGCAATGACACGGGGAGGGAGTAACATTGAATATGATTTTTAGATAGGTATTTCATATACAGTCGTCATTTGGGACGGTTGCGAATAAATCAGTGCCGTGTTCTTTTACTTTATTTCGTAAGGCGACATACGCAATTGATAGGCGTAAGCCCTAAGCGGACTAGCTATGTATATGTGTACCTAACCACCGCTGGCCATCAATTTCCATTCTCATTTATCCTCCGACATTAACTGTCCATAGAAGTGAGCAGAACTGATGTGTATACATCTGTAGGTACCGTGCTTATAAGCGGATGCACTTACACCGAGCAGCGAGTAGTAGCTGTTATGATGGTGTAAACGCGATCATTCTGGTTACGCGGATTGAATAATAATTCCCTGTAAAATTAGTCGTAATATTTTCATTGTTGTCTGTCTAAACCATCACACGCGAAATATTTAAAATATGGAGCTAGAATCGTAGTATTGTAACCAGGTTAGAGGTTCAAAAATGATTTATTTTCAAACCCCAGATCTGATCGAAGGATACAATAACACGAAGTAGACACATAGGCCCATTTATCTTTAATTAATTTGAATTGATGCAGATTTAACGAGAGTCGATATAGTGGGATAGAGCATGGAACCAAAGAAGCCCTGGCGAGGTTCCACAGCCTCTAACTTCAACACTAACGGTTTTCATTATAATAAAAAAAAAAAAGATAAAAAAAAACATTTTTCCAAACTTGACAAAAAAGTGTTGGAATAAAGATAGAACCAAGTAAATATTTATAAAATGGAAACGTTGGTACTGATGAAAACTTTGTAAATGACTGTAATAATCTGATTTCGATTTTGTTATTGTTAGAACCGTCAAAGTAGAACTACACTCCGCCAAAAAAGTATCGCATAAACTAAAAAAGGGCATTTATGAACCAAGATATTTTTATACGTTCACAAAAAGTTTGCCTCGTGTATGTGAACCATAAAAACACTAACAAAATAATGGAACTTAGAGTCAGAAATACTCGTGTGAGCACTCAAACTATTCGGAATAGGTTACGACAGAGTGGATTAAGAGCTAGAGTAGCTGTAACAGCCCCTCGTCTCACTAGGAACCACCGAGTGGCTCGCTTAAGGTTTGCCAGAGAACATATAAATTGGAACATTAATGACTGGGCCAATATACTCTTCACAGATGAGTCAAGATTTGGTCTTTACACCTCAGATAGGCGTATCTCAGTGTACAGACGAGACGGTGAGCCCTATTCGCAGTGTAATATCAGACCTAGACCTAATTTCGCTGGTGGCTCTATTATGGTTTGGGGGGCATCTGTTTAACAGGTCGTACAGAGTTAGTACCAGTAGACAGAGGTACACTGACTGCCCACAGGTATATAACGGACATTTTAGAAGAACATGTAGTACCATATGCGCCAATTATAGGAAACGAATTCATGTTAATGCACGATAATGCACGACCGCATGTTGCAATAATCGTCCAGGAATACCTTAACGATGTTGGTATTCCAGTTTTAGATTGGCCTGCGGTAAGTCCGGACATGAACCCTATCGAGCACGTGTGGGACCTCCTTCACAGACGGCTACGAACCCAAAATGTTGCCCCAGCGGACCTGCATGGACTAGCAAATGCTCTCCGTGACGAGTGGGAGAATTTGGATCAGGCTTATATACGGAGATTAATCGAATCTCTGCCAAACCGTATGCGAGCGGTCATAAGAGCCAGAGGTGGCAATACTCAGTATTAAAAGCTACTGTTATGACATTTTTCTTTCCAAAATTATAATTTCTTGTTTTAATAAAAATCTCAAGTATGAGTTCTTGTTTTTATTTGGCCTGTATTTTATTTAAAGAATCATAGAAATTATATCTTAGAGCGCATTAAAGTATATTTACAACTTTATGCTACAAACAAAGATTATGCGATACTTTTATGATTCAAAACTAAATTATGCGATACTTTTTTGGCGGAGTGTATTAATATTTGAAGTTTACGTATTAATGGTAGAGAGATGGTAAAATTATTGTAAATAGAAAATGCCAAGAAGTTTGTTTCAAAAATATGATATATTATTTCTAAAGATAAGTTTTGTGAAACAAAAAGGTTTATATCTGAAAAATTTATAAATATATTCAATGTTAGGGAAAATTTAGACTTTATTTAGGGTTGTTTGTTTATTTTAGAAACGTTTCGACATTATTTTATGCCTTCATCAGGTTTTGATGTCTACAAAGAAAGTTTTAAGTACATAATTTATAATATATTAAAGTAATTCAATGATGAAAACATAGCTATTGTCAATTTATGAAAATTGTCAACTAAAGTGACAATTATTTGAAAACTTGATCAAAAATAAATAAATAACAATAATAAAATGAACAGAATTGGAAAACACTTTAAATTTAGAAGGAAATTAAATGAATAGTTGGTTAAATAATTAACGAAAGATAAATTTTTGAAAGATTTGCTCTCTCAGTTTTAAAATTTATTCTTTTTTGTATACCAAATGCAATAACAAATTTTCCAGAATAGCTAGATAGACAGATAATATATTTGATCCAAACCACTACAATAATAGTATAGGATACGTCAAAAACAAATAAGAAAGCTCTGTGTTAAATACAGTTATAAGAAAAAAATATACAAATAATTATATACAAGTGGACAAACAGAAAAGAAACGCACGTACACACACAAATTTTAATTCAAATCATCTTGTAAAAATTCAGTGAGCAAGTAGTAACACTTCTGCACCAGAAACCGCTTTACTTCACATTTATATTGTCTTAACGATTCGTTTTTAAAACCTGGTGGTAATTTATTGTACAATTTTATAGCTAAAAATTGAGGACACTTTTCAAAAAAATTGAATCTGTGCTTATTTCAAGTGTCGTATATCTGATAGGAAGTAATTTTAGTGAACATATTTTTTTCTGGCAAAGAATAACAATTGCATTGCCTATATAAATACATGGGAGCGACAGAATACCCATTGAAATGAAATATTCGTTGCAGCTATTTCTATAACTGAAGTAAGTAAGTAAGTAAATATTATATTTCTGCACACATAGATAGTAAGTATAGAAATAAGCAAAAAAGAAGAGAATTTTAAAGAAAATGCGCAAAACATGCAAGCAACTAATTTAAGAAAAATAAAAAATAGACACTAATTAACTTAATATCAAAAATTTTTGATTGATTGAAACTATAATTTAAATACTCTTGTCATGAGTAAAACTCTTTGCTGATTAAAAGCTGACGTAACCGTCTTTTAAAAATTATTTTTGTTTTCTTAATGCGTAATTCGCTTAGAATCCACAGAACGTCCTGCACTGGACATCCATGGAACATCCTGGACAGGACATTCGTAGAACACTGTTTATTACAATTTTACTTTTTTATTTATCAGCCATTGTCAACTGTTAAGTTAAGAAATATTATAAACCATAAGTAGTTCAATTAAATGTTATTATATTATTATTTATTTAATTATAATCTTGGCCAAACTTGCCGAGGGTATATTTGATCACATTTCTACCAAATGAATTATTTTTTTGTTGAGATACGATACACCTAAACTTCTAGCAATATTTTTTTTTATGATATATTTAATTATAAGGAATGAAGGAGAGCGCAACTTTTGCAAAAAATTTAATACAGAAAATCAAACGTCAAAACAAAAGATTAACTCTGTTTGGCGAAATAATTCCTTTTCAAAGTATATTTGAAAATCTATAGAAATAAATCGTCGTATTTCTCACCAATAACAGGTGCATCGGCTGCTTAAACTCAAATCATTACAATTAAAAATGTGAAAAAACAAAATTGGATTGGCTACCACAATCTTTTTGGAAGTCTTCCCGGACTGTGAACCCAAGGCTTCGATATTCTTGACAATTTCCATGCCCTCGACTACCGCACCGAATACCACATGCCTGTTATCCAGCCATGATGTTTTAACGGTGGTGATGAAGAATTGTGAGCCGTTGGTGTCGGGGCCAGCGTTTGCCATCGACATGATTCCTGGGCCGGTGTGCTTCAAAGTGAAGTTCTCATCGGCGAACTTGGCGCCATATATGGATTTGCCGCCAGTGCCGTTGTGGTTTGTGAAATCTCCCCCTTGGCACATGAAATTCGGAATGACCCTGTGGAAGATGGAGCCCTTATAGCCGAAACCCTTTTCCCCTGTGCACAGTGGACGGAAATTCTCGCACGTTTTCGGTGTTACGTCGGCACGGAGCTCTATTACGATGCGGCCAAGAGGCTGTCCATCGGCCGTCATATCAAAATACGCACGTGGTAAACCCATTTCGGTAGAAAAACTGCGAATAAGTAACGTACGACTTTGTGAACTTAGCGGACACCGGCTGGAGAATGCGCTTTGGAGCGTACGGGAACCGACCTGGCGGCAAATAGCAAATAGAACGCCGACCATTGGACATCGTCAGCACATCCAAATTTGTGACAAGCGGACATACAATGGACGTCTATAGGATGTTCACAGTCTATAATACGGACATCCTATGGATATACACATGTCCAAGATTGGATATTCTTAGGACGTTCATGGGACGTCCATATGCTGTCTGGGCAACTCTACGTCTGAGGTGCAAACATCTACTATGGAGTTCGGAGATACGTCCTATATTTATTAAATATGGTATTTAATCGCTACCATCTCTTTTTATTTATAAATGTGCGGTATTTACCCATAAAAACAAAAACTTCTTTTCTCTAAATAATTATTTTAACATTGTGAATGATGTCAGCTATAACGATGACTGCGCCGTACTAACTCATAGGACAGCACTTTTTGAAAAAACTTCCAGGTTTATGTGCATCACAATTTTTAATAAAATACCGAAAAAAGTTAGAAAACTGGAAATTCACGGGTCTAAAAATTACCTAAAAAAATATCTGTTGGACAAGTGTTACTATAGCGTATCGGAAGTTGGAGCAAAAAAATCTAGGAGTGTTGAGTTTATATGTTTTATTCATGTTTAAACCTAATGTATTTCAGTTCATATTCTGCGATGTGATTATGCCCAACTATAGTTATTGAGAAGAATTAAACGATGTTGTCTTGTTTAGCAGATATTTGCTGTTATGTTTAATAGTGTTAGTGTTCCTTTACTATTAAACTGCATTGGTAGTGCCACATAGTAGATATCAAAAAGCAAGAAATACCGCCTCACGTACTCTAAAATTAACATCTAAACGCCATTAAGTACTTAGGTTTATCACTATTATTTTGAGGCCCAACCATAGATTTTGTACGTACAGAAGTTAAAATGTAGAAAATATGAAGGATAACCTGTGTTGCAAACGTACAACCACTAATTACACCGAACAGGATGTCTCGCATTAACATTAGTAATTAGTAATTAGCCGATGATAAACCGGCATTAAAACCAGAAATATCTAGCGTACCGCTTTCCAGGCATTCCAATTTCGCCGGGATGCCTTCATTCTTTTCCGTCCGTCGTTTTCATTTTGTTCGAGTGCCCGGAATCTCGCGCAGAAACACTGGCAGCGTATTTATCCTATACGCTCGCCGGCAGTGGCAATTAACTTAATCTTGCATAACATTACGCGAGCGACTGGCCGGCGCGCGTATAAGATGCGCATCCGCGAAGTGCAACAAGATCAAAGGGAGCACGGAATAAAAACGATCGCCCCGGTAGATTAAAACACGCGGGCAAACATGAATTATTAGCAGGAAATGGGCTCAAACAGATGCACATCCTATGCATGTATGAACATCGCCACGAGTCCTAGTCGGTTTAAACGTGCGCGCACAAATCAAGCGGACTCCGTCATGCAACGGCGAGGTCATGGGCCAGCGTTCACTCTACAGGACGATAATATTCTATTACCAAAGGGTTTATGGTCAGAGTCAATGTGCCTTCAATAGGAATCTCTACTGCTACTTTCATCATTATGTTCTTCTATTTATTTAGTATATGGAAAGTACAAGAATAAACAAGATTTATTTTTTATTATTTTTAGGAAATTATATTTGCGTTTTCTAAATTTAATCATTACTATGATTCCTACTTTTTGTATTTGGTTTTTTAGAATAAGATAGACGTTAAATCCCAAAATGTTTGAATTTAGTCGACACAGGCGATAATAATAATAATAACAACAAAAAGAAATAATGTAATTTTAGTTTCTGTTATTAGACTGGGTTAAACCAAAATATTTATTCAACAAGACGTTTCGAAGTTTTTACTATGTGCTAGTTTATGTACCTTATGATAATCTTCTTGAACAAATTTTAAAATATTCAATTTGGCATTAACAACGTTGTTGTTATAAGTAATGGTTTATAAAAATGATACACATAAAATAATTGAAAAAATAAAAATGGTAACTTCTTGTGAAGAAAATATATTTAACAATCCACAAAACCAACTAAAATTGCATCAATTTAAATCAATTACTTATTGACACTAAATTATTTAGGGTAAAAGAAAAAGTCAAGAATAGTGATAATGGAGAAAATAAAACTAAACTAAACTAAACCAAAATATTCGCTGACCGAGTAATAATGTTCTAGTACATAAGTTTTTAAAACCTTTGGAATTATAGCAGCAATGGGATGCCTGCTAGACCTCTCTCTTCTCCACTCTGTGATATGTGGAAAGCAAGAATGGGACATCTCAGATTTCAAGATATACCAAGGGATACCAGGTATACAGGAGTGGGGCAAAATATTATATGTCCATCATATAAATGTCTTAAAAGAATTATGGGAATTTACTGGCCCCACACAATTTCGAATACAGAGGAACATCAGCAAACAGGAACCTGTCGAAGTGACAATCAATCGCAGGAAATGGAGATAGATAGGACACACACTTAGGAAAGATAACTCGGACATTACCAAACAAAGCCTAGATTACAATATAAAAGGAAAAAGATGTATAGGCCGCCCCTATGCAACCTGGAGAAGATAAGCGCAATTACAACATGACCGAGCAAACAAAACTTGAAACAAACTGAAAATAATTCAAAACAAACAGGATTGGAACAAAATAGTAGAAGCAATATGCGAGCTGGAAAAATAGAGTGAATAGTGTTAGGCTGACGACCTAACCTTATTTCAACCGTCAGTAACATTCCTGGATGACCCATACTCCTTGAGGAGGAAAAGGGACTTACTACTATGTGAAAGGCAACCTTTTGGGAAAGTAATCAGATACCTGATTTCAACATATCTATTTAACAGATGTTTTGAGTAGATACTGACGGATCAGCAAATCGAGAACGGGACTATAGCTGAAATATATAGTGATGTGAGAAATACAATGATCACAACCCCCGGACAACTATCAAAATTTGTTTGGGAATGTATTCGAAAAGCGATTAACCTCGCAGACCGCTATATCAAATCACTTTGCTCTAGGTTACCTAGCATACGCTAATCGAAGTAAACGAAAAGGCCTATGAGCTAGTAAGAAATTGATCAACGGCTTCATATACATGTATAGGCCTAGAAGCTGTTTTAGGAATATCCAGAAACACAGCACGAAAGCAGGTAAGGATTTGGGTCCAAGAGAAACAAAAAGAACACTGGATAATACAACAAGGCAAATTCTTGAAATGCCTTCATTAAGGGACCATCAAAAAAGAGAACTAAAGAACTACTAAACCTCAGTAGGATTCATCTTTGCACAGTAGTAGGTTTCATAACAGTACAATGTGCACTGAAAGGACACCTATAAAAAATTGGGATCAGCACTGGAAATACTCACTACAGACTGTGTAATACGATGACAGAGACCGCATACCACATCCAGTGCGAATGCGAGACCCCGGACCCATAAAGACAGGCAATTTTTTGTAGAATTGTACAGGGTGTCCCACCGAAGACTGGGTCTTGGATTACAGCTCTATTTGTCATTTTAGAAAGAAACTTTTTCTACAAGCATGTTATAGAATTCAATGCTGCATTACCTAAAAATATTTTTGACTATACAGAGTGTCCCAGAAGTAGGAAAACGGATACTTACTTCGTTATTTTAAATGGATTTATTTTTCTTTTACTTAATGTTTATTATAATTTATGTTATTACATTGATATAGGCTAAAGGAAGAACGCCGTACACTATCCATTTGCGATAGCTTAGGCGATTTAGTCTTTTTGGCATAGCTTTTGTTTGTATTTATTATATATATTGTATATTAGAGAATGCCAATAAATATTATATTATTATTATTATTATTATATATTATTTCATTTTTCAATTCTACGTAGAAAAATAACATGACTTCATATAAACTACTATATGTCTATCTTTAATAACAACGTTGTTATTTACTCTTTTGTCAAAAGTAGTCCCGATGCAAAGCATCGGTTAAGGCGGCGTGGTTTATATTTGCATTTGTTTTAGACATTCATATTTTAAATATCATACATACATACTTAGTCTGATTCAACATTGAAATTAAAATCGATGTAATTGTATACAGGTGTCCACTATAGCCCTGAACATTTGCTTAACTTTAATCCAAGGTAACTTGATTTTTTTAAATAGCACCCTATATTTTTGCTTGTGTTAAATTGATCCTTGCCCAAAACCCTATCAATCCATACTAAATATTTATGATGCCTCATGCACGACTTCATAGTTAATTAATGATTTTAAATAAATCCAATAATTTTTCCGTTAATTTGCAGGTCGCCTTGGTATATAAGCGCTAAACAAAGGAATAAAGCTGTGAATTAGTAAGTATACGTCGGCATCGGGTCATAATTTAAAACTAATAACACTTTTTTTTGAAAAAATCAGAAATTTTATGTCATTTAACTCTGTGATTATGCAAAATTTCTTAAATATATATATATTAAAAAACCGTTAAAATTACAAAAAATAAACATTAAAAACAGTCAATACATCATTAAATTAATTATTTGAATGTAAAGGAAATGTTCAAGAATGTCCTCTTTCTCTCAAAGATATTTCTATCTCCTTTTACGTTACTTTTTGAAGCAACTCTGGTGAAACGGCTAAAAATGCCTCCCTTAGTGGTAAGTTCCCCAACATTTCATAGAATTGCGTTTGCAAAAAATAGTTGTATCGCTGTCCGTTTAAATTATTCTCGAAGAAAAAGGGTCCCTCAATGTGACATCCAACAAAATTCTTCCTCATACATTTGTTTTCCATCTACCTTATACCGCACGTGTTGCTACAGATCTAGGATTGTCTTGTGCATAAACGTGAGCGTTCTTTCTGATCGGTACACCATTACTCTGGAAACTACCTTCTACCCATCAGTCACAATGTCTTATTCGCCTTCCGTAATCATCATCTGTAGGCTGCTGATGTATGGATGCGTGGTAAGGGTGATATTTATGTATCCGTAAAATCCTTTGAACAGTACTGTTATACACACTTCAGCGTTTCTGCTGACATGCCTCGTGCCCACATTTGGCTGTTCAACCTCAGAAGTAAAAACATTGAACTCATTATCTTCATTAATATGATGATAACGTTTATTAAACACGCACAGATGCTTTCAAACCTGTGCTTAACATTAAAACATTCCATTCTTGGACACCATGTTGTCTATATATTTTTCAAGACAATTTTGTCCACATTCACCTAAATGTAAAATTTGAAAAATTGTGTAAAACGGGAATATAAATAGATATAAATATATGTAATTGGGAAAATGACATAAATGCTTACGTACCAATCAAATACATCATATCAACAAATTCTTCTTTTGAATATTGCATATTTTGAAGTATATAACAACATGTATGGGAAAATAAATAAGCAAGCAATGAGAGAGCAAGGAAAAGGTATTATATATACAAAATTATTTTTTGACAGTTTTGAGATTTAATTATTGCGAAACAATTACCATGGCCTACTAAAGATATGTTCTATAATTTCTGATCATACATAAATGACATAAAATTTTTCTTTTTTTAAAAAACTTGTTATTAGTTTTATATTATGACCCTATACTGACATGTATTTGCTAATTCGCAGCTTTATTCAATTGTTTAGCTTTTATATAGCAAGGCGACCTGCAAATTAACGGAAAAATTATTGGATTTATTTAAAATCATTAATTAACTATGAAGTCGTGCATGTGGCATCATAAATGTTTAGTATGGATTGATAGGGTTTTGGGCAAGGATTAATTTAACACAAGCAAAAATATAGGGTGCTATTTAAAAAAATCAAGTTACCTTGGATTAAAGTTAAGCAAATGTTCAGGGCTATAGTGGACACCTGTATACAATTACATCGATTTTAATTTCAATGTTGATACAGACTAAGTATGTATGTATGATATTTAAAATATGAATGTCTAAAACAAATGCAAATATAAACCACGCCGCCTTAACCGATGCTTTGCATCGGGACTACTTTTGACAAAAGAGTAAATACCAACGTTGTTATTAAAGATAGACATATAGTAGTTTATATGAAGTCATGTTATTTTTCTACGTAGAATTGAAAAATGAAATAATATATAGGGTGTTCCATTTAAAATAACGAAGTAAGTATCCGTTTGCCTACTTCTGGGACACTCTGTATAGTCAAAAATATTTTTAGGTGATGCAGCATTGGATTCTATAACATTCTTGTAGAAAAGCTTTCTTTCTAAAATGGCAAATAGAGCTGTAATCCAAGACCCAGTCTTCGGTGGGACACCCTGTACAAACTAGTACAGGACACCAAGATATTGGAATAGCTGGGACATGAATCTATAAATGACAGAAATGGGAGATTGAATACAGAACGCCAAGAGGCTGCAGCGTTTCAGGAGACTCGATGTCAGACGGCTCGCACAAATATACTCTTCGAAAAATTTTGTTTTTTTCACTAAATTGTATGTATTTTGGCTTAAGAGATTCACTAAGCTATCTGATAAATGTAGTCGACCTTTAATCGTAAAATAAAATAATTTCTAATACGGAATTGTTAGTTAACTTTTGCGAAGCATTGCATATAGGTACATCTAGTCCGTGTGCATATTTTGTCTCGTGCATTCGCCCACAAGCAAAATCATTATCCGCGCAAGTCAGAACGAAATAGTTAGGAGCAAATGGTATTTAAAGCGCCGTTTTGTAAATAGAGGCAAAAGTCGGAGAGGCTGAGATCAGCCCTCCGATTCTCGGCTTCGCTCGCTAGAAGGCTCGTCTTGGTCGTTAAGCAATCCTTCGAACCGCTAATCTAGTGGAGCCGGATTTCTGGCCCACTTATTAAACTCTAACCGCTAATTGAACGGAGCCGGGACCTGGCATATCAATTAGAGATCCGGCGGAGATTGAGCGGAGCCGATTGTTTTGGCACGCCAATTATCCGTAAATACCGCTCTGATTCAAGCCAAGCCGGTAGCCCTTATTTGACTCGGTAATTACCGAATCTAAGCTAAATAATTGGTAACGCATTACTTTCCTACATTCTTTAATTTAATTTATTAAACATTCCAACATTCATGTATTTGCGTATTTTATCATTAAAACATGTTGCCTCTTTTATTTATTTAAAATTAAATCAAGCACTCATGTAATTTCACATATAAATATGTTGCTTTATTTGTTTGTTTAAAATTGAGTAAAACATTCATGTATTTCCGAATTCAAAATATGTCGCCTCTTTTGTTCATTTAATACTAAATAAATTTAATTTTACTTACCACGACACCCTGTTTATGTTTATCATTGCTTCACTACACACTACATCCTATACTTCGCCGAAAGCCTCGCCGCACGATCACCACAATCCCACGGCCATCACGCCATACGAGAGATATCCCGAACACCCTGGAATTAATCATCATGCTATCCACGATGTTTATGGATTATTTCCATTACCAAAATTAACAGTTTTATTTGTCGACGTTACTAAAAGCGCAAGGAGACTTCAGCGCACGCACAGTGTCATCTGACGGCGACAAGCAAGAACCGACATAACGTCAAGCAGAACTCGCAACCTATTGGTTATACAATTCGTTGAACTTTTCTGAGTTTTTCTGGCACATATAACGTCAGATAAACAGGTAAAGCAAAGGGTAATTTCCGTCATTTACCCTTGAGAGGCAAATATTGTTTTAATCCCGAACCGAAAAACCAGCGTTACAATACTAATCAAGTGATTGAGACATGTAATCATGGGAAAAGCATTTCACATTTTATTTTAATAGTTATCATGTTACATATATTTTTTTCTTAAATTTCATATAACAGCGATTCTCTGATATATGTTCTTTTTTTAATAATCAATACTTACTCTCACTCAAGGCAGTACTAACCATCAGACAGCTAAAACTTCCAAAGATAATAAGGTTAGAAGAAATATAAGATTTAACCCATATTTTTCAATGTCTAATGTTCATAACCGGTAAGACACTAACATCTACCATTTTACATTCCAACACCGACATTTACGCTATACATGCACGGAGCAAAGCGCTCAACCGTGAGTACAACTTTTACTATGCAGTGCGCGCTTGTAATTCAAAGTTGTCGTCCTGTAATTGCTTTATTCACCAGTACGCATCCACTCAATCTACCCGGAGTTTAAAATATATCATTAAAATAGATTGTCAGCTGCTACATTACAGTTTCGCGCGGTTGAAGTACAATCAACAGCGCTCCTTCAGCGGGCGTAAATCAAATTGGACACGTGGCGGCTAGTTTTCAAACCGGGAGATGAAGTTTTACTTTCGGTATATTTGCTTAGGAGCCGTGCAATCGTTGATACACTATCACTCATGGAAATCTAGACATTTCTAATTAATCAGGATTATAAAAACGTTGAAACGTAACTGCATACCAAAGAAAATATAACATCAACAGATAACCAACAAAAAAATAAGTATTATATAATGTAACCAACATTTGTCCTTAATCGAAAAGTAATCTTGCTATAGGGTTGTCGTTAAAATTAAATAAATATTAATAATAATAGAATTTTTTTTACTATGGTAGTTTCTATTCGTATAGTTAGTATATTATGCAGACGAAAGTTTAATTTACAAATATGTAGTTGTGTATTTTGCAACAAACGCAAATCTATAACATAAAATATATGACTAAGTCAATCAAAGCAGTCAATGATGCCTGACTCTAATTTCTATTGAAAAATTATATGCTCCTTCGCTTCAATAGTTTAAAGAAAAAAACTGTAATACCCTGGAATGTGCTAACTGCGTAAAACTGCACCATTAAGAACCCTTTAAAAAATTCGAACGCACATATGAGGGAACAACAACTGTATACCTACATCCACCTCATGCATGACTTACCAATCAACTAAATTATGCAAACATTTCTCATCAGACTAAAAAAAATTAAAACACAACATTTTTAAACAAAAACTTAAACTACATGTTTCTAGCACAAAGCGTTATTTACTGAGGTCAAGAATTTTTCAATATAGATATTGACTGAGAGTGATTTGCGAGACCCTTTATTTTCTGTTAATTTGAATTAGGTTAAGAATCACCAGCTACCCTTAGAATAACAGCTACTATAACTCTTAACTTCGACGATGCTCTAAATATAACACACACAACACAAAATTATATCTTTGTGGTGTAAATCAGCTCAAAACGATGACATAAACAAATTATGAAAATGTAAAAGTGTGATGACTGGTTCCTGCGTCTCTTATACATTATACAAAAGAGAATACAAATTGCATCACAGGTTCTCACAATTCGCTACACCGGGGGCAAGACGCTGGGGTGCAATTACTGCGAATGCATTATTTCTTAACAAAATTAATGTATTGAAGGTTTCCGTTTAAGTAAATAAGTTAGTAGTTGTAGCAGTTTAGGATGCGTTTTTAATTTTAACGATGAATCGTAGATAATAGTGAAATTTTGCAAAATTTCAGGCGCTTTGTTGTGCATAGGTAACCTAAAAATCGCAATTTTATTTTAAAAACATGGTTCCCACATAGAAGACTCAAAATCCTGCTTCTACCTCAAATGTCAAACATTTATGAAGGTCCTTAAACCATTAAACCAAATTCTTATACCTTTACTCTTTCAGCTATAATCTATTTGTATTTATATTTATGGAGTAGTAAACAATTTATGAAAATATTAGGTTATGGTTAATATTGGCGCCTGTTCCATTATGAATCAGAATACCCTTCAAAGTACTAACAATAAGTGAAATCAGTGAAATATTTAAAGGAAAAAAGAATTGCTGTATTAACCACATGTAATGAGTATTTTTATAAAAGCATCTTACCTAATTCTTTGATAATGCTTGACGGAATACAGAAACAGGAATCATCACCCCAACTTGCGATTGTTTATGAGTCACAACAATTTGCATCTCCACATGATACAATCGAACCAATAACCACTTCAGCAACTAACTACAATTACCTATGCGCACAGGCAAATAACTCAATAACCAATCACATTGCGGCGTATGACTTTGCGCCTTGAACGTAAATTTACCCGAATACTCCAGTAAAAATAACTTAAAGAATATTGTGTATACATATATACCTTTACTCACAAAATTCTACCTAATGAATATGTATGTAGACCCTTATTGGATGAATAGGTATATACTGCTACGAAACTTGTACATAATTCTTTATAATTTTTATATTAATTCAACACTGTTTTATTCTCCTTTCATACAGTCAGCGTCATCTATTAAATTCTCATTTACTCCACAGATATGCTACGCCCCATATGTGAGATGGTACAACAGTACACAGGTACACTAAATTTACCACTCCACAGTGTTTTGGGTACACCGCAAATCAATCGGATTTTATTTTCAGTCGACCTCGTTACGTGCTGGGGTCATGTCACACCACTGAACCTCCGATTATTATCTTTATATACCTGATATACACTTAAATATCTTTACTGTGACTGTACTAGTTATTTGTTCGAGATGTTCTTATACTACAGTGAATAAAAGAGATGTTATTATAGTCAAATTTATTTATTTCGAGTTAAATAAATGTGATGAACAAAGAAATGAATCTTATAAAGATTTTCTCAGGGTAAGTAAGTTCTTTACTATCTTAGTTCTACAAAAATAAGATTTCTAGAATCTTATTCCAAACTAAAAACTCATATTTCTCGTTTTAATATCAAATATAGAATTCAAACCTCCCTGTTAATTTCCCGTCATAAAATCTAGTACTGTCAAATAATGCCAACTTAAACCGCTCGTTAAATTAATCCACAGAATCAAACAATAGCCTTACACACAAAAATCCACTAGATTCACTGTTATCAAACGATAATATAACGTAACATTCCCTTTACGCTTTCGACGCCAGTTTTAGATTTAAAAGATGAATAAAATCGCTTACTTCAAGTACGGAAACTGCTCTATTATAATACAAATATTTATTCCAACTCCACAACAATCATTTCAGCTTCCAATAGTGTTCCAACAATCTCACAGCAAATAGGCTCGAACAAAACTCTTCAATAGGCCCCAAGATTAGCAATACGCCACCTCAAATCGCGATGGAAATGGATTTCCATCATCTTGGCACTACACATGCAATATTCTAATTCTTGTAAGTGAATTTGAAAAGTTAAGGACTTATATTGTATTAGAAATTTAAAATTTCTAGATAATTATTCGAAAACCAACTACATTTTAGCATATGTTTACAAAATAAATAAATAGTTTAAAATACATTTACATAAATAATTTTATAGTTGATATTTGATTCTGTAGGTTATGTTTAGCAAGATATATCATAGCAATACATATAATATATAGAGATGACATTACATTACAGTACTTTAGTACTACTTTACTTACCCTTACTAAAAATAACATAAAATGTAGTAGTTAAACTTGAATTTTTAAATTTCCCGCCCGGTTAATTGCGGCAATCACTTATGTTGGAGTAGTGCACAATTTACTGAATCCCCCACCTAAATGACTACAAAAATAATTTTTGTTTCATTAATAAGATTTCCTTTTAGGATATTTTTATATTTCGTTTTTTTTTCTATAAAATTAATCAATGTCAGTAACATTACATTTAATGTGCAATAATTACCTCAAAAATTGGTCACTTTTACATTATTAAGTAAATTTTAGTAGTAAGCGCAAAATATTACATGTCTTTTACGGTATTTTGGAAAAGACAGGTAAAACAAGGTTTACATGATTTATCGTAGTAAATTCACAACGTTATTACATATAATATCCTCGATTTACTACAGTAAAATTACTGTAATGTTTTTGTAGTGAAGATGGATCGATTGGATTGATATGTAGTGGTTGGTGTGTTGGATATAGAATATAGGTGTCGGTTTATGGTATGCTAGATGTTGTGTCTAGGATAGTTTTTTTCCAAAGCTTTGTGAATATCTAGGCAGCTAATTTAAAAACGAAACTTATATTATTCTGATTTACTTTTTGTCGTTAAACACACTATTATCTATAGCTCGGCTAAAGTTGATTAACATAGTTCCATAAAATACGCCCATGAGCACAAAAACAGAGCCCATTTATAGATAGGTACTTCAATATATTTCAAAAATACAAAAAATAAATAAAGCGCATATAAAAACAGTCATTAAATCAGAAATATCTCGCGATGAAAAGAGTTACGTTCCATTAAACTCGAAACACGATTACCTAAACGACTCTTGTACAATAACCGCGCGAGAACCTCCGTGTAAGTGAGTACGGCATTCCGGTAGCAAAGGCGGTAGTAAGAAAAAAATAAATTGGCCGCGGAAAGGACATTCGAAGGCGCTGAATGAAAAATAAATCACGCCTATTTAAAAATCTCATCTGCTCGGCGTACAGTCAATTATTGTACCTACGTGGAATACAACGGGAAAGGATCGCTCGCAGGAGTGCCTCGCATTCGGTAGCGCAAATTGACAGCCAATTTGAATATCTTATACACACATACGTATATTTATAAAATATTGCCCTCTATTCGCGTTGAAAAGTACGCTCTCTGAAGCCGCGCTGAAAAGTAAGCGGTGTCCGTCTTAATTCGTTTCTCTACTCGTCCGCCTAATTTATGCCCTACTTTACGATTTTCTCATCGTCGCGTTCTTGAGCCGCGTTTCTCATGCTGTCATGATTATTTCTTGTTTCAGTTTTTTCCATCTTATTTGAATTTTGATAGACGTTAAGTAATTTTATTTAAATAAGGTTTTTGATTTGATTTATTAAATTTGTGTCATTACTACGCTTCTGCTATGGGATTCTTTTCTTTAAGCAGGAAATAATTTGTTCCTTTAAATTACATTGCAATTAATTAGACGTAAATGACGAGACAGGTTCTTTTGCAAATATATGTGCCTTAATGTGCGAAATATCGCTATAAAATTTCCAAACGTCCAAATATCTAACTTCTTGCAGTTAATTTGCATAAAGACTACATAAAAGTTATTTTAAATGGGCACTGTCAAACATATATTAATTCGAAATCTGACTCATAAATCAATAAAGCTCACCTATGAATATATGAGAGAAATGAATAAATATACCAGTGTAGTACTTAGTTTCTCTCATATGTGTATATTAAAAAAAATCCAATCAATAAATAAACAAAAATAAAGATAACGTTGTAATAAAAGGTAAAAAACATTTTAAAACACAACTGTAAATAAAAATAAATATTCTTAAAAACAACAACCTGCAAAGCTAATCCAATAACAATGGTGCAGTCTACATTGGTATATGTAGACATGAAATATCACGTATACCTATATGTTTATAGAGAACAGAGAATATTACTGTGCTGCAGATATCCGACAAAATTGAGATCCGGATATCCGGATCCAAAACTATTCAGATATCAGAATCCTTGGATCCGGATCCGCTATCCGAAACCTCGGATCCGGATCCGCTATCCGAAGCCTCAGATCCGGATCTGCTATCCGAAACCTCGAATCCGGATCCGCTTCTTGAATTCGGATATACTATTCGGTGCTGGGATCTAGATCCGATAACTATACAAAAAACATAGCAAATATTATTAATAATAATAGTATATCCGAATTCAAGAAGCGGGTCCGGATCCGAGGTTTCGGATAGCGGATCCGGATAGCACTCAGATCCGGATATCCGGATAGTAAATTATCCGGATCCGTATAACAGCTCTAAATATTACACCAAGTATTAGTTTTAACTTGAGACTGGATTACATGAAAAGTGCATATATTTTATTTTTTGCATATCTTTAAGTATAGTCTATAATTAATTAGTGATTTAGACATTTCTATGTATATTTTATATATGTATTTAAGCTTTTTCTTATCCTTTCTCTCACTAAAAATTCCTAATGCAAATCGACAGCCGACAATTCCCAGAACGAAATATTTTTGTTTTCTAAGAATTGCACGTGCATTTTTCCTCCTACCGTGAGAAACGAAGTAAAATACATTTTATTAGTTCCCAAATAAAATATTCTCATTCAATGAGTACCTATGAACGGAACAACATTTAATCGTGTTATTCTTTTAAATATTGTGCATACCTACAATGAGTATAGCGAATAAAATTTCTTCATGGATTAAATCATATCCTGAAATAGTATTCGATGGCGACAAAATATTTTGCGGAGCCTGCAGTAAATTACTAAGTTATTAATTTATTAATTTTACTAAAAGCTTTACAATTTTTTTAATTTTTTAACTTTTGATATAAAACGTGTTGTAGGTGTCTTCTGAGAGAAAATACCTGATTGATCAACACCTTAAAACTCCTTAACATATTGGTAATTGTAAAAAACTAGAGCGATCCGCATGTTTGCAGCAATCTATACTCCAATGTGTAGCATCAAATCACGAAAATTAGAACAAGAAGAATTTAATACGGGCCTATGTAAGGCATTAATTTCGTCTAGCATGCCATCAGCAAAATTAAATATTGTTAATTGGAAATCGTTTCTACAAAAATATTGTAAACATAATATACCTGACGAAAGTGCGTTATCAAAAAATTATGTCAGGTCTTGTTACCACCAAACAATGTCAGAAATACAACAGTTGGTAAGGAATAATTTTATTTATTCAATTGTAAATGAAAGTACGGATAGGTGTGGCCGTTATATTGCTCATTTATTAATAGAAATTCCTCATGAAGATATTTTAGGTAAATCATATTTAATTTTTTGTAAAAAACTTCAAAAAAACAAATAATGTAACAATTGCCCAATTCGTTCAAGAAGGGTTATCAATTTTTTTTTACCTGGAAGTGTACCTTGTGAAAAATTTTACTAATGTTGTACGAAGCTGTACTGCCTTGCATGGTAAAAGGCGCAAAATTTAGTTTTTTTTATAGTAACATTATTGCTTAGGCCATAGGTTCAATCGTGTAGCCGAAAACATTAAGAATCAATTTAGCAATGTCGAAAAGGTAATTTTGAAAGAATATAAAATGTAATTCTCGAAATCACTGGTTGCTGCATTTCTCTAGAAAACCTTCTGTATATTAAATCCAATTATATCTTTGTTTCAAGTTTCATTCGTAATTCGATATGCTATGTATGCTGGTTACTGGTACAATAGGAAATTCTATATACGAAAAATTTAAAAAAGTAATAAATAATAGGGAAATTTAAAATTGAACAAAATTAACAAAAGTTTTGAAGGTTAATCTTATTTTAGGTAAAATTTTTGCATATTTTCGCAATTTGCATATTTGGATTTGTTTTTTTTTATTTTTAATCTGTAAAATATTGGTAATACTTTATTAATTCTTGATTGAACTAAAGTAGAACAAATTTACGGCGTTACGGATTATCACTAGAGCTGTATCAGCGGATAGCCACTTTTCTACCAAAATTGCGGGCGAGTGTATACATAATTCGTTCATTTATAGATGTTTTAAAATATTTGAAATGTATTATTTACTGCAAATTTGCAATTATTTAAATTGTTATAATTTTTTATCGGCACCCTGCGTATCTTCTTTATTATTAGATCCCACATAATTTTTTAACCTCAAAAACATATTTAAGTGGAACTCGCATGGTTTCGCCAGTGTGAACACTGCCGCACGAACAAGGACTTCGGTAAACAGCAGAAGTTTCGAGAGGATGATAATCATTGATATAAAAAGAATCTGAAACTTTGGAGTTGGTTTAGAAACAGCTTTGTGTTGTGTTTAGGCAGAATTCTTTCTGTATGATCGGTAACTTGCCACACGCATTGAATTCTTTATGATGAAATCCATAAAATCCTCATGTAATCACAGCAAAGTGGCTTTGAATTGGGCCAGGAAAGATTTCCATAGAATATACATTTGTATAGATACAAAAATAGAAACCGTTTGTAGATACTTCAATATATTTCAAAAATATCAAAATAAGCGCATATAAATCACAGAACATAACGCGCCAAGTACGTCATGGCAGAGTTTAGATATGCGTTCCATAGGGGACACAATAATATGATAGCCTCTGTTAAAAGATATCACGGACGCGCCTCACCTTTCTTGCATTTCACGCCATGTATCATCGGCTTTACAATTATTATTTATTATTTTTCGTATCTTGATCTAATGTGCCCGTTAAAAACAACAAGTAAGATAATATGTACTACACCAAACTATCAACACCTATTCAAGCGTACTTACCTACGCCTAAGAATAAATGAGAAACCACAGCCAATCAAAACTGTTCTTACAGTATTTTTTTTAAGCGCCAGACGAATACTTTCTGATTGTGTTAGAAATTTATTAGCAGTATCTTAATAACACGAATCAGGAACGATCACATCAATAATATAAGTTTCCATTTGCCTATTCCGCTTCAGTAATCTACGCTATTATATATAAAAGCAATTCAGCTTCTTGATTGATCGATACTGGCAATTAAAAATCAATCAAATCCAAGACATAGATGCGTGATGCTAGTGGAGGTCCATTCAAATTGGAAAATTAGAGCGGATGCGTTATGAATAATACGCGGACCATTTGTTCGAAGAAACTGATGCCCTATTATTTAGTGATGAAGCAATAGATATCGGTTCTGTGAAACGGTCCAAAAGAATCTAAGCGTTATTGTTTTAGAAGTTTAGAATGTATACGATACGTGTATGTATAGATTTCTAAATCAATATTATCTAGTATTGACTGCTAATGCTTTATACACTGTACATAATGTTCTATTAGAATGTATTGTAATTTATTCTAATGAGGAGTACACAGAAACATAAGTAAAGAATATTTACTAAATGCCATTGATAAAAAAAGGTACAAAAAAAAGGTTTGTTCAAAACTTGCAGATGTGCTCTTATTTCTGATAGTCAATGATTTTCGTGGTTTTTTTTTCTTGTGAATTAAGCAATGACTTCGGCATCCGGATTTATAACTATATCCGGTTTGTAAGTTAGTAATGCCATAAGTAAGATAAACAATTAGCTGCTACCATTAAACGTTTATTAATAGGAAAATGCAATATTATAAAATATTTCAGTGTCAAGTTCAACAATACTGCTTTGCAACTTTTAGTTATAACGTTGCAATTAACCCAAAATCGTACTGCTATAATAATTTTTATAATAGCTATATCATCCCATGTTTTAATGCATGGTAACATCAATTACTGTTTCCTAACAGTAGCAAAATATCATTTTAATCAGCTATAATTGCATCTATAACATTATTATTTCAGTGGTACTTGCATTGACGCGGTGTGTTCTTGTTTTCTTTTCAATTACGTCATTCACTTGACAAGAAGCATCTTTCAGCTCCTGAAGATCACATTTAGATTGCAAGATATCGTCTAGACACCGACGGTGCCTTGTAGGACAGGCACGAAACCATAAAAATGGAAACATTATAGCATCAACTCTATCCTTTTATCTTTTATCTGCCCGTCCTGTTCTTGCGAACAATCTCAACTACATGTCGGTCCCCTTAAATATTGTATATTAACGGTGCTCCTCAAGCAATTCGGTCATGTAACCCAGTCGAACAACGGCGATTAGATCAATGTAAATTAACCAAACTGATTGGATATTCCTTGCTGCTAGCGCCGAAGAATGTTTCAAAAAGCGTAATAGTCGTAGATCTTACGGTTTTATCGACTATACGCAAGATGCTACTAGTAACGAAATAAGTCAAAAGAAAACAAGGAAAAGAGAAAAGTTTTCTACTAGAGACGCGCGCCTATAAGCCTGTTAATGTCGGATTAAATTCATTCAATGATAATTTCCAGGCGATTATATTAGTTAATGCTTCTTGCTACTGATCCTAAGTTAAAACTACTTAAAAAAAAAAACGATTTGGTGACGTAAATAGTAGATTTTATCGCTTATAACTTCTTTGGTTTTGCAGAAATATCTGCGAACATAAAATATCTGCGATATAAGCCATAATTAAATTAATAAGGTAACTGTAATATTTATATACTTACATTTCCTCGGTACAATTATATGCAATTGGTTACGCTATACGCGTGCAAGACAAATCGGTTGATCAATAATGAAAAATATCTAGTCTGTAACAAATAAAAATACTGGCAGCGCAGGCAGGTGTTTCGATAAGCAGCTGCATTCCGTAAGTTTAAAAAATTATGTGGTAAAAAGCAATAGATGTCTATAAACCATTACCAAGACAGTAATTGATTATTACAGTGCGTTACTCTGTGTTAACATTGCTTTCTTTTTATCAAGATTGTTATTTATCCGTGGTGGTTCTCAAGTAGAAACAGGAGATGAATTGATACAAACGTTATCATACCTCAAACAATGTTTTTATTCAGATGGGTTTTCAAAAGATATTTAAACCGTACACTGAATAAAGAGGTCCGTCATGTTGGCTACCACACTTTTTATTTTTCAAAATTTGATTGTGCCATCGTTTTGTGCTGTAAAGAAAAAATGTTTGTGCTTTTTCTGTTCTCGAGATATTCACGATTAAAGATGGACGATCCAATTTGACGCTGCGAGCACAGTAAGTCAGTCCACAATTTGGGAATTCTTGAGTAGTTTAAGATAACGTTAAACTCAAAGTTATAATCGTATTACCTACATTTAGTAATTAAGGAAATTTGCTAGGACACAAGATATCCAATCACTTCACACTACAACGGTTTAAATTAATTCGGGACAATTGTTTCGGAAATACGTGGATTTCCATTTCCAACCGAAGACCGAATGAACTAAGAACCGATAAAATATCTAAACAAGGTTAGTTATCCCTACCCTAAACATATATTCACAAGTGCTTTACCGCCTGCGTTGACCTGCTAGAATTCTGGAAATTCCGAACTCATACAAAATGTAACTGTGAAAAAATGTGTTTTTACTCTAATAAATCCATCAGTACCGAATGGATTTAATAAATTATTATTTTTAGATTCTCTTTTAATATAAATGCTTTCAAACGCGGATAATTCTCTCGGGGATGTTACATTTTTTAGTAGTTCGAGGTTTTCAATGTTGATCTAGTGACCCTGTGGCCGCCGAGAGTTATGGAGTCTCCCAGGAATTAATCCGGACAAAACAGCTAACGCGGTAGCCCCTTTTCTTGTACTAGTTATAAGAAAAGATTCATCTACTATTTACAAACAAACACAGAACTGGCTTAGGAACACTACCTACATTAATTTTATGGTACATAAATATTTAATATCAAAATAAAAACATACATTTGTAAGTGTATGTTTTGTTGGACTATATTCGTGTGTATTTTACATACTACGCATTGCCGGATTGAAACTGGTGGAGGGCCAGAGGTTGAACGCGGGCTCTCTAGTAAACAATAAAAGAATACTTTTATTCAGGCAAGTAGTGGCAACATAAAGTCCGTATAAAAGATTAACCGGTTGATGGTCTAGTGGCTTGCACACTATCAATCGTGAAGTCCAGCGTTCAAATCTTACTTTGGTGAATTACGATAACCGGTTTTTGCCAGGGTCGTACTAATGATTAGGAGGGAGATTTGACTCTGTGAAGGTGCCTGATAAGCATAATACTTAGGTTTTATCTACTCCCTTAAAAAAAAGAAAAAACCTCGTCTGCTGGTCTCAGTGTAACAGCAACCACAATCCATAATTTCATCTATACTCCAAACTATAATATTCTTTGCGCAAAAATTACTATACTTATCGGTGGTAACTAGTGCAGCCATTTTTAAAGCATGTTGTAATTTTGTCAATTTAAATCTACAAATACGTTCGAAATTCAAATACAAATTCTGTATAATTTGACATAAATGTCGCTATTGACAGACATATATGTTTTGCCTAATAGTCAGTTAGTTTCATTCGGCAAAAAAACAATGTGCGCATAGAATCGGGTGTTCATTTGAAAACTTCTCACCCTATCTGGAAATCTGTAAATTTATGAAAAAAATCCTGAAACGCATCGATTACGCACAACACTTGATTCAAAAATTGACACAACCACTTTAACTTTAAATGGAAAGACGTACCGGGTAATACCTCATTTTAAGGATCTCTTCAAATTGGTTGATTGATTTTGGAATTTTTAAGAAAATCCCTTAGCTTCTTTTCTTTTATATTTCTTGCCGGTCAATCTATTTTAGAAGCATCGGAATAAAACACAATATTAAAAACTTTGGGCGCGAGTTACGCTTTATAGGTAAAAACGACGTCCAAATGGTTTGTTTGAATTTAGTGACCAGCGTACTACGCTAGGCGTTTTACGTCGCACGCGACGTATAAAACCTGCTCTTAGGAAAACCCGGCTTTATTGCGAATAGGAAATGAACCCGCGCGGCGTACGGGCTCTTGCACGGAGAACCAAGTCCAAGTTGGGACGATAACAATAGGATTTGCGATTGCAGTAGCTACAATACGAAAGAAGAGATTTATTAACGGTGATAAGGTGTTATTAATAAGTGATACGAGAACGATTTCTGCGTGCGTTAGAAGGATTATTAGCATGGTGATTAGTCAAATTTGATTTGAGTTGGTGCTATACCGACATTATGGACTATTAGCGATATTGTATTTTGTAAATGACAAGATTGTGCAATATGTAACTATATTATATCGAGGGCGTCACATCAGAAGGGCGTAAGCGCCAATATAGGTGAAATTGGGATTTTGGAGCGTATTTAAACATCTTATCAGGAAATTTAAGAGACTTAAGTGTAAAGAAAGATTCGCATCTTTATCTGTTTCTCCTGATAGAACTCCCAAACAAATTTTGATTTATAAAACTGTTAAAGCCGAATTGAACTCACGTATTGAAAACGGTGAAAGCAATTTATTTATAAAGTATCGCAATGGCATCCCCACAATTTTAAAGCAAAATTCGGAAAACTAGCTACGTCTAACAGTTCCTTAATTCCTCTTAATATCTATTACCAAAACGTTAGGGGCCTTAACACTAAGACCCACACTTTATGCAGTAATGCGTCTGACTTTTTCTATGACATTATCTTGATAACTGAAACATGGCTGGGTTCGTCTGTTTACAATGCTGAGTTATTTTCTGGTCACTACAATGTTGTACGGTGCGATAGAAAATTTGAAATAGTGAATCGTAATAGAGGGGGAGGCGTTTTCATGGCGATTGCTGGTAACATTTCTTTTCAAGTTATCAGTACTACAAATATAACTAATTTGGTACCTCTTATTGACTTGCTTTTATGCAAGATCTTCGTTACTTCCAATTCTTTTTTAATAGCATTGGTTTATATACCCCCTGATATTCGAGCTGATGACTTAGAAACCTTTACTAGTACTCTGGAACCATATATAGTAGCTGAAGAACTAATTTTAATTGAATATTTCAATCTACCTCACTTATTCTCTACCTCAAACATGCTTTGCAGCGTTGCGACTGGTCTTCCTTGGAAGATCATGCTGATGTCGATTTAGCCCTTGAGAACTTCTATTGTGTTCTTTACTCGATCTTGGATGTGTATGTTCCTCGAAGGTATCCAATTAACCAAACTTTTCCTCCGTGGTTTACCAACTTGATTAAACGTAATTTACGAATCAAAACTTATTATCATAAAATGTGGATTAAAACAAAAAATATATTATACTACAATGAATTTAAACGCATTCGCAACATTACTAAACGTCAAATAAGAGATAGTTACAACTTTTATGTTACTAATATGGAGCGCAGCATTAAGAGTTCTCCCTCCAACCTTTGGAAATTTATGGGATCCATCAGAAAGGCTACCAGAATTCCCGGAAGATTATTCAACGGTGATCAACATGAATATACGAATCCTACTGAGATTGTAAATACGTTTGCTGATCTTTTCTCAGGGACTTACAAATGCTACAGGACTGATCATTTTGACAAAGCAACTGCTAACAGCCTTCCTTGTGCTTTCACACCTACAACTGAAAATGAAGTAATTAAAACTATGTCTACTTTTTCTAGTAAGTTCACCTCGGGTTGCGATATGATACCTGCCTTTTTAATTAAGGATTGCAGATATGTTTTGGCGTCTCCGTTAACGAAAATTATTAATTTATCAATAGCCTCTGGAACCTTTGCTAAACTTTGGAAAAAGACGAAGATTACTCCAATACTGAAATCGGGTGATAAAAGCCTGCTTTCCAATTACCGACCAATATATATTCTATCAAATTTTGCAAAGGTCTACGAAAAAATTCTTTACTCCTCTATTTATAGCAGTACTCAATCCTATATTTCTCCCAATCAGCATGGCTTCATTACTGGTCGTTCTACAGCTACCAATTTGACCTGTTTTACACAATTTGTTAGTGAAGCATTGGACAAGCGCGGTCAAGTGGATGTCATTTATACGGACCTATCTAAAGCCTTTGATACAATAGAGCATTCACTCCTCCTATCAAAACTAGAAGCTTTTGGTTTTACTCCATCTGCTGTTACTCTAATGGGTTCTTAGTTAACAAAACGCGAGTGTTATGTCTCTTAAAACGGATTTGTATCTACGGAATATACCTTACATGCAGGTGTCCCACAGGGCTCAAATTTAGGCCCCCTCTTATTTAATATTTTTATCAATGACCTCTTGACATGTCTTACCTGCTCGGTCCTCGCCTACGCAGATGATATTAAATTATATACACAGCTGTCAACTAACCGTGACGTCGTCTTGCTACAGGAAAATCTAAACAAACTTGTTAACTGGCGTACATCTAACAGCCTTAATCTTAATGTCGGGAAGTGCAGCATCGTGTCATATGCAAGAGTCGGGTCACCGATCATCGCGGATTACAAAATTAATAATACGTCGCTGAAAAGAAGAACTGAATGTAAGGATCTTAGTGTTCTCTTTGATAGTGCTTTCACCTTCAAATCGCAAATTACATCTGTATGCAAAAGTGCTTTCAGTTCTCTTGGGTTCCTGATGCGTGTATCGCGTTACTTCACCGACATTGATCTCTTGAAGATTTTATACAACGCTTATGTCCTTAGCAAGCTGGAGTATGCGCCACTGGTTTGGTATCCAATCTATGCGTGTGATTGTTTGCAGCTTGATAGAATTCATCGTAAATTCCTTAAATTTCTATCTTATAAACTGGACGGAATATATCCGGAAGTTGGCATACCTCAGTTGGAGCTACTGGAGCGTCATGGAATGGTGTCCCTATCGGAACGTCGTGACGTGTTATGTCGTAAATTCTTGGTGAATTTGCTTGGAAACAAGATGGACTGCCCGTATCTTATGGAGAACATCAGTTTTCACGTTCCACGTTTGAACTCTAGGAGCGAATGCACCTTTAGGCCACCTCAAGCCAGGACAAACTTAATGAAACGTTCACCTATTTCAGTGATGGCTAGGCTTGGAAACGGCGGACATTTCTTTTGAATTAACTTTTTACTACAGCTTATTACTATTATTCATTATTATATTTCAATATTAATACTTATATAACACTTGCAATACATTACTGTATTTTGTGTCCTCTTTTGGGTCTGTACCTGTTGGACATCAATAAACGTTATTATTATTATTATTATTATCAATCGTTACATTATAGCAAAAGGGCGTGCAATTTCCGATGACAGAACTTTCTGTAGAAACAATTTTTTGAAATCAATTTTGTAATGTATTTATATCATATATTTTCTGTTTCCTGTAAAATTTATGTTTTGGTTCCTATGATATGACGCCCTCGATATGAAACATAAATACTACAAAATTATGGCATTGTTGAGATATTTCGACTGCGGTAAATACATTTTTACGGAACCGAAACATATTATTAGGTATCTACAGCATATTTTAAACAAAAGTTACGATAATTTAGGCGACATCGGTAGAAAATAAACATTATTATAGCGATTTTACATGAAAAGTGTGCATTTTATAGCGAATTTAAAAGAAAAACCATGGATTTTTAGCGAGACTTTGGTAATTTGTGAGAAACATGAATTTCTTGTGTAGTCAAAATTAGATTTTTAACCATAAAATTTTAGCATGTTCTGCTTTTTATGAACGCAAATTCTTGTGGTTATAATTATGATAATATTTATAACCATAATTATTAATAACGTAAAACCAGCTTTACCTTGTAAATTTTACATATAAATTGTAGTAAGTATTAATTGCCTTGGAGATATCAGTATTTTTTTACTAATCATTTGGAATTGCCCGAGCAGTAAACTGATTTAGTAAGTGGTAGCTCTCCCCCGAACTCGTTCGATAATGTTAGCATATAAAAATGCAGGAACCTAAATGAATAATTACACCAATACAAAAGTAGACTCTATTGCACGTAAAGTTTTTCTCCGGCATTGCACTGTTTTAAATCTGCAGCATTAGAAACGTACATATGACAATGACAGCCTAATGCATTGTATAGAGGCACGTCCTGAAGCCCTAAGTATTCGTGGTCGTATTTCATGTCAACGGAGTGCTATGATTTGTAAGATGTATACCTACTTATAAAAGAAGATATATGTATTTAATCATCTTAATTGACATTATGGTCGTAGGTATATACAGGGTTAGTCAAACGTATGGAATAGGCAATTTATCTCCGTAAATATGAACCTTATGACAAAATGTCATTAATAGAAGTTTTTTTACTAATTATTCTTTATCTCTTAGCCTGCTAGTTGTTTTTTATGTCAACGCATTTCCATGGAAACGTAATTTTTTTTTGTTTTTTAAATGGCAACCTAGCAATTTTTTTGCTGATTTTTCCTTGAAATGATCCGGTATTTTTTTTTGTGTAGTTTGATAATAAAATTTTAGAGAAAATGGCCATTATTTTATTCAATCATATAATCTTTAACTGAAATTAAATGTTCAAACTGAAGACCCTCTGCAGCTTGACAGTAACCTAATCTGTCATAAAAATTGCGTAATGAATTTTGCAGCCAGTTAGGTGGTATTTGTGCGATTTCATGCCTTATTCTGGCATCCAGATCTTCCAAATTTTGGGGTCTTTCTTTGTAAATTGTAGTTTTTAAATGACCCCAAAGGAAAAAATCTAAGGGGCTTAAATCGGGGGACCTAGCAGGCCATTCAATAGAACCCCGACGTCCTATCCAACGACGGGGAAAAATGTTATTCAGAAATTGGCGAACATCTACCCCATAATGGGGTGGAGCGCCATCTTGCTGAAACCAAATATCTCCGTTTGGCATTCCTTGTCGATCTGCATCCGGAAATAATTGTACAATATCGGGTACAATGTGACGCAATAGGAGTAGGTATCCATCTGCAGTTAAATTCCCATCAATAAAATATGGGCCTATTATGTGCTGCCCAATAATACCAGCCCATACATTAACTTTTTGACGGTGCTGTGTATGGTGTTCCATCATCCAATGCGGATTCTCACTAGACGTGGCTTCATCAGAAAATAAAATGTTGTTTAGACAATTTGGATTATTATCAATCATTTCCATCATTGTTGCACAAAACCGCATTCTTCTGTCTGGGTCATCTTCATTTAGCTCATGGAGAAGGTGTATCTTGTAGGGTTTGAGTTTGTTCTTTTTCAATATTCGAACAACCGACGATTGACTAATATCATTATTCAGAGCAAGTTGCGTGGTTGACGTAACTGGATTATCCATAACACTTAGTAATACATCAAGAGCTTGATCATTATTTGTGGCTGATTTCGGACGTCCAGACTTTGGCATATCTTTTACATTTCCAGTTTCTCTAAATTTCCTAACCAATTTAGACACCGTGGATTGTACAATAGGATCTCTTCCAGGATGAACGTTGTTAAATAAATGACAAACAGCTTGGTGTGCACGTTGTCGATCTCCATAACCAACCATCATGAGGATTTCAATCCTTTCAGTTTCACAGAGTTTCACCATGTTTACAAATTAATAAAACTATCTGTAATAAAATTAATTTGTTAACTATTGAAAGGTACGTCACAATGACATGAAAAAAGGGAACAGAGTTACGTTTCCATGGGAATGCGTTGACGTAAAAAAAAACAACTAGCAGGCTAAGAGGTAAAGAATAATTAGTAAAAAAACTTCTATTAATGACATTTTGTCATAAAGTTCATATTTACGGAGATAAATTGCCTATTCCATACTTATGACTAATACTGTATGTCAAGATTTGAAATATATACATATACAGCGGCATTATATTTGTAGAGCAAATAATAAATTGGCATAGTTATTATAAGTAACTTACTTTTTAATTTCCGGAAAACTGGACTAACATACCTTCAGTATCATTTACAAAAGCGGTTATTTCCAAGGCAACTTATTTCCTTTTATCGAAATATTTTATACTGCGTGACATTTATTACCATTACTTTTAAGCTCTAATATGCTAAAAATGTGTACACTTCATAATTAATTGCTTCACTGGATTGGAATCTCCACAGAAAAAAAAAGTATCTACCATGAGCACCAGATGCACGGATACATCCTATTAACATTCTTCACATATTAACGTCTAATATAACTTAATGGAATGATCTTTGCGCACTAATAGTAATTTAAATTTATATATTTCATGTACCTATATATAAATAGAACAAACAGCACAAAGTCTAATGATATAGGAAAAACGTAATAACAAATTATGACCGTTAGATATTGAATAAGCATAATTAATATAAAATCCAAAAAAATACACAAACCAGACGAAGAAGGTAAACGTATGCAAGCTGGCGACGGGTAAAGTAAAGAGCGAAAGAGAGGCTAGATCTTTCTCCGCTTGTTAGAATTTACTTATTACACCTTTATCTTACACATCGACATATGGAAATCTTCTCCGACACAGATTTCCTATTGCGTCGACGATTGAGAGCGAGAATCAAGCATATGTATGTGCAGAGTGCAAGTGTAATAGCAACAAGCTGTTGTTATTACACATCACCACGACCATTTCAATTGAATTTACGCTCCTACTTGACACATTTTTTTAATGAACCGCGTTCTGGGCGGGTGACGGTCAATTTAAAAATGGATTATTGTACGCCGAAGTAACAGCTGTAAAACAATTTTACACTAGTAATTTCACGAAAATAACTAGATGTTTATTTTCAATGAACTATTCCTAAAGCCAAATAACACGATTCAAGGTTCGGAAGCAATATTTCCTTCAGTTTAATAGTGAATACAAATTGTTCCATATAATGAAAGAGGAAATCAGGAATATATAACACAGGCAAGTAATAAACAGAAAGCAATGTGGGACGTAATTAAGAAAGAAAGCAGTAAGAAGAGCCGAATTAATCCAGAGGTGCAGGAGCTTATAGTTTGTGGCTTTATTTAATGATTGCTTTGCGTCAGTGGGAGTTCAAACTGCTGCAAATCCACAAACGAATAACACAGGAGTCACTGTAGAGGCACTCTTAAACAACTAGACCCGCAGTTGTTGCAACACTTACTTGCTTTTTATTTAACACAACAACCACAGAAATAGTTAAACAGATGAAAAGGACTCAATAGATATTTATACCATGTCGGTGAGGGTATTAAAGAAAATAGTTGCACCATTGGGACAACCATTAACATATATAATAAACTTATGCTTTGAAGAAAGAATATTCCCACATGCGCTGAAGCTGGCTAAAGTCGCCCCAGTACACAAAAACAGACAATGTGAAAGATATATAGACCTATTGCTGTGCTTCCTGTTATATCAAAGATCTTTGAAAAAATTATTAAGAACAGAATAGTCGATTTTCTCGAAGAACACCATTTGTTAACAGATTCACAGCATGGGTATAGGGTGGGAAGATCTTCGGTTACAGCATTGCTGGAGCTGCTTGAAAACTGCAGAGATAATGGACTGTGATCTGGGTAAAGCCTTTCACTGTGTCTCTCATGACATCTTGTTGCAAAAACTTTGGCATTACGGTATCAAGGAAAGAACGTACGATATTCTAAAATCATACATAAATAATAGAGAGCAAAAAGTTTGGTGGAAAAATACCTTATCAGACTCAAGATCCATCGACATCGGGGTGCCACAGGGTTCCACATTGGGTCCTCTATTATTTATTATATACATTAACGATATGCCGAGTAACATCCTGTGCAGTAAAACTATCATGCATGCTGACGACACCTCATTAGTAGTAATTAGATAAATGACTGTGATTTGAAATTAATGAATACTGTGTCAAATAAACCGGAGTCGACAGTATAAGTGGGGATTATCCGTCCCGTCCACCGCAGCCGCTAAGACCTATTGTAAAGTCGATGTTATCTTTAAAGTTCATCCAACAAGTTCAGGCCCTTAAGGTAACTCTTTTTGAATGAGGTCGTTTTCAGGTGTTCTAGGGACAGGTCAACCTTCCCAAAGATGTCATACCTGCTTCTCGTTGCGGCGGGGCAGTGGCGGAAAATATGCCCAACTACCTCTTCGTTGTCCAAACACAGCCGGCATTCAGTCTCTTCAGAGAGTCCGATTCTGTATATGTGATTTCTGAGTGTGCAGTAACCTGTAAAGACAATTACTTTGACATTATTACGGGCAAGTTCTAGTAGTTCCTGGGTTCTGACATGATTAAACGAAATACACTTTTTTGCATGTACCATATCAGGACAATTGTTCTAATGTTGGAGCACTTTCTGCTGCGCCCATACATTGATTTGTCGTTTAGCTACCGTAGGTGATATGCCAATGGTAGGTTCTGGTCCCTGGAGATGTTCCGCAGCACCTTTTTTTTGCAAGGATGTCTGCTTCCTCATTGCCTTGAATGAGTGAGTGCCCAGTTACCCAAACTAGGGAAAGGTTATTTGCCGTCCGCACTGTGTTTAGGGTGTTTTTACAGCTCCAGATCAGCCTCGAGTTGGATTTAGAGCTTTCAGCAGCGTCTGACTGTCCCTGAAAACTTTGATTGATTTGTGTCTGATGTTTCTATCCAAAATCTCTCTAACATACATCCCAATGGCATAGATTTCAGCCTGAAAAATCGTTGCACGTTGTCCAGGAGATAGGATTAATTTAGAGTTAATTAACGAGCAAAAAAGGAACGATATGTGTATTTGATTACTTAGCTGGGCAACTGCCAGTGCACAGGGGAGTTTTTAGCAACAGATCTGGAGGCTTCAAATTTGAAGAAAGGACTTCAAAGCGGGTCTCAGGAATACAGTGCTTGCACGGAACAATTAGGACCGGACGTCGAAAAGAAACCGTTTGCTCCGTTCTGGACGAACGCTAAGGAATAGCTCTATGTTTCGTAACAAAATCATCTCCTAAAAGGGTGTAAGAAAGACCTGAGATGGTTAAGAGATCAACCAATCAGAAGGCAACAAGTAAGCATTCGAAAAAGAAATGCAAAAAGAACTAGTAAATTGGTGAAATACAAAATAATGATATACTCCTCAGGTAAAAACAAGTAACTGAATGATCGTTAAATGATCGTTTATGAAAAAGTTTATGAAAACAGTAATTTTCTGCATCTAAGTATTTAAAATACTATAATGTAACGTAGGTTTTTATTTCCAACACACTAATAAGGTGGAAATTGCTAAATTGACGTCATCAACCCAAAATCCAGAGATTAGAGATACCTAATTCGCGAGCAATTTGTCGAGATGACATAGTGGGATTTACTTCAACTAAAGCACATACTTGAATTTCTATATCGCTTACATTCTTATCCGGAACAACTTTTATTATTTACTAAAGAAAATGTAGTTTCAAATCGATTAACGATCCTACGAATGGTGCTTGCATTAGGAATTTGACTTTCGGGGAAATTAGCTGCAAATAAATCCCGAGTTACTTCCGCGGAATTACCACCGTAAAAGTGTTTAATCATGAAGAGTTTTTGCTCCGGCGAATTGTACTCCATTTTTAAAATAACCGTTATCTACCTACCAACAACGCGTTTTATTAAATAGTACGAGCGAGTAGTTCTCCCGACGAAATATAAAATGCGCCTGACCTGCACGTGTGCGAGCGACGGCTCTTGCACCTGTGCGGCGACAGCGTAGAAATGTGGATTTCTTGGCAAATACGAGTGCATCATAGCAATATGCTAATGTAATCCAGTCGAATATTCCGTATACTTCTTTACCGTTCTAATTCACGGATACCTCTGTGTATCTCGCTTACACTACAGGATCGCTATAATGCGGACGCAGGCGGACAATTGGTATACATTTACCTTTTTAACTTTTTTTTTTTAATTAAAGTAAAACTAAAACTTTACTTTGTTTTATTGTCGCCTACTTAAATTCTAGGCGCGTCGAACTCTCATCCCGTCGAATTTTTGCTGTGTCCAATTTATATGCGACGAGTTTGCCGCGTTTAATTTACGCCCAATTGTCCGCGTCGAATTGACGTGGATCCAGAAAGTAACCTTTTAGAATACAAGGACAATTTACCAAACATGGAAAAATACTAATGACGATTTTTCAGAACTATTTTAACAAAAGAAATTAAATGTTATTATGTATACAGCATTACAAAAAAATTTGCTAATTTTTATTTTTCTTTTTATGTACATAAAAATTTTCCAAAAATTATTTTAATGAAATACAACTATTGTTAGAAAAATGTACCGTATAATTGTCGCATGTTACACCGATAATTTATAAAACGTATCATCGCGTATTCGAATTCCTGCATTAGCCTATCTATCATCTATTATCTGACTCGCTTCGTTGCTGAACCCTAAGCGTGCGCCGCGTATACAAGAAACGTAAAAATCGCTACGATCCGGCCATTTATCCTCGAGATCTTCGGCGGTGCTATCGTCCGATTGCCAGCAACGACGATGTATCTAGATTCACAATGACTACGAATGACCGGATCGCGTTCGGCTTTTTCTGCCTTTCTAATTAGATAAAACATCTTATTAAGCAGACACAATGGGAGACCGCGGGTTCGTGTTCTATGCGGCTAATGAAGTCTCCGCGCGTTTTCGCACGTAATGGCCTCCGTCCGAGGGTGGCAATCAGCCGAACGAGCCGGCCGGCAGCTATCCTATTGTCCGCCTTAGTGGGACGACAAGCAAACGCTTCCTCGAGTGCTATCTGGCCGCTTAAAAGGTATTACGAAAGATGTTCTCTCTATATAAGAGATGCGGATATACATGAGATATAATAGATATAATGCTGGACGGCCAAAATATCCAGTCAAAGCTACAGTTCTAACCATCTTTGGGTTCATTAACGCTAAAATGATACAGTTTACTTATTTTGGTATCGATATTATAAAGCATGAGATGCATTTTTTTATAAGGAACATATTCGTTCATAATAGATTACACATATATAGAAGTGCTAATACATAGATATTGTAATACTAATAAAAAAATGAGAACGTTTGAAGTAATCCGGAGTAATACAACTAAGACACCTTGATTAAACAAAATAAAGAAATCTATTTTCAGAGCGTTTTTTTGGGTTCTATTGAACGATTTTGAATCTATCTTATTAGCCGCTTTGAAACATTTTACGTTAGACACAATGAGCAATTACGGTATAAAAAAAAAACTTGTTGGTAACGAATTGCTGCCGCCAAATCTTGTGATTGCCGGTAAATCGGTGAGATATGTAAGTAAAGTGATGGATATTTTCAAGAAAACCACAAATATAATCAGGTAATTTAATCATATAACCAATACATAAAACAGATTTGTAAATCCTGATACAAAAAAAAAAAATAAAATCGGTAAAATCAACTCTTTTAACAAGACAAGATTCGAGCTCTGTTTAATTGTAAAATTCGGTAAACTTAAGTTTATTCAATGTTTTAAACTTCTAGGTTCTGAACTAAAGAAACACTGAATGGTCTTAACTGATGAAATCAATAAGATTCGACTTCATACTGGTCCTTCCGAGAATTTTCCGGTGTAACATAACACAATTAAGGTGTTCATTTTGTTCAATTATTGTTCCTTTTACATTAATAAGTTTTAATAATCAATTAATTACAATATTTTTTGATAATTCAGTTTACAGATTTCTATAGTAAATAATAGAAGGAAACTAGAAAGCGGGGTTCGTCCACACAGCCAAGTAAATAGTCGTTTGATCACGGATTACGCCCCAACTCGACAGACCACCTACACCGCACCACTCTCGGCTAACCCCCGTTTACACCTGTGACTGATATGGGATCGTCGGTACACCCTCTAGATTCCTTTTTCTTAATTCTTGTCTCTCACTTGTAAAAAGACTCGACGCAGTGGTTTGTTTAATGACCGGTTACGCCCCATCTCAGCGCTAACTCTAGCTTTTCTGTTTTCTCGCTAGATGTCAGCAACTTGACAGATATATTTTGAAATTAAAATTACATTCTTAAGTCTTTTAAAATTTGCTAACTGAATGTAAAGAAAACTGAAACTTACAACATGCTTTAATAAAATAATAATTCACAATTACATTTGCAAAATTTTTAATTATGACAATTATTCTTATATTAAAGATTAGTAACATATTCGTAGTTTCTAAATGTTTATATTTAATTTTGAACATTAATTATTTGTTTTATATTTGTAATCACCTGTGAGATAATATATATATACAATAAATATGAAGAATTTTGTGATTTTGTGCAGTAGATATTTTCCTAAATATTTTAACATAAAATGCCATCACCTTGTTGCTTCTTTTTCTGACAGCAATATTATTATCTTTACTACAATGCTTAGCTTTAGTTTATTTCAGAAATATTTAAAAAAAAATTTTTGTTTTAATTTTACGAAAGCAAAATTTTTTTCATATATTATATTTATATAAAAATAAATTTCTGTACAATTCGAAAATATTTTCGTCTATGCAGAATGCCTCAAATCTAGGTTAAGGCATAGCTACTTCGTTATTTTAAAAGATGCCTACAACTTACACATTATTACTTGCACATTATTGCCTTACTGAGTTTAACATTATATTGTACACATTGTAACACGTTAAAGTAACAATTCCTAAACGGACAATAAACAAGTTTTCTTATAATAATATGGGAATCATTAGCTGACGAACTAGCCAAGGAGGGCTCCAAAAGTAACTTCATAGGTCCAGAGCCCGTATGTGGGATTACAAGGGATTCTGCTAAAAAGGAGATCTGGACCTGGCTGGATAATGCAAGCACAAACAAATGGAGGTCCACTGAAGGTCAACTCCAAGCTAAAGCCCTAATAGGGGATGGGGATGCCAAGTTCTCTGATAACCTACTCAGACGCAGCAAGAAAGAAGTTAAAACCATTACTGGGCTGGTAACTGGACACTGTCCCCTGAAGAAGCATCTTTGCAACACAGGCCGAGTAAGCGAACCATGGTGCAGAAGATGTGAGCTACAGGAGGAAACGAGTTTACATGTAATCTGCACATGTGAGGAGTTGAAAACACTCCGGCAGAAACATTTCGGGAAGGGTCTATTGCCCTCGAAGGTTCTCAAGTTCCCACTGGGCAAGATACTGGGCTTTATAGAGAACACCAAGCTGCTCGAGTAGAAGTAAGAGATTTAATAGGGACGGTACAATGAGCACTTAGCTCAAGTGCCTGGACTAAAGGTGTCCACCTAACTTTATGAATGAATGAAAAATGAATGGGAATCATTGCAACACCGCTTTCGTTGAAAGTTGACATTTCAATATGTTTCAAAATCTTAAGTTACAGCATCCCTGTTACAGATTGCGATATCGTATCTTATACAAAATCGTATTAGTTTATAACTTAAAATGCAAAATTTAAATAATATGCAGGGTGTTTCATTTAATAAAACAAATAATTAAGTGCTCCCTTGCTTTATAAGCATTCTGTATAGACGAAAACGTTTTTGAATCGGTATATAAATTTCTTAAGAAACTTTTTTTCTAATACAGAAAATAGAATAGTAAAATAGAATCTCCGGTTTCACAAAAGCGATATAATCCTTGAACATTCTCTCAAGTAATTATTGCTTTCATAACTTGAATTCTATTTCCTATTTCGAAAAGCAAATATCAGAAGAATTATTACTATATGCAAAAAGAGTACGGCAGAGTAAAGACGATAACAGCAAGTAAATATTAAACTAATGCGTTCGTGTGCCATTAGACGACTATACTTGCACCTCGCATGTGGAATATCTTTATGTTAATATTCATGAAGGAAAATACTGCTTATAAATGCAGGTGTTTAATTAATACGTGGTAAACATGCGTGCACTGAGAGAAATAGATAGTACTCTTTAACATAAATGTAGTATACTTTAATATATTTTATAGCTCCTATAGGGACAATCATATTTTATATTACCGGTGACAATATCTGTATAGTAAATATCTGTGAATACTTTTTATTAACTCGTATGGTAAAGTGTACTATATTTGTATTATTAATTTGAGCATACATGTTAGTAAATGTGAAAAAAATGTCTAGTAGCGCTGACTATATTTGATAATAACTGTTAACAATGAAAACTATAATAAATATAGTTTAATAATTTTTAATTATAATTAATTAATATAATTTGATTAGCCGGTGACAGCCGGGCGATTTGCCGTCGTATCGGGCAGGATTGCGGGAATCAGACCGGCCCGTGTACTGTAGAGTACTACCGGTATTGAAGCGCCTCGTAATTCTCGTCTGTGGGCGATTGTCCACAGTACTTTTTACACGACGTTAACCATGTATAAGCATCATATAGATATTACGCAGCCGCACATTTACCGATCACAATTTACATTGAGTATGAATTTCAAAGATTATGAAACAAGCGTAGCGCCATCTTTACGACAAAAGCTGTAGTATCACATATTTATGTAGCTAAACCAATTATGAGTATTATGATATTCCTACTATATAGATATAAAACCAGCATTAATTTCATTCCATCTCATTATTAATGCCGTTTTCAATAATCAAAGTAAGGTGACTGTTGCAAGCACCTAACCTAACCTAAATAAACACAACACAGTAAATTTGCTACACCTGTTATTATAACTGTCTTCACTACATTATATGCAATTTATTATATTCACTTGTTGTAAAATATTGTAAAACATTTCACTATATTTTGTAGAAGATTGTCACACAATATTTTTAAACAATTTTATTGCTTTTTTTGTAACCGTGATATAGGAAAATGCAACGCCGTTGTTCTAAAATTTTGCACAATTGAGGAATTCTTACTACAATTTCCGTCAAACAGTGAAGTGTAAATATTACAACATGGATTTTTCTCTGTGCAGACACAAACATGCACCGACACGAATACGTACACCTGTATACGGTAATATACATAAGACGTGTGAGTGGCAATACAGCTTATTGGTCGATTTCTTCGGTAAAGATCGACAATGAATAGAGCAAGGGGTGGGAAAAGCGTTACGAACATTTATGTTAGAAATTGAATATGCATCGAATACCTGGTAACATCCAGATTTTACCTTTTACTATAAGCGTGGTAACATCTGGTTATTTTACTCTTAATACCCCACATATTGTCGTTTTGACAATAATTATGTTACTAATTAACATAAAGAGATTTACTATCTAATTTCTACAATCCATTTTTCTCAGTGTGTGTATGTTAATTTCGCTAATAATTTTTTAAACTATTTTAATCGCTGATTAGTAATAACACAGGGAAAGAATGTCAATATTAGAGCTCCAAGTATATACAACGTTGTTCAACAATTATTTTAGAAGTTCGTAAATTTCCATTTTTAACTAAAGGCCGATTAATTCCTGGCATTCGGTCTTCGTTTGAAAATGGAAATCCATTAATGTCCGAAATGATTGTCCCAAATTAATAAAATTGTGTAGCGCGGGGTGATCGGACATCTTGTGTGGCTAATTCACACAAGTCAAATATAATAAATATCATAACAATTGTGGCGTATTTTTTTTTTTTTTTGCTAGGGGAAATGCATTATGCACGCCAAGTGCTTGGTTCAATCACACTTGGTGTGTGGGACTCACACCCACTAAAACCCCTCATGCTGCCCTCGTACGGAAACCTGGAAACCATGAGTACATATATCATCAGGTACCGCCGGCTGTCTATTTCATCTTATGCTACACCCCCTTGTCTATGCCGTTCCTCGGTTTCTTTGCTACTCATAATGTTTCTGCACATATTTGCAATTGCTTTCCAGTTTCTAACGGACCTAATCATTAGGTAATTCATTTGCTCTCCGATAGTTGCATTCGCAGCTCTTCTGGCCTCGTTCCATCTGTCACAGACGAAGAGTGTATGTTCAGCGGTGTCGCTATATCCACAATATATGCAGCTGTCGTTATGGTCTTTGCCGAACCTTTTAGCGTACGCGCGAAAACAGCCATGCGCGGTAAGTAACTGTGTCGTATAGTAATCCAGACTTCGGTGCTTACATTTCACCCACTGCTCCACGTCTTTGATTAGGCGCTTTGTCCACTGCGCTTTCTCTCTCTCTACATCCCATCGATCTTGCCATCGTTCGAGAGTGCTCCCCCTGGCCCTCCTGATCTTATCTGCGCGTTCGTCCTGGGCATTGTTATACATGCATGATCTCTCTCTGATCATGAGATCGATGGGGATCACCCCCGTAACAACTTGCAACGCCACCAGGGACACCGTTCTGTACGCAGAGGCGACCCGCAGGAGCATGTTACGCTGCGCTCTTTCCAGCATGTTTCTATACTTCTGTATGTAGATCACTCTTTCCCATATCGGAGCAGCATACAGCAGCATACTATGTACCGCGCCGCACAGAACAGTCCTCTTCCCGCTGCTGGGACCTTTGATGTTAGATATAATTCTGGTGAGCGCGGCTGTCCTTGCATCAGCCTTACTAGTAATTGACCTAACGTGTGGCCCAAATGAAGCCCTTTCGTCAAAGGTAACACCGAGATATCTTAAAGTATTTGTTGGTGTCAGAACAACCCCATCCATGGAAAAGGTGATGTGACTCCTCTTCCTTTTGCCCTTTATTAATAAAACTTCGGTTTTCTCCGGAGCGAGTACCAGTAATTGACTATGCTCCTTCATCCACACGCTGATCTCAGCCAGGCAACTATTAGTGTTGGACATCAAGGTGTGCTCGTCCATGGCTCCCACCACCAGAGCTAGATCGTCAGCAAAACCAATTGTGGCGTATTAGATAAATTATATATATTATTTGATTGAGAGCACGAGACTTTAAATATGATACAAAAAAAAGAAATATTTTTAAATAATAGTATATTATTTTATACGTAGGAAATAGAAGAGAGAACTAATAGAGAGAAAGCCATGAATAATATACTATTATTTAAATTTTTAAATTATTATTTTATAAATATTATTCATGCACTAATATCAAATGATTTGTTGCAATAATGATTACTTAATCAAAGACTGCAAATAATATTTTATATAAGAATGAAACTTTTCGTTTTGTCAATGATAATTCACTCGATAAATGTAGCTTATCGATATGACGAGCAGTATTTTTCTCGGTGAATCAAATAGATGTATAAATTAAACCAATATCTTAACAATAACAGGTTCTAGAAAAGCATAAGAGTATTTTTTAAACCACACCAAAGTGGGACATCATTAAAATTATAACAATATAATAAGTAATTGTAAACGTTTCAATAGCGTCAGAGAACAACATTAGCAATAAAACAACACATTATTTAAAATACGCTAAAGTTATATATCTGCGTAAAGTGCACAGACTTCTACCTAACATAGAGATCAATACAATTATGAAAGCTGTCTTACACAACAAGTTTCTTCCATTAACTAAAACGAAATAATCCAACTAAACTCTTTTTCTTTTAATACTTATCTATATCAAGGCTCTAGGGTCAGGGTCTTGCAAAGGTAGAAGAAGAAGGGATGTGTAACAGCACAATGACTATGGCGTATTAAAAACATCTGTCCGACATCTTGACAAGCACTCAGTGGTAAGTAAAGACAATAAATACAAATCCGCAGGCAGACGTTTCACAGATTACGATGAATTATTGTGAGCGCCATCGGGTCGCACCCGTTCCAATATGGGACGCCACAAATAGGCAAACAAATAATCTGCCTCCGGTTCGAAGACGAGTAATTTGTTATTTGATGATGCGTGTGGCATCATGAACACGGTCAGGCTGTAAGTAGTACGTACTGCATACTTAGGAATTTCTTTCTGTACCAGATAGTAGTTGGTAGTACGTGTACGGGGCTATCTGTTTTTAATCGAAAATTCTCATCTAACGCCGAGTATATTACCTATTGTTAGTCCTTGTAACAATGGACGCCTAGAATTGAAGTGGAAATATGATACGTCGACTGAACGTCAAGGGGACAAGATGATTTTTTTTTTGTTGGACGTATCAGATTTGTGAGTGATTTTAGTAATTTAACTGATTAATTGTATCGTTAGTATAAATGGGTACTGGTGTAGAGTTTGGCTTATTTTTATTGCCTTCATAATGTCTAAGCTTAAGCTATTGTTTACCATACCTACCTTTGATATCGTTTTACTAGAGGAGCAGCTACGATTATCTTGATTTGAATATACTCAAATACCAATAAACACAACATGTAAGAAAGAGTTATGTCACCATAATACTTCTAATATAATTGTGCAGGTATTTCATAATCAAGGCGTCTATTTTCAATTTCAATAACAAACTATATTACTATCCTCTGTCATCCGCTGTATATGGAACTTATTATATTTAACTACTGTTCATACAGAATTATTCTATATCATAGAATATTTCAGTCCCTTGTGCTATGTTAAATAAATTTTATTACTATAGAATAACATCAGGGGTACCAATCAAAAAGAACATGCGCTGTGGTAATGTAGTAGTTGCAATGGTATGGAAACTCGGTCTTAAACCTTTCTTCAAGTCAATACTTTTTATTCCTATAGTTAAGAATATAGAATATAAAAAATCTAAAACATACAATTTGTCCCGCGAACTTTTTATTTTTATTTTAAGACCAAAAGCCATTCTTCGTAAAAACATCAGCTTATGTTAAAAACTCCAAAAAAGAAAACATGGTTAAATTTTATTTGTGGAATTACAGCTTCAAATGAAACAAAATTTCTTATTTAAAACAACGTTTTTACCTTTATTGTCTTTTTCAAGTTTCCATTTTTTCTTTCTTCTGCCGCAAGTTTTAATTAAATATTTATTTATTTTTTCACAACTATAAGTTGTTTGTCAAACATATAACATTTTGAAAACTGTATATGACATTACAATTTACAATTTACAAACTAACATATAAGTGAACTAAACATTTTTTTTTCAAAATGCGAATGATGAGCATATGATGAAGCATCCATCCTTCTCCTCTCAAATCACGTACAACTGAAGGGCCCGGCACTTGGGGGCATGTGAAATTGAGGAGGGAGAGTTACTTAACATGGGGCCTTCTGACACTCTGCCCTTTTTAAAAGGAATCAGACTGGACTGAAACGAAATAAAAATTAGAAGTGTAAGTACATTAGAAATTAACTAGAAAGCCGGGTCCGTTCACCCGGCCAATTAAATAGTCGTTTGATGACCGCTTACGCCCCAACTCAGCAGAAAGCAGAAAGTCCCCGTTCCACCTGGACCCCGTTTACACCGGTGACTGATTTAGGATGCTTGGGACAGCCTGCAGATTCATTTTTCTTAATTCTTTTTTTTTTCCAAACGCCTTTCACTTTAAAAAAGACTGAATCCGCAAAGCTTTAAATGGACTGACATCTACCGATTATTGCTATCATGTATCCGCCCATAAAAATTATCCTAGGTAATTATTATTGCGCTGAATACCTTTTTGCTGTAATTTTAATTTTTTATAGGTGCATTAAGTTTTAATGTTAAAATTTTACTAATTATTCGGTCTACTTTGTTGGTTTTTCACACCAAATTCATGATCTACCGCGTTCCGCTTGCAACGCACGCTATTGAATTAAGTGTAGTGACTGAATTAAGAAATATTTGAACTGTATATGACATTACAATTTACAAACTAATGTATATATATATAAGTCAACTAAACATTTTTCTTTTTTTCAAAATGTGAATGATGAACACATGTTGAAGCATCCATCCATCTTCTCTCAAATCGCGTTACACTGTACAACTGAAATTGAAGAGGCAGAGTTACTTAACAAGGGGCCTTCTGACACTCTGCCCTTTGTAAAAAGAATCAGACAGGACCCAATAGACTTCTTAGGTCGTACCATCATACTCTTCTTACATACATACATCATACTATAATGTAGAAAGAAGAGTTCAGTATCCAAGAAATAAGTAACACATTTTTTTTTTGTTATAAAGTTTCTCAAGTATTTCTGTACCTACTACTGCTCTACGCAAAAAATCTGAGGAAAACAAAAACGAAATAAAATTAGAAGTGTAAGTACATTAGAAATTAATAAAAATAGGAATAAAAATATGTTATATTGCCATTTTAGCCAGATTACACATAAGCCTGAAAAAAAATACCTAAATTCAATCGTAAAGTACATTTAAGTTACGGCGACCGAGTTAATCTAGTCTCGCTGCAAGCTCATTAAGTCTATTGCCATCTCCATCCATCCTAAGAGGCGCCCTATTATTTTGTCTTCTTGTTTAAACTTATCGTCTTTGAGAGTGGCTTCCTTCTTCCTTACGTAGCTATCTGCCGTTGGGTTCTTTGACCCAAGTATTAGAAACCTAGAACTTCACCTTTTATATTTTAACAAAATCTGGGAAGAAAACAAAATTTTTTAGAAGAAACTGTTTTATTGTTTTTCAAAATTTTCGCCTTTATGGTCCATATACTTTTGCATCCGTGCGAACCAGTTCTGAAAACATTTTTTCCACTCTGAAGGTTGTATGTCAGAAACATGGTTTTCAAAAACTTCGACGCATTGAAAATCGCTGTCCACGCATATTTTGTTTCACAGATGGAAACAAGAAGAAATCAGGTGAATATGGACAATGAGACATTATTTCAACAGTTTTCTCCTTCAAATAGTCAACTATTAGATGTATTGTATGGGAACTCGCATTGTTGTGATTATTCCGTCTATAACTTTTGGCAAACAAATTACTGTATACCATTCAGCGTTAACAGTTCTTCGATCCTTTAAGGAATTGTTGCGATGTGTCCTGTGCGGCCGAAGAAGTAAGCGATCATTTTCTTAGAAGTGCTCCTTGCACGAACAACTTTTGTGGGGTTCGGTTCGTTGTGGAACACCCACACAGTAGATTGTTGCTTGGTTTCCGGCCCATACGCATATATCCATGTTTCGTCACCTGTGACGATGTTGTATACGGTTTTTGCGGTTCCTGCGTCGAATTTTTTGCGCATCTCTTTACACCAATTGACACGAGCTGCCTTCTCTGCTTCAATCAAGTTATGTGGAATCCATCTGAAACCTATTTTCTTTTTACAAATAAATGTTCCATGTTGTTGAAGCGATATAATGCAATCTTGTGGAGTTAGGCCTTTTTTATAATCGTACAAAATCATCCAACGAAAACCTTCACGAGTAATCTCCAATATTTTACAAACTCACTGTCTGAAAACTGTGACTGTCAACAAACTACTGACTCGGTTTCTAAGCTATCGCGGATTTCTCATTGACAAATGTCAAACTTTAAGAATATAGTGATTACATAGTCGAAAGCAACATTTAGTGGTCCATTGTAAAAATGTAAAAGGTGTAAGTTAAATTTAGTTAAAAGTATTTTGAAAAACTCTCAAAAAGAATCTGGAATTTATAATAAATTTCATGTAAATATTGTGGTTAAGTATTTTGGGCAAACTGAAAGGTCAATCAAAGCGTTACAAGGAACGTCCAATGAAGTTTGCGATAAGATGTTTTAATTTTTGTAATGATATTTATTTGATTAGGCCAAGTAGTTTAAATGAAATAAAAGTTTAGTATCCTAGATATTTACGCAGATATCAGATAATATCAAAACCCTTAAGAGAGAGAGAGAGATATTTTTAGCAATTCTAGTAAGTATTGTTGCTTTCGTTTTAGATTTAAATACATATTACGTTTGTACAATCATTATGTATAAAAGCACGTGAGAGCACATACAAATTCCTCATTCATTTATTACATACCAAGATAATTTTAGCGAATACTTTTATATTTTAGTTCGTAGCGAGAGTTCAGCAATATTATTCGCATTATAACGTTTATATCAACTTATCTATCCATTGGGCGATTTGCATTCACAATTCTACCGTAAATTTTACGCCGCTTTAGCTATTACCTATCGTGCGACATTGATATATACATGTATGCGTGTTGGTGGCGCATAAATGAGAAAAATCAATGGATAAAACGATCCGGAATCATGCGGTCGCCGTGCGGAAAGCAAAAACTAGGAGTGCGCGGTCTCTAGAGGTTGAGAATCTTTTAGAAATGTAAATTTCCAAGTTCGCGCGCGTTAGTTTTCGCTATTTAACATACGCCCGGTGATGTGGAATTCATCAGGTAACGGATTAACGTAGAATTCAAGATTTAATGAGCAGGCGCTGCCTCACCGACAAGGAAGCCAAAAAACGGAAAGCTAACAGTTTATCGGTGGAGAATAATGTAATTTATGTACGCATTGATTACAAATTTAATTAAGGAGATAATTTACTATGTACATACGTAGTGTTTTGTATTGAACACGAGGTCGGTATAATTTTGTCAAATATAAATGCAAACGCGCATAAGAAAAGTTTGATCTACAAGTAATCCCGAAACTATGTAATAAAACTGTGGAGCTGTGAAGCTGAAATGATTGTTTTGGAGTTGGAATTAGTATTTGGAGTATATTAGAGCAGTTTTTCGTACTTGAAGTAAGCGATTTTATCATCTTTTGAATCTATAACTGGCGTCAAAACCGTAATGGAATGTCATGTTATATTATCGTATGATAACAGTGAATCTAGTGGATTTTTGTGTGTAAGCTTAATGTTTAATTCTGTGGGTTAACCTCACGAGCGGTTTAAGTTGGCATTATTTGATATACTTGATTTTATGACGGGAATTTAGCGGGATATTTGAATTATATTTTTGATATTAAAACGAGATATATGAGTTATTAGTTTGGATTAAGATTCTATAAATCTTATTTTTGTACAATTAAAATAGTAAAGAACTTACTTACCCTGGGGGTATCATTAGAAGATTCATTTCTTTGTTCATCACATTTATTTAACTCGAAATAAATAAATTTTGCTACAATAACATCTCTTTTATTCACTGTAGTATAAGAACATCACGAACGAATAACTAGTAGAGTCACAGTAAAGATATTTAAGTGTATATCAGGTATATAATGATCATATTCGATGGTTCAGTGGTGAGACATGACCTCTCCGTGTCTCGAGGTTGATCCGATTTGTTTGCGGTGTACCCAAAACATTGTGGAGGGGTAAATTTTGTGTACCTGTCATCTTACAAATGGGGTGTAGCATATCTGTGGAGTAAATGATGTTTAATAGATGACGCCGACTGTATCAAAGGAGAATAAAACAATGTTTAATTAATTTAAAAATTTAATAAAAATTATAAAGTATTATCTACAAGTTTCGTAGCAATATATTCGCGAATGATACTCATCTGTTTTTGTCGTTGTGCATACTTGATGCCTTTTACCTCTTTTTTATGTAATAAATTCTTGATTTAAAACACAACTTCACTGGTTAAATTGTTGCGCACTCCGATCATAACCCTGGGTAACCCTCGTCTTCACACCAACAGCTACCACTCTAGGGTTAAAACATTATTGTATCGACGTCAAAGACGCAACAGCGCTCAAATCAACACGAGATTGCGACTTTCCCTTCGACAACTGGGCCGCATAGCGCCGCTGTACGATCACGAGGGGAGTGTCCGCACGCGAAGATTTAGACATACAGGGGTTAACGTAAAAGTAATAAGTAATAAGCTTTATAAAAGTCAGTAAATAAATGAAAGCACGTGAAAGAGGTAGTAAGTAAACACACCCGAATATCACATTACCATCTGTCACGTTTGAATAGTTTACTAATTTAAATTATTATACCGGTGAAACAAATAATTGTACATTATATCACAGCGCGCTTACGTTGTCTCTTGTAGGTTAGAAGTTAGAGGGAAGGAAAACATACTTTCAATGTTATGTTGAAGCAACTAAACGTATGTCCAAATTATTATATACAATCACTTTTTCTTGTTATAAATATCTCTGATTCTAAATAATATCAAGATAGAATCTTTCGGAAGAGGATTTTCTTTATCAAAAGCGAACATCTGTGTTTAATATGTATATTTTCTCAAATACTATTAACGAAAAAAGTGGCTTGTCTTCACTGAGCATAAATATTGCTACGATAGCGCGTCGTAAAAGTAAACAGTGCATCATCAAATGTGAACAAAACTTCATGCCCCGGCTTATTTATCATCATCATACAATACCTATGAAACGACAATACAACCGATTGCTTAAAACTAACTTTCTTATATGTATTACAAAAACAAAATTAAAATCTTTTAAAAAATAAACCACAAATTTCTATTTTTATACCTTTTCACTTATTTAAAGCTAGACTAATCTAATGGATAAAAAATGATAAGTAACCACAGACGAAAACGTACTAATGGTGCAGGTCCATTATAGAAGAATATTCATTGCACGTAAACCACCTGAATGCCTCGAGGTGAGAGCAGAATCGACTCGCAGCAACACTTCTGTATCTGATAAAGTGAACGTCTGCAGGTTAATACTAGAACCGCTTACGACTTGAAATCCCTGCCCATCGTTACCGGCTTCAAACCGCCGTTTGATGTGTCACTTTTGTTGTCTCCGAATAAGCGCTGTCAGATCCATCTTGGATCGGGACGTGAGCTGCGTTTTTGCAAACTATATTTGAATAGAAACCTGGTATAAGTACGCGGTTATTTATGTGCATAACAATCCATCTGAATACATAAAAATGGAACAGTTTCAGATTGCGTCTAGATAAACGTCAAATGCCTAGAGGCGAACGGTCGTCAAGCACCTGTATAAAAACTCAATTTTATGAATATTATTGCACTTTAAATGAATACAGAATGAATAAAACATGAATTTTAAAAAATTTGTTTATTATATAAATAGACTCCTTCCAAGAATATATTATATAAAAGAAGTATATTTCTAAACTTTTAAATAAACAACTGCTGGGCTTTGCAAAACTAAGAGAGGCAAGAATATATGGCAGAGTACCGATCAGTAAACAACTTAAGGGCAAAAGAGCAAATAGAAGCAACTTCAGTTGGACTGATGATGTGTTAAACTCTATATATGAAAGTTATAAATTGAAAAAGCATGTTACAAAAAATTGGTTTCTGTTCCATACATATTCGTAAATATCATAATATTATAGATAAAAAGTTGTTCGAATCTACTGCAATAATAACAAAAACATGCAATTTTCCGTGCGCCCTCCAGGCGGAGATACGGAAGGAGCACCTGTGTTATATGGTTAATTGTGTACACTTCACACAATTAAAATAAGCGATTATAAATTCGCAGAAATGTAAATAAACGGTAACATGAGCAAAACAGTACCGAATATAAAAGAGTTAGAGGGCACTATACGCGAACAAATAATGACTCACGCAAAGAAAGATCAGCCAAAGCACAAAAATTAAAATTTACAAAACACTAAGTAACCTATGCATAAGTACTAAGAGTATACTAGGGCCAAAGAAGGGAAATGACATCATACGCAAAAGAATGAACCATGAACTTGCACGAAATATGAAGGACAGAGATATAGTTCAATTTACAAGATGTCAGAGTGTAAGGTGGTTGGGAGACGTTCCAAGAGGAAACAAGAAAAAGTTAACAAAAGCTATAATGGAATGGAGATCTATTACCAAAGGGTCGAAGGGCAGACCACGGATGATCTGGCCAGAGCAAGTGACGCAAGAACTTGAAAAGATGAATATTAAGAATCGGAGGCAGAAAGTCAGCAATCAAGATATATGGAGAGAAATCACCAAGGAGGCTTTATTATTTATTTTAAACTGTTTATTTTAAATATTAATGATTTAATCAAACATATTAGTGATGTACAGTTGGTAATGTCTGCAGACGGTACTATGCTAGACAGGGTTTTCCACGGTAGCCGTTCGTTAAAAGTTTCCGAGGTTAGAAAAAAACCTGGAACTCTGAATTTTTGTAATCCGGGGCTATTCAAGATTCTCTTTCATTTTAAAATATTTTCAGGGTCTTACCACTTCCGGTTATACCGGAAGTCGCCATAAACTTTCTTATTTTAAATGGAACACCCTGTATATTATTTCATTTTTAAATTCCTGAGAAAATTTTATGATGAGTTCTAATAGGTTTCCCTATACCTATTTTCAACTGCTACTTAGATATGTTGATTTTTCTTTTAAATTTTTAGAATTAATGATCGAAGTAGTTCTTTAGGGTAACTGGGTAACCATTGTTAATGAAAATGTTATAAAGTTTATCTAAATTGGTTTTTTTGAAACTCTCATTACTGATATGTGAGACGCGATTCCTCATCGCAAGGACACAATTAACTTTTTGGTTAGGAGAGTGGTCTGAGTGGTAATTAATATATCTCCCTGAGGAGGTGGGTTTCTGATACCAGTCAAGAATGAGGCGATTATTGTCAGAGCGCACCACGCGAGTGTCAAGAAATGGTATGCCGTCTGAAGTTTCGGTCTCAACGGTAAACTGTAAGTGGGAATTGAAGTTGTTGAAAACATCAACAGTGTGTTGCACCAAAGTCTCTGGAATGGCAGTAAGTAAATCATCGACGTACTTAAAAATGAAGGGTACAGAAAACTGTAATTGAGGCAGAACAACATCTAACAGGTGGTCCATAACAATAGTGGCAACAATGGGACTCAATGGGGAACCCATTGGAGTGCCAAATGTTTGCATATAAAACTGATTGTTGAATGAAAAGAAACAATTGTCAAACACCAGTCTAATGATGGAAATGAAATTGTCATAAGTAATACTACAATTACTTTCTATCATGGACCATCTATCAGTGATGATGTCAATAAATAAGTCAACCGGGACATTAGTAAAGAGGGAAACAACATCAAGCGACACCGAAACATAGCCATCGGGCAGTACCAAGTTGTTAACAGAATTGACAAAGCTGAATGTGTCACGAATATTGTAACCATCCTCGTCAACAAAGGAATTAGTTAAAATTTGCGCAATATATTTGGATAAGTTTTATTAATTAATTAATTAATAAAGGAAATTAATAAAGGAAACAATAGGTCTGAGAGGGAGATTCGGTTTATGTATTTTAGGCAGGCAGTACAATTTGGGTGCGACAGAATTGTAAACGACTAATTTGTTGCCTAATTCTTTAGTTATTTGATTGGTGGCAACAAGTTGTTTAATGATTTTGTTGTTTTTGTTTCGCGTAGCAGTCGTTAAATCGCGATTTATAAGTTTATAAGTGTTCAAATCGCTCAATAAATCATTAGTTTTTTGGATATACTGGAGTGTATCCATAATAACGGTGCTACCACCCTTATCTGCCTCTAGAACAAGTAATGCAGGATGAGTTTTTAAAAAAGCTTTGGTATTATTAAACATGGATAAATGTGGTGAGGTAGGGGAACAGCTATGGGAAGTGGCATTAATGTGGTTGGTTACATTGTTAGTGACACGAGCGCGAAATATGTTTCTATTGTCCTCATCTGGAACAAAACTAACCACGTCCTCAAACTCAGCCAATAATTGTTTGTAATTGATATGTTTGGAAGGAGGAGCAATGCAAAATTTTGGTCCAAGAGATGTACATTCAATCGGAAAAAAATAACAGTAACTATAAAACTGATACTAAACATCTCAGCATTATTTACTCCAACATTTTAGATAAGATATGTAACAAACATTCTTGACATGTTTCAATTGCTTTTCACATCACTGTACCTTTCATGAATTTTCCCGGGATGCGCTGGCCAATTGTTGCTACTTCTGACAACTTCAGTTGTGTTCGTCCTTCTGTGTTATACATTTCGGTTCCGAATTTTAATCTGTTAGTATTGTATTAATTTTATTAATTCGACCGCATCAGTTTTTCCTCAACTTGTTTACGACTTTTACTTCAATTTTTTGCAACCTTTTTATATTTTACACTTCAGTTTTTAACTTGCAATATAATAATAAATTTTCCATTCATGTGCGTCGTTCTTGCCGACATTTTGATCTCTCATGTAAGCTTTTAAACTTTTGTTTGTTCATTTATTTTGCTGATTGCTTTTCAATTGTAGTAATTCTCCTGAAAAAGGAAATAAACATTTCCGAAATATTGAGTATTAATAAATGAGTCTCATTTACTAATTTCTCCATTGCTGGAAGACCGAATTCCTTGATCGAAATCGTCTCCCTATATATATATATAATATATATATATATATATATATATTTATCATGTTTTAATTTAAACATACATTTTTATAACGTTTACAATTTAATTTTTCAGTCTTCATTTCAAAATTTTGCTATTCAAATATTAGTTTTCATACTTTTACAAATTCGATAATCTAAAAATAATAAGTTAAAATGTATTATAACTACTCCCAAATAGCATTCATTTATTATTTTATTTATTATAATTTGTAGATTTTGTAGATTTATATAGCTGAAACTAGTCCTGGTGTAAATTTTATAAAATTATTAGGTAAATAGAGGAGTTAATAAATATATGACCTTAATATCCTTGGCCCTACGTTATTTTTAATTTTCATAAATGATCTACCACTTTACATTAATAGTGCTTGCAATACCATTTTGTATGCTGATGACATCACTTTTTCATTTAGAAGCACAAGTTTTTACAATCTAATACTAAATGTAAATGATATTTACTCTAAATTATGCCAATGGCTTTCTCATAATAACTTAAAAATTAACTCGGACAAAACCCAATGCCTACTTTTTCGTAATCATTCAAACTATAATATTAAGGATTTTCTTTTAGATATGAATAAAATCAATCTGGTTAACTCTGCCAAATTACTTGGTATTTATATTTATGAAAACCTAAAATGGAACTATCATGTGGATTACCTTTCTAAGGAGCTATCAAAAACTTGTTATGCCATCTACAATTTAAAAAAATCTTGCAATTTGTTGACTTTAAAAACCTTTTATTTTTCTAATTTTTATTCAAAAATGATATTTGGAATAATTCACTGGGCAGGCGGACTAAATGTAGACCGTATAATGATCTTACAAAAACGAGCACTTAGAATAATGTACAATCTGAACTGTAGGGAATCTTGCAAACATATCTTCAAAGAAAATAAATTACTTACCTTTTACGATAGTTTTTTTTTTTTTTTTTTTTTTTTTTTTTTTTAAGGGAGTTGACAAGGCCTAAGCATCGAGTTGCTTATCAGGCACCCCCTGCAGAGCCAAATCTCCCTCCTAATCATCATTACGACCCCGAATAATACCGGTTATCGTAATTGACCAGAGAGAGATTTGAACCCTGGACCTCACGACTGATAACCAAGTGCGCAAGCCACTGGGCTATCAGCCGGGCGTTACATCTATGAATTACTATGCTTTGTTTTCAAACATAAATCGGAATTTTCTACTAATCTTCCAACAGTCTATGACATCAGAAATTCCTTTAATTTATTGCCTCCGCCTCATAGGACATCTTTATATCAAAAAAACATCACCTATTTGGGATGCAAACTGTTCAACAGACTACCGATTAACATTAAGTCTATAAATAATTTAAGATCATTTACTATTCAAGTCAAAAATTACTTATTAAACCTAAATTGTTATTCATTCAATGAATTTCTTACTTCTTAAGTTATATAGTGTGAACACTCAATGTCTTTTCTCTTTTCTTTTCTTTTTTCTTTTCTCTTTGACGTTATTTTTGTACGTTACTTTGTAAGCGTAGTTTAAATAAAGATGATATTATTATTATTATTATTATTAATACACTAGGAAAGGGTTTTCATTTGCTGAGAATCTAATATTACATAATTTTTTTTGTTTTATTGTTTTTAAATATTCCGATTAATTATCTCATTGAAGATCATGAATATTTCTTAATTAATTTTCTAAAATTCACTTAAACTATGTCGAATATACTGTCATTTGTCAATAGCGTCATGTCTCGTTACTCCTAACATGTATAGTTTTGCCCCAAAATTACACCTTTACTTTAAATAAATAACTTTCTTACTCAGGTAAGATTTTACTACCCCAAATGAGGTATAAATACTTCAACCTTCTAACTGGGTGAGAAAAAGCACATATATTAAGTTAACCACCTTACTTATTTGTGGGAAACCACTTCCTTAGCACTTAAAGAAACAAAAAGCTAATAAAAAATATTATCTGTTTATATTGGCGCATATAATTTTCTTTAAATATAATGCTGATGTTTCTTACGATTGTTTCAGGACTCCATGAAACGTTCTTGCGATGAAAAACATATTGATTAGGTAAGCTTAATTATGGTTTAATTAATTATTTATTAACACGTGTAACTTATACTGCACTTCTAATCCAAAGTTAAACATGGAAGTATAATAAGGCCAGATTAGAATCTAATCTAAATAATAAGGCCAAGATGATGTACACTCACGGATACCCACAACGTCCGGTATAATGCGTAGTCTAAATGCCGCGTGAAACTTTGCACTCACATCGGCATCGTGACTTTGTCCAGACATTTTAGTTTCCGTAAGTGTACAGAATCGATAACCCAAGCTTAACCTCATGCGTTGCATAGTGCACGCATATATCACATTATATTTCTTAAAGCTACAGTAGAAACTGTAAAACGCCTTGATTGTAAATTTTGGCAAACGCAGAATATCAAAATTATAATGCATGTGTTTGTAATCTATAATCCACAGGTTTCGTTAAAACGGTATGCAAATCCATATTTCTTTATGTTCTGAAGCGCAAACTGACAGCAAATTATTATAAGCAACACATAAATTATCTTATTATTGCATAACTTTAAATTGAGTTTCCCATTTTATTACGCCGCGCAAATATTAAACTTCTGCAAACATATTCCCAAACACCGTGACATTATTAAAATATTGCGTAAGGAAGCCGATACGACAACAATTTTCTAAATAACTTTCGGTTTCTCCCATTTCATTGGGAATAAATCTAGTAGAAACACCACATCAGGGTGCCATTTACGCTGATGGATACCGCTAAAAGAGGAAAAAAGTGTTGCCGCTCAAGGCGTATAATTTGGAATTTTATCACTGGCAGATGATTTCGCGCGACCAGCATAACAGCGCATCATAAAACCCACACGATTTTATAAATCGCATGTTGCCGTCTCTAACATTCCGTGTTGGACGCGTCAATTGATTAACCGGAGGCTGCAATCATCTCTGATGGCAAACGCTGAATTATAGCAGCATAAAATTCCTGAGAGACTAAATATCAGGTGCCGTTTTATTACTAATATCCAAGCTCCCGCAGAGGGACTATGTTAATAACCAGGAAAAAGAGTCGTTTTTTCTCCATGGATCTGGCTATTGAGATATACACTTAAGAAAGACAATTTGGAGCTGTTTTTGCTTGCAGCGTAATAAAGTATTCTACATTACACCATACCTAAGAGCAACTTTACAATTGCAAAGCATGATTTATCTATCTATTTGCATTCTCGCTCTTTTTTTTTTTTTTTTTTTTTTTTTGTCGCGAGAGGGGAAAAATCTTGCATAAGACTTCCGGCGGCCCGTGTCGCCGGGGTATGTCGGATTCCTACCGACTAAAGAACCCCTCTCGTTTGCGGTGCGATCTTTCTACCTCCCTGGAACTGCTGGGGCATTACTTCAAGGGCATTCTCGCTCTTACTTTAGGCAATAATACAGCGGTAATTGTTACGGTTAAAGTATCGTTTTCCTATCACGCTAACTGGATTTCTTCATGCCGTTATTATTTTTTTTTAGCTATAATTTTATTAATACAAAATAGTTACAAACATCTCTTAGAAGTTATTACATTAAAAATTATCACTCTTCAATTATACAGCAAACAGAACATTTTACCATTGTTGAATAACACTTCTTAAAATTTTTACAATTTATAAATTGCATTTTTTATATAATAGTAATAGTAGTTTAGTGATTGTAAAGATAAGAAATGCGTAGAACACGTCAAAAAAGCCTAAGACAATAACAATTAAATAAAATTGTCATAAATTTGAGATCAATAATGCCAAAATGAAATAAAAAGTTTTCTGGCGTAAGATACTTGTTCTAAATAAACATTGAAAAGAAACGAAAATGAAAAATTAAATTCAATTAGATAACTATAAGCTACTAATAATCAACCTACAATTAGATACAAACATATGCATAAATAAATAGAAAAAAAATAATAAAATAAATTATTATTATATTATTATTATTGCTTTCTAAGCCAACACCTTGTAAAGCATTTTGACAAGTAATTCCAAATGATATAAATAATCTTATTAATGGCGTGGAACTACTTTGTTGTAAACATTAGAGGCATTACTCTAGTGTTCAAGGTGCGTAACGTTCTTTCTCCAAATTTTCTTCGATATCGCTTCTATCGGTTTTATTCAATAAATTTTCTAGAGAAGTGTCAGTACTGGCTGTAGTATGTTAGGACCAAAGTTGAAATGGATTACTGGAAAGGCTCCCTCTTCATTCCCAACTACACTTCTTTGTCGATTTAACACATGATCAATTCGTCCAAAAAGCACAAAACTCGCTTCTATTCTTCTAAATCTACCTTTTGTCGCCGGAGGTAAATGTGGATAGTCTTCTTTAAACATTCTGCAAGTTCTACTAATTGTAAGTATTTTGGCGCACGTTCCCTGCATAAAAAATAAATTAAAAATTGCTTGATTTGTATAAACATTGTTTTCTTAATTTTTATTCGTTTTAACTCTATATAGCAATAATGTTAAGGCACTTAATAACGGATAATTAGTAACTCACAAGCATCAAACGACGTAAAGAAGTGTGACTAAGTAATAAAATATGGGGGTGCCATTTGAAAAAATTAGGTTATGATTATTCAAAATTTCGAAAAGTTAACGTGCCATAATTAAGTAATCCTTCCAAATTATATTCCAACATCTCGTTTAAGCATATTATGAATCCTAAATCGATATCCGAAAAAGCTAGTGTTCTGTGATTCTTTGAATAAATGCTTGCCATAGGAAATTGTTCAGAAAAATTTGAATAATTACAAAACAAAAAGTAAAGGTATTTATAACGCTTAAAAATAGGTAAATCCAAATATGTAACAATATGCAGGGTGTTCAATTAAAAATAACAAAGTAGACGGTAACTTCCGGTATAACCGGAAGCGCTAGATATCTATTAATCAACGATTAACTTTAAAACATTAATGCCCGGTAACAAAAAGCTTGTGTAAGCAAGTGATTAGTTAATCATTTGTTAGCACTAATAAAGTAAAAAGAAGTAAAAGTTCAGTAACGTAAACCTAACTATTTGTTAAATGTCAAGTAATTAGTTAAATAACCTAAATTTACCTCAATTGATAGTTTATGTTGATTTCGATAGAGGGCTGACTTGAACATTTGACGTTTTCAAAATAGTTTTGTGTTCAGGCAAATATAATATTACAGAATGTAGTAGTTGCACATTTACTCGGACCTAAAATGATGGATAACCTGACAAATATGTAAACCACATGTGTCATTCTAATCAAATATCAAATTCAGTTTCACGCACAATGCAGTCATGCACGGAAACTCTGGTTGGACATTCGGCATGTTTTGTCCATTGGTAAATCTTAACAAATGGGTAACTACCGGAACAGCGGTGGTTAAGTTAGCAATTGATTTAACAAATGATTATCTCCTAACAAAACTTTATGTTACATAATGTTTGCTGTTATCAAATGATTAACTTTAACAAATTGGTAACCATACTCTATGTAGCATTAGCATGTATTATAAATATATCAAGACGATTTGTCCTTTCTTTGGTGATAAGGCTAGTTAAAACAAAGCAATTCAATTTTTCTTTTAAAACGTTTACGTGATTATTTATTGGTCACCCAATAAATAATAAATAAACGAAATAAATACCGTAAGATGGGGTGGATAGGAACAGTTCTGACAATTTCGAGGGCTATACAGAAAAAAGAAAAAAATTTTTTTAATTGTTTTTTTCTGAAAAATTATGAACAGGGTTTCTGCTTTTAGCTTGCGAGATTAGAAAAAATGGGCGCATGCCAAAACCCTTATTTTTTAAAAAAAAATTGTTGTTCCTATTCACCTGGAAATGTGGTGAATAGAAACACTCATAAGAATACACGTTTATTTCGTTTAACAATGTTCCCAGATGTTTAGAAACACCATAAAAAAAAAATTAAACCAAATAGTACTAGTTTGCACGTGTTAGATTTGAGGTTACGTACAAACTCAACTTTGACAGTTGACAGCATTTTAATAACATTGGATATTAATAATAACATTTTCTTGCAATCTCAGCGTCACCAAATATTTTTAAATCTTTTATTGCTCTTTTAAAAACTTTTCCCATTTTTGTTCCTTTTCACCCACGAGTTCCGATTCACCCCATCTTACGGTAGGTCTTTTTCAATTCAATCAGATTTTCATTCTTTATGTTAAGTGTCTCTGTTTGTTGTACTAGTCCCTTTTACAAAATTTTAACGTGTAAAACTTGTATTTTCACAATGACTGTTGTCATGTTTTATTAGCACAGTTTACTTCTGCTAAATTTATATGTTCAATTAAAAAAGACTAATAAATAGTCGAAACGTTTTGAAAGAAAAATTTTATTGCTTTGTTTTAACTAGCCTTATCACCAAACACAATCGATTCTATATAATTCTGAATTTTCAAATTTGTATTTTGGTCAGAACCCCATAAACTTCTAATGAACGGTCTCGCTGAGACAGCCTGTACATTTATAATAAATATCGAACACCGGTTTTCCGGTAAAACTCTAATATCGTAAATACCGGTTTTGGGAAAAGGACCCGGTATTGCGACCCAAGGTAGGTAGTAATGTCACTAAAAATAGTACTTTACGCACTCTTTTTAGTGCGTAATATTGGCTATTACACATCATGAGTACAAACTAACCTTATTCAGACTTCCTGGCACAAATTATGATCAGACGGCTTAACCCTGCAGTGAACGCGTGAAAAAATGTTGCACGGAAGGACGCGTTGGGTCCGACAAGCCCAAGAAAGGAAAACCTATATTTTCCAAATAGACATGGAATTTTGAGAAAGTAATTTATTTATTTCTTAATACTACAAGAAATTAACAAAATAGACTGAAAATAATTTTTCTCACATCTAACACAGAAAATTACAAAAAATAAATAAAATGTATCTAACTTTTCGGCATTGTTCTTCATTTCCCGTAGTAGATGGTCCTCGTCTGCACATCTGGCCGCGCACTTCACAAAATATACGTTATAATCAATAACAAATAAATTTAGCAAATAAATTTTTGGCACAACCGGTATTTATATCTGGTTTTGCGATCTTTACAGAACGCACATCTTCCGCGTTGATTTTCGGCGCTTTCGGTTGGGTCTAGCCTTTCTGTACCACTAAGTCTAGCTGTAAACTGCCGAATCTCTCTTGGTAAGTATTGAGATTCAGCTCTTGCTCTCATATAATCCATCACAAGGTCTCTACCAAGTTGTTTCAAAAATATTCTGCGCGAATTTTTTGAATTCACGCCTTGATTTGAATTGCTTTTACATATAACAAATGCGTTTATTCCGGCGATATTTAGGAGTCCATACAAGATTACCATGGGCCACCTACGCGTATTTCTGGCGACAGTATATTTTGCGGTAAATTCACTTACTGTATCAACTCCACCTTTCGTGGAGTTAAAGAACGTTATAATGTCAGGTTTGTTGTCTTCACCGGACGCCGTTATTTGGCTTTGGAACGTATGAAACTATTGTCGTGTCTTTGGTGAACCCAAACATGGTGGACTTCTCAGGTGTCTTGACGAAAAACTCTTTGGGTATTTGGGGTTTGTTTTTCCGTAATGTTCCAACAATAGTCAACTTATGATCTTGTAATAAATTATTGGCCACATCAACGGAGGTGAACCAATTATCCATGGTAATATTTCTCCTTGTGTTGGAAATTGGAAAACAAAGTCTATTGACTACTTCATAACAAGTATTGCTCACAAAAAATGAACCCTGGGGTTGTTTACCACAATAAAGTTCCATAAAATATGTGTAAAAAGTGCGGGAGTCGACCAATGCAAAAGTGTTTATGCCATATTGTGCCGGTTTATTTGGGAGGTATATTCTAAAGCAGCAATGACCTCGGAATGCCCAAAGTATTTCATCAAGGGTATATAGCGTACTCACCTATTGTGTAGTGTTTCTGACTATTTCCAACTACGTCTCCAAATAACTTTGGAGCTGGGTTATCCTCTTGTTTACGCTCATTCCTCGTTCGAATGTCGTCCATTCGTACACATCGCATTAGGAAACGGAATCTTCCATTGTGGCTGGGAAGATCTCTATACCCGTTCCATCCGTGGACCAAAATTCATAAATGGACGTTCTACCTCCGTGATATACACCGGCTAGATAGAGTAAACCAACAAGAGCTCTAAGTTCTAGTATATCTGTTGGTCTTGCATCGGATTTATTTGTATACCGGTCACGTATACTTTCTATATATTGGTATTTTCGACCAATTCATCCATTATAGCATTGTCGAAAAAAGCTGCCAGCATTCTTCTGGAGATGATACCTGTCTGGCATCTCCAATAACCCCTAGAAGTTTTATAATTATGTTCTCCTGTCTTGTTCGAACAGTTTTTACTGAGCACTGTTTATTCCACTTAGTGTCATCTTTTGCTTGCAAATACAAATGGTCGCGACTGCCAATAGTAGTTTGAACAGTTGCTTCTTCAAGAAATTCATCTTCTTTTATTTCTTGTTCGGAATCCGTATTATGCTTGCTAATTTCTCCTCCTTCTGCGCCGTCACTAGAATTATCCAAATCTGAATAATTTTCGTAATCTGAGCAAACTTCCTCATGTAACCGTCTCAACCTTTCTATTTCTGTTTCGTAAGGATCCATTTCACCACTAAAAAAACTGATTTGTGTTGTGATTTATCCATAGTAACTCAGAAAGAAATGCTTACACTAAAGGAGTATAGTACCGATGCTATTCACACTACGGCGTGACAACGATTGTAGAATATGTATTATGACTTGGTTTGAAGGTATACTGCAGCGCGCAAGATCATACGTATTCTCAACAGCAAATGAACACAAAATAAATTTTTGATTGGGTCTGAGAGACCATACGCGTTCACTGCAGGGTTAATGAAGTAATATTAGTAGTTAGTTACTAGTAGTTAATAGTCTTCCTGGTAGTTCTTTCTATACCGTGGTTCAGAGAAGTAGCTCAAAAGCTGAATGTCACAATAACTATTCGTTTGTGTGCTAATGAAACTAACGCGTCAATGATATGTAATTATATATTTACAAACTATAGCTTAACAAGCAATCATATCCGCGCACGAATGACAGAATTAATAACTCGTGCCTCATAATAATAGTAAAACAGCTGCATTGATGTTTGTTGCATTTCTTTTAACACGATACTAAGCTAAAGGCATTCAAGCGTGTACAAGAGGTAACAAATCTAAAAATTATAGGTAAGTACGGGCATTAATGCGTGGCAATAAAAATCAAGAATGTTCTGGATATAACCAGAAAATAGTATCTGTATATACAGAGAATGTCGTCATGTACATTTCCTCTTACAAACAACAGAAATGTATTCAAAATATATATTGTTAACTGACAGCAATACTTATTTTTAAATTATTTTAATTGATGTAAAAAGTGTATTTTATTAAACTAAATGTCAGTAGCTTCTTAACATTACATAACCTATAATTTCAAATATATTCGCATAAAAGCTTTCTCTTGAACATTGTTAAATGCTACATCTGATACGTGTCATCGATGATTATATGAAATTTCAAAATGTTTATGCACAGGCATCTAGATATGCGTGTATATGTTTATGGTGTTTCGTTATGAATACCTGCTATCTGTTATGAAAGGTTCCAAGTGAACCGGTAACAGACAGACAGCCAGTCGAATGCAAAGTGAATGAGGTAACTACTATTTCCAAGTGCACCTCCTAATTAACTAATTGTATGTTACCAATTCAACTCATTAAAATGCAAAAATAAATTAAGCATTTAAGTGTAGTTGCTGCGGTAATGGTTATAATTATCATCTCCGATGTCTTATTATTGGTATTACAGAAGTTCAATATCCACAGTACCGCGTACGGTAACTGCATGCTATCTGGGCATTTTTCCGTTTACATGCAATTTAAATTGTCGGTTCTGTAATTGCAAACCGAGTCTGTAATGTAGACGTTTGCGAACCTTCTTATTTTAGCAAATAATATTTTTGTCATTATAATGAAATATGGCTATTTAGCAATTTTGTTTTATGTATTCGTATTCCATTCGAAAGGAATGTTAACGTGCTATTACTTGCGTTGTTTATATTTTATTCTTATTGCAATATTACAGAAGATCCATCCCTATTATGAGAATACGAATTTAAGTGACAAGTATAAATGGAATTTTTATTTTTATTTGTTTCTTGTTTAATTATTTGCAATAAATTTCAATATGTGAAAATCATAAGTCAATAAACTTAAATATATTCCTAAGACACCCTAGCTAAAATTTGCCCACACGATATTCATAATATCGTATACTATATAGTATACGATATTATGAATATTTCTTTATTTCTATTATATATTTCAGAATTTAAATATCAGTTTAATTCAACTAAACACCTCCCAGAGTCATCTGTAACACTTTTTAATAATATTATCTATGCAAAAGTTATTATTTCAATATCAACTTTTTAATAAATACACCTGCAAATCAGATCTCAGTTTACAGATGGCACGATAGCTACATATCCCCACTAATAATATGTCTTACCCTCCTGCTAACAAAGAGACAGTGGTATTTTCTTTTTAATATTTAACTGATTTTATTGGCATTATGATACTCTTGAATCAATGGCTTATTGTTATCACACTGGGTGAGTTTTTTTATCTTGAGACAACGGAAAATCTCTAAAACACTGCATTAAATCAAAAAAATATCTTAATAAGATTTGTTATAATGTAGGGGGCTCACGGAATGGTGCCGAACTCGATACCCCCCCTCACCCCACTACACCAGAGTAGGAGGGGGGACAACTTTAAAATCTTAAATGTTAAAATAAAAAAAAAACACACAGAATCATGTTTGCTTGCTTCTCTTTGTGTATTTTTTCTAGACGTTCACAATCATGTTTTTTGCGATTTCAGCGCAATTTGTTACGAATCGAGAAAAAAAGCTTCAAACAAAAACTACATACTTTATGCAATACAAAATAGGGGTTCCCATTTAAGGTTTCAAAGTTGTCCTCCCTCCCACTCTGGGGGGAGGAAGGAGGGATCGAGTTCGGTGCCATTCAGTGAGCCCCCTACATTATAACAAATCTTATTAAGATTCAAGATAAAAAACTCACTCAGTATATTTCGAAAACTTGTAGAAAAGAATTGAACTTTAATTACGATAAAATGCCATATTTGACTTACATACTTTCTTCTGATTATGGAGTCGTCCATGTACGTTGTACTATTCTATACATTTCTTCCGGCCCAAATTCAAAAATTCATTTTGATTATTCATTTCGTAAAGTATTCATTTTTTAAATAAATAATAACATTGCAACAGACACGTGTGCACCTAAATAAAGCTCTAACACTCATACCGCCCTGATCACAAAGGATTCTGCGTAGGTTCTAGATTAATTACATAAACGTATTGCGTAATACCTCAGAACAATTCAAACCAAGACGAAGAGAACATCTAATTGATTTCAAAACCTCGCTCGCTTCATATATAAAGAATAATCATCTGTAAATGACCTCATGCGTTTATTTGCATTGTACACCGCACGCCAGTGCAATTAGTGAGTGACCCCCGATGTTTTCCACACACGTATCCATCTTCGAGTCTCATTCGTCGAGCGGGATCATCAATCAATCTAATCATTACCGGTATAGTGATAATATATCAAAAGATTTCAGTACTGGAGTTTCGCCTGAGGTCCAGGAATCTATTTCGTCGAAATACTTAGCGCGTGATTTTACTAGTAGTAATAATAGTAAAGGCAGATGGAAAAAAAGCGTAACTCGTAGCAGAAGAAGAAGCTATTTGCTTTGTGAAATTGACATGTAATGTATATGGAATCAGGGCAGCAATTCGAAGTTATTTTGTATAGGTACAATGATACGTTGCCCTTTCTTGTATATGGCAACGACATACTTCGTGCTTTCATCATTCTGTTTCTGCTTCACAGAGATGATTAAGATATTTGCCGAAATTAATTCTGTAACTGATCAATATAATTTACAGCGTCACCTGAATCGACTTCACGAGTATTGTGTGTCCAATAGACTTTTCCTGAATTATCAAAATAGTAATGTAGTTAGGTTCATTAGAAATAGAGCAGTGTGTGGTTTTCGACATCACCAGGATGGATACAAACTGTCCTCGTGCAGCGAAATACGGGATTTGGGTGTATTATTTGACTCCAAGCTATTATTTGATAGACAGGTTGACGTTATAGTCGGCAAAGCATTGAGGAAACTCGGACTTATGTTGCAGATTAGTTAGTCCTTTTCTAAATTTTATTATCGTTTATTACGCTCATGTCCATAGCTATCTCTGTTATTAAGTTATTAGGTAAGCGATTTATTAAAGTGATTAAATCAGGCCGAGATTTAATACTTCCTAATTGTGAAATTTATTATGCTATTTTGCTGCTAATTTCAACTAACAGCCCAGTCAACGAATGTTTCTAGAAGGAAAGTCAATAAGCGGAAAGACCAACTGTGGTACGTTGTTTGAGGTACCTGCACTGAAAATATAAAATTAATAAACTGTTTATTACACTTCTTTTATCAATATTATGAAAAAAATAATTATATTAACAGATAAATTTGTTATATTAGTGAACTGATATATCATTCATAAAATTTTAATCAACACGGTTATAAATACAATAAACTGCCGTTTATTAAGTTTCTGGTGTATTGTATTTATGAATGTCTTCCTTAAATCAATGTATGATTTTTTAATAATTAATTTGGGGCTAACCACCAAACAGTAAAAATACACGGACTTGCTTCCTACAGCGTACAGCATTTTACGCGCTATCGTACCGGGTGTCCCACCGAAGACTAGGTCTTTGATTACAGCTCTATTTGCCATTTTAGAAAGAAAGCTTTTCTACAAGAATGTTATAGAATCCAATGCTGCATCACCTAAAAATATTTTTGAATATACAGAGGGTCCCAGAAGTAGGCAAACGGATACTAACTTCGTTATTTTAAATGGAATACCGTATATATTATTTCATTTTTCAATTCTACGTAGAAAAATAACATGATTTCATATAAACTACTATATATCCATCTTTAATAACAACGTTGTTATTTACCCTTTTGTCAAAAGTAGTCCCGATGCAAAGCATCGGTTAAGGCGGCGTGGTTTATATTTGCATTTGTTTTAGACATTCATATTTTAAATATCATACATACATACTTAGTCTGATTCAACATTTAAATTAAAACCAATGTAATTGTATACAGGTGTCCACTATAGCCCTGAACATTTGCTTAACTTTAATCCAAGATAACTTGATTTTTTTAAATAGCACCCTATATTTTTGCTTGTGTTAAATTAATCCTTGCCCAAAACCCTATATGCGCTAACCCCCAAAGATCAATGCATCATAATAATGAAACCGGGCCAAGGAAAGTTGCCAACCAGTCTGTATTCCACCGCTGAGTTACAGGAGCTGGGTTAAGGCAGATACCATACCAGCAGCCTTCCGCAGTTATTGCAGACAATAGAATCATTTACGCCTCCCGGCAACCCCAGCAGGTAGTGCTGCAGGTGCCACTGCACTTGCAGAATATTCAGAATGTCATGCGAGGCTATTTGATCTTGGATTTTAATAGGGATATTAGGTCATTTACCTCTCCACACAATTCTTTTTTTATATACTGCATATATCAAATTATTCAGACGACTGTTCTGACATCAATTTTAAGACGATTGGATCAGTATTTTCCAAGCTATCATGTAGGAAAGAGAAACCGCCGGAAAAGCAGTCTCACCTGTAGAATTTCAGCGATTTTTGTAAGAAATATACCATACGCAAAGCACGCTTTTACTTTTAAATAAAGTGAAACTATACAATCTGTAATAATTTAAATTTGATTTCCATTGATCAAATATCACTAATTTTTTGTTCCAACCCGTTGGTCCCGATCTATAATTTTCAGACGTGAAATTTTAAACAAAACATCCTGTATATTTTTGCATATTTATAGTCTGAACAATTTCTAGTCCGCAAACATATGATTTGCTATTCGGTTTCTTGTTTACTAAAGTGTTAAATATGTAAAACTCCAATCATCAATCAAAACATTCCTATCTGTGAATAACCATTATTAAATAATTTAAATTACCAAACCATATTCCTGTTTTTTACGCCTACTATGTTGCGAACTAAATAAAATATAAATAATAACTTCCTCAATGTACAAATTTCCTCCAAAATATTTTTATAATGCTGCTAGAGTGTATTGAAATTCTATATCTAATACAATACAAAAACTACAAAAAAAAAAAATGGTCTGAAGATGTATAAAAAAACCAATACTAAAATTAGGAATAATGTTTATTAGAAAACACGTTAGCCTAAAGGTAAATAAAGCATATAACCCCCACATGAACGTTTTCGCTTACATATCCAGTGAAGTGGATACAAATTGCTAAAAATCTATAGATAGTATTGTTAATAATAATTATATAATAATTCTAATGAAAGAAATTGTGAATATATTGTTTTCTTTCGTTTTTACAAATTAATAAATATTTGTGAAAAATGGAATTAGTTTATTCAAACACAGGAATCCAGGAAACCGTTAAATTTTCGAATCTATTATAATAATAAAATTATTTCAACGTTTCAAATAGAAAACACAAGATTCCAGCGATTAAAAAATATCTTTTGATTGTAGCGCGATCTTTCTTTTTACGTAATAAAACGCAACTGTGATACCAAACTGGAATCAATCACATTCTTTTGCAACTGCTTTCAATAAATTACAAATATTTTTATTCGTTCTCGAGATAAGTGGCTTGTGAATTTTGAATGGCACACGCTATGGCACACATACACACTATTATAGGACGTTCTCAATAATTCGCGAACCTACAGCTTGTAATATTTCTTGTAAAATAAGTAGAAACGACGATGTCAGACGTTCAACAATTCACTATAGATTGGTTGTACGATTCTGATGTTAACGTCTATATCTTGTAAGTTCTAACGAAAATGATTTCAAGTAGGGTTTCCTGGCATATGTTCAAATAAAAATTGAATACCAAGAAAAGCGTTTATGTACGGTAGAATACATATAAGAAATATTATTAGTGCAATTTAATATCTGCATCCGTTTAAGTAATAATGTTTAATAACTTTTTATACAAGAGAAGCACTTAGCTGTTGTGCTGGCTGCTAGACGCTAATTATTGAAACCAATTCCAAGTAACCTGTTCTAGTATGACATCTTTATTCTAACAAATTGGCCGATTCTCACCGGTTTTACACTTGATCGCTCTCCTAATTCCGTTACTCGGTAATAGTTCAGTTTGCTCCGTAAAGCTGCTTTAAAAATTGACTTTATTTCCCTCGACATAAACGAAGATCATTACCCGACCTCCTATGGTATTAACTAATATGCGCCATTCAAGAAGCTTCCAAGTAAAACGTTTCTCATAGGAATTTTTGCATCGCTATTTTACGATATTTTACACGTACCCGGTTATGAGATATCCGTGGAAACGCAATTAATTTAAATGAATTCAGCGATCTCAAAATGGCTACTGTACACCCAGATGATTACTATCGCCGCGTCAAAAATTAATGGATACGAAGTAATGACAACGCGAAAAGGCTTTCGCCATCGCATACTTGAAATGTTAGTCCGGCAGATGAAAGAGGAAAACGGAAAGATGAAAAGAGAAGAGGACGAGAAATAAACGTGGATATTTAGGGGATCATCACGTCGTATAATCATACATGAGATGTGAGTTGGTTACCTACGAGAACGAGCTTAGAGGAATAACGTGTTACTTTTTTATGGTGGATATAAGTGCATTAACTTACTTGCAATTTGTAATCGCAGCAATAAAATGTTAAAAGTATAAAATATGCCTAACATTCAGGCGGAGAGAAAACATGACAGTAATTGATATTTCATTTAGTGAAGTTGGCACTTTACAAATATTAAAAGGAAGATTGATATCCTTTTATTTTTTGACCTTACATTAGTATATGTTCCACAATTTGAACAAATAAAACGCTATCAGACACTAGTTTAATATAATTACATTTTACTGAGTATAAAGTACAAAGTACTGGTTATAATATCAATAATCTATATTTGTTGACAATATTAATGTGCATTTTCATTTTTAAGTACCGTTTTTGTAAAATTATTCATATGAACGTTATAAAGTATTAAACGATATCCTGTCCGTTGTTTTAATGACTTGCTGTTTATTGTAAGAACGAACAGATAACATGCCATGATAAAAACTATACGTCATGAGTTAACCCACTCACTGACATATTTGGAATGCACGTGTGTCACTATTACCCGGTATTTAGAAGTTTGCTACTGTCAGGGATAATTGTTTGGTGACGTTTTCGGTTCTAATTGTATTTAGGCAGTTTTTCTTTGTGTATTGAAATAGTAAATTATCAAAATCAAACAAACAAAACTATGAAACATTTGACTGTTAAGTAACATCATTAATTAACTTACTTAAACACTTCTTCTACAAGGGGACTTACCATTTCTATTTTGAATAGATTCAGTGTTTACTTGACGTAAATCCATTTTAATTAATAGACACAACTAGTTGTGAGACTTACACTTTATTTGTTAGATGTTAAAATGACAGCTGTTTCGCCGTACAACGGCTTCGTCAGAAAATATGTAATAATTTAAATTATCCAAGAAACTCATAGATATAATTATTGAACACACGAAATTTAAATCACACAACAGTATTAAAAATAGTTTTGAATTGGTTAACAAAATTAAAGAAGTTAAGTTACCGAATAATGCGAAATTGATATCTTTTGATGTTAGAAATTTATTCCCAAGTGTTCCTCCTAATGAATTCATTTTGTTAATTAAGATGATGCTGGAAAATAATAAAGTAAACCCTATTATAAAAGAAGAAATTTTAAATTTACTGTCAGTCTGTCTGAACCAAAACTATTTTTCTTTTAACGACAATATTTATAGTTGTAATGAGGGATAGATTATGGGAAACCCACTTAGTCCATTAATAGCTGAAATCTTCAAGGATAATTTAGAAACTTTAATTTTTAATAGTAGTTTTTTTTAAAAACACATTATTTTGGCATAGATATGTGGATGATATTTTAGTTTGTTACATAGGTGCGGATAGACAACTTAAAACGTTTTTGGATTTTATTAACTCACTGCATAAAAACATAAATTTCACAATAGAAAAAGAGACAAATAAAAGTATTAATTTCTTAGACTTAACAATCAAACGAAGTAATAATCAGTTGAAATTTTCTATATACCATAAAGACTCACACACAGACACAACTATACATAATAAATCAAATCATCCTTTACAACATAATATTCGCAGCATACCACAGTATGATACATAGATTATTGAATATACCTATGGATATAGAGGATTTCAACAACGAATACAATATCATAATAATAATAATATTTTATTTCCACTATAATACACAAGTAATGCCGTCAATACAAAAGCAGAAAAAGCAGAAAATTAAGTACATTCTAATTATAGAATGCCAATTAATTGTATTCAAGAAATTCAGAAATACTATAGGGTTCAATGCCACATATGTAGGAATATGTCATTCGTTTAAACCTAACAAAGTTATTCTCTAATTTTATATCTAATGGTAATTTGTTAAAAAAGCGAATACTGTTATAAAGTATACCTTTGGTGAATTTAGTTAAACGATGTCTGGGAACGTTGTAATTTATTTTATGTTGTGTGGGTATGCATTTTTTCGTTGTCTCTAAATGAAGTTTTGTTTTTAAAGTTAAATAAAAGACATTCATGTATATGTATAAATACCATTCGACGTTAAAAAACCGAAAGATTTGACAGAATTTTATTAAAACAGATAGCAACCAATAATGGTTACGACCCTAATATAATAGACCAATTAATTTCGAAAAAAAATCGAACCAAAACAATACAAGAAATATACCCGATTATTAAAGATAATAAGAACAACAAATACAAAACATTAACTTATTTACGTAAAGAAACCAATATATTAGAAAATTTTTAAAAAAAACAAAATATTAACATTGCATATAAAACTAATAACAATTTAGGGAAGTTCATAAAAAACAATAAAGATAAAACGATACGGGCTTGTAAGTCAGGAGTCTATAAATAAACATGCGGTACGTGTACAAAAACATACATTGGACAGAGTGGACGTTCTTTCAAAACGTATTTCAGAGCATTTGTACTCATTTAAATATAAAAAAAATGATTCGTCGTATTCCAACCATTTAATTAAAGAAAACCATAGTTTTAATAATAATTTTAAAATTTTATTTTAAAAAATGTAGAAAACGAGTAGAAAATTAGATTTATTAGAAGCAGTAGAAAATAATAAACTTAAATTTTCAGATGATTTACTTAATGCTAAATTATATCTTAATTGTGATATATTTTCGGTGATGGGGTACTAAATTATGTGCACCCTTTGACTGTTTCACATATACTGTATTGCTGCTATTGCACACTGCTCAATATACATAAAAAACTGTACATATACAAAAACTTACACTAAAACTTAAACGTATACCTTATACATTACATTAATCATTCTCCATTATTAAATTTATTTCCTTTATAGACTTTAAATGTAAATGTTTTCTACTTTCCTATGTAAATAATTTTTCACTTTGTTTTAAATTTCATAGATTCTTGTTAAAAATTTTTAAAACTGTTGTTACCTGTTTTTTAATTTTAATTATGTTTGTGTAGAGCCAAAAACTGTAGGCACATTTTTTAAATACATGATTTTTTTGTAAAGGTTGTTTGTAAAAATAGGAGGTTATACGTATGTTTAGTTTTAGTTTATTGCATATACATATTTTCTACATTCTTTAACAACATTTTAACATCTTTAACAATAAAGTGTAAATCTCACAACTAGTTGTGTCTATTAATATCTATTTTGTTTGAAAATGTTGGGGATAAGGAACATTAACCACGTAGCTGTAAATCTATTTGTTACAAATTATAAACATGATGTTTACGTTCAGTAAACTCACGCCTTATATTATAGACTTTACTAGCTACTTTATTCAATAGGATAACTGTTTTGTGCATTTAATTGTGTTCTTTATTTATTATTGATTCATTTCATCTTATACTCAAAAAAGTTGATTTTATCTTTATTGTTATTTATTAATTTATGCTTTTAATGGAAAGAAAAAACTTGACCCGTGGAGGAATCGAACCTTCCGACCTTCGCTGCGATAAATCCGAACGACGCTCTAACCACTGAGCTAACGAGTCTCTATATATTTATTTGATGACTCTAGCTTTTGTATAAGTATATATTTGCATTCATATAGAAAATTGCAGGATACGCGCTCCAACAACGTATAACAATAGTGGGACTTCATTATAATAGACACGGTGAAAACTTCGGCGGGACAATTCGCCGAGTTCGTAATGTTTTTGTCGGTGTGAAAACCTTCTCGCAAAACTTTATGTATCTACATAGAATACCTACCGTCAGATCATCCCGAAACATTATCGTTGCCGCTGAATATGTCATAGAAAACCCTAGTTTCTCTATCCCAAGATGTTCGTTAAGGATCTCACAGACCAGTCTTTGTTCCATTCCGCATAAAGATCTTACCCTACATGCTTATAAAGTGCAGCTACACAGAAATTGAAACCGACTGGCCATGAACAACGTTCGAAATGCAGGCAGGTAATTTTGACTTTCTCAGAAAAAATATTTTTGCTACAAAGCTTACGACATTTCATCTCAGTGGGTTCTTCAATAAATGGAGTTTCTAATTGGTGTGGTTTGGTAGTGCTTTTGGACCTTCCATTTTTTAAAATAATGACAGTGCTGCAATTTGAGTCAATACGAATCGCAAATATTTCTTTTAAAATTAATATGGAGCTTCTCATTAAAAAGACTTTTTATATACACATACACTGAAAAAACGTACATTGTAAAATTACATAACATAACGTTGGCAATTTTGTAACCAACGTTATTTTATGGAATTTTTCTATTTACATAACAATAATATTTAATTATCCAACAGTTCAGACCAGAATTAGGATAATATAAAGTTTTGTACATATAAGTATAAACTTATAATGAAAATTAAACAAAATATATATCTACAAGTATATAGAAACGCTGGAAAAAGAAAATAGACTTACTACTAACTTATTTAAGATTAAAATATAACATGGAATAATAAAACTAATGTATAATAAACTAATGTAATACAGTACAAAAGGCTAAAGGCTGCACGTACTAACAAGTGTGGCTAAGATAGACATATTTGCATGTACAAACATTAACTCACAGAATTGAGTAACTCCCCAACGGAACAAACAAAAATATCACAAACATGACTTATTTGATTGTACAATGAACACATCAAAGAGGTAGATTTTGCTAGTAAATTGGTTCGCGATTGACTAACATAAAAAGTGGTAGCGTTACGGGTAGAGAAACGCGGTACTAAGACATGTAACACTAGTTTACACCGAAAATGTACATTTGATGAGAAATAGATTTCCTTATGCATTTTCTTCCGCTGAATTCGAAAATCAAGGTTAACATTTTTTTTATGGAACAGTTTTTGGGATATTGTAATTTTTTTATTTTTTCGACCTTTTTTCACTTGACAAATCATATCTCGAGCTACAAATGTCCGATTGGTTCGTTCTTGGTACCCAAATGCAAGGTATTAAGATGACGAACAAATATGTATAATCGGATCTTTGATTGGTAAAGCGGTTCAAAATATATCGATGAAAATAGGGCACATTTTCAAAAAAATCGTATTTTACAGTGATTCTGTGCCGACAGAAAAGTACAAATCGTTAAAAAAAACGTCTAGTTTCTGTTCATGTACGTAAAGATGATACTTCTACGTAAGAACTAAGACCAACCACAAGAAAATCGACCGAAAAATGACAAAGTTATAAGCAATTGAGTGAATAAATCCAAATCCAATATTTTCCGAATATTTTATTTTTTACAATATCTCAAAAACTGTTCCATAAAAAAAAATTTAACCTTGATTTTCGAATTCAGCGGAATAAAATACATAAGGAAATCTATCTCTCATCAAATGTACATGAAAAAAATTTCATTTTGTTTAACTAGTGTAATTTGCCCAATAGGAAGATGGAATCAATGCAATTGTGAATAAGCTTATGCAGGAAGGACAAGCATGAATTAGATCGTCGCAACTCCAGGGAAGATACAGAAAATGCTCCGAGAAGGCTCTCTTGCGGAAAACCACTTTCCGGGTTATGATTGTATGTTCGAAACCAAAGGTCGCTGAACATTCTCAATGCTTCTCTTAGAGATCTCATAATACGGATTCCAAACAATTGAGGCATACTCTAATTTTGAGCGAACTAGTGAATAATATAGTGAATGTAATGCCTTCATATTCTGAAACCGCTTACAGTTGCGCATGATAAAACCTAGAGTTTTTGTGGCAGCAGATACGACAGAGTTAATGTGGCTTGTGAAACCGAGTTCAGAATCGAACACTACGCCCAAATCCCTAATGCTCTTAACACTATCCAATGCTTCCACACCAATCTCATAGCGGTGCCTAATTGGAGACTTTTTCTTAGTATATATGACTGACTTACATTTAGCAATATTCAGCTCAAGTCGATTACTCACGCACCAAGCATGCATTTTTTGCAAGTTTTCCTGACGGCTTAAAGTGTCTATAATACAATTGACAGATGAGAATAGTTTTACATCATCGGCAAACATTAAAATTTCACAAGGTACGTAATCCGGGAGGTCATTAACAAAAAGAAGAAACAACAGGGGACCTAGATTGGACTCCTGTAGTACGCCTGAACGTATATACGCCTGGTGGAAGAAATGCCGTTGTAATTAACAAAATAGATGCGTTCACTCAGATATGATTGGAGCAATTGAATTAGAGGTCCGCTAAAACCCAAGCGCCACAGCTTCTGCAAAAGAATTCCATGATCTATGCGGTCAAAGACCTTTGACATATCAGTATAAATTGCATCGACCTGCCCATGTGTGTCTAAAATTTCTGATGCAAACTGAACAAAACTACAAAGATTTGTCACTGTTGATCTCTTACTTACGAAACCGTGCTGTGCCGGGGAGCTCATATTACGTCCGAGTAAATATGTCTGTAAAGAGCAGTTTCAAACACCTTTGCAAGGTTAGAAAGTATTGATATGGGCCTATAATTTTCGATGTGTGATAAATTTCCGTTTTTAAAAGTAGGACAAATTTTCGCTGTTTTCCACGCTGTTGGAAAAGCATGAGCGGATAGAATTAGTTTACAGACAACCTGTAAGGGTTTCTTTCAACAAGAAGCTAGATATCTGATCAAGACCAGATGTTAATTTATTGCTTAAATGTTTTAAGGCTGAAAGTATATCCTGATCGGTATATTCAAATATTCAAAAAAAAAAAAAGATACTTTTAGAGTATTTTGTTTTAATTTTCCGTTTCTGTTTCACAAGAAAGCTGGAATGAAGATGTAGATATGGGAAAGAAAAGATATGAAATACTAGTTATATTTTATTTGGCCTACGTAAAATATAACTAAACTTCAATAAAATAAACAAGAACTTAAAATATATTTTCATTAATAAAACCCAACTTCTTAAAAAATAAAACAGAACCGAATTAAATATCATTAACTTCCTTAAGTTTATTCATAAAACTAAACACTTTTTTTCTTATTGGATTTACTTTCTTTCATTTTGATCCACCTTCATGGTGAATTTTCAGTAGGTACCAACCTCTACATCAATTCGAAAGTTATACTGCATGTTTTCGGATATTGTACATTTAATACAAAGTATGAGGAAAAGCACACATCCATATCCAAAACTTACCTTTTTGTATTATAGTTGGAGTGGCTCGTAGACTGTCCTTGTTTACGTCATGCTTCTATAACATTTACGTATATGGCTTCCATAAAAATACATGTATAATACATTAGAAAATTTTACCTCTATAAATCTAAAGATTGTCCCAAAGTCTTTCCCACCATTTCTAATATGCTGAAACACATGTGAAAGACACTGTTTTTTATTCTTAATACTATAAGTGCAACCACTTTCAGAGCACGAGAATGATTTGTGAATATCTTTATGTTTTAGGTTATGTATTCTGAATATATGTTGCTTAAAGCGTGCATATGTTATAAATATCATATTACAATTATCAGGCATGCGATAAAAGAAACACTTCTACAACTTCTATGTAGATACTTGTGCAATTCGTACTTCGTTTGTGTTGCACACTTAAATTCGCAAATTTTGCATGTGATCATTACGATTCTACCTTTATTTATATTTACTATTTACCTTCACAGGGAGAAAAATGTAGGAAATGTTACTACAATTGTCAGCATTTATACTACACATTGTAGTACATATAGGGACAAGTACAACTTGTAGCAATGTTTACTATCAAATTGTAGCACTTAATTTGTGGTATTAATTCTTACAATTTATATGAAAAACAAGAATGAACAGTTAGTTTTCTTTCAACAACGTTGCAAGATAAGGTGGTATTTATTATAGTAAAATTGTATACAATTTTGTGTGACTTTTCTATATATTGGTGAGCATAAATTAACACCTGTTGTAGTAATATTTTTCCACTCATTATTTTAAATTATTATAAGTTTATAATAAAATTTACTTACCTTGATTGAAACATCCACAAAAGGTATATAACTTAATACTACCTACATTGTTGTGTGGATATGTTTCAACTTGTGTATTAATATATGTAAAATATACTTATGCAAATTACTATATATTTGCAATAATTTGTATTAATTCTTATTGTGAATTTTATCTAATGTAGTCATATCTACCTTGCAGTTTTTAAATGTTTCTTTCGCCTGTAGCACTTCTAATATTTTTATCATTAATTCTATAATTTATTGTTAAAGTTTCATATCATTGCTAAAAGGATGAAAGTATGTAGTAAAGATACACTATGTTAACAAACTAGAAACATATATTCTTAAACTAGGCAATTTCACAAATAACAGGCCTTAACAACATAACACAAATATTTAAAACAAAACAGCAGTCTTCTGTAGTACTTCCTAATTTATTTATTATAATTTTAGTGCACTACTATGCTACCGGATCGCAGGCGTACCCTCTCCGAAGCTGCAATCAACAATTGTATTCTACTTTCGGTAATTTTCACATTTTTTTCCATTGACAATTCGCTATTAGTACCATTACATCACTAGGTAAGTGCCTGAAGACGGTTTATTAACTGAAACTACCACAGTAATATAGTAAAATTGTAATAAATAAATTGGTAAGTGTACATATTAAAACATCAAGCACTATTCTTCACAACATTCTAATATGTATGTATATTAAGGGTATAGAAGATTATTTTTATTACGAATTATAATTGCCTCTTGTAAATATGTATATTTTTAAGTACGAAATAGGATGGGTTTTAAACATATAGTCTTTTTTATTATATGATCTTGGGGTTTTATTGTCGCATTGTTGTGCAATGGTAGATATCACAGTAAGGTACTAGTAAAAATATATACTGACATGGTGAAATAATTACAGAATGTGTGCTACGTTTTCATACAATAGAGTATCAATTTTTGCTACTTTCAAATATATACAAATTGTAACAAAATTGTGTTACTATTTCAAACAAAATTGATCCTACAAACAGCTATGAACTTTTCCTACAACGGCTAGTATTAAATGATAAACGTGTACGTTAGAGCTCACTTGTTTGTATTACTTATTTCTACAAAATCGTTAGTACTGCTCCATGTAAGTTTTTACTACAAGAATTTCCCTCAGTGTACTACTTTTAACTATCACAATAGAGAGAACACAGCAAACTATTCATTTCTTCTACTTGAAAATTATTATTATTCAACGACAACAGGTAAATATTAATACAATAATTACATTGTGGAATAATAAGAAATACACGTACGTAATACACATAACATATTATGTATTTTTTTAATGTTTCCAGTATAGTTGAAAGAATTTTCCAGTGTAAAATATAATTCCATAAAAAATAAGTGATATTTACTATGCAATTACATATCACCCAATATATTATGCAGTTCTGCTTAATTCAGTTAGTAATTATGTAAACATTTTGCAATATACTATTCAAAATTACATCCATTTTTATCAGTGTAGTCAAGTTTTTTTTCTTTTTGTAATTACATGTGACATATGTAATATCACATGAACGGTATTACCTATTCTTTGTTTGCATTGATACAGTACAAGACTCCCAATAGAACATAGAAATAGAAGCCCGTGCGCCGCACAAAGATACGGACGGTGGAATATATTATAATTCAATTTCCAATGTCCACGGCATAAATATATATGTATCTCCATTTGAAGCGGATGCAAAAGGCAGCAATCTTCTCGCTCGCACTTACTTACGTACTTCAGTCAGTCTAATAATACCATTTGCGTAGAAGGCAATAAATCAAGTCCGAAACTGTAAAAGGCCAGTAAGACAATAGCGCGGCTCAAGGAAGGACATTCCGCCTGAACGACCGATATGGGATTATCGAGTGTTCCGAATTGAGCGGCGCAGCATCGCTTTACTATTCATGAGGGCGGGGGATGTGTTAAACTACCGCCATTTACGTCATAAATAGAGCTTTCCGTTAATGGTGCTGGCAGGTTTTTTGTTTCCTCCGTTCCCTACCTCCGAGAGAAGTTTATTTACGGAGCTAATCGCATTTATCCTTGCCCACACAGATACGCGCCGAGTTATTGTGGCAATTTAGATATAGCCGCGCGGTATTAGGTAGAAAAGAGATTCGTTTTGCGATGAGGTGCGCGTTGCGATTACAGACTGCGAATGAAATATTTAACTCAGATTGAAAAATCAATTTTGATTAACATAAATGGTGGAATGTAGCTTGCATATACGTTTGTGTAACATTCTTTCTAACTCCTACAAGGGCGATTTTATCTAAACCTTATCGTATGCAATTCTGATTGTCCAAAACTTCTTAGGCTTGTCTAATATATATGTAATAAAGCAGTAACTATCAATTTTGTAATAACATAAAACTTTTTACCAGCAACTGTTTGAATGATTTAGGGAAGAATGAGCAAACATAAAAATTAAGTATCCAAAATCGTGAAACTATGTGGTTGATGTTTTTTGTCCAACTTTATTGAGAAATTTTTTAAAAAGAGCTGCCGTAGCGACAAAAATAATTACCGTCCTATTGCAGCTTTTAGTAAAATAGTAGAGAAGATTTTAAATAAAACACCAGGAAACTTCTTACATGGTTATAATATCATTAATAAGTAACATTCACACTAAAAAATATTTGCAATTCCTACACATAATTCCAATTAAATTAAGGTAAAATTGCTAAAAATTGAGAAATTTAATAGAAAACTTTAGGTATATTTTCTAATTCTTAATAAATTTACCCTATACATTACCATTACTGGAATTTTCTGTAGGGATTGCAATAATTTTTTAGTGTGTTCTTTATTAATCTTTAAACTGAATAATTTGGGTATCAGAGGCAATATAAATAAGTGGATGTCATCGTATTTATCAAATCGTAAAGCTTTTGCTAAAATTGGCAGTACGAGATCGTATATTTCTAATCAAAATATTCATGTGCCTCAGGGTTCTGTTTTTGGACCTCTGTTATTTATACTTTTTGTTAACGATCTTCTCCGACACATAAGACACAGATCAGTATTTATATACCCAGATGATACATCCACAGTCATCTGGAAGATATATGGATACCTTTCTATCCAACATAAGACTAAATTTTCTACGGATGGTAAACTAATGGTTAACATTGGCAAGACAATCTGTATCTTATTCAATCATAAAATTAACAACAAGAATTATAATAGAGTCAAAATAAGCTTTGGGAATTGTGATAGATTATAATTTAGATTGGGTTGCTCAGATAGGCGCTGTTTTTTCGAAACTTTGTTATCTGTAACTTAAAATACAATAGTTTTTTAGATGTAAAGCCCCTTTTAACGTTTTATTATTGGTTGGCTTTCTTTGTCATGTGTTATAATGTTGCTGTCTGGAGCCAGTCTCTAGAGTGGGAGCATACCTTTATACTTCAGAAGCGCATAATTAGAAACATTTTTGAACAAGGATACAGAGAATCTTGTCGCGAAATGTTTAAACGTAATGATATCTTAACATGTATATATTTTTAAATTATACTACAATACACATTTAAAATAAAAAAATACATGCCAATGGTAGACGCATTTCATTACTACAATATAAGGGTGACTTAGGTGGTTGGGCCTCATGCATTTGCGAATTACGAGAAAGCACATCTTTATACTGGTGCTCGTCTCTTTAATGCGCTGTCGGGTCCAATAAACACACTGCAAAATTTCAAAACTTTTAAAACCTACTTGGTCAGTGGGGCTTATTATAGCATGGAGGAATTATTTGCTTTAAAAAATAAAAAAAGTGTTTTTGTAACTGTCCTTATACTGATATTTTAATTTTTATACATATTTTTTGTTGACGTTTTACATCCAGACTTCCGGCAAAAGTGAACAAATCAATAATAATAATAATAATAATAATAATAATAATAATAATAATAATAATAATAATAATAATAAAAACAATTTGGATTTGTACAGGGAAAGGGAACAAACGATGCACTGCATAATATAATGAACTGCGTTTATGAGAACCTGGACAAAGGAAGCAAAGTATGTGGTCTTTTCTTTGACCTTACAAATGCCATAAATCTTAACATATTCTTTCAAAAAATGCAGTCATATGATATCTGGCATGCAGCTTTAAAACTATTTGAGTCTTTCTTGGTCAATACAGAACAAGTAGCATCTATATACAGATGTCAATCTCAAGCGTCTTGTCTTTATGGTGGTGTATTGCAAGGGTCTCAATACTAGGAGTGACTTTTTTTCTGATGTGTATTAACGATTCGGCCAATATCTCGCAAACTGAAATGGTTCAAACTTCATCTGGTGCTATAAATAGGGTGTTATTTTGGTGTCAGAATAATTTGTTTCAATAGAATACTATAAAGACAGCTCCTTAACTTTACCAAGAGAAGAAAGAACTTTACCCTTCTGGTTAAATATAATGGAAGGAGTGTTCCCAAATCTGGCCCTGTGAGGTTCGTTGGTGTGACTATTGGCAATACATTATTGTAATAACTTGTGTAGAAGAGCTATAATTATTGATTATAATATCAAAACAACATCTGATGCAGCCTTTGTGACTGCGACCTACAAACTGTCAAACTGTAAAGAGCACCCGCTTGAGTGCTTATTAAAGACGGTAATTAAAAAAATATGATCTAGCCCTTTCATACAAACTTGTTTATTACTGGAGTACATTCTAGTGAATGGCATCTTCATTTAAAAATATAATAACAGGAAAATAACAATTAGATGATACCACGTAAAGTGAAGGTAATTTAATGAATACAAAGCAAGGCGAAATACTTGGAAGGCGATATTAAAGAAACGTTGATTAAGGTTTTGTAAAATCATTACTTCTTAAGAAGTTTAGAAATACTCAATGGCAACAGACAAATAATTTAGTAGGTATTGTTTAAGTCCTCCAACGGACTACTTTCCCACGTGCCCTTAATAACTATTTACAATTTCATATATTTAAATATTCCTTCAGTAGTTTAGATATAAGCAGTGAAACTGAACTCAGCAGTTCAGTTTGACTGCTGATGATGGTAGCTCCGCTATTGAAACGTGCGTCTATAGTGTAATGTAGTTTGTGCTAGGGTTAATTTTTTTTTTAAGCTAGGATAGCAAACAATTTTTTTTTCAAAATAACGAAACCAATTTGTGAAGGTGCACCATTCAAATAATTAACACGCAATTTCAAATTTTGAAAATTAACAAATTAATTTGGTTAATCGACAAAAAGAATATTATAAATGTGACAGACAATTTTTGTTAACACATTACTTTTGTTAAAAGCATTCTTTTCTTGACCAGTAAGTATTTTGATATTATCTTTTGGTTTTTAGGTCGTTCTAATAATAGTATTGATAACACTTTTGATATACGACGTTTTGGTTATTATTAACCTTTTTCAAGAACATTTATAAAAATTAAAACACATTTTATAAAACGACAATCTTAAATTTAAACAAACTTTTTGTTTTATAAATGCTAAAACCAGTGTTTTTTTTGTTTTTTTTTTTTTGGGCAAATGTGAAAAACGTTTTAAATTTCATAAGTAGATTTTTAAATAATTATAAATTTAAATTATATATGAAAACCATTAAAAGAAGCGCTGTTTTATTATTACCTGAATTTTTATATTTATAAATTTGGATTAATTATATTACGTGCTTTTAAATTTTGTTCTTTATTTAGAATTGTTGCGTTGACAAAATCAAACGAATGATTTTGAGTCATTTCATTTTCCTTTGGTGCTGTAAAATTGTTGTTATATTTATGTCCTTTGCATGGTTTCACCAATGTATACACCATCACAATTTTTACAATCAATTTTATATAAGGCGTGTGATATTTTATTTTTTTTGTTTTCAATTTTTGATTTTAGTTTATGTGGCTTGAAAATTTGGTTTATTTTTTCTGTTAAATTATTAACATAAGAGATTTTTATATATTTTGGGTTTATTTGATTATTTTTTATATTTCTTGTTGATTTATTATAAAATAGATAAATTCTTTGTTTGAAAATTTTATTTATAATGTAATTTGATTAATTGTTGTGTTTTAAAATATCATGTGCTTTATTAATAGCGTCAGACCGAAAAATTGCACCTGTTAGAGTTACAGCTCGCTAAACTAATAATGGCTTTAATTTTTTGTGAAAGTGGTTGTGATAATTTAAAATTTAAATAATTCCCAGTAGGTTTAGTATACCATTTTATTAAAATTTAATTATTATCTTTCATGAGTTTGGGGTCTAAAAAGGTAATACTGTTGTTTTCTTCGAACTCAATTGTAAATTTTAATCTAGGATGATAAGAATTAAATTTTTCAAGTAAAATTGATTTGTTTTTTCTTCTAATGCTGTTATACAATCATCAACACATTTTTTTGAAAAAAAAATGCTTCAAAATCTATTTTATGAATGATAATACAAAAATAATGTACTGTAATATTTTCTTACTCTGTACTTTAATGCTTTTTCACTTGTTACTTCTATTATACTTCAAGTGGTAAGCGATTGAAGTGATTAATGCCACCTTTATTAAACCTCATTATATTTGCTCCATTAAGTAGTGAAACAACGTTTGAGTGGAGTTATACCTGTATAGACTTAATGACAATAATGCTTTTTCGCTCTCTCTCAAAGCGTATGTACACAAATGTTAATCCTGTACAAACTAATAATGCGTGCTGTTTAAACATATGAACAGCAAACACAACTAGACCAAGTCATCTAAGGCATTTCCAACATCTCGACGAAGAACCGTAAATACACACCCATGGTGGCACAGATTGCTTCAATCAGTTGGCGTTACATTTGAAACGTAAACAATGCACAGGAAAAGGTGATCTCACTGAAGACAAATCCGGCCAGACCGGGATCTCGTACGCTGAGCATGTTAACACATAGGTGCACTGGTTGATTACCATGACCACGGTAATAATTATTTATTGGGCATGTAGATCGGTTGTTGCAGTTGGCAGAAATGGAGCGACGAGCGCATAAAATCTGTAACCTGTCAAGACGAAGGTTTTATAAAAGGAAACGGACTCACGTAGACACTGAAGAAATATCTATTCCGGCTGCCATTATACTACGAGCGCCGTTTGACTGTCGTTATTGGCAAAATCGAAAAATGTCGATTGTGAAGTATCGGGCACGAATTTAAGTTCTACGCTGTTTAAAAATATGTAGATGCGACAGAAAGAGTATGATTTATGTTATCACAGTGCTTATTGGAAAGATAAAGATAAAATTGTTTGGAAAAATGAAAAATGTTTTCATAAATACATTATCTGCTATTAAAGGCCAATAAAGTAGACAAGAAGCACGGAGTTTAATGCACTCAAGAAATTTATTTTGCAGTAAATACATGCAATGTCAAAATCTAACACGACGCCCATAAGAAATAATAAACTTGATATATAGTCACATCTTCCAAATTATACCGTACTTAAAATAGTAAAATGTAGTGTTTCCTGCAACTTCTATCACAACTGCATACCAAAGAGTCAATTAACCAAAATCCTCAAGAAATCTTCGCACTTATTCTATCTAAACAGGGCTCTACTAGAATACCTGGAAAATTACGCACAACGGAAGGAGTTATTGACAATCCGCAACTCATCGTTGAAGCCTTAGCGTAGTTGTTTTCGAATAATCAAACACCAAGCAGCAACTGTCATCTTTCAGGAGAACATTGCAATGTACTACCCTTCTCCCTACTACCGGTTCCGGAGGAAGAACTCATCAAAGTTGGCATGGCAAAGTTTGCTTCCAAGCTCACGACAAGTGAAGATGCAATTCCCAGTTTTTTCATTCATGATACCAGGTTCGTACTAGCTAAGCTTCTCGCTAAAATAATTAACATTGCCATTCGAACTGGTGAATTTCCCGATGTGTGGAAGAAATAACGTATTATGCAAGGACATAAAAAAGGAAACGCTTCATTTTTAGATAACTATCGACCAATTTCGATGAAGTCGCACCTCTCTGGGTTCCAGCACGTATTTATACCAGGAAGATCTACTGTGACAAATCTAATTACCATCACACAATATATAAGTGAGGCCCTAGACACTCAAGGTCAGGCAGATGTAATTTACACAGATTTTTCTAAAGCATTTGACACCATTAACCACAATTTTCTGTTGAGGAAGCTTGATTTATTTGGTATATCGACCGGATTTCAGCATTTCATGAAAAATTATTTATCGCACAGAACAAACCACGTATTCTACAATGTATTTTACTCCGCGAAGTTTTGTCTAAAGCTGATACTATGAGAGATCTTGGCGACAAACGTTTAAGTTTTAGAAACCATATTGATGATTTATCAACATCTACATCTAAACGATTAGGATTTATTATCAGAAATTGCAAACACTTTCATAATGTTAGTACTTTGAGTTTGGAGTACTGCTCAGTAGTGTTATCACCTATTTATGTGTCTCATCGGCTGACCATCGAACGCATTCAAAGACGATTTTTAAAATCCTTATCATTCAAGCTTGATAATCAGTATCCTTTGCGAGGCATTGACTACAACTCCTTATCGAGGCTACATGACTTCGATAGTCTTACTGAGCGTAGACAGAAGCACTCATCATTTTTCGTATGGAAGCTGGTGAATGGATGCATTGACTCCAGTGATCTACTATACAAGTTGAACTTCCATGTACCGTCTCGTCTTTTTCGTTACCCACACCTAGAATTAATCTATTAGTGAATTCTCCAATAGTGAATATGTGTAAACATGCTGACATTCATTATGTGGATATTTTTCTCAATCAATTGTAGGTTTTATGGACTACTTTATAAAATTTTCTACTATATGTGTATATTCTACTGCTAATTGTTGTCCTGTTGTTGGTACTTACTGTTGGGCAATAAACAAATATTATTATTATTATTATTAACGTATTGCTGTGTACTGAATGTACCAACAAAAAAGTAAAAACGAAATTTAAAATGAAAAATTAATTTAGCTCAAATGATAACAATTTTATAAGGCGCAAAAGAACAATTAATCTCAGGGTTTCTAAAAAAAAAAGAAAATTGTGGGTGAAAAGAAAACTGACTTTCATAAAATTTTCCAGAAATTTAAAAGGTTTGATCAAAAAATAAAAGAACAGAATTCTGAATGACGTAAATACAATAATTTTATTTAATATAAAAAAAGAAAAAAAAATATTAATTACAAACTTTGCAGAAAAAAAAAACCTTACAACCCTACAAAAGGACCTGAATCCTTTAACAAGGCAAAAGACAAAAAAAAAAAAATTCGTTCAGGAAGATAATAATTTTTCTTCAATTTCAATCCACGTGGTCTCAATATTTAAAACGACTAAATTAAACGTGAAAAATTCAAGTAATTTAAATAAATGAAAAATAAACGCAAGCACAAAGCTTTTGTTCACCCAACCCGAGATGATTAACAAATAATTACAAAACAGAAAATTTACAACGAACAAAAAATTAACTCTTAAAAACTTAAAAAACATCTTCCTGCACGTAAAAATAATAACTGATCTTATATCTAAATTGTGTACACAAAAATACAATATCAATTATTATTAAATGAGTTCCTTGATTATCGATATAAATTCAAAAACGTGAATTCAATGCTTGAAAGCAAAAATCTCAAAATGGCAGAAATGAAATACAATTTTTATATATCTACTTACACGTGTAATCAGGGAACTCACCTGACATGGTTAATACAATCGTATATGTATGAAATTCTCCGATGCGCGCGAAGCAACGCACCAAGAGCTGTCCGCAAACAGGCGAACTCGCAAAAACAAAACAATATATACAATACCAGTGAAAGCAAAATGTACAACAGAATGAAATTAATATAAACAACTGAACAATAAAATAAACAAATTAAACAATCCAAAACATTAACTCTCTTATTTAAAAATAAAACAATTTGAAATTTCTCGCAACATTTACAAACGCTTAACGGAATAAACAAGAAAAAGAAACTGAATTTACGCAAACCGGGTTGCCAGACCACAGCAGTTTGTCACATAAGTTTTGGGAAAAATAATTAAATTCTTTAAAGTAAGTGTAACGTAATTTATTCAAATGACCACTTTACCAACATTTTACCTTATATTTAAATTAATTAAAACTACAATTAAAATAATGACAAAGGGCCATGGTCCTCAATGGCACGCAGTTTTTGTCTAACTTGTCCCATCATGTTTTGGAGGTTGTGTATATCAATTTCTCTTATCTTTTGATATATTCTTCGCCTTAGTTGAGCTTCATTTTGAGCTTCCCGCCCATTATCATATACTTTTCTGGTCAATATTCCCCAAAAATCTTCGATGGGTCGAGCTTGTGGCACATTTGGCAGATTGTCTGCTCTTGGCACAAAGGGTATGTTGTGAGCTTCTAACCATGTTCTAGTCGTTCTTGCATAATGGCAACTTGCTAAGTCCGGCCAAAACATTATTTCTTCACGTGGATGAGTCGTAGTAATAAACTGTAGCAACTTCGGTAGGCATCTTTCGGTATAAATGTTGGCATTAACTGCCTCACCCCTCACATGCCCAACATAAGGTCGTGAAACTCCTCTCTCCGATATGGCACACCAAACTAGAATTTTATCTTCAAATTTTTTTTTTGGTTTTGTATTTAACATTATCTGCACAATTTTCTATATTATCGGTATAAAAACCATCATTGCCTTTCATTTCTGAGTGAGAGAACGTAAAATATTTTTCATGGTCCATGATGAACACTTTATTGTTTGCAAAATGAGTTCGGCGTAATCTACGACAACACATTGGAATTCTTCGTAACTGGTCCTCTGTATAACGTGGACATTTACGTCTTTTACGAAACTTTAGGCCTTTTTTTCAATACCCTTCTTACAGTTTCATGAGAAACATTAAATCTTCTGGATAACTTTCGGCATGACGTTCCAACGCGGTCTTTTGCACTTTCACAGATTAGGTTTGCGCGATTTTCGGTCAACATTCCGGGACGTCCGCTTTTTGGTAAATTGAGGCATGGTATACCTTGTTCACATTCTGCAATTGTTCTATAAATGGTTGTCTTTGAAATATTTTGATTCCAAAATATGTTTACAATTTCTTGCTTGGGTCACCAGCGACACTTTCTAATTGTACGACCTACAGCATAAAATAGAGCCTAAATGTGTAGCATGGGTAATAGACGACTTATGCATTCACTGCTGTCTTGGAAATATATAAACACAGATGTGCGGTATCTGTTTTTTTTTGTAGTAAATCTACTTTAAATATAAGGAAGAATGCAGTAAGCAAACATAGAAAAACATTGAACTTATAAAATAGCGAGAAATAAATACATCAAAGGCGCATACTTATGCCTGCCGACCTACCTCGGTTAGCACAATTCGAAGTTTCTCAATTACTTACCATAAATATAATATTGTATACGAACAGATGTTTTGTTTTCTTTACACATTCCTAGAGCTTTACTAAATATGTTTGTGTTTTTTAATCCAATTAATTCAAAATAATTGTTTTCATATCTATTTTTAATTCGCGGCGGCTCCGTTTTTCGATATTAACATAATGAATAATTAATATATGTATGTATATATATATATACATATACTTATATAAAGTAATCATTAATTATTTATTTAAACCTGCATTTTATATTTATACCTATCACTGCTGTTCGATTTAGGACTAATTCAAAATTTGTATTTCCTTTCAAAAATATTGTGGGACTTTTGAAGTAAAATCTTTGGAACTAGGGAATTTATAAACGAAAAATGAACTATTATTTTATCTTATTATTGTAATATTAATAAAAACATACCATTAGATTAGATTAGATTAGATCTAATTAGGGTAACATTACACCGCGACCTATCGATCTATTGTGCCCCCTTACATCAGCTGTAAGCTGCTAGGGTTTGCCCGCACTTACAGCTCCCCATCCAGTCCAAGAACTTTAATAAATTGCAGTAGCTGTGATGGTTTCAAGGAGGGTATTTCTCCCTCGTCTATGACGTCCTTGCCAAAATAGTTGGTACGAGTTTCTGTGATGGCAGTGCAGTCGGATATTAGGTGTTCCGGACTTTCACCTTCCGCTCCACAAAACCTGCAATCACTATTCTGTTTCAGACCTATCCTTGTCATGTGTTCCCCCAGATGACAATGCCCTGTCAGAAAACCTGCAAGGGTGCGTAGTCTGTTTCTGCTTAGTTCTAGCAGGGTCTTTGCTCTTTCCTTACTGTAATTTCCAAGGAATATCTTGGAGTGTCTCAGACCAGGGAGATTTTCCCAGAGGGAAGCTCTGAGCGTCTCCTCCCTGTCTTTGAGTTCTTTTTTGTAGGTGCTCATCCCTATGCCGCAGAACGGTTCTGGTCCCACAAACGAAGTTGTGGCGGCCCTTCTCGCTAGTAGATTAGCTACCTCGTTGCCGCTGATTCCAGTGTGTCCTGGTACCCAGCATAGCGCAACTTTGTTTTCTTTGCCTAGATCGTTTAGTCTGCCAAGACATTCCCAGACTAATTTCGAACTGATGGTGTTAGAGCTCAGTGCCATTATGGCTGCTTGGCTATCGGAGAAAATCACAATGTGCTGCTTCCGATAGTTCCTATCAAGGTTCAATTGAGCACATCTTCCAATCGCAGTTACTTCCGCTTGGAAGACACTGGGGTATATTCCCATTGGCTCTGAGTATTTGGTTCCTGGCCCGAATACCCCTGCGCCTGTTCCTTTATCAATTTTGGAACCGTCTACATACCATTTAATGGCATTTGCCTTTAGGGAGTAGGCGGAGGATTCTCCTTTCGAATCTCTCTTATTGCTCAGCTTCGTAACGAAAAACTTTTCGAAGCTGAATTTCCTAACCATCTCGTCACTCGGTAGACTTAGAAGTGGGGAGAAACCCGCTCGAGGTGACCAAGCCCTCTGGCACGGGGTCTCGTATCCTCCAGTCCCCGTTCTGACTATTCTGTACATTGCCGCATGGGCAAAACATACCATTACTATAACCAACAAAAAATATTTCTGACAAGTGTAGAGCTTTTCGTTCTAATATCTGATATAAAAATCGTGATTTTGAATGCATCCTCGCCATATCTCCTTCATTATTTAATATCAAAGAAGGAAGCCGGAACGAATTAAAAAAATTGATATGAAATCATTAGATATCAGTTAGATTAAAAAATGTAAGCATATTTGGGTAAAGCTTCAGGCAAAACAAAACATGCATTTCTGTGAATAACCACAAAGAATATCCACTGCTCTTCAAGATACTACGTTAAGGCAGTTCTATGCAGAGCATCCCTTTACTAGTTGCAAGGAAGCCATCTCCACCACCGCCTTCCCTGGTTCAATCACCACGGCAAGAAAAAGGTTGAGAGCAGGGAGCCTGAAAAGCTATCGCGCTGCTATTAAAACAGAACTTTCCGAGCGCAATCGGCAAGACAGAATAAATTTCGCTATACGCTATCGGAATATGCCCGTAGATTTTTGGAAAACGGTAATATTCAGCGACGAGTCGACTTTTCAAAGAACCCCAAACACTCATAGCCGACTAGTAACCCCAGGCTTCTGCCACAATATGTCCACCCGCAAAAGAGAAGTGGACGGGTTTCTGTGGCAGTATGGGGTTGGATATAATATGTAGGAACTGGCACTATTTGGGATATCAATGATCGCTTGACAGCATTACAATATCGGGATATTTTGGAGAATATTATGTTGCCATCGGTAACATCGCTTTATGATCGGTTTACATTTCAACATGACAACTCCCCAATCCATACTGCTCAGGTTGTCCAGCAATGGATTGCTAATAATAACTTGAAGGTATTAAATTGGCCACCGCGAAACCCAGACCTTAATCCAATAGAAAAACTTTGGGGTTTCATAAAAAATAAGATGAGGGAAAACGGCATAGAACGAAGAGACAGGAATCTACTGTGGCAACAAATGGGAACGAATGGGAACAAGTGAGTGAAGAATATTGCCATACATTAATAGAGTCTATGCCGTCAAGATTGGATGAACTAATTCAAAATAACGGCGGATGGACGCATTACTAATAAGCTTCAGCGACCACCTCACGAAAAATGGAAGTAGCAATAATCCTTATTACAATATTGTTTAATATCTTGCACACGAGCTGTCGCAACTTCTTTAATGTTTACAGTAATACTGAAAAAAAGTTTTTTATTCATAACCGAGATATGCTTCACTGATTTCAGTTTAGCTGAATAGTTTAAATATTTTCATGCGATTAATTTTGATACTTTCATTATTATTTACATACGTATAAAATGAATAAAAGTAATAAACCCATTTATATTGCTATTTATTGTATAATTAACATGCCTTTGGTTTAGTTCCTAGTCGTAGTTCAACTGTACAATGAAAATACCTTTTAAACCCATTTAATAAGACTACAGTTATTGGAAATACTTCAAACATCAAATAAATTTATTCCTACGCAAAGATAACAAATACATAATAGATGCATTCAACTTCACACATTAATAAATCCAGCCTAAGCTTTTTTAAAATAACCGACAGAGAGACCGCACATCTGTGTTTACATATTTCGAAGCGACCAGTTACTGCATAAATTCGTCTACTATCCACGCTAAACATATGGGCTCTATTTTACCCTGTAGGTCGTACAATTAGAAAGTGTCGCTAGTGTACATGTCCAACCAGGCTGTAAATGCTTTTCCGTATTTCAAGTTTTTACAACATAATTGGACAAATTATTTGACACCTATGAAATGTCATAACAAGTTTGAGTATTAATGAACATATGTTTATCATGATTACTAGATTGCAAGTTATTTACAGTTATTTTTACGCCGACGAAAATTTTCCCAAAACTTATGTGACATACGTTATTATAAGAGAAATAAATTATGCTTTAAAGCGATTCGAACACTTTGTGATTAGAGATAACAATAATAATTAATAATTAATATTTTTTGTTATTCTTTTTTTTTTGAAATAGTACTCTGCGAATGATGCAAGTTCAGTATTTGCTAATCAATGGTAACTGCTCTAAATTTTTATAAATTATAAATCAAATAGAAATTAGGAATTCAAAAGGTAGTTATTTTATGGTTAAGTATTGTCAGAAACACGAAGTAAACCTCCATCAACTAATACTCACATAATTCCTTTGTTTTGTTTCTAAGCAAATGAACAGATTGGTTTTAAGGAAGCCTTTCTAGTAGACTCTTCATTTTTTTCTTGTGCAGAATAAACACAACCATAAACGTTAAAAAACATCATTGGCCTATATCCAAAGCTATTCGCAAGATTCTTTTAAACAACATTATCAGTATTAAAGTAACTGAATCAACAGTTTCCATAGTATCAAAGAGTAAAAAAAAATATCGTTCGAAGTGGCCCAACCTTCTTAAACAACTAAGTTTCGGTGTTTAAAGATATTCCTTCTCTTCTACATAGAGCAAAATTATTTTCACATTTCATCCGTTTAGTAGCAAAATACGTAACTTTAAAATTGAAGCTGCTTCAAGGAATAGTCGTGAGAAAACATCGGAAAAGTGCTAAAACAGTATTAGATTCAATCTATATACTGAAGTTACCTCAGACGGTAACCTTATTAAGATAACTGCACAATTACTGGTGTTATTTCTTAGCCAATATACTTTAGAATTATATCTGATGGAAGTAATGTAATAGGAATGTCTAACCTTAGGATTGTATTTGGTCTGCCTCCTGGTTTAACAGATAACAGAAAATTAATTGGTCGCTACATACTACATACGGAATACGTTTATGCACATCTGTATCCTGGATCTTCCTGCTATTTGATGCAAGAACCCCAGTAAATTTCTGTTCATTCGCTACATTTTATTACAATTAATTTAATTTTACGCTCTACTTTGTTCAAGTATCTAATCTGACAATATTCAAGACAGATATACGTGTAAAATTTCACGCTAAATAAAATAATAGCAACCTTAATCCGTGTAAAATCAAGATAAACCGTAAAAGTAAAATGCGAAGCGCGGGAATTGATTGATTAACCAAACAACGCGCGCTTACCGCATAACGTCCATTAATCGCACACGCCTGTTCGGATTTATCTTATCTGTGATATATCATGAGCGCGGTATTTTCATTTTTTGAATATATAAGACGGCGGTACCCTTCCATCATTCTCTCTCACCAGAACACTTAACATACATTAATGTAAATACGCGCAATAGCTTGTTTCGCTTTGACTTAGAAATTCACAACACATATAACACTTTTAAAATCATACAAACGTTTTAACAGCTTCAACTTCTTCGTTATCAAAATGTTGTTTCGTCGCTAAAATGTTTTTGACGCCTATTAAGGTATTTTGGCGTTAGTTTTCTGCCTTACTCTTCTTTCCCTGTGTGTGTACTTATTCCTATCTACTTTCTGCAATAATATATGGGAAGATTTTTATTTATTTATTCATTTATTTATTTATTTATTTTGTTTGTCCAATAGTTAGGAAGTAAGAAGAAATAATAAAGTAAAAAAGATACATTATGCATAACAACACTATACCAAAATCGACGCAATATAGATACATAAAAATGCTTCTAAAATGCACTACCTATTACAAAATTAATAATTAATAAGTATTTTATTATTATTTTATTATTATCGGAGCTCATTACCGAGTTGTAATGCCAATACATGCGTATTAGTGACGATTTGGCCAGCATATTCGTGTTCGCTCTTGAAACATGTAAAAGCGTTGTACTTCTAGTACCATGGGCACTTGGTATATCGTATAGCAAATTTGGGCCTATAAGTTGAGACTGTCAATGATTCAAAATGACATAAAGAATTAAAACTTACCAAATCACAGCGCGCAGATAATAACAGAAAACTGTGTGGCTGTAATAATTCATTACAGTCGGCACCTCTATTGGGATAAACTTCATCTGCCCTATATCTCAAGTATTTAAGGAATCTTTTCTGTATTCTTCCTATACAGAGGAATGCATATTCCAACCTACTGCACAGCAGCAAGCAAAACGATATTATTGCTACTTTGATTCCAACAAAATACCAACATGAACCTAATGAAACTAAGCGATTTGGATCGTGAGGCGCAGATAGCCGAAATGTACTGCGAGAACTTAAAACGATTGTCAAATACTACTACCAAGTCCAAAATGGTAGACACTCCAGGTATTATAACTTTGGTACGCTAAGCATGATGAAAATGATCACACTGGGGCGTCACGCGTAAGAGACTATGGCACATTTATTAATATTAAGTGTAACATTGTTTTCTATGCACCAACCAATAATAGTGTCCAAATCCTGCTAAAATTTCTTACAATCGTCACTACTGTGAACAACTGTATACATTTTTAAGTCGTCTGCATAACCACGAACAAATAAAATACCATTTAAATAAATATTAAACAGTAAAGGACCCAAATATGAGCCTTGCGGCAAGCCGGAAGTAGGGTGATAGGGAGTTGACTAAAAACCATTGTAATATACGTAACCCTTTCTATTTGGCAAATACGACTATGTCAAGGCAGCAAAATTTGGGGGATATCCAATAAGATCAATAAGCCAGCAATAACAAGTGTTCTATGGTATCAAAACCCCAAATTTGTAACAGGTCATTTCTTTGGCAGCAAACCATGTTGGTTACAAGAGAGATATGATTGGATATTACTGTATACTAATTTATATAATAAACGTTCGAAAACTTTTGAGAAATTCCATAAGATGCTAACAGATCTACAGTTATTTACACTAGCACGATACCCTTCTTTGAAAACCGGTGCAACCCTGCTCATCATCGAGGCTTCCGGAAATGTAGATGTAGTCGCTATTAAATTAAATATTGTGACGAGAAGAGACGCGAGTACCATAGCACAATCACGCACAATGAAACCCGGAACGCAGTCAATACAATGAATCATATCTAGCCTTGATGGTCTTGATAGACGACAGCACATCATCTTCAGCGAACCGAGAAACGCCAAATGTTCAGTTGTTCAGTTAATTGCCACGGGTAGATAGCACGAAAAAAGAACATGAAAAGAGAACGCAGCACTCCCGAAAACTCGGTGGCGAAATTCTCCACAATGTTCTGAGGCTGAGCCAATTCCGAACCATTGCAAACCATGCTACAAGGAATTCTCGTTGTTGATGTTTTATTATTTATAAATGACCAGAAAGTCTTTGGATTGCTGACAATATTACGCTCAATGATTAATATGCAGTCATCAATTTCAGATCTACGAAGTGTCCTTAAACTTGAACACTGCATAGTAAGCATTAGAACACGTTTCCATTTCTTAAAATAGTCCTCATTGAGATTAATCAGTTCTTTAATGTTTTCTGTAAACCATGGTGGATATTGGTTTTGAATATTAGAATGCGTTTTAGGTATGAATGCAGCAAACGCATTGTCAAGTTTATCGTAGAAACCATTCAATGCCACATTCACATCATTGCAGAAGATTTCTAGTACAGTGGAACCCGTTTAATCTGGCCAGTTACCACGGGTTCGAGTACTATTATCACATTTCGCTTTATTGGTTGCTGATTAATATAATGCAACACACCATCTACGCATTTCCACCAAACGGCATTCCCCCTTAACCAAGACTCGTCCTACTAATGGTTCCCAAAAAGCATTGCCTACAATCTTATTGGGCTATATCCATATGTCACACAACCCACTCCAAAATGGTTGTCCCCTCGACTAATTTGTATAGGTCCTTTATCGAGCAGGTACGGTACAACTCTGAGTACCTTTTCGGCTGATCAAATAAACGTTTTATATGCTTGGCATCTTCTGGTTCTCTTCCATAGAGTCTACCATTTGAGTCCCCATTATATATGCCAATCACACCTGTGATGATGCCGACCTGTTTCCTGCTCACCTGTAATAGTTCTCTATTCCGTGTGGATTTCCTATGAGAGTTTCACCACGCATTTTAGCTGGAATATTCCTCCAGTGTTCATATTGTTTCGTCCATATCCAATCTGCTATACATATAGGAGCCATTTGTTTTGTTAGTGCTAAAAACGGTTCTGGCCGTATATTTTTGTGTCCGGCCCTCTCTTGGCGAGTTCGTCAGCCTTTTTATTGCCCTCAATTTCCTGAATATTGATTTTTCTTGCGGAATAAATGGCCAGAACCTCATTTGCCCATTTTTTTATCAATGGTAACTTAAATGTTGTAACATATCGAAACTTCTTGGAGAACAAACTTCCTGTATTAGGTTCTTGCAGACCTCTCCTAAACAAATGGTTTCAAGTAGGGATTAGATCGCGTTTACAATCGTCGATGGATAAGAAGAGGTGATCCAGTATATTGGCCTGCAAAATTACCTTACTTCAACTGACTTGTATTTGTAGAGCTACTTGAAAGGTGAAGTTTATAATATAAGTGCCCACAAGGCGTTGTGAGAAGATGATTCAGCGAATCACCAACACATATTGGACGATTACAGGCAACACAATTCTCAGTGTTCTCCAATCATTGTATGCGGGTAAAATGCATTGAAGTGGATAATACAATACAATAGTTTCTTTGGCTTATCTATGGCAGAAGTAATTATTTCTTTTCAAGTTTTTCACTTGTTGCTGACAATCCTGAGAAATCTCATACATAAATAAAGGCTTGGTTACCAATCGCATCATGCAATATTCTTTGTATATTGCATGATGCATGATTGCACTGTTCTTGTATTACTAGATGAATTTTTTCATCCATCAATAAGCAAAGCAGGCTGCGATTTAATGAATGTGGAAGCTGTCGCTATGCTTTCTTGATAAATATTGTTTAGTAAAGTTGTTGATAAAACTGTTCTAGAAGGGAGTCTACATAAACGGGTCGTAGTTTCCTTACAAAATTTATAAAATATTGCGACCCGACAACACTGAGGGGAAGATTGCAACAAAAACTAAACTCCTCAAGTAGTTATTTGATTGCGTTTCTTCCCCAAAAGCCAGGGTGTCAACAAAGTTTGTAATCCAATACTTCATTGTTTTTCCATATGTTTGAAGTTAGTTTAGAATGGGTTGGCGTCACTGAAAGCGTAGTAGCCATAGCTAGGGAAGCTATATGTTGCAAAGAAATACGGCTTCCGTCATGACAGGAACTAACAACTTGGCAATGAAGTATTGCTGTCACGCTAGTGGTAGAAGTTGTTTTAGAAACTTCATTAACTAAATTAAGCTGTCCATCTTTTGCAATAAAAAAATTCCAATATGGGACAATCTTTTATTTTTGATATCAGAATCAGCTGCTTTAAATAAATTAGGGATTGTGGGGAATATAATCTGTACTAACCGCTCTAGTGCAGGAACTGGGAACTGGGAACTCGGAATAAACTATAGAAAGTCTACTATTATAACCTGTAGGATACTAACATGTGTGATTTTAATCGAGTATCTGATATATTTGTTAACAATGTGCTACTTCGTGAAATATCTTGTTTTCGTTGAATAGTATGCAACCTATTTCTTCTAAGTGATTACTTTTTTTGCGTCCCACCATATTGTAAATGTAATTTGTATAAGTATAATTATATTGTATTAAAACGTCTAAATCTAAAAAAAAAAAAAAACACCCATCTGTGACAATTGTGTAACATAATCTAGATTGTAAATTCTCCACCTATCTCCATTGTCTACGTTGTTTTCTATGCAAATGCATTATTGACTTATTTTCTACCTGTAGATGAAGATAATTAAAATTTGCGCGTAGACACACATCGCTGATCATGACCCTAAATAAATTATTTCACAACTTATCACAAAGATTTTTGATACGATGCGTTTCTTCCGAGATATGACGGTATAACGAAAAACCCCGAAACCTCCTTACTAGTTCTGTTCGTTAGAAAACAATATCATCACATGCAATTTAAATTTACATTAAGGCGAAAAATATCTTAACTTTTTCTTTCAGCCCACATTTAACAAACATAAATCATGAATTTACAACATCAATTCGTTTAATTAAAGAATGATTGGCGTAGCTATACATATATATGATATTTTATTTAGGGCAAAGGTAATTAATTTGTCTTTTTACGGAATTTTATAATTAAACAAAACTTAACTGCCTATCTGCTTTGATACGGCAAATATTCGTTAACGAAAAATAAAAAAACCATCACGTCAGAGCTATTAACATTTAAAGTCCGGTACACTTGTTCCTATCTGTAGATCGAGACAGATACAAGTTCATACTTGGCCCGAGACACTTTATTATTATTTAAGGCCAGTAAGTGGTTGGTTGATGCTCGCAAAGAAAAAAAAAAAAACTGTATCTCATTGCCTTTCTCTCCGGACGACCAACGCGACGAGATTTATTCATACACCATCGATTACTCTCAATTATCTAAAACGTCCGCGTCCACGTTCAAGCGTGGTAGCGAGCGACAAGAAGAAGACGACCGCGATCTAGTAGCCGTAACATGTATAAATTATTTCGTGTCCACATTACCAAATTAAAGCTGCACAGTTTCGGTGTTGGTAATTTATTAAGTTTGACTGCGTGATTAATAAATTAAATTAAGATAATCACTCACGCAACAGATACAGCGGTCGCCCGTGCTTACATCGAGCGATATAAAAAGTAATAATAATAAATACTAGACGTCGAGGTATATAAAATATCTTACCGGAAAACCTAAATTAATTATACGCACTCGGTAAATAAATCGGTTGAATTTGGGGGAGTCATGTGAATTGTACAGTAGTCTTCCTGGCATACCAATCTATAGATCCATCTAGAACTGTGCCTCTAAAATATACTCCTATTCTATTGCCTTTAGCTATTTTGAACACAAATTAGGTACGTTCCAGAAATTTCCTCAGTCCTACGGTAGAAGCGGAAGCTGGAATATACAGTGAAGTGAGAAATACATTGATCAGTCTATGCGAATTTGTATTGCAACGCACAACCAGGGATACTGAAGGCATCAGCTAACCCCAGAGTACAATCAAGTTTGGTTTGGCAATGTATTCCAGAACTAAACAGCCTGGCAGACCGCAATAAAGCCACTTTATTATAGATACCCGGACAATCGGGAAAAAGCCGATAAGTTCACATGACATGGATCAGCGCCTTCATATATAGGCACAAAACCTCTTCTAAGAGTATCAAAAAAATACAGCATGAGAGCAGGTAAAAATTTGCCACCAAAAGAGACACAAAGAATACTGGAATAATACAACCAGGCAAATTCATGAAAACACCTCTATTAAGGGACCATCAAAAAAGAGGACTGAATAATCTTTTAAACAAACGTACTTGGAATTTTTTTCAAATCAACTAGATTTATGAACTGGTACAGAATAATTATGTTTGCCACGTGTATTATAGATCTTATTAAAATCACTGTTACAGCCAAATTGCTTACTGTGTCTTTTAGCATATAGAGGGTCCTGCAATAGTGCGTCAGGCTTCCATACCTCCTCTATGAATTAAGTTAGGAATTTCGTTCATATGCCGACTCATACTGTATAATAGGGTGTATCCCAGCAAAATATTTTTAGTAATGGCGGACTTCCGGTCTTACCGGAAGTAGACACCGACTTCGTTATTTTAAATAGAACAGCCTGTATTTTATAGTATTTTTGGATTCCTTGTTAAACTTCAATTGCACTTTGTTAGGAGTACATTGGATAAAGTCCCAAGTTTCTGAATTACATAAAATTTCTTTTTTAAAAATGACATTTGCAAGGTTTTCGAAATATCTTTGAAACTATAAAAGTTAGAAAGATGTGTTTTCCAGTTCTCGCTTAAACATGAGAGTGCATACGTCGCTTATAAAACAAGGTATGTTTAAAATACAGGGTGATCAAATAGGGATCTGTAATTTTCGAGCTTTAAAATCATGGATAACTTGATTTTTTTAAATAGAACGGTGTAGCACTTTTTACATAGCTGAATGTAAAATTGAATTTTCTTTCGATTGTATGCAAGTATCATTCTATTTATGTCCAACGGTTTTGGAGATATTCCCGATTTTTGAGTTTTTCATGATATAGAAAGGTATTCCAAGGCGCTGGCCGCCTTCACCTCGCATTTCACTAGGCTTTGGAGTGGCAGTAATATTACTGGCATGGTTAGAAATTGGCCTGCAGAACCCAACAGGACCACTACAAAGAAACAAAAATTAAATAAGCGGCATGTTTAAACTTAAAGTAGGCCTGGAAAACTGCATTTGAAACTAAGATTATTAAATAAATATCTTATTTTAACGGATGTTCAAAATGGCTTCCATCTTGTTCAAGGCATTTACCAATTCTTGGTTGAAAGGCCCTTTCCACATTTCTCGGAATGACTTCTTTGTCGCATTTTTTGCTGAGTAGTTGGAGGTTTCCTATAAACAAGTTCTTTTACGTATTCCCATAAAAAAAATCCATTTTTGTTAGATCGGACGACCTCGCAAGCCAAAATCTCGCAAACAAATGAATATAGAGAACTCTATATAAATTTTAACTATAATCTTGAGGGCAATTCAAAAATATAAAAATATACAGGCCTTTGCATTTAAGATAAGAAAGTTAACGTCCAGACTCTGCATAACCGAAAGTGCTAGAGAGTTGTGCATATTTTTCTCGAGTAGGCCAAATCCATATTAGTTTAAACTCAAGTTTTCAGGCTTTTCCCGTGAATAGTTTTCCATATAGCGATCGCTCACATTCGTCATACGACAGCCTGCATAGCTTTAGCTAAATAATCTGATCCTCTTACTTCAGGAGAGGGAATGATTTTTGTTAAATCTGGGGAGTTATTCTCGAATCTGAAGGAGTGGAAATTTCGAGAGAATTGTCATAAAATTCCTACAGTTCCAATAGTTCCTATTCTTGAGTTAAATTTCTCACGTTTTCGTAAGAAAATACTCCCCAAAAATTTCCTTATAAATAGTAGGAGAAATTACTAAAGAAATTGAATCGGCTTCACCGATTTACGGTTGTTGATATGATTAAAAGTGATGTTTGTCAATTATGGCCAATTCTGGCTAAATTCTTAATGATTCTTAACATTAAAGGATCCTATTATTGTAAGTAGTAGATAAGGAAGTAGAATAACCAACGGTATATAGTTTGCAACATTAGAAATAGGTGAAATTAATATAATACACGGTGCGGCAAAACACAGCAGTTTTGAAGGGCTATTAAAAGAAAACGGCGCAAGTTAGAGAAATAGGGTTTATTTCATTTTATTCGGTACATCATGCCGTTTTATGCATCAAGTCCTGAAGATGACATCAGAAAGATGATGGTTCCCAGCAGCGATACATGCATGAAGGCGATTTATTAATCTTTCGACTGCACTTTGGCACATCTCGACAGGTATAGCGGTGATTTCCTCCCGAATTCAATCCTTGAGAATGGCTGGTACCCCCAAAAGGACGGAGAATGGACGCATCGCAACTGTCACCGCTCAAAGTTATGTTTCCATGTTGGAACTTTTTCTGAACCTCAATTGGAAGCTCTGAGGATCTGTTTCCTGATCTGGGAGACACCTGGTTTCAGCATGACGGAGCTACGGCCCATACTGCTCAAGTCGCAATGACAAAACTGGGACGAATGTTCCCTGTGCACCTCGTCTCTCAGAGGCGACCAGTGGTGACCAGCGCGCTCTGCTGATTTAAGCATTTGCGACTTCTTCCTGTGGGGCTACCTGAAGGAAGTTTTTAAACATCGGTCTCATAACTTCGAAGAACTCAAGGATCGAATTCGTAAGGAAATCATCGCTATACCCGTGTGAGATGTGCCAAAATCCGGTCGAACACTTTGGAAATCGCATACATGCAGCTATCGCAGCTGGGGGCCATCATCTTTTCGATGTCATCTTCAGAACTTGATGCATAAAACGGCATGATGTACCGACTAAAATAAAATGTTACAAAATAATATAACATAACACGTCTCTTCCTGCTGTCGCTTTTATTGGTCCGTTCCTAATTGAAGACTTGACAACAACGTGCTATAATTCCGTCGGAGTAAACGTAGGAAACAAAATCCCGGACTATTCCCTATTAGTTCGAGAATACCACATTTTTATTTTAGTAATGGGTAATTATTGGTGAATTTTATTCCCCGGGAGTGCCAATTTTCCACTGTTTCGAGAAGAACCCCCCTGGGCGAAGATGTCAACGTGTCTTAAAACAAAACTGGACAAACCGTTAAATTGTATTAATTTATTACATCCTGAGAAATTAACACCGTAAGAGGTAACTTTTAGTGCTTCTTGACAATCACTTTCAGGCTCAGGCGTTGCTGCCCTTTATCTTTGTTATCTAGTTTAGATCTTCGTGAACTACGCTGTAAATACATATCTGAATAAAGTGGAAACTTTGTTTGAAAGGATTAACCTCGCTTGTTTGTCCAAAAGCGGTAGCACCCTCCTTAAATGGTCTTGCTTCTTTCCATAGATAGAAACTATGCAATTATGTCATTGATCAAATCATATATCATGTTGATACGGCGATCATTGATCATCTCTAAGTTAAAAATTACACTTCTTGTTAGATATTATCAATATACCTAATAAAAGCGATAACTTAAAGCATTGCAAAAGTATCCATGTATGTACTATAACAGGACCTGCATGAAAGAAATAAGTATTTGCCATATAACAAACTACTCTTGTATAAATCTTATTGCAATAATAATGCCACACATTATTATATAAATACGTATCTACGTTAGCGTAATCAATAAATACTAAGCACTAAATTAACAACACTCCTCACTCATAAATTATAAAACAATTAACAGTTGTATTTATACCCGGAACGCTCTTAGCTTAAAAGATTGTATAGACACGCTCAACTGACTTGATCAATTTGAAGATCAGCGAGCATCATCTACGTTGCCGCATCGTAATTGCACATAAACACGTTATCAGATAGAAACTTTTTCCAGTGATAACGTAAGAAACGCGCTAATTCAACTCCTATCTCTTTAATTGTTATTGTCTCTTCAGACGCAAAGTATTATTGTTATTATTATCTGTGTTCTTTTTCAACGTTTACCGTCGCTGGCAGCATACACTTGCATAGTAAACCACGCGCACGATCTCAGAATTAAGTTAATAGGAACGAAGATGGCGCCTATAGAGCGCTACCCCGTTTCGTAGTTTATTGCGCGTTGAAGTTTTTATATTCCGCGTTTATTCCTAATTCTGCGATCGCACTATACGTATGGACAGACGAGAAATCCCCAGGGAAATTAGTCTTCAACGACTGATTTAGCTGTACGCGTTTACTATAAAGAGTTCACCGCATCGCCGTTATAGTTATGACGCTAACCAGTTCATACACAAACGGCCACGTCTAATTGATGTGTTGCGTTCGCCACCGACATAAAATTACTTTTTAGCGTCATTGTCGGAACAATCGTCATAAATTTTCATGTTATATCAATCGCCGTTTCGTTCTTAAAGGTATTTCGCCATTATAGGAAATTATAGATATAGGTGCTGGCACTCGTTAGATGCTGAAGACAACTTACCTGTAATAGAGTTTCTTTTTTTCAGAGGTGGAGCATAAATATCTGGAGAGATTAATATGGAAAACTGGCAATATGAAATTTATTTTATTTATAGTACCTGTCCATTCACAGATTATAGATGATAGTTTAGTGTATAGATTTATCGAATCTTGCGTTAATGACAGTAGTCCAAATTCCAATTTGGTAACCTTTGTTGTAGAGAAAATATGTAATTTCGTAGCAATAATAACTGCTTGCTTCATTGATAGCAAGAGAAACTTATCTTAACTGACAGCTTTTCAGCCTTGACAAATCTTTAAGTTATAAATTATCATTAGTAATGTAACAAGCATACTATTAAAAAATCTAAATTTTATATTAAAATAAATGTTTTTTTTTGCTTTTATATATGAACAGCGCTGTGCAATTATATTAATAAATAACACTTTTAATGTTTAAAAAGACTTTTTTATCTGTAGTAAATGTTAGATTACGTTAGTAAATGAATATATACGGATTAATCAAATTTAAACATCAAAGTACTTAACGGCAAAACTCGGCGTTACTATTCACATTTATATTGCGCCGTGGGCACACTCCAACAACCCCCATGGCATTCTCTGGGCTATTTAAAAAATAAACGTATTGTTAGTATGACCTCCTTCCCATTTTTTTTTAAACGGATTCTTAACAGAGAAATTATTTCTGCAAGTTTATTATTTCATTTTCTTTTGGTCAAACAGAAACGCAGATAAAGGAATGGTTCCCCTAACATTTGTAGAAAACTGAAACCATGCACAAACACAAGAAAGTTCCTAATTCTCTACATTCGGATCAATCTTTTGATCTTTATTCTCCCTCTGTGTCACAACCGACACCTATATCAATCCTTCAATATCACCTTCTCCTAAATACAAACAATAGTAGGTTATAATCAATTCTGGAATATCGGTTTTTAATTTCATTAACTTCCCTATCTTGTTCGACTGAAACAAATTATTGTAAAAATGACCAAGGTTGATAAGTTAAATGAGATCCGAGACCTCCTTTTGCGTGATTAGATTAAGCCACTGTTTTCCTAAAACTTGTTTATAGTTTCTATCTATTAGGTTTGTTGTGTGACCAAGCCTTGCTGCGATACCATCCAATTTATATTTATTAAAATGATGCTTTACCTATGATGCCGTATAATTCTTCTGTGGCAACTTGTTTCTCTCTTTTAGCAATGACCAGGTACTTTGTTTTCTCCATGCTGGTGTTGGAAGTGCATCTAATTGCGGCTATGATACGTAGCGTTATGTAGCAAGATTACCGAATTAGGTGGTAAGTTAAGTAGGAGTTGCTCGTGAAACCATTTTTCATGTGTTTCGCCAAAAATTTCGTCGTGAGCTTCTGGAGTGTTCTTTTAACAGAGTTGGGTAAACTTTGCCCCAGTAACAAACCCATTTTCATTGCCAACATGTAGTAAGATCAGCCACAAATGCTTGTCGCGAAAATTTTATTATGCTATCCACTCAAACTTTATTTATCCAAAGTTTACTCATGCTTTATCAGTAGAGCAGACCACTTTCCGTGCGCGCCATGAGCGCCGATGCGGGGATGGCTGTATTGCATATTACTTTAATAGCAGAAAACCAAATGTATATTTGATTATTTCTGATAGAATAAATGTCTTTACTTCTATACTTATATCGGTAACAAGCTCATGTTGCGTCCCTATTCTATCGCATATTCTAGTATATTACGAATTACACTCCCATACCGGCGCACATGGCGCGCACATAGACAATGTTTCGTCTTTCTTGTCTGTATTTAGCTCTCCAAAATACGCGTTCCAAATCCTAATTTCAGAACACACGCTACAGTAGAGACGAACGCATTGAGTATAGTAGAAAAAACTGGCTATTGAAACAATAGAAAATGCGAAACTTTTATTTTTCATTAGCATAAACAAATATAATACTTATACAAATAAATAAAAAAACATTTACAACCAATTGTTGGTATAAAAATAATATATTCTTATATTTAATAGTCATATACATCTGTGTTTTGTAAGCAGTTTGGGCAGGTTTTTCCCGTCTCCTCCACGCAGGTGAAATGGCCACATTCAGCGCATTGGGCTTTGGTTCTGTTTACAGTCGCAAAAGTAGCATCTAGCTTCCGTATCTAGAGCAGTTCTCTCTTGACTATTATGTGGTAGACCTATTATTTTCTTAATCAGTGTCTTCTGTTCGGGTGACGAATTCCATGGTAATCGCTGATGAAGATAATTCTTTATTAATTTTTAGCTAATGACAGTAGAAACTTTGTTCTGCACATTTTTCCTTACAAAGAGTTTTCTTTATAAACAATGTAACTATTTATTCAGTAATATTCAGGCAGACATACAAGAAGATTGTAAGGAGCTAACGAAAACTATAACGGACTACTGAATATGTAGCTTCCATTTGGTCGACCAAACCTACACCGTATTTGCTATGATTGTAGAAATCCACTATATCTGATAACTTTCCCCGAGCTTCTTCATCAACTTTGTCATCAAAATGCATACTTGAATTAAGAAAGTTTTATTTTACTTTAAGAAGTTAAAATTATGTCGTTGCGAAATCTCGAACGTCTGGTTTAATTTTTGAAGCTAAGAATAGCGTGGATCGTTATGTTCCTCCCTAGTTACCACAAGGAACGTGAAAACCGTAAAACAATATCCTGGTTTGTTACTCATTTCATGCACACAGTCGTTCGACTTTCCGCAATAAATTTACATTTTATGCGTAGATATAGTAAAATTTGGCGTCCAGTAAAACCAACATTTTTAAACCACATTTAGCCGGCTTTGAAGACGAGGTACTGTTTGAAAGAGCAGCCTCCAAGAAGGTTCTAGTATTTCATTAGTCATTACGTGTTCACCAATTGTGTAATTATTAAAACATCGATTAATGATAATAATAATAATATATTTGTCCAACAGAATATAAAATCCAATTACAGGACAACTACACTAAAAACATAACCTAAAACAAACATACTAAGTCAGAATACATAAGGAACACCTAAATTACCTTAGTTTAAAATCCCACATCTAAGTGGCGGTAACAATAATATTATAAGTACACTTTAGGGACAAAACCTGTCATAGTACTCGGAGAGGGACACTTTTAGGTGGTTTAAGGTATTGAAATGCATATCATTTCGGTAGGAAATATTGTTAAAGTTGTTACACATGACATATACGGGCGATTTAAACATCAGATTGGTTATACCTAACGGCAAATAGAAGGCAGCGGGAGCTCTAGTGGAAACACGGGGCACCAAGAAGTTACACTGTACTGTAAAAGTTCAGGACAGTCGATACAGCCATGGATGAGGTCGAACAGAAAACATACGCTAGAACAAATGCGCCTATATGATAATGGTAATGGTCATTCAAAACGAGACAGAAGTACTGACTGATCTAAGCCCCTTTCTGAATAGGTATTATCAACTTGAAACCACAGAAAATTGGCAAATCTTCGCTGTATCTGCTTCAATTGGCATTTGGCCTCCAAATAGTAGGGATACCAAAAGAGACTACTAAAGTAGTCTAAAGACTAAAAGTATAAGGATTTTAAGAGAAATATGTTAGAAAAATATCAACTATGTCGAATAACGAATCATAGGCTCTGTCTCGCCTGCTTACAGATGGTTTGAATCTAATTGATAAAGATAACCTTACAATCAAACAAAATACTCAAGTCCTTCATAACCTCGGACCGGGTCAGATCGATGGTGTCTATATTATAGTTGTATGTAATGAAGTTAAGCTTCTTAGTAAAAGTGACAATTCTGAATTTTTCTATATTCAGGGGCAGGTCATTGGATTCACACCACGCGGAAAGCCGATATAAATCTGTTTGCAAAGCAGCACAATCATCAGGGTCGCCGATACATCGATATAATTTCAGATCGTCCGCGAATAAAAGCTTATGAGGTGAAATGACATCGGGAAGATCAATGATAAAAATTAAGATAAGCAAAGGACCCAAGTTTGAACCTTGCGGAACACCAGACGTAGCGACGTAAGACTCTGAGTTATGGAGGGTTAATCGTTTTTAAATAATGATGACTCCATCTTATATTATATTATCTGGATCATTTAGAATAGCCTTTGTTTCCTTTTTAAATCTTAAAAACCAATATCGAGTAATAATTTATAGGTTGCTGTTGTCCATATTGACAGATGTCAATATTCTATTCAGTGTGGGTAGAATCTTGCGAAGGAAGAAACTATGCTCCTACTAGCAACTCGTTATAAACTAATACTTAAACATCGGCTTGGGAAAAGATGCTAAATGGGATCGTGGCAAATTGAAAAGTTAACCCCGACTTATATTAGCTGCTATTGTAAAGGTCTACCAAAGTATTTGTTACTGTGCTTAAGAATTATAGACCTAATTAAGAATTCTATGTGTTCGTGAAAGAATAACGCTTGGATTGTTCTGGTATATATACAATCTACGCATAAAACAGAATTCTAAATGTAAGACCAACTTTGTGTGAACTAATGGTTTATCAAATTCTGATTGAAGCAAATTGTGCATTTAAGAACATATATTTCGCAGAGAAAGCATTGATTTGTATAACATAAATAAAAAATTTAAATTAGAAATATAAATGATCATTTCACAACCAACTAAATTACAATATCGTAGCAATAATGACTACATTTTCTAATTAAGAAAGTTCTTAATTTATTCGGCGTAAAAGGATAACAGAGTTTCTGTTCGTGAAATTAAAAGGTAATTTGGTCGCTTTTTTGTTAACTAAAGCGGCCTCTCTTTTTAAGCAAACCATTTCGGCAAGCTACAAATAATTCTTTCGTCATTATACAATAGATATAGTTAAGAGGATTTCAGGTGAAATTACCATTATAGGTTCCCAGGAAAAATGAGAAATTAAATCCGAAAAAACTGTAAATATGGTCCCACTTAATCCAGATGAAATTATAACTCTAATAATAGCGCTACGGAAAAGAAGAAGCGAACCGAATACCGAACGCACAGTCTACATCAAAGACCGAACAATGGGCAAGCTGTTAATGGAGGTAAATAGAAACACGATCCAGTCTGGAAGCATATACGTTTCCTGGAAGTCGCACAGAACAGTTATTGATTCCGACCCGAACGCACGAAATGCTCAACTGTTGGATTTCTTAGAAATTACGCGTCCAAAAACCCACAGCACCTTCGCCCAATTACAAATTCTCGACAGATTAGCAGGTACGATAAAAAAAAGTGTAAAAAAGAGATTACATCACGCCATTATTTAATCGTGAACATGCCATGCTAGATACTCTCAGTATTATAGAGTCGCAGTTAATAACAAAATAAATACGAACTTCGTTTAGCTAGTTGAAATTTAAAATGATATCAAGGATAACAACTCCACACTAACTCAACAACAATTCATATATTGTGGCAGTGTTTACAAACATAATATTATGAATGTTGATTCTGTCAATATCTGTTGTCATGTTATACAATTAATGAAACTTATTATTATTCATTGTATGTTTTGAATGCAATTATTTGTCTACAGGTGATTTCAGTTTCTTATGCACTATTTACAGTACCTATTATTGTATATGTATATACCTAATACATACCATAAAACCAATCACAGTCAAACCGACTCGATGTATTGCAAATAAATCTATAAATAAACAGATACGCAAGATATCAATAATTCTAGGTCACACGATTAATTTGGAACCACTCTTTAAGAAATTGGATGATATAATTATTTTCGACTACCACAGGGTGTAGTCTATAGGATCGTAGAGTGAGTGATTAGATTTTGTATCACCTGAAACTTTTTAAAAACGTGGAATAAGCGCCCATATAAAATTGCATGCATTTTGTTATTCAGTTATATTGTGCAATATAAACAAATAATCGGTATTAACAATATGCCCAAGCATTTTGTAAAAATAAAATTTTTCAATCAAATTGCAGACTCACAGACATTTTCCGCCACACTTCTACAAATTGCTTAGACATCTGCATATCTTTTAAAACCAATTTTATAATTTTGCACGACATCTATCGAGTAATATTAATATAAAAATTCCCGCTAATGTTAAGAAGTAGGAAAAAGAACCTTCAAATTTCTTCAAGAATTTCTTATAAGTTTGAGCGTTTGTTTATCAGTTTTAGAAACGGCAGTATGTAAATCTTGACGGATGTCTAAAATGTCAGTGGATATAATTTTGATGCCATATCATCTTACCGCTGCACTTTTTAACATTCCTTAGTGGAAATTTTGACATTAATATTACTCGCCGTTTTTGAAGCACATAAATATGATTAGATAAGCTCAAGGATTTGTTTGTTGGTTATAATAACGGCAACACATTCATCTTCAGAGATGTCACATATTTCAGCGAATATAATATTAGCTGCTCTCAAACTGACGCAACTCTTAACATTACCCCATTTTTGTATTGTTATGTAGGTATTGCAAAGCAGATTATTTTTTTCACATCTATAGTTAGTTGTTATTAGTCCTTTGATAAACGACTACTAAACGAATAGTTTTTAGTTGTGAATACAACTAACTCCATTTCAATTTAATTCCTCACTTGGTTGTTTCAACTACAACTACACTAGTTGAGAAAATGTACCTAAAATTGCAAACTAACAAACAATTTTACAGAATTAGAACTTGCAAGCAATGTATGTACCGTATGTAATTTTTTTAAGCTTATACTAACCTTTCAGAGACTTACTATTTCCATCAAAAAGTGGATGTACATAAACAATAGTACTCCAATCCTCTTCCCTTAACTTGGCAGAAGAATTCCGCATTGAGTTGCTGTTTCCACAACCAACTCTGCCACTTTGGTTTCGACAATTCTTAATTTTTTCTGTAAAGCAGTAATAGTATTTTAAAACACACGTGTCACAATGACGTTTATGTAATGCGAGTGCAAGTTCGAATGACGAGCCGTGTAGCGGCGAGTATTTCAATGCACGAGCATTAAAAGTTATTATGACACGAGTTTTTTACAGTATTTTTTTTTAATTTGCACATTAATCGCCCATATTACATTCCGGCAAGAGTCCCACTAGTGCGTTAATATCTCATTACACCACAGTGTGCGGTAATATTCATTTCAGCACTACGTCGTCGTTTGTTTTTTTAGAAAAAGGTTTTATATCTAACTGATAGATGCGACTTCGTTAACCTTAAAATTTCTATCAAATCATTATTGAAAAAAGCTTTCCAGGTCCATCCAGAAGGTTCAGCGTTACTGCTGGTGATGACAGCTTTGCTATTGAAACGTGCATAGTGTAGTAAAATTTGTGGTAAAGTGTTTAAAGGTGTGTAACATCCAGAACTTATTAATAAACGTAGAGAAACGTGCATCCGGTTTAGTAAAATTTGTGGTAAAGTGTTTAAAAGTGTGCAGCATCCAGAACTTATTAATAAACGTACTTTGACAAATGCGAACAGTTATAACAGGTCGAAAAGATACTGTGGGTTATTAGGGTTTATCGAATTCTTGTTTTATTTTGTAAAGTCAATAAGTTTTGGTAATATTAGTTTTTTGAATCCCATCACAATATTTTGTATAATCGATACCACTTTAAATAGAATTAAATGTTCTTCAATGCAAACACTTGTTCCCGTTTTCTTCTCCTTATTCTCTGATTTCAGTTTAAATAATAAACTCTTTTTACTCTTCTACCAAACATTCTCATTGCCGGACTTCTGTAGTCCAATCTGGTGTATTTTGATAAGTAAATAAATATCTATTAATAACCGTTTCAAAAAATTTTGTTGAACACCTTCTACCTTTTACGGCTTCGTTTATTGCATATTTGAAAGACTTTACAGCATTTTCATCTGCTCCGTTTGTTGCTGGGTGGCATGGTGCTCCTATATAAGATCGGATACCATTTTTTATGCAAAATATTCCAAATTCTGAAGAAGCTAGGTAGTAAATTGTGGTCTATTATCGGTAACCATTTAATCTGGTAATCCAAAACGTGCAGATACTTCCCTCATTTTTCAAGTGTTGTCAGCGTATTTAGAGATCTAATCCGAAAATCTCCAGTCCATCTAGAATAAGCATCGGCAATAATTAAAAATGTTTCCTCCGTGTACTGGTCGAAATAAATTCTTTCAAAAATTCTGGTTGTGTCAGACCATTTATACAGTTTAGATTTTTGTGGCTGCGGACGCAACTCATGCATAGCATGCAACAGAGTGTAGTTCGTTAACTATATGACGTGATTAGAAGAACTGGGTCTTTCCTTCTAGCTAATCTGATTTTGTAAAGATCTATAGGTGTAGTACCTCAATAAAATTTATATATTCTATTTCCTTCTGTTATGTTTTCACTTTATTTGATGACAACAGCAATCTAGAAAAACCATTAATTCCACCATTTTGATCGCCCTTGACGTATTTAAGTTGCTGCAATGCAGAAGGTACTTTTTTGCCGCCTTACTGCAATTTTAAGGGAGTGAATGAACAGCAGGTTTTGGAAGAAAATATGCCGCCTGGGGCAGTTATAAGAATACGAAAAGAATCAGCCTCTATTAACGAAGAACTGTTTATTGATTGGCTTGAAAACCATTTTATACCGAGAAAACCTGCTGGGAAATACCTTTTACTTCTTGATAGGCATGGGTCGCATATGAATCCATACCAAATACTAGAGACGGCAGCTGAGCATTCTATCGTATTACTGTGCTTTTTAATACCTCTTCTTCCGTTGTGTCTTCAAATATATTTGTTTTTTTTGTAAACATAGTTTGTGGACTTTTGTTGTAGCTTTCTATTTGTTTTTGAGTTAATTTTTTTTCCTACTGTCTGTTAAACTCTTTTGATATTTCTTTTGGATCTGTTGTAATTGTTCCGTCTTCTTTCATTATTTCTGTGATCTTTCTGTTATCTTTTTTCTTCTTTGCCAATTTGGTTTTTCATGTGTCTCCATAGTTTACTGAAATCTGTATGATGTCTTTTGCCAATATTGGATTTTGGTATTTTTTATTAGATGTCTTGTGTATTCTTTTTGGTTTTTATGTTCTGCTTTGTAGTTTTCATTGTTTTGATGCTTTTTTGACATTAAATTTCTTATTCCTCTAACAAAGGATTTATTTAATGCTCATCAAGAAAAACAGTTTCAAAAATGAATTTTGAAACGAAAGAATGGTGGTAAATACCTAACATTGATTTCAGTTAATTTAGCTTCATTTTACTACGTGATATTTGATTTGCGATAATATTACGTTCTAACCTAGAATGTAACCGTCAAACGCACCACACTGTTATAAATGTTTATTGAACTCTTCTGGATTTCTATTTAATCCACGTACGCCCGAGGAGATATATACATTTGAAACATAGTCAAATAGATTTTTTCCCATTGTAAATCCCTTGAATTATGTATAACGCGCACGCATTGCACAAGAACCGAAGATAAGCTACACGAATATATACTTGTCCGGTATTAGATGTCGAGTAGGCTTCGTGTTTGCGACGCGTTTTTTTTTTTATTCTGCAACGCTGTGTGTGGATTTCGACATAAATAAATAAATTTATATGCAAATTCTTACTCCCGAGTTACCATTTACATCGCGTTAAGTGATCTTGATATCGAGACACAAGTAATAAGATAGGTAAGAATATGGTATCTAAAGCTTAGTAACTAATAAGCAACCACATAATGCTCAACGCCAGATTTTAGTAACTTAATCTCTGAGCATTCCAGCAAAGAGCACCTTACAGGAATCATATCATAGAATTATAAATTTACTTTGTATCTACTATTTCAACGTAGAGATTATTAATTATTACAGGTGCAATCTGGATCAACTATGCTTAATTTATTTATTCGAAATGTTTACCATAATCAACCACGTCGTCAAATAAAAATTAAATTCGATAAAATAGGTATCCTGAATATATTTTGGAAAATGTTTGACGCGGAATGTATCAAGATAACATTTGAATTACTAATACTAATAAACAATTCCTCCAATTAACTCTAATTCAACTTTGATTAAAACAAAATCGATGTATCGAAAGATATTGATATAAGATATACGCTATTAGACAGGAGTTGTATACATGCTGAAATTTAGCGCCCTTCTACCACAACAACAGCCCACTACTATGTATAACGCCTAACTATTCATAGTTCAGCTCGCGCTTAACACTTGCAATTGATTGTTTTCACAGTAGTTGTAGTTTCAGTGGGACAATAAATAATACAGTATCTCTATCAATACGTCACATTATTAATAAAGAGGAATATAAGTAGGAGTATCTTTTGCATGTATCGCTATCTTGCTCACTGCAAGACTGAGACGCTCATTCCTAAAGTCCATGACTGTACATACGCGTTAAATCTCCAGTTCCACTATTGGCTTGCCACGATTTAAAAAACAATCGATATAAATGAAACACATTTTATAAAATTCTCTGGCGCAATTATTATTTCATTTTATTTATTTAATTAACATTAAATTTAATATAATGAATACAAAATAAGAAATAATTTAATTTAAAAAATTTACTTTAGAAATACAGACGGATTACCTTATTAATGTTTTGGGCATTATTATTATAAAGTCACTACCCAACATAACAATGGCATCACAATTGGTGAGTATGCCTAGCCAAAAATATTCTCTTTTTACAATTATGTGAATAGATTAGTTAACCTACCAATTCCTACCGAATCTTTTAATAAAGAACTAGACATTATCAAATAAATTGCGTTAATTAATTATTATAATGTCCGAATTGTAGATAGATTTTTACACAAAATTCAATTAAGGAAAAGTTATTTAAATCCTATTGTAAGTTCCACAGCAGATAGGGACAAATACTTTATATGCCTACCTTTATTGGATCCTTTTCTTACGGGATAGCTAATATTATTAAAACTAATTTTAACGTTGCTTTTAAGACAATACATCAGGCATTGGTTCTTAAACGCAAACGTGCACCATCCTAACGTTTGTGTTTAAGAACTAATACCAAACTGAATGTATATTTCGTAGTATGAAAAAATATGAAATTCCGGAGTTAGTGCCTTTCTATACCAATCTAAAAAGAAATATTGTCAGTATACCTACCTAATCACCAAAATGTCTAGAGAAAGGGCACTATCAGGGGGTAGGGGAGCGAAAAAACTACTTTCAAATGTATTTTCCACTACACTTATTTACTACACACAAAAAATACGATTCTAGATCCGCAGTGGAACTATTATCGGTAGTTCCGGTCATATCTAAATGCATAAATAATTAAAAGCGAGTAGAGTTATGTATTTAATACTAACGCTCATGTTTCAAAGTAAAATTTCATTTTCACAATGTAAATTTGCTCCTACGCGGAGTTAGCAGTATGAGTTGCAGTTATTCTGTTTTAGTCCATCAGATGACTTTGCAAAGTTAACTTTCACGTTTTCGAATTGTGTCACGTGCCGTTCCATGGGAAAATACATCTCAGTTTCAAGATTTAAGTTTATTTTGAATTAATCATTAATTCCGCAAGTGTATTTAAACCGCGCGGTTAGCACAAGGAGAGAGTTCCCGAGTCCCTCCCAGTCCGCTCTGGCTGTTGTATTGGCAAAGCTTCTAATACACGTCGAGTTTCTTATCCCCGGTCTGATTGTAGCGCTGGTAAAGCTCACTGATGTAGCACAGGCATTTTCCACATCCGCTCTGACTGCTGTGCCGGCAAAGCATCTGATATACGTCGAGCTTCTTATTCACGGTCTGATTGTAGCGCTAGCAAAGCTCACTGGCGTAAAACAGGCATTTTACCGATTTTCTCCGCTCGGCCCGTTGCTTTGGAATTCCCGTACCGTAGGATTTAGCGCCGGCGCCGTCACCGATACCTAACCGTTATAGTCCGTGAAAACCGTCCGCGTATTTTCTGACCGATCCCAATGTAACCGAAACACAGCTATTAGATTCCGCGTTTAGATTTCAAAAGCGTTACCGAAGCCCCGCGAATGTTTTAATGTTCACCACTATACATATTTATGTATGCTTGCGATTGTACATGCATTTGTTTACTTTTACCTTTTTTTTTGCTTTGTATTTGTCATATGTCTTACACCTGTTGTATAGAAATAAATGTTTGATTTATGATACATTTTCACTGTTTCGTTGCGTCATTAGACTAGAACCCTGAACTTTGCCCCGCACTTAGACTCGTTGCTACCACTTTGGGGTTAAAACTTGATTGTAACGGCGAAAATAAAATATAACGGCAAATTTTATTAAATAAACCAGCTTTATTTTCAAAAGTGTCAAACAATATTTTCGTTAAGAAGAATAATTTAAATTTCTATATGCCCTCACGTATAAATCTTCAAAGCCAAAAAAATAAAAATTGTAATAATAATAATTTGCCCTACAGAAGGCCTAGTGCTAATAAAACACTAAAACTAAAAGCTTTCTTGGAGTGCCCTATGGACTATGTTTCTCTATTTTCCTCTGTTCCGTACTATCTCCTTCCAAATTCTTATTCCATTTTTTCTTATCTTCCATTTTGTTCATCCGTCTCTCCCTTGGTCTCCCCTTTCCCCTTTTCGCTATTGATTTTCTGGTAAAAGCTAACTTTGGTAACCTTTCTCTGTTTAGTCTTTTTATGTGCCCTAGCCTCTCATTCTTTGAGCTTTGGTACACCCTATGATATTGGGGCTTTCATATGCTTCTTCTACTTCTAGGTTTGTTCGTCTTCTCCATCCTTCCCCGATTCCTACTCCTCCATGTACGTAACATTCTCCTTTCTCATCTTTTCATAGAACAAAAATTATTTTGACAAAATAACCAATGACCTTAGAGCTATGTTTACTAATGAAAGAAAGTGAAAAGTTTCCTAAATGTGATGTTCTTCAATTGTTATCATGTTTTGGCAATATTTGTAGTATTTTTACTGTAAATAAAGATTTAGAAAATTAAGTAATTAAATTGTACCTAATCAACGAAACAAGATTGGCGAGTTCATACAGCGTACAATACAAATTATTCAAGATATATCATACTACTTAATTACATACACCCCATAACGGCGGAATGAGCTGTAACAGATAATTAATAGTCGAGATCCGCCGACAAAAATCTAGTTACTCAACAGTTAACGTTACGTAACCGCTAATGCATCGTTAAAGATCGAAAGCTCAAATAATACCCACACCACTTACGCGTCAGAATTACCCGCGAGAAGGAGAAGAAGACATCAGTTTTCATGCGTTCTTGTGGTGGGTATTAAACATAACTACCAAGCCATCCTTACGGAGCGGAAAACCATAAATCCATGAATTTATTACCGCATAAATCACCGTGGTAGGAAACAGTTACACTCGATTTATAAATAATAATAAAAAAATAATTACTGGTCTTCCCGTTTGGCAATCCATTGAGAGTCTACGAGCGATCTATACGGTATCGTTACTATAGATCATATTGTCTTCTGATGTTATTATAGCTTCGAGGAGTTGTACTGTGTGAAGCGGGCAAAATTAGAGATGAGAGGAAGAGATAATTGAACGTGATGCAGAACATACATACACACGCAGATATTGGTAGAAAACCAGTTAAACGTAATACATACTTACGCTACCATTTTTTTCAGCAATCAAGATGCTATTTATACCGTGACAATCGACATATGTACACTTTACATGTTGTAATAAAATTGCGAATATTTAGCGTGTCAAAAGTTACTACGTCGTAAATTTTATGGTAAAGGTTGGATAATTTTCAACTTTATTGGCTATAACCGAAATACCTTCGGTGTAATATAAGATAACGGTGAATAAAATATAGCTCAATTGATACGGAAAGCAGCAAATATAGATGGAATATTAAGATCCCTGGCACATAATAAACTGGAATTTCTGCACTCCGTTTCGTGAGAGTGAGTAAGTTTTACTTTCCTCGATAAAATGACTGAAAACTTAGCCTCCTTTATTTTGTTTTATCTCTTCCTTTCGTGGATGTTGCAGATTGTGCCGTTTTAACTTCTCGAATTCGTTTGGAAAATTATTATTATTTTCGAAATAAAATGAAAAAAAATATACAAACTTATTAAGTCACTGACGTAATAGATACAACGATGAAAATTCTATTGTATATCACCACCTTGCAATGTTCAAGAGAAGATAATAGAAGGACTATAAGCGGCTGCGTATATATTCTGATAGCCAGGGGCTCTATTGAGTCGAAAAGTGACGTCGGGGCTAGTATCAGAGTACCTGAGGAACAATGGGTACTGGCAGAATAAAACAGGGTAGAGCTGATTTCGGTGCAAGGACACCAAGGGATGGAGGGCAGTTAAAAAGTGAATAAACTCGCTCGTCGAGGAGCAGAAATGCAATTCTAAGAACCAGAACCAGCTTTGAGAATAAGCATGGTCTGAAGCCATACACGAGATTGGATAGGAGAGGAGTATAGGAAGCACTGAGCAAATGTACCCAGGCATGAACATGGCAAGAAATTTAGAGGCAAACCATTCCATAGAGAGCTGAAGAACTACTACTTTTTAGTAGGAATCAGCTACGGATAATTGTGTGGTTCACGCCGCAACATGCACCTATACAAGATAGGGATGTTCAATGGAGACCATAACTGCAGACTAGGTAAAAAGGAACCAGAGAAAACTCAACATATTATGCAATTGTGAGACGCTGGATTATAAGAGGCATCAACTGTTTGGGCAAGACAAAATTGAACCAAAGAGATACAGACTACTCAATACTAGGTACCTGCATAGTCTGTTACAGGGCACCAGTATACTTGAGTGATTCCTCTAAGCAGAACTGGTAGGACACAATAAGCCTTTAGGCATCGGTTTTATACGGAGACCATGGTCAGACGTGCCTGTGGATAGATTTAGATTTATTCATTGCTAATAAACAACTGCATGTTGTCTGATAGTACATAAAATACAAAAACACAATATACAAGAATAAAAACAATAAACCGTTGACAATAAGGAGACAGCTCAAAATTTATAGTTACTAAATTCGTCAAATGAATAAAAAGATTGTATTAGCAATATTGTTTTCAATTTGCGTCGAAACGGCGTTAAATTAGGAGGACTTAATACAAACCAAGATAATTTATTGAAAAAAGGGAAGCCCATGAAGTACAGAGAATTTTTACAGGGAATTTTTGCAGAGAAGGGTGTCAGTTTTCGGAAGATTAACACTATTACAGTTATGGGTGTTGTAAGAATGAATGTCCGTACGATGGAATATCTGCTTCTACATTTATATACCATACTCACTTACTTATAGATAATTAATGAGTATAAAGTTAAGATTCTTTAGGAAACAAACAATGGACGACAGCGAGCTCTGTTGTCTTCACAGCTAATCACCCGCACAGCCCGTTTTTTGTAATTTAATAATATAAAAAATAATAAATTCGTTTTAGTGATGAAACCTCAGCAAGAAACACAATACCTCATGCAAGACTCAAATAGTGCAAAGTAAATCCTTCCTGCAGTATGCTGCCCAAGATTTAGTTTTATGATTCTTAGAGTATAACGGGCTGATGACAAGCCCTTCGACATCAGCTGAATGTATCCGGTCCACTCCAAACCGGTATCCATAGTAACACCCAAAAATCTAACATCAATAGCCAGGGATAAAAGACTGTTATTAATCAAAATGTTTAGGTTGGTTTGTTGTCTATAGAGTGACAATTTGGTTTTGCTAGTATTAAGAGTAATATCATCAGCATTAAACCACTCATAAATCCTAGAAATGTCGGCGTTAATCAATCCTTCCAAGTCATTACGATTTGAAGCATGCCACGTAAGGGATGTCTCGTCAGCGAAGAGAACCATGTGTGATTTGCGGGCTACATGTGCCAGATCATTAATGAATATGAAGAATAACGTCAGTCCAAGAATCGAGCCCTGCGGTACACCACATACGACTCGGCCTACTGCTGAATCTACGTTGTCATTATCAAACTCGCAACCGTACAAATTGGCGACGATCAACCAAATATGATAATGAAAGAACCCTAAAAATTGTTTAAAGTACTTAGCTTCCGAGAATATCGCTTAAATATTCACTTTACTTATTAAGTTATTTAGTTCTTGTAACATTGTATGAACTATGAACATAATTTTATATCTTTAGGCTAATGTTTATAAAATTTATTGAAACAAACCATGAAAGATTGCAAGGTACGTAAAAGAGATTAAAAACTCAAATGCTGAACTTCATCTGGCTTCTGCGTGCATATTACTTGAAAAAATGGTGTCTGAATTGCTGATAAAAATCTAAATCTGAGAGATTTGGAAGCATGGAATTCTTCTCTATCCATTTTACCGCACAATTGGTGGTTATTTTCACCCTCGATTATATTACGAGCCGCACAGAAAAACAAATGCAAATTTTAAAACAATAATAGAGTTTAGTACAATAGATTGTAGAACATATAGGGACGAACAAATAGAAAATTGTTGACGAAAATTATTATATTTATTGCAACAAAATGCGCAATTTCGTTGTAGAATTTAAGTTGACATAACCTGTATATCAAACTAGCATAATATGCAGGTCACTTGTTTGCAAATAGTACGTTTACCACAGTGCCAGTGGTAAAAATTGCAACCAATCTACTAAAATATCGTAAACTCCTATACTAAATTTTGTCAACAAGATTTTGCATACAAATCAAATTACAATAATTAATATAGTTGCGTATAATTTTATTAGTCTGTGACTGCGCACGAATTGCCGTCGCATTTGCCGTGATTGCGGGGATCAGATCGACCGTTAACTGCGGAGTACCGGTGTGGACGCATCTCGTACTCGTGCTGTGGAAGATCATCACTCAAAGTAGATACTTTTATATAATATTTACCAAGTGAGTGCATCAAATAAATATTACATAGCCGCGTTTATCGAACACAATTTACATTGAGTAAGAATTCCAACAGCTACGAAAAAACCGTAGCGCCATCTTTACGAGAAATTTCTATAGTATTACATATTTATGTAGCTAAACCAATTATAAGTATCATGGTACTCCTACTATCTAGGTATAAAACTTTGCTATAATACAGCTTCAGATAATCAATAAACATTTTTAATTGCCGATATTAAAATTTTTCAATGTGCAGTGGTAATAATTGCAAATAATCGTCAAAAAAAATTTCATAGGATTTCCGCTTCATCATGCGCAATTTATTATATTTACTAATTGTAAAATATTGTAAAGCATATTTTGTAGATGATTGTCCTACAATTCTTTCTAACAATTTTATTGCTCTTTTTGTAGTACATGTGATAAAAGAAACTGCGGTGAGTTCTTGTAAGATTTCGTACAATACTAAAAATTGTTACTACAATTTTCGTCAAACAGAGAAATGTAAATTTTACTATATGGATTTTTCTCTGGGCGAATATAACAGTTCGTCAAATTTATCACCAATAATATTTTATAGGAATACCATGTTAGTGTTTTGATTTAAATTTGGATCCAAGAAAATAGGATTCAATGTGGTATGTTACTGCACACCTTTTTAAAATGTTGACTTCAGATAGGAGAGTAAAATGTTGATTTATTTCACTTCAGTATCTGCAGTACTTCAAAGCAACAGTGCTACTTATGGAAAATGTGCATTTGCCTAAAAGTACTATTAGTTCATAGTAGCAGTCTCTATTAGAATATACTTCATTTGCAGTCCATAAACAAAAACTCAGACGTTTAGCCTCATTATATATTTCCAGAGTAAACGTGATTTATTTACTTCGTCTTGCGATTGCAGTGCCCAATGGCTTGTAGCGTCGTCTTGTTTTTACCTCTCTCTTTCTCTATCTATCTTAATTTTAGCTACCGAACTCATCGTCAAAAATATAAATATCTAAGTTTCCTTGCACCAACATAAAAAATATCGACATCAGGATACCGTTCTTCAAAGTTTGCTATTACTACACGGTAGCTTTCTTCCCCCGTCGTATTGAATCAAATAGATATTTCTGTTGTAATGTTGATATTGCTGCTCAGCTAATATCATATCTGTTACTAAAAGAAAATACGCTACAATGTGACACCCTAAAAGACATCTAAACAATATGTTATAAAGACTTCACATATCCAAATTGTATTAGCCAGTTCAATACTTAACTTTTAACAATACTAATATAATATAATAATATAATCCACAAGCAGTACGCTGTTAGTAGCGTGGACGCCTCTAGCGGGTATGTTTTATTACAAGGGATCCGATCGTAGACCGCGAATAAGCGCCGGAGTATTTTTAGGGAGCGTAGACGGTTGGTCGTCTGGTACTAGGGGTATCCCCGTTCGTCGTTAAAAGCGGGAAAACGCGTAAACCTTTTCCGAAATTTCGATTTTTTATGATTTTCGGTAACGGACCGACAATATCCAAGGCCGATCCCCGCGCGCCGGCGAGAAGGGTCGGATTATGCAATATTGCCGGTGATCAGCAGGTAGTCGTGCACCAAACATCAAAACATCGAAACCTTGAACGACGACGAATTTGGTCTGAAATAAGCACAAAGGGGATCGACGAAATGGTAATATAATTAATGTGTAATTTCTAATTAAGAAAAATGAATATACAGCCTGACCATTTCATGTTTAATTATTACAATATATACAGTATGTGTAATTTTTAATTAAGAAAAATTAATATACAGGGTGTACCGACGATCCCAAACCAATCACAGGTGTAGACGGGAGTGAGCGGAGAGTGGTGCGGTATAGGGGGCCTACTGAGGTGGGTCGTAATGGGGATCAAACCAACGACTGCGAGTCTTTTTGCAAGTGGGACGGATTTAGCGGGTCTTCTGGGGTGGGTCGTAATCCGTTATCAGGTCAACGACTGCGAGACGCGAATCGTCTTGTCTTTTTACAAGTGAGAGGCAGGTGTGTAGGAGGGTTAGTGGAGGGGAATGCGGTTTAGCCGATCCTCTGTATTGGGACGTTATCCGTCATCAAACGACTATTTAATTGGCTGGGTGAACGGTCCGGAATTTACTAGTTTTTTAACTAAGATCCAAAGTACGTATGGGTCAATGTTTTGTGACGCCCAGTAGCTACACACCAAAATTTTGTAGCTTACAAACAAGCAAAATGTATTATTCATTGATATTCAAGAATCAAAATTTACTATGTTCCATTTGTAACTAAATCGGGTTATATACTATATATGTACTACATCGTAGGCGTTTGTGTTTCTATCATCTTCTTTGCTTCTTTTGTCTCAATATCAACAAAAAATTCTCTGTGAATATTCTCATCAAGAATGAGCTTATTAATGTCACAAATCTATCTGCCGCTATACGTATCGGTAACTTCATCTTTATACATTGCGAAAGCGTAGATACCTTTGTGACATCAGAAACGGAAAATTGATTTTACCACGAAAGCCAATTATGCACGCAGACACTCAATTCAAAGCGATAAATTTCGATTTGCATACTAAACGAATGGCGAATCGCCAGCCAGATAGCGGCATTGATATTAGGTTGCCACGGAATTAGATATTTCGTAATGTACAGCATGCGTTTTTTTTTATTCAACTCCGCCTTAATTACAATATTAACGAATTATCTTATTAGATAATACAATGTATCTGCTGACGAGTTTGTTAGAAGTGAGAATGATTCTGCGCTACGTACCGGCTACTATGTACAACAATCGGTTTCGTGATCGATGACAATGGATCCGCAATAATGGAGCATTGATTAATCAAACGGTGCCAACACAAAACTTGATCGCTGTAGTGCCGTAGTCCTTTCTTAACGCCGTGATGAAATAGTTGTCGATAGCTGCAGTTGGTTATTGTGATCACGGAACTAGATACCTACTGAGATATTGTTATAATCGTGGAAGAACTTTTAATATTAATGAGAAATATATACAGGGTCCTCCTACAGATGATATCTAGCGCTTGATTATTTATTCGCTATTGAAACGTTCGACTTAAACACATGGTAAAACCAAACATCAAGGAGCATATCTGGAAATTGCTTACGCTTATACCAGGTGCTCTAAACCGTCAGCATAATTATATGTTCGTTTTATTCTATCTAATCTTTGTCGCCATTATTGTAGAAAATTTTATTTTATCTGTCGGTCATAACTGTGCTTGGTTATTAATTTTAATGCTAACACCTAAAAAATTGTAAGTTATTTTATTAGTACTAGAAGATCTACAACCAGTAGTTTTAGGTGGGAAAAAATTTCATATATCGAAAAGGGAAAATATTTTGGAATATGGTTTAATTAAAGACTTACATGCAACACACACAAAGCAACCAACAAGGCCACTAGTACCCAGGCAAAGTGCAAGTGGATTGTGTGGAAAAAATGGGGTCTTAGCTCTAAAATGACTCTGCGGTTATACACAGGGGTAATTAGACCCATGATAATATACAGAGCAGTAAGTAGTATGGTAAGTAGTATGTGCGGCAAACGGGGGCGGCCAAAACGCTAAATGAAATACAAAGGTTGGCTTGTCTTTATCCCACGGGAACGATGAGATCAACCGCCTTCCGCCGCAAAATAAACTTAAGGAGGCACCGGAGAGGCCTATATACCAGAGACGGCTCTAAAACTCATTATGGCGCAAGAGTCGGAATATATGGGAAGAAGCCCTAAGAGGCCCTTCTGATAAGCTTCACCAAGGATACGACGCAACGGTGTTCCAAGATGAGGTGGCGGCAATTTCTTATTCTGTCAGATAAGTAGAAAGATAGAGCGAGTCAGCAAACCTTTCGGAAGCAGGAACAACGAAAAAGAGGTTTCACTCGTTTCGATTATCATAGAATTCATTTATGCGCTTTCATGCTAAGCGAGGAGCCTCTTCCACTTCCATGCCCATGGCTTAACAGCCATTTGAAGCATTTTTAACCGCTCCACCAAGTTTGGTCTTAGAGTCATCAACAGGAACCTTCGTTTTCTGGTCCTGAGCTCCCGTAGATCTTTCCTGGTCCTCTTCGCCAGAAGCGAAGAAAAGCTGGAATCGGGAGGCAATCCATAGATGCACTAGGAATGGCATCAGTCTCTTGGGGTTGCTGAATATCCATACGAGTCTCATAATTAGAAAAGGAATTAGAAGGTCATCTGCAGCAGAGCGGCTTTGTTACAAGTGAGAGACAAGAATTAAGAAAAAAAGAATATACAGGGTGTACCGACGATCCCAATCCAATCACACTAATATACGACTGAGACGCGAAGCGTCCAGTCTTTATACAAGTGAGAGACAAGAATTAAGAAAAGAGGAATATACAGGGTGCACCGACGATCCCAAACCAACCACACAAATATACGACTGAGACGCGAAGCGTTCAGTCTTTTTACGAGTGAGAGACAAGAATAAAAAAAAAGGAATATACAGGGTGTACCGACGATCCCAAATCAATCACACAAATATACGACTGAGACGCGAAGCGTCCAGTCTTTTTACAAGTGACAGGCAAGAATTAAGAAAAAAGGAATATACAGGGTGTACCGACGATCTCAAACCAGTCACAGGTGTAGACGGGGGTTAGCGGAAAGTGGTACGGTTTGGCTGGTCTGCTGAGTTGGGACGTAAGTGGTGCGTTCCAGGTGGAGCGCGGGCTTTCTACTTTCTGCCGAGTGGGGGCGGTAAGCGGACATCGAACGACAAATGAATAGTGTGGGTGAACCGGACGGGCTTTCTAGTTTGATTATAATTTTTAATGGTAAAATTAAAACAAATTTTGTAGAAAATAACATTTTATTTATACATATATATATTAAAATAAAAAAAGATCTAAGCCATCACATTCCATGGTACAAACGTTCCTGGAAGAGGTTCCTCGAACTAAAATAAAATTACATTTATTTTTTATTTTTGGGGAGTATCACTTATTACCTTATCAGTATTAGCTGGAAGGCTAATTAACAGGGGTTGAAAACAGTTGTGATAACGGTTTCGACTCTCAAAGCAGTTATGAAGAACCGTTATTTTCCATAACAGTTACTTAGAACCGACATTTATGGAAATATCGGTTTCGATTACGGTGATGTTCGGTTTTCTTTCCGTTGTATATCGGTTATTTTCGGTATGGTATCGGTATTTTGGATAATTTGTTATTTTTGTTTTGTAATAGTTACAATTATAAGTTGTATATTGTCGTTGCTGAAGCCCATAAACCAATCCTCGAAGTTATAGGAAATTCTTATAAGTTTGAGGTTTTTTTTCCTACCGATGCACTTCCTAACGTTAGCGGAAATTTTTATATTAATATTAGCCACCATTTTTCAAGAACATTGGAAGTTGTGGGAGAAAAATAAATGTGATTTTTATAACTTTGAGAGTTTGGTTATCCGTTTCAAGAAGGACAATACGTAAATCTGGAAGGATGTCCAAAATATCAGCGGATATAATTATTACTGCAATGTCGTCTTACTGGTACACTTCCTGACATTAGCGGAAATTTTTATATCAATATTACCTACCAGTTTTGAAGAACATTGGGAGTTGTGGGAGAAAAAATAAATGCGATTTTTATAAGTTTAAGGGTTTATTCATCGAATTCAGAAATGACAACAAGTAAATTTTGGGGCATGTCGACGATGTTGACGGATACCTATAGTTATTACTGCCATGTCGTCTTGCTGGTGCACTTCCTAACATTAGCGATGATTTTTATATGATTATCCACCATTTTTGAAGGATATTGGTAACTGTGTTCACATTCTCCCGCCGAACTAAACCTAACGCTACGGAAAAACGATGGAGCGTTTTTACAAGTTTCTCGACGAGAACATGTATAGAATACGGAGCACACTGAGTCATATTATGAATGCAGAGAGATTTTCTTCAGAGCGATTCTCTAACCTATATATGTACCCTTATTTGCAATAATCCGACAGAATTATTATCTACTGTTTCTTTAGTTTTGGGAAAAACACCCAGAATAAATTGCAAGTTATATCCTAAAACCTCTATAAATCTGGATCACACAATAACACACTATAACAAGTCATACCTAACCTAAAACCGATATAACCGTAACTGAAACTGATATTAGGTCAGAAACGTTATAATAATAACTGTTTTGGGATTATTTCGGTTCTCATAACTGCTTTAGTCAGAACCGATATATAACAGTTTGAAACAGTTATTTTTTGAACCTTTTTAAGCCCTGCTAATTAAAGACCGAAGGTTGCCCAGTATTCAGAGTCCGCCCATTAGTGACTAAGCGTCCCCTTAACCACGCAATAATCGACATAGGTTATTCAACTTTGGCTTTAGGGATTTTTATTGTGGTTACCCACTTGGCCCGTGCAGTTAAGCCTAGACTCATCGACTCCTCAACTAGAGAGGGCATGGTTTATCGATTAGGCTTGTAGTGTTCGGAGAAGCCACATCCAGCGTCGTTAAACCCTGTGCAGGGCCTTGCTACGACACTACGGCTCTGACAGGGTAAGGTGGTCTGGTATTGTCATTATTAGTCGCTCAGGTTTACATGTGTCCCATCCAAGTTACTGAGTCACAGTACACACAAGATCTTATAGCCGACCAGATCACGGACCCCTGTTTTAGAGACATGAACCGTGGCCCTTCCTTGTAATTTACATTAAAAATGAAATAGGCTCAAAATAATTTACGCTTGATATATAGTTACCAATAACTTACAGCACTTTTTAACTGAAATAGTTTGAAGAGGCACCTTTATTCTAATGATTTCTCGACACACACTATTTTCTTTGAAAATGTCTCAATGTATTAGGTTTCGAATTTCCGAAAGCTGTTCCCAATCACTCCAAAGAATTTTCTAAAATCTTCATCGCTCAAGTACGGTAGTAAAGCGTGATACCTCTTACACCCAATGTATCTGTTTCTGAAATGTAACTTGCAACCCAATTAACTTGCAATAGTACTTATCATTATGTTAATTCCAAATTCGTCTTCAAATTAATCTTCCTCAGAACTTAAAATCAATTAATCTTTATGTCATATCCATAATTTACAACATAATACGTGCAACGATAAAATTGATAGTTTCGGTAAATGTAGCAAAGGACTACAAACACTGTGTATAATCAAATTATAATAAATAAAGTTTTCAATTAATATAATCGGTTGTGATTCATAATATTTCAGGAACACATGGAGAAGAAATAAATTTAGTCGATGTCTAAACCGAAATTAAATTTAATTATATAAATTTAAATTAATTAATCTTTACTTGAAGCGACTGCCTTCAAAAATTACGTCTCTCTGGTTTTACAATCTCTTCAACTTTATTTAACGCTATATTTTCTTGTATGTTTATCGGTGGTGTATAAAACATGAACCATAAAATGCTTTGTTGTCTGACATTCAATAGATATATCAACAGCAGCACCACATTGTGGCTTCAGTACCCAAAACTTGCAGTAACAAATCACCTGCACCTAAACAAATCGTCAACACTAACTGAATTATTATCTAAAATTGATATCGAAGAAATTACCATAACTTCTTCTTTATTTATACTTTGATATTTTGATATTACGACATTCGTCATAGAACACCTACTCCTTCGTTATCCAATAAATGAGTCCTATTTACTTACGCGCCTTTAGAAAGTGAAGAAGTAATGTCAATCTCGCGTCTACATAATTTTTTAGGTATACTACATACATCCTGCACGTTGAAGTCGGCCAGACGTTGCTTATGTAACGGCAGCAACTACGGAGATCAATTGACTGACACATAAGTTCAAACGCACGATTTCGAAATATCTAATTCGTTTTTCCTTCAGTTCTAGTATATACCTACTTTTACAGATGCAGAGCTCGTTCTATTTGAATACGAATAACTATATTACAAAATCCGAGCCGAGAAGTTACAACTTTTATGAGATGCACACAATGCAACGCGCAGAGATATTTGCACAGCGTTCAAGGCGTATTTGCTTCGATGTCATTTTTCTCGTTTATTTCTACCTGTAATTGCAAATTCTCCGTTCCGATACGGTAAGCCCGCTCCACAACGGTATTCGATTGTTTGTAATAATATAAGGAACAAATTTTAATTAACATAAAAAAATCTAGTAGGCTCACCGACGTACAGAGAGAGCATAACATAGAACAGAACACCTGCGACGAAGTGAAGTCCACGGAGAGGTAACAACAGGAAAAAATCCGAACACAATGCGGAGGCATGTGGGCGAGATACGGATCAGAGATGGCCGAGATAAATATAAAGCAACTATTACAGGGGAATATTGCCGAGGCTATTCACTTAACCGATCTAAAGAGAGGCTCTATTGGTTTTAATGCGAATAGAATCGGTTTAAAGACTTGAGTCGAGTACGCCGGTAAAAGACGTTGCATAGTTCACTGGTTCGGTGAAATGCTGAATTTGTATCGAATGGACATTGTGGGTGGTTTATATATTAACTTACCTATTCCTTTGCGTATTAAAAAGGCTTCCAACTACGTTATACTGCCCATACGATTACAAGTCAAATTGTAATTGATTGAAAGAATTATCTTTGATAGAGTTGTGAGCTTTTTCAACGAATACAATGCACTTACTGACAATCAACATGGTTATCGCATAGGTTTTTCTACGGCTACAGCCACGTATGCGTTTGTTGACGCCATTTACAAGGCCATCGATTGTAAAAAGTACACAGTTGGACTGTTCTTTGATTTGACATCTGCTTTTGACACCGTGCGACACGTATTTTTACTAGATAAACTTCATTCATTGGGCATCAGGGGAGCTTTGCTGGATTGGTTTAAGTCGTACCTTTCTGGAAGAACAATCAGAGTAGGATTAAACAATGCAAGGTCTAGCGAATATCAGGTTGAACACGGAGTACCACAGGGTTCAATACTTGGACCCTTATTGTTTATTGCCTTCATAAATGATTTACCTAACTATGTGAAGGTGCAAGGATTGGTGATATTTGCTGACGACACTTCTATGCTTGTGACTTCCCATGACGAGCGGGATCTCTTGTCCGGGGTGGAGCAGATCTTAAGAGCCTTTAGTGAGTGGTGTCCTTCCAACAGTCTGCTGCTTAACACGAACAAATCTGCTTGCGTCAAATTTTTTAAACGTAAAATCACTAACATCGATAGATTCGTCTTCCCGAATGGTGATGTATTGGGTGTCGTTGACCATATAAAGTTTCTCGGTGTTTATCTGGACGAGCAATTAACTTGGAACTCTCATGTTGAACACGTGTGTGCCAGGTTGAACAGTGCTTATTATGCGATTTTAAACCTGAAAACTGTGCTTCATGAGGAGCATATTATGAACGTTTATTATGCTCTAGTCTATTCGGTCCTTTCTTACAATACGGTTCTGTGGGGTAATTCTGTGAATTCTAAACGAGTTTTTGTTCTACAAAAACGAATATTACGTTTAATTTTTAATCTACGCAATGACGAATCTTGCAGACCAGTTTTTGAAAGTGAAAATATTCTTACACTTGCATGTATTTATATCTATATGTGTGCCGAATACATCCGGAATAATATCAACAAACAGTCTTTTAGCGATCATAATTACTCCACTAGGTACGCTCACTTACTCCGCACTGATCAGCATAGGACTACTTGCTTCGAGAAGTCACCAACTTATGCGGGTCAGGCCATTTATAACAGGCTACCATCTGAAATAAAAGGTGCTCGTAACTCTACTCAATTTAAAAAACTGTTAAAAACTTACCTGATGCGAAGGTGTTATTATTCAGTTGAGGACTATCTTATATCATAAATTTATGACTTACACTTCAAACTTCATTTTGTTATTTTTTTTCTTATATATACATTTCTATTTGTTAATTGTTGATTCGTTCATATGTTTTATTGTATGTTTTATAATTTTTCGTATTGTCGCTCCATTGTGTACAATTTTTTATTATCTATTGCTGTTAGCTTTTTGACGATTCATATACACTGATGTACTGTGTCTGACATGAATATACACTATTATTATTATTATTATTATTATTATTATTAATACAACTGCGTTTAGATTTTTAATTATACGGAATTGATGAGAAAGGAAAAGATTTTCCATTAAGAAGTCATGACATTTTTGATCCGTTGAGCTCAGACAATTCGCAGACTTCGTTGTGTTTTTGATCGATGTCAATCACCTTCTTGCAAAGTGATTATAAAGCAACTTGCCAACTTTGATATTATAAATAGATACCTATATTTTTAGCTGCATTTTTAGATTCTATAGGAAATTTTAAACATCTTCTTAGCTATCGGTTACCGTTTTAGAGTTATTTTGATTTTTGTGAAAAAATCCAAAAAAAAAAACATGATGCATTAAAGGCGTGTGACAGCTATACAGTAAAAGGTATACAGCCTTTATGTCAATTGTGGGTACAGGTACTTTACTATTTAACCGCAACATAAAAAGTAAACAAAATCGTACGTCTCACAACCTAGGGTTGATTTGGCGTAACTTCTTAGTACTAAAAATATTTTTTCAAATGGAACGCCCTGTATATTTTTACGCCATGCGATGTAGAATTGAATTCTTTATCGAAAAGCTGTAAGTGTTCCTATGTCAATCGCTTCTTTCAGAATTAGTGATTTTCAGGAGATGTAGTTTTGAATTAGTATTTAATTAATAGTGGGCGGTAAAAAGCACTTTTAATTTTAAGAGATTTTATATAAAAAAAAGCAAAATATAGTATAAGAAAATAAAATTTATTGAATACAAGATAATCAAAAACGAAATGCTGTATGTATTATGTATAACAAAATTATAAGTGTATGTGACGCCCATTCGATTGCAAACACTTTAAGACCCTGTTATACTTCTTCTCTATACAACTTCTATTGTTGTAGCCTGTTCTATTTCTTCAAGATCTACGTTATCAAACGCTTCCCTTACTCGTCGCTCTAATTCTGTTTTGGTCTTTACCGTGTCCGGATACACTAAAGATTTTATATGTCCCCATAAATAAAAATCCAGGGCCGTCAAATCAGGAGATTTTGATGGCCAAGCCTAAGGTCCGTTACGTCCAATGCACCTATCATTAAACATTACACTCAGTAAACCATCTACCTCATAAGAAGAATGTGCTGGTACCCCATCTATTTGGTACCAGCAATCTCTCCGATATAACAGGGTCAACTCGTCGAGAAAATCTGCCACGCATTGCCGCAAAATTACTGTATATCGTTCACTGTTTAAGATGCCATCATAAATTTGAAAATGTATTCTTCCATATATTATTAAACAAAATACATTAAAACTAAATACATTCTGGTAGCCTTCACGAACGAAGTGACGGTTTTGCGGTGCCCAGTAGTGCCAGTTGTGTCTATTAACTATTCTGGTAAATTTGGATTCATCGGTCCAAATAATTTTTTGTAGAAACTGTTGATCTTCCTGGAGCTTTATTAATATTTGTTCGCAAAGAGTAAGACGCGCCTCATCGCCAAGATGTAACGCTTGCATCATGTTAAAGGCGTATGCGTGCATTAAAAGTTTTGATAGAATGCGCTGTATCGATGAATAGAATACACCTATTTCTTTAGCAGCAGCACGTATGGAACTATGAGGGTGGCTGTGGAAATAAGCTAACACCATTATTTCATAATTCTCATCCTCTGTTACAGGTTTTGGCACCTGTTTATTATGCTTCAATTGTCCAGTGCGTAAAAAGTTTTATTGAATTCTTCGGAAATGTGCGCTGTTAATAGGCGGCAAGTGAGGATATCGGTCATTAAATACTTGGCAAGTTCTGCTTACAATCTTATTACATTCTCCGTGAATAAAAACTAAATTTAAAATTTCTATAATTATTAATGGCTTTCCATTTTTGCTGCTGCAATGAACACGACAACATAATCCTTTGATGGGTGGAGACTGTGGCTTGAAAACTATAACAAAAATCAAAAAGAACAAGTGAACAAATCCCTTACCACAAAAATTAAAAGATACAAATCTAAATACGTATTTCGGCAACTAAGTTGCCATCTTCAGTATTTAGATTTGTATGTTTTAATTTTTGTGGTAAGGGATTTGTTCACTTGTACTTTTGGATTTTTGTTACAACATAGATCAAAATAATTTGACAGATCACTTGAGTATAGACTGATATTGTTTAGTAATGCTCCGTAGTCCCCACAGCCTACTGCGTGCCAATTTTCTAATGAAATACTAATTCAAAACTACATTTTCTGAAAATCACTAATTCTAAAAGAAGCGATAGAGATAGGTATAAGAAAACTTGTAGCTTTTCGATAAAGAATTAAATTCTACATCGCATAGTGTAAAAACATACAGGGTATTCCATTTGAGAAAAAAAATAGTTTTAGTACTAAGGAGTTATGCCAAATCAACCCTAGGTTGTGAGACAACCTGTATGATTTTGTTTATTTTTTATGCCTTCGTTAAATAGTAGAGTACCTGTACCCTCCACAATTCACACAAAAACTTTCTATCTTTTACTGTATAGCTGCTACACCACTTTAAATGTTGATAAGAATAACGTTAAAAATAATAATAACCAAGGTTGTTTAATATCGGAGCCCGCAGAAATAGCAAACATGTTTAAAAGTCATTTCACTGTAGCAAAAACAGACAACAATAATTATTCATCTTCGAATCTTCTTCGGGTTACAGGTTCTACTATGTTTCTCTTGCCAACAGACCAGTCTGAGATAGGTAATATTATTGGCGAGGTACCACACAAGCATTCAGCGGGTTTTGATGATGTACCTTGCTTTCTGTTGAAGCATATCTCCAAACAGTTGTTGGCCCCATTGGAATATCTTATTAATCGATGTCTGTCTGAAGGAAAATATCCGGATAATTTAAAAACAAGTAAAATTATTCCAATACACAAAAAAGACGATGCCTCAGATATTCATAATTACAGGCCAATATCTTTACCTTCAGTATTTGCCAAAGTATTTGAAAAAGTAATCAATAGAAGGCTAGTTAACTACTTAAATAAATATAATTTTATTTCGCCTACTCAGTTTAGGTTTATTAGTGGCAAGAACACGGGGTGTGCCATCGAGAGTGTTTTAAGCCAAGTATATCGCAGTTTGGATGGGAGAGACACGGTCACGGGTGTTTTCTTTGATTTGTCGAAAGCTTTTGACACCCTCGACCATGCTGTTTTACTAAATAAATTCCAGTCAGTCGGTATACATGGTGTGGCATTTGAACTTTTTACTTCCTATTTACTTGATAGGAAAACTGTTGTTAGTGTCAAGGGGGAACATCAAAACACAACCAGGGCGTACTACTCTAGACCTATTAATGCATCATACGTCTTTTTTTTCACAAAAATCAAAATAACTCCAAACCGATAACCGATAGCTAAGAAGATGTTTTATAAAATTGGCTTTAGAATTCCCTGTGGAATCTAAATATGCAATCAAAAATATAGGCTTCTATTTATAATATTAAAGTTGGCTATGACTTTCGATGTAACCGGAAGTGCGACATTGATTATGTCACTTTTTCTAACTAGATCATAGCCAACTATGCTTGTCGCCGAAGTTTAAAAATCGATATATCATTGCAAATTCAAGAACTTTTAATGAACAAGTTACGTGAATCACCCTATACAGGGTGGGCCACCAGATACGGCGCGGGCTCTGTATGGAAAAGCATATGATTTCTTGAAATCCTTTTTATTTAGTTGAATGCTAGACCTTTGTATGTACAACTTGAAATTATCTACGTTGGATAGTATCATCAGATATAGAGTGTTCTATTTAAGATAAGAAAGTTAATTTACTACAAAAGTCATCAAACTTAAACAAGCGTTTATGAACACTCAGTATAACTGTGTGACTAAAATTCCACTTCATTTCATTGCTTAGCCTCTTAGCTGAATGGTGAATGTAGGTAGCTGTGTTCAATTTTGGATTACACAATAAAAATGAAACTTACATTTTGTATTGCAATTTCATAAATTTTAAGATATCTCGGAAACCGATGGTTTTAGGAATATGGAGTATTACATAAACTTGCCCTAATTTGGTCTTTAGATTTGAAATATGTCATTATATACACGGTGTTCCATTTAAAAAAAGGTAACTTTGTTATGGATCTTTTTTTTTCGAACACCCTGTATATTTATACACATGTGAGGGAATGTTTAAATATCGAATGTCAAACTAGGTGTTTATACAACAATTTTCAGGTTAGTCTTCTACCATATAACGATAGAGGTGTAGACACCTAGTTCATTATTTAATTAGATTTAAAAAGATTTTTATTGCCTCATAGATGCGAATAATCGCTTACGGCTGCGTCCCAGTAACAAACGTCAAATAAACCATCGCCAATAACGCTCTCTTAATGTCTCGGCAATAAATAGCAATTTATGTTTTCATTGCACCTTCTAATTATGAATCTAATCGTTTTAATAAACATTAAAACGGGATTTATTAAACAGCTTTATCGGGAAATATGAGTCTTTATCGTCACATTAACACCTCCGGTATTGATTACCTGAAAACTGATTGAATTTCATACTATCCGGTTACATCGTAAAAAATGCGGACCGCGTTGTTATACGCATGTATATATACCTTCACCTGAAAGGTTGCGTTATTTATGCCATGGATTTTTCTAATGCTTACGTTGCTATCTTAATGTGCTTTTTTTCAATAATTTATTGCGATGTTTTCTACATCGCAACGTATACGATCAAGTTATTTCTATTACGGCACGGATACAAAAATACATGAAATAAATATCCTTTTTTTCTTTTTCTTTTGCAGATGCCCACATCAGGAATGGATAAGAAAATGGTAAGTTTATATGTACAATATACGTCTGACGTAGATTTCCACCTAAAAAAGCGGATAAATAATGATTCCTCTTCTTTTAATCAGTAAGGATGTAGTGAAAAAGAAACTATTTTATTTCCTCCCGGAAACTTATGTTGTCGGTATTCAATTAACGATGGTAAGATATTTCCCAAGTAACAGTCGTCTACTAACACAAAAAGGGAATATTGCTTTTATTAGTTAATGTTAGATTTGAGCCAATTGCCTAGGTTTAAAATGGATATTTATAAATTGACTTTGGCGTATCTCCTGAAATAGTAATATAATGTAATTATAAAAGCACAAAAGAATCATTTCCTTATTTCAACCTGTGTACCTAATTATATCAAAAACAAGTATTATAAAATGATCAAACAGTTCTTTAATATGAAATATGAATGGTACTTGTTTAGATTACGTGGTTTTATGTGTATTCTTCTTGCATGCTACCTTAACGTTTATCCTTATTAACATAACACGCATAAACTTTCACTAACATATAATGCCTTCTCCATTTCAGAAGTTTGAATCTCGAGCCGCGTAGCGGAGAGAGATTCAAAGTACGAGCATTACAAGTCATTGTGGCACACGATTTTTACAGTATTTTTTCTAATTTGCACATTAATCGCCTCTATTACGTTCCGGCAAGAGTCCCACTAGTACGTTAATATCTCATTAGAGCACAGTGTACAGTAATATTCATATCAGCACTGCGTCGTTGTTTGTTCTAGCTTTATTGCAACATCCAATTGGAAAATAATCTTTACACTTTTAATAGGAAATATTAAAATTACTTTTGCAAAAAAATAGAAACACAAGCTTTATAAATTTTGAATATATCTACAAAATCTCTTAAAATCAACAGCATCTTCAATTTATTACAAAATATCTATAAAAAGAGGTTCTTCCTCAATGCATAACCAGCAATATCTTGCTAGGACACATAGATACATAGTCCCTTGTAGAATTTATACATTTTATAATCCGTTAGTGCATACATTCATGCATATGTTATACGGCACGGTATTGCCCAATAATTCAAATATAAACCCCGATCCTGGAGTGCATTCCGATAAAACTATTCACAAATTGTAATGAACTAGAACGACACGAACGCCACCTAACGTATAAGGCGGACCGCGTATAGTCGTACATATGTATATCCGCAAATGTCAGAGTGTATCGGCATGCGAAGATTTCGCCGCAAATAAATCCATAAGCTCTGAAATGCCTACACGTACTACGTTCAGCGCCGTACATTTCGCGACCGAGCGCATCGCAAAACTTTCGTAATTGCCCATAATGGCCGGTTTACCCCGACAAAAGGATAAATATTTAGATACGGTTCGCACATCTGGCGATCAACTGAATATAAGCGGTGACTCGGTCGGTGCCGCGGAGATCGGAATTTGATTTATTATGTCGTTTTAGAAGGCGTGTATCTATAAAATCGTAGCACGGGGAATAGATGAAAATAGTGGCAGCGCCATAGATCTTCCGAGATCATTATTATAAGTGAGTTAAGAGCGTAGTCTAAATTAATATTACATAAGTTCGGTTCTCCGGTTACGGCGAAATTGGCTCTGTTGCCTAGTTTTGACGGAAAATTCTTCGACGTTGGCATTTTTTTCTTTATAAATAAGTGGCAATAAAAGTACGCATTTACAAAACTAATGGTTGTAACGAATTATTGCACATGTTCAATATTAGTGCCCAATATTTATAGGTAAATACTTACTCTTTTATATACAAGTCGTTTGTGTCAGAGTATAATAAAAATATCATTTATCTAGTTAATAAGGCAGAACTTCAAATTTAAACATATCAAAGTCACAAAATAGTGTATTTTGTTCTTTTTATTTATTACAAGCTAATTGGTAGGACAAAAATGGCAAGCATATTTGTACATGGTTCACTCTCTCGCTGCACTAGATTACCTTATTATTAATAAATGTATAGTAAGATCAAAAAGTCTTTGGCTCGCGATAGCCATGGAATATGAAACCATCTATAGAAATATTTACTTCTACTTCTACAGTCACGCTAATGACATAAGCACAGAACAAAAAATAAAATCTGTTTTAGGTTATCGTAAATAATTCTTTTTTTGTATTATTTGTTAATATTTATAAAGAAAATACAGTATACAAATTTCCAAAAGCACTTTAGTAACTAATCAAAATAATTGGGTTCGTTATAGCAAAAAAAAATTAAATCAATAACATTCAGAGATGTTGAAAATGTCTTCCCTCTTCTTGAATATACAGGTTAACACATCGGCCCATATTATTAAAACTCGAGTTAAAAGATCAGGTGGCACCGAACGACACTTTTCAACAATACGTTGCTGTAATTCCTCTAATATGTAGACAGGGGTTTTAAAAATAGTATTCTTCATCAATGGAATTAAGAAATAGTCTAACGGACTCAAATCACAAGACCTAAGTGGATAACAATCGTCTGATATTAACCTTTCATCATAAAATTGCCTTAAATAATCAATGGTCGCTCCTGTAACATGGGGTCTCGCATTATCTTGCTGAAAGTATCCATTATGAAGCTCATCATCGTGCAATTGATTGATCAAGATTGAAGGATCAAGTATTTGATTGCGATATCTTTCAGCAGTTATGGTTTCCTGGAAAATATTGGCTCAGTTATTCGTATGTGCGATATTGCAACCCAAACACCTATCTTAGACTATGTAAAGAAGCCTTGCGATAAAAATTAAGGTTGTTCTCGCAGCACATATGCACAATCTGTGTATTAATGTTACCATAGAGGTAGAAATAAGATACGTCTGTAAGAAATGTTATGTCGAGGATGTCGTAATCCATATGATCATTATGGTAAGAGGGTTCGTTCTCCCTCTTCAGATAATCTGGTCTCTGATACGTGTTCAAGTTATGTTAAGAATGGTTTGACACGTCCTATTACTTAAATTGGTTTCCTGCGTCAATCTACGTATGGATAAGGTAGGTTCTTCCTGCATACGTTACCTAACTTGATCAATATTATTGTCATTTCTAACACTCAGATCGAATTCTGGCAATTATGTTACCAGTTTCGTCAAAATTGGTCACAGTTCGTTGAATTTTCCGAAAAAAACTCGTTCCATTATGGCGAAATTTGGAAATATCTGACGGAATTCATTTAAACATAAATAAGGCGAATAAAACCAGTTATCATTTTCACCACGATTTCCATTACTGTAATGATTTAATAATAAATACTTTATATTCTGTTTGAAACATTTTGAATAATGCTGCTGACTTTAAAGTTGTCAAGTAAATGTAAAAAAACATTGAAATAAACTATATGTCTATAGCTTGTCAAATCCAAAGCCAACCCTAATCTGAAAAGTTTTTGATTATATGATGTTTTATTGCGCTACAGTTCTCGCTGTATTAGTCCATGATTTTTGATTTTTCGATTGGATTATGTCAGAGGGTGTCCCCTAAGTATAAAACCATGTTTGTGTGTTCCGAAACCGCGAGTGTTAGCCGCCATCTTGAAAAACGCCTTTCTGTAAATACCTCGGAAACGGTGAGTTTTACGTTAAAAATTGTGAGGACCAAAAATCACTGTTTTTCTTTACTTGACGACAACTTTCATTAAGCCAGAACTCAGCAACTATCGATTTAACAAAAAAAAGTTTTATACAAAAATTGTAGAAAATGTTATGCTCTACAACTTCGATTATCACATTATTTTTCGTATTTCCAAAAATTATCCAAATATTTTCCAAAAACAAAAATTTGTCTTTTTAATCGACTATATCTCGGCAAGCATTAACAATAGAGAAAGAAGTTTCAAATAAAAAAGATGGAAAACTGTATCTTCTACAAAAACCGTTCTTACAATGTTTAACGTAAAACTCACTGTTTCCGAGATATTTGCAAAAAGGCGTTTTTTAAGATGGCGGCTAATGCTCGCGGTTTCGGACAACACAAACTTGGTTTTATACTTATGGGACATCGTCTGACATAATCCAATCGAAAAATCAAATAAACTGGATTTTTTACGGAGCGAACCCGTTTTTGGTACAGAAATTCCAGGACTATATGAATGAATTAATTAACGATGTTCAACTATGGTTTATTGTATTAGTTGACAAAAATAAATCTGGAAAGCACAGTATAAACAATAAACTTAACTGTCATCTACAGCGTATCCCAATAACTTGTCTGCAGATGGGTAAATCTTTTATTATTAATTAGATATTCGTTTCTCAAAAAAATATACTTGACAATAAAGTTATGTATCGTCGAACACCTACATTGTATAATAACACTTTAAAAGTATAAAAAATCACTCCAGGAAATTCGGAGGTTGTGCAATTAGTACACTGGATTAGAGATGGGTCGTGTCCGTATGATTATATATGATATATTTGGTACAAATCTTATTTGGGAGTCAGATGGTACGAATCCCAACTGAAAGTTTTCGTATTTCGTATCGACTTTCTCGTATCCGCTTTTTATTATAATAACAAGTTTTTGTTAGCATTTCAGTCAATTCTCTGCATTTGATTCAGTCATAATTTTTTTTATATATCAAATAGAGTTTTTGTAAATTGTATCGGCTTTATTTTGTACATATTTAGGAACATACATAATTTTTCCTGTTCTGATATTTGCCGTCGGCAACTTTTTTTCATATTGTATTAATATGCAATCTATTAACTTGCGTGATATTATGAAGCAAGACATGGATCTGCAGTTTCGGTTAAAGCCCACAGTAGAAACTAATTGCGTTTGTTCTTTAAAAATTGGAACATTAGAGGGTGAGGTAATAACAAAAAATAAAACTATCGATAAAATTGAAGAGAAGATGGCAATTGATTTCTTGATTTAATTTCATCATTAAGAGAAAATGTTTGGCATACATAAAGCGATTTCATGAGATCTACCCGCACAAAGCACTTAACAAAAATAACTATTGAAAAGAATATTTACTACCTACATATTTGTAATCTCTCTACTAAAGAGAAAAAAAAAGAAAATGCAGAAAAATAACGTCTTCATTCAGCGGCTAACATGAATCCAAAAGACAAAGTTGAATTATTTTTTCTTCATGTTGGTGGCTGAAGTCTGCACGATGCGCGCCGAATTTCCAAGAAATCTTAATAAGCCTCTTCCAACTACGGAGTTTTTAAGATACAACTTACAAAAACTAAAAATAACAGTGGTGTGTGCTCAAGGATCCGCAAAAAGCGCAAACACGTTGTCACTGAAGAAAATATGCTTCCATGTAATATGGAAAATCCTCACAAGTCAACGTACAAGATAACAAAATGAGAAGCGTACAAGAACTGCATGGTGATGATTGTGACAGAAAATTGGAATTTTGCAAATGGCGTGCAAGCAGTTTTCTCGAAACTGGTATTCACATTTTCTTGTTCGATAGTTGAATTGACAACGAGGTAAAAATAATATGAAAAATTGTAAGTTACATCGCTGGAAATTTTAAAACTTAAAAAACCGCTACTAAGAGGGAATGAGGACCAAGCTTCGTTTGAAAAATCATTTTGGTTCTGATCGGATCATTTGTCAAATTTATTAAATTCTACCAATTCTTTACTATCTGTTATTTTTTCTGTTTACTATATCTTGCTTTGTGCTCCACCATCCACAATTTTCAATTTGTTATTGTAGGAACATACTATATCAGAATATTTAACTGATAGATATATATCAATTCATAAATAAAACAAACGGTAAGATACAATTGCATTACATGTATACAAAACATTTTAAAATAATCAACGTAATTTTTAATGCTTTTCTAATCTTTTATATCACCAAGATCTGAACAAATCTCGACGTTCCTAAGTATGTAACTCGCTTTCTAGATGATATACTGAGTTAAGCTGTTGTTGTCTGCTGACAATGCGGTATGCAGTTCCTACAACCGAAACCCAAAATGATTTATTATTCATCTCATTCGAATGCGTCCGAGAACAGCGTGCAGCGCAAGTAGCATCCTTCTGTCTTTATCTTTAAATTCACCTTGTCCGCAATAGATCTTTGTCGAGAAACGAAGGGACGTCCAACGCGATATTCAGACGATCAACAGACACGGAGGCATCGAACCGAACTCGTTCCGAAGTGCATACCTACTACATACATGCATTCATACATACTTGCATTGGACGCAGTGCGACGGGCACTAACGCCAGATCGTCTGATAATCGGGCACAAATCATGAACGGACGCATGCAATGATGTATGCACGTACAATTTAGCCCGAGGCCGTAGCGTACGTTTTCGCGATTTATGCATCCATTCGTCGTAGTGCCCGTAGCGCTGCGCGCAACGATAAACCTCATATTCATACAAATCGATTACCATATACAATTTTCTAATTGCGCCGGGTATGGGGAGAGCGCACACCGCGTCTACGTATTTATTAATTAACGCTACATACATATATGGAGATTCGCACCGCGGTGTTGTCCTGAAAATGGAGAAACAAAACTCGCGTACTGGCAGCAGCTACGCAAAGGATGTAGATATATTTGCTTATACCGGGTGTCCAGCCAAAGATGCAACGGTCCCTAGCCGATTTATTATTGTCTTTTTGAAAAAATATTTCAAATAAATGTTGCCTCGAATCATATTCTACGTATGCTAAAATTAGTTTCAGTAATGGCGGACTTCCGGTTGTACCGGAAGTAGATACTAACTTTCTTATTTTAAATGGAACACCCTGTATATTATTGCACTTTTGGATTCCTTGTTAAATTTAAATAACAATATGTTAGGGATACATTGGGGCTAAGTTGTACCGTTTCCGAATTACATGACGTTTTTCGAAAAAAATGACATTTGCAGTGTCTTCGGTGTTTGGAAATACCTCAGGAAATACGAAAGTTAGAAAGATGCGGTTTTCGGTTTTCGCTTAACCATGAAACAGCGCACGTCTTTTATTTTAAAATTTTTGCGTTTAAATTACAGCGTTATTAAATAGGGATCTGTAATTTTCGAACTCTCAAATCATGGATAACTTGATTTTTTTAAATTGAACGGTATAGCAATTTTTACATAAATGGATGTAAAATTTAATTTTCTTTCGATTTTATACGGGTATCATTGTGTCTATCTCCAACGGTTTTGGAGATATTCGCGATTTTTCAGTTTCTCACGATAGATACGTATTGCGAAGCGCCGCCGCTGGCCACCTTCCCCTCGCATTTCACCAGGCTTGGGAATGGCAGCAATAATACTGGCATGCTTAGAAAGTGGCCAACAGAACACAATAGGACCACTAGAAACAAGCAAACATAGCAAAGATAAAAGATAACATAACATTACTGAAATATCAATAAATCGGCACATTTTTCAAACTACATTACTCTATCCAATGTATGGCGTACGTACACTTCGACGGCTACACTTTAAACGCTAATGTTGTCATTGTACAGAGAATTTGTACAACACTATTATATTAAATGTTCAAAATGCTGTCCGTTTTGGGCACTACATAATCGAAATCTCTTTTGCAAACACTTTTGAGCATGTCTGAGTATTTTTGGTGTGACTTCTTGAAACGCTCTTAAAATACGATGGCGCATATCATCAGGGGTTGTTGGTGGCGTCTCATAAAGCTTATTTTTAGTGAAACCCCATGAGAAGAAATCGCACCTTGTAACTGATTTTCATTCGTAAGTACGGAGTTATTGCGGTTCCGTTGTGTATGTGCTACGGATCCAGTACTTACAAATCTACCCAGTAGCGGCAGAAATGCCCTCCTATCTGGATGCTTTCTACATGGGTAATATTGTGCGTGAACTCTTGACGCTAACAAAGCGTTTCTGTAACATTCACCGAGAACGAAAACCATATCTACTAATTCTTCTTGAGTAATCAACATCTTTAATTATCATGTTTCCAAACAGTACTCTGAATGTCAGTTCTGACACTCGGAACACTAATAACGGTTAGATACCTAGTTTGTTTTTCAAGCTTACGTTGACTTTAAAGATGCCGCTTTAGACATCTCAAGTATCTTTTAGACAATTTTGTTTGATTCAAATGGTCCTATTGTGTTCTGTTGGCCATTTTCTAAGCATTCCAGTACTATATTGCTGCCCAAGCCTGGTGAAATGCGAAGGGAATGTGGCCGACGGCGGCGCTTCGCAATACGTATCTATCGTGAGAAACTGAAAAATCGCGAATATCTCCAAAACCGTTGGAGGTAGACACAATGATACCCGTATAAAATCGAAAGAAAATTAAATTTTACATCCATTTATGTAAAAATTGCTATACCGTTCAATTTAAAAATATCAAGTTATCCATGATTTGAGAGTTCGAAAATTACAGATCCCTATTTAATAACGCTGTAATTTAAACGCAACAATTTTAAAATAAAAGACGTGCGCTGTTTCATGGTTAAGCGAAAACCGAAAACCGCATCTTTCTAACTTTCGTATTTCCTGAGGTATTTCCAAACACCGAAGACACTGCAAATGTCATTTTTTTCGAAAAACGTCATGTAATTCGGAAACGGTACAACTTAGCCCCAATGTATCCCTAACATATTGTTATTTAAATTTAACAAGGAATCCAAAAGCGCAATAATATACAGGCTGTTCCATTTAAAATAAGAAAGTTTGTATCTACTTCCGGTACAACCGGAAGTCCGCCATTACTGAAACTAATTTTAGCATACGTAGAATATGATTCGAGGCAACTTTTATTTGAAATTTTTTTTCAAAAAGGCAATAATAAATTGGCTAGGAACCGTTGCATCTTAGGTTGGACACCCGGTATGTATGTATGAGTCTATGTGTATACCGATAATGTAAGTAGAATACACTACTACACAGCCGTAGAAGTTTAGAGCAGCAAGTATGGTACCGTCAACCAAGGGCTACTCTGTCATTCCGGGGTAACTTTGCCTTTAATTTTTTTGTAGTTTTTCCGAAGGCGTTTATTTGTTGTAGGTAATAAACTAATAAAAATTGTGAAAAACTACCAAAAAAGCGCCGGGAACCCTCAACTACCAAAACTATTCCGGAGAAGACATTGAAAAGGCGGTATAGCTGTAAAACAATGGTCTCTCGTAAAAATGAGCGGCTGAATTATTCAAAATTCCACGGGAAACTATAGTGAATAAATATCTTGGTAGGCACATGCAAAAAATGCGCCCGACCAACTTTTATCCGAACAAGAGCAGAAAATTATAACGAGACTCTAGCCAACAGGAGTTTTCCGTTGACCAAGATTGATATACGCATTGTGGTCAAGAAATTCCTTGACAAGCAAATTAGAGTTCGTAGTCAATTTAAGGACAGCTACCCACGCGAAGATTTTATTGATAATTTTATTACAAAGAATCACCTATCAGTGCGCGCATGGCTACAAATATAAAAAAAATCTCAAGCTTCCGTAGACAAAGACGACGTGATGGAGTTTTTCAATAATATCGAGCAGGTTCTTTTAAGTTCGGGTTCTGTAAATATTTCTAATTACGACCAAACAAATTTAGCAGACGATCCTGGTGCTAAAAAATTCATCGTGCCCGGAAGTTTTACAATAGGTAAACGCGTGCAAATTATTATTTATGCTCCTGCATCAGTTCGATGGTTGCTGGAAATACTGCTGACGATATGTTTCCGCCAAATTATAAAAATACCAACTTATATGAAAACTGATGCAGTGGTGGTCCTCCTGGAACAGTGTTTCAGGGTGGTTCGACGTGAACTTATGTGAAATTTAATTTTTTAGAGTGCTGTTGTCCCACGTTAAAGAAACACGAGGATCAGGGATCAAAACATTCGTAATTGACGATAACTTAGCTAGTCCCTTTTCCCCTGACATTACCAAGGCAGCTAAATAGCACAATATCTATGCATATTCATTTCCAGCCAATGCTACACACCTACTACAGCCATTAGATGTAGCAGCCTTTGCTCCCTTAGAACGAAAATGGCGCGAAATTTTAGAAAGATGGCGGAAATAAAACCGGTACTCAAACAAGCTCCCCAAGGAGCAATTTCCTACAGTACTATCAACACTCTGGGCTCACATACAAGACAAGGCAAAGAAAAACTTACAATCTGTCTTGAGAGCCACAGATTTGCACCATATGGACCCAAGTGAAATTGTTAAAAGAATTCCTGAGGCTTTGCCCAACAATAAAGATACTTCCAGCCTTATGGAACTATTGAGAGAAATGCGGGGTATATCTCAGTAGCAAAGGAAAAGAAAAAGTGGCAAAAAGTTCATGCCTGGAAAAGAGATGAGGGCAGCCACATCCATTTCTCTGGAAAATAGTGGAAATGTATCTAACGCAAACAAATATTCGTCCCATCTAGTTAATTTAGCTGAAAGCGACGGTGTTAATCCCGATGTATAAATATTACATACACGGTCTTGATGATACAAAAATGGGCCGTAAGGGCAGAAAATTAAATGTTTAAATTAAATTTTTAGTTAAACTCGTTTTGTCTGAGTTACCATTGTTTATTGTTGTTTGTTGTTCTTGGAGTTCTAATTTTCTTTTCTTGAAATTATCGTTGCTTTATGTTCCTTCTTTTTAAAAAATATATTTTTTTTTAAATTCTTGCTTTTTACCGAAATTTTTAAAGAAAATCGATAAGATTGCAAAAAAATAGTTTCAAATGTTGCATTTTGTATTCCTAATGTCAAATTGGAGTTACTTTGTCAGATCATCGCAAAAACACTCAGTTAGAGGTGGCTTTCTGATGAGTGACAAAGTTGCCCCAGAACAGGGGTAACTTTGTGTTATTTTTGTTTATTGTAAACTACGCCAATCTCACCGCGATAGTCTATTTATTTCAGCATAGTTATTTTGAACTGTTTATCTTATAAATATCAAATTTTTTTTTTAGAAAATGTCTCTAAAACGTGTCAAAGTTGCCCCAGTTGACGGTATCTGCTGGAAAACGAAACTTCAAGAAATGGAGAATCTATAAAATAAGAAGTTAAACAATTCGAATTTGTTATGGAATGAATAAAACCTTTACAAAGCTGTAATAAGATTTATTAATACTTATTAATCACATAATTACAAATAATAGGAGCGTCTGCAAAATTAGGAGACTACACACTTCGGAACAGCTTACCACAAACTTCACTGGACTGGACGCAGGTTTCAATAGCAAAACTACCATCATCTGCTTTGCTATTTAAACCTGCGTCCAGTACAATAAAATTTGTGCCAAGGTGATAGTGTACTGTTATCAGTGCCACATTTTTGAGTATTTTTGTCAAAATTAGAAAAATGTTAAAGACAAAGTTAAGCTCATTGTTAGCAAAATACAAACTTAGGATGCTGCTCCCTTTTAACCAGCACAGCGACTTTTGCAACGTTGAACATACTCTGCTCTGTATTGAAATTTAATTAGCCGGTTGCTAATTAAGGTATGTAAATTGAGGTCTTAGATTACAAGCGGCGAATTTTTTGGCTTCAAGTCAGAGTGCAAAAGTGTAATGAGCATTTTTCCCAAAATGATTATTATACACTACACAACCAAACCCTTTTTTTTTTTTTTGTTTTTGCTTTCATGGGCAGGTTTAACCCCATGAGGCAGCTCGGCCTTAAGACCTATTGTGCCCCCATGATGTCTTAACCCTCTCGACCAACCAAACCCTTACTCAAGACGACCAGGAATTGGTCGACATCTACTCACGATAATCGATTTTTGAGTTTTTGACATGGATTCTTGACTTCAAGAAACCCCACAAAATGAAGTCTAGAACCGTTAAATCGGAAGATTTTGCCGGCCAGTGCAAATCACCAAAACGAGAGATTAGGCGACCCGGAAATGCAACCCTCAGAATTTTGGTTGTGGCTCGTGCAGTATGCGCCGTTGCTCCATCCTGTTGTTACCACATGTCCTCGTTCAGTCGATGAAGGAGAAAGTCGTTGAGCATGGCTCTGTAGCGTTCGCTGTTCACAGAAGTTGTTTGGCCTGCAGGGTTTTCGAAAAAATAAGGTCACACCATAGTAGCTTTGAGTAGGTGTAATGGCTCTTCGTGTGTTATGCGCCGATTTTCGTTGGCCCAGAAGCGATAATTCTGCTTATTCACGTATCCACAAAGATGGAAATGGGCCTGGTCGCTCATGATGATTTTCCATGAAAAGTTGTCTTCCTCGTGGTTGTGATTCAGGATGGCTTGACCGTAGATTACACGCGCTTGGCGGTCAACGGCTAGCGGCTGATGCACTGTCTGCACATTATAAGGGAACATTTTCAAGTCTATCACCAAAATTCGCTGTAAAGACCGCCGATTGATGCCCAATTGTGTGGCATGTCGTCCGGTCGATACTCCGGGGCCTTCTGCGACATCTTCAGCCACAGCCGCGATATTCTCATCAGAACGGCTGCTCCGGGGCCGTCCAAAGCTGACAGCATCTCGTGTTGTCCCATACTCTTCTAGACGGGCGGCTAAACGCCGTAGCGTTTACCCAGTTGGTGTCGGACGACCAGGAAATCTACATCTAAATTCACGCTGCGCCAACACCACCGACGAAAAATTACGCAAAAAAATCGAAACAATAATTCCGCGTTCTTGAGGAGTATAGCAATTCGTGTCTTATTGACGCGTATTTTGTTTCTGTTTACTTCACAAATGTCAAAGCAGAACTGACATTTACCGCCATTTGCAAAAATTATGGCATCTTCCGATAGGATGATGACTTTTGCGCCACCTAGTATATCCACATAAAATTTTAACCATATTACTTATCGGAATGTGAAAAGAGTTTCTATTTGTTTTCACTTTTTAATTTGTTAATACAAGTTTCTCATTTAGGAATACGTCTATTATAACTATTTTATACAAAAATACTTTTTTTTATATATCTAAAATTACTCATAACTTTTCAAATACACCGTAGAACAAGGACACATGTTAAGTGTCTAACAAACAATCAGTGAATTACATAACTTGGTAAGAAAAAACGTGCACTAATGTGATGCTTTTATTGGAAAACATTTATTTTGCAGTGGGACAGATAACAAAAACAAAATCGTTGAATTAATTGACAACTAATGAAATAAATAAAGTCAAATTTTACACGCAAAGATTTATCTACTTCTCCGGATATTATATTAGCTGTAGATTACATTCAAATTAATAGAGTTATGCGTGTAAATTCTTTCGTGCTGTTAAATTTCATGTTTTATACACACGCGGATAAGTTTTTTTTTCGTGCTCCCTGGCAGGCGATATTTTCTCTCCGCACTTATCAATTAAATAGTGTGGACAACGTAATTTTTATTAATTAATGTTGCCTCGAAAGCGATATTTTATTGTGCCACCAAATACGGAATTACAAATGTCAACTGCGGGCTATCTGCCAGACAGGCAACAGCGTACGTTCCACTTTCTTATGATCTTAGTGCGCGGTAGAACAGGAATAGCCGTGTAATTAGTCGGCTGGCGCATAAAATTGTACAACGCTCTATATTAGATAAGGAATTGTCGATGAAAGAGTTTAAAAAGCAATTATGTGTTGGTAGTGCGTGTATTGAAATTTAAATTAGCCGCTTGCTAATTAAGGTATGTAAATTGAGATCTTAGATTACAAGCGGACTAGGAAAAAGAGTGTCACAGAGTGCATTAAAAGCCTGTTACGCTTATCTAATATGCACGTATGTATTCAGAGAGTACTGTTAACTGCAATAAGAGCCAAAGTATCTGCTTGTCTCTTATAGGTGCTTCTTATTATATGCGTTTGTTAGTTACGGTACATCATAGCTTTTCCCAGTTCTTTTTTCTTTATTTACATTTAAACAGCTAGTGCATTCTATTTCTACAAAGTTCATTTTTTCTCGATTCTGTTATACCTGGAGAAAAGTTGCCAGGTGTGGATTGCAGTGGCGGTTCGTCACTTTTCGCGCAGAGGAGGCTAACTCTTCCCGGTCAATAAATTATATTTTTATACCTACTACTGTAATATTGGAAATATAGAATAAAAAAACTAATATAAAAAGACATCAAAATAAAATAGTTATATTCTATTTCACTATCACCTGAACAGAATTATAGATCAAAAATGTAAGGTGAAGTAACCGATTTGGAGGGTGATGCTGCAATTGCTAAGATGTCATCTAATTCCTGTGGTTGTGACGAAATAAGTTTAAAAATGATTTTGTACTGTCGTCCTCTTCTAATACCCATTCTTACACATGTATTTAATTTTTGTTTGATGCATTCTGTTTTTCCTACAATGTGGAAGCAGGCACGTGTGATTCCGGTACCAAAAAATAATAATCCGGCGGCTTACTCTGATCTAAGGCCTATCAGTTTGTTGCCCGTTCTGTCGAAGGTTTTGGAGAGACTTATGGAAGTTGCAGTGTCACATTAATAATAATAATATACTACCGACTACTCAGTCCGGTTTCAGAGCTGGATATAGTTGTGCTACAGCTTTATCCAAGATAACAAATGATATTGTTTCAGCCACTGATCTGGGTAATATTACATTCTTGGTGCTGTTGGACTTCTCTAGGGCTTTTGATATAATCAATCATCCTTTACTGTTACCTATATTGCATTATATCGGTTTGGGTCCTAGTGCAGTTCAACTTCTCTCAAGTTATTTGGAACGTAGAAGTCAACAAGTACATACTAATAAGGGTGCTTAAGACCTCATATTCTTAACGTCAGGCGTTCCACAGGGTTCTTATTTGAGTCCCCTGTTGTATGCAGTTTATACACATTTTTTCCATATATTCTTCTGTTCTTATCATTTCTATGCTGACGATACTCAGCTTTATGCATCGTTTTCTCTTTCTGAGATCGGTGCAGCTATTGATGCAATTAATAGGGACTTTCAGATTTCGGCTATTTCGCGACGTCATTGTTTGAGTCTTAATAAAAATAAGTGTTGTTTTATGGTGTTTGGTAGTTCATTAAATAGAACACGTAGTAATGATTTCATTAAGCTTCGAATGGATGGAACGGAGCTAACTCGGAAGGATTCTGCGAGAAATTTGGGTCTAATTGTTGACAGTGAAACGCGGTATAGTGACAACACTACTACTAATACTAAACGGGCATATATGAATTTAAAACTGATTTATCCTCATACGTATATTTTAAACACTTGCAATAAGAAACTATTATGTGATACTTTAGTGTAATCGCATTTTAACTATTGCGATTCAGAATATGGGCTTGGATTCTATTGATAAGCATAGGAAACAGGTAGTTCAGGACTCGTGTCTGAGGTTTATCTTTGGTATACGCATATGGGCTCGTATTTCTCATAAGTCGGCTGATTTGTCGTGGTTAAATATGAGTAATCGCAGAAAACTGCACTTCTTATGCTTCATTTATAAAATCTTATTACTAAGCCTCTTTGAGTTGACATAATAAAATAATACATATTAATAAGCAGTACCAGATATTAAAAGATTTTTCTTATTTTGTTCAAAGAATAAATGTAGAAAGCAGTCTGTAGCAATCACACGTTCGGCAATAAGCCGTATAAAGTGGCTAGTCTTTTTCAAAGTTAGAGCATCCGAAACAATACACAGGGCACTGTTTTCCACGCAGTGGTGTTGCAATATTGGCAGTTCATGGAGCTGTTCTCACGACATAAAAGCGACATGGGGACTGGAAAAGTACTTTAGTTGCTGAAGGTTATATTGAAGTTTCTCTAAAAGCAACTATTGTGGTAACAAGTCAACTTGATGGCTGAACAGAACGGATTTTTTATTGGCCCTACGGCCATCGAGAAACACGATGCATGCATAGTCGAGAAAACAATTACAAATACATCTAACCAAAATCTTCAAATGAAGCTGAACATTGGCTGTTCACCCAATGCAAATATATACTTAACTTATTGTTAGCTTCCAGAAAATATCAAGTAAATCAAGGTATTTTACAAAAAGAAGATTCAGAATTGTCACATATACTATGTTGCTACATATAAGGTTGTTCAAAAGACAAAAAGCAGCATTTATGATTGCAAAACTACTGTTGGAAATTGCAGAGACATCGATACAAATTATATTCCATCGTCAACGATATTACGCCATAAGTTAGTAACGATGAACGTTATTATTTGCTGCAGACAGTTTCTTATCCATCTAAATCCGCTATTTTACTTTGAAAATATTCCATTAACTTTATTTGGTAGAATTAAAAACATAAAGTATATAAATAATTCATTCTTGCCGCGAGCGCCATTACATTGAAATTACTCCGAGGATTTGTTATCCACGACGATGATAATGATAGGAATTTCCATTTGATATTATATTAAGTAGTATACGCCGTTCGATAATTTACCATATATAGAACGGATTTAACCGGCAATGGATATTACAGGCGGGGAAATTAATTCATAGATGCGAGTTCTTAAAGTAACGTCAACTTAAAAGGCTTTAGTATTCCGTAAGAGCCTCCTCTTGTCCTGCGATCGTCCTCGTATCGCTATCGTCGTAATTATAATCGTTGCCGGTAAGTAAAAAAAGACAGGAGGTCAACTAAATATGCTCCTCCGTACATCATAAACTGATGCAACCGATCGACGGCTCGGCTCTCGTCCATAAATAACAGGAGCATAACAATAAAAATAATCATTATTGCCGCGGTGATGTATTTCCGATTGACGAAACGACCGGCGATGATAAAACTCCTGCACAAAACGGTCTTCCTACGGTAGAAGTCATAACCGCTCTTCTATATGGAAGCGCTTTGCTCTCAGCGTCGGTTGCCGTGTCGCGTTCTGATTTATCCCCGGAGAATTCTCACGGGAGCGCTCATCTCCGCTCTTCGTCCGTAACTATACCGGACTTCTTTTCTCTATAGATATGATTTAAGCTTTGCACATTCCGATGAACTTGTATGTCGCTAGAGGACATAGGAACAACCGACGAAGCGACTGACTGCAAATCCCGCCAATCGGATTATACTCACCAAGAGTTTTTACACGTACCTACACTCATTGTCAGAAAAGTTAAAGCGTTGTTGAATTAAAACGATATTTGTTATTTAGCCCGAAGAATGACAATACATAACTTTTACTAAACATTTACAAAAAGAAATTCCTCTATTGTGTGTGTACCTCTGCTTGATATTTTTTTGCAGTTTGTGGTATTCTAATAGTGTTCCTAAAAATTCTAAAATACTCTCATTTTCCACATAAAAACGTTTTATTATTGAATATATCCATATCAGCCGTCCAAAAAAATCCATTATTCTTTATCTTTGTGTAAATATACAATTTTTACCAAAGGCAAATTTAAGTTTAAAAAAAAAAATATTGTCTGATACATTTTAAGTTTGTAGTAAAGAACGCAATATTGTTATTACTGAACTATGTATAAGAAAATACCTTTGACACATTATAATGTGTATAAAACACACAAATAGTCAGTTGATTAGTTTGGTCAGCCGATGGTGACCAAACTAATCAACAACACTATAAAAACCGGACAATGCCCCACTAAGTTAAAAAAGTCTATAATTAATACCTATATATAAAACTGGAAACATACTACCCGAAAATTATAGACCAATATGTTTACTATCGACTTTGAATAAAATACTGGAGAAAAACATACAAGTACAATTAAGTGAATATCTGGCGAAGAATATGTATGTATGTATGTGTGATATTAGGGTGATAGTACACTGCGACCTAAAAGATCTCTTGTGTCCCCTCTTCTCGCTGTATTTACAGCTGGCCGTCCAGTTTTAGCTTGCCTCATTCCCTGGAGATTCTCCCAGTATTTGGATTTTCTCTGCTCTACTTCATTTTTCAGTTTCTCCAGTGTTATGCTGCTACTTATCCCACAAAAAGGTTTCGGGCCCTACAAAAGGTGTTCTAGCACCTCTCTTAGCGAGATTGGCGAAGAATAATATAATACACAAACGACAATACGCTTTTCAGAAAAATTCAGGGACAACGTCAGCCGCAATTGATAAAAACCAAAGTAGCAGAAAATAGCACTGTCATTATGATCCTAATTGATATGAAAAAGGCATTTGACACCATTTCAAAGCCAAAATTAACAGAAAAATTAGATAACTTAGGCATAAAAAATACAGAGAAACAACTAATACAAACATATTTGTCAAACAGAATCCAGACCACAAACACTAATAACTCTGAAAGCGACCAACTAACAGCAGAATGTGGAATCCCACAGCGTGGAAACCTACCACCCATTCTGTATATAATGTATACAAATGATATATTCACTGCCAAAACATACAGAAAAATGTATGCATACGCGGACGACATACGCTTAGTCAACTCAAATCAAAATGATCAGAAACTACAACAATACATAGACAAGGACATTACAAAAATAGAGGAATGGTGTTTGAACAACCTCATAACAATAAACGAAAGTAAAACAAAATATATAGTTTTTACAAAAAGACGACTAACCTCTACTTTTAATATCAGAATCACAAAGCAAATCATTCAGGGAACCACTCAAGTAAAATACCTAGGATTAACGATACAAAAAAAAACCTAAAATGGGATGGACACGTCAAAGACCTCACGAAGAAAAACACTAGAACCATAGCAGGCATAACCAAAATAAGAAGGCTAATGCCTGAACATATGAAAAAATTACTGTATCATGCTCTTTTCACATCCCATATGAGCTACATGATAAATGCATAGAGTGACACTACGAAACGTGATATAGACAAATTGCAAAGTCAGCAAAATAAGATTTTGAAGATATTACATAGATTAGACAAAAGAAAAACACCTACACTAGAAGTTTACGGAAGAACGCAAGAACTAAATATAAGACAACTAACCATCTTAAAAAATTTAATTCTTATACACAAGATAAAAAATGGATTAACAAAAACAGTAAACTAAAAAACAACAGAGAAATACATAACCATAACACAAAAAGACACTCACATGAAAGAACTGAAAGAATAGTCAGCAATATGTATAAAAAAATCCCAAACACAGAAGCAATCAAACATTATAATAATCTACACACAGAGAGATTAAAAAATTAAAACACGCACAGTTTAAAAAAGAAATCAAAAAAAGAATCCTGACAGACAATAACCGTTAAGCAGAGAAAAACCAAAAACCAAAAGACCACAGCGCCCTCAATACCGATAGTCCGGGACGGAACCACCAGTTCCATCATCTCGAGGCGAGGAAGAAAGCGTGAATACCATACATACGTACATTTTACAACGCCATTGTTATTTGTTTGTTGTATATTTGCTGTTGTTTCTATTGGTATGTAAATAAATTATTAACATTGAAAAAAAAAACATGATTTTCCTGACATAAAATTTAGTTTGATGCTTGCTTTAGGTCGAGTTATATCAAAGATGCATTTGCTAAAAGTTTCGCACGTTCGATTTGTAAAATTCCGAAATTTTAAAGTGATACATATATTATCAAACTATTTGCTATGTAGGTAATATTCTTTTTATCCCTTATCCCAAAACGGTTCTATAAAACAGAATAGGTTGATGTGCGTTTTCGGGCACTACTCGATTTCTGATAATATCGGTTTTCGGGTAATACTCGATTTCAGGCAATACCCGATTTCGGGTAAAGCTCTAATTAGGGTAAAACTCGACTTCGGGTAATACCCGTTTCGGGTAATACTCGATTTCGAGTACCCGGTTCTAGGATCGAATACGCGGGTAGCTCGAAACCCGGTAATTCAGAGAACGGGTACCCGATTCCGGAAAAGGCGAGTTTCGACAGCACTACTCATAACTACCTGTATTACTCAATACTCTACGCAAAACTGCAAAATGTTTATCTCAAACTTCGTTCATTTAACGTACACTGAGAGAAATAGATAGTACTCTTTAACATAAATATAGTATACTTTAATATATTTTATAGCTCCTATAGGGACAATCATATTTTATATTACCGGTGACAATATCTGTATAGTAAATATCTGTGAATACTTTTTATTAACTCGTATGGTAAAGTGTACTATATTTGTATTATTAATTTGAGCATACATGTTAGTAAATGTGAAAAAAATGTCTAGTAGCGCTGACTATATTTGATAATAACTGTTAACAATGAAAACTATAATAAATATAGTTTAATAATTTTTAATTATAATTAATTAATATAATTTGATTAGCCGGTGACAGTCGGGCGAATTGCCGTCGTATCGGGCAGGATTGCGGGAATCAGACCGGCCCGTGTACTGTAGAGTACTACCGGTATTGAAGCGCCTCGTAATTCTCGTCTGTGGGCGATTGTCCGCAGTACTTTTTACACGACGTTAACCATGTATAAGCATCATATAGATATTACGCAGCCACATTTACCGATCACAATTTACATTGAGTACGAATTTCAAAGATTATGAAACAAGCGTAGCGCCATCTTTACGACAAAAGCTGTAGTATCACATATTTATGTAGCTAAACCAATTATGAGTATTATGATATTCCTACTATATAGATATAAAACTATACAGCATTCATTTCATTCCATCTCATTATTAATGCCGTTTTCAATAATCAAAGTAAGGTGACTGTTGCAAGCACCTAACCTAACCTAAATAAACACAACACAGTAAATTTGCTACACCTGTTATTATAACTGTCTTCACTACATTATATGCAATTTATTATATTCACTTGTTGTAAAATATTGTAAAACATTTCACTATATTTTGTAGAAGATTGTCACACAATATTTTTAAACAATTTTATTGCTTTTTTTGTAACCGTGATATAGGAAAATGCAACGCCGTTGTTCTAAAATTTTGCACAATAGTAGGAATTCTTACTACAATTTCCGTCAAACAGTGAAGTGTAAATATTACAACATGGATTTTTCTCTGTGCAGACACAAACATGCACCGACACGAATACGTACACCTGTATCACACGTACATAACACGTGTGAGTGGCAATACAGCTTATTGGTCGATTTCTTCGGTAAAGATCGACAATGAATAGAGCAAGGGGTGGGAAGAGCGTTACGAACATTTATGTTAGAAATTGAATATGCATCGAATACCTGGTAACATCCAGATTTTACCTCTTACTGTAAGCATGGTAACATCTGGTTATTTTACTCTTAATACCCCACATATTGTCGTTTTGACAATAATTATGTTACTAATTAACATAAAGAGATTTACTATCTAATTTCTACAATCCATTTTTCTCAGTGTAGCAAATGAATGACGAATTGAAGACTAATAAACCGGGTTATCGATCACTACTAGTGCGAGCGAGAGATAATGATTGCAACAAGCGTAGTAGTACTCATTAACGGGAATTCGCCCAATGCATTGTGAATTTTAGTATTTACTTACTAATTTGCGACAGTTGGTGGCGGAGATTCCCCTTCGTGGCTCGTTTTAAACCCCTCAAAATTCGCATCTGTAATCTCGCTCTTGCGGTACTGGAAATTAGCCCGAAATTTCGCGAAACTGCGGTAACGATATAACAATATTGCAAGCTCTAATTCTGATAACTTTGAGCTGATTACATAGGTCCGTACTCGCTCATTTTCTGCTTTTCAACACCTATTGGAATAATATTTTTCAGATACATATAGTTCTTTTCAAGATAGAAGCAAGTAACATTTTAAGCCTGTAATGATTTTATTGCATCTTATGTGGGGATAATTACCTGCCCGCCTCACTACCCTTTCAGTGAGGCGCGCAGGTAATTATCCCACGGGTTGCCTGCTTGCAGCATATGAATGCAGGGGCCGGATTGAGTATAAATTACGGCACTATAAGGTAATAGTAAAACGCAATTTTAATTTTAAATATATATAATAAATAATATACATTAGGTTTATTTACAAAAAATAATAAGTTAGATATATGAAGCTTAACAATTAGTTGGTAATGCACAATAAAATTGGAAGTCATGTTTATATAAACTGAGACCGTGGCAGTATTATACGATATACTTAATATACACCGTATTTCACAAATCATCATCTGATGTGATTGAGTCGTCTTGGAAATCGATATCTGTGTCCGACTCTGAATTGTATTGCAAGTTTATAATTAAAGGTGGTACTATATTATACATATCCATGTATTCGTTTTCTTTTGGTCTTGCGTGTTTAACGGCATTTTTCCAATTATCAGCAGTTATATGTTCCATCGCATTTTTATGTGTGTTATAGTGCTTTCACTAAATTTAGGCGTTTGATTTGTTCGCCTTATGGTATTTTTAAGTTGGGCCCATATCAATTCAATTGCATTGAAAATACAATGGTACGGCGGTAAACGTAAAATTGTATGTCCTGCTTCTTTGGCTCTATTATCCACATAATAATCCTTCAAATATTCTTTTGTATTCATCACTTCTAATAATTGGTTTTTTGTATAATGCTCCTCAAAATATAAATTATTTGCTTCTAAAAATTCTTTAATATCTTTCTTATTATTACTTTTTGTAGGAACTTTATTTTGCTGTCGTGAATGATACGGGGCGTTGTCCATTACTATCACACTACTTTCTGGTAAATTTGGCAGTAAAGTATTACAAAACCATTCTTCAAATAAGGATGAAGTCATGTCCTCATGGTAATCCAAGCTAGAGCATTTTACAGTTTTTGCAGATAATAGCGGCTGCGCGATCCATCCTTTCTCTGATCCAGCGTGGAGAATAATTATTCTCTTCCCTCTCGAAACCGGCGCGTCCAACTGACACGTGCCTGAATTATCTACCCGACCTTTGCAAATAGTGTCGTGGGTATCATACCACGTTTCATCTAAATAACATATAAATCGCCCTTTCTGTCTATATTTTTTTATTGCCATCAAGTATTCGTACCGCATTTTCTGCAACCTCGAACTTTCCATAATTGTGCGGCGTTTATCTATAGTACAAAATTTAAAACCCGCTTTTTTTAACGTCCGCCACAAGGTTGTTTTAGAACATTGAATATCAATACTTTCATCATTAATTTTTTTATGTAAGGACTCAATTGTAGGTACAACATTGTCGCTATACATGCAATATACTTGTTGCCTAATAATATCAATTTCATACTCTTTAATTTTCCTCGGTGCTCCTTTGTCACTTCTTTGCTTTCGAGGCTCTGCGTTATTTTTAATTGCCTTGTATATTGTTCCAATAGGCACTTTGGTTAATTGCGACGTTCGTTGAATGTTCTTGGTTTGTCCTTCGTTATTTTCTTCCATATGAGTATTATAGATATTGAGAAGTATCTGCTTTGCATCTTGTGATAAATATTTTCTCTTCCGTGCTCCAATTTCATCATCACTATGCACATCACAATCACTAACACACTCAGCAAAAGGTTGCCACATGTTCGTGAAAATTCAAATAAGTATACAGCAATAAATGTTAACAACAAATGATAAGTAAACTAAATATTACATGTATATATACCTACCCCCAAGTAATTTCTTTTATTTTACCACTACACAGAAAAAAATAAAGTAGTACCATTAACAATAATTACAATAGATGACTGAATATTAGTTGAAGTATTATTGCAAATATATCATTTATCAAGACTAATTGTTTAATTGTTTATTTAGGTTTTCCATTTTATTTTACTCTGTGTATAGATCTCATCGGTTTGTTTCCGTAAAACATAATCAGATTAAAATTAAAATTACATTAAATAATAATGTAATTTTAATAATATAGTAAGTTATATTCATACGAAAGGCAGTACGCAGCGGCAGTATTACGGGCCGCTTAATCCAATTATCTTTTACGCAAACAAACCGATGAGATCTATACATATATGACTTACTATATTATTAAAATTAAAATTATATTATTATTTAATGGAGCCGTAATTCATAGTTAATACGGCCCGGCGATTCATATAGTGTAAGCAGGTAAACAGTACCCTTCTCAAAGAGTATTACTACAGGAGGTGCAATAAAAGCATTAAGGATTTAAAAGTTAGTTTCTTATAATTTAAAAACCACTATACATCCAAACGATGTACTCTCTTAACAGATCAATAAAATTCTGCACAAACATTGATAATTCTACAACTGGCAATAATAGCGGATTATAGTTAGTATGCACGGTATTTCCTTTCTTTGTAATTTAAATTTTATCAATTAACTCAGCGAATCGTGCTTTACACAACGTCCGCTCAGTTTCTACCTTAAAATTAAAATGCAGTAACCATACACTCTACCAATCGCTTAATTGAAAAGCACCTAATTCCCTCCCATATCGTAATGAACGTTTAAACTCGGCATCTTATGTCGATAATTTATAGTACCTATACCTTGTATTGCGTTTACACTTATCGATTCAATCGACTGTCGCTTCTGCTAATGCACGCTGTGTGCATGCGGATACAATTCGAATGGTTAAAATAATTGTTTTCTGACCTATTTACATTTGCGTTGCCGCCTCAACATACATAAATTAACAAGTTATTAAATTGAACGCTATTTATTTGGCCTTCCACGGGAAAGAAATCGAACGATTCTTTATTCGTTTCCCAATTAGAATGGTGATAATGCTTTGGTTTCATTTAGAATAAGCATCACTTAATAAAAGTCTGTTTATGGAAATGAGGGAGCTTTTATGTATAATTGCCTCTTTGTGTCTAGATAACTAGAATAAGTTTTGTAATTAACAATTAAAATAAATTGCAATTAAATTGCCAATTAAATAAATTATCATTTTCAGCATTTAGTTATCTTGGCATATACATATCTGTATTGTATGATTTATGAACACAGCAATTAAGGAAGATTTTTTATCCAGAGTTTATCTGTTTATTTTTTTCATCTCAAGAAAGGATTTGCAATTCTTCGAATATGTGTGTACTTTGTTCTGCAACATATTATAATTTATATAGCAAAAAAAAATACCATATATTTTATATAAGATCTAGGTTATACGAGTAAGTTTGTATCGTTTAAAGATTGAAAATCTTTTATTTACGCAATTAAGTGCCAGTGTTTGTAAAACGTTTTCCTCTATGACAAGGAACATTATTAACTCATTAAATACCAATCTTCGCAGCCGCTTGTAAGAAACCAATTCGCTAATGAATGTGTCACGTTTTGTCCTGGCATAACACAAGATAATTAACGCCAAAGTGCCGCTACATATGCAATGGATGTGACGAAGATTATACAATTATACAATTGCAATTGTATTTAAGTACTGCAATTGTGTACAACATGACCATTTTACAATGGGTACATTATTTCTATCAGGGAAAATATAAAAAATACAAGATCGGTATAGAGAAAAAGTTGGAAAGATGAATATAATTAACTAAAAGGATTAAATATATTCCAAATGGTCCGAAATATACGAAAAAAGAAAAGCAGAAAAATCAATCTTCTTTTTTTAACGTATCAGATGTTGAAGATATCAAAAACAAGCATTTTTTACAAACCACAGCTATATAGTACTGGCATTAAATTTAAATCAAGTTTGGGCTTAGTGGAACTACTATCAACGTCTGACGAATAATGTGATGAAAACTGAACTATCATCTTTTGAATAAAACGTAAGTAACAACGCGCTTTTGGTAATTTTAACATCGCATCAATCCGATGCACTACTTCAATCTTGATTTTTCTTTGGTTAAGTCTCTAGAGAGGTCATTTAGCTCTGATTGACTAATCAAATGTGGTTCTGCTATAGTTGGATCTTGAAGTACCTCTCCGATCGAAGAACCAAGTTCGCTGCCTTCTTCCATAAACCTCAAAAAATCTGATGGGGTCGGAAATCGTTTCGGTACAGGAATTTCAAAGCAATGACGCAGCTGTATTAATACTGATTGACATATATGACAGAACTTATTTCTTAGAAAAATCACTCATATTTGTCAAACAGAAGTTACAATCATCTACATATATCTTCTATGAATTCACGCTAATGCATCGGTATGCCAAAAGGGTTTTCTTTTATAGTACCATTGCATGAACTCTTCAAATATTTATAACATTTTAAACAACACATTCAGGGCACCCTGGATTTATGTTGATTTTTAATTGCAACACTTAAAATAAGCTTGATAACATTTTTCAAACATCAGTATATAATTGTTTGGGTTATGAGCATAGGGCAAATATATCAACATGGAATGGTCCAGACATAAAAGCAGTATCATATTTTAGAAGTTGTTTCAAAATTCCTTTGGCTTAGTTCTTATATGTATCTTTGTGGCTGTCGTTATTTATAAACTCTTCCAAAGCCACGCAGGTTGCGAACCAATTCAGGTCCAGGCTTCTACAAGCGTCCTCCCGAGAACTCCAATGAACTTGGCTTAATGTTCTCAAAGTCAGATTTTCCTTATTAAAAAATGTCAACAAAAAGTCTTTTATTTGAACATGAGAAAAAGTTACATAAACTTTAAAGAAAGTAAAAAAAATCGGCAGAATTCATCAAAACTCGTTGCTGCTTTAGAGCTGTTTATGTTTACAGAGTGAGCAGCACAGGGTATCAAAATACACAAGTGGTTTTACTCTTTTTACTCTAGCTTGTAAACCAGAGTATTTACCGGCCATGTCCAAACCATTGGCATTAGACTGGCCCCTACAATTTTCAACGTCTAAACCAAATTTGCTCAGCGTTTTGAAAACAACATCTGCTAGGTTATCTCCAGTATGTCCTGAGTTAACTATAAACCACAGAAACCTCTCTTCAGTAGTACAATTTCCGTTCACATAACGTAAAATGAAACTAAGTTCTTGTGAAGAATCAATAATCAAAGAATAGTATTTAACGTTTTAACCCGCTCAATAACTTTTGATGAAACAGACTCTCCCTTAACTTTAGTTAACTCCACGCACACTCTTGAGGACAAGAAGCATGAGGTTAAGTCACTGCAACGGTTACCGTATCGAGCAATGTGTTCAGACAGAAATGGGACGTATTCTGCTACAAGCTTCAGACCATAATAAAATTCCCGTTGTGCATTGACCCAAACATATCCCTAAAAGGCTGGAGGATAACTGTTTATCATTATTTGCTCTATGTTATATATTATAATCGCTCTCAGGTACAAAAACTGCTCTATAGTATAATCCAAATAATAATTCCAAATACAAAATAACAATGTCAGCTTCCAAATGATGTTCCAACGATCTCACAGTAAACTGCCTCAAATGTAATTCTTCAACACCCCAGGATTAGATGAACGGGCACCCCAAATCTCGAAATCACTGGATTCCCATCATATTGGCACTATACACGTAATACTCTCATTCTTGTAAGTAAATTTGAAAACTGTATGGACTTAAATTGTGATAGATATTACAAAATTCTGGATAAATATACGAAAAGCAACCACACTCAGGAAAAACCGAAAAAGAAATTCCCACATTTGTGTTCAACAAACTCAATATCTCCTAGACAAAAAGATCCCGGCAACGATCATAAAAATCGTTTCCAACGATACGACACCATAAAAATCCCTCGTCGAACATTAATCGAAAGACATACACATGCCCTAAAATCCATGGTTACAAGCACTAATTGAATTAGATAGGAAATAAGTAAGTTTTTAGTTTAAATTATTTCGTTGACAAAATAAATAAATATAAATTATACGTTGACAAAATAAATAAATAAATAGACAAAACACATTTACAGAAACAATTTTATAGTCGATATTATGATTCTGTGGGTTTTGTTTAGCATGATACATCGGAAATAACATAGCAATATATTACCTCAAAATTTAAACAAGTTTTTTACCTTGACGCGACGCGACGTCTTAAATACAAAGGAGATGTTTATTTATATTTTCCTTCTTATCAGCTGTTTCCGAGCTGCATTGACCTTTAGCGGTGATGCATTATACAGGTCGTAATAAAAATACATTTATTGCAATATTTAATATTCTTTTTAGGGATTCCTATGTGACTTTTGTTATAATATTATTTTTTAAGTAAGGAACTTTCACGCATCTACACTCCAAAGCCTACGGGTGAATGCAAAAACAGCCTGCATTATTCAAGGATCCAGAAATTTTATTTTGAATTTAAACAACTTCTAACAACAGTACCCACCTCTTTTCTATGCACACCTAACAACTACGAGGCACAGCAGAAGAAAAAATAGTTTTTCTTGGTTTCTACAAATTAACAATTTGGACTTATACTGTTCTTATTGCCATTGATTCAATTGTCTCATTTTATTACACTCTGATAGTACATATTATTATTATTATTAGTTATTGTTTATCTTTCATTATTTTATCAAATAACAAGGACAATTGGTCTTGGAAAGTACCTACATAATAAAAAAGAAATGCAGTTAATGACGCAGTTGTGCCTATTTCTATTCAGTTCGCGTCACGGCTTACTATCTAGCAAGTTATGTGTATTACTTGTCGTCATTTTTTAAAAGGAAAATTGCAATCGGATCGGAATACGTGCCTTCGTGAAAATTCCCCGTTAAGGAGCGCATCAATCGTGCATAGATCAATCAGAGAGGGCATCCGCGCGATAGCCAACTCCGGGCACGTTGACAGAATGCAAAGTGGCAGACGACTTCGCGAATTTATTCTCTCCGTACTCCGTTAAGGACGCTATATTAACTTGTATACGTCCCGAGGCGGCGAGATTTACATTCCGCCTATTTACATGTCTCCTCTCGAAGAATAAGGGGACGCCAACACAACAACACACAACACGCTGCACACTCGCGCGCGCAAACCGTCTTCGTCGACGTTCTGTAACACACGCGGATCGAACGGAACATATTCCCTCATTCGTTCGGCCGCAATATAAAGGCCGATATCGAAGAATAATAATGGATCTTGTATCATGCTGCGGATGTCTTTGTTACCGCGCCGATAATCTAAACGGAACGGTATATACATGTAGATTTGTAGATGCGCTAGAGACAACGCGGTAACTGTTACGGTATCGGGGAAAAATTAGATTTCAATCGTCATGTCGCTTTTGTTCACTCGTAATGATGATGTTATCGATGGTAATGAGCTTGTTATTACCGTGCAAAAAACGAAACTATAAAATTGATAGCATCGTAGCTTGAGATATTTACTAATAATAGGCTTATAATTAAGAACTTGTTTCTCAACTTTCTCTACCTCCGAACTATGCGAGTAGATTGGAGATCAAAGCATGATGTTTATTTAAAAATTAATCATCATCGTCGTCGTCATCATTATTATCATGACTGCGTACAAGCGTCTTAGTATCTGCCTAACTAATTAGGTTAAAACATCAATCATTAACTGAAAATTTGTGGCAGATTACACTCCCAACTTGGAATAACTACTTATGGATATCTAATATGCATCAGTGTAATTATTTAACGCATGAATACAACTCATTACCTATCAATGTTAACTATGACACTATGCGAGTCCTACACCACAAATATTTTTGTTAATCCGTCATTTTAGTTAGGGCCTAAGATAAAATGTGGGTACTGCACGACATAAATGATTTAGTGGAAATAATTAACATGAAAGAGGATAGATGTCGTCAATACTAAACCTCGAGTCGCTCATAATTTATAAGAATGACTTGAAACGAAGCATACCATCATCATTAGTTATGAAAACCGAAACTAAAAATGAGTTATTTATAAAAAAAATTAAATAATAATGATAGAAGCAGATCACTGGTTTAGATCTAATAAACTGCTATTGAAGATACTAAAACGCAAACAAGAAAGAACTTACCAGTAGTGTCCACACACAGAAAACTGCATGCTTACCTTAAATAAATTTATCTTGGATCAAATAAATCTATGTTTTGAATATCCGCAAGACAAAAACTTCTTAAAGCAAGAAAAAAATTGTCTTAACAGCTTAATCCTGATGTAAGAGTTTAGCAGTCTTGGATGAAACTAGTTTTAAACTCCACTTAAGAATATTGTTTACTTGTATTAAAATCATTAGTCTCGGAGCAAAATGTTAAAATTCTTTAATTAAATCACTTTTCATATCATTTTAATAAATAGTAATACTGACTTTAAAATCATAACGCTTTATACAAGGATACATACTAGGTGGGGTGAAAAGTAATCTCCTTGACCGCCAGAATGCGCTGCTACTGCAAAAAAAGTTATGGTGCCTTGAAGTCCGTTCATATTTAGGCAGACATGCCAAATTTCAGTGCGATACTGTATTTAGTTTTGTTTTTACAGCTGATTGTTGTTGACGTGTTTGGCATCATGTTGAGTATGGACAAAAACGATTTTCGTTCTCTCATAAAACATTATTTTTTGAGAGGCAAAACGGCGAAGGAAACAAAAGAAAAGTTGGATAAATATTATGCTCCGTGAGATTACACCGTCAAATATTGGTTTCGAGAGTTTCGTGGTGGCCGCAACTCCACTACCGATCAAGTCCGCAGCGGCAAGATTAGTACTGAGCGCCCACGCCATATTTTGGGCAATATTCTGCATATGAAAAAGTTATCCTGCCGTTGGGTGCCGCGCATGCTCACTCCTGACCAAAAACACGAACGCGAGAGCACTTCGAAAGAGTGTTTGGACTTGCTGATGCGGAATCGGCCGGACCTTTGGCGTCGATTGGCAACTGTTGATGAAACCTGGATCCACTATTACACACCAGAGAACAGAATGAGTGCCCGGCAATGGACTGAAGCCGGCACGAGTGCTCCGAAGCGGCCGAGGGAGGCTCAATGGGTCGGAAAGGTTATGGCGTCGGTTTTCTGGGATTGTCATGGCATACTCTTCGTGGACTACCTCGAAAAAGGAAAAACCATCAACAGCGAGTATTACTGTGCATTATTGGAGCGATTGAAGGCCGAAATCGCTGCAAAACAACCTCACATGAAGCGAAAATGTTGTTTTTGCAAGACAATGCACCGGCGCACAAGAGCATCGCAACCACGGCTAAAATCAATGACTTACGGCTCCAATTGCTGTCGCATCCACCGTATTCGCCCGATTTGGCTCCCTCGGACTGTTATCTCTTCCCAAACCTCAAAAGATGGGTCATCAATAAAAAATTCAGCTCACGCGAGGAAATCATCGACGCCACGGAGGAGTATTTTGCAGACCTTCCGGAAAATTACTTTTCGGACGGGATCAAGAAGTTGGAAAATCGCTGGAATAAGTGTATCGAGCTAAAAGGGCACTATATTGAATAAAATAAAAAAACATTTAAAAAAACAAATTTTTTTCATTCCCAAGGAGGTTACTTTCCACCCCACCTAGTATTTATTTCTATCTAATAAGAAGTACCTATTATTTATATTTCACATAAATAATGCTTGGTTTGAAAAAGTTTTTTTTGGGAACAAGTAGTTTTAACGGTGCCTTACCCCCTACCTCTTTCCGAGATACGCTCAGCTGAGCCAATGTGTGGTATGAATAAAAACGAAGTACATGCTAATATTACAAATGTAAGGATCTACTTCGAAGTAACTGCTCCACAATGAAGCATTTGGTCCGTTCCGGTAGTATTTGCTTATCGTGGAAGTGTTTACTACTCTGTTTGTAGTATCTACTTTTAGTCGGTAGTATATGCTTCAACATGTGTATCATCTATCCCATCATCTCCGTTTGCTAGAGGGCAGGTTATTACAAGTTTATTAGATTTTCTGTTCCATCGTTGTTCTTACACAAAATTGTCAAGACAGCCAGGAATATCATTTAATATATTTTTCGTTGTCAGTTAAATTGTTATAAGTATTAAAGTGGTATTGTATTCCTGGTTTTGCATTCCCCATGAAGAGGAGTCTCGAACGGAAGACAGACAATTAGCATTTGTTATAATGCTAGAAGATTACAAGAAACTTCTGGATAAAAAAAATTACACTTGCCATCAAGTCAGCAAATGACAAAGCCCTTAAAGAATTAATCGATAGTTATAACAAGAATATAAAACAACACTTAGATAATAAACAAATATTAAAAAAAAAGATAATAATATGAAAAGCAAAATAAACAAAATTACGGATATGGAAAAAACAGGAAATAATAATATCAAATTAAATGAGTGGCAACAAAAATTTTATGACCTATGGTACGGAAATGAGTCTTTTATTTATATTTTTGGTATACTATGCTTTGTTTTTCCTATTTAATTTAATTCTATTTAAACATACCTAAGTTTCTTAAAAACAGTTTTATTTGCTGAATGTGTGTCAGCACCCAGGCTCTAATTTTATTTATTTCTGTCAGGAATGTCTTAGCTATTAGGTAAGATACGTTTTCACTATTGAAACTAAAGGAAAAGCAGAATTAATCATAATCGACAAGTTATACCTTATTTTCAGTTTCCGGAATATTTAATGATATAAATTATCACCACTAACGTGTCATCTTGCACTGTATATTTTTCTTCTGCATATCCCATCCATTTTCAAACAGAACTAATCATAGAATGCTTAGTGAAGCTATCGTCAAGCAAATACCACAATTTCTTCTTGAATTCGAAGTATCTGCTGTAAGAAGTCGGTACTTCAATGTGTAATTAATACTTTAGTCATATCCACGAGAGTGCTACTTGGTATAGTAGCTTCTCTATAGTAGCTTAAATTACAAGTATCTACTTTGAAATGTTGTTTCTTCTTAATGTTGAAGTATCTATGTACTATATAGAAAATGTTAATACTTCTAGTATTAGCATGTACTTCGTTTTTATTCATACCACTCAGTATTTTATTGACCTGTTGATTTCATATTTCCCGCACAGTGCCTTTAATTTTAAAGATTTTTTATCGCAATTTTGCAAGAACTATTTTATCTCATGGTGACTTTGGATCTGGCAAGCTATAGTCATATTATTTATTTCTGTTTTTTGACATTTCCTTGACAACTTTCAACCTACCTAGATTGGCACAGGAAACCAATTTAAGTTATGGGACTTGTCAAACCATTCTCGAACATGACTTGAACATGTTTCCGTGTAAAATGCAGATGTATCCAGAGTTACTGCCACCAGATTATCTGAAGATGGTATCGTACTGTACCTGGATAACGACATCCTCGACTTAACATTTTTTACAAACGAATCTTATTTTTACCTCTCTGAATGCATTAATACACAGGTCATGCATATGTGGAACGAGAACAATCCTAATTTTCATCGCGAGACTCCTTTAAGATAGGTGTTTGGGTTGCAATGTCCCGTAAACGAATAATTGGTCAATATTTTTTCAAGAAACCATAACTGTTGAAAGATATCGCACGCAAATATTTGAGCCTTTTATCAATCGATTGCACGATGATGAGCTTCATAATGGATGCTTTCAGTAAGATAATGCGAGACCCCGTGTTGCTCGACCAACCATTGATTATTTATTTATTCCCATTGATGAAGAATACTATTTTTAAAACTCCGGACCACATATTAGAGGAAAATCAAGAACGTATTGTTGTAAAATGCCGTCCGAATAATATGGGCCGACGTATTAACCTGTGTATTCAAGAAGAGGGGATACATTTTCAACATCTTTTATAGTTTTTATACCTAGCTGAATGTTATTAATTTAGTTTTTCTTTTTTTTTTTATTCTAATGAACCTCATTATTTTGATTAGTTATAAACTGTTTTTTGGAAATTTGTGTAGTGTATTTTCTTCATAAATGTTAACAAATAATACAAAAAAGGGCTCATTACCATAACCTAAAACAGATCTTATTTTTTGTTGTGTGCTAATTTAACTATTATATCGCAAACGCTTTCGGAATCTATTGATAACATGGGATAAATTGACGTGATGTACACGGATTTTACCAAAGCTTTTGACCGAATAGATCACGACATTCTATTACAGAAGCTTGAGGCTATTGGGTTCTCTCCATCCATGACTTCTTTTATGCGGTCTTATTTGTGCGACAGGCTGCAGTTTGTCACTTATCATGGTTATGCCTCTAAGCAATTCTCTCCTGCTTCAGGAGTGCCGCAGGGCCAGTAACTTGACACCACTATTATTTTTAATCTACATCAACGATCTTTATAGTGCCATCAGTTGTGGAAAGCTGCTTTTCGCCGACGACCTGAAATTATATAAAGAAATTAACACCGCAGAAGATTGCATTACATTGCAAGGACATATTGACCAGCTTTATGCCTAGTGTCATGACAATAAACTGGAGATAAATGTACAGAAATGTAATATACTTACCTACACCCGTCAATCTCAACCAGTAGTGTGTGACTACCTGTGAGACGGCACATGTATTAACCGAAGCTCGACTGTGAAAGATTTGGGCGTTACTGTCGATTCGAAGTTGTCCTTTTCGGAACATATATCTTACGTTGCGTCGACGTCCCTAAAGGCTTTGGGTTTTGTCATACGTAACTCAAGAAGCTTTACATCTACCGATACAATTACTCAATTGCAGAAATGCTATGTGAGATCAAAATTAGAGTACGCTTCACTAGTATGGTCCCCTATGTACAAAATTCATATTGAGTTTCTCGAGAAAGTACAACGTAGTAAAACGAAAGTAAAATACTTACATTTTAAGCATTATGGAGAATATCCACGTCAGTGCTATGATTATACTATTTTACCCCAGTCACTTAATTTTGATTCACTGGGACACCGCCGCAGATTAACCAGCATCACATTTCTTTACCACTTACTGCATAACAACATCGATGCTCCTAAACTACTAGTAGACTGCCATTTGCGACACCACAGCACGCCGCACGTACGCACACCGCTTTCTATTATCAAACTGCTAGAACTAACATTTTCCAAAGATCCTCTGCCTACTCAATGTGCACAACCTGTAATGAAATTCTTATGGCCGATAAAAGCGTCGGTCTATCTTCCACTCCCCTCCCCATCCTATTAACCAAATATACTCACAGTAATACTACCGCTTAATGCTATATTAATTGCTTCTCACCCTATTTGTTCTTCATTATTACTTATTATGTAATTATAAATACTTTTTGTTGTATATTATAGTTACTTGAAATGCACAGACTGTCTTATCACATTATTATTAATATTGTCCTGTAATTAGATATAGGTACATCTGTTGGGCAAATACATCTATTATTATTATTATTACTAGCCTGACATTAGCGAGAAACAACAAGCAGTAGAAGTAAATAATTCTATAGATGGTTTTACATTCATATCGCGAGCCAAAGACTTTTTGATCTTACTATAGAATAAAACTGTATAGATATTTGGCGTGATACGTCGTATGTCATCCAAGTCAATTGGCTGTGATGAGATTGGCATAGAGCATATTAAACTTTGCTGTCCCCATATTCTTCCATTCATTGCCCACATATTTAACAATTCAATATCTTCTGGCTTCTTTCCAAGTGTTTGGAAGAAGTCGCGTATTATCCCGTTGCCAAAAAATAAGAAACCTGAAGCATACGCTGACTTACGTTCCATTAGCATTTTATGTGTTATGTCCAAGATTTTTGAGAAACTATTAGAAATTCAGATCAGAGATTTCATTAATAATTATAATATTCTTCCGTCTTGCCAATCTGGATTCAGACCTCATCACAGCTGTGCCACTGCATTGTCTTCTGTTGTGGATGATGTTTGCGAGGCTGTTGACTCCGGTAAAATTACAACATTGATTTTGCTAGATTTTTCACGCGCCTTCGACACTGTTAACCATGATTTACTTATTATTATATTAACATCACTAGGTTTCAGTAAGAATGCATCAGAATTAATCAAAAGTTACCTGTCGTTCCGATGTCAAGAGGTAGTTTTGAATAACAAGACTTCCAATACTTTGCCTGTGCGTAGTGGAGTACCTCAGGGATCTGTTCTGTGACCTCTTCTATTCACTCTTTATACATCTAGGCTTCATACGTCCCTTAAGCACTGCTCTTATCACCTCTACGCAGATGATACTCAAATATACTACTCATTTCATCGTGAGAACCTAGTTGCTGCTAATGCTATCATAATCTCTGACCTTGCCAACATTGTCAAAATGTCAACCCAACATTTTCTACACGTCAATAGTAAGAAAACTGCTGTTATTGTTTTTGGTAAGAAGGCTAACATTGACTTTGCTTCACAAAACTTGCATCTTGAAATTAATAATATACCACTGAAGTGTAGCAATACTGTCAGAAACCTTGGGTTGCATATGGATTCAGAACTCCGTTTTAAAGAACACGTCGGGCAGTGCATTAGAAAATCTTATTCTAATTTGAAGAAGCTTTACAGTCATAAAGATTATTTGTCGGTGGATACCAGGAAACTCTTATGTGACGCTTTAGTGCTTTCGCACTTCAACTTGCGATGTTGTTTATGGTCCGTGCCTGAACGTTTGCACGGCATACAGAATACAGAAATTGCAGAATAGTTGTATTAGATTCATATGCGGAATTAAAAAATATGACCATATTTCTCATAAATTTATAACGTTGGGATGGTTTAATATGAAAGAACGGCGTCGGTTCCATATGTATTGCTTTTTCTATAAAATTTTAAACTTCAAAACTCCGCCTTATCTGTATCTAAGAATCAGGTTTCGCACTGATGTGCATAATATCAATATTCGTTTTCCACATGCTATTACGCCACCAGTCCATCGCACCTCTTTCTTCGAAAGATCGTTTAGTTATAACATAGCGCGTCTATACAATGACTTACCTGTTTCATTGCAGAAGTTAAATTTCTCCTCTTTTCGGTCAAGCATAAGGATATTTCTGGGCACCAAGGGCTAGCGCACTCCACGATTTGAGGCAATGCAACATTAATTTTCTGTTTCTTTTTTTTTTTCTCTGTATTGTATTAATTTAGTATGTATGTATGTATGTTTCTCAGTTACATGATAAGATATTATTGCTATTTCTTGTGGGCGGTCGGATTGAAAAGCAGTGTTAACTGAATTCGGCCATTTGTTGCTTCATTTGCAGATATTAAGTTTTTTCTGTTTGTTGATTATTTTTTGTTGTTATGCAGTTGAGGTAATAATAAAGAAATTATTATTATTATTATTATTATTATTAATTATTATTATAAATGTTTCAGTTATTTCCAATAAAATGGCTACTCCAGAAAATGTTTAGGTCAACGAATATTTTATTGACCTACTGTATATCTTTCAACAAATAACTGAAGACGTTAATAACAAAAACAGAAAACAGGCTTAATTTCTGAAAGTATAAAGTTTCGATTGTGTTCTCACTTGTAGGGGAATATTTGATCTCAATTTGATTATTGAGAGCATTTAAAACGATTTAAGTTAGAAAATCAATTCCACCAGAATGGTAGATTAACAGAGTTAGGTTAATTCACGGACGCATATTGAGTAATACGTTATATGCACGTACATCGTAGTTTAAAAATCCATGGTATAGCTCCATATATAATCACTTATGTATGTATACCTTTTATCCTGTAAATCCAATAAATTAAACCCATTGTTGTGGCCGTCCTTCGCTTTTGCCGCGGTAAATTACAACCGCGGAAGGCCGCATTTCTTCTTACACATGCGGAGTACTTAAAGCGTACTTTAGCGTAGCTACATACTTAAATAGGTTCTCCGGTGCGGAGACGCGACCGATACACGAAGCGAGCAGCACCTGGCGTAAAAGAATCCCGATTGTAACCGGTCGGCCCGGACCCCTGCGCTTAATTACATGAAATATCGTCGAATAAGGTATTTACCGGATTCCGAGGGATCGCGGTAGCCGACGCCGAGAGGATCGCGTATTACACAGATACGTAAGACGCAATTGCGATTCGAATTGTTTGCATTTCGCCGTCTCGGTCGGACCGCGACGAGCCGGTCGCGATCCGTTCTTGTTAAATACGCTGTTATTACCGGCTAAAACGGTGCCGTAAACATTGACCGGAGACACTTCGGATCGGGGATCTCTTTACACGCACGCACGGTGTGTTCCGCTTCGTGTATCATTGTTAATGTGACTATTCCGCATTGTTAATCTGGCTGTACCGCCGTACTTATATACGAAAAAGTTATCTCCCGGCATAAATAGCATTCACAATAACGGGAGACCTTAAATTACGAAATAGATAAACTTACAGACCTTTGCTATTCAAATGAAATGCTTCATTAGAAAAACGCTAAGAGATAGAGGCAAAATAGTTAATGGGATATTATGAGTTGGTGCGAATGTCGTATTACCATAATAATCTGCATTCATCAAAAAGTTCTATTTTTCATTTTAAAAAAAAATCTTTTCCATAGAATTGGAGATGCATTGATATTGTTATTGAGGTAAGATAGCATCCGCATGGGTCGATTCTCCGTCCCATCCACCGCGGCCGCTAGGGCCTATTGTAGAGCGGCTGTTGTCTTTAAAGTTCATGCAACAAGTTCAGGCCCTTAAGGTAGCTTAGAACCTTTTTGAATGAGGTTGTTTTCAGGTCTTCTAGGGAAGGTCAGCCTTCCCAAAGATGTCATACCTGATTCTCGTTGTGACGGGGCAGTGGCAGAAGATATGCTCAACTGTCTCATCATCCTCCAAACACATTCAGTCCCTTCAGAGAGTCAGATTCTGTGTAGGTGATTTCTGAGTTTGCAGTGACCTGTAAAGACAGAAGCTATTGCTTTGACATTTTCACGGTCAAGTTCTAGTAGTTCCGGGGTTCTGACATGATTAAACCAAATACACTTTTTCGCATGTACCATACTAGGACAATTGTTCCACTGTTGGAGCACTTTCTGCTGCGCCCATACATTCATTTGTTGTTTAGCTATCGTAGGTGCTATGCCAATGGCAGGGTGTCTGCTTCCGCATTGCCTTGAATGAGTGGGTGCCCAGGTACCCAGATTCGGCATAGGTTATTTGCCGTCCCCACTGTGTTGAGGAGGTTTTTATAGCTCCAGAACAGCCTCGCGTTGCATTTATGCGCCTCTAGTGCTCTCGGCACCTCCTGACTGTCGCTGAAAACTTTTATTGATTTGTGTCTGATGTTTGTAGCCTGAAAAATCCTTGCATGTTGTCCAAGGTTGTAATATTTTCTAACTCTTGCATAATAATAATACTACCAATTTATTGACTATAATACGTACGAAATATGTATACATACATATCATGTCACATGTCGAAGGGACTAAATCACCGATAGGTGCACTTGCTGTAGCCCTCTATCACGTCAAAATTTTCATAACTTTGACCAAAAGTATAATTTATTTGCATCTATATACGTTCAATTTCTTCAGTCTATTTCCATAATATGTTCCAAAAACCCAAGAACTTTAAAACCAAATACAGTGTCATGTCACTTTGACATAAATAGAAAGGATAGCGACAGAATATTCCTGCACCGACCCTCTGCTCTCTTTTCGAACCGTCCGTAAACCAGCAGGTGTCTGCCTGCTTCAGTGTTTTTTTGTTACACATCCATTCTTCAATGTTTGGAAAAGTGGTAGTGAAGTATGTACCGATCATTGGTCGAGTACACATAATGTCCGAGAAGAATTTCCAACGCCAATGACGGGAAGGAAGACATTGCTCGCGTGATTGCTATACTTACAATCTTTTGTATGGATGCAAGTTTTGCTGTGGCTCTGGCTTGCAGCGCTTTCTGCCACCATGCTGTCGCTCCATGTACTACCATCACATGAAGCCATTGGATTAGCTTTGGGGATATCCGCCAAGATTTCCCACGTATTCTTTGGCGAGTCCATAAAGATAACCTAGCCTTGTGAGTAATGTTTTCCACATGCGGATTCCAGGTTAATGTCTTATCCAATAGGACGCCTAGATATTTTACATTAACCGCAAATTCAAGTTTCACACCTTGCATAGTGGGTGGAACTAGATGCTCCACTCTTCTCTTCCGGGTGAACGGTACTAGTGTAGTTTTGTCCATGTTGATGCTGAGATTTCCTCTGCTGCACCAGCTACAAATGGCGTTAATTAGCTGTTGCAGAGCTGAGGAAATTTCCTTCTCTTAAAAATATCACAATATCGTCCGCATAAGCTTGTACCTCGGCTCCAAGAGCTTCTATGATAGCCAGTAGGCTGTCTAAAAGTAATGACCACAGTAGTGGGGATAAAATCCCACCCTGCGAACACCTCCTGCCCGACCTAAAGCTGACTATCTTCCCGCCCAGTGTCGTTATAACAAGCTTACTCGTAAGCATAGCAGCAATCCAACCTGCTATGATCGGCTGTGCGCCTCGCGCTAAAACCTTGCATAGGGATGAAGGAATTGCATTATTAAATGCTCCTTCTATGTCCACAAATGCTGCGGTTGCTATTTCATTCAATCCGGGAGATAAGATTGCTTAGTGCTTAGCAAGATCCGTGGATTTTCCTGCCTGATACGCATATTGGTATATGCGAAGGGATCGATCTGGAAGAATTACTGCTCTGATCTCTCTGTACCTATGTAAATACTAAACAAATCCTATTATTACAAATAAAGAAAGCGATCCGCGTAATCTATTCCCAAACATATTTATATCACCAAGCCCCTTTTAAAAAAAAAATGGAAAATAATATCCACAGCTTGTTCTTGTAGCACTTCTGATAGGGCGGCCGTCTCAACATAGGATGGATTTGTAACAAATCTTTAATAAGTAGATACTGTAACAAAGTTAGAATGAAAAAATTCTATACGAGTGTAAGATTCCATGAGGAACCACGAGTATCAAATTTTCATTCTAACCGAGTAACAGACTACATTTTCTCCACGACCAAAACGTATGAATTAAAAACAATCGAATTAGATTTGAACAAAACAAGTTATTAAACAAGGAATTAAACAGAACAATTAGTGAAACAGAAAGTACAAAGGAAAAAAAGAGCAATGCACCTAGCTTATAAAATTACATTATGAAACTACATTATCAATCAAAAAATTCAACCAAAGAATAAAAACAATTTATTTATAGCCATGATTTTTTGAATATTCTTAATGGTAAATTTTTCCAACCAGTGGGCAAGTGATTATATATTTTAATACGTCAGATATCTATACTTTTGACGGTTAAGTTTAAATTATGTTTCATCGAATGACAAATTTCATCGAATGTATTTGTGGATCTCTGGTATTGTAACTACATATGTAAGTTATTATTTTTGTTCATGAAAATATGTTTATGCTTGTGAATAAGCAGATCCCAATAAATATAGGTAATTCAAAAAGAGTTAAAATTTTCAAGGATTTGAAATAAGTTCTGCATGAGGTGAGATGACTAACTCATGCGATGCACCTAACAGCCAACTTCTGTTTAAGAAAAACTTTCATCGCTGCGGATGAAGAACCCTATAGAAGAATTCCATATGTTAGACGACATTGCGATTCAGCGTGACATATCATCTTTAAATTGCGTACATTCTTTAGAGATCCTAGCTTGAAAATTGAAATGTTTAGTTTACTTATCAGTTGCTGGCAATGCGTATTCCAGTGTAAGGTGGAAGTAAAAGTTATTCCTAAAAAGAGTGCTGAATCAGTGGACTTTATTGCATAATTTGAAATCTGTAATGCGAGTAATCTTTTGCAAATATGGGTTCAGGTTAGTGCTTTCTCAAATAGAACGCTTAGATATTTTATATTATTTGCAATTTCAAGTTTCAAACCTTGGATAGTGGGTAGTACCAAGCGCTGGATTCTCCTTTTTCTGGTGAACAATACTATCGTGATTTTGTTAAGGTTAATGCTAAAGTTCTGCAGTACTAGCTAGAAATTGCATTAATCACACATTTGAGGCCTGAGGAAATCGCCTTTTTTCTATTACAATATAGTCTGTATAAGCCTGCATTTCAGCTCAGAGCGCTTTAATGATAGCCAGTAGGTCGTCCACAAGTAGTGACCACAGCAGCAGGGATAAAATCCCACCCTGTGGACACACTCCTAAACCTGACTAGTTTCCGCCTAGTTTGTTATAGTAAGCCTATATGTAAGCATAGCGCCGTTCCAACCTACTACGTCTGGTTCTACTGCTATAGCCACCTTGCATAGAGATGAAAGAATTGCATTATTAAATGCTCTAACTCCACAAATGCTGTCATTGCTATTTCTTTGGATATGAGTGAATCCGAAATCCTGGAGACAAGATTTGTGGATTTGCTTGCTGAATGCGCATGTCGATGTATGTAAAAAGATCTATCTGGACTTAAAAAAAAAATTATACTAGGCTAGCTGGACGAACGAATTATAAGAGGGTTCTGATTTTTCAATCTTGGGAATATACGCAACTCTTGTCCCTCTTGTTAGTATATAATTTCAAGCAATACTAGTTCTAAAGGGCTTAACCAAGTGAGGGACTGGTATCGTGTTTCCCTTTTGTGTGACTGCGGGAAATATACCGTCCTCACGCAGCAGTTTGTCTGGTTTCAGCGATTTAGTCGCTCAGTTAGCTTTCCACGCTATTTTCCAAATAGTCGAATTGGAATGTTGGATATTGCGGGTGGTAATGACCTCTAAGCGACTATTCCGACTCCCTTCATAAATGTGCTACCCGTTCGCTTTAGCGGACGTTATATAAATTATTACCAAAGAGATACTATATGATGAATAAAAATCATAGCCACGGCTATTATTAAATCATTTCCTATCAGAGCTTTTCATATTTTATTGACGCATGTTCAATCCAGTGCCGCACTGCCTTTTACAGATGTTCTATTTATGCATATAACAATGGCGGGTAAAAACTTAACTAGAATATTATAAAATAGTATGGGATGTAGATATTTATATTTGCAACGTGGTATAGGCGCAATTATGTAAATAAAAGTATTGAAGCAAAACTTTCGACTTCAATTTATGCGGCCATAAAAATATCATTGCCGCTCCTGACGAGACACACGAGTTTTTATTAATCGCTTAATATATGCGTACGGAGCACTAGGAGAGGATGAACATAAAGCTCATAAACGATACATCCGCTTCCATCTTCCTTCATTATCCTCCTTGTTTTCGCTTCACTATGGGATTCCGGGCAATTATAGACTTACCGTAGCCCACGGCTTTCTCCTCTTAATAGCCTAACTTCAGTTACGTAGGCAGACGAGACGCTTCCTTCCTGTCGTCTGTACTACGAGATAGTTTCGTATGAAACCGTAACCGTAGTAATTTTTTTTATGAACGCCGATCGGCTCAGGTTCCGCAAGGCATATTAATATCAGAAGGTAATATATCTGAGTGTTCATTAGTGTAAATGTTATATATCCACATAAATTTTCAGGTACACATAAGCCAGAATAAATACTGTTTGTGTCTTGACAATAATTGATGAAGATGGTTGCAGGCATAACAAGTATGCGCATAGGTAACGCACGAAAGGTTTTAATATGTTAATTTTATTACTCTTTCGTGTGCAGAAGGCATAGATTTTCATAGTTCCCTTGAATTATTTTTTCGTGAATGAAGTCAATTGCCCTTATGGGTATTTATTTTTTGAGTTTTTTTCAATTGTGAAAAAATTGGTAAGAGAAAAACAGGAATAAAATGATAAATGGTAAACGTTAAAGAGTTAAATGCTATGTAGAGGAAGGAAATGTAGGTGGGACGTACAAAAACAGTTTTCTCAGTATCTCTTTGAGGAGGGCGATTTTCTTCATTTTGTTGTGAGAGCCGTCTGGCATGAAGTCTCCAGAAACGCTGCAGCCTCTTGGCTTTTCGTATTACATTTCCCATTTTCTTTACCCATTAAATTATGCCAGCTAATCCTATATCCTGATGCCTTATTAGTCTATACAAGGCTTTTTCTGGTTGATCGAAATAATACTGTGGGTCAATTTTTTGGCCCACCAAAATTTGCCGGCCTTTTTGCGTCCAGAGCCTCGTATTCACACAGGATGTGGTATGTGATCTCTATTATTCTATTACACAGGCTGCATTGGGTTTCTGTGGTGTTGATCTCCATTTTGTGTAGGTGTTCTTTCAATGCACAATGTCCTGATAAGAAAACTTCTTCTATGCGAGGATGATTCCTACTAAGATTTAGTAGTTCCTCCCTCTGCTTCTTTGATGGTCCCTTGATAATGGATTCCCATGAGTTTACTTGGTTGTGTTGTTTCAGTGTTCGTTATGTTTCTCTTGGACCCATGTAGTAGCGTCCGTAGTGTGTTTTTGGAAGCTCCTAGAACATGCTCTGGAAATCGTCGGCTGTTTGTTTCCTTCGATTCCTGAATGTCCATCCACAGTAAAGTAACTTTATTACTCCCAGGCTATTCAGTTTTTGAGTCCATTCCCCATTTCTTATTTATATCCTAAGGTTAACTAATGATAATATGTCAAAGAGGTGAAATACCTGGGGGTATGATTTGATCAAAGGCACATATCGAATTCACATATCCAGAAATTGACCACCAAAGCCACCATCGCCCTGGGTAGGTGTAGGAGGTTGTGTGGAAAGAATTGGGGCCTTAGCCCCAAGATGACTCTGTGGTTGTACACAAGGGTAATTAGACCCATGTTAACGTACAGAGCAGTTGCATGGTAGCCAAAGGCGCGGCAGGCGGGGGCGGCCAAAGCGCTGGGTGGTGTGCAGAGGCTGGCGTGCCTGTGCGCCACGGGGCGTTGAGACCGACCCCTACCACCGCGATTGAAGTAATTCTAACCCTGCCACCATTACATATCTTTGTACAAGGAGCCGCAAGGTCCACAGTACACAGACTCTTACATAGTCAAGTACCGATAAGTAAATCGCACGGGGCTGACTATGAAAAGCTGCTAGACGAACTCAAGGAGGCACCTCTTTTAGGATTGCCATGCGATGCCATGGTTCGAACCCCTAACCTAGATAGGAAATATCAGGTTATAATACCAGATAAGAAGGACTGGGAGCCAAGTGCCCCGGTAAGAGTGGACTCAAACTGATTTACTGACGGCTCTAAAACGGACTACGGCGTTGGAGCGGGAATATACTCTAAGAAGCCTAAAAAGGCTCTTTCGGTAAGCTTCAGCAAAGACACGACTGTGTTCCAAGCTGAGGTTGCTGCAATTCATCACTGTGTCCGAGAGATAGAAAGATGTACCGAACCGGGCAAAAGCGTCGCTATCTTCTCTGACAGTCACACTTAAAGCGATTAGCTCCTCAAGCGTGGACTCTAAGCTGATTTGGGACTGTGTAAGCGCCCTAAATGAGGTGGGCACCCAAAGGAAAGTAACCCTAGCCTGGGTCCCTAGCCACTCGGGCGTGAGAGGAAGCGAGGCGGCGGACGAGCTGGCCAGGCGAGGTTCGTCAAGGCCATTCGTTGGAGCCGACCCCTCTTTCAGCACTACCAAATCGCAAATTAAAAAATCCATCAATGAAAGGATATACAATCAGTCCAGGGAGTGGTGGCAAAAATCACCGGAACAATGGCAGGCAAAAGAGTTCCTAAAGGAGCAAAGGCCTGAACTTACGAGAGATCTACTGAATAAAGACAGGAAGACTGTCAAAATGATTGTAGGTCTGCTGACTGGTCACTGTAGACTGAATAGGCATATGTACAACATAGGCCTGGCAGATGATGCAACCTGCAGATACTACCAAGAGGAGGAAGAAACACCAGTTCATGTGCTGTGCCAATGTGAAGGCCTGGCGAGGACAAGGTTTCTAGTAATGGGGGAGGTGAACCCCACAGCTAGTAGCTACATAAAGAAGCCGCTCTCAAAGATGATAGGCCTAATTAAAAGGGCAAAACTAGAGAGCGTCCTCTAGGAAAAAAGGGGATCACAATAGATCTGAAAAGGTCGCGGTGAAATAGGTCGATAGGCCACCCCAATCCTAATCTAATCTAATCTAACTAATGATAATTATATGATGATAATGTTAATACTGATTCGTTTCTTTTTATAAGCCCTCTGACTGATGTCTTTAGAACAATGCAATATAGCGTAGGCCTCTGTTTGAAAAACACTGGCATATTTTCCTAGTGAGATCGTGACCGTTGTATTTCTCACCTCACTGTAAATTCTAGCTTAGATGCTATTCTCGGTTTTTGATCCGTCTGTAAATCATATCAGTTTACCGTGTCTTTTTCTGTAGTTGGATTGATTCCAGCTTATTCGATCCATGATGTTTACCTCAACATTTCTGTTAAAAAGATATGTCGAAATGGTGTGGTCTGATCTCACTTCCAAAAGGTTGCCTTCTACATGATTTACAATATTGGTGCGTCCCAATCTTGCATATCTGCCACTTGGAATCTTTTACAATCCGAAACGCCCAATTCTTGTCTCTTCGATTACCACTAAATGGAGAAAAAGGAGGTCTAGGAGACTTTCCATTGCCGCTGTAGGGGAGTCCTCATTCCTCCTGGTATTCCTGAACACGCAAGCCTCTGTATCTTGCCGAGTTCCGTTATAGCAGTCTGCTGCTGCATCTTTGTCCACCATATCAGAGATGCATAAGTAATTATTGTTCTGACAAATTCGCGTTTCATATCGTATCGTTTGGCCGGATTAGTAAACCTGCAACTTATTGACCATTTTTTGTTACCAAATCGATATACTAAAAACGATTATTTATTTATCTTTTTAAATAATATGCCTAAACTTTGGTAAATGTTAGATCCCTAATTACCTGTCGAGAAATGTTGTGTTTGCAAGGTGGGTGCACGAGTTCATTTCAGTCAAAATGCTGTTACAGATCCAAAGGAAGTGAAGCAGTTGTCGCACAATACATTACGAGATGTACCAGATACTGGAAGAATCAATCTTTCCACGATATCTTCAGCATTGAAAGCCACTTTTATAGACGCTGTAGCTATTATTAAATTTGTATTTTTTTTTGTATAATTCATGGATTACTCTATTTATTAGACAGGTTTTATTGATGGAACCAAGAGAGCAAATATTTTATTGCATTTCCTCTCTCTCTTAATGCCAGATCCAAACTTCGCTTGGTCATTTGGAATATTTTACTGAAATTTCTGTTTAGTGTCTGTTTAAATGTTAATGTGGAAAGTCAAACAAGTGGTAAATCAATAGGTGTTGCTAAACGATCTAGCATAATCAATCATGGCCGAAGGAAATTTACACGGTAACATGACAACTCGTAAACCATTGCTACGCCGGGGTAGCCAATGAAAAAGACTCCAGTGGGTTCGAGAACATTGAGACTAGATGATCAGATGAATCGATATTTTGGTTTGGTTAAACCAAAAGTATTTGTGAGGTGGCCCGCATGAAAGAGTGCTTCCGGAATGTATTGCACCAACAATGAAACATGTTGGGTTTAGTTAAAGTTTGGAGTTGTTTTCCGTACTCAGGAATAGGAACGTTACATCGAATCAAAAGAATAGTGCAGATACAACAATACCGTGAAATATTATAAACCCACGCCATTCCTTCTGGGCTGCGAGTAATCGCCAAACATTTTTGGCGAGGGGTAACTCGAGAGTAACACTCGCTGGACGATGTATCCAAGTAAATATTAATATATAATAATAATTGTGTGAGTGAGGAATAAAATTGAAAAATACAATTTTCAGTTGGTTGTAAGAGTTTTTATGGAATCCATTTCAAATAATCATTACAGACAGGAGCAAATCGAGTAACGAAGTGCACAAATGTCAGGCAGCAGATGTATGTTTGATATACGGATGGTCCAAGACTGTTGAAGGCACTGACGCGGGAATTTATATAACCTAACCGAGTTTTAGCTATGTACTTGGTAAATATGGTTGTATTTTCTAGGCAGAGATATTCGCCATCTTGCAATGTAAAAGGAAAATAGTACAAGGGCTACTACATCTAAGTGGATTCGTATTTATTCTGATAGCCAGGCAGCACTAAATGTCCCACCGAGTCAGAAAGTGACGTCGGGGAACCATGGGAACTGACAGAACGAAACAGGGTAGAGCTGATTTGGGTGCTAGGACACCAAGGGATCGACAGCAATGAGAAACTGAATGAATTCACTCTTTGAGGACAGAAATATCACTTCAAGGGCCAGAACCGGCATTTGGAATAAGCAATAGCATGATCCGAAGACATATTGGGGATTGGAAGAAAGAAGAGCATAGGAGGAGCAAGCATACCCAGGCATGAGCATAGCAAGCAATTTATATGCAAACCATGTCAGAGAATAGCTGAAGAACTATTATTTTGATGTAGGAATTTGGATAATTAACAATAAAGCAACACCTACACAAGATAGGAATGTTTAATAGAGACAATTTAACACATATTATGCAATTATGAGGCGCTGGATCACAAGAAGCATCAACTGTTTGGGCAAAACAAAATTGAAACAAAGAAATACAGACCAATCCATGTTAGGGGCCTGTAAAGTTTTTTACAGGGCATTTTTATGCTAGAGTGGGTTCTGTAACAAGAATGGTTAGAGCACAATAAGCATTTAGCCTGTGGTGTTATACGGAGACCATGGTCAGACGTACATATGTACCCGTAAATAGCGAAAAAATTGGGTAATAACTTTATTTTTTCCTTTTATTTTTGAACTTTTTTAAACATTTATTACTTCGCCAAACTTCCATGGACAGTAGTGTAACTTACAATATTATGTTTTGCATATTCTATCCCCACAAAAAAATAAAAAATATGACTTAGTGTCCTGCATCCATAAAAGAGCGGATTATGCCGTTAATTAAGTTATGATTGATAACTTGCTCATCCCGGAGTTGTAAATATCGTCTTTTCTTGATATATAATCGGCTTTAATATGTAAAATGAGATTCATAAAATTTTATCGCCTTTAATTGAATTAGTAACAACCGACCTATAATCCTTAAAATTGCGAGCACAGTTAATTTTTTATTAAAAAACAACTGCAATATTGGATGTATAGTGCCGCTTTACTTTCAAATTGCTTCAACATAATAATCTCGTTCCATTACTTCCTTATCGGCTTTAAGTAACACATCACGGACATTACGCACCATCTACCAGGTAGTTGGTGCGCTCCAAATACCCGCAATTAATATGCCTCCGCACTAATTCCTCGTCATTAATTCACTTGCGCGAGTAATGCCTCTTATTCAAGTATCTTATCGAAATTCATTAATATGACGGTTTGAATAAAGCGTCCCCGCTAATGTTAGAATCAAAACAGAAGAAGAAGAAGAAGTAGGAAGCGCAAAAACGTAAACCGGACCGAATCATCAGATCGTAATCGAACCGTAGATGGTTCGAATTTAAGCTTGTCGATTCAGGAAAAGATACAGTGAATTTAAACGATATATTATGCGATGTTCGCTGATGGTGTCTAATTCCTATCTCTTCCCGGTGTTTAGCTCTACCTATGGATGCGTTTTAATTAGAATATTAATAAGGCAAAAAGTCCGAAGCGACGTAGTACATTAACAGCATGCTATTTATTTTTTTGTTAGTTTCCTAAACGCCAGTTGCAACGCGAATTATTGAAAGAAGGGCATGCAAATGGGGTAGTAACTGCTAGTTATGTTTTTGCTGGTAGATATTTTCCTGTACTGTGGTGAGCAGATAAATAAAAACTCTGCTTGCCTTAATAGAACAATCAAACTAAAGCGACCCTATAAGTACTATTAATGTATTAATGTTCGACGAGGGATTTTTATGGGTATCGTTGGAAACGATTTCTATGATCGTTGCCGGGATCCTTTTGTCTTGGAGATATTGAGTTTGTTGAAAACAAATGTGGGGGACACTTCCTTTTCGGTTTTTCCTGAGTACTTTTCGGATATTTATCTAGAATTTGTTAATATCTATCACTATTTAAATCTATAAAGTTTTCAAATTTACTTACAAGAATGAGAGTATTACGTGTATAGTGCTAATATGATGGGAATCCAGTTATTTCGAGATTTGGGGTGACCTTTCGTCTAATCCAGGAGTTTTGAAGAGCAGTTTGCTGTGAGATCGTTGGAACACTATTTGGAAGCTGAAATGATTGTTTTGAATATGGAATTATTATTATGATTATACAAGGACAGTTTTCGTGCCTGAAGTAAGCGATTTTTATCATTTGAGGTTATATTTGTTTTAATGATAACTATAAATCTAGTGAAATTGGTTATGTGAGATTGTATTTGATTCTGTGGGTTAATTTCACGAGCAGTTTAAGTTGGCATTTTATTTAGTAATACATGGTTTATGACGGGTATTTAGCAGGAGATTTGAATTGTATTTATGATATTAAAAACGAAAAATACGAGTTTTTAGTTTAGATTAAGATTCTAGAAATCTTATTATCGTGTATCTAAGATATCAAAGAACTTGCTTACCCTGAGGGAATCTTTAGAAGATTCATTTCTTTGTAATCTAATGCGAGGAGATTTGAAATAAATAAATTACACTGTATTTTTGTTTCTTTTATTCAATGTATTACAAGAACATCAATAACTAATAACTACTACAGTCACATTAAAGATACTTAAATGTTATAAGCTTTATTGATATAGTAATCAGTGATTAAGCGAAGTAACAATATCCTCCCTCGTCCGGAGTGTGACTGAATATAATAAGTATTTTATCCTATTCGTTTGCGGTGTAGAGAGAGTATGAGAGTATAATAGATGACTCTGAATGGCGTTTAGTAAAATAAAAACAGTGTTTACTTAATTAAAGATTTAATCATTTTCGTTTGCGGTGTACTTAAAACCCTGTGGTGGGGACAAATTTATTGTTCATGCCCTCTATCATTTGAGATCTAGCATATCTTTGGAATTAATAAAGTATAATAGATGACGCTGAGTGGTGTTTGTAGGATAAAGACAGTTGTTTATTTGATAAAATTTAATAAAAATTTCAAAGATTTATCTACAAGTTTCGTAGCAGTACATTCTTTCGCATGTACCAAACCAGAACAATTATCTTGGTATATAACGCTTTCGGGTTTGCTCACAAAAGGACGTGCTCTTTAGTTACCAATGGTGCTCTCCCAAATATACTCAAAGTAGGTATTTCCTGCTGAAATTGTGTATAGGGGAATAACTTCTCATTCTGAACAACTTTTCTTAATAATATTTTTTTTTTTTTAATCATGGTCAGAAAAGATATTTTATTTACAAAGAAAATCTTCGGCTCAATGCCAAGGATGGCATATTTTACAAAAAATGAAAATATTTTTAAAATCCTCTTGCAACCAAGCAGAACTTAATCCTACAATCTTAAAATAAAATTCAGAAGTTTTCACTCCATCGTACCTCTTGTAATATCAATCCTGGGACACGCTGTATAGTGTCTCTTTCACTAATACTGAATCCCACCTTCTGTTCTCTCCTAATCTCCTTAATACTTCCTTTAATTCTTGTTTATTTCTTGTTAGTATTACCAAATATCAACGAACGCCAGACTCTGATATTTCTTTGTGATGTGTTAGACCTAATCCATAAATTTTTGCATTCCTAATAATTTTTTTCTCATAAAAAGGAAAAACATCAAAGTTGAAAACCCAAAGGCTAATCTTATAATCTCTTTAATAACTGTATTTGATATTAGTTATGTTTATTTAATTATAAATGATTTTATTACCACTATTTTTAATGGTTTCTTCTTTATTGCAGAGAAATGGAGCAGTAGATGGTACTTAAAGGTAAGTATTTTTTATGTACATAGAAATTTACGACTTCTTTTTCCCTTAGAACTCTACAGTGCAATGTAATCGCTATTAATATTTGTTATCACATGTAGGATAAAATACGAGCTGTAAACGAAGAATGAACGGTCATTGTTTACATTGCCCGAGCATTACTAACAATGCCCTACTTTCCTACTATGCCCGTAATATGTATAACATTAGTTAGATGGTGATAAACTATGATGAATGGATTCATCGATAACTTTAGTAACTCTCCATTCTTGTTCATGTCGTAGTCACGATCTACTAATCTAATTGTTGACAATCATGAAATAGAGTTTCTTTTATTGTGCAGCAACGATAAGAATGAAAGACAAATGATAATATATGTGAGTTTACAATTGGTAGTTGTTACATACATGAAAAGCAGCTTATCATTGTTGCATTAACTAACTAATACACCTCCTTCAGAGCAATTAATTATCTTTAGCTCTTGCTTGGTACAAGTTTATATGTGCAGTACGAACCTCTACTCCTCTTAAAACGAGTATGTTCTGGACAGTAGATTAATACTCCTAACGATTGCAGCATCCAATAAGGGGTTGTGTTAACAAGTCCTCCGATGTGGAAACTGTATCCTTGGATTATTTCTATTCAGAACATACCGTCGAAATAAAATTCAAAAAAGCAGTACATTAGAGCACATTTTTGCAATCACATATGTGTATATCCATTTAATACACCTTTTGAAAATACCACAAACATGACAACAATATGCAACCCTTTATCGATCGCTTATTCTCTTTAGTTAAGTTCTTTATAATGTCACATATTCAACTTGATTACAAATTACAAGATCGCTAAAAACTTCTATAAAACTAACTCGATTACAAAATAAAGCGTTTGACTATCTTAAGTAGCCGAAAGAAATATTGGAAAAACAGAAAGGTGCCCCTTATTGGAGAAGCGTATAAATATGTCAGTAGATCAGAAAAAATTATCATGAGAAACGAAAGCATTAATGTTAACTATTTTGATTTCTTAGTTAAACCAGACGTACATTTTCCCGCTTATATAGGCATTCCTACTTATGACTCTACCTTACACTATAGAATAACGGCCGACCTAAATAGCAAATTATTGATATATACAGACGCTTCTAAAACACTTAATGAATGCGGATGTGCAATATGGGTTCCGAAACATAACTATAGCGAGACGTTTCGCCTGGACAGTAGAGTGTCAGTTTTTGCTGCTGAGGCGATGGCTATAATTAAAGCAGTCGATTATATCCAAAACAATCGAGTTACTAAAGCTTGTATTATGTCGGACTCGAAAAGCGTATTGATGGCGATTCTTAATAACGAAAGATTTCAAATGCATCCTTTAATATATAAACTAAGAACTAAAATCATGGAGATCAGGAGGGATGGTTTGTTTGGTCAGTTTTTATTGGATTAAAGGTCACTCGGGCATAGAACCTAATGAAAAAGTCGATGGGTTGGCAAGGTCGGCCGCTTCCAGCGGGATGGGTTGTCAGATTCGGATTCATTGGAGCGATCTTTTGGTTTCCACGAGAACTGAACTTTGGAAAGAGTGGGAGGATCGATGGGAGCGGTTGAATGCTGCTCGACCTACCCAGTACGCTTTGATACACTCGTTGATAAGTCACAAGGTCTGGCATGATGGCCACACAATCTCGAGATGGGTTTATTCAACGATTGCTAGACTTAAGTTTGGTCATGGTTTATACCCGGCCCACCTACATAGATTAAAAATGAGGGAGTCGAGCGCATGTGCTTGTGGCCATGACAATGGAAATCTGGATCATCTCTTTTTTGAGTGCGCATCGTACAATGTTCAGAGAGCCAAACTTATGAAAGATCTGATAGAACTACAGATTTCATTACCTACGAACATGATTCAAGTCTTGAGAGAAAACAATATTAAAGTATCCTGGGCCGTAATAAAATTTATGAAAGCATCCAACATTTTTATATAGCTTGTCGTTTTAGTTTTCCTATCGTTTCAATCCTATGTGGGTAATTCCTGTTTTCCGTTGGCCTGACTGTGTTTGTGTTCGTTTTAAGCCGCTTCGATGGGCCCCGAAGCGTGAAAAATTGTCCTGCGTCCTCCCTGTATAGGTTTGGTGGTAATGATAGGTGGCTGATGGTAAAAAAAAAAAAAACTAACTCGATTCATTTCATTAACAAGTAGAACACTCGAGCGCTATAACCATACAAATATTGCCGATGGCTTTTTTCTTAGATTATGCTTTATGTTTATGTTGTGCACTTATTACTAATGTATAATTATTTTTACAACGTTGCCAATTCTGTAGCTTCCTTAATAATGCCTACTTTTACCAGTAAAGGCCGGACTTGAGGTTCAACTTTATTAGAATTTGTATTAATTGGTATCATAAGTTTATTTCTGGTCGTATTTTCGGTTCTTTTGTTGTGTGAATATTTAAAAGATCAACAGTCAATTTTATATTAATGAAAAAGGGTTTTGCCAATTGTTTGCTTAATTTGATAAAGTAGAACAGGGAAAACAAGCAACCAGTCATATAACATAGGTCACTCTTAAGGTTTGAACAACTTTATATGTATTAAAAACAAGGTAAAGCGGTATTTTAAACATCTAATTTGTTAGATTTCTCAGGAATATTAACACTTATTTATTAAAAAAAATGCTAGGTAGATTTAGATCCATTATTATTAAATGAGTATTAAGTGACACATTAGGACATTGATTGGCATTTAGATTTTTCATCCGTTGGATTCTATTTAAATACGGCTTATACCTACACTGCTATCCTAAGGCTCCAATTTAATTACCATTAGCATCTCGAAGCGAAAACACGATCTTCGTTTATCCCGCATCCCGATAAAATCGATTAATTACAAAGAGCGAAATCTCACTCGCCTGTATGCATAAAATATACTTGCTTTACATGTCATAAATATTACGAGAACCTATGAGCTAGTAAATAGTAATCAATACGATGCGAGAACGCAGATAGAAGTAACGGAAAGGGATTAGAACGAGATGAGAGCACGCTATACGCACCGGGAGCAAAGAAAAATTAAGATGCCATCGGTATAAAAACGTGAGTAAAAAAGAACGAGTCAATCCCCATGCGCCGTCGTCCTGGGAAGAGCATGAATAACAGCCTTAAATATGCAGATAATCTACCTTCATGTTTATCAATAACTATGTGACTTGTTTTCCGGAGCGAGCAGTACGCTGGCGCAATATAAAGTAGATTAAGATTATTCCGCGGAGAATTATAGCACGGATGGCGTACGGGAGAACCGTAAGGGATACCTAAACTAACGAATTTTTGAGTTACTTACACAGCTCGTTATACGATCTCCGGTATAGGGTCTCGATTTACATATTTACATACACGGAAATTTAAGTGTGGATGCATGCGTAGTACCTACTTAAAGCGTTTTGATCTTGTACTTACCGTTTTCGCGTATTCAGATAATGGTTATGGCTCTGTTAGATGCTGATATCGAGACAGGATGCAGATCTTTTTCGTGTTCCACGAGCACTTTCTATACGTTATTTACATGATGTAAATTACTGTACTGGTATACCAATTCGCTATATTTTTTGTTCCTAAATTATATTTCTCAGATCGTCAACCAAGACATAGCCTTATGCAATCGTTGGAACATTGAAGATCTAACGTTTTTCACGTAATGTTACGATCAGGTGTGGGCGGCGTGCAGACGCAGTGTGTGTTCCACCTGATGCAACCGAGTAAAAAAGCGGTACACACGAGTAGGACGTCCTAGAATCGCGGATTATTAACAAAAAAGAAAGAGATCCAAAAATGTAACGGTAACTTTATTAATAATGAATTAAATAAAATAAGTAAGCAGTTAACTAGAATGATAATTAAAAAAAAAAAAATGATTGACAGGTGGATGCTGAATTCTGATATTAAAATTAATGCAAAAAAGAAATAACACCTGGTTAATCCCTCAGATTAATTCACCATAACGCAATTAATCCGTTTCTTTAAATAAAAGGTAAATAATGTAGTAGAAATAAAGTTACTGGCAATTACAAGTTAAAAGAAAATAGTAAAAGGTAATGAAAGGAAATAAAAGAAAGCGGTTGACAAGTTAGCAAGTGTAGAGTTATGATTTTTTTCCCTCGAGCTTAAACCTATAACGCATACTTATTACTATGACAATACCATGTTAGAGAGAAATATCACTACCAAGAATATTAGTTTATAATCAGAACTTCCAGGCGTTTTTTTCGTACCGATTTTGGTATTGTAATATGCCGTTCCGTTATTTTATTTCGAGCTTTTATTTAGTTAATTTTGTTTACGACCCGATTAACGCAAGTCCGACTCCCACCATCGCGACCGCGTAGGGGAAACCGCAAGTGCATTTAAGCCGTACATTTAAGCCGCGCGCTTAACACAAGAGTCCAGTCCGGTCCTTCTAAGTCCGCTCCGATTGACGTGTCGGCATAGCTTCTGATCCCCAGCGAGCCTCCTATTCCCGGTCTGGTTGTAGCGTTGGCAAAGCTCACTGACGTAACACAGACGTCTTTCCCATCCGCTCCGATTGGAGTATCGGCATAACTTCTGATACCCGTCGAGCTTCTTAATTCCGGTCTGAGTGTAGCGCCGGCAACGCGCACTGGCGCAATGCAGGCATTTGACCGACTTTTCTCAGCTCTGACCGTTGCGCCAGCATTGTTTCTGGCACTCTCAGAGTGCTATTTACAGTAATTACCGTACCACTGAATTTAGCGCCGTCACCGTTATTTAACCGCCGTAACCTGCGAAAACCGATCGCGTACTTATCGACCGATCCCCGTACATAGATGTTCGCCTTACGTTATTAACCAAGACATAGCTATTAGATTCCGCGTTCAGTTCTCAAAAGCGTTGCCGAACCCCCGTAAATGTTTTAAAGTTCACCACTATACATATTAATGTAGGCTTGCGAGTGTACATGTTTTGTTTACTTACCTTTTTTGCTGTACATATCCCATGTACACTTGTTATATAGAAATAAGCGTTTGATTTATGAAGTACTTTCACTGTTTCGTTGCGTAGACCGAACCCTGAACTTTCTTCGAATCGTTGCTACCACTTTAGGGTTTACACTTTATTGTAACGACGTAGATATTACGACGAACACCATTCAAACCGGCACGGGGTTGGAATTTACCGTTTGACAACTGGCGATCAGCGCCACCAAATGAATTTAGGATGAACTTCCTCTTTCAACTAACGCGGAGCGACGCACAAGTAATGAGCATTTTAAAGGCAAGTAAGTAATCGACAGCTCATAGGCAAGCCTTTAAAGAATAAACGGGAAATACCATCAGCATCGAGCCAGATAAACCCGGAAAGCAATCAAACAAAATAAACGTCGTCGTCGTCGTTACAATATGACCCTTTATTATTCTTTTGTTCGTCCCAGACTTGAGTAGGTCTGTGTTGTCTGGTCTCCCATATATAATTGTTATATTTACCTTCTAGAGCAAGTTCAACGCCGATTCTTAAAATATTTATACTTCAGAGAACATACCGTTTATCTTCTTCAACGTTTTAGTCATGCTCTTCTTTTAAATACCTTTAACACCGATTTCCGACAAAGCTAGTATTAAATTTCTCTTGAACTTACCGAACAGTCTTACTAATTCTCAGTATGTACTTAATCAAATTAGTTCTAATGTTCCTACGATATCTCCTAGAAGCTCTGACACCTTCTACTACCCTACACTCAGAACTAATTTACGCCTTAAATCCCCTATGACACATACGATTGTCATATATTTAACACTATCGCTAATGGTGACATCAATCTTTCATCACTGGAATCTATTATGGATACCTGTAGTAGTGCATTACTTATTTTTAGTTCACTTTAGTCTTTTTAATATTTTTGCATTACTTTTAAGAACTATACCTACACAGTAGTTGGTCTTGTTATAGTTGTAGCTTAGTTTATAGTTTTTCTTTTATTTTTTTGTATTGGTCGCTTACCCATATACGTTCTAATGATAGTTTGTTGTCCTGTAATTGGATCTGTATCTGCTGTGCAACTTAATAAATTATTCTTATTCTATTCTATTCTCATAAGTTTTGAATAAAGATACTTAGCTGTAGCTTGAAAGCAAGGGGGTTCGAAGCTTTTTTTGTATGCGGAATGGGCAGCACGTGGCTTTTGTGTTTTCGAGTCGAAACGGGTTCGTCAAGACTGAACGTTTAATGAATCGGAAGAGAACGCGCGTAGTGCGTAAAGCGCTTATAAAGACTAGCGAGGTAGATAGCAAAAGGGATGAACCAATAGCAAAGTCCAGAAATGCACAAACGATCATAAAACTACTGAGCGCCTAAGAGTTTGGCGTGTAGGCTAAATGAATAAATTTAAAATAACGAAATTTAAATAAAAACCATTAGAGTGGGGCAGAATTACCAATCGCTGCCCTCCATCATTTGAGATCTGAGTTAACTCTGAAGTTGTTGAGATCATTACAGATGACTCTGGGTGGTGTTTAATAAAATTAAACAGTTGTTTACTAAATAAAATTTAATTGAGAATTTAAAAGATTTATCTACAAGTTTCATAGCAATATATATATATATATATATTTACATACGCCTTTGAGTGTATTTATTAAACGTATCCTGCATGAAAGGACAACAGTTTCAAAATTACAATTAAGCTAATAAATTCGCAATTATGATGTCCGAAACAAAATAAAGCCGGTGCTTAAAGAAACAACAGTCTGGATACATACGGCTAGTACGCATATAAGGATACATCCACACATTTCTAAACATTGTGTTCGTATTTAATTTATTCGACCATTTATAATCTCCAATACTTGTCAACAAATAAATAACATACACAAAAATATTCAATTTGCATATGTAAATAATTAATAATAAAATATATTGATGCATATAATATCGCACCTATATGTATAATACATATTTATGTATGCGTGCGTGTTGAAACGACGCGTGTAATCTTTCAACATTCTTCTCCCATTTACGAACGCTACATGCATATTTTCATTTGTTACGATCGTGTAAGAAAATAAATTCAATCACTGAACAAACAACAACAAGGAGGTTAGGTGTTGCTCAAACTTCTCGGAAGTAATATTCATTTAAACAAGCGCACCGTGTTACATATTTAGAACGTGATCAATTCATTTTATTCTATTGCCATTGTAAGCACATCGTGCCAGCAATACAGACGCTTTTTTTCCTAATCCTTTTTTTGACATATAGAAATTGTTAGAAATTGTAAGTATGCATTGTTGAGTAAGAATATATTTTATTCGATCGGCAAAGGAATGTAACATTTCCCTTTGATAGAGTCCGCTTGTTGCCTTCAAATAGGCCTTCTAGAGAGGAGGATTTATTCCGACTGGTTAGTTACAAATTTCGTTTTTAATGGCAATGTAAGCGCAATAATCAATTTGCTCTTAAGCAGAATACGCATGGTCTCTCAGAATCGCACGAATTAGTTTACCATTTCATTTGTGTAATGAAAAATAAAAATGATACAGGTACCTACTGTATTACTCTTAATCTTCCTTACATTTTTGTATTTAATACTGGCTGCTATTAATACTAAAAATGCACCTTCATTATGCAGTAAGTAATTCTTATCTTTTTAAGTTCATAACTCTGTCAATAGATACTTCCCTACAATAGAAATAATATCTCACAAAGCATCGATATAATAGCAATGATGAGAAACATTGAAAAACCATTTGTAAAATTTTGTATATAAATTAAATAAATTATTATATAACTGTGCAAAATTAATAGCCTATATTAATTGTTGAAAATGCCGGCCGATTCAAGCAGCACATAGTGAATCAAAGTTGGTTAAAAGTCTTACATGCGTAAAAAGGCCAATCTTCCAGTATCATAATAAGATGTGTATAATTGTATAGTGAAATAAGCATTAGATATGGAAATCATAGTAGAAGCAACTAGATTGACGGAATATCGAACAGAAGCAAGTCTGAAAGTACATATGTTACGCTGAGAGTGTATTTCCACCGTCCTCTTCAACAACTAAAATCTTTGGAATCAGAAACGATACGAAACTGCAATTTACTTAGAATATACACTAACTATGTGTAATTCAACCTGCAAAGTATTAGCAAAGTATATATGTAACTAACTATAGAATTATCATTTCTTCAAGATGGTGTTCTATGACTTTAAATTTTAACTTCTATTAGCTTTTTAAAAAAATGCCCAAATTTGCCAAAAAAAAAGGAAAACTGCTTTGTTATCTAGGATGAAGATGGTGTTCTATGACTTTAAATTTAAACTTTTATTAGCTTTTTTAAAAAAAATGCCCAAATTTGCCCAAAAAAAGGAATAACAAAAATCCCAAAAGGAAGGTGAAAAAATCCCTTACCACAAAATTAATTGTGGTAATTTTGTGGTAAGGGATTTTTTCACCTTCCTTTTGGGATTTTTGTTATAGTTTTCAAGCCACAGTCTCCACCCATCACAGGACAAAAAAAGGAAAACTGTTTTGTTATCTAGGATCCTTCTAGTACTTGCTCCAGGGATTTCAGGTGCTATTTCGCGCAACTTTTTGAAAAAAAGACGTTTTGTTTATCGCATTACTGTTTCTAGCATTCTCATAAATGTATGTTAATTAATATTTCTATCAAAAATTTGTAAAGTTATGCCATTTCAGTGACGAACCATTCGATGTATGTTTCATAATCTCTTAGTTCTCGGATTAAACCAATTAATTAAAACTAACCGGAAATTAACGAGTAATACAGAAATACACACACATGAGACAAGAAGATACTCTCACCTACGAACCGAAAAAACCATCTGCAACAGATACAAAACAACACCAACCACAGAATTCATAACAGAATACAATAAGTTGCCAAAAGAAATAAAAACTTTAAACCACACAAGATACAAAAAAGCCATTAAAACAATAACTCAACAGCAACATACTTAAAAAATAAGCAGTGGAATCACCAAGAACGCCCTCGATGCCAGTAGCTCGGGACGAGACAGGGGTCTCACCATCTCGTGACGAAGATAGACGCGGCATATTATGTATATATTTATTATATGTATTATTTTTATGTAGCATATTATCTATTAAAAAGGGTATAAACAAATTAGCATAATTGTGAATATCGGTCATATACCTACATTATAAGATCGAATATGCAACTTCTTTAATATTCGCTGCACTTATTGTATCGTTGTCATTGTTTTATAAAATGAAGTTGGAATTGTGAAATGTACTGTGTTAGCTTATAATAGTCGATTAATAGAAGATAAACAAAATGGTATCTTTCTTTACGTGCTTGGTATGTTTGATTCCTTCGGATAGCCTACATATTCTAACAGTTATTCTCCATCTAGTTGGTAATATAAATACACTTTATGTTGTACCATAGCTGCACATAAATAATGAACCTATTAGTTAAAGCTAATAAAAATATCACAGGAAATTAACGCATCTACTTGCATAGTAAAAATATGTGGAGGAACAATACAAAATATTCTAAGTGAATTGACATTTGTCTCAGAATGGTGATTCGACCGTAGTTCTGGACTAAATCCATATAAACAAACATTTAAAGATACATCTGTGGCAAACGATACAAGCATTTCTATATTGAGTTTAGTCCCAATTAAACTTTATCATGAATCGAATATGGAAAAATCTGTTGCCCTTATCTACCCACCATTGACGACCAATTAAATTTAACTTTGCCAAAGAGACTTCAGATGTGATTACACATGAGTGTGAACAAAAACAAGGTAATATAGTACCTACAGTTATCAATAGCCAGCTGACCATCAAGCATTTTTTATTATTTACAATGATAGATGGAAAGATATACTCCACATTATCAGAAAGCATGTCCACAATGACCTCTTACGCATTGTCGATGGAAAAAGAAATAGAGATTGCTGCTATTGAAACTAAACGAAATATCATAATTTCAATATATATCTGGTAACATGCTCATATCTGAGGAGAAATTTAATGAGATATTGCATATATTGAGTAAAGACAGTATTTACAAACATACATTTCTCTCCACTAGAAATAAAAGAAATCATAAAAGGGTTCAACACTATACATACAATACTCCTTGTAAGTATACTATGTATACTTACAAGTGGAAGTGGCTACATACGAGGCTGCGAGAACTGCCTATTTTTCACTGTTTCACAGCAGAGCAACGTATGCTGTGCTATTGTGGGGACACTCTCCTGAAGCAACAAGAATATTTCTGAAACAGAAGGAAATAGTAAGAATTTTGAGCAATGTTGACCACCGAACATCTTGCAGAACACTTTTCAGGAGACATGGTATACTTACCCTACCGTGTTCTTACATTTTAACCTGCGTACTCTATGTCCATACGAACAAATCAAAGTACGTAGTGCACAGCGATGTACATCACCACAACACCCGACATAAGGGCGACTTGATACCACCCCCACATCGTATAACAAGATCACGGATGTCAACGAACTACTTTGCCGTTGGGATATACAACCATCTGCCAAACAGTATGAAGTTGTTGGACGAGCGGCAACTTAAGAACACAGTCAAGAGACTGCTTTTGGACCATGAGTGTTATTCACTCGAAGAGTACTTTGGTATTAAGTTTTAACTCGTTGACATTGTACACTTGCGTATGTGTTTGTTACTTTGTAGTCCGTTGTTTATATACACTTCAAGTTTATACATGCTTTTATTTACATACACTATATGTTTATATATGCTTTTATCCGTATCTTTAATCTTTACACAAATTTAATTATGTTTATTTACGTTATTTATTTATATATATTATACTTTATTCTATCCTATACTGACAATGTCCATGCCTACTATTTGAGGTCTCGATTGAAAATAAAATTATATTATATTAATTATATTATATACTTACCAAAAAAGTTGGTCCAATCATTAGTGGGCCGTTGGCCGGAATATTTAACAAATGCACTGCTTAGGGAATTTTTCCTAATCAATTAAAAATTGCCAGTGTTTTGCCGATTTTTAAGAATGGTGACATCAATTGTCGGAAAATTATCATCCCATAAGTATTCTACCTGCGGTGGCAAAGATCTTTGAGCAGGCTATCGCTACCAGGTTGGCAACTTACCTGGAAAAGAATGATTACATCACCTCTAAACAACATGGGTATCGAGAAGGACGCTCAGCTGTAAACGGAATACTTAGTGTCGTTCAATTTATACATAATGCATTTGAACATGGAATGTATGCTGAAATGAAGCTATTAGATCTTAGCAAGGCATTTGATTCTGTGAGTCCGACGAACCTACACACTAAAAAATATTTGCAATTTCTACAGAAAATTCCAGTAACGTATAAGGTAAAATTGGGAAATCTAATAGAAAACTTTAGGTATATTTTCTAATTTTTTGGTAAATTTACCCTATACATTACTGGAATTTTCTGTAGGAATTGCAAATATTTTTTAGTGTGTACTACAGAAGTTTGAATTCTATGGAATTCGGGGCTATCCTTTGGAGTTGTTGAAATCGTACCTGCACGGCAGATAACAGGTTACTGAATGGAACGAAAGCTTTTCCTCAGTCACGGAGATAAAGTATGTGTGGCTCAGGGGTCGATCCTCGAGCCGTTGCTTTTTCTCATTTACAGCAATGACCTGCCCGGTAGCATAGATAGATGACGGAGAGGTATGCGTGGATGACACCACTATCATTATGAGGGATGTCGATCCAGATGAATTGGCAAGAATATCTACAACTGCCGTGGGGAAAGCAGAGGAATGGTTCCATGGAAATAAATTAAGTATGAACACAAATAAAATACAAAACATAATCCTTACCATGAAAAATACGGATCCAAGCCCAAATAAAGTTTCTAGGTCTTACAATAGATTCAAAATTAAAGTGGAATACACATATTAACCAACTGGCTGGTAAACTTGCAACAGCGTCGTTTGCTATAAAAAGGCTGAAAATCATTTCACCTGAAGCAGCAAAAGTGGCATACTTCGCAAGTAGATTCAAGACCTGGGTAAAACAGCTGCTAATGGAGAGGGAGTGCTATGGTGTGGACGATCTTTTTCGCACATACTTGTTTGCTTCCCTTTTTTTATCAAAAAGAGAAGAATAAAAACATGTGCTTAACATAATCTCGCGACAAATATAATTGCAGGAAGATTCACTGATATCAATTCTCGCATAGGTAAACAGTTTCCTAGTGAGTCCGCCTATTTATGGAGTTTAACTTAACAGTGCACAATATAAGAATGTGCAGCTAGCTACATAACTTCAGTACACATACGTGTATTTTATGTACTTCGCTGTAAATCAAGGCACAACTTAACCAGTTGAATATACGCGTAGATATAATATTTACGCTCCAATGGACGCAACATCGGCAGATTATTAAAATAGTGCGTTTCCAGACATAGATCGGCTGCATCCGCCTGTTTAATTGCTAGCAAAGAGTCAGCATCGATCGGTGTAAATTATATTTTGTTGGCTAGGTATTCGTTGGCCGCTGATAACCGCCCGATAATTTACTAGTAATTGGAGATTTCTGAAGATAGTAATCTTGAAAATTGCAATGGCAGATGTTTATTTTCCCCAAAAGAAGGAAAAAGAAACAGTATAAGAACACTCTTTGCAAAAATGATTTTCTTATAATTGGCTCACCCATATGTGGTAGCCTTCAATCGCAAGATAAAATTGCCTTATCTTTACCATTCCCACTTGTGAAAACTCGCGGGAATATTCTGTAATTCTCAACTTTAAAATATGTTCTTACTGATTTAAAAAATTATACAGCACGTTAATTACAATCATAAATCATGCAGTGTTAAAATGTTCATTACTATCACACGATCATTCATGCGTTTGTAATTCAGTTTTAATAGTCATAAGAATAAAGTAGTCAGTAAAAGCGCGCATTCCTATCTAGATATAGGTTTGCAGGCTCTTATACCTATAACATTTAATCAACTTCATAACCATCTGCGTTTGTGTGGCTTACCTATTTTGGTAACCGTATATAAGTGTCTACACACATACCACATTATCGTAATCATAAAACTATTTTATGTTTACGTAAACGTCAATATTGATTCATTACAGAATGACCTCCCGGCTTAACAGTTATTGTGCAAGTGCAAATTATATTGAAAGTTCAGCGTGTTCGTATTTTGATAGCTGAGGGTAAAATGGTAAATAATTAAAAGGTGCGACCATCTCATCTATATTTTTTGCCGCACGCTCTAAGCCGTGAGCTTCGGCTATTTTCTAATTCGAAGGTAGCAGATATGATATACATATATTATATTTACCCTATGTTTAGTTTACGATCCATAGAGTATACCTGATAAAACCGGTGCTGATGTGCTTTTATTGCATGTCATAAAAGTAACCTTAGTTACATAGGACGTGCATTGAATGGATGCACCTGAATTACGTTCAGAAATCGTTTATCTCGTAATGAGGGACCCGAACTTTGGTCAGAAATTTTTATTCATTTAAATAGGCAGGTATCAGGACAATGCCAATTACATATTTTTTCGATATTATACCTAGGTAATTGCCTAATGTACTAATAAAAGAATCAAAAACAATTTTAATTATTGCGGTTTTGTTTAATTTTCCAAATCCTTTTCGTTAAGTGACATATACAGCCATAATCCCTGCAAAGTCAACGGTTATACCACGCATGTGCGTCTCCCGCCCATTTTTCTTACTGAAGTAGGTATTCCCCTACATTCAGTCATTCGTCATAGCCACTCATAGCTCACAACGAATACTGGCGCGAGCGCAGCGGTTGCTTTGCTATTCAATCTACACGCAGATATGGGTTAATTTTTAGTGACCGTGAAACGTATTGTATTTTTATTATGAAAATGAATAAATTGCAATATGTATTGTTTTTGACACACGTACTTATAAACTCAAAAGGTGTAATGAAACCGTAAAACAGTAATTTATAGTATCTATTATGTAATTAAAAATAGTCTTTGCTCGTGACAAGAAAATTAAAATAATTCTAATGAACGAAGAACAAAACCCTCATAAAGAAATAATAAATTTAACGAAGGAAAAATAAAACTTAATTCTGAATACATAATTTTAAAAAATGAAAACTTAAAAGTATATCTTAATAATAAATTAAATAAACTTTAACACCAGCTCGGTTACTATTCTATTCGTAATACTAATAAATAAAGAAATATAAAATTAGGGTTTGTTCATGAAAGGGAAATCAAAGATATTCTAATGAATTTAGGGCAAAACCCTCAAAAAGAAATAGTAAATTTAATGAAGGACAAATAAAAATTAATTCTGGGTAAATAAATTTAAAAAATAGAAAACTAAAGTAAGCCTTAATAATAAGATGAAATAAACGTTAATTTTTTAAAAATCATTGAATCTTCAAACAAAAGGTTCAAATATGCCCCCATCCTTGCTTAAACAATATCCTGATGTGTTGTAGAAATTCATTCTAACATTCTCCAACATTTCTGGGCTAATGTTGTTTGGCGTTTGAACAATTTTATTGTGCAATTACTCTACATTAACTGGTCTAACGTCTTCATTGCCATTCATTATTTCTTTTAAATAACCCCAGTAAAAGAAATCGAGGGCAGATAAATCTGGTGAACGTGGCGGCCATTTGATATTTTCAGAATGAGTCGATCCACCGGTTAGGAAACTGTTCACTTAAATAGTTTCGGACAGCCACTGCATTATGCGCAAGGCAACCATCTTGCTGAAAGTAGATGTTTTGCATATTTATGTCGGAAAGTTGCTGTACAGTATGTAGAATGTGGGTGTTCAGTAATTCTAAATAGGCATTTGCGTTCAAATTGCCATTGATAAAAAAAGGCCCAATAATATGGTTGTTAAACAAACCTGCCCAAACATTTACTTTTTGCTGTTGCTGACTAGATGAACTCAAATATCTGTGCTCGTTTTGCTTGGCCCAGTATGTTGTCACAGATAAATTGTGACTTCTAACCAAAGAAAAAGAAAATTCATCGGTAAAGATAATATTGTTTACCAAATTAGCATCTCGGTTAATTAAATCACTTAACTTTTCACAAAATACCATACGCTTAAATGCGTCGCCGTGCAATAATTGTTGGTGTTTAGAATATTTAAAATTGTGATACCGATTTGCTGTGAGTATTCGCTGAACGGAAGAACGGGATATGTCTAAATCATTGCAAATAGTGCCGGATGACATATTGGAATTTATTTTAACTGCAGCACATACTAAAACGGACGTATTAGAACTTCTGCGAGGTGGAAGTTATGTTTTTAAATTGTCGATCGAACTCGTATTGTCGGTTTTATTTTTTATTTTAAAAATTCTCGCTTTATTTGGAATAGGCCTGTTGGGGTATTTAGCTGCAAACACGTCGCATACCCTTTGAAAAGAATTGTCAGCGTGATACCACCCCATCATCTCAGCTCTCTCCTCCACAGTATAACCCGGCATTTTGCGCAAAAATATGTATTTAAAACTTAGACAACCAACTTACTTGAACTGACTAATAATACTGATCGTACTACATCGTACTACAGCGCCACACCTCGCTGTTAGGTAGAGTGGGAGACGGTGGGAGTATATGTACTTCCCCGCCGTTTACTTTGCAGAGATTGAAGCTGTATATGCAAGATAGAAAGATGAAACAAAAGGCCTCAGTTTAATGATAAAATGTAATGCTGTTACGTAATATATTTCGACTGCATTAAATACCGTAAAATAAGATATAAATGAGTAAAAAATATTATACTGCCTTAAGAAAATAGTTTTAAAGAATCAATAACATTTTATACAGCTCATATACAGTTCTGCAGCGTATTCTTAAAATCTTCCAAAAGCCCTAAAAGTATCACAGTTGTGTTTTTTTTTTAGTGGAACCGCCTGTATATTATTGCATTTTTAGTCTCAAAATACTCGTTTTTTGCATGATTTAGTTTTCTTTTAAATAAAACTTCTAATGTATCTAATTAGCTATGGCCTTTAGATATGTCAGATAATTCATTTAACCTGTCACTTTAGCTGCAAAACCTGTGTTTGCTATAGTGGTATTTCTTTGTTTTGTAATTGTGAAAGCTTTGATCGTTATTATTTGATTATCGTTGTTGTATTTAGTTATTGTTAGTCAAAATGAAGATTTACTCAGAAGAAGAGCGTATTGATATGATTTTTAAGCTTGGAGAATGTCATCACAATTTTTTATTGGGTTCTCAAGTTTATGCTCAAACTTTTCTTGAAATAATTCAATCTAACTCGGCCGTTTTTGAGATAGTAAGGAAAGTGGAAGTGTTAGTTATAAAAAACCCATTACAAAGAAATTTGTCACTAAAGATGAAGAAAATATTTTTACTATAGTTGGTTCAGTAATCGAAAATCCTAATATTAGTCAAAATCAAATATCCGAAAATAGTAACATTTGTCAAGCAAGTATTTCAAGAATTCTTAAAAAACACAAATTTCATGCTTATAAAATCCAACTTTGCCAAGAACTTGGTTGGGTTGAGTTTGACAACCGAATTGAATTTTGTATGTAGGTGTTAGAAAATGTGGCCGAGCTTTTTTGATAATGTATTATTTAGTGATGAATGTACATTTCATAACAATAGTCTCGTAAATAGGCACAACTTCCATTATTATTCTGATTCGAATTCACATGCTCCATTGATGTGTGGCGTGGAATACTGGGGCCATATTTAATCGGACCCTGTTTTTTTGTGTGACCTTTAAACGGTATGATGTTTCTGGATTTTCTTTTACGCCAACTTCCAATGTTATTAAAGGAAGTCGCTTTAAACATCAGAACACGCATATAGCTTCAATTGGATGGGGCTCTGCCTTATTAGCATCACGAGTTTTGGCAATTTTAAAATGAAAACTTTCAAAGGAAAGAAGAAGAAGAAATGGATTTCAAATGATTTCCCAGATCTCCGGACTTAACTCCACCAGATTTCTTTTTATGGAGATATATAAAAGAAATTGTTTACGATACTGCTCCAAGAACACCACACGATATGAAATTACGCATAAGACACGGTTCTGAAACTGTAACCCCACAAATGTTGTCCAAAGTTAGAAGTGGTTTTCAAAAAAGAATATGTAAGTGTCTGGAATTTGACGGTCGACATTTCGAACATGTGTTCTAGATACATATTTTGTTATCGTTGGTAGATATAATGTTACCGTTATTGCTGTTATAGCCTATTGCATTATAAATTACATTCTAAGTTTATGAAAACTTGTAAAGATATTCTTCATTATTATTCCTATAATTGTAAATTATCTGACATTTCTGAATGCCATAGGCAACTAGATGCAAAAACGATTATTTGGGGTATTCTGTACAAAACGCGAAGACTAAAAGCTTAAGATATAAATACCATTCGATAGGTAACTAAAAACTGCATTTGGAAAAATATGGCATTCTATTTAAATTTAATCAAGTTATAGCCACTTTATTTAAATAATTTTAATTTTTGTAGACCCTATATAACATGGCAAGTTATAAATATAAATGGGTTATAAAATATGGTCTACTGCTAGACCCCCATATATCCCAAAAGTAAAACTTGTTGAATGTCACATATTTTGGTCACAATATTCAGTGCCGTATAACCCTGTATATCCAAGCGTCTACGCGCTGCTTCGAATGCTCATGTTTAATTACACATTAATTACACGTCTAATAAATCTTGATATCCATTAGATTAGGTATGCGTTTATAGGAAATGTGACTGTTTAAAATATTACTGTATGAATGCGCACTCTGAAGTAAATGGTCTACGTGCAAGAAATGACATAGTGTCAAGTTTGAATCCGCATGCACTGTACGTTAAATAAATAAATCAATCAAAATATAAATCTGTAAGTTGGGTAGAAGTACTGGATATAATTGTTAGGATTGAACACTATAAATGAAAAATGAAGAATGTTATAGACAGTACAAAACATTGAAACGGCAGTACTTGATTAAGGTCTCTGAGATTAAACAAGCTTCGAACGAACGGTTTATTGAGCAGTCAAACTGCAGAATAAGGGCTATGTGGAAAGTTATCAACAGGGAAACAAAAAGAAATACTCAGTTGAATAATACCTCAACTGACATCACAGCAAATGGTTTGAATAACTACTTCTGCACCATTGAAGAAGAAATCGCGAACAGTGTGCGACCTTCAACCCTTGCAACTGACCTCATACACAAGTTAAAACTAAAAAATGTCCATGCTTTCTTTTTCGCTCCGATCACACCTGATGAGGTAGAACACATAATTGCTGGATTTAAACGTAAACACACTCCGGATATATACAACTTATCTACCTCATTGTTGGATCACATTCGGGGTGAGATTAGTGAGGCTCTTGCCGTGATTTTTAATCTGTGTGTGGAACAGGGCGTGTTTCCAGGGCAGCTAAAACTCGCAAAAGTTGTACCTGTCTTTAAGAAAGGAGACAGGAATCTTCTTGAGAATTATCGCCCAATCAGCATTCTGCCTGCCATGTCGAAGATCTTCGAGCAGGCGATCGCAAACAGGATTATAGGGTACTTCGAGAAGAAGAATTTCTTTACGGATAAACAACACGGGTATCGGGGGGGTCGCTCAGTCACAACTGGTATCCTGGCGGCAGTAAATTGCATTAAGAGGGGATTTGACAACTGCGAGTACTCACACATTAGCATGTTGGACTTGTCAAAAGCCTTTGACTCGGTAAGTCCTGAAATTTTGATCTGCAAGCTGGAGTACTACGGTATCAGAGGGAACACACTTGATCTCCTTAGATCGTACCTGGAAGACAGACAGCAGGTCACAATGTGGAACAACGCATTATCACGCACAAACGACATAAAATACGGTGTGCCACAAGGATCTATTATTGGCCCCTTACTTTTCATTATTTATTTAAATGATCTCCCCGTGAATGTCCAGTGCGCCGAAATGTGCCTCTATGCTGATGACGCGTCCTTAATCGTCCAAGCATCGACTATTCAGGACCTTGACTTTCGATCTGAGAGCGCTGAGGAGGACGCTTGCGCCTGGTTTGCTGCAAATAAGCTAAAAAATAACAAAGAAAAAACTCAGAAGCTGCTACTCACAACAAAATTCGCAGACAATAAGCATGTAAATTTCCTGGAGCTAGAAATGGACTCTAAACTAAAATGGACAAACCACATAGACATGCTCGCGACCAGATTGACTTCGGCCCTATACGCCGTGAGAAGGATTGGCAGGGTCGCAACGCATGCTGCCGCGAGGACTGTGTACTTTGCTGCTTTCCACTCTCTACTTAGTTTTGGTGTGCTTCTCTGGGGATCTTCGAGCGCGGCATCTAGAATTTTTATTTTACAAAGCAGGCTGTAAGATCGTTGCGTAACCTGAGCTATAGTGAGTCGTGCAGAGGCCACTTTAGGGGGGAGGGAGTGCTTACCTTAGCATCGATCTTCATCCTGAATGTACTCCTTTACGTGCACCACAACAGAGGTCCTTTCTCGGTCAACGGAGATCACCATAATTATTCAACGAGAAACCAACATCAACTCAGAGCGCCACATCACAGACTCGCAAGCACACAAGATTCTATCGATTACTGGGGACCAAAACTCTATAATGTGCTGCCATCTGCTATTGTTGAGCTCCCTGAAAAACGCTTTAAAAATAAAACGAAATGTTTACTAGTGGCGATGGAGTGCTATACCATCCAGGAGTACATCGACCATATGCGGCAAACGACATCATAGTTCCGTCTCTCTTTGTCATTTTTTCTTGTTCATTTTTGTCTGTGTTCTAGTCATTTACATATATTTACATATATCTGTTCGACAATTGTATTACTTTCATTTTGACAATTGACAATTTTTGTAATTTTTGTAATACATTATATTATTATTATTATTATTATAATGTGAGAATGCAGCCATAAGATAAAAAGAGAGATTCTCTTTTAAATGTCTGACCTTTCATAGCTTTTATTTACCACTTCAGCAGAGACACATTATTGAGAAATATTACGGGCAAGTTGAGAAAACAACAAATTACAGATATGCTCAAATGTATTAGACACCTATATTTTTTGGGAATAATCAAAGGAAGGCCAGTTCAAAATAAAAAACTTTAAATGCGTTATAAACAGTATTTTAATAAAGAATCTTAATAATTTGTTGCATTTCTGTAAGGTTTTAATACAGTTGCAATTCCTGTTTTGGCATTACATCTGTGGCAGTTAATTTAAGTGTTCATGTATTTGTTTTTATGATTTTACAACAGTTTTTATAGATACTTTTCCTAGATCTATTCAATTTTTATGCATGTTCACGTTTCTGAGACGTCAGTTTTTTACGCACTGAAACAAGTATTGCAACTGTATTAAAAGCTTACAGAAATGCGACAAATTATTAAGATTCTTTATTAAAACACTATTTAAAAGGCATTTCAATTAAGAGTTATTTTGTACTCACCTTACTTTGATTATTCGCAAAAGATATAGGTGTCTAATACATCTGAGCATATCTGTATGTCAAATTTGAAATAAAGATAATTTTAGCGAAGTTATTTAGTTCAATGTTACTACTGATGCTGATAGGTATGCTATTAAAGATTGCATCCAATGCGGTGAAGTTTGTGGTATCATGTTTTAAACCAAAACTATTTTTTTACATGGAATATGTCGTACGCAAAACTATCACTCATCGTATCATAAACCATTAACGATGCTTTGAACGTAGATGAGCTTTAATAAAGCTTGGATTAGATATTAAAAGTGAACTACAAGAGAAGTATACAGAAATGTTTGTTTATGTTAGCATGCTAGTAATATTTCTGTATGTGTTTCATTACTGTCACAATAAATCCTATCCTTTGCATTATTACCTGTAAACACGCTGCATTGATACATGTTATATGCGTATTTGCATCAAGACATTTCTCTACATGGATCTAAATCTAACAATCCTCTATGCTTTTTAATTGTATTTTCTCCATGTGTACCACAACGACGATCGTAGACCGTTTCGAATGTCATTGATCAATGATTGATACCCTACTCAATATGTATCTCATATCTCTCTAGATTCTCGCATTATCATAATAGTCTCTGCCCGTTCTTCGTTTATCTCGCCAATCTGTGTCCGCGATGCGAACTTTCCGCCGCTGAAATAATGATATATCCAAGACATCGGCCCCGGTTGCACAGACCCTTTCCGCAAAGCGTTTCTAAATTGACGTTATATATAATGTCGTTCCGTAAAACTATTATTATAAATTCTCGTTATTATGCATACGTACATATGTTGCGGAACAGTTATAAATCAAGCAGGCGACTTTTGCCTCGCACGTCCTGGCGAAGAAACGATCCTACCAGCGAGGAATTCGAACATTTGTTAGACAAGGGAAAAGTCGTTCTCAGAAATGAACAATTGAAATATGCATATTAAGTGTTGTAAATACGTAACACCCCGTATTGTGGCGAAATAGGCACGTCGCAAGGTAGCTAAATATATATGCATAACATATTTGCTGTTCATACTTTCTTTTTAAAATGTAAATAGACAGCATTAGTATCGCAAAATGCGTGCTTTTGTAAAACGAACTCAACAAAGTATTCTCCAGATCCAACACAATACAATTGCAAGGAATTTAGGGATTCGATTATGTTTAAATAACACAAATATGTTTTAATGACGATGATTTTAGGGTTTGAATTAAGGATGGGACAAACGATTATTTCTAAATCACTGTTATTCTAAACTGTTATCAGTGATCACTGCTTTGCGGATATTCAAATACATTCGGTTATTAGTTCTGATATCAACGCTTGCCTAATATAATAGCTGCCTCTTAAAAAATAATCAATTCGATAAACTAAATATTTTGGGGTTATGAAAAGTATAAATATTTATATTAATCAAGTATAAATATTTATATTAATCCTTAGGATATTTTGTCGGTTGCTTTTTTTTTGTATAGTATAAAGGGGACGTATTTTGATTTTTTGGGAATCGAATACCTTGCAGAAAAAAAGAACACCCTCTTTATGATGAAAACCGCAAAGAGAAAATATTACACACAAAAATTCGAAAAATACAAAAACGATGCTGCGAAAACATGGAACGTGATACTTACCGAACTAAAAGGCAAGAAAAGAGACAACCGAGAAATACAAGCAATCGAAAAAGAGGATAAAACTATTACAAAAGACACTAAAGAAATAGCTGAAGAAATGAACAAATATTTCGCAAATATAGGCAGACTATTAGCAGCTAAGCAACTATCGCTCTCAAATATCCCACCCAAGACCACGACGACTGAAAATATAAATGCAAGACAAATTAGCACCCCTACTAGTAAAACTTACCAACAATACAATAAAGAATGACGAATATCCCGAAAACTTAAAGCAAACCATCTGCACCCGGAGAATTACAGACCTATTTGTTTACTATCTGTAATGAACAAAATATTAGAAAAAATCATAAATAAACAACTAAGTGAATACCTAACACGAAACAATATTATAAACAAACGGCAATACTCATACCAAAAGAACTCTGGAACAGCATCAGCTACAAACGATCTCATAAACAAAATAAAACCCGAAGTAGGAAAAAACAACACCACATTAGTGCTTTTCATAGACATGAAAAAAGCGTTTGACACAATATCTAAAGTAAAAATTATTGAAAAGATGGGTAGCATTGGCGTTAAGGGAACAGAAAACATGTTGATCAAAACGTATCTAACGGATAGGGAACAAACGACTATAGTGAACAAAACAGAGAGTTCACGATTAAAACCGGAGTACGGAATACCTCAGACCTCTACCGCCACTGTTATACATTGTACATATATACCAACGATATTTTCAACGTGCAAACTCAAGGCGAGATCTACGCATACGCAGACGACCTATGCATACTTTATTCAGAGAAGAATTTGCAGCAAATGCAGCACAATATTAACAACTATATAAAGAAAATTGAAAGTTGGTGCTACAATAACCTAATAACCATAAACGAAAACAAAACGGGTCTTTACACGGAAGCGACAAACACCCAAATTCAATATTACAGTAAAAAATCAAACCATACGGCAAACACATCAAACAAAATACTTGGGAATTATAATAGAACACAACTTAAAATGGGATACCCTAATAAAAAGAAACACAACAATAATAGCAGGAATAAGTAAAATAAGAAACATATTACCCATATCAATAAATTTTAATAGCACTTGCAATTTGTAATGACAATTAGTAGCATATGTTAGATTTTATCCTATGTATTTTATATGGCATTGTTTTTTTTTATTAAAGTTGTGGACAATTTAGAACAATAGACACTTTCTAAACTTACGATGAACTGGTAACATATACTTCATTCGTTCTCAGGTTTAATAAGAGAGAAAAGAAAAAAATTCTTTCAACGAAAAAATCTAATACAAGTTTCATGAGATCTTCATGACTTGTCATAACAATCCAACATTGTATGTTGTCTTTAGGAGTAAATAATATACTGCAGTAGTTGTTGTATAATTTATTGATGATTAAATAATATTAGTTTACTTAATTCCTTCCTTATTGATCTTCCTTGTATTTTTTCTAGAAACTTCTTCGCTAAATTATGAAATCTAATTTTGCTATAAGACGATATTATGGTTTTACTTAAAATTGAAACATGAGTTTCTTCCAGAGGTGACATATCTAACAAATGTTTGGATAAACTAGAAAAAATGTTTTGGTGAACATGACTTGATAGTAAATAAACAAAAGTCGTTAGGAAGTTTTCTTCTTGTGGAATCTTGTTTCCTGTTAAAACCATTACTTTCCGAATTTGTTTTTCGGTGAACTGGCAAATATATCGCACCTCCTTTGACGGGCAGATTAATTTACCTAAGAAATAGTGAAGAAAATTTAAAGAAATATATATGTTATACATCATTTATTTACCTCTACCCTTTGTTTTCAGGAATATCAAGTATTTCTAAATAAAAACATACTTTTTTAGATTTTCTTTGTCCGAATTCTATGTTGGAATAACTCCCTCTTTAATTCGCACAATCTGTCCAGTTCTATCAAAATCCTTTTGGAGGAAATGTAGCGAACAAACATATGCACGCTTACTTTTGCAGGGATTTATGGTACCCCCTGTAACAGTAATCCACACAACGTTTGGGCATTTCAGAATATTTTTAACCTATGGCATTATTCTGCAACTTACATATGAAAAGTTAGTTCTCAGTCATCTTTGTAACTATTGCTTTTGCAGGATTTTACACGACACGATGGCATCACTTTTCTTTAGGAACAACTACGTACCTGGATTAATTGTCATATAAGTCCAATTGTTAGTGCTATAATATACGTACTTACACCACAGCCTTACACGTAAAACAAAAATATCGGGTGAATAATATATAATATTCGAAACAGTCCGTGAAAGAATAAAGGAAAGAACGTAAATAAAACAATCAAATTGCAAGGTTAGGTAACATCAGTAACACTCGTCAACTTGCAAAAAACTTAACGTGACTTAACGCAAATACTTCCTAAAGAAAATTAACGTAAGCATGACGCCACATGAAACATGACGCATATAATGATGTCTGTGTTCCAAGATGTCCTTTAGTCTTTTGATGGTGCGCCGTAACGATGCGCATACGGTTCATTGGCAGTCTATCAGGTCTGTGGTCCCGACATAAACAAAACGCGGGCTATGATCTTATTCTCGTAACTTTACTTGATAACGTTCCTATACAGGGGGAATGGTTAGTATTGGATCTTACAGGTATGAAGTTATCTATCACATAATAAATCTTAAATAATAGGATAGTATATTTCTAACTTTTTGAAAAGAAGATAAATATCATTTTCAAGTGGAGAAGTAAAAAACAATCCGCCTCCGTTTATTTCATCAATGCACATACCTACGTGTCGACATTAGATATTAAGTATATACAATAATCGATCCAGACAGTGATCACGGTTTAGAGTAGCCGTTATTAAAGAACTGCGATATAACTGAATCGTGAGCTAAGTCGTTATTTTGATAACTGCTACTATCGAAAATGGGTAACCGGTGAAAACGATTATTTGGCGATAACGGTTACTAGTAGCAATTAGCGATATATCGCCCATCACTAGTTTGAATTATGCTTAACAGTGAAGGATATCATCTGATCAACTCAACAGCCGTGCTCTGGACCCCTCACGTCTCCATTCAAGTATATAGACCTATAAAAATGACCTCTACCAGTGGCGACATACATACGTATTGAGTATTGAAATGAAGATAACATCCGCATGGTTCCACCGCGTCTCCACTAGGGCCTATTGTAGAGCGGATGTTATCTTTAAAGTTCATCCAACAAGTTCAGGCCCTTAAAGTAGCTCAGAATCTTTTTGAATGAAGTCTTCTAGGGAAAGGTTAACCTTCCAAAAGATGACATTCAGTCTCCTCAGAGAGTCCAATTTGTTTCTATGCAGGTATTTTGTGAGTTTGCAGTGATCTGTAAAGCTAAAAACAATTACTTTGACATTTTTACAGTCAAGTTCTAGTAGTTCCTGGGTTCTGATATGATTAGGTGAAATGCACTCTTTCGCATGTACCAAATTGTTACAATGTTGGAGCATTTTCTGATTTACGCAGATATTGATTTGTTGTTTAACTACCGTAGCTGCCATGCCAATAGCAGGTTGTGGTCCCTGCACCCTTTTTAGCAAGAATGTCTGCTTCCTCATTACCATAAATGAATGAGTGCCCAGATACCCAGATAGGAATAGATTTTTTGGCGTCCCCACTGTATTCAAAGTGTTTTTACAGCTCCAGATCAATCTCGAGTTGCATTTTTGCGCCTCCAGTGCTTTCAACCAGTGGCGGCTCGTGAATTATGAAAGAAGGGGCGCACAAAATAAAAAAAATTTTATACATAAAATCCATTCCCCTATTTTTCATGCTGGAAAAGACGTCCAAGACTTTGTTGTCAAAATCCCGGATAGACTGAATGAACTTCTTTTCTATTGATAGAACCGCTAATGCGTTCAGTCTCAAACACGAGTTCTGCACAATTATGATGATTATCTAATCTCACTTTCTCTTCTTATGCTAATGCATGTAAACATTTCATATCCTTCCGCTCTATAAGCGACGTCAGCTCAGAGATTTATATATACGTCAGCTCTACAGGCCATGAAGGCCTAAGGCTTGGTTGGTTATTCGTCTCCATCCATTCCTGTTCTTTGCTTTCTTTTCCCAGTTGCAGACGTTCAGTTTCCTTAGATCTTCCTGTACCACGTCGATCCATTTCCTCCTAGGTCTTCCTCTCTTTCTTCTACTCACTATTCCCCCTTTTAACACTTGCTTTATGACTCGAACGTCTGGAAGTCTGGCTACGTGCCCCAGCCACCTGATTCGCTGAGCTCTTATTACTGATGTTATGGGAGGGCTCTCATACAACTCCAATAACTCATCGTTTGTTCTTCTTAACCATATTTCTCCTATCTTCTCAGAGATTTACTTTTCCTTAAAAAATTACTTAATAATGGTGTTGATTGTGTTGGCTTGTGGAGTTAGCAAATTTTAAAGTTGCATCGCGTATTAGTACAAGAGCGGATATGCTATTCGATAGTACTTTATGCAGCACATTTGCGTTTCAGAAGTCTCCTGTCAACAGATTAATGCATCTGTATAATGATCATCTTACATTTAATAATGATCTTGATAACGTCTTGTCAGCACCCTTTTCTCTCACATGTGATTTATAATTAGTAAGTATAATTTTCCTGCAGGTATGATTTTTCTGTGTAATTTCTCTGCATATTTATATATTTGCCTTTGATTGTATAGTTTAGTTTGGGTTTATGTTCTCCTCATTTTATGCATTTTCGTACTTCTCATATATTCTGAGAGTACAATGTTCCTGGGTTAGTCCTGTTTTTATTCTTATTGCTTTAAATAAATAAATAAACATGGGGAACGCCAAGTCACAATTGAAAAATTGAGAAAAGTTAGTAGAACGGGGTAATAAAATGAAAATAGGAAAGAATCAAGGAAAATTGTGGAAGAAATAAAAAACAACATTATTAGAAATAACAAATGTCGATAAATAGGCTGGAGGGACTCACCATCTTCCCAAAGAATCCTTAAGAACTCATACACTAATTCGTCGATTGTATGAGATATTTAGAAAACATCTAAACCAATTCAGTTGAAACGACAAAGAAAATGCCTTTTAAAAATATTAGCATTGAAGAATAATGCGTGTATTTTATAACTTCGAAGCAATCACAACCAACGATCATCGTGACTAGAAACTTTTCGTACCTGCAATTCGATTTAACACCGTAAATAACATTTCAATTTCAATGTTGCAGTTGAAATAATACGCCACAGAATCCCTCGTTAACTCTAGCAAGAGATGCGCAATTTTTAGCAATGTAGATACCAATCAGTTCGACTCGAGGTCTATTTATAAACTGGATTGTAAATGTCCCTCCACGCCGACTACCAAGTAGGCGGCTGTGGAAATGATGTAATAAAATTAGCTGGTGTTGTCTGTAGATGTTATCCGTTCCTGCCCACCGGCAGCCCGAGCCCTGTATTACCGACTATCGCTGCAACACCCCCTTTATTATTCACCGGCATTGTTCCCTTAGATCCGAACTGGATAACGATCAACCTGGCTGGCATCGTTCGCGTACTTTAACCGAAGAAGAAGGGTGAAAAAAGAAGAGGCGATCTTCAGAGATACTAACCAAAAACAAATGATACCTACCGATGAACGTACTATGCTTAAACGTGCGATGTGTTTGTACATACTCTCCAACATGTTATTACAATAGATAGCGGTTGCCATTACAATAATTCTGTCATAATATCTTAGATCAGTGATTGTGGGATAGTCATTTGGTTTCGACGTTGCTGAAATAAATCCTTGGAGATGTAGGTTTGTGCATTTCTTATGCTTGTAATTTTTCTTTTTTTATTTGGTGAATGCGTACTTATCTGTTAATGTAGTCTACCGCAGAAAAGCTACGACCAATTCCCTTCCTCCCCCAGGAAAGAACACATATTTTTTTAACTGTTTTACGGTTTAATCAGGACTTATTTCAAAAGCAACCTAAATGACATTTTAACAATTTTCAGACAATGATAAAAACATTTTACTCTAATCATAATTAATAAATGAGGGAGTGACATTGACACTCAAGTGGGTTAGAGGTCATAAAGGAAATCTAGGTAACGAAACTGCCCATGGGTTAGCGGCCGGAACCTGTTGAGTGTAGCCGACGAAATAGGAATCGTCGGCTGCACTCAACACCATAATAACGTAATGGACTGCCACTCTTCATGAGAATAGATGGAAGTCCATAACCAACTGCCAAGCTGCTGTTGTCAAGCGCGTGAAGCCATCCCCAGGCCATCACCGAAGACAGAAGGATATTGCCTACAGTTTTCTCGCAGTAACCTACGTCAAGTTGTGGGGCTGTTGACCGGCCACTGCAAGCTAAACAAACACATGCATTGCATTGGCTTGACTAACAGCCCACTATGCCGGGCATGTTACCAAGGAAACGAAACCCCGGAACACATTTTACGTGATTGCCCGGCGCTTGTCCAACTCAGAGGTTCCATCCTGAGGGAGTACTGGCCCAGCATGGCCGATTTTGGCGGCACCTTGCCTGCTGCTCTACACTTAGGCTCGAGTTTACGATCAGTGTGGGCATAGTCTGTGGGCGAGAGACGCAACCTAGGGGAGATAGCACAATGGGCCTGATAAGAGTGGCCTAAGTGCACGTGGTTACCACCTTCCCCGACCTAAACTCCAGAATCCAAATATGAATAATACTAATTCAGATTCCATTAGTTACATCTTTTTTTTTTATTGTAAATGTTTATTTATCCGTAACTTAGTATACATAAAATATATGCAACAAAAGCACATACAGTATGTACACATCTTTGCACGGTAAGGCGTACGGTCCTCGTCTTCGTCGCGGGTGAAGGAAGCATTTTCCGCCCGGACTACCGATATTGAGGACTCCTAGATTTTGTTAAATTTCGCTTTCTTCTGTTTGTGTGCGCTTCATAGCTGGTTCGTTTTGATCATCTTCGTGATTTTCTTCTTATATGTGAGGTATTTCATTTTCTTGACGTCGGTTTGTAAATTATTGTAGGCGTTTATAGTTTTTGCTGGTGGTATTAGAGTGTGTTTGTTACATGTAGCTTTTTGTGCTCTTATACTAGACGTTCTTCTTGTGTGGTGTTCGTGCACTTGTTTGTTTTTTCTAAGTTTGATTTCAGTTCTTATCATGTTATTTTCAATTTTGTATAGTAGTAGTAGATTCTTTTGTTGTATTAACTGTTTTACTGTTAGTTCTCCTATTTGGTTGTATAGTTGAGTAGTTGGTGTTCTTTTGTTTATAGAGTATATTATAATAGGGAGAAGTTTTATTTAGCCAGAAGTGGTATATTGTAGGCGAAATTTATTTATTTGGAATGTGGCTGGTTATTAAAATAAAAGATTTAAATTTTTTTACGTTTCGGCTTCTTTATTCATTAATTAAGCCTTCTTCAGAACTGAATGTATATGTTATCGCGCAAAGGGTCAAAACACAAACAAACTAACAATAACAAATTTTTTTTTTATACATGTTAAAAGAATTGTAAACGACGAATTAAATTAAACATTATAGACAAACAAAACGTATACCTTTACAATTGTAAAATGATCTTTACAATTGTAAAGGTATACGTTTTGTTTGTCTATAATGTTTAATTTAATTCGTCGTTTACAATTCTTTTAACATGTATAAAAAAAAAATTTGTTATTGTTAGTTTGTTTGTGTTTTGACCCTTTGCGCGATAACGTATACATTCAGTTCTGAAGAAGGCTTAATTAATGAATAAAGAAGCCGAAACGTAAAAAAATTTAAATCTTTTATTTTAATAACCAGCCACATTCCAAATAAATAAATTTCGCCTACAATAGAGTATATTGTTTTTAAAATTTTGTTCTGTTGTATTTGTAGTCTGTTCAGATTTTTCTCAGTAGTTTCTCCCCAAACGTTGATTAGATAGCTCATATGTGACGTAAATAGGCTATGATAAATAGATTTTTTCATATGCTGAGGTATGATGTTCTTTATTTTACGTATTGCGGCTAATGTTTGGATATATTTATTTGCTAGTGTGTCTACGTGTTTGTCCCATTTCAAGTTTTGCTGTATTGTTAGCCCTAGGTACTTTACTTTCTGTACTTCTGTTATTTTTTGATTGTTGATGCATATATTAAAATTTGGCGGGAAAGTCTTTCTTGTGAATGTCATATATTCTGTTTTTGCTTCGTTGATTGTTATTAAGTTGTTCTGGCACCATTGTTCTATTTTCCGCATGTCTGTGTCTATATTTTGCTGAATATTTTGTTGATTTTTTCCTGCGTATATGATACAGCTATCATCTGCATAGGCGTATATGTCTCCATGTATTTTCAACTTTAACATGTTGTTAGTGTATGTGATATATAATGTTGGAGGTAGATTTCCACCCTGTGGCACTCCATATTCGGCCGCCGAACTGCTGCTCTCAACTCCGTTCGCTATTGTAGTTTGTGTTCTGTTCAATAGGTAAGTTTTGATTAGATTTAACTCTTTTCCTGTTACACCGTAGTTCTGTAATTTTTCTATTAGTTTGTTCTTTGATATGGTGTCAAATGCTTTCTTCATATCTATGAATATTGCTACTACTGTGTTTTTGTCTTCTAGATTTTGTTTAATATTATTTAACAGATCTGTAGCAGCAGACGACGTGCCGCATTGTTTCTGGAATGCGTACTGTCTCTTACTTGTTATGTTTTGTTCTTTTAGGTGTTGTGATAGTTGTTTGTGTATATGTTTTTCTATAACCTTATTTAATGTTGATAATAGCGCTATGGGTCTGTAGTTTTCAGGGTGTGATTTATTACCTTTCTTATATATGGGAATTATAATGTTTTAGGTATTGGGGGTATTGGCTTTCTCTTATAACGTTGTTGATTAATTTAGTAATAATAGGGGACAGCTTTCCTTTGTTGACTTTTATGACGTTTGTGGTGATTTTGTCAAACCCTGGTGCTTTTTTGTTTTGGAGTTCATCAATTATTTGATCTACCTCATTTACACTCGCTTCTTGGATTTTTAGTTGCAATAAGCTGGCATTTATTTTTTTTCTCCTTCCTGTGTTCTTTGGATTTCTTAATTGCTTCTCTGCTAGGATTTTGCCGATGTTTGTAAAGTATGTGTTTATTACGTTACTAATTTTTTGTAAATCTGTAGTTGTGGTCCCGTCTTCCTTTTGAATTTCATGGATTGCTTTGTTTTTTTTTTTTTGTTTTGCCTGTTTCTCTCTGTATGAGATTCCATGTTTTTGGTGGCGTCTGTTTATATTTTTGGAATTTGTGTTCGTAGTATTTGGTTTTTGCTTCTCTTATTTTGTCTGTTGTATCTTTTTTTTGCTCATAATATTTTGTAGTTATATAGCTATTGTTTGGATTTTTTATATGTTTCTTATACAATTTGTTTCTTTCTTTCATTTGCTTCATTATATTGTCATCTATCCATGGGCACTCTTCTGGTCTCTTTATTTTTATTGTTTTTTTATGCTTCTCTATAATGTCTTGTAATTTATTCGAAAGTGTCTCAAAATTGTCGATGGATCGTTCGTCCATGTTTTGAATTTCTTGTGTTATCTTATTGTAATTCGTTTTTATGATATCGTGAAGTTTGTAGGTGCGAGGTTTATTTGCTGTAGTAATATTTGTCATTACGGCATGATGGTCGGACAGATCCTTGGGGATTATTTTGACTTTTACTTTCGTTTTTATATTTGTTGCTACATGGTCCAGTATTGAGTTATTGTTATTTCTATTTTTTCGTGTATAGTATTTTTGTGATCGTTTATTTAATATTTTATAGTTGTTTTCATTGAATATGGATATATATTTTTTTGTATTATTGTCTTGTATAGCTATGTTTATGTTGAAATCGCCCATTACTAGGTGTTGCCTCTTGGTGCTCATTATATTATTTCGTAATATTGTTTCTAAAGCTTCTAGGTTTATTATTGGTGGTTTGTACAGTAATGTTATAGTTAGGTTTGGTATTTTTAACAAAATTGTAATTATTTCTATGTTTTTTATTGTTTTATTTAGAAGAATTTCATAATTTATGTTTTATTTTATGTAGAATGCTATTCCTCCTCCCCTGGTTGTTCTTGAATTGTATATTGCTTGGTAGTTTGCTAGTTGGTATAAATTTTCATCTGCCGGGGTCAATCAGGTTTCTGTCAATGCGATTATGTCTGGATTGTCAATTTCGTGGAATTTATTTTTCATACTTCTGACATTTTGCATATAAATGGAATACATTTTGAGTTGTTTTTTTTTTATTGTAATTTTTGTAGGTCTTGAGTATTTGTTATATACATAATATTATATATATATATTTTACATACGTATATATGAGAAAATACACTCTAACGAAGATTTGGTAAAATTCCTGTACCGTTTCGGGGCAATTATATTACCCCGAAACCGTACAGGTATTTTAGTTGTGCAAGTAAAATTACTTTGATGTGAAAATTCACCAACGAAATTTATTACTAGTGTATGAAAAATGCTAAGTAAAATGAAATTTACTGGATAAATTTACTTGCAAATATCAAAAGGAAACAACCTACATGCAATAACCTAAATCACAAAAGCATATCCTAGAATTAACCAAATGAGACGTATTTTCATATCAGATTTATTTTTCGCTTTCTACACAACACTTGGAGTAACAAAAATCTTAATGTAGCACACGAAATTGCAACTATCATGGCGCGCACGGGTATTAGCCACCTAATTTCCATATTTTACGATTTCACGTGATAGGATCAACCGCCATGAATTGTTATGTTTAGAGAGACAATTATGGTATCGACTTCAGTTAATGCGCTTCCCTAGGAATACAGCGATCGCTGCTGCGGCTACATTTATTAGCTTTAAAGCTGTAAAATATTGACATTATTGAAATGCCCGCGTTTACTATCTTGTCCCGGTCGTAAACATGCCGTAAATTATTCCGCCTGACGAGCGTAATTATGTTTTCGGTTGTCGTTTCCAGTATCGGTATACTTAGCAGCGAATAGAAAAATGGTACTTAAGGGTAGTGTTAATGATTTGATTATATCATCTGAATGCTCACTGATTTTCTGTGCATTACCTTAATGTTGTTTGAAGTCGTAATTACTCACAAGGAAACTGTAGCAATCTAACGATTAAGATTTTGACGAAATTGTGAAGATTGAAAAAGCATCCTGGTATTGAAACAATGTAATTTTTATAGCAACTGATCCTCTTAATATCTCGAAAAGTGTTGTTTGAATTAGTTGAAAAGCTTTGTCTAAGATAAAAAGCCAAAGATCAAACAAAATACTCAAATGTTCAGATTCAAAGCTTTCACAATCATTTATTGCTTCATCAGAGAATTAGAATTGACTGTAAGTTGTGTTGAATAACAAAACTCAGTAGCGAGAACATTACAACATGTTAAAGAACTTAATTAAGCTTCAACATGAATTTTAAGATAGATTACTTAAGGGGGTACTGTAGCTATACAATTGCACGACCTCAGTAAATTAAATCTTGCGCTATTATTTTATCGAATTATGACTTGAAATAAAAAACCATGTGTTCTGTAAAGACGAATAAGGGTACCTACAGACTTCAATTTTATCAAATAAGTTCGGTTGTTTCGAGTAAAATGGTTAAAGTTATCTGTTTTTTAGTAGCATATAACAAATATTTTATACTGAATACTCGAAAATGCCCGGTGTAGGTACCTAAATTTAACAATACTTAATCTAATGATGTAAAATAGTATATTATATAATCGCCATTAAGGGAGGAATATTTGATCTAAAGCACCAATGTTTTACTAAAAATTCAATACATATTGCATATCTTACAGGCACTCAGACTGGAGAGTAGTATAGCCCGTCAGCTTGGAATTTACGCATATGTGTCAATTCAAACGTACACTGTAAAAAATCAAATCATGTGTTTAGGCGTAAATACCCGACAGCATTTGTGCCCTAACGTGTGCGTTATAATATTTGTATACTTGTGTAACATTTTCATACCTGTATTCTCATTCACCAACTGGAGGAGATTGTGAAGAAACCAACTCACAAAAATTAATAGTGAATTAATTTGATGTTTGGCTTCCACCTCTAGGTACATACACTATTTCGATGGTAATGTTTAATTTGTTTTTCACTTTGGATCATTTAAAGGTTAGTTATTATCGGTAGAAAACCTACCGAATAACAAATTGCGTCTTTGATAAACTAGGTTTAAAATATAGTTTTCCTGTTTGGAGCAAATACTTTAGAGATGGTCGAGCGATTGTAAGGTTTTTCGATAATATATGCAGATTTAACATGGAATTTGTTTCGGGTTCGCCAATTCATTCTCTCTTATAACTGTCACGCGAAATTTAATAATTTGCAATATTTATTAATAAAATAAAATAACAACTAGGTAACTATAAAAGAAAAGAGAAACAACTTCAACAGACCATTACAGCGTGCACATAACAATAGCTGGGGGGATTTATGATCTCCCCAGCTAATTGTTCAGCTTCTAAAACATTAATGAGTGAGTTTTCCAAGCGAGACGCGGAGCGTCTAGTCTTTTTCAAAATGAGAGGCATTTGAAAAAGAAAATTGAAATTAAAAAAAATTAAAAAATTCAGAAAAATTAAAATGTTAGATATATTTATCGCGAGGACTTTTCCAACGTTTAACCGCGTTTAAAGAAAAAAACGAAAAAACAATGAACAATTCAAAAATTAAGAAATTACATATCTTTTTCAATCAGACGCGTAGCGTCGAGTTCTGTAAGGCGAGACGCGGAGCGTGGAGTCTTTTTAAAAGTGAGAGGCATTTGAAAAAGAAAACTGAAATTAAAAAAAAATTAAAAAATTACATATATTTCCAGCAAGTTTTCCAAAGTTAAAAAATTTGAGTATCAAAAACATTAAAAAATGAAAGAAAATTTACAGGTAATAAATTAATAGATTACAACTTCATCTTAGATTCCCATATCTATTCTACGCAATTAAAGGGCGGGCTGCTACCTGAGGGGTATTTATCTTCTATAGTGAACGAGGGCCAAGATGGGCCGCGGGCTAGGCGTATCAACTTTTTCAATAGGATTCGTTCCAGGCGGAGCGCGGACTTTCTGCTTTCTGCTGAGTTGGGGCGTAAGCGGTCATCAAGCGACTATTTAATTGGCTGGGTGAACGGACCCGGCTTTCTAGTATGTTCTATAGTAGAATGGTGTATTATGTGTTTGTATATGCACAAACCTATATGTTTCAACGTTTGTAAATTATGACAATGCAGCTGCAGGTCACCCTTAGTAGTAAGAATGTATTATTTAACTACTCGATTTATTTTAAATTAGTCACTTACCTAAATATGCCTATAGATAAAACAAAAAGAACGACCACTGCCACTTCCGTGCGTGCTATGTGCTATGTGCCATCTATCTACAAATTGAACCCATAAAGTTGAACATGCGCGCATAGTAAGTATTTGGTTTCCTAAGTAAATTTCCTAACTGTGGATAAAATCACGAAGTAATTTAATAAGATTCCCTGGGAAAACATAACAATTTTAGTAATATTACGTTTTCACGTAGCACTTTTACCTACAATTAAAAAATACTGGTGGATATATGGGAAATTTCCAAAAGTATAGGTAATTTTGTTAAAAAACGTAAAATTACTCAGTTTTTGGTGATTTTCCCCCAAATGTTACTGGAATTTTTAGCAGGAATCTTGGTAAATTTACTAAAATTTTTTAGTGTGTAGTTAAGGCTGAAAGAAAGTTTATTTATCACGGTAAAATAAAAGTACAGAATATTTTTATATATTCGCAGCATATTCGGTCTAAAAGTAGAGACACGTGTAAAGACATTTTTATTAACGAAAATATACACACACTTACCGGTTTATATATTGTAGAATGCGCAATATTTGTTCGAAGAAATTACGACACTTTTTTTCGTCAATTTGAACTCAAACATATTGCTATGAAATCATGCTATACTTAACCTATAACTTACAGCATCATACGTTAATTATTAAATTATTTATGTAAATGTATTTTGATTTATGTATTTATTTATTTTGAAACATGTTGTTAAAATCTAAACTAAACACTTACTATATCGTATCGTTGGAAACGATATCTATCATCGTTGCTGGGGTTCTCTTTGCCTAGGTGATATCAAGTTGTTGAAAACAATTGTGAAGGACTTCTTTTTCGGTATTTCCTGAGTTTCGAATAATATCTAGAAATTTTTAAATTGCTATCATAATAAGAGTCGTTAACTTTAAAATTTACTTACAAGTATGAGAGTTTTGCGTATATAGTGCCAAGATGATGGAAATCTAGTGATTTCGGAGATTTGGCTGGCGTATTTCTAATCCTGGGGCCGATTGAAGAGTTTCGTTCGAGCATTTTGCTGTGGCATCATTGGAACACTAATTGGGAGCTGAAAAGATTGTTGCGGAGTTGGAATTAGTATTTGGAGTATATGAGAGCAGTTTTTCATACTTGAAGTAAGCAATTATTCATCTTTTGAATTTATAACCGGCTTTAAGAGCGTAAAGGGAATGTTAGGTTACATTATCATTGATTATCATATGATAACAGTGATTCTAGGGATTTTTGTATGTAAGCAAAACGTATGATGCTGTGGGTTTAAATGCATGAGAGATTTGAGTTGGCATTATTTGATGTACTTGATTTTATTATGGGAATTTAGCGGGGGAATTGAATTTCTATTCTGATATTTAAACAAGATATATGAGTTATGATAGTTTGGATTAAGATTCTAGAAATCTTATTTCTATACAATTTAAATAGTAAAGAACTTACTTACCCTGAGAGAATCATTAGAAGATTCATTTCTTTGTTCATCACAATTATTTAACTCGAAATAAATAAGTTTTATTATAATAACATTGTTTTTATTCACTATAATATAAGAACATCACGAACGAATAACTAGTACAGTTTCAGTAAAAATATAAAGTGTATAACAGGTCTATAAAGATAATAATCGGAGGCTTACTGGTGCGACAACATCTCTAGCACGTACCAAGGTGGAGTGAAGATAATATCATCATCATCAATAATAATCATCCGGTTGGTTTGCGGTGTACTCAAAAACAGGTGGAGGGATAGATTTCATGTACTTGTGTGCTATAGTGGCATCTAACAATTGGGGCGTAGCATATCTGTGGAGTAAATGATATTTAATAGATGACGCTGACTGTATGTAATGTTAATAAAACAGTGTTGAATAAATTTAATTTAATTTAATAAAATTATAAAAAATATCTACAAGTTTCGTAGCAATATATACTCCACTACAGCGACAACTAACAGTAGTTATATATCGGGACCAAAACCTAATTTGACAATTATACAAAAAGAATGCTGTTTTACATCTAATTAAAATCTATAACTATATACCTGTAGAATTACGCCTTTTAAGTGACAAGATGTTGAAACGCAAATTAGAAATAATATTATATAAACATTCTTTTATAGTTTAAAAGACTTCTTTAATTGTACACTGATAATGGAATAGCTCTCCTTTGTTTTTGTCATAGCCTTATATGTAGTGATGTACATGTAGTGTCTATTATTGTATTTATTTATTTAGTGACGTGTTATATACTTTTATGTATCATCAGATCATCATAAAAACTAACTAACTAACTAACTAACATTTAAAAAGTATGTATAATTGGTTACCTAATATATTTCAGAAATTTAAAAAAAAATTCAATTATGGGCATTTTAGTGTGGGAAGCTTAGCAATATAGAAATACATATTTCACATTACCACGCGTACTTCTAGGATACCCATACATCCTCAAACATACAAAACACCATATATGTAACTTATTTCGTTAAAAACATTTCTTTTTTTCGTTCTTCTCCGCACATTTCGCCCGCCTCGGGAAAACGGACGAACTACCGCGATACTTAACGTCTCCGAGGCGCAGCATTATTTCGCGAAAAGTTTATGCAGTCGACGAGCTGTACGTGTGTCCGTTTGTGCCGCCCACGCGTCGATTTCTCCGCTCTGTGTCCGAGTCGCGTTCTCCGCGGAGCAATTCACGGCTCGGAGGCCCTCGGGCGCCGTATTTACGGCTTCAGCCTCGTCTATTCATCTGCTGGCGGCGTGCACACGAGAGACCGCAGATAACGGCGTAAAAAAATCGTTCTCCTTTTCGCAAAATCGAAGCTATTACGATGTACTCGCCAGTCCGCGAACTAGATAGCACAAAAGTAATAAGACACACGCTATTTACTTGCACAGTCATATATTTACATAAGTATCTAGACGTATACGGTATACAGATGTTTGTGTAGCCGCGTGAATGAATAATTTGCAGTCATTGCAATTCGTCACCACATCTTTCCAACCTTTAACAACAACCCAAAATCCGAGTCGAAAAGTATGTCATGAAGAGATTTAGATTGAATATCGTAGAGGTATTTATATAGTCTATAATTATCTATATTCGTAGGTTGAATAAAACTGTTTAACGTTTTTGTTGGTTATATCCAACTTCCTTAATTTTGTTTAAAAGCATTGTATTTCTTTTATTTGTTGTTATTATATAGATTATTCAGTTCAATATTGTGTTTTATTAATATTCCCCCTTAATATTACCAGTAACCTCGCTTACTTACTTCGAACCCATGGGTTTTAATAAATAAAACAACCCGTTAGTGATAGCGTGTTACACATGTAATTTAAGGGAACTGGGACACAAGAATCAGGTTACTCTTCAGTGGGTCCCAAGTCACCAAGGGATTAAAGGGAACGAAAAGGCAGATAAGCTTGCCAATGAAGCAAAAATGCCTTTCATCTGACCTAATGCCTGTTGTAGTCTGCAAAAGAGCCACCTAAAACAAGCGATTAAAAAATAGGAAGACAGCAGAAAGGCCGCCGGGACAAAATCAGGCGAAGGCACTCTTATCAGGGTCGCCAAAGTTAGCAAAGATGGTGCTATCTTTCAGCAAAGAGGACCTTGCACTACTGGCAGGATTTTTGACAGGTCATGTAGCCGTGAAATACTATCTATACAAACTGGGAAAAGAACACCAAATCTATGTCTAGAAGATCTAAAGACGGCAGAACACATTTTGTGTGAATGTGTTGCTATCAGTCGTACTCGACATCAACACTTCAGTAGGCTGTTTCTCACGCCTACTGAATCTAGGAAGCAAATCCTAGATTAATTTTAATGTTTATTAAAAACCTCCAATTATTCTAACGCTCAGAACAGCAATGCTACAATAGACCTATTTAGGTCGCAGTGACAAAAGGCAACAGTGCCACGACCCATAACTCTACCTCTAACTCTAACTCTAACCCATGCAACGCCGAAGATAAGTAGGCTATATAGAGTGCCTCTACAATTTTTTGTGTTAATTATCCTAACCCGGTCCTATACACGGTGGCCAGAAAAGGGCGGATAATAGCCAGGTAGAACGATTCTTTGTTCAATTCTGAGGCGATAATCTTAATCCAAAAAAGTTATACGGTCCTTCCTTAAGGCATACGAGACCATCAAACCTTAAGATGTACGGCGAAAAATTAGCAAAATTCGTCAAATTTATCTATGTAAAATCATTGTGGTGAAATTTGGAAATGGAATTATCTCAAATGCATTGATGTAACTAATCGATTAATACCAATGGTTTACATTTTTAACATTTCTTCATTGGCGTTTTTAAATTAAAGTACATATGGCAGCGTGGTACTGTAAGGCTGCTTGTTTAAAAGTAATAAGTAGTTGTCAATTTTTGACGTTTCTCATGTGACATTTGGCTGTTGAAATAAGATAAACATTTTGTGCTGTTCTTAATACTGAACAATGTTTACCTTTGGAGAACACGCCGACATGTACCTATATGGTATTCGGATTTTGCGATGGAAATGCAAACTTGGCAAAAGAGGAATATCAAATACGGTATCCACAACGGCGACATCCATCCACCAACACGTTCCGTAGATTGGATCAGCGACTTAGAGAAACTGGCACCTTTATACCGAATTATCGTAACAGCGGTAGACCTAGAGAGCGTCGAACAGTTCAATTAGAAGAGCAAATATTGGATGCTGTTTACGAAGATCCGATGTCCAGCACAAGAGAAATAGCTCGGGAACTGAATATTCCTAGCAAAACAACAGTGCACTCAGCACTATCTCAAAATCTTTTGCGTCCGTTTCATGCAAGGAAAGTGCAGCCTTTGTATGTAAACGATAATGTGTACAGAAGAATGTTTTGTAACAATGTTTTACAAAGGATTCAAGAAGAGCCGAACTTTTTATTGCATATTCTCTGGAGCGACGAATGCTTGTTTACGAGAGATGGCGTCTTTAATAGCCATAATTTTCATTTTTGGGCGGACGAAAATCCCAAGGCAGTAAGGGAAATTGAACATCAGAGAAGATGTTCGGTAAATGTTTGGCTGGGGATTTTAAATCTCCGAGTTGTTGGACCAATATTTCTTCCAAATCGTCTAAATGGAATTCAGTACGTTAACGTTTTAGAAGAAGTACTGGATAATATTCCATTGGATTTGAGACCCAACATGTACATGCATGACGGGGCACCCGCTCACAATGCCAGAATTTCGAGGGATTGGTTAAACGAACTCTTTCCGAATCGGTGGATAGGGCGTAACGGTCCAATAGCATGGCCAGCAAGATCTCCCGATATTAATCCTCTGGACTTTTTCGCTTGGGGGGTTTTAAAGGAAAAGGTCTATGCAACGCCTCCAGCTAACGAATTAATAAAATTACGGCGGCAGTTCGATTAATCACCCCCGATATGTTGGAGCGCGTTTTGAATTCGATTCCTCGAAGATTGGAATTATGCCTGGAAACTGATGTCTACCAATTTGAACAGTTGTTATAATGTTAACATAAAATTCTTGCTAATTTGCGTATTTACCTGATTTATAGTAAATAATAAAATGATTACTGCCACAGTACTTGTCTGATTAGGTGTTGCCAAATTTACAATTCTTTTAAGCTGCTCGTGTGACTTAAGAAAACACTGTACTACTTTTCTCAATTAAGATTGTCAACTCAGAATTAAACAAAGATTTGGCCTGCGTGGTGTTTGTCAGCATTTTTCTGGCCACCGTGTATATTATAGGTTTTTATACCTCAACGAAAAGTAATACTTTATTAATTCTTCTAATTAAATTTTACTAAAAAAAAGATGTCCGTTGTTTTTAGGTAAAATATGAGGTTAAATTTACCTATGCGCGCTTTATGGGTTGATGCCATCGTTTATCTGATATGGCTTATTGGGTTTATTTCTAGTAATTTTATTTTTTAATGTTTTCTTAACGAGACCTTTAAGGATTTCTATTTTATCGACAGGTTGTAAATATTCGCGGTTAATTATTAATTTTAATAAACATAATTTTGCTTAAACATGCAAATCTCTTAATTTATTTCCAATTAGTAAATAAAGATAAATTATTTGTTTATGAAGTTTTTGAAGATCTTACGTTCTTGAGAATTTTATATACTTTCATTAATAAATAGCATTGTTTATTGGTAAAATCACTTAGACGACAATAATACACACGTTCATCAATTATTTGTAATAATGAGTGAATCGAACGCTAAATCGGGACCGAAAATAACTTAATAATAAAAAAATTATGCAGGAAACTAATAAGTGGGGCAGGCACATTGCTTCTAGGAACATTGTTGGGGGTGCTTATTGCGTATTATTTTATAGATTAGAAGAAGATGACTCTGGGATATTAACAACACAATTAATTTGGACGAAGAAAAAAGTGCATTTTACGTGATTTTTATAACAATATTGAAAGAAAAAAAAATTATTAATACGAGCATTTAGAGGTGGAAAAATAATAAAAAAAACACTTATCACTATAATGTAAAGTAAATGTAATGTACTAATTAACATCATTATAATCACACGAGCAATACCTCTGCAATAGTATTTACAGTTCCACATACTTACACTTAATCAATAGCAGTTGTATCTCAATTGCATCAGCCTGTAATATCTGAAGAAACACGGTGAAGTTTTTCAATAAAAGTAATGGGTTCGACAACATCTACTCAGGCCGATTAAGACTAGTAGTGGAAAAACTCTAAAACGATCCGTTTCTCATGAGGGCACGAAACGTGCTTATCTACCGTAAGAAAAGAATCGACACTCACTGACCGATTACGTGAACGCGATAACTGAAATTAACGAAGTTTTTCGCTCGTTAACTCCTGTGCTACTACGTCCGATGTGCCACTTTTTGTTTTCACACATTTTACCTGTTCCCGCGGCAATCATCTAGTCAGAACAAATGGACTAGCCGTGGTAAAACACAGGTTTATCCGTTTTTATCGCGAAGGCTTCGGATTTTGTCTCCGGCACAGTATAATTTCACGTTATCTTCGTTACGGTTGCAGTTTGTGACGTTAATAAGGACTTCTGCCAGTTTAATAACAGATATCCGAAGCAAATCCAATAACCGTATTTGGTGTATTACAGGTTTGTTGTGCGAAAATGGAGGTGATGTATCTGCTACGTGCTTTCAAAAAGTTCCTACAATGTTTTTTTTTTTTTCGCGCGTAATTAGTACTCCGGTGTGATTTAAGGAGCACAGTATTGGAACATGGTAGACATGCACGTTATATCTACTGTGTACCAATCAAAGAATCGATTTCGAAAGCCAAAAAAAAAATGTATTTTGACACCTGTCCACGAGTTCCCGACGTTTTGACAGTATAAGTATCACGTCGATACATATGTGAGTACTCTCCAAGTTTTTTGAAGATTATAGTGGTTCTTTTTTAATATTAAATTGTCTAATTTATACTGTTCGTTAGATCTATTCAGTGGCTATCTCATTATCTAAGTTTTACTATTGTGCGTCCGACAGATTTAACGTAATCGGCGATAAAGGTATCAAGTTCAAATTTACATTTATTTTTCGCTTGCTTTTTAAGGACGGTATTTGCCGGACTTCTTGTAATAATTTTCTTTCCTTCAGAAAATATTATAGTATTTCTTCTTTAAGAATTATCTGTTCTGTTTTTACCTTGATCTCCTTTGTTATTCGCTACCTTTTTCCCTACCGTGGTCTGCTTTGTCTGTGTGTTTTCGTTAGTCACTTTGAACGACCCCAAAGTGTGAAGAGTGTGTCCCCGTTCTTTTTTCCCTTAGTTTAATTTAATTTTTTTTTGTTATTCATTTTTGGCATTATGGTTGTTAATAGTTGCTCCTGCGGATGCAAATCAACCGCTGAGGATCATAAAATTATTGATTGTTCCGTTTGTAAAAATTCTTTCATTCACTCTTGTGTCGATTTGAGCGTCTCTGAGTTACGAACAATTAAAACTAAGAAAGGATTGTCTTGGTCATGTCGAAATTGCAATGTCTTGGCTAATGATATAAACGAACTCAGAGCAGCCATACTAGACCTAAAAAATGATATCTCATCTAATCGTAGTCCTCCTATTAATGAAACGGTTTTTGAAGAGTTGTTGGCAGAATTGGAAGATCGCAACAATCGTAAACAAAACATTATGCTTTTCAATGTTGTTGAAGTTCAATCCCAAAATACCACTGAAAATACTAATCACGACATAAGTATTGCTAAAAATATTTTGGCCGCACTTCAGACCAACATTCATTTGGATCAAATTGAAGTTCGTCGTGTTGGGCGTCTCAATTCAAATACCGAAAGACATCGCCCTCTGAAGGTTAAACTTGGGAGTGTAAGGGATGTTCACATTGTTTTGAAAAGGGCTAAGCATCTGCGCGATTCCCCGTCTCATCAAAATGTTCGTATATCCTCTGACAGGACCCGACGCCAGCTCGATTACTTCAAGAAAATTAAGGCTGAACTAGATTCTCGGATTGCAGATGGTGCCACTAATTTGAAGATCAAGTATCAGCAAGGGATCCCAACAATAACTTCTTTAAACTAACAACGCCCAACAGAGATCTACTTATATATTATCAAAATGTACGTAGTTTAAGGAATAAGATTTTGGATTTTGTTACGAATACCAGTGATGCCGAGTTTGATGCTATATGTATTACTGAAAGTTGGCTTTCCCCTGATATTCATTCAAGTGAATTTGTTTCTCCGACTTATACTGTATTTAGGGACGATCGCAACTTTGATGTTACTGGTAGAAGTCGTGGTGGTGGTGTTGCTTTAGCTATTAAGTCTAAATATAAGGTTAAAATACTTGATTTAAGCGTGATAAAATTAAATCTGCCTATCGTTGATATAGTTGGATGTAGTTTAATTTTTAACTGTAGAAAGATTTACATAATTGTGGTTTACATTCCACCGGATTTATCACCAGATGATTTAGATGTGTTTTTTAGTTTACTTGAGGAAATTAATATTTGTAGTAACAATAAGGTTATTATACTGGGCGATTTTAATATTCCCGCATTTTGTAATCCGTCTAGTAATGATAGAAAAGACCGAACTATTCGATCATTTATGAATTTTAATAACTTAAATCAAATTAATACCATATTAAATGCCAATGGCCGACTGCTGGATTTACTATTGACGAACATTGTTCACTATACTGTTGTAAGGGATGACACTGCTATTGTTAAAGAGGAAGCTGATCACCCTGCTCTCAAGCTCACTATTAGTTTTATTAAACAGTTATCCTCCATCCACAGCAGTAGTGTTGTGCAAAATTATAATTACCGAAGAGCTGATTTTAATAGTCTGTATGGTGCTCTCTACAACACGGATTGGTCTGAGCTGTATAACATCAGTAATGTTAATGACGCTTGCGCTAAATTCTATAACACTATTCACGCTTATATTGACTTATATGTTCCCCTAAAAAACAATTGTCATGGTGACTATCCGCCATGGTTCACTTTTCAACATATAAGAAACATTAATAAAAAGGACATCTACCGCCGTCGTTATAAAAATACTGGGTCACATGAAGATTACACCAAGTTTAAGCAGTTGCGTAGAGAAATTAAAGTTACCTCTAAAGTTTTATATGATAATTATCTGGCGCACATACAGACTTCTATCGCAAACAACCCCAAAAAGTTTTGGAAATTTGTTCGTACTAAAAATAAAGATTATGGCATTCCCAATATTATTAGTGACACTAACGGTGATGAACTGCATACTGCAGAGTCAATCGTTAATGGTTTTTGTGAATATTTTAAATCAGTCTATCTTCCTACATGTAATAATATTCTCCCGACCACCGCCAACTCGACCAATAATTTTTGTATCAATATCGGCCATATCGAAGAAAATGATATTATTTGCGCTATAAAAACGCTTAAGGACAATTTCACTATGGGTGCGGATCAACTACCTCCTTTTCTATTAAAAGATTGTGCCTACATTTTTGCTTCACCACTATGTCACATATTCAATTTATCTATTAATACTGCTTGCTTTCCTGATATCTGGAAAACTACACGTTTGGTACCCGTCTTTAAGAAAGGTGATAGACAGGCTGTTGGTAATTACCGACCTATAGCCATTATCAACAACTTCGCTAAAGTTTTCGAAAAGTGTATTTATTGTTGCATCTATCCTCAAGTTCATTCTCTTATAAGCACTAGCCAACATGGTTTCGTCCGTAAGCGCTCCACTGTTACCAATTTAGTTGAGATCACTCAGTTTATATCTATTAATATCGATAATAATAAGCAAACTGATGTTATCTATACGGACTTCACTAAGGCTTTTGATCGTATTGATCACACTTTATTGCTTCATAAACTGAATGTTATTGGGTTTTCTTCGCAACTTGTTGATCTTTTTGATTCTTACCTCAAGAACAGGAAAAACTATGTTAGATATATGGGCTATAAATCTCCACACTTTTATCCTACTTCTGGTGTTCCTCAAGGAACTAATCTTGGCCCTCTTTTATTTCTCATTTTTATTAATGATATTTGTAATGTTGTGTCCTGTCCTAAACTTCTCTTCGCCGATGACCTTAAATTATTTGTAACGGTTGATAGTGTTGATAACTGCATTTATCTCCAAAGTCAGATTAATACTGTTCGTGATTGGTGCATTACTAATAAATTATCGATGAATGTCAGCAAGTGCAAAGTTATGACTTATTCTCGTAAATATAAACCCATCATATATGATTATCATTACGACAATATTGTTTTGGAACGTAACCATTCCATCAAAGATCTCGGTATAACCTTTGACACTAAACTCTCTTTTACTGACCATATTCTTGATATCTTTAACAACGCTCTTAGAATGCTAGGCTTCATTATTAGAACTTCTAGAAACTTCTCTCGCACTGATTGTGTATTATCGCTTTATTATGCGTTTGTCAGATCTAGACTGGAATATGCATCTGTTGTCTGGTCCCCTAAATATAAAAATTGCATATATCTTCTTGAGCAAGCACAACGACGTTTCTTAAAGTACTTACATTTTAGGGAACAGCGCGTCTATCCTCCTCAAGGATTTAGTCATGTAGCTCTTCTGAATATGTTCGGTATTGGTTCTCTAGATCTTCGTCGTAATCAAGCCGATATTAAATTCCTTTTTAACTTGCTTAATAACGGCATTGACTCGCCGTCTTTACTTAGCCATATTCGTTTTAATACTCCGCGGTTATCTGCTAGAAATATCAATACTTTCCACAATTCTACACCTAGAACTAATATGCTATTGAAGTCGCCGATTTATCGAATGTGTCTTATTTACAACTCCTTATCTGATACAGATATTGACATTCATTTCTCTTCCCTTAAAACTATCATTGCTAACTGTACCGGTAGTGTTAATTTTCTTTAATGTTATGCTTTGATTTTTAGATGTTAGTTTAGTTTAGTTTTAGTCTTTTCTGTATTAAGTTAGATAGTTAGATTTTGTATACTTGCATATGTATTTTTATAATGCAATGTTGTCCTGTAATTGGATTTTCTCTGTTGGGCAACGTAATAAATTATTATTATTATTATTATTATTATTATTTAGATCTTAACACTTATATCAGCAAATAAAGTTGGGACTTTTCGTTCGGTGTTTCTAAGTTAAAAGATGTTCCTCGAGAATACCAGGTCAATAACAGAGAGGAAGACACTTTAGAATTTGCTACACATTTTCAAATTGAATTTAATGCAACAACTAACAATGACAATTTATTGCTTAAGATATATGTCGTACATGAATATTTGATTACGGGAAACTGACCAACGCCTAAAATAATACACGTAGTTATAGGTACAGCGTATCCCAGGTTTATCTTATTGAAAACTTGGAAGGTACTTATTCAGTCGTTTCAAAATTGGTTTGAAAGTTTGAAAAGAAAAAATTTCGTGATTTTCTCTTATAATCGATCTCTAGAATACAATCCTTTCCTCTGGAACCAATAAATATAATTTTTTTTAATCCTTTTTGCGCTTTATTGTACACTTAAATGAAAGGTGTCTGCAATAGAAGAAGAATAGAAGAATTTCTATAACAGAACAGAACGCAGACAGAACGCAGAACAGAACGCAGAAGAAAACACAGAACAGAACACAGAACAAAACACAGAACAGCACAGCACAGCACAGCATTATATCCACTATAGTTTTTTTATAAATTTTGACTGGTTTTTCTTGTAGAAGATTAATATTTCGAGAACGTTAGTGTTAGTTTTAGTAAATTCAGCAACATGATTCTAGTGGATCACACCGGCAAGGCATCTAAGACCTTCTTGTGACACAGAAACAGCTGCGACAATGAGGGGGAGCAGCCCCAGAAGATAATACTATAGCGCAAGCGTGGTTCCACGCAAGCGAAATAAAAGGACCTCAAAGTTTCTAGATCACAACAATTGCGCAGACTTCTAAGAGCATGACTACAGAATTTCCGACGTCCGATACTTGTTCGATAGTGTAGAAAATGATCCAGCTAATGTGGTCAGTATACTGTGTCAGCAAGCACTGGCGATAGTGGAATCCAAATCGTCTACATAGATACAACAGAAATAGTGTAGGTCTCAATATCGAACCCTGTGGTACACCGCTTATAAACACCCCGTGTATCCGAACAAAGCCTCTGCATTGAGTTATTTTTTTTTTTCACCAACGTGCATACTAATGAGTTTCCCAACGGAAAGAATGATTTAAATTGACTGTAAGCCATATATAGCTTTTACACGGTATACATATAGATAAGAAGTATTAGCTTATATTGGCTTATGCCACTTTTTTTCTTCAAATTGTTTGAACAGGGTTTTATTCTTATTCTCAATGTCAATATGCGTATATATCTTCGTAACCGTTTGATGTAGTAAAGAAAATTCTTAACAAAAATTATTCATCTAGTAATGCTAACAATAACAAAAAAAGTTTCTACAAACATTTACGAGAGGAGCATATTAAAGATGAGACCACATCTTTAATAATATTGCAATAACAAGATTATGGAAACATACATACATATATTTACTGTTAGTCTAACGATTTTTTATTTAATAATCGTTTTATTAAAGAGCGGAATGAAAGACCCTAAACTCACAGTCTTGAAATTTTGTAGAAAAAGATTAAGAAATTGTGTTGTTGATTTTCGCTCATTTGTTTTATGCTTTAGAGATATTTTAAATCATAAACAATATTAGGCCAACAACACCACACTCTTTATATATCTGTATAGGGTATAATAAAGTGGAACAAACGCAAAGTGATACTTTCTTATTGACAATAAATTAATAAAATTAACATATCTGAAATCATAAAACAAATAATCTGATGTGAAGCACTTATACGAGTTTCCTTACCCAGGTATTCTAATTCTTAATATGCACTTTTCGTAAAATGTTCGTAGAAACTTTTTTCTTATTTCTAGCATTACTAGAGAATTAATTTTAGTTATGAAAAATGTTTGTTACAGTTACGAAGATATAGGCGCATATTGAAGTAAAACCCTCCTCAGAAAATTTTTGAGAAAAAAAGTGGCATATGCAAATAGAAGCTTGTACCAAATGTAGCTAAAATGTGAATTTCAAAGAAAATCTCAAATATTTCGTTCCTGAGATAGAACAGAAAAAAGAGGATTGTATAAGGGACAATTTGAGGTGGCTGTAATCCCTGATATGATATTTTATATGTATTATACATGATGTTTTGGGAAAAAATCCAAAAATAGGGTAAATTTTATTTTTTAATATAGTTTATGGATTAGAAGAGAAACTAGAAAGCCGGGGCCGTTCACCCAGCCAACTAATTAGTCGTTAAATAGCGGATTACGCCCCAACACGGCGGATCTCACCCCAATACATGGGTTCGGCGGTACATCGTTTATATTTCTTTTTCTTGATTCTTGCCTCTCACTTGTAAAAAGACTCTCGCAGTCGTTTGTTTGATGACCGATCACGACCCAACCAGCAGACCCGCTAAACCGCACCACTCTCCCCTTTTCTCTCTCCTTTCCTCTCCCCTATCCTCTTTCAAACCCCTCCCACTTGGTTTATTTTTTAATGTAGTTTATGGATTAGATGAGACTTATATGAATTTATCATGTACGTGGTCAACTTCCATCATTCATCACTGATCTCCTTATTAAGCCAAAACGTCCGAATAGTCAAGACGAACATTTTTCTTTTCACTTCAGTACCTTCCACAAATTATTGGAGATACGGCCCTAGTATCGCTTAATTGGAGATTTATAATTTCTTTCGATCTTTTGTTTATACCACATTCTTTTGCTTTGTTACTATTCACACTCGCAAATGACAGTTTACAGTGGTCGCACACTTGTGAAGAAATTTTCAGTAACACGAATGAATTCTTTCAGATATACCCTGGACTTTTAAGCATTGCAAGATGTGCCTTTTTTATACCTTTTAATTAACTTTGTGGCCCTCCTTATCTTCCTTTATTTCTATCATTTAGTATTTTTCTCCAACTTGCTTTGAAATAACGTTTTCATATTTTATTTTTAAAGTTCCACCAATATATTAATAATATTTTTACTTTACTTTATTAGACTGGTCCCATAAATAAGGATTTGAGACGTTTATTACACAAAAATGGTCCACGCAAGTAAATCTGTAGCGTGCATCGAAGGCACTTAAGCCTAATAACTTGGGAGTTAATTAATTCATTTCTAGAATTTACGACGTCCATTTTCGGATGCGAGACATTAATGATGGAAATGACCGGCAAATAAATTACGGAAAAATCTAATTATAGCCCAGATATCGGCTCCATGAAAAGAAAAATACGCTTCCTCTAGCGGAAAGTTAGACCACCTGCAGCCGCACGACTCCGGTATCCCGGGAATAACTGAAAATTATCGTATTTGCTCACGTCATTTTTATTACCCGCGGTAAATTTATGCCTAATACCGATACTAAACCAGTTGGCTACAGACTTAATTGGCCTTTTATAGAATCTGAGGTGGTTTTATTAATTAGGAAACGTGTTGACGTTACATTGTTGATTTATGTAAAACTGTATATACTTTAATAAACACATTGTAAGCCTTATCAAGAACATAAACTGTCTTGCGATTGAATTATGTTGTCGGCATTAATTTGTCTGTTCTGTCAAATAGCATTCGAATTATTGCGATATTATTCAGAATGTTAATTCACCTGAAACAATTTATGTTTCTCATAGATTACTAATTTTTGCAAATAACAGGTCCTTTTATTAAATAAGGTGTTAACATGTGCGTTTCTGGACAGTCGAATATTTATGATTTCAAGAATTTAATATCGAAACCCACACACAATTCCTGTACAAATAACATAATACCCCAAGTTTAACAAAAAAAAAGTTTGCTAATATATTCAGAATGTCTTAACTGGTTGGATAGCTGACAACGAAACTTTTAAATAGTCTGATGGCCTTTCATTTGTCCAGCGTTCATAAATAAAATACAAATGAAATACAGAACCTAATTATAACCTACGAAAAGGAAAATCCAATAGAAAATAAATTGACTATCTTCTTCCTGGTTTCCACTTTTAGATAAAAATATTCTTCTTTTTTTTTCACTTATTTAATAGTTTTGATATGGCTTGCATGTGTATGTATAATTGTATGTTTAATTATGTTAATTTTGCAAGTATTTCTGATATAAGCTCTCATTATGGCACCCAACTTTTTTATACTGGATCAAACTGACACATGAATTGTTTCGGAGGTGCTAATGCAATGTTTTCTTTATTTAAAAAAGCCAATTTCAGATTTAATGGCTGACTTAAATCATTGCCAGCAACATCAAATGGTCAGCTTCAACTTCTTAATTAACAAGTTAGTAGAATTTCCGCTTAACAAGCCGATATTTAACAAAAAAATACAATTCACTAAAAAGGTAACAATCTATAACGATTACTCTTCTACAGATGGAGTACGGAATTTAAAGAAAGTTCTTTATAAATACCATGTGAGAAACCCCATAATCTTAATCTCCGTAGAAACCCTAAGTTTGCTAATTTACCTTTCCATAGAATTTTAAAAGGTACACGTGGTATTTTTGAAGGGTATGGACATAGTTTTACGTCCCAGAAACGCGTTGAGAAACCTTTTAGGTAACCCAAAAGCACAACAAACCAAAATTAGGTGCAGGTATTGCACTAAGGTTTAGAAATTCCAAAAACTCCTAGCAGATATCTACAAAGCGACACCGCCTAACTCAGATTTCGATGAAGCTCCAAAGGCTGAAAGAGTGTCTCGGTACTAGAACAAAACAATTCTTTAACGGTTGAATCCGCCCTGAAAACTCTGATGATTCATTTCATTCATTCATTCATAACGTTAGGGTGGACACCTTTAGTCTAGGCACTTGAGCTAGGTGCTCATTGTATCGTCCCTATTAAATCTCTTACTGCCACTCCAGCAGCCTGGTGTTCTCTAGAAAGCCCAGTATCTAGCCCAGTGGGAACTTGACAACCTTCGAGGGCTCCAATAGATCCTTCCCGAAATGTTTCTGCCGGAGTACTTTCAACTCCTCACATGTGCGTGTGTGTGATTACATGTAAACTCGTTTCCTCCTGTAGCTCACATCTTCTGCACCCCGGTTCGCTTACTCGGCCTTTGTTGTATAGATGCTCTTTCAGAGAACAGTGTCCAATTACCAGCCCAGTAATGGTTTTAACTTCTTTCTTGCTGCGTCTAAGTAGGTTATCAGAGAACTTAGCATCCCCATCCCCTATTAGCGCTTTGGCTTGGAGTTGACCTTCAGTCCTCCACCATTTATTTGTGCTTGCTTTGTCCAGCCAGGTCCAGTTCTCCTTTTTAGCCGAATCCTTAGTAATCCCACATACGGGCTCTGCTATGCACGCAGCCGTCCTTTGCAATCAATTCTGCGCCGGCTGCAAAGGCGAATACCTCTACCTGGAAGACCGTCGCATGCTTCCCCAGGCTTATGGATAGCCTTTGATGAGGGCTCGGTCCGCAAATACCGGCTCCTGTGCCCTGGCTGGATTTGGATCCGTCCGTGAACCAGTCATCTACTCTGATCTTTGAATGCAATCCCCTCTAAATTTGCAATGGACACACTACAAAGATGAAGATAAGTTGCCTGTACCGTAATGAATCTGAACATGAACATGATTCCAGTGAATCATCTACATTTACCCTTACCATATTTTTGAACAACCTTTTACATAATATTTCTATTTATTTATTTCTCAATGAAATTCAATTAAAATTTCTTTAAAAATTATATAAGAATTGTTTACTTCATAACAGCTACTACTTTATAATGAACTCTGCATCATTCAAAAGTTAGGGTAATCATTATCGAACATAAAGGCTTCGGGCACCAACTACCATTAAACACACCTAAGAAGCATACACTTCTTGGCTTCCGAGTTAAAACCACGTTCTAGAACTTCCTCTGACCGACGTTTCGTCCACACTTGCACGGGATACCTTCAGGGCTACTTTTTTCGTCGCTGTTGTCCTGAAACTGAAGAGCTAACACATGGCGATGGGTTTATATACTGGTAATGGTTACGGTTCAGTTTATCGTGTTGTGGGAGGTGTTGTGTAGGAAATAACCGTCTTCACGGTTAAAGTTATTATGATGTTTATGGATTTCAATGGATTCTCGGATTTCGCGGTTATAGTAGCAAGAATTTCGAGATAGGATTTGGACAGAGTTGAAATGGATTTGGTGACCGTTCTCAAGCCTGTGCTCAGCAAGTGCAGACCCAGTTACGCGCATGTTCTGCAACGCGAGTGCCCACCGAATGCTTTGTTTTACCAATGTAAACCCTGCAACGTGAACATGATCTTTAGTAGGAAAGGATTCTGAAATGTTGGAATTAAATTTAAAAACAGTTTTTATGTTGCGTTTGGATAGGATTCTTCCTACATGGATGTAAGCGAGCTAAGCATTGGATTGGTAGGGTGTGGTTTGTGTTTTGGATATATTGGATATAGGATGTAGTGGTCAGTTTATGGTACACTGGATATGATGTCTAGGATAGTTGTTCTTGGTTAGGGTTTCGGTAACATGGCTAATTCTCAGGATAGGGAGTTAAGGAGCTTATGACTGCATTCCTCTGAGCCGAATGATGGTGTGAGAGGGCATTTAGGTAACGGTCGCAGTCCTTGCAAGAGAGTGACAATCTACTAAGGCGTCTAGGAAAGGAAGACCTTACGACTCGACATCCATGGTGAATTTAATGGAACTGTGTTGGGAATTAAGGAATGTAGAAAAGGTACCTAAGGAATCATGTCCATGTGGCCAGATTACGAAAGTATCATCAACGTATCTAAACAACCGTTTCGATGTCTGGAAATAGGAGATTAGGACTATTTCACCAAATGGCTCCATAAGAATGTTGGCAGTAACAGGAGAAGGTGGGAAACCTATAGCTGCACCTAAAACTTGTTCATAGTAGTAGCCGTGAAATTGGAAAAAGGTGAAGGCGAGATAGGTTCCCGCCAAGTCAGCGAAGTCTTCAAGTTGGAAATTGGAAGATAGGATCTCACGGACAAACTGGATGGTATTGAATGTAGGAACTTTGGCAAGTAAGGATTCAACATCCAAACTAACAAGTAAATCCTGGGGATCTATTGTCTAGTTCACTTAGCCTTTGTACAAAGTATTTGGAATTTGAGGAAATGAATCACTTTTGTCAGTGTTGCACTGGAAACAGTGATTCTAACTTGTTAGTGTTAGTTACTTACTTATTTAGAAGGAAATATTATTTACCTTAAGAATATAGATAACCCTTCACTTATATAGATCACTCTTAGAGAGCTTGTATCAATTTTCTAATTCTTCTATTGTTCCATGTAAACTAGATTACTACCCAAGCATTCTATATTTTCATTTAATTTGTGTGTACAAATTTTTCTTTCCCTCCATAATATAGAACAAATACCTAACAATGGCAGCAGTTCTTCCATTTCCATTTCAAATTTGTCCAGCGATGTTGACATCTTAGTGAAAGGAATCGCAAACACACATACACTGCATAAAGTAATCATATCCAAAGAGTTTGTTTACGACTGGTCACAATGTAACGTACAAAAACACATCATAACATATATTCCCGACTTTACATTAAATAGCGCTATAAACACAAATTTTCATTTAAATTTCCAATTAGCTATGTTTTCTTGTTAGTACGTAAGAACTACTTAAATGCTTTTTATTTTTAATTTTTAAATATTTAAGTAAATTAATGTTCTTTAGTACTACAAGTGCTATTAAGATGAATTGAATGGACTGCAGCTAAGCATCAGTATCCTTAAACTAAGTCTGAGAAAAAACGCTTGGGTGTACGATTACAACTAGGATCTTAAATTCCTCCGATTATTATCTAAAAATAATTTCTTCGGCTATTTCATTCATGCGTGCCACGACCTGATTAGCATAAAAACCGAACGTCAAATGCTGCCGTAATCGTTGCCGATGGCTTCACGACGATGAACGCAGACGGAATAGTTAGACGGTTGGCCGTTACGAAATCACGCCACCGTAAACCATAATGAATCGAAAACAGGTAGTACGAGGACGAAAAACACGGCGGAAAAATAGAAAAACGGTCATAAAAAAGAACGTAGACAGTGAGCGTATTTCTGAATTAATACCGTCGTTAATTACTTGAAGAAACGGAGGCACCGTTGTACGAGGATAGTCGAACGCCGCAGGACAGCCAACATTAATTGGTGTGGACATTTGTATTCCTGCGGTAGAGATATGTACGTGACACTACCGAGACCATCAGCTGCTCCCAGCTGATTCATGGGCTTTTCTTTATCGAATGCTGTGCCACCAGTCCGAAACCCAATTTAGAGATCGATATGTACCGTCGGATATAAAAATTGTCGTACATCGAGTAAATACCACATTCCTTAACAGCAATTGGAAACACTAGCAAATCATTTTAAGATAAATAAGTACAGTAAAATAAATAAATAAATTATACTCTCCGCAAAAAAGCAACGCCTGTAATTCTATTAACTATAAGGAAAACAAGCGTTCAAAGCGTTAAATCAGACGAATAGGCAGCCAATACATCAACAACATCATATTTAATTAGAATAAAACGGGACAACATAAACCAACGAACCAAAAACTGTGTGCACAGCATTCCATGTGAATGTGGGCGCTTATGCATTGGTGAAATAATCAGACTGCTCAAAATAAAAATAGTTTAACACAAAAAGATCTGCAGGATGTGAGAAACACAGAGATCAAATATTGGCGCAGCACGCTTAGGAAATACATCATAGAATAGATTGGGAAGATGCTTCCATCCTATCTAAAGAAGATAAACAAACCAAAAGGAATTTAAAAGAAGCAGCATGCATAGCCACGAGACCAGAGATCATCGATGTACCAAGCCTGGAATTGCATAGGGTATGGAGGCCGTTAGTGTCTAACTGCATACATCAGGGATCTCACATAAAAGATCAGATGGATTAATAAGGTATCAATTCAGTTCTAAAACCACTACAACAAGATACGAGAACTGAAGAGTCCGTTCTTAAAATCAGCAGGAATATAATGAAACTTTCTGTAGAATCCAATTTCGAAAACAAAAAAGTCAACAATCAACTTCTATAGAAAGGAAAACAACAGAAAAGAAAACTGTCATCCTCCATAAGTTTCCGAATTATACATACAAAAATAGGTTCCAAACAGTATATATCTATCCCAGAAGAAGCCAGTATACGATTGCAATAGATAGTGTGTACACTGTATATTACAGAAGCAAACGCATAAGAGAATTTACCCGAGAGATACACAGAATTCCCTAGCCAAAAACCTATGGAATTTGTAAATTACATTCCTGATCAGGGCTACCTTGATGACGCGTCTAGAACCATTGCTGAAACGTCGGATTTCCTCAGATGATGGAAACAGTTCAGCCAATACCAACTCATATACATCAATTCCCAATGAAACATTGTCATATACTAGAGTCTGCTCCAATAGAGAATGGTACAGTTGACGAATATTGGTAATAGATGTTCGTAGCTAGGCACTGATTGAGGGTGCTAAAAGTCACACTTCGCGCAGGTTTCGGTGAAGACATGTACGATTCTCTATTACAACGGACTTTATGCACTCAGCCAATCTTTCGATGGGTAGCTATATTAGTAATGACTAGTCAACTGTACTAGCTATATTAAACTCTTAACGCTCTACTTAATTATCGTCGCTCAAAAAATATTTAGCAATATCCACACTAAACATTTACTGAATTTTAAAAGTCAGCTGTTGTGGTGGCTGAAGTACCAACATTTTAAGGAACAGCGATCATATCAGAAGTTATACGTGTTAATAAATAAAAAAGCAGACTATTTAACTCCTAAAAAGAAATACTGACATATGTAACACTATTCAAAAAAGGTAAAATAGTAACAACCTGTACTTACAAAAAGGATGTATTTAAATTAGCAAAACATATATTTTAAATAGGCGATCAATGACAGTACTAAATGTTGAATGGCGTGGTCACGAATGACACAACGCAAAGGCATTGAAAAAGGAGAAGTCAAAATGTCTCAGCCAACCCTGGAGCACTGAAGTGTTGCCAATATTAAAGAAAAAATTATAAATATATTTTCAGAGTAGGTATAACAATGCATATTAGATGTAAACTTCTCACATTTTATTTGATCTATGGTTAAGAATTGAAATCCACAAATTATCAAAACAATTGTTCCGAAACAATTAATCTTATGTAGTGTGAGAGGGAACTGATATCTTGTGTTTATAATTAATATAATGATTACTTGAGTATGGTGAATAAGGGCTCTAGTTTCCAACACCGTATGACTTCTGCATGGGCTTTGATGGTAAAACTGGCCTTACGATGTTTGTATTAACGATTTGTGGAATAGCAGGGTTTGTGGAGTTTATATTTCGAATAATTCCGTTATGCTTATTTAAATTTGTCGCCTCCCATGGCTTTAACGGAGCAGGCATTTTAACACAGCCATTATTTTAGATAAACGCACTTGCACTTTGACTTATATTACGGCAACCAAACTCGAACCAGCGACATCAACTGCGGAAACCAAACAATAGCCTGACAACCATCTGACAATAGCCAGTTTTTTTATTACAGTACGAACAATCATAAAAATACACCGCTGTGTAAAAATCAAAGCCCATAGCAAAGTGAACGCAGTCAAAAAAATCTAGGCATCATTGCACTTCCAGAAATGATGTTAGATTTATAAGCAGATATATATATGAAAAAAATATTGCTACAAATCGGACTTCAGGTCTTGTGATAGCACTAGACTATATAATTAGGATGCGAGTACTTGGAAGGGGACTCTTCAATGGAATTATTACGCGTTCCTTCCTATTTCAGTCCTCCACACCAAGTTACCAGCCATATTTACATATTCATTAAGTAAGTACAACAGTTGTCATATATTAATATGGACTTGGGTAGGTTGGCCAGTGAATGTTTAGCCCTGAGTTACTCCTTTACACGTTTCCGGGCCGCGAAATTTGGCGGAGGCGCCGGGCACAGATCCTGAAATCTTTCGCAAGCTAAGCCGAATCGATATCCGGCGCATCCACCAAATGTCACAGCCTAGAAGGGCATGCATGTGTAACTCAGGCGTGACCACTCGTTGCGCAAGATATCCAAAACAATAGTAATGTATGGTAATAATTGTAATAGTTGTGCCTACCTTGAAAATATGGCTATTAATTTGCTGTAAAGGAGTTAAACAAAAAAAAAAAAGATAACACGTAATAACTTTTTCAGATGAAAAGTGAATTCAAGTTATAGTATATAGGCGTACAAAACCTTTTATGTCTGACTGTAAGCACAACTCAACTTACATTCTTGTGACTTTTCCAGTATCTACGCATGGATGCATGTTATATCTGATGCGTCTGATGTATATAACAAAAAGACATCGTAAAACTATATAATACTTTTTACCCACGGGAAAAGAATAAACAATCTCGTTACCTGTCACATATATGTAGTCCTCTTTAATTCATGTTATTGTTACATCGTTACTAAAAGAAAAGCTGCAGATATCAAGGCAGCATGATACAAGCTTTTTTCATATTCTGCTTTCCTCCAGCTTGTTAGACTGGTATTTCTAAATGACGCAGTTGTGAAATTTAATTATGAAATTACGGTTAAGGTTATTAGAGTGCTTATGAATTTTAATGGATTCCCGAATTTTACGGTTATAATACTGAGGATTTCGGCAAAGGATTTTGATAAAGTTGAATTGGATTTGGCCAGCCTCCAACCTATGCTCAGCAATTGCAAATCCAATTATGCGCAACGCTCGAATGCAGCATGTTCTGGAACACTACTGTCCACCAAACGCTTTGTATCAGCAATGTAAACACTGCTACTAGTACATGGAAGACAGCAAACACCAGTAGCTTCGAGGAGATTACAGTAAGGTTTTAAAACGGTTTTGATGTAGTGTTTGGAAAAGATTTTTCCCATAGGGTCGATAACACCATGGATATAGAGTAATAAGCATTAGATTGATAAGGAGTGGTTTGTGTTTTGGATACGTTGGATATAAGATGTAAGTGTCGGTTTCTAGTACGTCGGATGTGATATCTAGAATAGTTATTCTAGGTTACGGTTTCGATAATATGGAAGAGATATAGCAACAGCCTTTTGTGCTAAGGAATTTACCACTCTGTTCTTCTGAGCTGCATGATAGTGTGAAAAAGCATTTGTATGTACGTTTGCGATGAGCAAAATACATTTTGAACTTTTGTAATAATTTATTTTCTAATCGGATGTTACAATAAACCTAAAACAAACGAGGACGCAATGCTGAAATGGTTATATACTACATTGAATCACTCGCGGCTCGTTATTCAAATTTGCACTCGCATTATATGAACGCAGTATTATAGTATATTAAAACACAAGTGCAACAATGACGTTTATGTAATGCGAGTACAATTCTGAATAACGATTCAATGTAGAAGCATTGCAAAGTCATTGTGACACGAGTTTTTTACAGTATTTTTTTGTAATTTGCACATTAATCGCCCATATTACATTCCGGTAAGCGTCTCAACAGTGCGCTAATAACCATTTCAGCACTGCGTCGTCGTTTGTTTTAGCTTTATTGTAACATACAATTAGAAAAAAATACTATTACATCGTTAAAGTTTGACAATTATGAAAAAAGAGCAACTTTAAATTAGTTTAGGATAAGACAATTATTGAAGTATACCGATTATCTATCACTAGCGACTAAGACCTATCCAACAAAAACTAAACGAGCTAGGCAAAAAGAACAAGGTAACCCTTTTGTGGGTTCCGGGACACACGGGAGTGGAAGGAAACGAAATAACAGATAATCTCGCTAAGAGAGGGGCTAGAACACCTTTTGTAGGGCCAGAACCTTTTTGTGGGATAAGTAGCAGCATAACACTGGAGAAACTGAAAAATGAAGTAGAGCAGAGAAAATCCAAATACTGGGAGAATCTCCAGGGAATGAGGCAAGCTAAAACTCTTCTGGGTACCTATAACCAGAAAAGATCTGCAGAATGCCTCAACCTGAGTAAAAATAATATTCGGATATTGACAGGGATCCTTACAGGCCATTGTAAACTGAACGGACATCTAAGCAGGCTTGGAATAGCGAAGGAAGCCGAATGTAGATTTTGTGGGGAACAGGACGAAACGTCCATTCATCTACTCACAAACTGTGTTGCACTGTGCAACTCAAGGGCGCTGCACCTGGGAGCATGTGAAATCGAAGAGGGAGAGTTACCTAATCTGGGGCCTTCGGACATTCTGCACTTCTTGAAAGGAATCAGACTGGACGGCCAGCTGTAAATACAGCGAGAAGAGGGGACACAATAGATCTTTTAGGTCGCAGTGTACTATCACCCTAATCACACATACATACAAGACCTATCCAATGAACTTGCAATATCCAATATAATCGACGGATTTTTACCAGAACGGACTTTACATAAAAAATAAATCCAGCACTGGTCGTTTATCTTTGTTAATTCAAGATACAGTTGCAATATGAATAAAATCATCTAAGAAATCGGTAAGGAAGACAGTTACGTACAAACTACATGAGACACATTGTATTCTCCGAGGAAAAAATTTACTGCAGTAACCATGTTATTTGTTAATAATCTACAACCTAGGTATTGTATAAGTGGTGCAACCTTTAAACAATCTTAGATAAACTTCTTGCTTCTGAACGAAACAAAGAGAAAAATAAGCACCGACAAGGAAGAGAAACACAAACAACTACCGTTAAATTCCGTTTAAAGATCGAAACGGGGAACGTTAAAATCGACATGCCACAGACGCACAATCGCTCCATCTATAATTATGACATATCTCTTACACCTACAAGAGCACCGCACGGACGACTTGTCGAGAGAGTTAATTAGAGCCGTTAGGTCGTACAGTCGGAACGGCAGAACAATGCCGAGACGACCGGCGGTAGAAAACGTGAAAATATGCCGGATGACCGACCTCTGGTCGCCCGTTTCCCCGCGGCACGGCGCGTCAGCGCGAACAGCAGATGCCCTAGCAACGAACGAGGACGACGTACATACATACATACATGCACTAATTAAATAAATTAGTTAATAAAACCAGTCGGGAATCAGTCAATTGTGAAACGGCCAGCACATATCGGACGTCACGGATTCTGACGGAAGATCGTCTGATATACGAATGCACGCTGGATTGGAAATCGTATTACTTGATACTTGATAGCCCTGGAACGGTTCTAGGATCACTGTGTCTTTGTATCTGCTAGCTGCTGCTCTACATCTTACGGTTCATTGTCAGTTGTTATCTAGTAAATGGAAATTTATTTGTACACATATACGGCATGAGATTTTTTTGTAACCAAACCACTTAACTCTAAGTCAATCAAATATTTTTCTCAGTAATTCCGTTTGTTAAAGATGCTTCCTGAATCTTTAGCCATACGGCTACTACTTAGACCTTACACTGAGCAAAATTGATCGACATTATATATTATGTCCTTTATATTAATCGTTAGAATAATAATTTTTAAAAGGAGGATGTGCTGTTATCGCTGCATAAGAAAGACTAACAAGGGAGCACCGGCGACCCTCAAATTGCGATTTCCATAAAATATTATTGCTGCATTAAATGACTTAAAAGAAAATACAAATATGCTAACAAATTTGTGTTATTAAGAAAATACCCTTTGAGTGCCAATATGGTTTTAAGGACATCTTCGGCCAGTGTATTGAGGAGCGCAATCGTGGTAGATGATGCACATTATGGAAATGGTAACCAGAGCATGCTAGAATGTCCGATCCCGAAACGGAAGCATCCTGTATCAAATGCTGTTCGAAGGTTGGATCAATAATGTCTTCGATCACATCAAGATTTTAAACTTACTAAACGCAGATCCCTCAATTAGCAATGTGCAGTTAGTTGTTTCAATGAATATTTCAAGCTAGAGCCCATTCAGTTTTAGAAGAAAACATTCTGAACCTATATAACATTGCTAAAGTTCAACCTGTTTACAAAAAACGAAAATATGCATCGATTGAATTTTTACAACTCGATTTTAAATGGAATTGGTGGTGATGCATGGTTTCTTGAAATATTTTCTTTTTAGAGTGATCACTGCATATTTTGTATAGAGATGAAGTCTTTAACCCCATTGGACAGAGCAAAATCTGCGCAAATCTCGGTATTCTGTTAACATTTGGTTAAACCATACCTCATACAGTTATTGAACCAATTTACCTTCTGGATTGTCTAGATGATGCTAAATACCTCGATACTTTGGAAGAAATTATAAATGACGTACCTTTGAATATGCGGTTCGATATGCTGTACATGCACGATGGAGCCCTCGCTTGCTGTGCAACTTATCAAGATGAAAATGAAGAAAGCGCTACTTCAGATTCATGTTACATCCTAGTACTTTTCAAACATCGTTTTAACAATTTTCCCATATTGGTCACCCAAGGAATTTATTAATAACTTCAAGAACAGAACTCCAAACTTAAAACCTGGGAAACTTAAGGACCATCAAACACGACTTTTCTCACTTTTCTATCGGTTAGTAAATTTAATTTTTACATTAAGATAACAATACCAAATGCTTCTTGTGTCAAGCACTTTGAGGAACTGTTTCAATATGCGTGAATTAATGTGTAGCGGAAGTAATAAAACGTAATTCTTCAGCGTCCTGCCCCGTGTACACTATCCCACTAACACAAAGAAAAACACTAAAATATGCGAAATCTATATGTGACGCGTAAAAACTAATAATAACTTTAACATTAGAGCATCCTAATTCACTGATATTACATCAAATGTTTCGTTTCACAAAACTTTCGCAGGCCTGTGTGATTCTACTCTTCAGTAAAGAAACAGGATTAACACGTAAAAAAAAAACAATTTGTGCGTGGAAATTCAAGCTAAAAAGTAAGAAAATTACCATTAAATATACGAAATTGTTAGTGTAAGCTACAATAAAATATATACCCAATTCACAAGACAACTCATAGGTCATAGTCGTAGTATCAAAAATAACTAAACATATCTACAAGAATTTAATGCAATAAACGCTAAAAAGAAAGACTAACCATTAAATTAACTTTGAACCTCTATAATAGTTATAATAGTGAGTCGTTAGTTTTCCAGTTGTTAGTTCTTTTCCTTTCTTTGACCGTAACATAGAGAACTGTAATCTGAATTGTCCAACAAATTTGTAATATATATAATAACTGATTTATTAAAGTTAATCAATGTAAAATTAGTGAAAAGGGATAAATAATTGAACAATATGAACAGTTTAATTGTGTTACGTTGCTCCGGAAATTTCTCTGAGGTCGATTGAGAAATCGAGTTTCGAACGCAATCCAACCGCATAAAATTGTTTGGGAAATAAGTCCTAGTAACCTACGGGAACAAACAATAGTTTTGTTGAAGAGAGATGAGAAATAGCGGGGGCAGTGAGTAGATAGACGCGTAAAAATTTATGTTATTAAAAAGTTAAGATGAAGAATTATCAAGAAAAGGTTATTACCTACAAGTTAATCAATTTTAAAAAAATGTGACTCACCTGAAAGTGGCGGTGTTGTTCCTGAAATCGATTATTACCCAAGATAAAACAAATCTGGAAGATTTACTAGTATCCAGTAAAGCAGACACCATCGTGGAGAGTCTCACCGATCCGCAATACGAATCCAGACATCGAAAAACAACGGAATTCGACAAAGAAGGAGTTTCTAACAGGACACCCAACTAGCAGCTGAATATGATGCCAATACAAGTCTATTCAAGTTCACTTGTGAATTAAGAAATGAAAAACAAACTGTGGGTACAGAGATACTTTCAAACAGTAGGTATTTTACCTATCGAAACGCAAGAAATTCATCTTTCCACCTGTAACCATATTTGCAGTAATTAGTTTAGTAGAATTTCATGTTATGTCAAATCTGTTCAACGAATCTTGTACATTCCACCCATTAAATTATTCATAATTTATTTAAATTCAATTAGTTAAATTCTGGAAGTTCAAAAGGTCAATTTAAAGAGTTAATTTTATTGTTTTTCAGTTTTGAAACGTTCTACGAATTTGCTTTATATATTATTGTTGTTTATTTACTGTACCATAATCTGTTTATCTTACCTGAATGTTTGTGGTTTTCTTAATAATAACCATTCACATTTTAACTTATCACATATATATATATCGATAAACACAAGTCTTTGACGGTAAGAAATCATTATCAATAGATTATTTCATTCTTTTAACCGTAAATTTGCATGGTGACCAACTTAAAAAGTTTCGAAATAAAGTGCCAACAAATCTGAGTTTAAAATTTAAAATTTTCAAGGTAAGTGGCGCATTGACGTACCGTTCATTTGAACCTCATCAGCGCCCTGAGATACTTTTCTTTATTTTTTATTTATTTATTCAAAAGTCTTCTATTATTTTTTATTATATTACAATATCTAGCACGATGGTTTCATGAACTCACTAAACATGTGAATAGGGGGCAAATAAAATCAATTGAATTCAATGATAGCAGTTATAGTATCTATACTTTTAAGAAAGAATCGAAATAAATAAGTAGTGATTTCATATTGAAAGGAAATATGAATACGTATACTAACTAGATATTAATTTTTTTGCATTAATTTCCGCTATATCATATTAATTGACAATACCACACTTATCATACATAAGTATTTATGCCGCTAGCCTTATTTACGGAAATCATTACAATCTTTTGAATGGTTCTCCAGTTATTACCTACATTTTAGATATACATTGTATATTAACATTGTATGCATTATATACAATGTATCAGGCTAATTAGTAAATTAGCATTTCTAACGTTCTATATTCATAACCAAACACGTGGAAATGTTACTACAACTGGACGTGGTAAATGAACTGTAATATAAATAGAATACTATATATATTTAACTAAATCTGTCATGCCTCTATAAACTGCGCTGTAAAGTTTGTTATAAATCGATCTACAGGGAAGATGTCTCTAAGTTATATAAATGTTTTCCTATATCTATGTTACTTTTATTGAACTTGCTCTGCTTAACGTAATTTGCATATAAATTGCTTATTCTAATCCGGGCTTCCTTTTCTTTTATCGGCCAATAAATATAGAAACGTAGAAACCTACAGAAAAATAATCAGGAAAAGCATGATTTATAGTAGCATCTTGAGATCGTTAATTAAATACGCTTTGGCCTTTTAATCATTTTGTAGGCAAATATTTTTTAGTTATAAAATATGCGATCTAATACTAAATATATAATTAGTGCTAGGTGTACAACCACTGAAACCATTATTTACAGTGATACTCATTTATCTTTGAAGATAATTTAATGCTTTAATCGCACCTTATATGCAATAGATATTTAACTTACTAAAAATAAACTACCCGTAAAAATATTCTCATGTCAAAAACGTGTAAATAAATGCGAATTTTGTTACAAAACCCAAACCTTGATTTTTCTTATTATTAATAAGTAAACAAGTAAACATTTCCAATATTGCTTGCCATGACGTAATAGATGAAGCATCAATAGAAAAAAATGTCACATGGCGGGGTTTGTGGTATTACCGATTTACGCTCCGATCGTTTTGTAGGTTGAAAGTTTGGCTTATGTCAACTAGGGGAAGCACAACTAAATTCTTAGTTTCTTAGTGGACGATCGGGATAAAGCTGGAGATGCGATAGCAATGAGCAGCAGGGCCCTAGGAGAATGCGACAGCACCGGGCGCACACACGAGGGGGCGCCGACATAAAAAGCAATAATATATGGTGATATTTGCTTTAGGAACACCATTTATGTACATTGAAATATCCTATACAGTTTTACGTAGAATTAAGGGTCATAGAGTAAACAGAAATAGAGTAATATTCCAGGAATCTTTTACGCCTAGGATATAACTGTAATTTTGCAAATGGCTAAAGTAATTTACATCATACTGTAAATTTACGATTTGATAATTACAGTATTTGAATATAAAAGTACAGTTCTAATTATCTTCCTGTACAATTACAAAACAGCTATGTATCTACACTAATATTTAACAACAAGTTAAGCATTTACAAGAAGATCTTTTGTTCATAAAGCAGAACTTTTTCGTGAACGTTTAGCACAGACAGCTAACGTCAATGTCGATATACTCAAGACTGATTTTTCCTAAAATACTATTAAGACTATCGCTTGAAGCATGCGCGATGTCAATTTAGAGAACATTTTTTGTACACCTCCCTCTTTTGTAGCTTGGGTAAAATGATATTTTAACATATTTCCTATTTCTTTTGCCATTAATTTATGATGTACTTACATTTCTAATACTCATTCTATTTTTATGTTTTCTAATGATATTATACACGATGTCTTCTGAATCTATTAAAAGCAGCAATTTTAATGATACTATTTTGGCAAACGCATTCAAAATGAGTTAACTGCCTTACTTGGAAGTGAAGTTCGAAATAAAATTATGGGTACGATATAGGCTGTTAAAAATACTTCGCCATCACATTGTACGCTACTCCTCGAACAACTGTCACTAACATTGCGGTTTGTTAACATTATTAAAGATAAGAAAAGTCAAAGTATGAGGGAGTGTTTTTCATTGCTTAGAAGTCGATAAGTGGTCTTGTAAGTGTCTTTGGGAACAGGTCCAACGTGCCTATTTCTAGATGAAATTGTGAAACAACTCCATTTGGATATGAACGATTGTCGAGGCCAAGAAAGGCATTCAAAACAAATTCTATAAAGCAGATGTCGCCAAGACATCGGTTAAATTGGTGTTACTATTTGGATTTCTCCAGAGACTGTTTGCTTTATTTTCTGGAACAACAAAGTGATCGGGAGTAATATCCAATCGCCCGGAAGGATCGCTGGAAAAAATTTATCTAACCGTTAGGAGAGTAGAGTTTTTAACCTTGCTACAGTTCGCTATCATCATTCTTGAGCATCAAAAGCCCTGTCACTGATTCAACGCATGGGACATATTCATAGTCCATACACAATAAAAATATCGTGGCCGATGATTTGCAAATAGTAGCATACGCTGACGATATAGCAATAATAGCGAAAAAACAAAAAGATTTGATAAATGCAATTAACAAATTAGAGCAGCAAGCAAAGAATTATGGATTGGAAATCAACGAGGAAAAGACGAAGTATATGAAGATTGAGAGTGAAATAGAAGAAAGCATGAACCACCTAAGAACTCAAAAATACAAGTTTGAAAGGGTTACGACGTACTTACAACTACCTGGGAGCATCATTAGGACAATTTATATGTTTGTAGAATAGATAAAAGAGAGAATACAAAAAGGCTACCAGGCATTTGGCAGAAATAAAATGCTGTTGAAAAGTAAAAATATTAGCAAAGCAAACAAAATAAAAATATACAAAACTTTAATAAGACCTGTTATTACGTACGCTATGGAAACAGCAGTGTTAAATAAAAGGGAAGACGAAGACTTGAAAATAATTGAAAGGAAGATATTAAGAATAATATTAGTTCCAGATACAACAAACGAAGGAGTAAAAAGAGCAAAAAAAAAACAAAGAGCTAGAGCAGGAGTTGGGGAACGAGTATATAGTCAGATATATAAAGGCAATAAGATTGAGTTGGGCGGGTCACATAATGAGGAGAAGACAAACGGAGATGATAAGAAGGATCACCCAGTGGATTCCACTGTGATCAAGAAGGAAAGGTAGACCGAAAAAGACCTGGAGAGAAGAGATAGAGGAGGATGCGCGAGCACTGGAAATACCGGATTGGAAGGAAAAGTGCCGCGACAGAGTAAAATGGAATAAAATAACGGAATTAGCGAAGACCAATGACAAAATGTAAACGATTATCAATAATAGAGAAACGAGGATTAATCCACCTCAATATACGGATTTTTACATATTAGCCATAATCCTAAGGATTGCTAGGCTTCATGATGAATGTGCAAATTAGAAAAAATACTGTAAAAAACGGGTGCCACAATGACTTGTAATGCTCGTACTTTGAATCTCTCGCCGCCACGCGGCTCGAGATTCGAACTTGTACTCGCATTACATAAACGTCATTGTGACACTTGTGTTTTAAAATACTAATACAACATGTATCGCATCTACCGTTGACCGCCCTTGCCGAAAACCGTTTTGATAATCTCCTATTTCTTTTTCTGTGTAGGTACTGTTTCAGACGTTTTCATAATAAAGAGGTAAATATTTAAATTATTATTATTATAATAAAAAGTTAGTTGAGGATAATTCTTTTTTGTCAAAGTATCAATGTTTCACCCACGTGAGAGTTTGATCGAGTATAACCCCGAGAAATTTAACAGAAATGTTTCTATTAGCAACATTAACTAAAGGACATAACGCAAATATCAAACTTTGTGACTTGGTTTCATTTAAACTAAACTGGTCGATGAACCATTTTTCAATATTATAAAATTCATAATATTTAGCTTAACTAGTAATTCCACTGTTTAAGGCTATCGTTTCTTCCCCAAAAGGAATGAAATTTGACGCGGATTCACAATTTACTAAGTCAGTTAGATAAATTAAGAATAATAATGGGCCCAAAATGGAGCGCTGTGGTACTCCGTGCATAACTTGCGAGACAGTATAAAAAAACATTCCTATATTTAACCGACTGCTGCCTGTCGCTAAAAAAAAATTAAAATAATCTAATACCGCTAGTTATTCTGAAAAGTTATAACATTTAAGTTTGCTTACGACTTATGATTAAGAACAATTGATATTTTGAATTAGAAAAGAATTTAACACAAATTTTAATTCCTATTTTAATGTTTGTATATGTCCAGGCAATAATTGTAATTTACATTTATTTTTAGATATCTGAAGATGGTACATTATTACCGAACATAAATTAATTGAGTGATTTGAGAAAGAAATGGATAATTGGCAATAATTTTAATCGGAAAAATAAATTAGTAGTTCTAACATTTCTAACATTTTCAACATCCACTGTATTCTGTTTCTGTTTCAGGCATGCCCATATCTGAAGAAATAACGCATTGACTAGCATTAGTTCTTTATAACATTTACTTATCGTAAATCATAACACGACCAGCTGAGGTTTTACTTTACTCACATAATTGCAGAGAACTCGCACAAACCGGTGTTTCGTATTTGTTTGCAGCTAATGTCAGTGTCTCTCATATGATCAGGCGCATTCTTTATGCCTTTACGCCCAGCCACAACTCACAGTTTTTCAAACATACATAATCATACGTTCTGCCATTTAAACACACTCCCGTCGTGCGATTGTTATCTCATGTAGTCGCGCCTGAAATCAATATCAGAATTTATTAATCGCTCCCCGATCGCACTATTACGCATTTTTTCCCACAGAGCGTCCTTTTATGCGACTGTTCGTTTACGCTATTATCGTTCCTGAAGCCTTATTTACTCGCGTTTGTGCAATTTCTCCGCATTTTTCCGCCCGTTGTTGTATGGGATCGTTTTACCGACGGCATAAAAGGTTTCTATTAACATAGTTATGCCGTAAATAAGCTTAATTTATTATTCTAATTACACAAATGTGTTTAGTCCGTAATAGCGTTTAGCAACGACCACGTGTACTGACGTTGATGTGTGATTTATTAATGGTTATTCACGAACGTTTAGGTGAATTTTATCTAATTGACTTTAATTGGCTCTAATTTATGAAAGCTACCATGCAAATAGCTTTGACATTTAACGATGATATATTATTATGTGACATTTTTTTAATAGTGCATACATATAATCGTATATATAAGTTACTTACTTACGCAAATGTTACAACAATGTATATTTAAACAAGCACAGAGATAAACAATAGAGTTAATCGACAGAACCTTCACAGAGAAAGCTTAAGAGAAGGGGCCTAGAATCATTTGGGACAAGCGATCCTGTGCGACCGTTTCAACGCCAACCGATTTGGGGAGAGGAAAATTTGGCGCGGGGTTAATTTAGTGTATGGACAATTTGGCGCGGGAATACAATAATTAAATTGCTCAAACAATTCAAATGCTTCTAAACTCTGGAAGATGACTGCTCAGCGTCGTCCAAACGTCGGCACAGCCTCATACTTGATGGTACCGGCTTGCCACCTACATGTCCTTCTACGCTTGTGGGCTGCTGGGCTGCCTCAACTTTTCCAATCAGAACTCACGATCCTTGATCGACTGCTCATCGCTAGTACGGGTCCCGTCTTTGAAAATTACGGCAGCAGGATACAATCTGAGCGTGTTTACACAAAACACTCGGTGAAATAAAAATTATGATACTCAACCAATAATAATAAGTAATAGTTAATGTACCCAGAATTTTGAGTAATAAGTAACACAACCAATAGTTATTACTTCCAGTATATTATATAATATGGATCCCAACCAATATGTATTAACTTATACTTTTAATATATTGAATAATTTGGAACACAAGCAATATGGAACACAACCATTATGTAATAATTAATTCTGTTAATATATGGAACAATATGGTACACAGCCAATATGGAACACAACCATTATGTAATAATTAATTCTTTTAATACATGAAACAATATGGTACACAGCCAATATGGAACACAACCATTATATAATAATTAATTCTTTAAATACATGGAACAATATGGTACACAGCCAATATGGAACACAACCATTATGTAATAATTTACACCTTTAATATATAGAATAATTTGGAACACAACCAATATGTAATTAATTATACTCCCAATATGAGTTATGTATATGGTGCACACCTAAGATGTTCGTAAATATTTAAGTAGGTATATTCATGTAAAACAATTGTATAGTAATTTATGACTTGTCAAACAAGAGTGTCAAAAAGCCATCTCGTCAACATAATTATTAAAATCTACCAATACATGCCAGATCGTCAAATGTGTAATGTTTGATACACACCGCCTTAGATAATAAATAAATACACCAATATTTGATGAAACACACATCTCACACTTTCAACTAAAAGATGCGCCTACAACATGCAACAATTCATATATATACAATATTGAATAATTAGATACCCAGCTGTAATTGTCAGTAACTCTAACGTACCTACTTGTACTATCCTCCTAAGAAACTCACACTCCGGTGGCGAAACTAAATATTTTCTCTCTTCAGGAAATGCACGCGTCTCGACCTCGTGACAGCACTCACTTACTTGCCCTCTTTTTTTTTTTCGTTGTCACTGTCACCTATATGTATAAATCATAGGCCTACTTCAAACTTTTATTAAAAAGTAAAGCAAACCCTCGCCATTTTAAGACATCTATTTATTATTAACAAACAACAAACTTAACAAAATAAAACAATAAAAGAATCCCTAACAGTACGAATATCACATACTTTTAATAATACTATCAAATATCGTTTATTACGATTAATTCTGCCTACTTATGTACTGTCAAATATGTATTATGTTAACGTTTGACAGTTTAATCACTTTACTTTGCTAAGTGTCACCAGAAATGTCAATGCATTTGTATGCGCCAGTAGTACCAATTTCACTTCACGCACTAGTCCGTTAAATGCTACTTCACGCACGCTTTTGGGTGGAGTGAACTATTATGCAATATGAGTACAAAAAAATTATACAAGTTACAGTTTGTAAATAACGATGATATTTTTGTAATTTTGATTGATGATTGATCAGTTTCATTCACAGACCAAGCATAGAATTATTTCCACTGGAAGAAATATATGATAAGTACGTAAAAGGAAAACAAAATCGTATCTTTAAGAGATTTACATTTCATACTCTTTCATGCTCTTGATCACCAGAAATAACACAACTTGTGTTGTCGGCATACTGCGTCAGCAACCACTGCCCATGCGGGCATTTCAAATCATTCAAGTATAACAGAAATAGTGTTGGCCCAAGTATAGAACCCTATAGTACACCGCTCGTAACATCCCAGGTATCCGAATAAAAGTGCTTCAGTATGCCACTACTCTCGTCCAACAAGCATACCAACGATTTTCTACCTGACAAGAAGGATTTAAATAAGTTATAGTAAGTTACTCCTCTTAGACCATACCGAGATAGCTTTTCCAGTAAAATGGTTGGATCAAGTGTGTCGAATGCGTTTTTTAGATCAAGAAACAAGCCAATAACACACTGCTTCTGATCCAGACTTTCAAAAACATTGTCTAGTACATTATATACTGCGTCACAGGTCGACTTTCCACGTGTGAACCCAAATTGGCTGGCATTTAATACTTGGAATTTGTCTAAGTAAGATATTAACCTGTTATTAATGATTTTTTCAAAGATTTTGGCAAATACATATGGTAGAGCTATCGGTCTGTAATTATTGACTTCTTTTGTACTTACCTTTTTATGGACTGGAACATGGGCGTAGCCAGGTATGGGCAGGGGGGGGCCGTCCCCCCCCCCCTAAATTTTGCCGGAATAGAAAAAAAGTGAAACAATAAATTTATAAAAAGAGCGAAAATGCTGTTGCCATTTGCCGGAAGATCCATACTTATACCATATCTTGACTCTCTTATGTCAGCTCTGCAAAGCAGATTTTCGGACGACAACACACCGGCATTTTCTCTGCTATATTTACATCCTTTCTTAATGCTTCAACTAACCGTCGAGGACTTCAAAGAGAGAACGAAAAGTTTCATTAAATTTTACGAACTAGATGGTTTCGAATCTGAAGCTGAACTATGGTATAATACGTGGAAAGAAAAAAATCTCAGTCATCAAGAACTAAAGGACTTGGAAATTGCCAGTGTGATTAGAGAGACAAGCACTTTTTCCCTAATACGAAAAAAGCACTTCTCATCGCATTGTCACAACCCTGTTCAACAAGTACGATCGAGCAATCATTCAGTACTTTACGCAGAGTGAAAACCTGGCTGCGATCTACTATGACTGAAAATCGATTGAACGGGCTATGTTTAATGAGCCTTCATCGAAAAATAGTTGCAGAAAAGAAGGAGGAACTAATCAAGGAAGTGATTGAAAAGTTTGCTCAAAATCCAAGAAAATTGATGTTTTAATTCATAATTTTTATTTACGTAATATTTCAAAAGTTGGCGTTGGTATATCGTAATAATTTTTTTTTAAATAAATCTATGGATATTAAATGTTTAATGTTTTTAATTATTAGCTAAGTTTTCTTGCGGCTACAAAATGCATGGATTTGGGAATTGTGATTTGCGGATAAGCGTATATAGAAACTTGTACTTACAAACTCGGCAAAACAGAAGTCGCAAGTGAAGAAGTTAGAACAAAAGGGTATAACTGGCATATGAAAAAATTGCCGCTTATACCCTTTTTATTCTAATCCCCCTGTGTAGATTGTTCGCAGACACAAATGAAGGTACCTATTGAGTTTACCTTGTCCCAGAGTGTAACAAACATTCACATGCAATAAACACAATCATCAAAATAGTATCGAGTGTTTATAGTTACTCGATAGGTACATGCAATCGACTTCTTGTGGGTCCCCCTCTAACAAAATTTCTGGCTACGCCCATGGACTGGAATTACTTTCGATGTTTTTAACATGCCTGGGAAAGTACCTTCTACTAAACACCTATTTAATACCTGTTCAAGAGCATCAACAACACAGTCAGAAACATGCTTTAAAAGCGACCAAGGAATTTCATCGATTCCAGCAGAACTCTTTATACTGATCTCTCGGATGATTAATTTAATTTCACTTGTATCGGTAGGTACTAAATACAAATTGCTACTGGCATTTGTAGTTGTTATAGCACTATGTGCGCTTTTTTATAGCTACATCAGCAAAAAAAATTTTGAACAAGTCTGCCAACTCGGCAGGTTATTCTACTAATCCGTCATCGCTGTTATAAAATGATACTGTTCTCGAAGATTCGTACGGATTTGTGACATCTTTTATAATGCTCCAAGTTGTTTTAGATTTATTCTTAGAGTTTAAAATTAGGTTATTATAAAATTTCTTTTTAGTTTTCTCTATTTGAATATTGTACTGATGTTTCTATAATTTATACAATTCTATAAAGTTTGAATCGCCAGTGGAATCAGAAAAAGCCCTCAGTTCACGGAGTTCTGTTGCTATAATTCGAAGATCGTCGTTATACCAACGCGGTGATCTATTTCTTTTTACTAAACGTTTTTTTAGTGGGAAGCACATATTAAAATGATGCAAGAACGTATTATAAAAACTTTCAAATTCAACTTCAGCGTTGCCATTGCTATGTACGTCCGCCACTTTTCCCCTGCTATTCGTTCTTTAAATTTAAAAATGTTATTTGCCGATAATGAACGAAGAAGACAGAATTCCTGCTCATGATTTACCAAAACGTTCTTCGCATACAGACACAGATGTCTATAATCAGATATATCGGATATCCCTACAGCGCAATGATCGGTATCTACACAGTCATCCGCAAAAACATTATCGATCAAGGTCCAAGAATCAGTGGTAACACGAGTGGGCTCAGAAACATATGGAATTAAATTAAAGCAAGCAAAAATATTTAATAAATTTTGTTTTTCAATCTATATAATGAGAAGACCAATAACATTTTCCTCTTTGGAGTATTATGGCGTAAGAGGACAACTCCTTAATTTATTAAAATCATACTCGCTCATAGAAAACAATTAACTGAATGGAACAACAGTTCATCTGAGCATATGTGTATCACTCACGGGGTCTCACAAGGGTCAATATGGGGTTCTCTATTATTTATCGTCTATATCAACGACCTCCCGCCTAATATTAGTGAAGCCCAGGTATGCCTATACGCGGATGACACCTCACTATTAGTACATCTATCAAACTCCAAGGAATTGCAACAAGACTAATTCTAATTTAAATTTTTTGATCAGTGTTTGCGATAAAAAGTTTAAATCTTCCACAATTGATAGATTTGATGAACTAATTTGTATATATGATGCCTTTTTCATGTAAAATTTGTAAATCTAAGTTTAAAGTTGAATTTTTTTCGTTTTCTAAAGTAAATTGCAAACGATGATGGAAAAAATTTAACTTATTAAGAATGTGGATACATACATATTTGTCCACTAAAATTGGAATTTTGTCGTCTATGCCTACTTGTAAGCACAGCATAGAGACGTTCTATCTGGATATATAGATTCCAGATTAAACATTGTAGAAATTCCTGCCTTTAAAACAGCGGTAACTAGATTGTATCTACGGTAGTCAGTTGAGTTACTGTGTGCATAAATGAATACGCATTGAGTGATCATTCCAGGATATATCACGTGTGTACAAGACTAATAATTACATATATAGAAAGATGCAGGTGTGTACTTGTAGAGAAACGGCAGCGAGAATGATGAATAGCCAAAAAGATCTGACGATAGGTATTTGTTTCACTGGTTCGGTAATAACCGATCTTATTGTAGATACTACTCAGGTATGCTTGAATAAAGATCGATAGGTTTGATAAATCGAGCGAAAAAATTATCTCCACACATACTTTTTAGGTCACGTCTTTAAGAAAGCCTTGGAGCTTTACAGTTCTTTTTTCAATTTATTTCTGGTGATTAAAATCTTTTGGGTGCAACCAGATTTTTATTGCAAACTACAGTAATTTCTTTATTAGTTTTATTAGCATTTTTCACAGTTTTATGTCTCATTGTATTAATACTATTAATTATTAATACTCTCTATCAAAAGTAAGTTTTCCTGTACACATATTATTAATACTTTACTTTCTGGAAAAATAGTCCCTTCAACTCGTTGCTAAACAAATATCAATCTCTGCAAAGTAAACGGCGGGGAAGTACATATACTCCTACCGTCTCCCACTCTACCTAACAGCGAGGTGTGGCGCTGTAGTACGATAATAAAATTAAATTTAAATTCTGCTCAGACGAACTTGCGATCCCATTGACTCACATTGTAAATATCTGTTTCCAGCAGGGTGTGTTTCCAGTAGGGCTGAAATTAACAATTATAAAGCCTCTTCACAAGCATGGTGATCGGACCGATTTTAACAATTATAGGCAAATAGCACTTATATCTACCATATCCAAGATCATTGAGGTACTCATATACAACAGGATGATCAAATTTTTATCGCGACACAGCATTATCCATATCAATCAGAACGGTTTCTTGAGGGGAAGATCTACAGCGCGTGCCACCTTTCAACTGATAGAACATATAACATCTGGTCTCAGTAATAGGGAAATCACTGTTTGCGCTCTTATGGACCTCTCTAAAGCATTCGACAACGTTCATCACGAGGTCCTCCTGCAGAAGCTCGAAGTGATGGGTTTTAGAGGTGTGGTCTGTGATTTGCTGGGCTCATACTTGGTGGACAGGAGGCAGTGTGTGGCGGCCTGTGATGCAACAGGAACACAAATTACATCACCTTGGCGAACAACTTCACATGGAGTACCGCAAGGTTCTGTCCTGGGTCCACTGCTCTTCTTGCTGTACGTTAATGACCTGCCTGAGATTGTCAGTGGCCTTGCTGTGTTGTACGCGGATGATACCTCATGTATTGTGCGGCAGAAAACATACGAAGCTCTTAAAAATAGCCTAGAACACAATCTCAGTATTATGGATGAATGGTTTCAACAAAATAATTTAACATTAAACACCAATAAAACACATATTCTACCCTTCAGCTTGCACGCTACAGACCTTACTATTGAGCACAACGGTGAGCTACTTACCTGTGTCGATCACGCTCGTTTTTTAGGAATCGTCATCGACAGTAATCTGTCGTGGGCTTCCCACATTGAGGATTTATCAAAGACGGTCGGTCGTTTGTGTTACAGTTTGAGGGTGATATCTGGAAGTGTGAATGTTGAAACAGCTTTAGGGGTCTATCACGCTTGTGTACAGTCTCGACTGCAGTATGGTGTTGTTTTTTGGGGTGGTGCTGTGAACGTTCACAGAGTGTTTATACTGCAGAAGGCTTGCGTAAGGGCAGTGTTTCAACTACAAAATAGAGACTCCTGTAAGTTAATATTTAAAAACTATAAATTACTTACCCTTCCATCTTTGTACATTTTGGAGTCAGCTGTATTTGTAAAAAAAAATTATAATAGCTTTTTTAAAAAATATGAACCTGCTCATGCTCAAAATACTAGAGGTAAAGTCAACACGCGATTGTTACCTCCCACAACTCATTTAACTAAGATACAAAGACAAGCGGTGTGGCATTGTATTAGGGTTTTTAATCATCTACCATTAAAATTAAGGGAACGGCCGGTTCATTAATTTAAAGCAAGTCTTAAGAACTACCTGTTAAAAGAATGTTTTTATACTGTAACAGACTTTTTCAAAAAGCCTCTGGAACTATAATTTTATTATTTATTTATCTGTTTTTTGTTATACCTTATATGTACGTATATGTTATATGACTAGCACCTACCATAGGTTGCTTTTGTATTGTTGTTATTTGTAATTTTATGACGTGTTCTACGCTAATCTATGGCATTATGGAAATAAACCTATATTATTATTATTATTATTATTATAGCACGTGTAGACTGATGAGTGATCAGTATTATTTTAGTATTATATAGTAAGTTAGTTGTCTAAGTTTTAAACACATATTTTTGCGCAAAAGAAAAAGGACTACAACACCGACTACATTTTACGTTCTACAAACAAAATCAAGGCTACTTGGAAGTTAGTGGAAAGAACACATTGGAAGATGAGACTCTAGATGTTCTAGATAAAGCAAACAACTGGTTTCTTGAAAATAACCTAAAACTTAATTGAAACAAAACTAATATGATAAAATTCTCATTCAAGAAGGAAAATAACCTCTCAATAAGCTTCGCGTATAATCAAATAACTTCAACAAAGTTTTTGGGACTGCTACTTGATAGTGCATTATCCTGGAAAGATCACATCGACCTTCTCGCTAAAAAGTTATCTGGAATGACGTATGCACTACGAACCATATCCACCGAGGTCCACAGAGAGGCAGCATTGGCGGCCTACCATGCTTACGTGGGGTCGCGGCTATCGTACGGCATCATTTTCTGGGGAAATTCTGTGGATGCTGAAAGGATCTTCGTCCTCCAGAAGTCGTGCCTTAGAAGCATCTTCCATCTAAAAAAACGAGAATCATGTAAAAGGGTGTTTATAGACAACTGTATAGTTACCTAACATGGATTATATATATATATGAGTGTGCGTGTTTCGCGAAAAAACATTATAAGAACTCATGGCCGACTATGAAACTAGTCACAAGTATAATACTCGCGAGTGCCAAAAAGCGACCCTTCGTGTACCACAGACTACGTACGCACGTATCCATAGAAGTGTAGTGACCCAAATCTTAAAAATTTATAACAGCATACCTTATGAACTTAAGAAACATAAACTTAAATTCTTTCAAAAAAGTGTAAAAGATATGCTTATTCGAAAATGTTTATACAACTCAAATGATTTCTTTCTGTAGCCTTAAGTTTGTAATAGCAATTTCTGTCAGTTTGTCCAGTGTACTGTACTGTCAGCTTCAGTTTCCTATGACGTGTTACATACTGTATGATATTATGAAATAAAGATCTATTATTATTATTATCTGCTACCTGCAAATCCGAAAATAGCCGAAGCTCACGGCTTAGAGCGTGTGGTAGAAAGTATAGATAGATGGTCGCAAGGGGGAGTCATTAGGTTTGAAGAGCACTGTACACTTAATCATTATATATCTATGTGCTAATAGAACATTATGCACTAGAAGGATACCCACAGAAAATTGGAATCAACACCTACTGCAGATTGTGCAAAGGATGATAGAAACCACATACCCCATAATGTCGGAGTGTGGGGCTCTGAACATAAAAAGACATGTATTTTTTTACAAGTCAAAAATTAAACCAGAGAATTATTTCAATCGACCAGCTTGTATTAATTAGTACAGGATACCAGGATATTAGAACGGCTGGTATGATTTAATGGGATAAAGAAATGGAAGATTAAATACAATAAACCAAAAGGCTGCAGTGTTTCCGTAGCTTCATGTCAAACGGCTACCATAAAAAGAAATACATTTATTCTAAGTCGACTGAATTCATGCATAACATAATAAGAGTCATCAAGTTAATCCAGTTGCAGTTACTTCCAGTGTAAACAAATTATTTGCTTTTATAGTCCAAAAACAAGGGTTCCTTACAAAATAAATTAATGTTATTGTAATCTCTATTGAGGGCACTTTTTAAAGAAATAGGATTGCACGACGCGAATATAAATACAGTAAGCAAGAACAGGAGACACCGTAGATCTTATATACATACATACAATCGCTATTGCAATTGTTTTTATTCTGTTACTGTCAATATTCGATAGATTTTTGGTGAAGCACATCTTTATTACACAGTTGTATTAATGATTTATTGCATTACACCTTAGATACTATATATGGACGTAATTACCGTTATTTATTTTTATTAAATTCTCTTTTTATGAAATAATCATCAACTAAAAGCTTCAATTTCAATAAACAAATCTTTATCTAGTTGCTTCTTATTTATTTCTTAATACTAGTTATTTATTTATCTTACGTGCACGTACATGCAGTAATTTGTATAAGAACTAAACTACTAAATGCTTATATATCTCATGTGCTTAGTTCGACACCTATCGACAGATATTCCCATGAATATCCTTACGATGCAATGAGAAAGTAATTAAAAAACATACTTTACTCAATCGTGAGTAAAATACGGAATGGAAATTTTATCTAAACCAGTAACAAGATAATAAAACGATTTGTTAATAGAATTATTAATCAAATACGAACATGAATTCCTATACTTAAGGAATTTAATTAAGATAAAATAAGGTATAATTTATCACCGTTGTACTTCACATTAACCTTAGAAGAGGCTTTTTTACTGTGAGATCGGCCTTGAGTAGTATTGATCATTACCACGAATTTAATGTCCTCTTAATAGTAGGCTAACAGTACGGCCTCAATGGCTGTTGTACATACATACATACGTAAGGCTTCTTCAGGCGCAGTATTCTCATGATTATTAGTCGATCAGGCAGTAGAGGAAAACAACAAATTGTATCTTTACCGCTTATTCAAATTTATAACGTCGCAAAAATACACGTGGGAATGTATTTATATCAAAAAATTATGTAAATTCGACATAAATTTCAGATTCTTTATTGCTACTAACGAACCCGTCCATACGCAGGTTAGTTTCTCTTCTCCAATTTAGGAGAACCGCGCACATTTGCTTTGTGTAATTGCTCAAGTTATTTCTCTCATAGACGATAGACGATTCTTGTACTGTGACATTCATTAAAAATTGTTTCCTGCTTCTAAACAGGCGGAATAAGTGCGAATGCAGAAGGTACTTAAATTATTTTCAGTAATTATAAACTTTATTGTGTACCTACATATATACAGTGTGTCACCGAACATGCGTAACAAGAGATAACACTTTTTTTAATTAATTCCTGCATAAATTACTTTAGCTTAGTTTTTGTCGAAGCAAAAATTAAAAGTGAAACTCTAGTTAACCACTGAAGGCTTACTACTTTTATTCAGCTACAGAAATATCTAAGATGGCACACTTGCAACTTTTAAATTAAAGTCACAAGAAGGTTATTGCTTGTAACTGTCAATAGTTTTTAAATAGTTCATGATGTTTCTGTGTGAGATAAGTAATACTGAATAAAAGAAATATGGTCAAAATCAGAAACTATGTATAGTCCAAACTTAGGACTGTCATTGCATCCCAAGAGTAGGTACTACAAGCGCTCATCATTCTTAAACAAATAACCCTAAAGATCATTATAAACTAAAACAATAATAATACTACATAATAATAACCTATATTTATCCAAACAACCAGGAGTACAAGAAAATACAGCACAAAGAGGGCATATGGCATAGAACAAGTCAGGTAACCCCAATCAAAAAAAAATAGAAAAAGAAATAAGAATAAACAGTGAAGACTTAAACATTATGGGAATATGTAACATGAAAATTAACATGATTCAAAATACTTATTCAAAGAACAATAGCTCTTTCTAACAAAAAAGTTTTTAGTGCACTTTTAAATGAATTAATATTATTGCGTAACTTAATCTCAGGCTTTAATGGATTATATAATTTTATGCTAATATGGAAAGGATTGCTTTCGTAGGTAGCAAGTATTTCGGAATAATAAAATCATCACCCCTACGTGTAAAGTAGTTATGAAAATCCCTGTTTTGTTTTTAGTTACCTTCAAAGTTTTTAATAAGTATTAGAAGTTCATAGATAAATAAATTTGGATGGGCATAATAACTTAACTTTTAAACAAAATGCGACATGGCCGCCTGGAACTCTCGAAAAATCCCAATAAGGATTGACATACATTAAGGCACTAATTAAATCAAATGAATGATCTCATATGTAATAAATTAAAACAAGAAGAATGATAATAGCACTACCAGTTTAAAAAAAAAAAAACATCAAATAGCATACATATTCAAATATTTTAAGAATAATAGCACAAACTGGACAACTGGATACGCATATACCCATACAAAGCAATTTTCAGGGTCTAATCTATAATTCACTTCAAAGTAAATCTCTGGCGTTATCGTGAAATTTGAAAGTTTCTCTGGAAGGCAAATGTCCCAAACATTTGAAATAAGCGGATCGAACAATTTTCATAACAAATATAATTTTTATTTGCAACACCTAAATACCCACGTGCAAATAAGTGTAATAAAAACAAAACATTTTATTAAAAGTATTAAGTCAAAATCGAAATAAAACTATACGTACTTTGTATACGTATACATACTTACAAAATGACAAACACATATTATTAATACATGTATACTTGTAACGTGCCGTTCAATGGGAACATCCATTTCAGCGTCAAGTTTTAAGTTTATTTTGAATTAATCATTAAGTCTGTTCTTTTGATTGATTTTTCCATAGTTGGTTCCAGTGTTGCTACCACATGTTACTTTATTTCATTTTATATGTTAGTCTGGTTTCTGACGCGAGTGTCGTCCCCGCAGACGGTGTCCGATCAAGCACGCTCAACTCCAACAATCGCGACCGCGTGGGGGAACCGCAACTGTATATAAACCGCGCGCTTGGCACAAGCATACAGAGTTCCCGAGTCCCTAGGCACCTCCCAGTCAGCTCTGGCCGATGTGTCGGCACAGCTTTTCTAATACACGCCGAGCTTCTTATTTGAATTAATCCCGACCTGATTATTACGTGCTGGCAAAGCTTTTATGGTGTAACGCAGGCATTTTCCCAGTTCGCTCTGACTCATGTGTCGGCACAGCTTTTCCGATATACGCCGAGCTTCTTATTTCAATTATTTTCGGCCTCATTGTTAGCGCTGGCAAAGCTTTTTGGGTGTAACACAGGCATATTACCGGTTTTCTCCGCTCTGGCCGTTGCGTTGACTCAGCTTTCTAACGCTCCCAGGGTTTTATTTACAATTATTCCCTTTCCGCAGAGTTTAGCGCAGTCACGGATGTCTAACCCGTTATAGCCCGTGAAAACCGTCCGCGTACATTTCGATCGACGCCCGTATACACACTATATATTTTTTTGCTGCATATATTCGATGTCTTTGACACCTGTTGTATGGAAATAAATGTTTGATTTATGATACACTTTCACTGTTTCGTTGCGCAATCCAAACTAGAACCCTGAATATCCACGCACTCGCGCTCATAGCTACCATTTTGGAGTTCAAACTTTATTGTAGTAGCGTGAATAAGACGCAACACCGTGTAAACCGCCACGAGGTTGTAATTCACCATTTGACAACTCCGTACGACCAGCGCCGCCGAACAAGCTTGAGGCGGACCTCCTCTTTCGACTTACGGGGAACCGAACCGAAAGAAACGTCGTTACATACTAGCTAATACCCAGATATGGCCGCTACACAATGCATATGGCGGACGCTAACTTTATTAGACGCGCTCATAATTAAATGTAATTTTCTCGGAAATAAGCAAAAATAAGCATCTGTTTTTGTTTAGACTTCAAAGTAGAGGTATTAGAGGTTATATACTTACATATAAGAATCAACTTGTCGATAGATGTCGATGACCACTAAAAGTCTACCTGAATATATCTCTCATGTCATAACTCCAAAAATTCAAGCGTTTCTTCAAGCTGCTTTTGATCAAAAATACTTATTTACGAAGTTCAACCAAAATTTTACATTTGAATGTCAAAATAAATTAAATTATTAATGAATTTCTTGTACCACAAGGAATTAAAGGATGTAGAAATAAATAATATTCAAAATCTGGGTAATGCTTTGCATTTAACGATACCAAATAGGAAAACCTGCATCGTTTACTATTGTTGCACCACTTTACTAAATTTGCAAGAAGTATCCTAACCTTCGTCTACCAAAAGTAAATAATACCACACCAAAATATGCTAAGCAAGTAATAGATATCAACAAGTTTGGAAAAGTTTCCAAACAAATTGCAAAATTTCTTCATTTACCTGGTTGCCAATAATATACACTAGTCACTCTGCGTAGATTCTCAACCACTCACCTCGCAAATACTGGTGCCAATTCAATAGAAATTACGCAACTTGACATGGCGATTGGAAACCTAGCGCAGTAACTTAACAATATATCGAAGATTCAATTACCAACACGTTAAACTAAGGCCAAAACATTTTCAAATTACTGGAAAATGTATTCAATGAACCGCCAACTTTGGTGGAATCCTCACCATTAACTTAATCACCTACTGAAAAACAAGCAACAATGTTTAACCAGATGTATGTTAACTTCCAACTCATGGAACTATCAAAATCACGATACAAGTTAATAATTTTAACAATATTCCATCAGTGAATAATTTTTATAGTTGTAGTTTTAAAATTATTAATAAACATACGTAATTTATTTTCATGCTTTATTAAATGAAGGGTCGTGGAAAAAATACTATCATACATTGTACTGATTTAAATAACACTAAAAAGAATGTCTGTTGCTCTATGTTTGAATTTTATTACCTATAAATATTGCTTGCTGAATGTTTCGGTGTACCTAGTGTTAAAAAGTACAGTAATAATAAAACCTGCATCAAGTTGTTTTAAGTTGATATAAATTTTATCTTGTTTTAACGTTTAAATGTTTGTATGAATACTTATACAATCTTTTTTTTACAGGACGAAGATACAAACACCACAGGAGATGGCACAATTTCCCTCTTACGATCACCTGTTGTGATAATTTGGGCCTTATCGGATCAGTTAGTCTTATGAAATACTACTGGCCTGTTAAGTCCCAAGTTATTATGAACATAGCCGTCGTTTCTCTTAAAACTCAACATCCACAAAGTCCGTCAGGAATGCACCATTTGCAATAACGGAAACTTCTAACAAATTTGATATCCTGTTGTTTGGTCCTTGTATCTATAAATAAATAATCCTATCCCAAAAAAGTCCAAAATATAATCATAAATAACAATTATAAATATTAAGTGATAATTACCGTTTTGGAGAGATACAGAAACCAATTATAACTTGGCACCTTGAATTTTACTTAGACCTAGTAATTAATAATAGTAATAATCACTTTTGAGTACTCCTTATGAATTATTATATTATATCATATTATTATATTATGTTCATGTTATACATGTATTAGTAGTCATAACTTTTTAAAAATAAAATTCTAGCGGATTAGTGGAAATATCGGCTTTTTTATTTCTAAATTTATTTTAGGAAATAACAAACGTTTCAATAGAACATAGCTGTCTTGTTCAGCGTGATCTTACATTTGATAATGCAAATTACATCAATATTGACTGCAAGTTCACACTGAAGAAGGCAACTGTGTTCTGTTGAAACGTTTGTTATTCCCTAAAAAAAAAATTAGAAATAATTACAGTAATTCCTTGACATTTGCGATGATTATCTTCCAAAGAAAACTACACGAATGTCAAATTCGCGAAGTTCAGTTCATCTTCCTGTGTTACGTTTCATGATAAAATAAAAAATGTTACCACCCATTAATAAGTTGCTTATAAACTTTAATAATCACTAGCCAAGTATCATCTAGATACACTGATTTCTTACAAACAATTGGAGGTATATCCTATGGGATCGATATACGAGTTGTGTATAATCAAATTTCGCGGAGTGAATGTAATTTCCATTTTTTGTTTATTGTTTTCCAAAATGTATACGAGGATTTGCTTTTTTTTTTCGTTAACCTAGATTCGTCCGACTCATGTTCCCCGAAACGGCAATGCAGCTTATTGTACTATATCCGTATTTCAGACAAGTCACTCTAGGGTACATCTCTAGATCTCTTCTCGATGTCCCAAATAAATACTGTTTCCTGCGCTCTGATGCTTTGCAGTTATATAGCATATGCTTGGCTGTTTCTGGTGTTCTTCCACAGACTCTGCAGTTTGTATCCCCATTACACACGCCAATTTTGCACAGGTGTTTGTTCACCGCAGCATGTCCAATCATCAGATCTGTGATGATGCCCAGCTAGTTCCTGCTCATCTGATTCTCTAGCTCGCTTTCTACATGGATCACCTATAAAGGTTTTACTTTTTTTACCGTCATGGGTAGGTTTACCCCGTAAGGCAACTCGGCCATAAGACCTATTGTGCCCCATGATGTTTTAGCCCGCTCAACCTGGTTGTACTCGAACAAAGAGGTCCGCAAATTGGTCGAGAGTAAGTTTACTTAGATTGGGTTCGTCCAACCGAGCGACCTCTACACAACTCCATCTCTCCCTGTCCGCTGCCGGACAGTCGGCAAGGAGGTGCACTGGAGTTTCTTCTGCTCTCCCACAGTTTATGGACAGGACAGAGTCCACTTGCCCCATGCAGTAAAGGTTTTACTTTAGCTAGAGTATTGCTCCAGTATTCATGTTGTTTCATCCGAACCCAGTCTCCTATATCTATCGATCTGCTATTAAAACCATATAGAGACTCTTATATCAACATGGTATCGGCATTGAATCGGCCCGAATTTCCAGGATTTCCCTTGTCACATACTCCGTTATCGACATGTTTCCTGTTCTAACTCCCTTTATGCTTATTACGTTCCGCTGCTTGTATGCACAGTCCCCCCCCCCCCCTTGTTTCACTAGGTGCATAGGTGACAACTCTAAAAATGCTTCCATAGCTGTGGGTGTGCTAGGCATGGCTGCCGTTATAAACAGGCAAATCTTTGCACCTTGGTTAGGACAACGCTTTCTTGGCATGCATTTGTCCACCGTATCAAGGCATCATAAGTGAATGCCGGCTTTACCACCATATTATGTATCCAGTACAACATGCCTGGTTTTAACTCCCACATTTTCCCATCTGTGTGTCAGGCTACTGTCAATGCCTTCTTAATAATTCTATCCAGATGGTGATTTCATGTAAGCTTGATATTTAAAGTAACTCTAAGACATTTTACCACCCCCCCCTCCCCGCCCTCCTTCATTTCTACTCTTTTCGGCGCCAGTAGCCTTAAGTCTTATAATATTTCGGAGAAACACATACATAATCTATTCATTAGATGTGTAATTAATGTGTGATTAAACATAAACCTTCGAAAACGCAAAGACGATCGTTTCAAATGATGTACTTGTATACAATGACGATCATTAATACAGCAAATGTATTGAAGTTGCATTGTTTAACGTAACTGTGTTTGTATTCTGTCGCAAGTAATATTGTATTAATTACCATAACTGTACCTAATCATAATTTTACGCAGCACAAGAAATAATTCATCATTTGAACCGATCGTCTACGTGCCTTTTCGAAAGTTCTTGTTTAATTACACATTAAATGTTATTGTTTAAAATATTACTCACACATAAATGCACACCCGGTCACTAGGGTAGACGCTGACAGCACTGTACGAAGTAATGTAACCTGTGTAATTGTATTGTAATGTTGATCTACAGCTTCCATTAATAAAGCACGTGTGATAGATTAAAGCAAGATTTATTAAATACATCTACTACATGCGTATTCTGAAGTAATTGATGGTCTACGTGCAAAAAGTGACAAAGTGTTAACTGTTAATTTACATACACTGCAGGTAGAATATATAAATTTTAGAGATATTCCTAAAAATTGAATAATCGCGGAAACTTTGGAGAGGGCTGTACCCTTAAATCGGGTGTTTCGACAGAAGAAGAAAAATAGGTACTGCTTTTACTATGGTCCTCTTTTAGTCTGTAGAGTTCCATGAAAATCGGAATTTGACAGTTTGCCGGTGTTCCCTTGTCAGTTGGATATAAAACACGGATAGGTAGATATAGAATTCTTACAGCAGCAGATGCGCTTAATAATAAACAATGTTTTGCTAATATGTTGGGAATTAGATAAAACCTATGACCTCGTTGATTACACGATCTTGGATAAGCTGCATTATTCTGGCATATGAGACAACCATCGCCCTTAAGGTAACCCAGAATATTTTTAAACGAGATCTTTTTCAGGTTTCTTAGAGAATGGTCCAGCTTCCCACAGATCACATACTTACGTGATTCTCGTCGCATCAGAGCAGAGCATTGCTTCACTGTCTCTTCGTCTTCTAAACATAGTTTACATTTAATCTCATCAGAGACTCCGATTTTGTGTAGGTTCTTTTTGAGTCTGCAGTAATCAGAGTGAATTACTTCAATACTTTACAACCAAGTTCAAGTGGTTTCTTGGTGTTGATATGACTCCTTCGCATGTACTAAACCAAGACAATTATTGCAATGCTAGAGCGCTTTCTTATTATTCTAGACATTGCGGTATGGCTTAGCTACTTGAGATGGTACGCCAATGGCAAGTTCTGGTCCGTGGAATTACTCCGCAGAACTCTTACTCGCAAGTATGTCTGCTTCCTCATTTCCTCCAAGCACTCAGATTGATGATAGATTTTAGCCATCACCATATATAATTTATTATTTGGAGTGTTTTTACAGCTCCAGATCAACTTAGAGCCACATTCATGCGCCTCTACTCCTTTTAACAACGCCTGTCACGGAAAACTTGTATTGACTTTTATCTGTTTTTATCCCAAATCTCTATAGAACACATCTGAATGGCGTAGATTTCAACCGAAAACATCGTTGTGTATTATTCAAGTAATAGTAGTTGCAGTATTTTCTAACTCTTGGATTGCGACAGAGTATTTCTGCACCCTATTCTGTTTTCAAACAGTCCATAAACTAGCACCTGACAGACACCTGCGTCAGTGCCTCTTCAGTGCAGTCATTACTCTCTTTCTGGGAAAAAAGTAGCGAAGCATGCATCGAACATGTAATGCATAAACCTTATCTCATCGCTGTTATTATTACTCTTAAACCGTGATATCTATTATCACTAATAATATTGGACAGGAATGAATTATTGTGGAAGTACTTCAAGCGTCATTCATCACGATCCTATGCTTACATTTTTTTCAGGACAATCCAAGTTTGTACTTTACATAATGTAGACGATGTGGAATCAGAAAATACAATAATCCGATTATTCAAAACACATCGATTTGCATCGACCGACGGCGTTTCGCACCCGCGAACCGGCTCGCTCTGAAAGCGAATTCATAAATGTATCTGGGCTTACGTATTATGCATGCACACATTGATGGTTGCGTGGACGGGTGACTGACTCGATCATAATCTTGGCACACAAATCAATTATGTACGCCGCAGATGTCTAATTGGCGGAACACATCTTGTCAATACGAAGACATCGACGATAAAATCGCCCAATTAACAGACGCTGACGGCATTTAGTGCAAGTCATTGTTTTTGTTGCGATTGGTGGACAACGGCGATCGCAATTTCCAACGATTGCGAGGTGTAGCGATCCAACCGCAACATTCTACCTAGGTGTTCAATTCTCGTGCAAAAAACTGAGTGATTTAAATATGTAATTGGCCAGCAATCAGGAGGACAAGAAACACGTATAATGTCGAAGCGTGAAACACGGCAGTAATCGCAGTAGTGGGTTACAGCTTAAAGAGATGTTAGATTCCCTACGCACAAGATGTAATTACGTATGGTAAACCAAGCAGCTATTTTATTTTATGAGAAACGTTTGTCATTATCTTTTACATACTTCTGCTGAAGTAGTATTTTTTATTTATTTCAAATTTATTCTCATATGCACTAATTACATGGAAAACTAGTGAAAGTCAACATAATTAAGAAAAAGTTATTTATAGCGACGTTATAAATAATAGGTATTCGTTCAATCAGTATGGAATGCAATATAAATTTTTTAATTCTATTTTAAATTCAAAGAGTTACTTACGTTTTTAATACAGATAAGTAGCGCTTCCAAATGCTTTTTTTATCCAACAACAGGTCGACACAACTTTTCACAAAACTACTCAATATGTGGAATCCAGTCTAGGAACAAAACAATGATATTTTACAGACTTGGAGTAACTAATGGCTAGAGCTCGGTAGACCGTACGTGAACGCCTCCTTGATAGAACCGACCATTCATTCTTGCAGGGTTGGGCATCATTCAATAATTTTTTATGCAAATAATTATTTGAATGAAATTTTCATCTGTTATTCTTTATTCCGTATTAAGTTGTCGTTGAATGAAACTATGCGAAATCATTTGAATGAAGAATTATTTCAATAAAACGTTATTTGATTAAAGCATTATTGGAATGATTCTTTCACCAAATAAATCGTTATTCAAATAATTTATTACTGAATAACACCGAAATAAATTTAAATTAGGTATATACCTACATGTTTGTGGAGGTATTAATCATATAAAAATGATCGCTAATGTTAGGAAGTGCATCGGTAGGACGACATGCCAGTAATAATTATAGCCGCCGACATCTTCGCCATTCCTCTACATTTACGTGATATCATTTCTGAAGTCGATAAACAAATCTTGAAACTTATAAAAATCGCATTTATTTTTTCTCCCACAACCCCCAATGTTCTTCAAAACTGGCGGGTAATATTTATGTATATAAAAATTTCCGCTAATGTTAGGATGTGTACCAGTAGTAAGACGACATGGCAGCAATATTCGCCGATATCTTGGACATTCTTCAAAATTTACGTATTGTCGTTCTAGAAACCGATAACCAAACTCTTAAACTTATAAAAATCGCATTTATTTTTTCTCCAACAACCCCCAATATTCTTCAAAACTGGCGGGTAATATTTATGTATATAAAAATGTCCGCTAATGTCAGCTGTGTACCAGTAATAATTATATCCGCCAATATATTGGACATCCTTCAAGATTTACGTATTGTCGTTCTAGAAACCGATAGCCAAACTCTCAAACTTATGAAAATCACATTTATTTTTTTTCCACAACTTCCAATGTCCTTCAAAAATGGCGGCTAATATTAATATAAAAGTTCCCGCTAACGTTAGAATATGCATCAGTAGGAAAAAACCTCAAACTTATAAGAATTTCCTATGAGTTTGAGGATTTGTTTATGATTTATATAGGTTCTTCATAACTGTTTAGAGAACCGAATCCGTTATCATAACTGTTTTGAAGCCCTTAACGGGTAGGAAGTTATCATGGCGAGTACCTCTAAAACTTAGAAACCAATAGATCGCTAAATTGCTGATGATGTCGATTATCTTTCCATTGTAGGTGAATCGCAGATTCATTGTAGTATTTGTTCAACCACTATACAAACAATACAATCATTCTAGTGTCACCCAACATCTTAAAACTAAAATCCATTTAAATAATATGAATCCGGATTCGCAAAATAATACTTTTTATCAACATTTATGCGAAGCTTTTCTATCGGCAAATATCCCATTGTCAAAAGTTAATAAACCTGTTTTAAAGCACTTTCTCAATAAATATCCTGAACGGCATATTACGGATGAATCTACATGTCGATGTAGATCAAAATGCTACAACAATGTTATAGCTAAAATCAAGCAAAATGTTGCCAAACACTATTTATGGGTCAGTGTGGATGAAACAGTAGATATTTTAAATCGATACGTCGTGAATGTAGTTACGGGAGTATTGCATCCCACTATTGAGCAAATTCCCTATTTAATATCCACAAAAGTAACGGAAGAGATAAATGCTGCAAATCAGCAATATTATAACAGAAAGCTTATCAAAACTGGTTTGCCCGAAAGCTGGTGAACAAGTCCTGCTACTGCTCACTGATTCTGCCGCATATATGCTAAAAGCTGGAAAGCTATTGTGTTGTATTGTATTGAGGTAAGATAGCATCCACATGGGTCTATTATCCGTCCCGTCCACCGCGGCCGCTAGGGCCTATTATAGAGCGGATGTTATCTTTAAAGTTCATCCAATAAGTTCAGGAAAGTAGCTCAGAACCTTTTTGAATGAGGTATTTTTCAGGTCTGGAAAGCTATTAAAAGCCATATATTCTAATTTATTACATGTAACATGTGTTGCACATGCGTTACACCGGAAGTAATTTCTCATGCGTATAATAACTACTTGGATCACGTACAAACCTCTATTAAGCGTAATCCTAAACAAATATTTCAATATATTCAGGACAAACATGGTTCTACAAGAATTCAAAATGTGATGTCCTTCAATAATACCGTGCATGATACTCCTCAAAGTATCTTTAATGGTATTGCTAAGAAGTTCTGTTCCATGTACCTTGATAGCTCGCCCTTTATAGACGATGGTTCATGTAATACGTTGCCCATAACTCTTCCTTCTATTTCGGATGAAGAACTTATAAAAATTATGTCTACTTTTGCTGATAGCAATACGGCAGGGGATGATTTGATTCCATCGTTTCTTATACGTGACGCTGGACCAAGTTTTACCGAACATTTGGCAATCATCATAAACTTGTCACTGACTACGTCAACTTTTCCCAAATTGTGGCAAAATACAAGAATTTCCACTGTATTTAAGAAAGGTAAAAAGTCGGAGGTTAGTAACTACAGATCAATATCAATTTTGTAAAAATTCGCCAAAGTTTATGAAAATATTTTGTTCAACAACCTATATCAAAATGTTACATCTTTTATTTCACCGTACTAACACGGATTTCTTCGTGGCCATTCAACTGTCACTAATCTTCTCACCATCTCACAGTTTATTTGCCAGGAACTGGACGGGCAGGGACAAGTAGATGTGGTTTATAAAGATTTTAGCAGCGCGTTCGACAACATTGATCACGATATTTTACTTCGGAAATTATCTTCATTTGAGCTTACTACTCCTTTACTAAAGTTAATGGAGTCATACTTAAGTGGCATATGTAATTATGTACACTATAATGGGTATAAGTACTCTCAGTTTTTTTCATCTTCAGGCATTCCGCAGGGATCGAACTTGGGACCTTTGCTTTTTATTTTATATATTAATGATCTTTTACAAAATTTCTCTTGCTCTGTACTTGCTTATGCTGACGATATTAAAATTTATTCTTCGATTTCGAACTTAAATGACATTCTACACCTGCAGGCTAATATTGATTACTTATTTGATTGGTGCACCAAAAACAACTTATCTCTAAACTTTAGTAAATGTTGCTATGACTCCTACACCCGGAAAATCAATCCAAATCCCTCTGTTTACATGATGAATCTACACTCTTTGCAAAAGCTACAATCGGTGAGGGACCTTGGTGTTTTATTTGACAGTTGTATGAGCTTCGCACCACACATTATCAACATCTGCCTCTCAGCTTCTAAAACATTGGGTTGCCTCATTCGTTGTTCCAAATCTTTTAACAGCAGTCAACTCCTTAAACTTTATATTTTAGTTTTGTAGTAAGCAAATTGGAATATGCGTCTCAGGTTTGGTCTCCTCGGTATGGGTATCTACAATTAGCAGTTAAGAAGGTGCAGCGTCGGTTTTTCAAGTATCTTTCCTTTAAAGAGAATGGAATCTACCCCCAGAGAGGAATTGACTATGGATTTTTGGTGGATAGGCATACTGTCACATCGTTGACATATCGTCGAGAGTGTCATGCAGCCTGCTTCGTATGGAAGTTAGTGCACGGAATTATAGATAGTCCTCCTCTTCTAGCCTTTCTCAATTTTCGTGTACCCCGACTTTCCTTCCGTTTCTGTTCTTCCTTTGCGTTACCCTTTTCTTGAACCAATTTCCTCAGGCTTGGAAGGGTTCCCTTGTCACACCTATTCCTAAGTTGGACACGGTAGACAGCTTTAATGATCTTCGGCCTATAAGCATACTCCCTATTTTTTCTAAATTATTCGAGAAATGTATTGCGAAACAATTGAAGGAATTTGTTAACGATAACGACATTTTGCCACCCAACCAGTCGGGTTTTAGAGCGGGATACAGCTGCACTTCGACCATCCTTAGTGTTACGGATGACATACTCAAAGCGACCGATGGGGGTAGAGTTACAGCACTAGTTCTGCTGGACTTTAGCAGGGCATTTGATACGTTACACCACGATACTCTGCTTGAGTCATTGAGTTGGGCTGGATTGTCGGCAGAGGCATGCTCGCTAATTAAATCATATCTGAGTGGCAGATCTCAGAGGGTCAGAATTGGTTCTGATGTATCGTCGGAGCTGCCTATATCATGCGGAGTACCGCAGGGAGGAATACTAAGTCCACTACTGTTCGGTTTAGATACCTCTAACCTCCCGCTTGCAATAGAGCATTGCAATTGTCATCAATATGCAGATGATACTCAAATTTACCTTTCTTTTGAGTTAACGGAAATTCAGTCTGCAGAGAAGCGGATTAATGAGGACTTGGAAAATATATGCAGGTACTCTGATCAGTTTCATCTAAAGATTAATCCCACAAAGACTCAACTCATTTTATTCGGACCCCGCAAAGCCAGGAAGGCTGCCTCATCTGCTTTGAATATTCAGCTGGCCTCTCACAACTCAAGATCACAGGATTGCGTTAAGAACCTGGGTATTTATGTGGATTCTGAGTTACGATTCGTAAAACAGACGAACTTTATGGTACAGAAGGCCTTTAGCGCATTGAAATCCCTATTCATTAATCGTCGCCATTTTGATGAACCTACTAAATCTCTGTTGTGTGAGGCACTGGTTTTGTCTCATTTTAATTACGGTGATGTAGTGTATGCTCCTTGTATTAACAAACGGTGCGTAGCGAAGATTCAGCGTGTACAGAACTGCTGTGTAAGATTGGTGAATGGTTTGCCTAGAAGATGTCCAACTTCGTACTTGTTAAAAACTAATTCAAACTTGAACATGGACAATCGACGTACCCTGCATACCATCACCTTATTTAATAATATCTTGAGAGAAAAAAGACCACGGTATTTATATAATAAAGTCAAATTTCGCAATCAAGTACATCCACGAATCGTTCGCGGTTCTTATTTGATTAATATTCCGAAACACAGATTGGAGATTTATAAGAGAAGTTTTTCCTATAACATTGCCAGGGTTTTTAATAAATATCTTTCTTCGGTGGGTTCCTTATCTGCGAAGGCGATAAAAATAAAATTTAAACCAATCCTTCTGCAAAATCAATAAACTGCCATGTTAACTTATACTAATGAGTGCTTTTAGTTCTGTCCTGTCCGTGTTTCACTTTTAACAGTTGTAGTTATTGCTTTTCGCACGTCGGGTGCACGTTTACGCCTTATTTTGGGTGAATACTTTTCTTTTTTTCTCTTCATTTCATTATTATTATAATTTATTTGGTTTTTACTGTACAAGACTATAGGAAGAGCGCCTTTGTGTATTACGCAACGGCGAATTAGTCTTTTTGGCTGAGATGATGTATTTATTTTTCCCTATTAGAGCATTTATGTATGTAAGTGTATCCGTTTTTCAGCCAATAAATCGCTATTATTATTATTATTATTATTGTTTAATGCACACCTCACCGCTTTCAACAATGTGCCGCTCCAATGTTTTAAGATATTGACATGACTTTTGCTGAATGAAAACACTTATTTGAAAGCTTACTTTACTTATTGTTCTAGTAGAGCTTTGTAACAATTCTCTTCACTGTAATTCCTTCCCTTAGCGTGTACAGATATAATGATTTAAATAAAAGAGTAACATATAGAATTACAACACTTTCTTCTGACATTTCAAGATCCTTAGTCCTTGAAAACAATGGGATATTAAAATAACTATGAAATATGTACTTGCTGAACTATTATCGGTATTCAATACCGCCTTCATACACATACACCTTCCAGCAGCAATTAAAATCTTTGTGGTGGCATTTTTTCTTGTAATCGTGCTTGTACACAGAGAACAATATTATCTGTATCTCCGGTCGGTAGACGTTTTTTACGTCCGCCGGGCAATTTATAAGATTTATTCACGAATCTCGATCTATAATTGCGGCCTAGATATTTGAATAATGAAACGGGGTAATTGTCGAACGCGCTTGGAAGTTGTTCTGGGTGTATTGGTGCCCGGTAAATAATTCCCAGCATTTTCAAATGCCAAACAGATAAATCACCCGCGCGCTGTTTTTCATCTCCGGTCGAATCTACGCTTCGTTAAATCGCTATTCTCTAAATTAACTCCTCGCTTACGTTCTAGTGAAGGAATTAGCAATACATCTCTCCTTTGATATTGAAACGGATCGTAGGCGAAACATGGTAGCCTCAGATACTTTGATAGGGTTGATTTATTGGAGCTTCGATTCGATCCGTGTGTCTCAAAAAGAAATATATCTATTCTTAGTTACGTTAGAAGTATCAGAAATAGGTAGCATTCCATTTAAAATCTTAATCATTAGGCAGAGGTTCCGCAAATTGCAAATAGTTATAAAAATATTATTTTCACAATTTGTGGTGTTCCTTGCTATATTTACGATTGAGGATTGGAAATAATGAATACCATAGGCCTTACAAGCAGCAAATAAATGAAAATAAAAGCAAATTGTTCATTACTACGAGATATATTTGTCTAAAATAAGAATGCACCACTACAGCTACAATCTTGAGTCATCAAGAATCAAGAACACCTCTGACCGTCTTTAGTCTTATGAAAATGGAATCATATATGTACTGATAGAAATATTAGACATATTCTTCGTTTTAGATTATTATTCTTTGCACTAAGAAAAAGTTATTTAAAACGATAAATTTCTCTTTGTTCTAAAAAGTATTTGTTAGAATCTACTGAAAATTACCATACCTTTAACGTGAAGTGTATTACTTTCTTTCCATGTAAGACTTCAGATCTTCAAACTTATGCTAATCTCGAACCCCATATTGGACATCACATTGAGACCCAGATGATCTTTCTTTGTCTTCGTCCTTTTAGTCTTTACATTACACTTCTTTCGTTAACATTTCTTGTTCTTCAGTTCTCTTCTTGGACATTTCAATCTCATTACTCTTTCGTTGTTCTGAAGCTCGTTATAAACTGAAGTAACCACTTCTAATTGACTGATCAGGAGCTTAAAAGAAAAAAATTGGTACAAATGTGCACTTGCGCCACAATGGCGAAATAGGCTAGGTACAGTCTATCACCACCCGCTTCTCCCATCAAAGACTACCAACGTGCATTACGACGCAAGTTTTATGAAGTTCACAAGACGCCTTATTTTCTAAATAATATAGAAAGGATATGGATTTTGGAACATAACTGTTATCTTAGCAGCATCATCACCGATGGAATTCTATTTAGGTAGTAGTAGTAGTAGCAGTAGTTCATACAAGAATCACAAACTGGTTAGACGCGATTCGATTGGCTAAAAGAAATCCGAAAGTTTTCTGACTGATTTCACACTATATGATTGGCTCTGACTAGTTTGTTATTCTTCTATGAGTAGGCCTGAATACCTGGAGATAATACAAAGCAACTACGTCACGAAAATAGAATTCCATCGGTCATGACACCACCACAACTCCTGCAGCATTTTAGCGACATTTTAAAATGAAGAAATAAACTTGCTCTAGTTTTGCCCTATCTTGCTTATTCCTTTTAACTCCGCCAACTTATATCCATAGAATATAGAACGAATAAAGGTACTGTCGCTGAAACTCAATTTTGCTCAATTTTGAAACTCAGCATGGTTATATACAGCATAAAAGAAACAATGTTGAAGTATTTTCGGGGTTTCTTAGCGGCATTTGCCTTAAATTTTCCGCAATGCCCTTGGAAATCCCAAAAGACACTCAACACTACATCAATCTATTTATAACAAATAAAGAAATAGGTATATGAGTATGTGTATCACAATACCTGATCATATAGGAAAAAATAATTAATGTGTTCCAACATGATTACATAATAACGTATTTAAACTTATTAATTATGTAGTGTGTTAGACTTAGTGAATTTTAAAGTAGTAAACAGAAAAAAGAAATAATGATATTTAAATTTTGTAGGTGCCTACTTAAATATATGAGTGTGCATGAGTTTGCACACGAAATTCCTTTTTTGTACTCGCTTATCAAAACCTGTCATTTCACGATTCAATTTGCGTGCGTAAAAAGTCACTTTAAACACGAGTGCGTAAAAGTAAAGTTGGTACTTCCTGGAACTTGAGCTACGAATTTAGTATAAGTGTTTTTGTATACGTTTTTTGATTTTATGGGTAATAAATTATCCACTGCAATATTGGCAGCTTCGCGAATTTCAGACGGTGTACATTGCATTTCATTATCAGAATTCATGTTGTTGGTGAGGCTTTTATTTTGTATGAAATTTTTTGAATTTGACAATTTTAAATTAAATGTCACTTCCAATAATCAATACTGCCAACTCAATTTTTTTAATTAATATCAAGAGATTAGTAGTGTGTCATAAACAATAACGTATTTAACAATATGTATTATTATTATAGTTCTCGTACAAAAAATGTTGTACAAACTTCGTGCGTGAAACATTTCGCGAATTCGTGTCCATAAAGCGCTCGCCTACGGCTCGCGCTTTAAACTGGTCACTCATTCGCGAAATATGATTTCACGCACTTGGTTCGTAAATAACTATTTATCCATTTCTTTAAACGAACAAAAGTTCCTTCACTCAAAATACTATATCTCACAAACTAATTGTACGACAGTTATCAAATTTGTACACGTGTCTTTTAAAGGTTAGAGCTAACTAAAAGTCATATTAATTTAATACTAGTAGCGCCACATATGTGTCAGCCTACGAACTTTTCAGCCCACCCGATACTTAGAACGTTTGTGTGCTGTCTGAATGCCTTAGAAGTACACTAGTTTATTATTATAGCCTACGTATTTATGTAATTACTGTTTATTAACTCTATTGTAACTCTCTTTAGTGTCATACGAATTATTTTCCACTCTTTGTAATGTACAATTCGTACTACGTATGTCTTTTTAAATAAACAACCAGGCACCTCCACCAAATCTATATTTATCTATAGCTATGTATTAAACACGCACAATCTAGGCGTATCCCTGTTTTCCAAGCTATCCTACTCCTTGCTATCTCTTAGAAATAATTTATATAAGCAATGAATAATAAAAATGAGACCAAACATGAGACAACAAAAGAAAAGGAACAACAAAGCCAACTAATACTATAATAGTATATGTAATATTTGCAAAGTCACGTAGTACACGAAACGGATTGGTGGCTTCGATCGACGTAGAATGTATCACCATTTTCCTCGCGGCAAATCGTACGAGCGGTCAAGTGCAGCTACATAACAAAACGCCACCACAGTAATTTAATGTTCAGCCTATTGCAAATCTAGCGCCTTCAGAGTTATAAATAGGAGGTGTAACGGGCACTGGATATTTATCTGATAGGTGGTCCACTTTGAATATTTGATGCGAAACGACACCCTTCCTTTTTACAGATAACTCAACGTGCCCTTTTGATCATCGAGCCACTGCGGGAAAATGATCTTTTTGTTCGGTAGTGGTTAGTTTGAGTACTTAGCCAAAGATATTTTCACCACGGTGTTATTTCTCGATCGGTCGGATCAGGCCGTTACTTGCCTAAAAATTGTCAAAATGTCCCCACTCTCGTCGTCTCTCTCCTTAAGGGTTCCTCTCCAGAACACTTATTTGGGGTAAAATTATTAGGTTAGAAAAAAAAGGGTTTAGTAGTTTTAACATTTGTTAAAACTACTAAACCCTTTTTTTGACAAAACAAATATTGACAAAAAAACAACAAATGATAACAAAACTTTAGAAACTATATTTAATCATAAACCAAGGGAGAAAGCAAGAGAGAGAACGAATACGGTGTCTAGATCTTTTGCGATGGTTAATTCTTTAAGCGAAATTTTGGTTTATCTTACCAGCCAAAATATGGGCTTATTCTTCTCGTAATCCAAATATTAAAGGCACTCTAATTTTATATAAAACAAAAGGACTCGTTTGAACGGTTTTTTATTTACACTTAACACAAAATCACTTCGCGAGGGAACACTTTTGCTTCCTGCACGAGTTTTTTGAAATTTTGTGGAATTTTACAGAACCACAAAGAAAACAAAAGAATTATGAAATTTAATTTAAAATTTAGATTCGCCCGGTAACGAAGGGGATCGCGAGCTTTTCAAAAGCTGATTCGGACTCCACGAACTCAAAACTGACTCCAACAACAATGTCCGAGTTTTTATAAACTAATTTCCGCCCGCACCCGGTTTAGCGATGACTCGTTCTACTTCTCTCTACAAGAGGGCGCAACAATGTTGTTTTTTTGTTATTTTTTTTTAACTTCAAATAACCTTTTGTATTGTATCGCGGGATCCGCTGATCAGCAAATTTGGCTTGAGCTAGACTAGGTGAAGGTAAGGATAATACAAAGACTGCTTTACCATGTATTAGCGAAATTTGAACAACATAGAACGTCTTTCTCGTGAAAAGAAACTGTTACCGCAAATCCCACGGTAGGTACTTATCAACAGCTAGTTTCAAGAAATGAAATTAAATCATTTTAATCGTACTTAAAGAATTTCGAATTCTTACAGAAGTAGATTTGATAATTTAACATTAGTAATTCCAGACGTACAGATGTAGTAGAAAAGCGGCCTAAGAATGGATCCCTGTAGAATCCTTGCCTCAGGATTAAGGGGACAGATATATTGGTTCCTAGCCGAACGCTTTGTCACCTACACAAGAAGTAATTTGAGATAAACAAGGCTAAACGTCGATCTAAACTTATGTGTTTTAGAATATGATTTACTATGACGAACGCTTTGCTGTAATTCAGAAGTATTAAAACTATGGGTAAACCTTTGTCCGTGCCCGTTAATTACATCATGGGATTTAACAATACCGGATAGCAACTAAAACTCATTTAGAGGGAGTTTTAGTTGCTATCCGGTATTGTTAAATCCCATGATGTAATTAACGGGCAGATTGACTATCCAAATCAGATTTTGTGTGTTAACAAATTGTTTTAATTGTATTTCCAGAACTCTTGGCAGTATTTTAAATAGGATCAGCAATAGACTTACAGGTGTTAGAATATTTTAGTTCATTCAGTTGCAATATTTTCGGAGTTTTAAAATAAATTTGCAATATACATACTTCAAAGAGATCCAGTAGGTTTAAATAAATCATGCAGCTACCAGAAGCAGTTTCGGGGGTGTTACTAACAAAATACGTTTGCTAAGCGGGATGATAGATTTTTTTTATTACGTTAGTATTGCACTCGACATGTAAAACGTTTAAAAGTATTAATTTAAAATATAATAATAATAAGTAATAATAATAATAATAATAATCCTTTATTTCCCAGAAAGAAGTTTACAAAACTTATGGATAAAGTCAAAAATAAGAAAATAATTATAACTTAAAACTAAGTAAATGACTATTACTAATAAACTAATGTATTATTAAAGTAGGTACTCTTCCAGGCTATAGTATGGTGTATTTATCAAATATCTTTTTAATTCAATCTTAAATGTATAAAGAGTTAAATTGCGCATTGCGCAAGGGAGTTTATTATAAATTTTAATCCCCATGCAAATTATGCTATTAGATGTTAGACTTAATCTATGAATGGGGAAGTGTATAAATATCTACATTACGCATGCCATAAGCATGCACAGCATTATTGTCCCGCAAGAACTTTTGTTTATTTTTATGAATGTGCAAAGATATTTCTAGTATATACAGAGATACCACCGTAAGTAGTTGGAGATCTATGAAAAGAGGCCTGCATGACGTTCTCTGAGAAACTCCCACCATGGCTCGAATAGCACTTTTTCGAGAGATTAAAATTTTGGTTATGGCGGGACTAGAGCCCCATACCAATAAACCGTATCTTTACCGTATTTAAGAAGACGTCGGAAATAAATAGAAGGTACTATTTTATAAAGCGTTTTTAACTTTCTCTGGGTATTATGTTTTAACGCCACTTAATGCCACAGGTATAATATATGAATAGGTGAGCTTTATATTTCAATATTTCAATATGATGTTCTATTCATACTAGTTCATTCATCACTTATGTCTGCTACTCGCAACGGCGGATATGTAAATTTATATTAAGCGGAGCGCCGCTCTCATCCACTCAACAGGCCATTTACCAGGACATTTTTAGTACACGGCAGTTTCTTTGCGTATATACCTATATAAAACACGTTGAACTTTCAACAAAAACACTTACCTTCATTATTTCTAGCTAATGAAAGAACACGGTAAACTTAATCCCAAGAAATACGCAATACCTCCGCATCCTATAAATTTACAAGCTACATACGACCACCTCTCGCAAAATATAATTTACACGAGCACTAAACCAGTAAATAACGACAGGATACAATCTAGATCTAGAGCACAACATAATTGAGCATCGCACTTTATAATTATTTGACGTCACATATAATTTACTGTTAACATCGCCGAGATTTAGCTAAAGCTTTAACATTTACATGCGGTACAGTTCCGCGATAAGTCCGTACGAAGTACGTTTATATATTATTCCCTATTTTATCTCTAAAACGCGCCACAACGAGCAACTAATAAATTTTAGGAGATGCTAAAACTCGTTGTCGTCTTAGCAGTTGTTGCGTAGGTGAGAACGCTTTGTCGAGAAGTATTCTTTGTGAAAAACATCCTGTAATAGCAAATGCGTATAATCAGCTTGTTGATTTCTTCGTAAAATATAGTGCTATATATTTGAATTAACGGCTGCTCTGGGCAAAGATTAATTTTTAGATCAATGCAAAACACGTATTCCGTTCAGGGCAAAGGTGAATTTTAGTAATAATAATAATAACAATCATATTTATTTTTTCCTTCATAAAACATACTACACACAAAGAAATACGGTGTTGGATTCAACGCCGATTTCTCACCGTCTGGTAGTTCCCTCGCGACCAAATGCACAAGTAGTTAAACGTGACGGAGTTGTGTAATTTAATACTAATATCCGTGCTTTGGAGTTAAATTACACTTTTACGTAGTTTCACTTTACGGTGTAAAATTTCTTCTGTGCGGAGTTGGTTGATATCCTAATGGAGTTGAAATTATTTGATTTTGGAGTTGGCTTTAACCCGAGGCGGTGTGATCGTTACTCTGTTGCAGAGTTAAGATACCCTTATTTTGTGTTAGCAGAACTCCGTTACAGAGTTGGATAAATTCCTTTGTGGAGTTACAAGCACTCCGTTATGGTGTAACGTGAACTCCGTGTCGCAATTAGATGAACCCAGTTGCAGTGCTGCGTCAACACCTTCACAGTGTTAGGTTACGGAGTTAAATGTACTCGGCTTCGGTGTTAACTAGATTCTGCTACGGAATTCATACTACTGTTTTATGGAGTGAGCATCACTATTTTATGTAATCCAAAAAGATTAATAAAAAATTGATTTTATAAACTGAAAAAAAAAAAATGCTTAAAATGGGAAAGGTAAAGTAGAGCATAAAAAAACAAAGTTTCTACTAAAGACATAAACATGTATTTCAATATGTACTTAAAATGCAAAACAAATTTTAGTTTATATAGGTACATATAGATGTATGGTAATAGTATTTTAAAACACAAGTGTCACAATGCCGTTTATGTAATGCGAGTACAAGTATATAATAATATAATAACGATCCGCGGAGCGGCGAGTGATTGAATGAAGGAGCATTACAAAGTCATTGTGACACGAGTTTTTTACAGTATTTTTTCTAATTTTCACATTACTCGCCCATATTACATTCTGGTAAGCGTCTCACCAGTGCGTTAATATCTCATTACAGCACAGTGTGCGGTAATAACCATTTCAGAACTGCGTCGTCGTTTGTTTTAGCTTTATTGTAACATAGGAACAAATAGTTAATGGCATCATATTGGCAACTTCTTATCCCTCTAATTTTACAACTAATGTAACGCCACGTTGACTAAACCATATAAAATGGACTAAAAGTAACAAGCTTCATCAAACTATAAAAAAATTTTATCATGAGGAATGCCAAATTTATCAGCCTGCAAGAAACATAGGTACACTACAAATTACTAAGCTAACTAATAAGCAATTATTAATTCTGAAATTAAACCTTTGCGCCACAAACAATCTCAATTTCTTTGTGCTTTTGCATGTTGCTGCAGCTCGTAGGAAAATCCAACTTAAGAGCAGGTTTTACTACATGAGGTGTAGGTAGAAACATTTCCGAAAAGTGTAAAATATTTTTTTTAATGTTATTTCAACAAATTTTTAGTGACAATTTAACTGTGTTCAGGAAACCTACAACTCCGTTTAATTTAACTACGTTTAATTTAACTCCGTGAAATTTTTATGTGTGTGCGTAGAGAATGGATACAAGGAAAACGTTAAACAAAAAACTACATAAAATAATCTTGAAAGTTTAAACTAAAGTATTAACAGCGTTATTATAACTAATAACTGATGTTAATTGAAACATGAGGTAACTAGCCTTTTCTTTATTTAAGTTGAACTCATTACAGCAGAACTAGTCATATAATTTAGAAAGCAATAAAATTGCTTGCTCTTTAGCTTGTTAGGTATTCTCTGTTAACAATAGCTGTTGTATCATCAGCGTACATTATTATAAAAAATTCCGCAAGAAATAGCAATAAATCAGTAACATAAAGTGAAAATAATGTAGGGCCTAGTATTGAACCTTGGAGTATACCTAGCGTCACCGGTAAAGTGTGTGAACACCTTCTACATTTCACTTTATCAATGAAATCAATCTCTACATACTAACTTCTATTGTTAAGATGGGAGTAAACACATTGAAAGACAGTTCCCCGAATAAATTTAATTGATACAATATGCTGATGATATTTGCCTATACGTAACCAGTAATAATAATCTACAGTCAATTATAACTTGCCTAAGAAAAAAAGTTCTCTCTATTTCTCATGAGAAAACTAATTATATGACATTTACAAGAAGTAAAAATGAATCCCCTTCACAAATAAATCTAGCACATTTAAGCATACCTCACGTTTGAGAAAAGACATTTCTAGGGGTAATTATGGACAAAAGGTTGAATTGGCAAGGACACATTAATCATATAATTAAAAAGACAGAAAAGGCTATTAATGTTTTACAGGCTATTTCAAACACAAATTGGGGAGCTGATCCTGGCATTTCTCTTCTTTTCTATAAAGCTGCAATTAGATCGGTATTTGATTATGGTTCATTGGTATATGGCAGTGCCAGTAACACATTGTTATGCAAAATTGATGTTTTCCAACCCAAATGCTTAAGATTATGTGTAGGTTATCTTCGTAGTCCACCTATCAATGTTTTACTCGCCGAGACAGGGGAATATTCCTTTTCTCTTAGACGAAAGCTACTAGCTTCTAGTTATTTGTTCAAAAATATACTTAAAAAATCTAACATCGTCAATAAAATTTATACTTTATTTCTAAATTTTGGATAAATAGAAATTCATCTCGACTTGTTGATGCTCACCATCATCTTGTCTCCATTAATATACACTTTAACATTGAAACAACATCCATCTATCAAATTCCGTATTACAATTTTGTCAATTCTATAAAGTACTCCTTGTCAGATCAAATAGCTAGTAGTCACATTAGTAACCAAGATTTCATACAATTACCATAAAAAAAAATGTAAAGATTATTACATAATATATACAGACGGATCTAGTATGAATCACAAGTTTGGGTGTGCTTTTTATGACCCTTAAGGAAGTTTGCACGATCTTGTACACGAGAAGACAATATCTCCGTATATACTTCAGAATTAGCAGGAATATATAAAGCAGTAAAGTATGTAAAGGGAATCACTATCTGCACAAATGTCTTAATTGTTCTTGACTGCAAAAGTGCCGTCCAGAAATTAGTGAATTTTCATCTGAAACCACAAATAAACCCTTTAATAATTGAGATTCTGAAAGAAATTCATGATTTTCCATTCATCATCGAATAGTGGCATCACAGGAAATGAAATAGCAGATACAGCAGCCAAAGAGGGTTGTAATCTTTCGGAAAAAGTTAACATTCCCACATGTTCTATTGATATACAAAGGAATATTTCATCTTCTATACATAAACCATTTATAGATTTTTTTACAAAAACAAATACAAGGGTCTTTTATAAGTCAATGTTTCCAATCCCTCCGACTAACCTTGGTTCTACAAGTCATCTGGAAAGCGCTTTATTAAAACAATATCCCGTATGCGATCTGATCATGGAATTTGTAAACAATATCTTTTCAAATTTAAACAAATTGATTCACATATATGCCAATGTGGTAAAGAAGACTCTTTAGAACATCTTTTGCTCATCTGCCCTATTTTTCAACAAGATCGTCAAGCTTTACTTGGAAATTTAAGTACTTCCCTTGCCAACCCTTTTAATTACAAAACATTACAATCTAATGATATCCGTATTTATAAAGAAATCTACAATTTTTTGATTAGATGTAGTATTATTGTTTGATTGGTCACGAATGAATGTACACCTATGTTTCATTCCTTTGTGGGTCTTCCTCTGAACCGTGGTTCTGTCTTTCTGTATAAACAAATGCCCTGATGAACTCCTGGGCGAGAAGTGTGTAATTCCTATTTTCCATCCTTATTGTTTGAAAGTTTTTGTGAATCTCAATTTTTTTTAACACATTTATATTTTTTGAAATAAATAGTTTAATGAAAAAAGAATACAATAATATTAATTACATTAATAAGATTTTGATGATAGCAATGGCTCTAATAGCTACAGTCAATTAACGAATTAACTAACTAAGTTTCCTCACTTCTAAGACCATGCTGAAATTGAAGTAGTATTTCGAATTTCTCTAAATATGCCTCCAATGTACCCTTGATAGCATATTCTAGAATTTTTGATGTGCCATAGAGTCTCTCAAAACAAAATTACATATGTGAATATAAACCGTAGGCGTAAAACCTATTGCCAGGATTTTAGGCCTGGATATTTATTGTGTTTGTACACTCCGCCAAAAAAGTATCGCATAAACTAAAAAAGGGCATTTATGAACCAAGATATTTTTATACGTTCACAAAGTTTGCCTCGTGTATGTGAACTATAAAAACACTAACAAAACAATGGAACTTAGCGTTTTTACTTTATTTTTTTCCTAAAAGAACACATTTAGAAAAATGCATATGTGTAAGGTTTGCTCAGTTGTTTATTGAAAGTCTTCCTATACGGACAAATTTTAAAGTGCGAAGTCAGAGTTCTGTACCAACGCTTTTAAAACTAAAATGAGCAATTTAACTTCAGAACAAGTGGCTGCTATAGTTGCTTTAATCGAAGATGGACGATCTCAAGCATACGTTGCTAATTTGATGAACATCAATCAGTCAAGTGTTTCTAGAGCCGTAGCCAGATATAGGGAAACAGGCATTTACAGTAGAAGACCTGTACCAGGTCGTCCAAGATGTTCTACTCGCCAAGATGACCGCTATTTACTACTACAAGCATTACGTCGAACACAGGTAACTGCGAGACAATTGCAGAACGACTTGGCTAGAGTCAGAAATACTCGTGTGAGTACTCAAACTATTCGGAATAGGTTACGACAGAGTGGATTAAGAGCTAGAGTAGCTGTAACAGCCCCTCGTCTCACTAGGAACCACCGAGTGGCTCGCTTAAGGTTTGCCAGAGAACATGTAAATTGGAACATTAATGACTGGGCCAATATACTCTTCACAGATGAGTCAAGATTTGGTCTTTACACCTCAGATAGGCGTATCTCAGTGTACAGACGAGACGGTGAGCGCTATTCGCAGTGTAATATCAGACCTAGACCTAATTTCGCTGGTGGCTCTATTATGGTTTGGGGAGGCATCTGTTTAACAGGTCGTACAGAGTTAGTACCAGTAGACAGAGGTACACTGACTGCCCACAGGTATATAACGGACATTTTAGAAGAACATGTAGTACCATATGCGCCAATTATAGGAAACGAATTCATGTTAATGCACGATAATGCACGACCGCATGTTGCAATAATCGTCCAGGAATACCTTAACGATGTTGGTATTCCAGTTTTAGATTGGCCTGCGGTAAGTCCGGACATGAACCCTATCGAGCACGTGTGGGACCTCCTTCACAGACGGATACGAACCCAAAATGTTGCCCCAGCGGACCTGCATGGACTAGCAAATGCTCTCCGTGACGTGTGGGAGAATTTGGATCAGGCTTATATACGGAGGTTAATCGAATCTCTGCCAAACCGTATGCGAGCGGTCATAAGAGCCAGAGGTGGCAATACTCAGTATTAAAAGCTACTGTTATGACATTTTTCTTTCCAAAATTATAATTTCTTGTTTTAATAAAAATCTCAAGTATGAGTTCTTGTTTTTATTTGGCCTGTATTTTATTTAAACAATCATAGAAATTATATCTTAGAGCGCATTAAAGTATATTTACAACTTTATGCTACAAACAAAGATTATGCGATACTTTTATGATTCAAAACTAAATTATGCGATACTTTTTTGGCGGAGTGTATTTTCTTATCGTTTAAACATGACATCGCCAGCCGGGACTGCAAGTGTTTACTATGTAGTCGTCAGGTATAAGACTCGCTCAGTTCAGAAATGGTTTATACCCTTCTCTAAGTGCCCTTCTCTCTCTATTTACGTCTCCGTTCAAATCTGAGTCACTACTTCTGAAAGGCATACCTAAATAGACGTCCGACGTATATCCCTGATAACTTATAACAGTGTACAACGCATAAAAACAGTAAGGTATCTATCCAAACTGGGAGTTCCAATCGTCATCGGCAAAAATTTTGTTTACTACGTCGGCTGAAGCGGAACACATTTATCATCCCTGTTAGAACTTTCGTTTCGCAGTCAACGATAGAATTTCGGTTTGGTTGAAGTACTCCCTTAAAGATATTGGTCTATAATTACTCATTAAAGTTGGATCTCCTTTCTTATGTAGTGGTAAAATTCCAGCTATTCTTAAACTACCTCGGAAACTGTCCGATTGAAAGGATCTATTTATCAAATATGTAATTGGTTCTAACAATAAGTAGCATGAACAGGGTGTCGGATTCAATTAAAACATAGCCAATTTGCTTTCAAATCGGTTTTATTTTCATCTAAACATTGCCAAAATAGACTTTTTCTATTAATGTGAACAAATCGATATTGTAAAAAAAGGACTTACTTATAAAAAAAATATATATGTGTATAATATGTACACTACTTTATTCTCAGTCCCAACTGCTATCTTCTTCGAAAGTTTTCGAAATTGTACGTTTTCTGCTAGTTTTTGCTATAGGTATGGTGTCGGAATTGGCGGTATCTTTAGTTGGTTGTTCGTTCGTTTCCGTAGATTCCAATACAGGATCTATGGATCTATTAAACGGCATGCTGCAAAACAAATAATATTTCAATTATTACACACGTCTTAATTACGTGGGAACCTCGCTACTTTTGTTACCCATTTTCTCAAAAAATACAAAAGCGATCCACATTAAACCTTTTGCGAAACGTTCACAGTTTGCATTTTAGTGGGTAAATACGAAAAACTGACAACTTGCTCGGCGTAGTAAGAATTTTTCGCGAGTTTTTAATCAATAAATAAGTAAAACCAGTTGTATCACGTCCAAATTTCCATAGATTTGGCCAAAGTATAATTTATTTTGATCGACACGTTAAATTTATGGTTTATCTCATTAAAAAAAAAAACCAAAAGCAAATTAAAACCAAGAATAAAGTTTCACTTTGACAGGAAAAAAAAAGTTGCATAAAATTTGGTCCGATTAATTAAGGCCGTAAAATGTTGCATGTGGGATTATATTCGTTGCAGTGTAGGGGGATATCTTGCTTACCAGGAGAAACCGCGTGATGTCAACCTCAATTCTAGCCCTGGTTTAGTCAGGCGGTAATAGGGATTCCTTACAATACTTTTGAAAAATATTAGCTATAACTAGCTAGGCTTTTATTTAATAGGGCTCAAGATAGTTTAGCTTATGATATATATAGTGCCCGGGCAAAGTGAAGTTTCTCCCTATAACGCAGTATATAGGATATCCCATTTTTGGTACCCAGGGTATCTTAGTTATTAAGAGAGTTCCGGTTTTATGTGACAATGTCCTACTTTTTTTGTGAAACAAAAGATGCCGCAAACAGAATTTTCTAACCCTCTTAGATTTTGAGATGCAGGATGAAATCGAAAATTTTTAATTTTCCTCTCGTATCGCACTTGCTATGGAAGAAATAAAAATGGAGCATTGTCCAGTTTCCTACCAAAAATCCAGTAGCGTACTTGTTGTTTTCTTTTTCTCGCTGTAATAGTTTTTGAGTTATGGACCATACTTATGATTGTTTAAATTGTACACCCGGTATATTATTTTTTATTTCAGTTAAGCAAAATTTAGAAACTTCACAAATATAGTTATTTTTCAAAAAATTTTAAACGCTCTCGTGAATTATTATTGGAAAGAAAAATGACCAGTTATGAGCAAAAATAGATCTAACTTTATTACATTCTTCCAAAAAGTCTCAAACACCAGAAAAATATATAATTGTTTATATTTATTTTCACAAAGAATTTGGACATTTGGGGAGTTAATAGGCAAACCAGGGAATATTCAAACTTTTACAGATTTCTTGTTTATTATAAATTATTCTTCTTACTTAGGTGTTTTACCGTACTCTTTGCTTGTTTATTTATCCCCACTTGCCATTTACGAGAACTTTGTAATATGTAGCTATGATATGCTGAAATGTTATACACAATGCAGCGAAAATCCCCAAGAAGCTTTCGACTTATACTTCAACAGATAATAGTATTTTAAAACACAAGTGTCACAATGACATTTATGTTTTTTACAGTATTTTTTTATAATTTGCACATTAATCGCCTATATTACGTTCCGGCAAGAGTCCTCAATAGAAAGGCCATCATTATTTTAAATGCGATTCGAGAAATGACTAGATGGCGCTAACGGAGAATGAACGAAGTTCCGATGCTTTTTAGAAGTGGTCGCACGTGATTTAAATACGCCGCAGCGATTGGGCAATGAATTAGTTGGTTGGAGATAGTAAAGCCTGTCAATTTAAAGAGTCGTACCCGGTAAAAACAAGGAAATATAAATACAAATAAATAATGGAAGTAAATTAGTAAGTGTAAATAAGTGAATAGTTATTTAAATGTTTAATTATTAAGTGTTTTATTAGGAATTAGTGATTAATTTAATTATTTACTTTAAATGTTTTTTAACTTTATTTAATTTTTAAATAGACTTTAAGTGTATAAATAAATCAATTTGATTTAATATATCGCCTGTGTTGTTTCATTAAACCACTACAACGATTTAATATTCGAAAAACGTTACAACGCGTTAAAAATATGCATTCATAAATTATTGTTGTAAGTTTTAAATAACAAATTATCGTCATTGAAAATGGCAAAATAAAAAATGCGCTGCTGTCAATTAGTAACATACACCAAATTGTATTTCAAATACCCGAGTGTTTTTATAGAATAAAAGCAACTAAGATTATTTTCGAAAATGGATATATTTATTCTAAAATGCAAACGAAAACTACAAATACGTATTAAGTATGAAAGTTCTATAAAATTATAAAAGATGAGTAATAGCTAAAAACTATTAGTTCATTATTTACAAATTATTCTTTAAGAAAATTAACTAAACTAAATGAGCAAGGAAGAGAATCTTCAAATCATAGACAAAAAGATATTCGTCAAAATAAAATTAAAAGGACTTTAAAAAAATTAAAGGAATAACAATTCGAATAGGGTTGTGTTGTCATGTGCGTAATTAAAATATGTAATAAAGAATAAAAATAAAACAGTTATTAGTACGAGTACTGATAAAGTCCTGTAAATCAGAAAAACAATCACCAAAATAAAATCAATAATCACAACTTACTCTTTTCCACTAATTTTCCTACGCTTATTCATGTAGCCGTCACTAGATTTCTTTCTAACAATAGGAGATTTAGGGATAGTTGGTAAGCCCGCAAGTAATGCCTGCCTCTTGGCGTACGTAGTGATGGTGTAGGTGTCACTTTGAGAAAGTGTGCTTAAGGCAACAGCGGCTTCATGCCTTTTCATTAAGCCTACATACGCCGAATTCTCGCTTATCCAAGCTATATGGACCGCACCTAAAGCAAATATTAAAACGTTTTGATTACACTATGCATAAAGCCTTTCGGATATATTACCAAATGGGCTAAACAATTGTGTAATATCACTGGTTTTCCATTCCTTTGGAAAGGTCAAATAGAAAACATGGTCTCTACATGGTTTAGCTAGAAGAAAGAATAACATAAAATTACTGATAAATATTAAATCGCAAACTTAAGTTCTATAAAAACAGAACATAATAATGAATTACTACTGAAGAAGACAAAAAAAAGTATGTCGAAACGTTTAGAAATATAAAAAAATATATGCAACAATATATATTTAATAAGTAATCCCAAATTCCCAGAAAAAATCTTTTAATTGTACACTTTGTACTCTGGCTACCAAAACAACAAACAACAATTTCTATGAAACAAAATATATAATACTACTACATCACGTGTGTTCCATGATAATTTTTTTGTAGCGAGAAGGGTTACAGTTATTTACGTATCAAGGCTGGAAAGTGACGTATGTCGAACGACTTTGGAGATTGCGAGCTGAAGCCAGCAACCAAACGAGTTTAATACAACACTTTCCAGTCGTGGTGCGTATAAAATTATTTCGGCTACCACATAATTACCACTTACTAAAATCAATTTACTTGCATTTGTAATGCTCAGAATACAGATCTCTCATATTTGCGATGACAGATTGTTTGACACCTATTTTGACAACCGAACACAGAAAAACTTCAGAATCTTAACTGAAGCATCCGCTAAGGTAACGGATATGACGCGTTGGTAGTTTAATTCGGTATGTACTTAGTGTACTCTACCATTCATGGACGGTAAAGTAACGGAAATAATACGTTGACCATTTAATTCATGATTCAATTCGGCAAAGTAGCGCTTTCTATCTTCGAATGAGTGTAGTTTATGTAAATGTGGTAGCAGACAAATTAATAAATAAAACTTACGATCTTCACCGCCTAAATAAATGTAGGGTGCATCTTGAAGTCTCATCAAAAATAATCTGGAAAAAATTAAGAAAACTTAGAATCGGTCATATAAGTTTTATCACAATGTCATTACAAATGCATACAAATATGATATACGCCACTGAAATTCTGTAATAATATATTAAGAAACTAGTTTTATAAGATACGGTTTAACGCACAAATTCAAATTTAAAATAATGATAAACGCCATAAATTTCATGAAACGTAATTTTAGTGTCTTCAATAAAAAGGGGTCTATTGATTACATGAGTTTATAAAGCCAAAATAAAGCCACTAAACGTTTCGTGACGTTATAAACGCACTAGTACTTTTATGGTTAAAACAGAGAAGAGAAGTGAATTTAGTGTCAGCGCTTTTGGCATAGCATAACCGCTACCTTTCATGGGGTCAAAATAAGCGACCTTGAAGTATGTTCAGTGATAGCGCTAGATGTCTCTGGTCTCCTCTTCGTCATTATTTAGTTTTTATGAAGTAAGAGACATAAGAAATGCATAATATTCGATTTATTCAGATAATGGTTTCGCAAATTCAGAATCCTTATCCTGGATAATGTTAAAGGCGTTATTTCATAACCATATAATTAAGAAGGCAGAACATCAATAGTGATTGCTTGAGTGTATTTAACCAGTTTCATCTTATCTGTTATTGAAGCTGGTGGAGTACTGTGATAGAAACAACAAACACCTAATCACTCCAATTCTCAATATATAGCGTTCAATAATCGTGACATATATAGTTGATAGAAGTAGACTCCTAAGTGCCTTTATTGCTCCTATTAATTCTAATATACTAAACGGAGGATTCAGCCTACGTTTGTCATTTTGCGATGTGGGACAGTAATCGGTATTACCCTGACATCAGTGGGTATCTTAAACAACATACTTGACTGGCGGGCGTCTGACTAGATTTGGTTTCAGATCGACCATACAAATGTTCAAAACCTTCAACATCGGAATACAAGGTGATAGGAAGCAATTGACTGCCAATTTCCAAGAACTGTGCCTGTGATGGTTTGCAGAAATGTTGGCCTCCGTCAGCTAGCTACTAGGATGATCAGACTTCATGGTGGAGTCGCGATGTTTGCAAGATCAGAACCTAACTAAGAAAGCTTTTCAACAACGCTAAATTAACCAGGTCTGTGAAAAACAAGGAAACCTATAAATTCCAAGGGCGGCAATATAAAAGGATCTGTCATGGTCAGAAACGATCTTAGAGGAACTACTGACTTCATTCAATCGACCACTACGAACGGTGCCTTAATGAACGTCTTAAGTAAAGGCGGTAGCCATCAACTGAAACTGTTAAAACGGAAGAATAGCACCTTATCGTCGACTTCCCGGGCGAAGAAAATCCCGGAAAAATAAACATCTTTTTGATCAAAATCAATTACTACATGATTATCACACTAGAAATAAAAACGATTACTGCTACCCCAAAACTAGATTAAATTTAACCCAAAATGATCTAATCTACATGTGTTTGAAATTTTTTAATATCTTGTTAAATGAACTCATAATAATTAATTCTTTTGCAATTTTTCGTAAGAAATGATATTGTTTTCTGTGCGGTTTGGAGCCCTATAACGTCCAAGACTTCCTTAATTGGCAAGTATTTGATGATTGATTATGACATATTGTACTGGCATTGTTTTTTAACCAAGCTTCAATAAATGTTGTTGTTGCCAACCAATCTTGAGGGCGATAAGATCGACCAGTTGCTGGACGGATAATGACATCTTCCTTATATTCAGCACCTTAAACCAACGGCCTCAGAGGCCTGTAGCGCAACCGTCAGATACGGTCATTTATCATCAGGAGTGGATAATATACCCACGAAATTATTAAAGCTTTCATCCAAAAACATTTCTTTGCCCTTGAGTAATATAATTAATTCTATGTTTAGCACAGGTGTTTTCCCTGATTCTTTAAAGATAGCTAAAATTCATCCTATGCACAAGAAAGGAAACACGCAAAATATCGAAAATTATCGTCCAATTTCATTATTACCTTCGTTCTCAAAAATCTTTGAAAAAACGTTATATAACAGATTACTAGCCATTTATCATAAATATAATATCATAGCTAACAACCGATATGGTTTTTTACCGAATAAATCTTGTGAAGATGCGGTCTGTGATTCGTTATCTGTCATATTTGACAATCTCGATAAAGGACACTGTGTTTGCAGCGTATATTTTGACCTTACTAAGGCTTTTGATGTAATCAATCATGATTTGCTGCTGGAGAAGTTGGAATTCTATGGCGTACGGGGAGTATCATTAGATATTTTCAGATCTTATTTGAATAATCATAAACAAAATGTTCAAGTTCCTGCTATAGTTTATAATATTCATACTAAAATTAGTAGCGAATGTAAAAAATGTCAACCGAGGTGTCCCACAAGGGTCCGTACTTGGTCCATTATCATTTCTTACATTTGAGGGGCCTGGAAGTAAAACGGTTCAAGTGCACTTTTTCTAAAAAATTAACTAAGTACAGTATGCTACTCCTAAAAGGTATCTCTACTTGGGGGTAAATAGATTCAAGTGAATTTCGCGACCCCTGGCTCCATCTTCCATGATCCTGATGAACAAATGAAAATATTTGTAGTTTTCGTCTGTGGTAAAACGGTTCAAGTGGACTTGAATCTCTTTACCACTAGAACGTTTTTACAGTTTCGGTCTGTGGTAAAACGGTTCAAGGGGACAGTTTCCGTTTTCAGATTTGAAGTTATTACTTGGTGTGCTTTGTTTACAAGTTGTAAATTGCAAAGAGCAGTTTTATTTTAATTCAGTTTAGAAAAAAATATTGAAAAGATTATCAGCACATTTCGTAAGTCATAAAATGGATAATGATATTGATCCAGAAAGTGATGGTAAGTAAACTTTAAATTTCTTAGCATTTACTTATCTTGCTTTACATTAAGAGGGTATGTTAGGTTATGTCAATTTCTTAGCATGTGTTTATCTTGATTTATATTCAGAAAGTATGGCTAGGTCATTACATAAGATGTTTGCTTTCTGTTTATGTAGAAGTATCGGAGCCTTACCAGACTGACGAGGATTCTGATTATGTTCCCGATACACAGGAACGAGTAGAAAACAATAAACATATAACTCCAGCTAAAACAAGGCAACGTAAACGACGTCCAAATGAGTGGAAGGACACTACTGCTAAAAGACTACGAACAGAAGGAAAACAGTATATTGGAAGGAAAAATAAACCGCAAAAAGCAAGAGACCTGAAAGAATTTAATCACGTTTGTAGATATCAGTGCAATGACATTAGCGAAACTGACAAACGTAAGTTATTCACGAAATTTTATCAACTTCCATCGTATGACCTACAAACTTCATTTCTGTCCTCTTGTATAAAAAAAACTGAACCCAATAGACGTAAAGCCACCGCTTCTTCTAGTAAGGGATACAGTACAGAAATCACACTATTGGGAAAGCGTGTATGTAAGCAATTTTTTTTGCATATCTTTGATATTTCTGTACGACGATTTCAAGTAGTATGTAAAAAAACGACAGATGGTATGATTGAACCTGATAAGCGAGGTAAAAAGGAACCTCCAAATAAAATTAAGGAATCATCCAGAAATGTTGTTATAGCCCATATAAATATGTTCCCAAAATATCGTAGCCATTATTCAAGAAAAGACAACCCAAATGCAAAATATCTCTCAGGTGAACTAAGTATAAAAAAAATGTATGAACTCTATAAAGAATTTTGCATTGAAAAACAAGAAGTACCCGTGAAAGAATCCTACTACAGGTTCATTTTCAATACGGAATTCAACTTGAGATTTCACAAGCCCTATAGTGATACATGCAGCCGCTGTGATAACTTGCAAAATCTAATAAGACACTCTAAAGATGAAAACATAGTAAACACTGCCAAGCGAGACTTGGAGTTGCACCAAAGAAAAGCCAAGAAGGCTACAGATGCCAAGAAAGATGATATTGATGAGAATAAAAATGATGAAAGCGTGGTCGTTATTTGCTTCGATTTACAACAGGCTCTGCCAACTCCCCTATTAACCACTTCTAAAGTATTTTACCTTCGTCAACTATGGACCTACAACTTTTGTGTTTATGATTTACTGTCAGGAAAGAGTCACATGTTTGTATGGGACGAAAGTGTTGCGTCAAGGGGTTCACAGGAGATAGGTTCATGCTTAATAAAGTTTATCCAAAGTCTGCCATCAACGGTATCAAAGATTATTGCATATAGTGATTCCTGTGGGGGTCAAAATAAGAATAAGAATATTAGTAAGCTCTTTAGTTTTACCGTTCAAGCTACCAATGTAGTCGAGATTCACCATAAATTTCTAGAACCTGGACACACTTATATGGAGTGTGATCGCAGCTTTGGCTTAATTGAAAAGAAGAAAAGGCAAATTCCTCAAGTTTTTGTCCCATTAGATTGGCAAAATGTCATAAGGAACACATCAAAACATTTTATTGTATACAATATGACCAGAAATGATTTTTACTCTTTTTCACCACTTCATGAAATAATGAAAGACCCTAAAAAAGATACTGATGGTTTTTCTCTGAAGTGGAGAGAAATTTCATGGTTTCTATATCAAAAAAATGAAAGGCTATCCTTTAAGTACAAAAGAACCCTTAATAACGATACTGAGTATACGATGTGCACAATGGGGAGCTCTCAAGTTGGACGTCCGTCTTTTCGATGGTCTATACTGAAGCCGTTGCATCTAAGTTCTATAAAAATAAAAGATGCGAAGTACCAAAACTTGCTTACCCTACTTAACTTTATTCCACCAGTGAATCATGCATTTTATAGGAATCTAAAACATGATGGGAAAACAGGGAAACGCATCATTCAACAACAAGCCAAGAAAGTGCCTCTCAATGAAAATGAGAGCCAACCAGAAAGTGATGACGTGAACCAAATCGAGGATATAGCTGATCCAGATAACGATTCAGATAGTGATGAAGATAATGTTGCATTGGATTCAGATTATGAATGATAAAATAATTTACTGTATAGACTAATTTTTTAAATAAAGTTTAATAAATAGTGGCACTTGAATCATTTTACTACAAACTTTTTTTTATGTACAAAGTGGATCAAGTACATTTTTGAAAAAAAATAATGCTTGATACTAATTCTTGATATATTATTTTTTACCATCATATTTTTATGCCTTTAAGTGAAATAACTGTCACAAAATATAGTTACAAGCCTTATCCTGGAATTTTCACCCACAAAGAAACTTTGAAGTCATTTATCTCAAAACTGTTAAGAGTGCACTTGATCCGTTTTACTTCCAGGCCCCTCATTTGTAAATGATCTGCATCACTCGGTAAATACGGGAAAGCTATATCAGTATGTTGATGATACGTCGTGCGTCGTGGTGGGTGATTCTTTGGATGGTTTGTCGATAAAAGTAAATAAAGTGGTACATGATATGATTACTTGGTGTGAGGGAAATTTTCTTAACATAAATTTAAATAAAACTAAATTTCTTGTTTATCAGACATACGACTACAAGAAGTAATTATTTATTAAGGCTCTAAATAAGTCTCTTCCACAATCATCCAACGTATAATAACTATTGATAATTATCTAAATTGGGGGCAGCATATCGAAAAATTGTCAAATAAATTAAGTAGTACCTTCTATGCAATATATCAACTCCGAAATGCTGCGGGCTTGCCAGTATTGCGAACCCTCTATTTTGCATATGTGCAATCACGTATGAAGTATGGTTTATTGGCTTGGGGGTGCAGTATCAAAAAACATTTTTATACTACAAAAAAAAATGATACGTTGTATGTTATTCCTTTCAACTAGAACGGCCTGCAAGGAGTATTTCAAGGAACTAAATATTTTAACATTACCGTCATTACTTATTTATGAACTAATTAAGCACTATCATAAAAACTCCGACAAATTTCGAACCAATGCTGCAGTGTCTAGGTCAACGATGCAAACTAGGGGTGCAGGTAATCTATCGGTTCCGCTCCACCGCCTCATACTGTATGAAAAAAGTCCATATTACGCAGCCATAACTGCGTACAATGCTTTACCGGCACATTTTAAACAGGCGAAAGTTGATCAAAAGTATTACGGGGCCATAAAACAATATTTGATAGACAAATCTTACTATAGTTTGAATGAATTTCTTGTTGTATAGTAGTTTCTCCATTCTCGGTAACATTTTGTCTTTACAATCTTTTATTTTGTCTTTTGATATTTTATTATCTTGACAACATTATTGTATTGTATATTGTATTAATTGTATTCGATTTTAATTGAAAATGTCTATATCTGCTACAGATTCTGCATGTTTACTCGTTGAATACAGCGATTGTCACTTTTTTTCTTGTCTATTCGCTGGTTATAAACGCACTAGTGCTTTTATGAGTCTATTACAAACGCTAGTCGTAAAAAAATAATTGTAATGATTAATTATAAATGCAGCTTTTCTTATATACGCTTTTTGATGAGATTGTACTTTTCCTTTTTAGTTTTTCTCATCCACAAATTTTATATATTATATAAAGAAATCGCTAAGATAATTAACGAGAAAAGTGAAATTAGCTTACAATTAGATCTAAATATTATTTATGTTATACACTTACTTGTTTATATGAGGTCTCAACAAATCAAAATTTTCAAAAATTTCGTCGTCCTCAATATTGTCTTGACCTATAACACATTTAGCAATCCATATTCTACCAAAAATATAAAATATAAAGCTTACCCAAATACTTCCACATTGTCAAGAAGCACAGTCCCGTAATATAAGCATCATAAGCAGCCTCGTGCTCCTTACTTTGATTCAAACTATATCCAAACCCAACTTCTTCCACCTCTAAAAGAGTAATTTATAGTCGTTGATTTTATATCCTGTTTAAAAAAAATATTCTTACCTATATTAGGCATGCTAAATGGTGATTTGTTCAAAGTTTCTAATAAATGACCCAAAACATTAGAAGAAACCAAACCACTAAATGGTTCGATACCAGATAAATATTTTGTATCCAGCACCATCGGAAAGAAACAATGGGCACATTCTTTGAATTCCTCGTAATCTTCAGGTAGAGGTGTGAGAAATTTTTCGATTGTGTGCAACAGATCCAATACCATATTATGACCCACAGTTAATTTTCTCTGTACCAAAAACATAATACTTGAAATAAATTCAACAATAACATTAAATTATTAGCTATAAAGATAAATAACATTTCCAGTCTTAACAGGAATATTGATTTTTAATGAAAATTTTAAATTTGTGATTAGACATACTAATTACACTTACGGACTCCAAAAGCAGTTTTATCACTTTCGTAAATCCAATAGTATTTTCCAGATCATTTTCTTCTTCTTCGATTAATTTTTCTAATTCCTCTCTGCGATCGTCCAAACTCTTGAACTTCGATACAACCAGTACTCTATCCCGATTATCCAATCTTGTTCTTATATTCGCTTTGGTGTCAAATTCTTCTCGTATCAGTTGATAGATTAATAAACGCAAGAAAGCGTTGCACCTCGGTAAAGCCAATTCGACTTCATCTGATTTTAAAAACGTATTTACTTGATCTCTAAAAAAAAAATAGAAATACTATATAATTGCAACAGGGAATCTGCATGTCAAACAGTTGAACAGTTTTAGGTTTTTAACTTTCTGAGTAAATGAAATAATGTGAATAGCTGGCGAATCTATAAAAAAAAATAAATATAACCTATTGCAATAACTATATAGGCTGTCCCATTTAGAATTTTTTAAATTTCTAGCAGGGATTTGGTCTTGAAACTTAACTATTTAAGGGAAATGATTTCAACTTTATACCGCTTCTGATATACAGACTGTTGATATTAGTGTTGAGAATGAAGCCTTCATCATCACGGTACATCGTTCATATTATAATACGGTTTCAAGCAGTATATTTCGTCCCTACGCGAATGTAGCGCTGTGCATGAAGTAAATCTTTCACACTGTCTTCACGATGATAAATCATTCTTCCGTGTTGACGATTTTAAGCTGTTTGATGTAAAATAATCGAGCTTGTTAAAAAAAAAGAGAAATGTACGCAGGTTTAAATAAGTTATATATTTATTTATTGCAATATAAGGATTTCAAAATAGACTGCACAATAATTATTTGTAAGTATTGCAAAGAGGTTTGAAATAAATTTTTACTCATATTGAAGGAAATCATTTGGTTATTGTAATTGTAAATGTTGCATATTAATGATATTATTATTAAGTAGTGCGATTAGCCACCTATCCTGATTCACTATAAGACTACATACAACCTTAGGTACGAAACAGGAGAATGTTTCACGTGTCAGGGGCCGTCGAAACGACTTAAGAGTTCACAAACAAAGGCAGACCAAAAGGAAAACTATATGAACCTAACAAGCAGAGTAATATGCTACAATTTTGAATGATTTCATAAATTTGATAATTGTCAAGTAACAGATCCTTTACTAGTGCCGATTTCTATATCTTATATACCGTGTAACACGATGAGCTTCAATTAAAAGTAAATAGCATCATCCCGGGACATATGAGGAAATCAATATACCATGCGATTTTTTCATCACACCTAAATTACTTGATAAATGTGTGGAGCGACACCTCAAAAAAGAACCTCATGAACATACAAAGATAACAGAATACTAAAGCTCATATATGTATGTATTACAAAAAAATACAGCAAAAAAACCTAATACTAATATACAATATCCAAAAAAATCTAGTAAAAACAAATACATATACAATTTACTAAGACCCGACAAATACATAACTACACCACAAGAAGACAATCTTGCATTAGAACGGAGAGAAACTTATGCAACAGATATAGAAAAATACCTACGGCAGAAACCATAAGACATTACAACACTTTATCAAAACAAATAAAAAATTTAAACTATATACAATACAAAAAAAAATTAAACAAATGATACAACAAGTATTATAATAAAAATAAAACAAATTAAGAAACAAGAGCAAGACGAGACGGAATTCTCATCATCTCGAGACGAGGACAGAGGACGGGAAGCACTAGCAACAGTAGCCAGCACGTGTGGACCAGCATTGTGTTTTCTATATGTGTGTGTGCGTGTATATGTATGGTTGTGCACTTTGTTAGGCTACACTGGCGAATTAAAGCACTGCTTATTTATATTAACAATGAAACTATGAAATATTAAAGTTACTACATGAAGAGAGGGGATAAAACGAAGGAACTTCAATTTGTAGTAATATTTTTTTTTTTAAATAGCAACCTCTAATTTTGTCACTCATCGACTGTTCGTTAAAAAAACACATAAAAATGTAAAAAAAAACAATTTTTTGTTAAAATGAATATTTCAAGAGATATTTCAGAAAAATTATAGCAGCATAATTAGTAGAAATATTGTGTTGATTCTAGGCTAGTGTTGAGCAACGTAAGGGATAATAAACCACCATTAGCGATACACCTGTTTATACATCATGCAACTATTTAGATATTACTTTTAAAAAACTCGCTTGGGTTGCCAGCAAAGGCTTAATAGAAACTGCTGATCAAATGTTTACCTTTTCAACTTAGAATATAATATACACTATGCGAAAAAAACAGCTTTTGAAAAAGTTATAGAATCGTGGACGGAACCAACATAGATATTTTTAACTTACAATTAGTAGGTCCATATTGTATATATATACACTCCGCCAAAAAAGTATCGCATAATTTAGTTTTGAATGATAAAAGTATCGCATAATCTTTGTTTGTAGCATAAAGTTGTAAATATACTTTAATGCGCTCTAAGATATAATTTCTATGATTGTTTAAATAAAATACAGGCCAAATAAAAACAAGAACTCATACTTGAGATTTTTATTAAAACAAGAAATTATAATTTTGGAAAGAAAAATGTCATAACAGTAGCTTTTAATACTGAGTATTGCCACCTCTGGCTCTTATGACCGCTCGCATACGGTTTGGCAGAGATTCGATTAACCTCCGTATATAAGCCTGATCCAAATTCTCCCACTCGTCACGGAGAGCATTTGCTAGTCCATGCAGGTCCGCTGGGGCAACATTTTGGGTTCGTATCCGTCTGTGAAGGAGGTCCCACACGTGCTCGATAGGGTTCATGTCCGGACTTACCGCAGGCCAATCTAAAACTGGAATACCAACATCGTTAAGGTATTCCTGGACGATTATTGCAACATGCGGTCGTGCATTATCGTGCATTAACATGAATTCGTTTCCTATAATTGGCGCATATGGTACTACATGTTCTTCTAAAATGTCCGTTATATACCTGTGGGCAGTCAGTGTACCTCTGTCTACTGGTACTAACTCTGTACGACCTGTTAAACAGATGCCTCCCCAAACCATAATAGAGCCACCAGCGAAATTAGGTCTAGGTCTGATATTACACTGCGAATAGCGCTCACCGTCTCGTCTGTACACTGAGATACGCCTATCTGAGGTGTAAAGACCAAATCTTGACTCATCTGTGAAGAGTATATTGGCCCAGTCATTAATGTTCCAATTTACATGTTCTCTGGCAAACCTTAAGCGAGCCACTCGGTGGTTCCTAGTGAGACGAGGGGCTGTTACAGCTACTCTAGCTCTTAATCCACTCTGTCGTAACCTATTCCGAATAGTTTGAGTACTCACACGAGTATTTCTGACTCTAGCCAAGTCGTTCTGCAATTGTCTCGCAGTTACATGTCTTCGACGTAATGCTTGCAGTAGTAAATAGCGGTCATCTTGGCGAGTAGAACATCTTGGACGACCTGGTACAGGTCTTCTACTGTAAATGCCTGTTTCCCTATATCTGGCTACGGCTCTAGAAACACTTGACTGATTGATGCTCATCAAATTAGCAACGTATGCTTGAGATCGTCCATCTTCGATTAAAGCAACTATAGCAGCAACTTGTTCTGAAGTTAAATTGCTCATTTTAGTTTTAAAAGCGTTGGTACAGAACTCTGACTTCGCACTTTAAAATTTGTCCGTATAGGAAGACTTTCAATAAACAACTGAACAAACCTTACACATATGCATTTTTCTAAATGTGCTCTTTTAGAAAAAAAAAAAGTAAAAACGCTAAGTTCCATTATTTTGTTAGTGTTTTTATAGTTCACATACACGAGGCAAACTTTTTGTGAACGTATAAAAATATCTTGGTTCATAAATGCCCTTTTTTAGTTTATGCGATACTTTTTTGGCGGAGTGTATTATTACATTTTTTAATTTCTCGTTCAATTTTAAAGTAATTTGATAAAACAACTATGTTGTTATTTTCAATCATTTTTGAAATATTTGCATTTTTTTTAATTTTTGACAAATGAACGATTGCATATGAATTTCTGTAACTCTAAAAATATTTTACTTGGAAAATTGCAAATTTCCAGAACTGTTGACCGTATAGGGTGGCATTCGAAACCAAATGAATTTTTTGAAACCATTATACAGCATGTCCAAAAATTAGGGTTTTAACTTTCGAAATGAAAAAGTATCAAAACTCATTTTTTTTAAATACAACTACCTATTTTGCTCTTTCTCATCAAACTACCCTTACAAAAATGCAAAAAGTAATATTCATTATGGACGATCATATAAAAACAGGCAAAGTTAAGATTAGGATATAAGAGATGACAGTGCTGTAGAGTTGGAAGTTGTCAGAACAGATCTAAAGATCAGTTTAGAGGAATGACAAGAAGAGGTTCAAAATAAATTGCTGGTGAAAAGAATGAAATTATAATTAAAATGTTCAGTCTTACCTGACATTTTCTATAAATGCCTTATCTGCTTCTTTTGTAGCAATAACCCTATTGAAATTATCCGTATTACCACACAAACCATTTTGTTGCCGAAGCTTTTGCGTATCACTTAGCGCTTCTCTGTATTTGCTTTCCTGGACAGAATTTAAATAAGGTATACCTATTGATAATCATATGTATACATAATAAAACGTAATATTCAAAAACATTCCACTTACCATGTTTAAATAACTTATTAAAGTCGAAATCCTGAGCGACCAAGAAATCAATACTAGATACCTGGCACAAAAACCTTTGATCTGATACATATTTCGGAATTGCTTTAGGGAATACATAGAAGTTAAATGCACGTTGTTTAAAACATTTACTTTGCTTATCATACCTAGAAAATGCATATCCATTTTCAGTTATCATATAAGAAAGTTGAGTGAAATAATTATTTTCGAAATACTAACCTAAATGTGCACAGTCCGTATTGTATTAACAAGAAGTCCTTAGAGCCTCTACGAATCTTTTCGTAATACTGCTTTTGAGAGTCAAAGCTGTTAATGTCATTAGTAATACTTAAACCACTAAACTCACAATCAATTGTTAAAAATGTAGAATTGTTTATGCTCTCTTTTATTACTGGTAGTAAATCATTAAACGCTAAAATCATATATAAATTATTATTTATCAACCCTGGAAGTAAACTATCTTACTGGATTTAGTTACTTCCATTTCAAGCTAATTTCTTCTTTCAACATAACAAAAACAACGGTGTAATTTAAAAATATGATGTTCTAACAATCAATAAACACAACACATACTTTTTATGATTTTATGGTAACATGGCATATCCATGCTGGCAACCGTCTAGCAATAAAAACACCAATTAAACAATAACTGTGCTATACAATTCTGCTTTTTTATATTTCTATTTAACTCAAATATGAATTTATATGTAGGTAAATGAAAACCACCGAAATTACAGATACTTTCCTGCTTAAAAAATGAAATTTCCCGCAATAATTTTTATTAAGAACTGCTCTTAAGTAATTTCATGCTTCAATGTTGAACGTACTGAAATAATGGTGGTGATACCCGTGTATACTCTTTTAAATTTTAGGGTGAGTTACAAGTTGCAATCAATTTTATATATTTCTGGAAGCTTCATCTTTAATATGCAAGTAGTATAACTTTTCTATTAACGTAAGTTTTTCTATTAGACGCATTTTAAACTTCAAACTTAACATAAAGATATCTTTAATGAATGGAAATTAGGCGTACAATACATAAAAAATACATATTTCCTTAAAATTGGTTCAATTAAATCCAACATTCATTAAGCAACAGTAATACGCGTTTCACTTTTAAGTTGAATTGTAAAATACAATGACATAATTATTCACTAATCTTTTAACTTTTTATCAGTCTTTCATTTAATTTTTTTGTTGATTTTTAATGCTATAATTGTCAGTACTTCTTTAGTAGATAACTTCGAATACACTTGATTGAGGACCTTCTGGCAATACATTTGTTTGTTTACTGCCTGGACAGCCTGGATATACAGCTATGTTTATACATATATATATATATAAAAAACAGATTTACAGAGCAAATAGAGATCCGAAAAATGAATATTCTCGAATGTACACGAACTATTTGTACTAAACAATGTGTTTATGGGATATACCTATTTACGCTCGCTGTATTTAAATTTATAATACATATATACACATTGCAATTACATACTTTGATTTTTAAATAATTTACCCAGAATAACAGAAAATATATAACTATTAAAGGGAAACATCACATGGAGTGTTTAAAATAAAATGTTAGTGATAATGCTCTACTACTTACATATAAACAACTAAACTTGAGCACATTGTAAACATACATGAAAAATAAAGAAGTGATAAAACTATAAAGTTTACCTTTAGTTATCCTATATCAAACACAGATTAAAAGATTTAAAAGAATAATACAAAAAATCAATGCAATGAACTTTATTCTCAAAACAAGTTTTACAATATAAAATTAAATTGACATTTTTAAGAAAAGCTATAAACTATATTTAATACTAGAAATACATAAGAAAAGACGGAAATTATTCAAAAAATTACATAGAATGCAAAAAAAAATTATTTAGTTCTTCTTATCCACAGTTTTCTTCTCAATTGCTTTGGAAGGAGCTCCAGTCTGCTGAATAGGAATTGTCTTGTGCTCGAGAGCTTCAGTATTAATCTTTGGGGCAGTGATCGTCAGTACTCCATCGGAAGATAATTTGGATTGAGCATGACTAATATCATGGCCTTTCGGTAAAACATACTTTCTCACAAACTGTCGAGATATATATCCATGTTCATCCTGTTTCTCTTCATGTTTTGCTTCGACTGTGATTACATTGTCTCCAGTCGCCTTAACGGTAATTTCCTCTGGATTGAAGTGTTGGACGTCCAGATTTACTTGAAATTTATTCTTATCAATGGATATTTCTGATCCTGTATCCCTCTGACCACTTTGGCTTCTCCATGGCCGGTAATACCCCATGAATGGATGTCTCGCTAATCTGTTAATTTCCTGCGGTATCGTAAAGGGCATCAACATGTCGTCATCGGTTAGTCCCAATCCGAAATTCTGATCTAGGATACGCGATGGTCTGCTTGGATGAAAATCCAGAATGAAGGGCAGCATAGACATTATTAGTTGCGATAGTTAAATATAAGTACAATATTTGTTAAATTATGTGAATACCGATGGTTAACCACCGAACAACTTCAACGGTCAACTGTTATTTTCAAAACGACAATAAACGAAGCTATACTACTACTTCGTAGCACTTGACCATCACTTGACGCTTGACTGCTTGACTGCACTTCGCTGCATTTGCGTGCACTTTTATATTACCGAGCGAAAACTCCCGAAGGTTTCGCGAAATATCTCGAACAATCCGGAAATGCATTTTTTGCTCCAGAATTTGCACTAGAGTCTGTTCTCTTTGTCAATAAAGGTCCATTCACACTGTTCTGAGCCGTCGACTTAATAAAAAAAAATTCCAGAATCTTTCCATTCACAGAACAAAAATGTATTACTGTGGTATTACAATCATAAATTGTAATAATTAACAAGTTTTGTTTTTATAAGGAATAAAGGGATATACTTACTTAATTATTATATTAATATAAAATTAACTATATATTTCTATAAAATACACAATATTTCTATAACATCGAGCAATTCATAAATTAAACAATATGGATAAAAAAGTTCAGTTAATTACCTACACGTAATCATATATTTTTACTTAACTTTTACAATCCTTCTTTAATTCTTCTCTTATTTTCAACAGATTTAGAAAGAACTCCAATTTGCTGTATAGGAATTCTTTCGCGCCTTTAGTAATTTTTGTTGCAACAATACTCAACATTCAATCTGAAGATAATTTTGATTCAATTTTGTTTCAAATCAATCTCTTTACAAATTGGCTGAATCTGAATATGTATTGGTTTTCGTCTTTTAATTTCTTTTCGTGTTTTGCTTCTATAGTGATGATGTTATCCGTAATATCATAATTTTAACAGAAATTTCTTCTGGGCTAAAATGTTAATTGAGCATCCATGAAATTCACTTGGAATCTGATCCTTATGGATTGATATACTTCTGATCCAAAATTCCCTTTACTATCGGGACACTTTTTCAAGCGAAGAGGCTGCGCTCAATGGAGTGGGGCACACCCGAAGAATTATCGAGAAATGTTATAACTGACATGTGAGAATATAGCCGCTATCTTCGCGATTCGTTCAAAATACGAAAATGAGTTTTTATTGTAATATATATATATGTATATGTATCTGCAGTACTGTACGCTAGGTATTAATTTCAGTTCCGCCCGCTTCTTCGAGCTGATAACGTTACATACGCGTGAGGGCGGCGCTTCCGCCATCACCCATTCATGAACACTGCATATGTTATTAAGTTTACTGTACACTTAGTTATGTACATACACTTATGACACGCCTCAATACATTTTCGTTAATTCGGAAACGACGAACGATTTCGAAATTTGGAAAACAACAGAAATACAAAGACTTGATGAGTATAATCGAAGTATTGAAAAAATGTATCTAATAGGTACTTATTAAGTTTTTTCGATGTAAAAGTGGTTTAGACATAAAAGCTACTGCAAACATATTTATTATTACACGTTTCGGCTATGAAGAATCATCTTCATTCTATTTTATTTCTGATATGTCAGTGTCAGTGTCAGTCTGTGCACATGTGTTTAACTTGCTGTTCCGTAAAACTAGAATATATCAAGTTTTATCAATCCTTATATATCGAATTGTGTACTACCGTGTAGCATAACGTTCCGCGGCAATATTAGTGCAATTCGCGTGTAAAGTGAAAAAGACATATATAAATACTTTCAAAACAAATTTAGCAAGAACTACAAAACTCATATAACAACTAGTAACTGGTGATACACATATCTTCTCCGAAATGGGACCAAAAAGCAAAAAACAGAAGTCAAATAATAACAGTGACAAAGAAGAAGAAGTGACGAACAACGAAATCTTTAAGAAGCTACAAGAAATGGAGAAAGCAATGCAATTTATGTCAGACAAATTTGACGAAATTCAAAAAGAAAATATAGAAATAAAAAAATTACTGAAACATCAAGAAAAGGAAAATAAGCAATTAAATAAGAAAATTAAGGCTTTGGAAAAAACTATCGAAGATTCGGAGGAAAAGAACATTGCTAATAATATTTTAATAAATGGAATAGAACACCAGGGAAAAAACGAAAATACTAATGAAATTGTTCTGAAAATTATGAATAAATTAAACGTTACCCAGCTAGATAGTAATGCAATAAAAAGCTACAGAAAAGATCACAATGTTGAAAGCTCAATAATCATCGTAGAGTTAAAAAAAAAGAAAGATAAAGAAGAAATACTCAAAGCAAAGAAAGAAATTGGAAATATAAATGTAATCGATTGTGAATTAAAAGGAAAAAACAACAACATTTACATCAATGAACAACTTACTGTAAAAGCTAATAAACTTTTTTTCCAAGCAAGGCAATTGAAGAAAGATCATAAAGTGAAGTACGCTTGGACAAGGGATGGAAAGATTTACGTAAGAAAGGATAGTACGAGTGAGAAAATAAAGATCCGAGAAGAAGAAGACCTGCATCAGTTTTAAACAAAAAAAAAAAAAAAAACAAGCACAAATGACAATATAACCAAAAACAGAAATGTATAATGTATATATGCAGAATATGAGAAGTATAAAAAACAAATTTGAAGAACTTGAAGTTATTTCAAGCACACACAAACCGGATATTCTTGCTGTATTGGAAACCTGGATCAGTCCTCATGAAGAAAATCTATATCAATTGCAAAATTACCATTCCGTCTACAATTCGAGAAAAACTAGAGGAGGAGGAATAGCTTGCTATATAAGAAAAGGCGTCGAGTACAAGATATTGATGAACAAAACAATTGAGACAATTCAAATAATAACTGTACTACTTCAGCAACAAAATTTGGCTTTTACACTAATCTACAAACCACCACAAGTCGATTTTAAAACCCTTAAAAATGTATTGAAAAATAATGTTCTGAACAGAAAAACGGATCAACTGATAATGGGAGACTTTAACATAAATATCATGGAACGTAGCAACAGTATCGAAGAATATTATACCCTATACAAAGAAAGAAACTACAAAATTTTGAATAAGCGATCGAGTCATTACTATACAAGAATAAATACTATCGGTAGAAATTCAATTCTAGACCATGTAGCCACAAACACAAAAAGAATAGACAAAATAAAAATAGTTAAAACAGATATATCTGACCACAATGCCATAACAACCAAAGTCAAAACAAATATGTTACCAAAACAATATAAATACAATTCTTTCGAATACTTGCGAACTAGTTACAATGACATAAACACCGACATAAGTAAAATAAACATGAGCATAGCATCCTTTCGTGAACTATCTGAAACAATACAGATTATAACACAGAAACATCAAAGAACCATTAAAATTAAAAGAAGAAGGGAATGTCCCTGGATAGAAGACACTATTATAGCGGCGATAAAAAAAAGAACCACTTTGTACAAGAAAATGAGAAAACATCCAAGAAATGATAGGTACAAAACTGAATACACTAACCAAAAAGAGTACACACACACCTTAATAAAAGACACCAAAATGAAATATTTTCAAAAACTGTTCAAACACCACAATCAAGATCCAGGGAAAATCTGGAAACTCGTAAACCAGCAGATAAAGAACAAGCAAAGGATGAATAAAGAAATTTTAGAAATAACTAAAGAAGATGGAACACTTACTAGAAACTCAGTCGAAATGGCTAACGAATTCAACAAATTCTTTACAACTATAGGAAAAACATTGGCAGAAAAGCAAATTCAAGGAAATAAAAGACCAACAACAACCACTACTACAACGAGAATGCCACCTATTAAGTTTGGAAAAACATCTGAAAACGAGATACTGGCAATAATCGGTAGCATGAAAAATAATAAAGCCCCTGGTTTCGATAATATCACTACGAATGTCATAAAAAATAGCAAAACAATATTAGCTCCTTTGATATGTAGATTAGTTAATCAAACCCTAGATGAAGGTCTATATCCAGACGACCTTAAGATGGCTTTAGTGATACCGTTATATAAAAAAGGAAGACCATGCGAATTGGAAAACTATAGACCAATTTCCTTATTAACAACATTGAATAAAATTGTGGAAAAAGTTATACAAACGAGAATTATGGAGCATGTACAAAAATATAGCATAATAAGTCCCAATCAGTATGCCTTCCAACAATCATCTTCAACAACATCGGCTGCGTACAACTTAATAAATAACATAAAACACGAACTGGATGCCAATAAAACGGTGGTAACAATTTTTATCGATATGATGAAAGCTTTTGATACCATATCTAAAGATAAATTAATCGAAAAATTGGAATGGTATGGATTTCAGGAAAAGGAGCTGAGCTTGATAAAAACTTATTTATGCGAAAGACCGCAAGTAACAAAAATAAACGCAGAACAAAGTACCGTTATGTATGCTGAATATGGTCTGCCACAAGGAGGTACACTTCCCCCAATCCTGTACATTTTGTATACAAATGATCTTTTAGATCAATCTCTTCACGGTCAAACCTATGCTTACGCTGATGACACATGCATAATGTATAGTGGACATAGCACAAAACAAATAGAAAGCAATATAGATATAGACATGGAACTCTTGGAAAACTGGTGTTATAATAACCTTCTTACTATTAACGAAACCAAAACAGAATTTATGATCTTTACAAATAAGAAACTACAACATGATATACAAATAATTTTAAAGAAACAAAAACTAAAAGAAGTTCAAAATACTACATACCTAGGTTTGAAAATACAGAATAACTTAAAATGGGATATACATATACAATCACTAATAGACAAAAATGCAAAATTAATAGCAGCAATTCATAAAATTAAACATATGTTACCAGCAGCGTATAGAAAACCTATCTATCATGCACTGTTCACTTCAAACAACAGCTATCTGATCAACATTTGGGGAAACACAAGTAAACAACATATTTCGAAACTACAACGGCAGCAAAATAAAGTACTAAAAATGCTATACAATATGGATTATAGAACACCGTCAACAGCCATATATAGGGAAACTGAAGAATTAAATATAACTCAGTCAATTGTATTCAATAACATACTATTGTTGTATAAAATTGAAAATAAACAAATAAAAATCAATGTAAAATTAACAACAAACAAAGAGATTCACGACTACAGAACACGAAGGGTATCACATATAAGAACAGAAAGATATAAACGCTTAAAGTATACGCAAATATTAACAACCGAAACAATTAACATGTACAACACTATACCCAAAAATATAAAACAACTCCGATATGTACAGTTCAAAAAGAAAGTGAAGGACATTATACGAAATAGAACGAAGTAAGAAGACACAACCAGACTAGACGACGGACGAAAACCAGGAGGCCCTCCATACCGGTAGCCTGGGATATCCAATCTCGAGGTGAAGAAGAGGGACGCAGCGGCAGCGATGTGTGTGCGTGTTATATTTTGAATATTTTTTTTTACATATCCTGTGTATGCATGTACATATATACGTATTATATGCCATAAAGTTAAATCAATAAATAAATAAATAAATATGAAGTTATATATTTTTTAACGCTTTATTTTTATTGTACCTTTTGCAATTAATATGGTAGCAAGTACAATCATTTAATTCATTTTTCAGGATGTTTACAGAATCTTACAATACGGTTATTATACCTAACTGTTTTTCTCTTTTTGGACGTTGTGATAGCAAAAATAGCATTTTTTCTAAAAAGTATTTTTTTTTATTTAGATACTTTAACTTCAACGTGATTAACCAAACTAAAATTTGCTGCACTTAATTTTCGCAAATTCAAAACTAATAATACGAAGTTACTTCATATTACATTATTTTATTTATACAAAAAATTGTGAAAAGTGTTGTCAATATTGGTTCCCCTAATAATCAAATTTAAATTCTCCGCAATTATATTTAGTAATTTCAACTTTAAAGTAATAAAATTACTCGTAATGTAGTACAAATTATAGTGTTTTCGACTTATTGCACTTTACGTGTGGCGTATATCTATCTCCCTTACTAATACTATGTACTAAAATAAGATGGAAATACAATCAGTGGATAAAAGTGCAGTAAGTCGAAAATGCTATTATAGCATTTTCGACTTACTGCACTTTTGGCATTTCCATGTTTCGTAATTGAAGGTACCGAACATCATTGAGGAAAATTTAAATTTGGTTGTTAAGGATATAGGTGAAAAATGAAACATGCTACAGTAGAATGTAGAAAATATGTATTTTTAAGGTATGCAATCACATGTGTACAGTGCGTAGTAGTTAAAAAATAACTCTGTCAAGAAGCTTTTATCTTCAAAGGAATCTTTTCTTCTGGACCGGGTGGGGCATCACCCTGCATATTGTATAGGATTTTGATATACTTGTATGTCAGTGTAGGTGATGTTTTAAACCAATCATCCACTCAATCACAAATTCTTTACTTAAAATGAAGCAGGATTTATTATTTATTTGCCTTATGTCTTAATGAACTCCTTAATATAATTTAAACAAGTTCTCTACCCTAGCCTCCATCAGTTTCTTTTTATACAACCTGTTCATAAATTAAGCACTAATTGAGTAGGTACAATTTTAGAATTGTATGAGAGTTATACGATTTTAGCAAAATAAAGTACTAAAAATGCTATACAATATGGATTATAGAACACCGTCAACAGCCATATATAGGGAAACTGAAGAATTAAATATAACTCAGTCAATTGTATTCAATAACATACATATTGTTGTATAAAATTGAAAATAAACAAATAAAAATCAATGTAAAATTAACAACAAACAAAGAGATTCACGACTACAGAACACGAAGGGTATCACATATAAGAACAGAAAGATATAAACGCTTAAAGTATACGCAAATATTAACAACCGAAACAATTAACATGTACAACACTATACCCAAAAATATAAAACAACTCCGATATGTACAGTTCAAAAAGAAAGTGAAGGACATTATACGAAATAGAACGAAGTAAGAAGACACAACCAGACTAGACGACGGACGAAAACCAGGAGGCCCTCCATACCGGTAGCCCGGGATATCCAATCTCGAGGTGAAGAAGAGGGACGCAGCGGCAGCGATGTGTGTGCGTGTTAGATTTTGAATATTTTTTTTTTTACATATCCTGTGTATGCATGTACATATATACGTATTATATGCCATAAAGTTAACTCAATAAATAAATAAACTCCTTATTTTTAGCGAAGATATTTGCTAATTTGTCAATTTAGATTTACAAATATGTTCAGATCCGAACACAAATTTGAAAATATATTGACTGAAGCCGCGAAATTAGCGTTTAACGCCATATTAATTGATGAAATTCAGAAAAATGTATACAAAATGTCGTTATTGACAGACATATGTTTCGCTGTCACCTACAGCTCATCAGTGTCACTCGACGACATTTGTAATTTACGCTCAAAGCGTATATATGCTAATGCACCCTTGATAGTAATGTATGAGAGTTATACGATTTTAAACTCCTTATTTTTAGCGAAGATATTTGCTAATTTGTCAATTTAGATTTACAAATATGTTCAGATCCGAAAATATATTGACTGAAGCCGCGAAATTAGCGTTTAACGCCATATTAATTGATGAAATTCAGAAAAATGTCTGTCAATAACGACATTTTGTATACATTTTTTTAGAATTGAGGATTTTCCTTTTACATAGTGTTTTGGTTATATTATTCTCGATGCAGATATACTACTATAAGTTTCCATTGAGAAATATATTATTATAGGCCTTAGGATTAGTTTGATCATTTTCAGGGGTTTTCAAAATATTAATAATCATTATTTGATTACTTAACTATGAAACATTATACGTCGATTTTTGCAGTATATAGGATTTTTTTATTTTTATTAAGTAAATTTATTAAGTATGAATTAACTCAAGTCAAAACCACGTTATTTCGGATCATATAGGTCTTTTTAGAAAGCATCGTATGTAGTTTCAATTACATTAGTTAAATCCTATCTATTCTTTGTTGATGATGTCTAGAAATAAGTTAATATCTAATTTATTTTATTAATTAATTATTATTTCTGTATGGGTGATTGTAACTGAAAAAATCTATGACGTAATAGAAAAATATTTATTCAATCTCTTAACGTTTTTAATTTTACACTTTACACTAAGGTATTTTCTTTGAAACGTTTATTTTAATGATGTATTTTTAAAGTTTTACTTACAATTTTTAATACATACTACACAAAATTTTGGTCAAACCTTTATAGAATAAAACAAGATAAAAGGTAAGTAAAAAATGGAATTTATTTGCAAAATAGGTATTTACAATCTACAATCTCTATAAACTTACAACAAATGAAACAATGTACCTAAATGAAAAATACATACATACAAAGGGTTAACATATTTTTCTAAATTTATATAGTCTTATAAAAGAGAAAGAGAAGTAGAATTTAATATTTGGAAATGTATGCAATACTGTTTTTCCTTATTCTTTTTTCTCATTCTGTTTTTCAGTCTTCTTTTCAATTGGTTTCGAAGGAGCGCCAGTTTTTTGTATTGGAATTGTTTTATGCTCGATTCCTTGTGTATCAATCCTTGGTGCTATAATCATTAAGACCCCATCCGAAGACAATTTCGACTGAAGTTGATTGATATCATAGCCTTTCGGCAATACATATTTTCTAACAAAATGTCTCGATACGTATCCATGCTCATCTTGTTTTTCCTCATGCTTTGCTTCAACACTAACAGTAGCTTCTCCAGTAACCTTTACAGTAATTTCCTCCGGTTTGAAATGCTGAACATCCAAATTTACTTGAAACTTGTCCTTGTCGATTGCTATCTCCGATCCTGAATCTTTTTGACCAGTTTCACTTCTCCACGGGCGATAATACCTATGAATGGATAGCTCATCATTCGATTCACTTCTTGTGGTATTGTAAACGGAGTTAACAGGTCGGTGTTAGTTAATCCCATTCCGAAATGTTGATCCAGGAGACGCGATGGTCTGCTTGGACGGAACTCTTCTAAATCCAGAATATACGGTAATAGAGACATATTCGCCGCTAGTTAATGTTAAACTTCGAGAAAAGTTAATTTAATCTATAAATCGATTGCCAATTTGCACACGATTACACCACAACTTGATTTGAAGCAACACTGATTGAAAATGAATACTGGCACTAGTTGGCGCCTGGCTTTTATATTATTATTTGCGCGGGAACTCTCGAAGATTCGGACACTTTCGAGAGAGTACTTATTCGATGAGCGAGCGTATATTCGTGTTTACAAAATCATTCAGTTCGTGCACATTCGAGATTTTTCGGGCTCTAGAATTTATCGGAAAGATTCGAGAACTGTCCGAGAAACAATAATAGAAAGACATTTAAATATGTAAGGATAATCAATTCATTTTGTTTATTCCTAATTAGTACGGTTAGATTACAAAATATTTTCAGACTTTTTACTTGTTTATAACTTTATTTCAAGGAATTTTATAAATGATTTAACATCTGGTGAATACAACGTACACATTCATGTTTGAAAACCGTTCACATTCGAGATTGTTCGGGTTCGAGAATATTTCCCGAGAGATTCGAGAGTTGCCGCCGAAACATATAAAAGTTACACGCGCGCTGCTATTTATCAGTTCAAATATAAAACTAAAATCGATTATACAAAAGTTGGTGTAAAACATTAAATCTGCAAGGTTTATTTAATCTGTCGTCGACATTCAGCGCTCTAAATATGTCGCTTCTACCATTTATTATGGATTTTAAAGAATATTGCCCAAGCAGACCATCGCGACCTCTGGATCAACATTTTGGAATGGGATTGAGCGATGTCGACCTCTTGATGCCCTTTATAATTCCACAAGCAGTTAATAAAGTGAGAGAACATCCATTTGCAGGGTATTATCGTCAATGGAGAAGTCAAGAAGCTGAAGAAGATTTGGATTCAGTAATATCTTCACAAAAAGATAAATTTCAAGTAAATTTGAATGTTCAACATTTTAATCCAGACGAAATTACCGTGAAGATTACTGGAGACAACACCATCGCTGTCGAAGGGAAACACGAAGAAAAACGGGATGAACATGGATATGTATCTCGACACTTTCTGAGAAAATATATGTTGCCAAAAGATCACGATATAAATCAGGTCCAGTCCAAACTATCATCTGATGGAGTTTTAACAATAATTGCACCAAGGATTAGTACTGAAACTATTGAGCAGAAGACAATTCCAATACAACAAATTGGTGTTCCATCAAAAGTCAGTGATGAGGAGAAGCAGAACTAATAAAATATTGAAAACTAATTAAAATATTTAAATATTACTGTTTGTGATTTATATAACATTTGCATTTTTTTTTAAACAGCATTTAAAAGAATATTGCACTGATATTTGTCTCTATAGCATATTATATAGTAATTAATTTATTTTGAAACTTATATAGTTACGTTTTATTTTTACCGTAAGTAATTGTAATCTATTTTTTTTTTTTCTAAATAAATATAGCTCAGAAATAAGTTGCTTAGAGTTTTTATTCAATTTGCATAAAAATCTATATATATATATTTTAATTATTTAAAATGTTTGGATCTTACTCGACTGTTTATAGAATTTTTGCATGAACCGTTAAATTATAACTTAGATATATATTTTTTTATCAGAAACTTGAAGAATACAACAAACAGAAGAAAGAAATAGAAAGACTGCAGTTTCGAAGTTGCAATAAGTACTTATTAAGTTTTTTCGGTATATATAAAGTGACTTAGATATAAAAGCTACTGCAATTATATTTACAATACGTGTCGGTTTTGAAGCATCGTCATCAATTTTATAAAATTGACGTAAAAAAATATACAAAGCCGTATTTTTTTTTACCTTAGTACTCTCAAGTTACTTAAGATTTTGTATTACATTATTTTAATACATGTTAAAGTTCATATGCATCGGTTGTCAAAGCGCGCAAATTTTCCTCACTAATTACTGACCATGTTGCCGATATGGAACTGTACTGAGTTCTTTCCAAAAATATTTTTACAGATGAAAGTGGTATAATCCGAACCAACGAAATTTAAATTTCCCGCAATTAGTTTTAGTAACTTCAACGTTGAAACATGAAGTTACTTACTTAATGTTGAGGATGCTAAAAAGTATTGCGAGAAATTTAAATTTTGTTGATTAGGAATTATTCTGTCCATATATTAAAGCAAAAAAGTTGTATTGAACTTATTTATGGAGGCGTACGTTCGTTTATAACAAGAAGTTCCAGTAACAGCACCAACGTTCAAAATATATTCTAATAATACACCAAATGTTCCATTTTTAGAATATTCTCAGAGGATGCGTCTATAGAATATTTTGTGAACATCGTTCAATTCACAATAATCTTATAAAATTTGAAATGTTCTGTATTAGGAATATTTTTAGATGATATTTATGGAATATGAAATCTTGGAGTACCCAATAATATTATTATAAGGTTCTAAATCTAAATGTTCGAAACTTCTAATATTCTGTAGAAATCTTGAGCATATGTATGCACTGAGGGAACGGCAGGTATTAAATTAACAAATCAATAAAAAAAAAACATTTAGTGAACGAGGAAATCATATTATTTTCTGATTTTTATTTTATTAATTTAACAAACCCCCATCGAGTTCATTTGGACAATATAAGTACTGTTTATTTAAAAAGGTCAGAGGTATTGAAATAGTATTTTGAAAGTGTCACAATGACGTTTATGTAATGCGAGTACAAGTTTGAATCTCGAGCCGCATGGCCGCGAGAGATTCAAAGTACGAGCGTTACAAGTTATTGTGGCACACGTTTTTTACAGTATTTTTTTCTAATTTGCACATTAATCGCCTATATTACGTTCCGGCAAGAGTCCCATTAGTGCGTGGATATCTCATTACAGCACAGTGTGCGGTAATATTCATTTCAGCACTGCGTCCTCGTTTGTTTTAGCTTTATTTGCAACATCCAATTAGAAAAAATTAGGTTAGACTAAGCAAAATTGCAGTTAATTGAATATAATTATGACGTTGAAAATTTTTTCATTTCCAATTTTTCTACCTATAATATGTCACAGCAAATACGTTGAATAGCCGTAAAGATGGCGCTTCTCTTATGTCATTCTTGTAATAATGAAAGACTAACGTGATATTGAGTCAAATTACAGAGTCATCAATAATGACACAAAGGGCTGCCCCCTGATCAGAGTAATTTAATTGCTAATTTTTTCACACACACCACGCGGCTTAATCGTGCCGCTCTATCAAAGCTGAAAAGGTACAGGACCCCTGGTTCCTCATCCTAGATGAGAAGTTCCGACCTTCGACAAAGGGCTGATTCAGAAGTTGATCGCCACAAACCGCCTCGTTCGCTGGTCCCTCTAGGTGGAGGCTGACTCTGAATGAATCCCTATAAGCGTAGCGGTTGGATTCACAAGGAGGATACGTACGTGTCCTGACACGCTTATCCGCGTAGGAAACGTTAGGTTACCGTGGAGCCATCAGGTTAAGTACATACTTAGGAATTCACTTCGACAGGGGTCTCACCTGATCGAAACAGTGCTCCAAACTCGTTTTCTAGCTGTTATTCCCAATGTTAGGGCGAATGGTTCCCCTTCACCTAGCAAGTTGCTGCTTTACAAGTCTATCCTAAGGCCTGTCCTGGTTTACGGCGCTACAGCGTGGACATGGATGGCCCCCTCCAGCGAGATTGAAGTCCCTCGAGGCACTCCAAAACATAACGCTACGGCTAATCGCTTGGGCTCGCACTCAACACAGCGACAACCCCTTGGTTCAGGCGGTCGTGGAACCCCAAGATATCCACCTCCTCTTTCTCGAGATGTGTTCTTAGAATAATATCTAATGTACAATCACCGTGACGACCGCCTGTCTACTTTTACTGAGGTAAAACTTCGATAATTTTTTGCATTTTATCCTTTTACAAGTCAATGCACCAAAAATTACAATAATCAATCCCCATGCAGAGTAACTTGTTCAAAGTTAACCCCACCCCGTGGCTTAATCGTGCCGCTTTATCAGCAACGAAAGGGTACATAAACCTCAGGTTCCTACCCTACTTGAGCTGTAAGTTCTTTGTCTAACGTAATAAATTATTTATGTGGTATATTTATTAATTACCTATTCGTCTCGGGGAATCGGCAAAACACATGTCTATCTAGCTTTTGTTGGCGGCCAGTTATTTCCCCTACCCGTGTTCAACAGTAATACATACAACTTCTAGTATGAATCTGCTGGGAATACACTATACACCAAGGATATTCTTAGTAATAAAATGCTGAGAATGTTATACATTCAGTATATTTATAGGATATCTAAAACACTCCAATTGTGATATTTACCGAAAGTTCATAGAAAATATCAGTGTTGTACGAATATTTTACGCACTTTTAAATATTCATGCAGATATTTATTGCATATACTGAGGTTTGTATGCTGTCTGGATCCAATGTATTTTTTCAATTAATAAATTTTATGAAATAAGCTAATAAAGTGTAGGTTGATTCGGTGTCATCTTATTTTATGCGGATGTGGAAATAGTTTCATAATTAACATGATATCCTTTCCCTGCTGGCATTGTTAAAGAAAATATGTAGTAGAACTCAAAATTTTATTCAGTTTTCTTTAATAATAACATAAATTAATATTTATAAGTACTGTATCAAAGAAATAGACATTATGTATTTTTAAATATATCATTACTTTAGAGCTATAGAAACGTATCTTACAGGAAAATCTTCACAGATTGGAATACGAAATGCTTCCCAATATTTTAAAGGTTCTCCTGAAAAATACGTTGTGTGGGATGCAACTCTATAGCTTTGCTATAGCGATATAATTAAGGTAAATGGTAAGGACTAAAAATAAAAACAAAATTCTAATTAGATTTCCTTTTGAAAAACGATAAAATATATATAAGTACTTACTACTGTATTTATTAATATATAATTAAACCTAAGATTAACTTAAACAATAATATTTTAACAAATCTGCCGTTCTAAACAGGCCCAATGTATATCAGTCCTGGTAAAACTTTCATCAGGGATTAGGAAATTGTGTGTAAAAAGAATACTCTCATACGCATAGCATCAACATTCATGTGTCATTCACCAGTGTGAAGGTATATGAAATAAATTCACAAAATATGCGAAGTTCCTACATAAGTATGAAACAAATGGAAAACACTTTATGGTTGATTTTACAAAAAAATATACGTATGCATTATACTTAGAATTACTTTCAAATGATCGCTTTACTAATTAATTACCATAAACGGTTGTTATAAATATAAATCACCCTTATTTTTCAAGATATCATTTTTATCGAAAGAAGCCTACATGATTCAGTTCGAATGGTACAATACCTTCACGTATAACTTCACTCCGAGCCTTTTAAGGAACTTGTTTATGGTAAATTATAATAAAAAGATAACTTTAAATTTAAACGAATAATAATCATTTTTTTTGCTACTTTGTGAAAAGTCCGGTATTTGAAGTAGCGAAGTGTTTAAACTACTTCATTTCTAATAGATTTTTTTCATATTTTCAAACATAGGGATGACATACTTAAGACAATTTCCTTGCTTTAAATATTTATAATTAAATCAAGTAATTTTGAACAATAGCAATATTATTTTATGTATTTTGTCTTTGTAAAATCAATAAAAACATTTTTCCAATTTCTCATACTTTAATGGAGACTTCTTTACTCGTAGTAAATGACATGTCCCTCACCTTCCCCCCATAATGTATCAAATCTCTGCAATAATCACTACATATACAAAAGGTTTATTATGTATATTTAAGAACTAGGCGTTTATTAACAGTGTATATATTTAGTAGCTTACGTCACAGAATAGATATTATACAGAAGTTTCACTCCGGTGATTAACCCTTCATTAGTCGCGCATAGGCCCAGCGGACCTATTGCCTGTGCATTTCTTATATGTCGCAAGCAGACGCGCCTAATGGAGGGTTAAATGGACATATATCTATCTTTTTTTAATCAAATCCTGGCGTCCCGTTTGAACCATTGCCCATCTATAACATGATTGTGCGCAGAATCGCGGAGTCCAATGGACAAAGTAAAATTATAGATAAAAAAATAAAATCGTGACCATAGGGAATAACATTGAAGTGAAACTTCTGTATAATCTCTATTCTGTGCTTACGTATATCAACATTGAAACATAACCATAATAAATAATAATACATTTTACTTTAATACGATATCTGAATTTTATTTATCACAAAGTACGCATGGATAGACTTTAAATAACAGCCTTTTACATCACTTGAAATCTCAAGCATATTATAGGCATATATGTAGTCATAAATTGTATAATTATCAGAGCCTTTACAAATTAGGTAGCACGGGAAGGAACTTGTAACATCGATATTGTTCTAATTGGCTCGATAACTCGACAACTTCGCCGAGATCATAATATTCAAGGCTACTGATAATTAAATTAAAACTACAAAGAAATGATGATTACATTGTTTTAATAGATATATTAAATCACAACGTTGGTTACATAAAATAATCTTCTTATCGCGTTTTGGAAGTGAAATTATCGAATACATGGTGCTCTCTATTCTTTACCAGCAAAACAAATGCGATCTGTTTTTGGTTTAAGTACTAACTTAACTGATGAATACGTCTGGTATATGTTTGCATTATGATTAAATTTTTCCTATTTAATAAATTAATTTTGGGATTATTCCCTTTCTGTAAACATTTGAAGATGTATTCCCGAAGGGAGCAATAACAAAGCATTTATTAAGAGGGCAATATTTATGGCTTTACACAGATCTTATTCTCTTCGGCATCTTCTAACAGTCACAAACACATATAGTTCTGTTCAAGAAAATAGCAGTAGTATATTTTAAAACGTAAGATGCAGATGATAAATTATAGTCCATTATGTCTCTGTAGCTCTTTTATAAATAATCTCTGGGCCACATACAATTTGAAATTAACACGAAAATAACTAAACATAGCCAATGGTACACACTCTTTTGGGGTACAACAATTCAAAAAATTCTAAATTTAAAGTTTTTAAAGAAAGTAATATCCTCTACCCCAAAATATTGTAGTTCAGCGGAAATGATTTGAAATTCCTTGAAATGGAAATCAAAGTTAGAAAAAAGGCGAAACTTTAATCAATGCAATGTGCGAATAATAAATGATGAAATAATATTTTCGTATGCAGAAGACTGTATCTTTATCTTTTATCATTATTACCAACAGGCTAGAGATTCTATGGTTCTTAGTTATTATATTTACTTTTCTGTATTTTATATTACAATTTGAAATTATATTAATTATTAATTTTACTAAGTGACTGAGTTATTAATTTCAATTATATATCCTATCTACATAGTAAAGAAACGCCAGTGACGTCGGTAATACTAAAATGAACAACTCTATATGGATTGGACACCATCAAATTATCATTAAAGGGCAGCGACATATCCATCTTAGTGCATGTATACGAAATGGCAAAAAAAGCTTGTTTCAACAGTAAAGAGTACATGTTGGATGAGCAATGAGCGAATATTGGTAGTTAGTCGTCGTTGCTAGGCAACAATCAATGGTAGCCTGATTGTGCGTGATAAACTTCACACTTCGCGCAGGTTTTGGTGACGCAATGTATTCTTTACTATTGAAACGAGTTCTAACTACCAGATAAGGGTGTTTTAATATTTTAAATTCTTATTAAGTTATCGTGTGGTAACTTTTTATTGCTGCTATGGTTATTTGTATACCGGTATAATGGCTGCAAAATCAACGCTTATAATATGCACGTGTCTTTTCCGTTAATTCTTTCTTATTGCTTATTGGTTTTATCAGACTGCAGTAATTACTTAGTAAGTAAATATCGTGTAGGTGAACATAGGTCATCTCGTCGATGACTTTGCACAGATTATATCGGTATATTATATAATGGAGGTTCTTTCTGCAGCTAAGTGTACTGGTGTGTTGCTCGTCTGAAATAGGTTTTCCGATAAGGACGCGCGAGCGGCAACATCTATTCAAGTCCAGGCTCACATTTGTTAAATACGATTTATTTTGCTTAACCTTATTATCACTACATTAGACTAACCAAGTGTTTGACGACCAGATTTACATTTGTTAGTCAACTGCAGTGATTTAACAGCATATTAACGTACCGTGGCAGCCATTAATTTGGAAACATCAAGATTTTTCTATTGTAATTTGTTTGTCAACTTAACCATGTTACTGACATATCAATTTTGGCAATTAGTGTTTCAATTTAATGTCACTATCGATTAGTAAACTTAAAAATGCTGAGAAATCTAAGAGAAGCTCAAAAAATTCGGGCCAACAGCAAACTGGAAGAAGGTTGGAGCCTGAGGCGCGTTGCGGCAAATCTTAATGTAAGCCATTGTTGCATTTCCAAAATAAAAACTCTACCACGCAGTTGCATGCGCTGTTACTCCAGGACATCCTAAAGTAATGTATGACGAAGAGGATGCATCTTTAGTCGACTATATCATCCAAAATTCGTTTTCCAACGCTATGGAAGACCGTCAAATTGCAAATTTCCTTGGTTCAATAAGAACTGCCCGAAGAAAAATAAGAGCAGCCGGCTTGCCTAGCATGAGTGCCATCAAAAAGCTTTTTAAGAAAGTAGTACTGAAAGAAAACGGGATTGGATTTGCATTTCAAAGTCTTGTTACGATGGCAAAATCTGTGTGTATAGACCAAGAAGTGAAAGATATACACACAAAATGCACACCAGTGGGAAGTTCTCAGCAAACGTATGGGCTTGGATTACCGCGGATGATCAGGGCACATGCTTCAAAATTAACGAAAGGCTGACCGTGTCATATTTTAAAGCGAAATTCTAGAAAGTGTAGTTACCAAACATAACAGAAAAGTTTATCGATGGAAATGTCGGTCGTTTCAATGTCTCATTCATACCAGCAGAACAGTGCTGGATTGGTTACGGGTCAATCATATTAACGTGTTGGAGTGGCCTGCATGAAGCCCATACCTAAATCCTGTTAAAAATGTTTGGAGTTTAATGGTGGAAAAAAATTCATTTGTGGAATATGGTTTGCAGAAATTGGGAACAATTGGGGAGAGTGATTTAGCAGGCTTGTTGGATAGAGCTAGACAAAGAACACATAAGAAACGCAGTTGTATCAATGAACAGAAGACTGATAAACGTAATAGAAAAGAATGGTGCCACCACGAAATATTAAAAACCGTTAAGACAATTTTGCTCTGCTTTAATAATGAAAGCTTTACTCGTAACACTATTCCAAAGGTTTATGAAATTAATTAAAATATTATAAACATGGGTTGATAACTCGGTGTTTTATTGTGATCTGTATATTACGATAAACGAAGCAAAGTGAAACCTTTCCTTCGACAATGACAATCTGCTGAATGTGTTTAACGATGATATGGGTGACAATAATTCATGACATAACGGTTACACTATTAAATATTAGAAATATCCAGTAAACTAGATAAGGCCGGTGTTTCCAAATTAATGGCCATCACTGCATCAATTAGTAGTGCTTAGTACTCTTCTGTTTACATTTACGATTTAGCATTCTATAGAATTAGTACAGAAAATAAAACAGACACCTCGTCGTCTACACATGTTTTTTACTCTGTCGAAAAAATAGAAAAAATTGTCAAAACCGAGTCAACTAGCACACTAATCTGCCCGTGTGTTTGAATCCACAGAAGTACTGATATTTACAAGTACTCGACCGAAAACTAAATATAAACCGGTTCGGTTCAAGTAGAAAAGTACAATTAATTAATGTGCTATTTAAACGCATCAATTGCATAACAAATGTAAATATGGTTTTACAATCGCTAAACGCTTCTTATTTTACACAATGTTACGATAAAGTAAGATGAGATCACATGGCATCAGATTGTACGAACTAAAATGCTGAATGTAGCGGTGTATTTGTCTGTTAAAATATGATTATCCTAGCCCTAGCATCAGAATGTTCAGTGAATTCTTCATATTTAGAATTAGAAATATGATCAAATAAAACAGAGTTAAATAAGTTTGTCTATAAAATAATTTAAATTATAATGTTTAGCAGACCCCAGAGAAGCGAACCTTTTATAGTTTGCTATATTTTTTCAAAATTATTCGATAATAGTATCTGTTAAGAAATTTATGTAAAAGTAGGTGGTATGTGGATCAGATGTTATAAGTTTTTATTATATTACTAGTTCGTTCAAGTTATTTTAGTAGGAATATATGCTAATGACTGTTTTAGTTCGAAACAACAGAATAATTATATAACATGCTTTTAAAAATCAATCCTAATTCACGAATCCAATAAACAAACTTCTTTGGTCAATAATAAAGCTAACTACGAATTATAAAAATGGACGTCCGTTATGAAGTCAAAATTAGCAAGTCATGACTAAAAATTTTCAGATAATTGCAGAGTTTTGATAATAAATAGCTTTGTTCGAACAAGGGTTGGTAATTGTTGGAAACGGTCAGGAGCATGCACAGTTTAAAATTTTGGAAACTAATTTTAAAGTATGTTTCGACCGTTTGCTGCATTTACAAATAATTGTTTGAACAAAGCTAATGTAAACAAAAAAAATATAGAAATGCTACTTTAGTTCAGGAAATTCTTTCTTATTATGTATGTCCGGTCCATCTGCGCTTCCACAACAGCTGGATTCACTAAAAGTCATGTACTCAGAATTCGTGCTGTGGCTGCTGTCTGATTCTTCTTCCCCATTTTTCTTGGCCTTCGATTTCCTTCGGGATGGTGAGTCGAATGCTAAATTTCTCATCCTTTCTGGATCTTTTTCATCGTCAGAGATAGGAATGGGTGTTTTAAATGCATGTTCAATCAAATCATTTCCATAACCAAAACCAGACACCTAATAATCAGTTATTTAGCAAAAATGATATTTAAAAGTAATATTTATCTTTTTACCTCACGCAGGAGTGCTTCTGTCTGCTTCAGATTTTTCGTTGTTGGCACTCCACCAGGTTTCTTCATTTTGTTCTTCAATAGCGGATGGCCACGCACAGGTAAATAATGAGTTTCTTCTGGTACTTCAGCTTCTTGCATGTCATCTTCAAATATACTGCACTTTCCACGTAATTTTTTCATTAATTCACTAGGTTCTGGTGCTGGCTGAGGAAATTTACAAAAGTCAGATAATTCAAGCATATCGCTCATTATATCCTCGTCATTAGTCCAGTATTCCATGTTGCAATATCTCGAACTATTTATATCTTGAAGTAGAAAGTAACTGAAAGTAATAGAATATGTTAATATACTATGGTTAGGAAAAACAACTACAATATTTAGGATAATACCAATTTGTATCAGCTACTTTGTATATGTATATCAGCAAAAAATTGGGAAATTAAAAATAAATATACACACTTAGGAAAAATTAATTAGTATGATAAAGCATTGACTTTAAATTGCACAATCCTACATAACCTACACATTCTATGTCGCAATAAATATTTCATTCAATGAAAGTTACTTACACGTATAATATTGCTTATAAGAGTATAAGCACAGTTGATTTCTTATTAGATATTATCAAAAAAAATACCTACTTACTACTTTAGTAACTATTATAAAATTTTCAGATTTCAACTCGTTTTCGTCAAGAATCTTGTATATATAATTACATATATCTGTATTCATAACTTTGTATGGTTTATGTAGTGCGGTGAATTATTATCGTCGCTCAAAATGGCACAAATATTGCAAATAACACGAGAAAACCTAACCAAAATTTTTAATTGGACAGATGTCATAAAAGCAGTTCAGGTAGCCATGTTGAATGTCACTGAACGGCGCGTTATTCAAACACCAAGATCATTTACTAATATTCCAAACACTAGGAATAAATTGTTAACAATGCCCGGATATTTATTTGCAGAAGAATTTAATGCTTTAGCATGTAAAGTGGTTACTTCCTTTCCCGATAACAAAAACCTTCCATCGATCTTAGCCAACATTTTGCTATTTAATGAAAACACTGGAGCTCTAGAAGCAGTAAGTATCATAATTATTGCAAACAAGGTTTTAAATAATAAAAATTTAAACTTCCCACAATTATTTTTAGTAACTTCAATTTGAGGTAAGTTTTATAGGTTCATGCTTCAACTTGAAAATAATTCCGGGAAATTTAAATTTGACTATTCGGGAAGCTGAAAATATCTGGACACTCCTTTTCTTGCATTGTGATTTGTGGTAATAGATTTTAGATGGTACTGTTATAACATTGTGGAGAACAACAGGTGCTTCTTTAGTCGCAACGCAACAGATACGAAATTCAAATTTTAAAAATGAAATTTTAGCGGTTATGGGAGCCGGTGCTGAAGGAAGAATGCATGGTACTGCGTTTCAAGATGTGTTTAAATTTAAAAAGGTATATGTGGTTAGGTGTTGTTTAATATGGCACAGCAATTTTTTTTATTTTTATTGTGGAATTGTGGACAAACTTTAATTTAACGATAAAAAAAACAAAGAAAATCAATATGGGCAAATATGTAAAAAAAAAACCCATTATGATGAATTACTTAATAATAGTGTATTGATTAATACCTATGTAGTTTTAAAAATTCTGTTAACGAATCCAAAATAAAAAAAAACTAAAAGACCTGTTGCGCACTGTTTCTTGTTGTAAAAACTACTTACAATTTAGTTTTGTTTATTATCATTTTAACGCAAAAAATAACGTTTAAGGTGCATGTATGGAACAGGACGTATTCTAAAGCAGTAGATTTTTGTAATGAAGAAAACCGAAAGGGATATCATTATATTCCATTTCAAAGTGTAAAGGATTGCGTATCAGATGCGGATGTTATAGTAACCAGTACATCTTCGACGTCACCTTTGATAAAGTACGAATGGTTAAAAAAGGGGGTGCACATAAATGGTGAGTTTCTAAATGGCAGTTTATGCAGATATGAATGAAAGTAACTGGTCGTGTATAATGTATATGTATATATGGAGTATACAGGTTGAATTGAATAATATATAAATATTATAAATTGAACTACACGCCCTGAATCTTGAACAACTATAATATAAGTATACCATACATATAATTTATTCTGATCTGCACGAACATTGAGCTAGCTCTGTTTGAAAATTGGGAACTAGTTATAAAAAGAGAAACATACTCACTATAATAGATGTAGATGTTTACACTTCAAACTGGATCAGATTTGATTTGACAGACATTTGGCATAAAAACAAAAACCAACACGCAGTGCCCTCTCCAACCACTTGCACACATAAGCACCTAATGCTTTCTACTTTACTTTTCCACAGGTCACTGATATATACTTATGTACTTACCATATACATGTGCTATTGGGTACTATGCTCAAGTTGGTGAGTGGCTGATATCTGTGCCGCATGTCAATGCACTTGTTTTTATTAGAAAATGGTTATTGCAAGGTTGCAGATTTTATGTCGTGTAGGGTTTATATACCGCGTGCGAGCTACGAGTATGGTCACCCGATTACATACGAATACGAACTCAATGCAATAGAGTGCGATTATAGAGATGATGACTTTATTGTGCGAAATTCGTGTTTAATTGAGTGATTATACTTGCAACTCGTATAGGCTGGTGTTGACCGTGGGCTTTTTATGGGTAAGGTTAGGAATATCAACATGATAAACAAAATTCTTATCCATTGTGTAATTGCCAGATTATGAAAAACAATGATCAAATTTTATAGGTGGTGTACCTATTTTAAAAAATTTGTATTTTGGAATTTATATCGTCAGGTGGTTTTCGTTAGTAACGTGTTTTCGCGCCCGACTTCCAATAGGATTCCAGTATTTAGCAGTGTTTTCATAATTTTTATCACAACATTCTAAGATGTCTTTCTGTTTTTGTATATTCGATTTTGTCGTTGTAGTTACGTACATACACTACCGTTCATATATTTGGGGACGATTAAAAAAATACAGGTTTTTTTTTTTGAATTAGAATAAAAACAATTATTTGTAATTTATGAGATAGAAGATAATACTATTGTAAATTATGTTCATATATATAGAAATGTATACCCTTCCATATAAAACACAATTAATTGTTAATATTTCAATTATGTTTGTTTTTTCGAGTTCTTCTTAGTTGTCCCCAAATACATGAAACAGATGTACACTAGTGTACATCTGTTTTCATTTTTCATTCCTGTTTTTATAATCAATATTTTGCAATATTCTGAATAAAATGGCACCTTTGTGAATGATCCAAAAAAAGAAAATTGCAATCATTGCAATAGTATTGTTGCTCAAACGCAATAATGAACAAAATATTGGAAAAAATATTCAAATACTTCATATTAGAAGAAGATATGCTAAGAAGCGTTGACGCTATTTAACCGATTCCGAATTTCTGTAATCTTGATGGGAAGTAATATATAAATTCGGGTGACTTTGAATTAAATCAATTAGTACTTCCAAGAAATTTTCTTAAATATTAATTTTGGTCATATTTTAAAAATTACAACTTCTTTTTCTATAAATACTCACGGTAATACTCTGCAGAATACTGTTAATTTGTAAAGTAATACCGGATACTTACTAAATTTATAACATCTGGTTTTTCCATTATTACCTGGGTACTCTTTCTATAATTATTTTATGATTTGAACGTGACGAAATTTAAATTCTTGAACCGCGCCAAAACCGCAACACAACAATTCATTATTCTTCTTGTCTATCTTCAATAACGAAGTTGACTACTAGATATTGGACGCGATTCCCCTGCTTTGCCCCCTCTATGAAAACATGTCCAGACCAAGTGTTGGAAAATGTCCCAAACGTTTTTTTGTTTTACGAAAATAAATTTTTATAAGTACTTCTTGTAAATTATGTAAAGTGGTGCTGCGGAAATCGCCAGATATTAGAAACTGATTAGCCGAGTTTGGCTGAAATCAGTTTCATTAAAACCTGTTACCTATATAAATCGATTTTAAAACCAATTTGTAAGATCGGTTATAGTTTTTGTTTTTATGAAGGTTACATTTAAGAATTAAAATTTTTAAAGTAGGTACACCACCTTAAGTTAAGTGCTCACCATTGCTAACTTGGTTATTATTGGAGCTTCGAAGTCGGTTAAATTAGTTAACTATAGTTGTACTTTTTGTGTTGAATAAGATAGTGAAAAGAGAGTAACATTTGAATAGCTTGTTTCTGACATATTCACAAAAACAACATATTTTTAAATGAAAAAAAAAAAAAATATATAATAAGAAACAAAAAGTTGCTAATATACTATCATCCTAAAATTTTACATAAACGGAAACGCACTTAAACTCTTTATGAAGTGAATGAAGATATCTCAATATATCTCTCAACTATTTTTTCTCATTATTGGTATTGCAGACTGAAGGTTTTTTTCAAGGTAATGCTTGGAAACACATAATTTTACGAAAACATTCTTTCCATATTAAATTTATTAAATTCAAATATGGAAATTTTCTACAAGATAGCTCTCTGAAATTTACTAGGGACTAGCAACAACAAATATAAATGTCAGCATATCAAGTTTAGTAAATAAAGTGAAATACTGCAATGTATCTATGTTGTAGTGGCGTGTAGTAAACCACCCCCCAAATAAGTTGTTTTATAAAAAGTTGAGAACTTTAGTCTGCATATGGCCGTATGTTTATTGATGTTTGTATAGTAAGGCTAGTTAGGATTTTAGGCAGGCAGGTATAGGTTTAGGGTAGATATAAAGAATCCAATCGGTTCTCCGTTGAAAATGGAAATCTACGATTTTTCGAAACAATGGTTTCGAATTAAAAAAAATTATTGTAGACGGAGTGATCGGTTGTCTTGTGTGTCACTAATTGTTAGACCTGTCATTCAGTATGAGGACATACCGTATTCCAGGACAGCCTAATGTAGATCCAAAACTAATCGTTTCCCCTCAGGGGGCGCGCGACCCAATGGCCGCCCGCTTGCAAAACCATTCGTTGCGCCCTCAAAAAATGCGAAGCTCAGTCAGAAAATGATAAACTAATATACCTGCAACATTTCATTTTATTATATGTATTTAAACAACATTTTAACAAACTAATGGCTGTTTGCACCAAGAAATTAAGCTTGGTTTAACCTTAAGTGATACTTAGAATGTGACATTCGCTGTATGTTTTAAATAGGAAATATCATTTTCAAATCGTTAGTTAAAGTTAAACCAAGCTTAATGTGTCGGTGCAAACGGGCATAAATATAAGTAAAAACAACAACAAAACTTTCTACTTTTTATTTTTAGACTACAAAATATAGCTATATTACAAAAACTTTACTTTTCGACATTTAGTCTCAGCGAATTTTTTTAACATACTGTCGGTGTCAATATAGTCTAAAATATCGTTTTCTATGACTAAAATGACATCGTGCATTTTAAATAATTTTTTATTATTTTTAATTTCGAAAATGACCACTTACCTGTGGCAACTGGAACAGGTAATGTCAAAAGGATTCAAAGAAATTGACAAGTTAGGAAAGGTGGAATGCGGATTATTTTCGAAAATATAGTGTAAAATATTATGCGGATTTTCAGATTCAGAAGAAAAGAGCTTAAATGATTTTAATTCATCAAATAAATCAGGTCCATCAATATCGGATTCATGCCTTACCTTGTCTGTATTTTACAGTATTTTAACAGGTCTTCATCTGGCATACTAAAAGAACTAGAACAAATTCCAAATATAATGTTGTAACTGGATATGAGCTTTTCTATTTAACGACATCAAAGTTTGGTCAAGAATTCTATTAAAAAAATTAATTTTAAAATTTTGCTTTGGGCAGTTTATTGGCCCATCAGCGTGTTTGTAATCAAATAATTTTGGTTTAATCCTTCTACGAATAGTTTGAATAACTGGAAAATTTGCTTCGATTTCTAAATTTATTGCAATTGCCGATTGCCGAAGCAGGATAAGGATTTCTTCAAAGTTGTTATCGCTACGCTAGTTTTTAAAATAGTGCACTGAATTGTTTAAATAATCTAGAGATATTCTAATACTTGTAGAAGGTTCTTGTAATATTTTGCTCAACAAATTGATTTTCAGGAAAACGTCATGCCAAATAATAACAGAAGTTACAAACTTATAAGATTGAAAATTCATTAGTAGTGAAGATGCTTTGTGAGTTACCTCGCAACCAGAGGAGCCTTCTGCAACTTGTAAAAGAGCGTTTACAAACATTTTTCAAATCAAATCTTAAAGGCTTTATAGCGTCTATCCTGCTTAACTACTTTGTGTCACTTATGGCCGTTTGCACCGACACGTTAAGCTGGGTTTAACTTTAAATCATACTTAGAATGTGACACTCGCTGTATGTTTTAAATATAAAATATCACATTCAAAGTGTTAGTTAAAGTTAAACCAAGCTTAACGTGTCGGTGCAAACGGGCATTAAAGGTTTAAAGCTTAAATCTGATAAACATTTTCTAATCATTTCTCATCTTTTAGGCGAAGCAGAAAAAAAAATACATATAAATCTTGTATATTACTAAAAAAGTTAACAGTTTCGGTCGATATTTTTGCAGCATCATTTACAACTAAGCTTAAGCTATAGGCGAAACATGGTACAAAAAACGCTCTGAGATTAATATCCGTAATTCGTTTCAGATTATAGTCAGTGTTTATGCTATAAATTATTGATCAAGTGCATCATATGAAATACTGTGATATAAATGTTTATATTAGAAGTTCTTTATGTCGGGTGTTTTTTTTTTTTTTTCTATAGACATATCGATGTGTTATCGCCAAGCATAGGTATATACATATAGATATGACTGCAACATAAATTTTATAACTATCTATACATACTCGTATGATAACTCAAGAAAACCAGCATACATGCGTCTATACTCTTATCGATGATATAATATAATATAATAGGTATATAGGTATATAAATAGTATCGCCTCGTATTCAATCTAACTATAAACAATAAACATTAGGCACCGATGATTTCGCGATTATATGAACATTATTTTTTACACCATGCCTGCTTTGCCGCCCGCGGAGGCCCTGCTTCCCCTGTATAGCAAAGTTATAGAATATAGGATAGGAGTATGAGATTATAGCCCGCGTTATGTTTATATCTGGAATGCGACCGAGAACATAAACAAGGGAGCCGATGAGCAATTTGAAAAAGGGCACACTAAGGAGCGCAGACAAAATGAATAAAGGTATTTGATAAATGACTAGAGAGTACCTATTTCTTATATGAATAAGTATTTTTATAAGCAAGTACCGTTTTCAACCCTATTTTGGACGTATTTAATTATTTTTAGGTAATATATATTAACAATAATGAAAATAACATTTTTATAAAATATTGTGGTTATAAAAATAATTAGTAAAAATTTTGTATAGAAAGGTCCACTTACTTTATATAAACATTCACTGTATTTTTATTGTAAGCAGAAACATAAGGAATATTATTTTAGAATACCAAAACAATCTCTTATTATAGAAATGCATTGATCAGCATTTGCTATATGATAAAGTAAATGTTTCAATACAATGTAACTACGATTAATGATTAGTACGCGGCTATTCATGCAAGAAATATGCATGCATGTTTATTTTTAATGAGCTGGTTAATTTTAGACCCTAACACTTATATTTCATTAATATTTTTGTGTGCATACATCACATTAAATATTATCAATTATTTTAATTTACATTTCTGATATCACTGATTGTAGGGGGGACATCTTAAAGAGTGTCAGTTTAGAAACCTCCTCTATCTTCGATAAAAAATTTGATCTCTTTTCAATGTTGGATAACCATAGTACTTTTATATTATGTGACACCATGTATATATATTTTCATATGTTAGTTTAAGTATTTTAATTCATTTAAGACTTCTATATTAGATAAACACTTTTCTCACTATCATATAACCTTTAGATAACCCTTAATTTGTGTGCATCAAATTTATGTATTTGTTTTCTAATATTATTTAGCTGCTTCATTTCTCACCTCATATATTCTCATATAGACGACATTTATTCTCAATTATAACCAAATTTATTATATCCTTTTCAAATCTTTCTTAGTCTTCAAATGTCAATTTTATCATGTGTTATATTCAATTCTTTGTCTAATTCTAAGAACACGATCTCGTATCGTCGAAGTTGGAACCAAAGTAGCCCGATTTTAGATTTTTGTCAACCGTAACTAATTAATTAATCGCTCACCCTAATTGGTCTGAGGGCACGCATATGAACTTCTACGATAACGAATCCCTAGCGTTAGAAAATTATCGTATGTATCAGCTTAAAAACTAAATTCAACAGAGAAGATCAGTCAGTAAGTGAATAGAGTTCTAACCGTCAACATTTAATAACAAACAATTTCAACCCGTTGCCACTGAATTTTATTTAAAAGTGAAATAAAGTTATTTTAAGAGAACTTAGAGTTATTATTTAAACAAACCAATTCGTCGGGTTAAACACAGTAGTGCGGAACGCAACATCAACTATTCAATCTATTTAACAATTTAGTGTCTTCCGACTGTAATTTGAAAAAAAAAAAAACTCATTTGTTAGTATAATAGTAAGTAAGAATTTCAACATAGGTCTTTTGTGCTACAATATTTTGTTCGATTATATTAGATTTTAGATTATGAAATTGGTTATTATAAAATATTTAAAATACAAACTGCGACTACTTGTGGAAAATGATGTCAAATAAATGGCCATCTCGACTCTGTCTGCAAGTCATACTTTTGAGGAAGCTTTGCATAACATTTGCGCACAATTGTGGCCCTATTTCCCTAATAAGGGCTCGGAGGCTGGTACCCTAAAAAAAAAATTGTTTTTTGTCTTAGGGAAAATGCTTTATGCACGGCTATGCAGGGGTCATACGTGGCCTCCTGGGTTAAGTTTCTGTCAGCCGCTACAGTGGTATACTTGAATTAGGCGCTGTTTGTGTTTCTGACATCTGTCTCTTTTGCCCTTAGTATTATTTCAATAAACGACTGTACTCCCTGCCAATTCTCTGGCCTCTCCATCATGGTATTAGCCATATTTGCCGTGGTTATCTGGTGGGCAATTCCCTCTTCGAGTTCCTTTCGTTTCTGGTTCCAGCGATTACACCGCATCACGGTATGCTCGGATGGATCTTCAAGGCCCCAGTAGATATAGCTAGCATCCGGTGCCTTTCCATTCCGAAAAACCATGTCCCTATAAGAACTGCGTTATGTAGTAGTTTGGTTTTGGTGTGCGGACTCGGTCCACTTTCCAAGGTCCTTAATCACCCGCTTGGTCCGTATTCCTAGCCGGGATTCGGTAACCCATTCTTTCTGCAATTTCGTGATGGTTTTTTTCCATCTCCTCTTTCCTGGCACTTGCTTGTAGGCCATCTTGCCGTCGGTACATCCGGTCTCTCTTGTCGACAGTCATGGGGATTGGGGGAATGCCTGCTATTGCCTGCGCCGCTGCCATAGATATTGTTCTAAAGCAAATAACAGATAACTCTTAGGCTAAAGAAAGGCAGTTAGCATTCCACGGTAGCATTGATTGTAATCGTAGCACCATCATCATCAATCTCAAAAAAGTAAGGTCCGATGACTCCGTCGATCTAAAAAACCACACCAAACAGTAACTCATGGATAAAGAGGTTTATCTACTATTAGTCTTGGATTTTCGGAACGCCAGATGCAACAGTTCTGTCTATTGACGAACCCGCTGAGATGGAAGTGGGCTTCGTCGTTAAAAATGATTTTTCTGAAATCATTCATAAACAGTAATAATAACAATAAATGAAAGTTTGGTGTTGTTTTATTTAGGTCAAGATCTCTAGGCAGAATGCGATGAAAGCTGATCTGTGAGTTCTTTAATTGCTATGAATGTCTTGGGATGAAAAAAACCGGGTTTTCAGCAACACTTTTAGCGACAGTAGCAATGCTTTGGGCTGACCTGACGCTGCCGGTACAAGTGCGAATTGAGAATTTTACATCAGTAACTTGGCCATTTTGCTCAAATTTTGCGATTAGTTTTAAAATGGCTTTGCAGGAAGGTGATTTATATCGGCCAAAATCCCCACGAAGTCTGCGAACTGTCTGGGCGAAATTCTCACCATGTCTATAATGAATGTTCACTATTTCTATAATATACGTTGTTGGAGCATGTATCGTGCCATTTTCTTGAATCGTACACTTTTTGCTGTCAAATATCAAACGTTCAAGGGTTGCTATTCAACAGATCAAAAATTTACAATAGGATTTTTTAACGGAAAATCTTTTATAATTATTGTTATGTTGCTAGTGTTCGCCTTTAGTAAACATAAAGAGAGTACTTTTTCACATTATGGTGGTCCTCAATAATTTCCTTCACGTATATTTATAGGCACCTTATACCATGTGTGAGATAAAAGCATGGTCAGTTGATTGGTTCTTATAATCTCTTACTTATACAATAATAATTAGACTTAGCATGCATAGGCATATTTATCTAACCAAAGACATTAAAGCAGTTTTTACTGTATTGTGTAGGTATAATATTTTCTATTGATTTGCTGTTCCGTACTATTTCAGTTCACTTATGTTAGTATGCATGAAACACCTATTTGTTTTTCAGTGTGACATCAACACAGTGTAAACATTGAAATTTTGTAGCGAATTTGCTTTTTAGCTATCGGTGTCTGCGACAATATTATGGAATTAGACGAAGAAACGTACAAATCGTCAGTTGTATATGTAGATCATTTCGAGGGTATACCACATGAATTGCAGCATTTTGTTGATTTGGGAATCAAATTTGAAGCAGAAATCGGTGCTCTACTAAATAGGACTGTGTCACCACCTACTTCATCAAAGACCACAACAATTTTCCAAAGTCTAGGTGAGTAAACACAAGGCTAATTTGAAGTTTTAAGCACGGTTTATTAATATCAAAGAGGAAATAATTATAAATTATATATGAATTATAAATTGACTGGATAGTAACAGTGAACTTAAATGCAGTGCGTGATTGAATTAAACAACTTATCTATTTATACGGATACACTTATCAATGTTTACTGTAATAGACGGATATCTATTGCGGTTTCATTATTAAGGTAAGAGCGGTTAATAAAGGCCACCTCACTTCCATATTTTATTTAACCAAAAAATATTCATATTATTGAGAATTACTTAATTTTATAGAAAAATAAGGATATTAACATTTCTAATAAGAAATAAAGGAAAAACATAGATTTCTTGGATCTTTGAGAACCTTATAAATGGGTAGGTAAAATTATCAAATTTCTGTAAAAGTATTGCTGCCATGTCCATTCATGCATACCTGCAAGAATGTAACAATTGAGTGAAAGGCAATCTAGGAAAAGTTCAAAAATAGGATGCAATTGTTTTAATATGACTTGCAAAATCTAAAAAAAAACAACTTATTTGTGCCATCTAATGGATGGCAAAGTCAGTACTAGAATTTGAATAATAGGTAGAAAAAAAAAACTGGTCGGACCTTATTATCCGAACTTATATATCTTAATTTTCTACTGCACCTTGCATTTTATTAATAAATTCATGGCCAACAAATTACTGGACACAGTTTTTTTCCGACATCCTAAGAATGCCATTGCACATAAATCCAAAAACACAAAATCATGTTTGCTTGCTTCCCTTTTTTGTGTATTTTTTCTAGACGTTCACAATCATGTTTTTTTGCGATTACAGCGCAATCTGTTACGAATCGAAAAGGTTTCCAACAAAAACTACATACATGATGGCGTAGAATCCGAATCTGCAATACAAAATGGGGGTTCCTATTTAAGATTTCAAAGTTGTCCCCTCTCCTACTCTGGAAGGGTGAGGTAGGGGATCGAGTTCGGCACCATTCACTGAGCCCCCTACATTATAACCAATCTTATTAGGATCTTTTTTTGATTTGATGCAGTGTTTTAGAGATATTCCGTTGCTTCAAGTTAAAGAAACTCAACCAGTATACAGGGTGTCCCTGAAATAAGAGTACAACGTATTAAAAATGGGAAGCCCTAATTTTATTACACCTTTTATCTAAATTAATTTTTCCAAAATTCGCACGCATACGTGAGGAAAAAAATGGCAAAGATATTTATTAAATATCCGTCACGCCACTGGTATTTGAGACACTACACTTCTAACCAACGAAGGTAGGGCAGGCAACACGCGACGTATAACTACGCTCTGAGTCTCAGTCTGTCTGGATCCTTACGCATGAACACATCGTATATGGCTTTTACCACACGCGAGTTGTTCGATATGATTTATGTCTACGGCGAAGCAGGAGGAAGTTGTCGAAGAACTCTACGTATCTACCGGCAGCGATACCCCAATCGTAGAACCCCGTCTTACACGTGTATAAAGGATACCGTGTTTAGATTAAGAGAAACTGGTCGATTGCTACCAAATTAGTCGCGGACGTGAAAGACCACGTCGAATTTTACGAGCCGAAGAAGAATTGCTGGATATTGTGAACAGAAATGCAGGTGTAAGTACATTCGAACATTTTATTTAATACTTCTCCTGTTTCGCCGGTTTGCAAATCGGTTCTTTTCAGAACCCACAATTGATTATGAAAGAGAAAAAAAGAAATAATTACGCACATTACCTTCGTCACATCAAATATCAACTTTTAACAATGATGTTTATTTCAGACAGCTGTCATTGATCAGATTACGCACAAGTGAATAGAGTTATTCATTAATAGATTCCACATTTTACTTTCAATATCTTCTTTGAAATTTGCTTTAAATTTCGCGTACGTAATAATATTGGAGTCGTTGACTCGTATCAGCTGCATACAATGATTACCTGTATATCACAGCTGTATTTACAAATGACCTTAAGATATAGTATAAACACAGATAGTGGATCCATGGGCGGCACATTCGTGACGTTTCAATGGGTTTTTAATTGTATATTCGATATTGCAATTGGCGTACGAATTTTTGGATACTTATTCAGTATAATTTGGGTTTCCCATTTTTAATATTTTGTACTCTTATTTCAGAGACACCCTGTATATATATATGTATATATATATATATATACACACCACACCTACCTGTTATTCATCTTCTACGTGGTGTTCTATTTTTGTTTGACAGCTTGTCAATTCATTACAAAGTAATTCATCACTGCATATTCTTCTGGCACGATTTATTAGATAAGGTATGTGCAAGGGCGTTCTTTTGTCGGGGATAGTGGTTCGAACTACTATGTAAATAGTAGTTCTGTGTGTGTTGGCTTCCTATAAATATTCGTTCTAAATGCTCCAAAACGTCTGCCTACAAGAACATCTAAAAATCCTAGTATACCATGTTCTTTCAATTTCATGGTAAGCTCCATTTTGCTATATGTATGTACCTCGTTTAAATGTTCTAGGAAACGATTTAAACTTTCGCATTCATGTGACCATACCAAAAACGTATCATCCACGTATCTCCACTAGTGTTGGTTTTTTTTTTTAGCTGATTTAATAGCTAAGGTTTCAAATTTCTCCATGATTGGCTACTATAGGGCTGAGCGGGCTTCCCATCTCTACACCAACGTTTTGTTCTTAAAAAGTTCCATTCCAAACAAAATAGCTGGCTGTGAGACATTGTTTGAACAAGTTAGTAACATGAGCTAGGTAGAGTATCAGCTAACGGTATTTTCATAAAAAGTTACACTGCATCAACACTTCCCAATAAGTAACTTTCCGTTAATATCAAGTTTCTTAGTTTTTCCACAAAGTGCGGTGAGTCATTTATACATATAACTTGTAGTTTCACCTATGTGTGGTAAAATCACGTTTTAAAGTATTTATAATGTAATTTTATCGCCACAGCTTTTATCAGCTTAAATCACCTCCGCCGCTGGTAACTTTAGTTCGCATATTCGACGTTGATATAGTGATGAACTAATAAGTATTTAAAATATTGAGGCTAATCTACTTTTTGGATTTATAATTATTATAGAGGAATATTTTAAACTTTCTAGGTATGGCAGCATTGGACTGTGCCGTAGCAAAAATGTTTTACCAGAAATACAAGGAAATGGAGAAAATGAACATAACATAAGCACATAAGTGATCAAGTTTAGTCTAATTTGTTCAATTGTATACATATATGGAAGAGTAATGGAGTACAATTAAATATAAATAAAAAAATCTAACAATAAGTTTAGCTGGTTTTATTTTTTTTAACGCTATTCTGAAAATATGTATCTTTGCCTTTAATATGATACGCAATGATATGCTATAGATAACTCCTCCCCTGTTTGAAGTTAAATATACAAAATTATATAAAACAAAAACAGAGCAACAGTATCCACGATAACCTGGTCATTTCATTATTTGTTCCAAACATTGTGAATTTATTAGTTGACGTATATAGGTACTAAACATATATTAACATATAGCATTCCCATTGCCCTTTGACAGTTTCACACATTCGGACATTGCGGCCAACTTTCATTACCATGTTCTGTTGGAGAGCAAACTTTACCTGTTTGAACAAGTCAGCCGTCAATATGCAAAGTAGACCCTTCGAGCATTTCAAATCGCTGTAACTCGGACAAGTGGGACGTAAAATCGAATTCTTTGCATTATAATATTCTTCAGGCCGAGAATATTAAGGATCGGGTTTTGAATGTTAAAATCTTCCGGGAAATGCATGCAAATAGAACGTAGTACTGATACGATAACTTAAAACAGAACAATAAGAATTCACCTAAAGTATTTAGAAGGGTTTGATGATAAGGATTTCTGCCGGATATTTTATAACGTTAAACTGATTTTAGAAGCTATAAGGACCAAAATGTTAGAATAACAGCGACGAATATATATTTTTATTATCATGTGACATCATCAATTTCGTATTTTACTCGATTTCGTTAATGCAAGCAGCATTACCTCTCGAGCTTTTAGATTGGGTTCCATTTCAGCTGTCTAAAATTAGTTAGATACACCCTGTAATCTTCAATCTATATTCCTCTTTGTAGCATTTGTTATTAATTAAAACAATTTTTTGTGTAGTTTGGTTTAGTCGCAGATTGCAAATGTTTTCGAAGAAGGTCAATAACAATAACAATGTTAGCACAATTACACAGTAAATCAAATTACCGAACAACTTTGACACGTTTATTATGGATAATACAACAATAATAATAATGCACTGCAATAAAACGTTCTCTCTGGTCAACCGCTTTTCTAAGAGTGTCCCGGTCCTTCCCGTCTTCGGTCTAGCGCCCCTCATGCCTCGGTCTTATCGGTCCCCTTCTGCAACCCCTGGCGCCGGCCACCCAAGGGCAGACGAGCCTGGTGTCGCTAACAACAAAGTACTCTCAACCGATGGCCCATTAACTAGAGCTTCGCTTCTGGCACAGAACCAGAAACGGACTCATTGACAAATTGCGAGGACAGTTGAGATAGATTAAATCGCTCAAACCAGATAAAACGCTGGGTGAGAACGGTATATTTCCAGCATTTTTGCAAAAGTGAAGCACAATACTAGCCCTTTACCTGGTTAGACTCTTCAGAGCTAGTCTTGCTTGGAACTATATACCAACAAGGTGGACGGAGGTGAGAGTGGTGTATAATCCCAAAATCTGAACCCTCTACTAGTTCCTTTCGTTCAATCAGCCTGATATCATTTCTACTGAAAACATTAGAAAAGATATTAGAGGGTTATATCAGAGAAGTAATTCTTCCAGATAGGCCCCTTCACATCCACCAATATGCGTATCAAGCAGGCAAATTTTACGGATCTTGCACTAAACAATCTTTTCTCCCGGATTTCGGACACGCTCTTGGATTCGAGTGAAATAGCAATGGCAGCATTTGTGGACATAGAAGGATCATTTAATAATGCAATCCATCCCTGACTTAGGGCGGGGAGATAGTCAGGTTTAGGCCGGACAGGGGGTGCCGCAGGGTGGGATTCTATCCCCATTGCTGTGGTCATTACTTGTAGGTGACCTACTTTTAAGAGGATCGGCGAGAAGGAAATTTTCTCAGCCTTCCAACAGCTGATTGACACCATTTGTGGTGCAACAGGGAAAACTTGAGCATCAACCCGAATAAAACTACGACAGTACCGTTCATCCGGAAGAGGAGATACCACCCACTATCCAAGCTGTGAAACTTGCATTTGCAGGTGTTCTAGTTAGTGTCTTATCAAATAGGACACTATTTGATAAGACCCTAACCTGGAATCCACTTGTGGAAAACATTACAACAAGGCAAGGTTATTTTTATGCACTTGCCGAACAATACGTGGGAAACGTTGGCGGATATCTCGAAAGCTAATCCATTGACTTTACGTGATGGTGTACGTCTAGCCATAACCTATGGAACGATAGCATGGTGGGAAAAAGCGCTGCAAGCCAGAGCCACAGCAAAACTTGTATCCATACAAAGGATTGCAAGTGTGGCAATCATGTGACCAATATCTTCTTCACCGTCATTAGTATTGGAAACTCTTCTGTAGCTATTATCCTGAGAAATTTTCAATAAAATTAAAAATTTTCAGTCAGGCGGTGCTGAGAGCACTTGAGGCACATAAATGCAACTTGAGGCTAATCTGGAGCTATAAAAACAGTTTAAATACAGTAGGAACGGCTAATAATCTATCCCTAATCTGGGTACCTCGGCACTCACTCATTCTTGGTAATGAGGAAGCACACTCTTGCGAAAAAGGGTACGGGTACTAGAACCTGCTATTGACATAGCACCCACGGTAGCTAAATAACAAATCAATGTCTGGGCAAACCAAAAAGTGCTCCGACATTGGAACAATTGTCCTGGTTTGGCACATGCGAAAGCGTGCATTTTACCTAATCATGTCAGAACCAAGGAACTATTTGAACTTGACCGTAAATATGTCATAGTAATTGTTTCTGTCTGGACAGGTCACTACAAACCCAGAAAGAATCTACACAGAATCGGACTTTCTGATGAAACTGAATGCCAGCGGTTGAGCACATCTTCTGCCACTGGCCCGCTGCAACGAGAATCAGATATGACATCTTTGGGAAGGTTTACCTTTCTCTAAAAGACCTGAAAAAGACCTCATTCAAACAGATTCTGAGCTACCTCAAGGGTTTGAACTTATTGGATGAACTTTACAATAACATCCGCTTCACAATAGGTCCTACTGCGATCGCGATGGATGAGACAATTAGTCGAATCATGCGGATATTGTCTTCATTTCAATACTCAATAACAAAGTCAAATATTGATGTCATTAATCTTTTATAGTTTACGGCTATTTATGTGCGCAAATGCAATATAAATAATTTGTCTGGTTTTTAGCGCTATAAGATAGGCTATTCAACCCCAAGTAGTAATAAATAAACTTTTTTTTAAGTTGGGAATCGATTTCGTAATCATACTTTATCGTAATGTGTTCCTTCTATGTAATTTTAACAGAACTTTTGCGTTTAAATACATATCCTACAAACAACCCATTGTTTATATAATCTTACTTTGGTTAATGAACCGTCATGAATAATTTTTGATTTTAATCTGACTTTGAACATATGATTAAAATTTAGTCTCCATTACTGAACCAAAAATTAATATCTTGACTATAAAATCTGTCCTAATTAAATTTCAGCACGTAGCTTAGATACGGGACCAGTAATTTTAAGTGTGGAACCATGGATGACTTTTAAGCTCGGAAATAGAGTTCAAGCTGTATTACATGTATACATAATACCATATTCTACAGCCGAAACTTTAAGGAAGTTTATAAAATGTAACACCAGCGCAACTTCCGTAGTGTCAAAGCAAGTGCACAGTCCAAACTTAATTACGGTCGGAATAGATGAAGGTTTACGTAATAAAGTTTGCATATTCGTATACCCGGCATACATGCATGTATAGTTTAAAGGATCCTGAGTTTTAAGATTTAACGGGATCAAATTCACAGTATATCTTTGTGCGAATTTAAAACTAATTTAAAATACTACCAATGTATATGTAGAAAGTTTAAATTACTGACGTTTCGATCATCTTGTCGTGATCTTCTTCAGAAGTGAAGTGACTAGTTTGTCCTGATCCGAGGTTAATATATGGTCCTGTGTCCGTTGGTGCGTAATCGTTCCGCTCTGTTGAGGCGTGTCCGTTGCTCTCCGTAGGGCTGTGAAAATGATTTCCAGATACTTGGTAATTGTAGTCCGTCTTCTCTGTTGATATTGTTCGGATTTTTCTGTATTTCAATAGCTTCTCTGTACAATCTTCTCCAGTAATGTGGTTCCGTTGCTAGTTTTCTGCATTTGTCAAAGTTGATTCCGTGTTTCGTGTTTGTTGAGTGTTCTGCTACTGCAGATTTGTCTATGTATTCATACTTTGTATCTCGCATATGTTCTTTTAGCCTGATATTGATGTTTCTGCCTGTTTGTCCAATGTATACCTTTCCACAAGTGCAGGGTATCTCGTAGACTGCTGGATTTTGGAGCGGCGAGGTACGATCTTTCGGTGAAGGTAATTGTGTGGATAGTTTTTCTGGAGCATTGAAGATTACTTTGACGTTGTTTTTGCGCAGCTTTCTTCCGATTTTGTCAGTGCATCCTTTGATGTATGGCAGGCAAATCGTTCCAGTAGTGGTTGTTGTTTCTTCCTGTTGTTTTTGGTGTTTTGGTTGTTTGTTGATGGTAGCTGTGATGTCTTTGAGTCTGTAGTCGTTCTGTCGTAGTGTGTTCTTGAGATGTTGGAGTTCGGCTTCGAGGTGTTCTTCATCTGATATCGTCTTCGCTCTATGCACCAATGTGTTTAAGATTCCCCGTTTTTGTGCGGGGTGATGGTGAGAATTTGCATTGAGATAGCGATCCGTGTTGGTTGGTTTTCGGTAAACCTGGTGTCCCAGTGTATAGTTCTCTTTCCTCTTGAGTAGCACATCCAGAAAAGCTAAGGAGCCATCTTTTTCGAGTTCCATGGTAAATTGTATTTGGTTGTGTTGTTTGTTGACGTGTTCCAGAAATTGAGGTAAAGTGTCAGTTCCATGCGGCCATATGACAAAGGTGTCGTCAACGTACCGATACCAGCACATCGGTTTTAGTTCACTTGATGCAATGGCGGTGTCCTCGAATGCTTCCATAAAAATGTTAGCTAATACTGGAGATAAAGGTGATCCCATCCAGGGACACCAGGTTTACCGAAAACCAACCCCCAAAACAACAGGAAGAAACAACAACCACTACTGGAACGACTTGCCTACCATACATCAAAGGATGCACTGACAAAATCGGAAGAAAGCTGCGCAAACACAACGTCAAAGTAATCTTCAATGCTCCAGAAAAACTATCCACAAAATTACCTTCACCGAAAGATCGTACGTTGAAGCTTATATTGAAAAACTACAAGGCTGAACACTACACTGAGGGAAGGACAGGTGTTAAATTAACAAAACATGTTTTGGTAATTAAATATTATTGAACCAACCACAATTATAATCAATCTAACAAACAAAATATAGTGAAGGAAATCATATTATTTTGTTACTTTTATTGTATTAATTTAACAAACCCATTGAGTTCATTTGCAGTATAAGTACTATTCATTTAACAAAGTGAGCAGTATTAAGAAAAGGGTTAGACTAACTAAAATTGCAGTTAATTGAATGTAATTGTGGTGTTGAAATTACCCATTTCCAAATTTTCTGCCTAGATGTAACAGCAAATACATTAAATTGTCGTAAAGATGGCGCTTCTCGTATTATTTCATACTAGCAATGTGTGAAATAAGAGTGTCACGATTGAGGATGTACATGGATTTTAACGGATTTTGCGGTTATAGTAGTGAGGATTTCGAGATAGAATTTGGACGGGGTTGAAATGGATTTGGTGGCCAGGTTCCAGCCTATGCTCAGCAAGTGCAGACCCAGTTACGCGCAACGCTACTACATCGCTCATGTTCTACAAAGGTGTCATCAACGTATCTAAACCAGCATTTCTGTTTCTCGAAATATGAGATTAACAGTTGTCCAAATGTCTCCATAAAAATGTTGGCTACAAGAGAAAGAGGAGACTCGATAGCTGCACCTGAAACTTGTTCATGGTAGAAGCCATGGAATAGCAAATAGGTAGAGGTTAGACAGGTTTCCATCAAGTCAGCTAAGTCCTCAAGTTGGAGGTAGGAAGGAGGAGGATCTCACGGATTAGCTGGATGGTGTCGGATATAGGAACTTTGGTAAATAAGGATTCGACATTGAAATTACTCAGTTTACTTAGTCTTTGTACAAAGTGTTTGGAGTATTGGATAAAGAAACCACTGTTGCCAGTGTAGGGTTTTAGGATGTTGTAGAGTTTGTAGGTAGGACTGTTAATAGTACTAACTATAGGGCGTAAAGGAACATTGGATTTGTGGATTGACCGTATAGTTTAGGAGAGCTGGAATCACTAGTTAACAAGGATTTGTACAATTCAGGAGGAATAGATGAGGATTTTACGGATTTGATGATGCGTAGTGTTACCCTCATCAGCTATAAGTACAACAATTTTATGATCGAATTTTAGGTGCTTAAGGGCTTTGGGAATGTTGGAAATAGGAAGTTTGGCATTACTAAGGGATTTTGGAGGTATCATAACGAATTGGATCGCCAATATCGTTAAAGATTTTGAAAAGAGCTGCCTCTACTTCAGCGATGATGTCTTCCTTAAGAATACTTGTAGGTGTAAAATTGGAACCTTTGGATAGGATAGCAATCTCATCAGTAGATAGGGATCGTTTGGAGAGGTAAACAAGTGTATGGGTCATGTTATAGGGAGTTTGGGATGGTTTAGGAGGAGTTAAGAACTAGAATTTGCGGGATTGTTTGTGGGTTGTCACTGAACCGTAACCATTACCCGCCTATAAACACATCCCCATGTGTCAGTTCTTCAGTTTTAGGTCAATAGCGACGAGAGAAGCAGCCCTGAGTATGTTCCGTGCCACACTTGCAAGAAACGTCGGCCAGTGAGAAAGTCCGCGTCCTAGGGTTTCTACCCGAAAATCAATAAGTTGCAAATTACAACGACCGGGGAAGCCTACATGTAAAATGTATAAAATTAAACATATACTTTTTGGGACACCTATACAGAATTACAAATTAATATGTATGAGTTTTGTATAGAATAGTTAATATATTACCTACATATTATTATAATAAATATTTTGCAGAAAAGATTTTAAACTTGATAACTGGTTGGGCTATAATAGAAGATTTACAGATTCTTATACTATATCCATAATCCTCACGAAAAGAGAGGATTTACGTACCTCTCAGACAAAGTGCATGAGAAATTTGGCAAGGATACTGTGATTATAGTAGTATCCTAAAACGAATCTGTAGTTATAGAGGTGATAACCTATACGAAGGCGTTCACCTAGCCATTTCTTCTCCTTTTTTTATAGTACCTAGGCGTCAGTATTACGATGGGTCACTACATTTTACTCGATAAAATTTCGAACTCCCACAAAACTTTTATTGGTCAATAACGTTAAATCGACTTTTGTAAGTTTCCTAGCGAGGTGGCAATCCTATTATTTCATATGAATACTGCGCAGCTAGTGTCTTCGTATTTTTCTTGTTTTCAACTTGCAGAATGTATAAGCTTAGTTAAAACTTACACCATTCATCGCAATCTTCGGAATAGATTAATAATGTGTTACGTTCTATACCTTTTAGGTTAGGAACATAGGAATCAGTCAAACAACATGCTCCTTCAACTGTCTTGTCAATACTACTTTATTCTACTCATGCGTCATACATACAGATATACAGATGTCGTGTCACAATACATACATTACATCCCCTTTTCTTTAAATAAAATTAAAACAATTATTTCAAAATAACAATACTATTAAATAATCAAATTATTCTAAACTAAACAATGCAAACAATTTATAGGTTTAATTTATTTGGTTTTCTGATTAGTCTTCCTGAAGAACTATATGTAGCATTTTCAGTATCTGCTGGTGTTCTGTTTTGTTGTTCTTCATCTATCACGTCTTCTTGTTTTTCTTCATCTTCATTATATTCTTGTTGATTTTCATCCTCTTTACCAAGAGGTATTATGAAACGTCTATTCCGTGCTATTTCCGTATCTCCTTGTTTCAGTTTTATGCCATATGTTCTATCCCTTATTTTCGAAGTTATTTTTCCTTCTCTTATACCTTTATTATCTTTAACTAATACATTTTCATTGTTTTTTAGTATACGTAATTTTCTTGTTCCACGATCATAATAGGTTTTCTGTATAGATTGTTTCTTGTATAAATCATCTTTTACTTGTTTTGTGTTACATATTCGAGGTTTTAAGGCTTTGTTGGTAGTTGGTATGTTGGATTTTAAAATTCTAGACATTAATAGTTGAGCAGGAGATGGCATTTTTGAGTCTATCGGAGTATTTCGCAATTGTAATAATGTGAGGTGAATGTCTTTATTATCTAACATAGCTTTCTTAATAGCAGTTTTGTAAGTTTGGATGTGCCTTTCGCTAAGTCCATTTGATCTAGGATTTTCAGGACTAGATTTAATGCTTATGAAATTCCATTCTTTTGTAAATTTTTCAAATTCAGTGGACGTGTATTGTGTCCCACCGTCTGAGTAAAATACTTTCGGAATTCCATGTCGGGCAAATATAGATTTTAAGTGTAGAATGACGTTATTACTTGAAGTGTCGTCTTTCAATAGAGTAATTTCCGGATATTTACTGAAATAATCTACTACGATTAAATAAGAATGATTTCCAATTTTGAAAATATCAGACCCTACCTCTTCCCATGGCAAGTTAGGGATCTTATGTGGTATCATAGGTTCTCGTTTTAGTTTCGTGTGTTGTAAACATATCCTACATTTACTAATCATATTTTCAATGTGTACGTTCATGTTTTGCCAATACAATGATTGTCTTGCTAGATTTTTGCATTTTGACATGCCTTGGTGACCATAATGAATTTTATTTAACATTTCTTTCCACATACTTTGCGGTATAATTATTCTGTTATCTTTTAATAGTATTCCATTGGCGTAAGTAATTTCATCTTTTAGTGTATAATAATGTCTTAAGCTTTTCGATAAATTACTAGTGTCTGAAGGCCATTTGTTTTTAATATATTCTATGAGTAAACTTAAATTTTTATCTTTTTTGGTTTCATTTTCTATTTCTTTGAGTTTGTCACTAGTGGCATTAAACTGTAGTTTTATAAAACATATTTGAGATTCTAAATCAACATCTAATTTATCTTTAAATATTGGTTTTTCTGTTGACGCTCTTGACAATGTATCCGCAATATATAATTCTTGTCCTTTTTTATACTTTAAATCAAAATCATATTTTTGTAATTTAAATAGCATACGCTGTAATCTAGGGGGACTACTAAACAGAGGTTTATTTATAATTGATATTAAGGGTTTATGATCTGTCTCAATCACAACTTTTGTTCCATAGATGTAATTATGAAACTTTTCACATGCTACTAAAATGCCTAACAATTCTTTTTCAATTTGTGCATAATTTATCTGAGTAAGTGTTAATGCTTTTGAAAAATACGATATTGGTTTGTTCTTTTGCATTAGAACAGCACCAATTGATTCTTTGGAACAATCAACTGAAATTACACTTTGCTGTTTTACATCAAAGTGACATAGAAGAGAAGCATTACTTATTGCATTTTTAATTTCATTAAGTGTATTTTCATGTTTTTTGTTCCATTTGAATTCAGCGTTTTTTAAAATAAGCTCTCTGAGAGGTGAAGTAATTTTAGATAGATTCTTTATGTGTTTTGACAAATAAGATGTCATACCCAATAATCTTTGTACATCTTTCTTGCATTTAGGTGTTTTAAAATATTTAATGTTTTACAACTTGGTAATCCTATTATTGGCGGGGCATCAATATCTACTACATAAAATATTATATTATATGATTTGTTATTATAGACACAATTTAATTTACATTTACCTATAATATTAATATTCTGATTTGTATAAGTTGTTAATTTACAATCTGACTTAGTGACAATACAATCGTAATTTAATGTGTTCAATTGCTTTAATGAAATGATATTTGCCATGGCTCCCGTGTCTAATTTAAAAGTTATACATTTATCATTAATGATTAATTCTATCATAAAATCATCATATTGACAGTTATTTTTTATTGTACAAATTTTATTGATTGCGCCTAAGAATAGATTATCATTATCAGACTCGCTTGATTCTTTTTCAACAAATCTAACTTTATTTTGAAAACATACCTTAGCGTAGTGACCTATTTTTTGGCATAAATTACACTTAGCTTTAATTGCTTTACATTTTCCATAATCATGATTAGATCCACATCTGGAACAATTCTTTGAAAAGTTCTTCGCCTTAGATGAAATGCTTCGGCCTTGGTTCCATTTATATTTCCCTTCTTCGTTTCTTTTCTTCGAAAATTTCTTGTGTACTAAACTAACCTCCTTCGAGTTTTCACCCATCGCTTGCGATTGCACTTGTGATGCTTCAATGCTTTTGCTCAATTGAATGGCCTTCTCTAATGATAATTCATCGTCCTCCAATAATCGTTGTCTGATTTTTTCATCCATTACTCCTACCGTGATACAAGTTTTTGTTAAACTTTCTTCAAGTTGTCCTAGTCCGCACCTCTTGGCCCTGTTGATTGTTTCTGTAATGAATTGGTCCAACGATTCGGTGGGTAGTTGCCTTGACATAAACAACTTATATCGTTCATGAGCTAAATTGCTCTTCGGTTTGAAATGTGTTTCAAATTTTTGTATTAATATGTCCAATTTGTCCTGTTCTTCGTCTTTGATTTTGAATGTATTATAAATTTTAAAACATTCTTCTCCAATTACATGTAATAAGAGCGCACACTGTGTAGCTTCACTCTTTTTATTCATTTCTGTAGCACGAAGATAATTACAAAATCTTTTCTTGAAAAACAACCAATTTTCATACAGATTTCCATCCATGTGCATCGGAGAAATTGCGTTGTTCTTGGAATTATCCGACATCATCACCGTTAATTTTAATATATATTCTTGGTTAACCCGTTGATATAACCTTTTTTATAACTTTACTTTGCAATTAAGTTATTATTTTTTACAATTCTATTAATTCGGTTCGGGTTTCGGCACCATGTTATGTTCTATACCTTTTAGGTTAGGAACATAGGAATCAGTCAAACAACATGCTCCTTCAACTGTCTTGTCAATACTACTTTATTCTACTCATGCGTCATACATACAGATATACAGATGTCGTGTCACAATACATACATTACAATAATGTATCAGATTTACGTGGTTTGATGCAAAATTCAGAACGTGTTAAATACAGGTACACCGGAATACTATCAAGTACAGACATTATTCCCTACGATATATTTGCTGTTACTGCAACGTGCCTTGCATTCAATATATGCGATAAAAATGGTGTTGGTATCGATGATCCAGTTTTTCTTTCTAGTGTTGGGTTTGTCGTTCTTTTATAATCTACATTCTATATCTCGGTTTATTCTTTATCGGTAGTTTTATTATACTTGCGGTTAGAATTTCTTTTGTTTCAGAAAAGAATTACCAGTAAAATATGCTTTGCTTCAGAGAAGACTTAAAGAGATAAATGAAGCCATAAATTTATGGAATGTTCTAAATTGCTTTGCGCGAGATTGCAAATGTTGAAGCCGTGACAAGCGAAATACAGGAAACAAAGACAGAAACCCCGCTTTTATTAACTGCTTCTACGTTTTTTGCATAACCTCAAATTTTTCATTTCTTATAAAAAAATTTATTGTGATACATATCGATTTATTAATTCTTAAGTCTGAGAATGGCAGCAAGTAGTAACAAGGCAATTGATGACATATTGATGCGTATTGTATTGCTATTACTGACGTTTTGATATTTCTTGCAATAAAAAAAAAATGAATCTTCTAAAGATTCCCTCAGGGTAAGTAGGTTTTTTTACTATATTAGGCACCCGATAATAAGATTTTTATAATCTTAATTCAGACTAAAAACTCATATTTCTCGTTTTTACAATCATAAATAAAATTCAAATTTTCCGCCGAATTCCTATCATAAAAAACCACATACAATTAAATCAAATGCCAATTTAAATATGCTCGTAAGATTAACCCACAAAATCAAATTCAACCTCACATAACAAAATTGACTAGATTTACAATTTAGAATTCCATATAGTTATAACCTCAAATTCTCTTATACGTTATATGCCGATTATAAGTTCAAAAGATGATAAAATCGCTTACTTCAGGTACGAGAACTGCTCTAGTATAATCCTGATAATAATTCCATGTTCAAAAATAATCATTTCAGCTCCCAAATAGTGTTTCAAAGGTCTCACAGCAAAACTGCCGCGAATGTTGTTCTTCAAAATCCCAGGATTAGACGAAAGGCGACCCCAAATCTCGAAATAACTGGATACTCATCTTCTTAGCACAAAACACATAATACTCTCATCCTAGTAAGTGGATTTAATAACTTTTATGCACTTTATAGTGATAGATAAATAGACGAAAAGGCAACAACACTCAGGAAAAACCGAAAAAGAAGTCCTCTCACATTTGTTTTCAACAAACTCAATATTTCCAGGACGAAAGTACCCCAGCAACTACCAAAGAAATCGTTTCCAACGATACGAGAGACATACACATGCCCTAAAATCCATGGTCACAAGCATTAATTGAAATTGAAATAAGTAAGTTTTTAGTTTGAATTATTATATACGTTGACAATAAATAAATAGATAAAAATGCATTTATATAAACAATTTAGTGATTGATATTATAATTCTGTTGGTTTTGTTTAGCATATTCCTTAAAAATAACATAGCAATATATAAAAATTAGCAAAGTTTATATTAAATGTTAACATTATACGTGCAAAAAAATTACTAATGCGCTACATGAAATTAATTTATTCAAAACAATTCCTTCGAAATGCGTGGATTTCTATTTCCAGTCAAAGACCGAATGAATTATAAAAGAATGAAATTTAAACATGTATTGCTATCTCTACTCTAATAAGATATTTACAAGTGCTTTTCTTAACGCCTACTTCGACCTGTGAAAGTACCGAGAACTGAAGATGAATATAAGAGTGGAGAAAGACATGTGTAAACGATCTATCTCAATAAATCTATCAATACTGACTGGTGCAGAAGACTATGTTCCCAGTTTACTAAATTATTAATGTGTTTTCTCATACATATGTATATAATTTCGCAAGTAAGTACATACGTGTCTGATTCTGTGAGTGAAGTTACGTTTTTTATCTGTTTCAGGTTTCCTACTTTAGCACTAATGCTAACCTTCGGTATTATTTATGTGTTGGGCCTTGGACCACACTCGATGGTCGATAAAGTACTTTATGTTTCTTGATTCTGATACTGAGTGTACGTTTCGTTTGTGCCATGTGTTCATTGCACATCGCAAACGCATCTAATTATGTAAACGCCAAACTTTTCGTTGTGATTCGGTTTACCTTCCGGGTTACGAAACGCCTGCGAGGCTTCTTAACGTATTTTGTGAGGTAAACCGCGCATACTCTCTTCTATCCTTTTCAAAACTCCATGGAAAAATAGTTTAACAAACGTTTTTTAAATTTAAGCACCGGCAGGTTCTTATAATAAAACGTTTCCTGAACTTATTATATCAATTGCGTGCTCTACGATTGTCTGATTGTTATATTATAAATACCAAAATATTTCTATTTGGTATTATATTCCAATTTTAGAATTGCAGTGTTAATAAAATCAAAATTATGCTTTGATTTTTGTACATGTATGACATATAATTTCTCCTATGTACATACGTATTGCTGTGATAATTATGAAAATGTGAATTATTTAAAATTAAATTAATGCTTGTGACCAAATGTCTGAAATTAATTATTAAGTTGAGCGCCAACTCTAAAATAGAGTAAAAATTGCTTGAAGAGCATGGGATTCAAAATCCCAGTGGTCACCTTCTGAAGGTAAACCTTAAGAAACTGAAAGTGGGTGTAAATTGACCACGATGTGGGGAAACAAATTAAAACAACAAAATTTGAATTTTGAAATTAATTAGAACTTTAATAAATAAAAAAAACAAATAGGAAGAAATTTAAAACCTTAGATTAATTAAAATCCAGGCTTAAAAGAAAACTCCCTATATTTAACGTGAAAATAACAAGATTAAGAAAATTTAGAAATATAAAATTTTTATACACCACGTGTAAATCGCAAAATGGCGTTCTCAGGTGAACGTCTTTAACTTTAAATACTTAAAACTGCTCAAATGTAGTCAGCAATTACAAAGCAAGGTAAAAATACCTTCAAAACAGTGAACTACAATCAAATCTAATTGAAAAGGAAAAAGAATGAATCAAAAATTTAATTAAATATCAAATAAAAAAAAAATGAACTCTCAAAAAGTAAAATTAAATCAGCTATAACAAACTATTTGGAATTCCAAATATTATACAAGGAAAATTAACTGAATTGAGTGTAAGATGCCTCTACTAAGGTTAGATTTGTAAAAATCAAATGACACGCGGACACAAAATGTCTTCAACCGACATAAATTTACAGCGCTCAGGAAAATGATCTTACCTTCGCAGAGTCTAATTGTACACTACCTTCTCTCTCCCTCAACCGAGCAAACGCCGGCCCGAGAGAAGCGCACGCAAACAGCGATCTTACACGGTAAAATGACTTAAACTAAGGAAACAAACATGAAAAACAAAAAAACTGAGCTTAATGAAAATTACATTGCTGTAAAACAAAACTAAAAATGATATTAATAAGAATTTTTCAACATGTTTCAAAGTAACTTAATACTAACTTAACTTTTACGAAAAATTTAGTGTCTTATAAAAATCCTCCCGAAACAGCTGACTTGGACGAAGGGGTCAACGCACTCACGCATAGTTTTTCATCCCCTTTTTCCACAGCACATCTCCCGATTATAAAAGAAAAAATTTGCACTTGAAAAGTGTCATTGTTTGGCTTTTGAAATCGCACGCACACAAAAGAAAAAACAAAAATTGACAGTCCGGACAACGGAAAATAAAAAAAAATTAAAATCCTGTCTCCGCACACAGGGGTGAAAACGTCACTTCCGGGCGGCGAGCTACCCGGGGTCGTGGTGAAAGTTCTGGAGGGCAGAGATGTGGTACCGACCTTTGTTCTGGGTACCGTCCAAAGTGTGCAGTTCGTAGGTGACCCCATCAAACACACGGGCCACTCTGTACGGTCCAACAAACGGAAGTTCCAGCTTTTGGCAGGTTTGCTGGTCACGTCTACCCAAACGATATCGACGCACCAGGACTTGGTCGCCGACATTGAACCGGGTACGCTTGGTGATCTTGGCATTTTCTTGGCGGACATAACGTTGTCCCCTGAGTTGAAGCTTCCTTCTGGCTTCCTCTGTACGTGCCTCCACGTATACATCCTCCTCGAGAAGGTTCCAAGGGCGACTAGGCAACCTTCCATACATTAAAGTGTATGGGCACTCCTCCGTGGTGGTGTTGGGAGTGTTGTTTATCCAATTTTCGATGTTTTGGACGTGGCGGACCCAATCAGGATGGCGTTGATGGGTTTGCATCCTGAGAAACTTGACGACTTCTTGGATGTATCTCTCGCAAGGATTCCCACAAGGATGACGTATAGAACAGAAAGAAACATTAATATCACGCTCATTCATGGCGTCAACAAAACGATGCGTGTTAAAATAAGTGGCATTGTCAGCAAGAATGCGGCGCATTTTCCCTTGATTTCGTATAAAATTGTCAATACAACGGATTGCTGTATCAGTGTTGTAATATCTGGTGGGAAAGAGTCTTACGTATTTGGTGAAAACATCTACCATGACGAAAATGTTGCGGTAGCCATAATGTCCAGGTATGAGATTTCCAAGAAAGTCGACGGCGACGAGGTCGAGTTTGTTCTCAACAACGATGCTCTTGATGACATTCTGGCAGGTGCGGTTCTTTGATTTTCCCAGTTGACATTGAAGACATGTGCGGACGATGGATTTGGCAATGGTCTTGTCTCTTGTTGCGAAGAAAGCTTCTCGGAAGGTGAGCCAAAGTTTGTGACCTCCAATGTGTCCAAGAGATTGATGTAGCTCCTGCATTGCTTGACGTGCGAATGCTTCGGTGAGTACGACATTGAACTGGTCTCGTATCCTTTTCATTAGAATACCATCTCTGATGACAAAATCCTTGTACTCATCCTGGTGGACTAATGCCTCTCGTATTCGATCGAAACAATCATCTTGTTGCACCTCGTTGATCCTGACAAAGTCAAACAACCCCTCGGCTTCATACATGTTGTATGTGTTTACCTCAACATGGTTGAAATGGCTTTTCAGATTGTGCATACGAGACAAAGCATCAGCTGTTACATTCAAATCTCCTCTTATGTGTCTTATCTCAAAAACATATTCTGATAATAATAAAGACCAACGATAAATTCGGTTGTTTGAGAACCGAGTTGACATTAAAGATGTTAATGCAGCATGATCTGACTCAATTATGAATTTCTTGCCTAGTAAATAAAATCTTAACTTGTTTACTGCATGGACTACAGCTAGCATTTCTTTTTCTGACACAGTGTATTTTAACTCATAGCTTTTCAAAATTCTGGAGACAAAACAAATTGGTTCCTCTCCATTCCTGCCAATTTGAATCAAGACACCACTGATGGCTGTGTCACTGGCATCGACACGTAACAAAAATTCTTTACTTTCTTAACGTTTTCATCTACTCTTATGATCTCTGATCTAAAATCACTCCTTATCTCATCAATCTGTCTCTGTATCCCTTTTGTTACATTCATAATCTCATTAAACATCATCATCACATCTTTCATTCCTATACTTTCCTCAGAGTTTTCCGTCTCATTCTGCTCCAACGTCTCGATGTGGGACTCCCTCACATCCGTCAAAAGTGCTTGTGGAAGCTCCATCCGTTTGCTCTCCTTTTCCTCAGGAAATGAATCCTCCGAATACGTCTTGTCTAGCACGGTTGCCACAGATTCCTCGCTCGTGTACCTGGATTGCTCCCTCCAGGTTCCTTCTGGGACGAACAATTTGTCCTGTGCTTGGTTCTCTCCAGACATTTCGACGATTTTCAAAAATTTTTTCAAACACAACAGGTATTAGTTTCCCCCAAACAGTTGAAAAATTCACGAAACCTCGTGCAGGGAAAATTACAAAGTAAATCGTGGCCAAAAATGAATCAAAACAACAATGAATCGTGAGCCCCACGTTGGCAAAGCCAAATAATTATGCTGTGATAATTATGAAAATGTGAATTATTTAAAATTAAATTAATGCTTGTGACCAAATGTCTGAAATTAATTATTAAGTTGAGCGCCAACTCTAAAATAGAGTAAAAATTGCTTGAAGAGCATGGGATTCAAAATCCCAGTGGTCACCTTCTGAAGGTAAACCTTAAGAAACTGAAAGTGGGTGTAAATTGACCACGATGTGGGGAAACAAATTAAAACAACAAAATTTGAATTTTGAAATTAATTAGAACTTTAATAAATAAAAAAAACAAATAGGAAGAAATTTAAAACCTTAGATTAATTAAAATCCAGGCTTAAAAGAAAACTCCCTATATTTAACGTGAAAATAACAAGATTAAGAAAATTTAGAAATATAAAATTTTTATACACCACGTGTAAATCGCAAAATGGCGTTCTCAGGTGAACGTCTTTAACTTTAAATACTTAAAACTGCTCAAATGTAGTCAGCAATTACAAAGCAAGGTAAAAATACCTTCAAAACAGTGAACTACAATCAAATCTAATTGAAAAGGAAAAAGAATGAATCAAAAATTTAATTAAATATCAAATAAAAAAAAAATGAACTCTCAAAAAGTAAAATTAAATCAGCTATAACAAACTATTTGGAATTCCAAATATTATACAAGGAAAATTAACTGAATTGAGTGTAAGATGCCTCTACTAAGGTTAGATTTGTAAAAATCAAATGACACGCGGACACAAAATGTCTTCAACCGACATAAATTTACAGCGCTCAGGAAAATGATCTTACCTTCGCAGAGTCTAATTGTACACTACCTTCTCTCTCCCTCAACCGAGCAAACGCCGGCCCGAGAGAAGCGCACGCAAACAGCGATCTTACACGGTAAAATGACTTAAACTAAGGAAACAAACATGAAAAACAAAAAAACTGAGCTTAATGAAAATTACATTGCTGTAAAACAAAACTAAAAATGATATTAATAAGAATTTTTCAACATGTTTCAAAGTAACTTAATACTAACTTAACTTTTACGAAAAATTTAGTGTCTTATAAAAATCCTCCCGAAACAGCTGACTTGGACGAAGGGGTCAACGCACTCACGCATAGTTTTTCATCCCCTTTTTCCACAGCAGTATGTATGTTTTCGTGCTATAATCTGTGTTACAAAAATTTTATAATTTTTGTTGTAATAATGACCTTTAACTTTGAAATCCTAGCATCACGCGTGTACATTTTGCGGATAATTTACATCGTTGTAGTTATGATGTTTTCGTCGAATTATTAATGTGCTCTTCGATGTACTAACAAGGTATTATTAAAAATCGATAGCACTCTGCTGTTCCGGAGATTTAGCACTCTATTTGAGAGATCGCTGATATGATGCAGGAAAAGGACGGAATGCGGTATCGTTTCCATTGTACACAAACTTCGAATATTAATCTTGAACCTGCGGATATTGCAGTTTGATAAACATAAATCTAGGGAAACCCGAATATTCCCAGGAGCATGGTAAATTTCTGGATTATTTTTCCAGATGAAATTTGCCGATATACACAGAATATGATTTACGTATATGCACAAGTAATTTTAGAATAAATGGAGTAATTAATAGAGTAAAATTTACAGAGTTTAGTGTAAACTTTAATTTCAAGCGTGTCGTGTTACAAGAGCACATTTTACTAGAAACAATATACAACTTATTGTGCGAAATTGACACGTGTCGAATTTTGTACAATGTAGGTATATGTATACTAGAGAATTTCACTCAATTTGTTTTGCCCTTTTCTTTTGTATGCAGCAAACCTGGTTATCCTTTTTGTTTTTAGTCTATGCAGTTACGTAATAAGGATGTACGGTCTTCACGATCAACATCGAACAAAGATACTACAGCCATAATCCCTGCAAAGTCAACGGTTATACCAGGCATGTGCGTCTCCCGCTCATTCTTCTTACTGTAGTAGGTATTCCCCTACATTCAGTCATTCGTCATAGCCACTCATAGCTCACAACGAATACTGGCGCGAGCGCAGCGGTTGCTTTGCTATTCAATCTACACGCAGAAATGTGTTAATTTTTAGTGACCGTGAAGCGTAGTGTATTTTTATTATGAAAATGAATAAATTGCAATATGTATTGCTTTGGACACACGTACTTATAAACTCAAAAGGTGTAATGAAAGTGTAAAACAGTAATTTATAGGATCTATTAGGTACTTAAAAATAGTCTTTGCTCATGACAAGAGAATTAAAGTAATTCTAATGAACGAAGAACAAAACCCTCATAAAGAAATAATAAATTTAACGAAGGAAAAATAAAACTTAATTCGGAGTAAATAATTTTAAAAAATGAAAACTTAAAAGTAACTCTTAATAATAAATTAAATAAACTTTAACACCAGCTCGGTTACTATTCAATTCGTAATAGTAATAAATGAAGAAATATAAAATTAGGGTTTGTTCTTGACAGGGAAATCAAAGAATTCTAATGAATTTAGGGCAAAACCTTCAAAAAGAAATAGTAAATTTAATGAAAGACAAATAACAATTAATTCTGGGTAAATAAATTTAAAAAATAGAAAGCTAAAATAAGCCTTAATAATAAGATGAAAGAAACGTTAATTTTTTAAAAATCATTGAATCTTCAAACAAAAGGTTCAAATATGCCCCCATCCGTGGCTAAACAATATCCTAATGTGTTGTAGAAATTCATTCTAACATTCTCCAACATTTCTGAGCTAATGTTGTTTGACGTTTGAAAAATTTTATTGCGCCACTACTCTACATTAACTGATCTAAAGTCTTCATTGCCATAAATTATATCTTTTAAATAACCCCAGTAAAAGAAATCGAGTGGAGATAAATCTGGTGAACGTGGCGGCCATTTGATATTTTCAGAATGAGTTCTGATCCACCGGTTAGGAAACTGTTCACTTAAATAGTTTCGGACAGACAATGTATTATGTGCAGGGCAACCATCTTGCTGAAAGTAGATGTTTTGCATATTTATGTCGGGAAGTTGCTGTACAGTAGGTAGAATGTCGGTGTTCAGTAATTCTAAATATGCATTTGCGTTCAAATTGCCATTGATAAAAAAAGGCCCAATAATATGGTTGTTTAACAAACCTGCCCAAACATTTACTTTTTGCTGTTGCTGACTAGATGAGCTTAAATATCTGTACTCGTTTTGCTTGGCCCAGTATGTTGTCACAGATAAATTGTGACTTCTAACCAAAGGAAAAGAAGATTAATCGGTAAAGATAATATTGTTTACCAAATTAGCATCTCGGTTAATTAAATCACTTAACTTTTCACAAAATACCATACGCTTAAATGCGTCGCCTTGAAATAATTGTTGGTGTTTATAATATTTAAAATTGTGATACCCATTTGCTTTGAGTATTCGCTGAACGGAAGAATGGGATATGTCTAAACCCTTTGAAAAGAATTGCCAGCGTGATACCACCGCATCATTTCAGCTTTCTCCTCCACAGTATAACGCGGCATTTTGCGCAAAAATATGTATTTAAAACTTAGACAACCAACTTACTTGAACTGACTAATAATACTGATCACTGATCAGTCTGCACGTGCTATTATCGTACTACAGCGCCACACCTCGCTGTTAGTTAGCGTGGGAGACGGTGAGAGTATATGTACTTCTCCGCCGTTTACTTTGCAGAGATTGAGGCTGTATATTGATTTACCTCAGAATTTAATCAAAAAGATGAATGCTTTTAGATTCACGTAAAGTTGCTCATTAGATAGTATTTCAATAGTCCTTTGTCTTTGTTAATGAAATAAAGAATATTATCTTGCCATCTGATTTCGTTTTGATATAATTATACGCAGTTGCATTATTCACTAATATTCCTCTTTAATTGGTCATCGACATCCTCCAGGAATAGTAGAATTTAGTATCTAAACATACTTTCATCGCCAAAGATATGCTCATAAACATGGTTAAATTTCTTTTTGATTCGATGGTATTCTCACAAGATGTTATCTACAAACAAACTTTTGACACCCGGATTGTCTCTAGCTTAAGTCCCATTATAGCAAGGTTGGTTATGGACAATTCCTTAGATCCTTCTATTCCTCATTTGCTGTTTTTGTTGCCGTATATTTTCGTCTATTTTAATTATATCATTAGATACTTCTGTATCCGTTGAACAAATAGAATTTGTCAAACATACTTTTAACGTCTTTTATTCGTTAATACAGTATGAGACTAACTTTGCTGTTCTATTTATTGACACCATTTTTAAACTCATTTGTACTCAGAACACTTACTTATTTGAGTAAATAATGTCTTGATAAGTCTTGATCAGTTAAATCCATGAGAAACTTAAATTTTAAAAAACAATGTTTAATTTATAAAATAAACTTATTTTTTGTAGTAATAAAAATATATTTTTCTTTTACTTTTTTTTATTAAGAAACACTCATTATTACTAGTATAAAAAATATGGTACTTTCATTTAAAAAGAATGTTAAGTGTGATTACTAAGGAATGATTTTGTACAGAAGAGATTTCCAACCATTGCTACGGAGAGTCCTTTCTCCGATGAAGAAATTTTTCGATTTTTTCTTCCATCTTTAAAAATAAACAAGTTATTGCATGTTAATTTAAATTTGGGTCGCCCAGTATGTGCATATACAACTTATGTTATTTATAATAAAAGGGAAAACTATGGAATTTATTTAAAAATATTTACTTTTAAAAAGTGATTGCCGTTACTTCTATCTACCTTACATTCTTATAGAAATCCGTTTAAATGACATATATACGACAATTGCATTAATTCCACTTTGTTCTCTTACTCTTAAATCACTGTCTTGATAAATATACGTTAAAATATTGCGGTGTTGTCTGACAGATCTGCTTAGTGGGAAATTCGTCAGGCATGGGTACAAGTGGCCTTAGGTAGTATGTGTCGCAGTAAATCTTTTTAAGGGTTCCGTGCACGTTAGAAGGAGAAACCTGAAGCCAGACTCGAAATGTTAGGTATGCGGCTTTGGCTCGTGACATTTCACATGTTACATAAATCTCAAAAATATAACAACGTACCCTTTCTTTCGTTTTTTTTTTATCCTTTTTGGCGGGGATATTTTTCTATGGAGTGATGTGCTTGTATTTAAATGAGTATAATGACATTGGATTTTATATGATAGCAGATATGTTACACAATAAGAGTTGTTCTGTGATATATTACAGTGGAATATTTGCATAATATTTTTTTTTTCATATACATATTGCTGTGGAAAAAGGGGATGAAAAACTGTGCGTGAGTGCGTTGACCCCTTCGTCCAAGTCAGCTGTTTCAAGAAGATTTTTAAAAGACACAAAAATTTTTCGTAAAAGTTAAGTTAGTATTAAGTTACTTTGAAACATGTTGAAAAATTCTTATTAATATCATTTTTAGTTTTGTTTTACCGCAATGTAATTTTCATTTAGCTCAGTTTCTTGTTTTATATGTATGTTGGTTTCCTTGGTTTAAGTCACGTTACCGTGTAAGATCGCCGCTGTTGCGTGCGCTTCTCTTGGGCCGGCGATTGCTCGGTTGCGGGAGAGAGAAAGCAGTGTACAATTAGACTCTGCGAAGGTAAGATCATTTTCCTGAGCGCTGTAAATGTATGTCGTTTGAAGACATTTTGTTTCCGCGTGTCATTTGATTTTTACAAATCTAACCTTAGTAGAGGCATCTTACACTCAATTCAGTTAATTTTCTTTGTATAATATTTGGAATTCCAAATAGTTTGTTATAGCTGATTTAATTTTACTTTTTGAGAGTTCATTTTTTTTTTATTTGATATTTAATTAATTTTTGATTCATTCTTTTTCCTTTTCAATTAGATTTGATTGTAGTTCACTGTTTTGAAGGTATTTTTACCATGCTTTTTAATAGCTGATTACAATTGAGCAGTTTTAAGTATTTAAAGTTAAAGACGTTCACCTGAGAACGCCATTTTGCGATTTACACGTGGTGTATAAAAATTTTATATTTCTAAATTTTCTTAATCTTGTTATTTTCACGTTAAATATAGGGAGTTTTCTTTTAAGCCTGGATTTTAATTAATCTAAGGTTTTAAATTTCTTCCTATTTGTTTTTTTATTTATTAAAGTTCTAATTAATTTTAAAATTCAAATTTTGTTGTTTTAATTTGTTTCCCCACATCGTGGTCAATTTACACCCACTTTCAGTTTCTTAAGGTTTACCTTCAGAAGGTGACCACTGGGATTTTGAATCCCATGCTCTTCAAGAAATTTTTACTCTATTTTAGAGTTGGCGCTCAACTTAATAATTAATTTCAGACATTTGGTCACAAGCATTAATTTAATTTTAAATAATTCACATTTTCATAATTATCACAGCAATATGTATTAGTAAAATTATTCATATTAAATATAAATCGAAATATTATAAATTAAGTGGTTATTTTAGGACGTTTTACATATATTAACTGCATACATAAATTTCAAAATCAACAACTTGTTTTTCATTACCTATTTTACTTAGTTAATATATATATACCGGGTGTGCCATTTATCTGGCATCGGTGGATCGTGCCTTACTCAATCACTTAATCGAAAAATGTTTCGAGTAAAAGTTACTTGAGGTGAAGTGCTCTATAGCTTAAAATTATTTTAACATATACAAGGTGTTCGGTATTGTCGGTACGTTATGCAATTCCATTTTTTCAAATTGAACGTACTGTATATTATTGCATTTTTGAATTCCCCGACTCAAAAGAAGTCACAATTATCTAACATACTCTACGACAAAACTTAATACTTTTTGAGATATTCGCCCTTTTTGTAAAAATATATTATTCCCACGATGTTCTTAATAAATAAATAGCTCCCTTATTAACTGTTATTTTCTAATAATTTTTTGGCAGCAATCTAAGGCACCTTTAGATAATATAATAGATACAAAAGATTTACATTATATTATACAGGGTGTTTTTAAAATACATCTGAATTTCAAAAACTTTAAATGTACAAAACTCATTTTTTTCAAATGGAACACCCTGTATATTTTTATGTCGACGGATACAATTGAAAGGCATCTTTCGAAGATACATAGCATTGCCTATACCTAAACTTAATAGTTTTCGTAATAGAGCATCATTTACTACAGGAACAATAGAATAGGGGACCCAACAGATCTTTTTGGTTGCAGTGTGTTATCAATCTTACATCTACATAGATTAATAATGAAATAGTAAAGAAAAACTATAATAAAAAAACACGAACTGGAGCAAGTTAAAAATTATAAAATAAAGCAAAAGTAACCTTAAAGCCATTCTTCAATGTGACCACCTTCGTTACGATTTCACCCTTAAGAGTATTTCTGGTGTTATTCCTTGAAAAGCAGTTCTGATCCTATCTTTCATATCTTCAGGTGTTGTGGGTGTTCTCTCATAGACACTATTTTTAACATATCCCCAAAGAAAAAAATCTAAGGGTGTTAGATCAGGCGATCTTGGTGGCCATGCAATAGGCCCTCCTCTCCCAATCCATGTACCATTCCACATTTCATTTAAAAGTTCTCGAACTGCTAGGTGGTTATGGCTAGGGGCGCCATCGTGTTGGAACCACATACGTCTTCTAGTCAGCAGTGATACATCTTCTAATAAACCTGCTAACTCGTTTTGAAGGAAATGCCTGTATCTAACTCCATTCAGATGACCATTGAAGAAAAAAGGACCAATTACGTTTGTGCCGATGATACCGCCCCAAACATTCAACGACCATCTATTTTGGCGACGTGTTTCGAATACAATATGAGGATTCGAGTCTGCATAATAATGAAAATTGTGTCTATTTACATATCCATTGTTGTGAAAAATGGCTTCGTCAGTCCACAGTATATTATTGCATAAATCTGGGTCTTGGTCAATTAAATTTGAGATTCTTCTACAAAAGTCTATGCGTCTTTGATTATCAAGTGGCAATAACTCTTGGTGCAGTTGTATTTTATACGGATGGAATTTATGCTTTTTTAATATTCTTCTTATCGAAGACACGCTGATATTTAAGTCGTTTGACATTCTTCGTAAACTGATATTTGGGTCTTCTATTACCGCTTGTAAAACTCGCATTTCATTTTCTTCAGTGGTAACAGTCTCCGTCCGCATATGTGACGCATATTTAATTGTTCCTTCACTTATAAATCTGGTTTTTAAGCGTTCGAAAGCTCTAATTGATGGATATCTGCGATGTGGATATTTTTGCTTATAAATTCTAGACGCTAACAAACAGTTTCGCTCACTCTCACCAAGAATGAATGCCATATCGACTAATTCTTCATTAGAATAGTTCATATTTAAATAAATTACGCAACAATCCGTAACACAAACAATTAACAACAAAAACGATTAACAATTATTAAAAAATCAGAACAGAATATTGAAATAAAGATTAGGAATAATTTTACGATGATTTTGACAGTTACTCTCGTATGTACTTTTATTTTGTTTGTTGTCATAGGCAGAGCCTACTAAACAAATTTTTCTTAATGTTTCAATTCGTTATAAGGTTCCTGTAGTAAATGATGCTCTATTACGAAAACTATTAAGTTTAGGTATAGGCAATGCTATGTATCTTCGAAAGATGCCTTTCAATTGTATCCGTCGACATAAAAATATACAGGGTGTTCCATTTGAAAAAAATGAGTTTTGTACATTTAAAGTTTTTGAAATTCAGATGTATTTTAAAAACACCCTGTATAATATAATGTAAATCTTTTGTATCTATTATATTATCTAAAGGTGCCTTAGATTGCTGCCAAAAAATTATTAGAAAATAACAGTTAATAAGGGAGCTATTTATTTATTAAGAACATCGTGCGAATAATATATTTTTACAAAAAGGGCGAATATCTCAAAAAGTATTAAGTTTTGTCGTAGAGTATGTTAGATAATTGTGACTTCTTTTGAGTCGGGGAATTCAAAAATGCAATAATATACAGTACGTTCAATTTGAAAAAATGGAATTGCATAACGTACCGACAATACCGAACACCTTGTATATGTTAAAATAATTTTAAGCTATAGAGCACTTCACCTCAAGTAACTTTTACTCGAAACATTTTTCGATTAAGTGATTGAGTAAGGCACGATCCACCGATGCCAGATAAATGGCACACCCGGTATAATAATATATCTTAAAGAACAAAAAAGTCAATATTAAATTGGAGATGTTAATGCATTTCATCTTAAAATAATTTGGTTTTGTTTTTTTTTTCTGTCGCAAGAAAGGTTTTCGTTTCCAGCGATTGTGTAAATTGTAAATAAGTACGATATATGATATTATAAAGAACTTAACCTAAGAGAATAAGTTATCAATGGCTGATTAGCATTGTTGTCATGTTTGTGCTGTTTTAAATAGGAATAGTAAATCCATGCACACATAAAGCCTCGTACACACTACACGCGCAACATATAGTGCAACGTGTAATGTAACATGTAATGCAACGTGGACGGTTTTAATGTTATAGTGCAACATACGGCGCGCACTTCGTTTCCACAGATGTTCTACAGTGTTCGTCGAGTATCCCGTAGCACGGGTTAACAAATGCTACAATCTGGCGTCTGTAGCTTTGATATGAATGCAAGAATTGGTCAATGATACAAATCCATATGAATGGTGGCGAAGTAAATTATATCAAAAACGTATTAAGCGTATTGAGAAGTAGCAGTTGCGGATTGCGGTGATGATTAACAGGGTGGAGAAGTGGTGCAGCAGGAACAACGTGATAATAATAATAATATAAATTTATTGTAATACTAAAGAAGATATTACAAGACGTCAACAACAGTAAATTATCAAACTGACAGTAACATACTTTCAGTATAATAGAAAATTGCTAATATTATATGGTTCAATTTCACAAAGAAAATGAAACATCTTGTCCTAAAAGTAGTAAGTGACTCACTGAATCACTTTTAAGTCAGTTGGCAGAGCATTATAGAACTTGATGCAACTATAAGTAATATTTCGTTGGGTTAGAGACAATCTACAAAGAGGATAGCAATAGTCATGCCGGTTTCTTGTGGAGTACTCGTGTAACAATGTGTTATGAAAAAAGAGATCTTTGCTTCTAAAAAGAAAGAGTATGGATTGAAATATAAAGATATCATATACAGTGAGTCACTTATTTTGCTTGAAACTACCCTGGCATGACTGAGTGAGGTTCAATTTATAAATAATACGTAATATCTTTTTTTGAGTTAAAAATAGTCTGGGCATGTCACTGCAACCCCGTCCCCTCCCCTCCATAGCACAATTCCATAATTCAGATGAGGATGACAACAACCGAAGTACATTGTGCGAAGAGTGTGTGTGTCAACCAAGTCTCGCAATCGCCTTAATCCAAAACAGATACTATTTAATTTCTTTACTATGACATCAATATGTTGTGTCCATTTCAAGTGGTCATCTACAGTGAGACCTAGTAGACGCACTGCACTTTTACGAGCATAAGATGCGTTATCTATTACAAAATTCGAGGGGTAGTTCTGAGATTTGGTCTTAAATAAAATTACTTCTGTTTTACTCTGATTAAGATTTAAATTGTTTTCATTCAACCATTCTGTAAGACTCTGTATGTAATTCGAACTTGCATTTGTAATAGCTTTTAGTGTATCCTCTGCCACAAGAAAAGAGGCATCATCGGCATAGTTAACAGTCGACAGGCTGGAATCCACCATTCGGCATGTGACTTGGTTAAAATGCAAAATGAAAAAAAAAAACAGGTCCCAGAATACTACCCTGCGGGACACCCTTGGTTAGTGTTATATCTTTTGATCGAAAAGTATGATTGTTATTCCGAATTACTACGGTCTGTGTTCGATGAGTTATATAGGAGCGTATCCAAGACAAAGCCGTACTTACCTCTAATTCCATAGCTCTCCAACTTATATAATAACATACGATGATCTATGCTGTCAAAGGCCCTGGATAAATCGAGGAAAAACACAACATGTAATTTTCCTCTGCTCCAAACCCGACAACACCGCATATCTTGGGTCTCGCACGTCGATAGTGTCTGTGAAAAACTTAATTTAGCGCATTTTGCATTGTTAAGTCTGAAATCTGTTTTTGGTAAGTCCGAACTAATCTAAATGTACTATTCACTCGCCTATCCTCATATCTCTTATAATATTATGTGTTCGGGCAGGGGAAAAGACTGGTCACAAGTTTCTGTGCTTAAAAAGAAATTATTAAGACTTATATTTCGATGATCGCCGTGTCATCTCTTGTAGACAAGTGTTTATAAAAAATAATATAGTAATTGTACTAAGCGCATTAGTTTTTAAATGTGCGATGTTTGTTAGAAAAAAATTTGAGTGGCTTAAGCAGAATATGCACGATCACAATTATACCACTAGATATAATTCAGAATTAAGACCGCCAGCCCACAGGACCGTTTCTTTTTTGAAGAATCAGCTTACACGTGCATTACAATATATAACAAGTTAGCTGACAGTGTACAATCATTATCTAATAATAATTTATTCAAGAAAAGTATAAAAACTTTCCTAATCGAAAAGTGCTTGTATTCATTACATAACTTTTTATGAACTGCTTACTTTTTAATAGGCTGTTTGGTTTTTTTTTAGTGTTTGCTTGTCGTATATCTTTTGATCGATTGGACCAATAGATATTATTAAATATTATTATTATTATTATGTAGCAATACAAATTAAGCATTTTGACATTTTATTTCAAAATGGGCGTCTCTGGACTGATACTGTTCTTCCAAACAATCACATGATTTACATTTAATCTATTAGCTATTGTCCTTGTGCTGGTCGATGAGTCATTTTCAACAAGATCAAGTGCAGCCTCTTCATATACAGAGGGTTCAACGTAATCTGTTGGCATTCCCACTAACTGTTGGGTGAAAGAAAAAAAGAAACAGTCTCTGAGAAAACGACTACAAAACTTTGTTGGCTATCTGGTTGTTGAAGATTTGAGTATCTCCTCCGATAAGTTCTTGGAGCTTCCTGTGGATTACGCCTTGCCTCCCCTCGACCAAAAGCATGTCAAGAAGTTCATCGTTTTGATAATAATGCATATTTATGTACAAAATATGCAAAATGCGCATATAAACCTTGAAGTATTCAAATTTGTAAGATACTTACAATTAGAAAACACCTGCATTATCTTTGACGTACGAGTATTTTATTCGGCTTTCTATATTTGTCAAATTTAATAATAATATAATCTTTATTTCCAACTTCAGCGGACAAAAAATACAGAAATCAAACATATTCACCTATTATAAAGAAGTAATACTAAAGTGATGGAAATCTCAAGGCGAAGTTTGGCATCTGACAAGCGTCAGCGTCCACTCTTCCACTTAACCTTGGCGTCCTTAATAAATTCATAACAAAATACTGAAGTGCCTATAATTACCTAATCTAATTCCGTTAGTATGAGAGCAAAAAAGCAATATTTGCATACAAAATAAAAAATTAAAATATTTGGAGAATAATTGTAAGAAATATACACACTAACTAAAAGCAACAGCGTAGGGATCTAGTAGCTGTCTATCCCAAATCAAACCACGCAATAACTCTTTAAACGTAGGCAGAGGCTTGGCCCTGATGCTGGCAGGTATAGCATTATATATTTTATATACGGAAAAAGAAAAAGAGCGCCGAAAGAGAGCAGTTTTATGCAGCGGTGGTGTAATCGTGCCCTTAAATCTTACGTTTAAGTTATGAACGTCAGTACGAAAGCTTATTTTCTGATATAAATATGGTGGAGTTTTACAAGTAATTAGTACATGATACATGCAAGAAGCTTTTAGAAACACGCGATTACGCATATTCAACCAACGGCATTCTTCAAAAGTGTGGGATATATGATCGTATTTTCTAATATTAAAGATAAATCTGATGCACGAATTCTGGATTCGCTGAATCCTATTCTGTGTACCAACATCAAGACAAGGCCCATATAAAGTGGAGCAGTACATAAAGTGAGATAACACCAGCGAATCACACAGAAGACGTTTCAAATCTCGGCCTAAATATTTCCGGTGAGAATAGAGCATTCTTAGATTACAATAGGCTCGCTGTACATACTTAGATATTTGTTGTCGGAATCTAAACGTATTATCAATGATTAGACCCAGGCTAGTAGCTTCCGTGACAACTGGTAAGGGATTATCATCAATATGTAAACGCAGTATTTTTTTAAGATTCTCACACGACCGTTTATTACCAAGTACCAACACTGCAGACTTAGACGAGTTAAGAGAGAGTGAATGCCGAGAGCATGCAGACGAGATGGTATCCAAATCACTCTGGACAGCGTCCAGTGCAAGTAAGCTTGAGTTATCTGAAAAAGAATGATATACTTGCGTATCATCCGCATACATGTGTATCGAACACGTAGAAATATTAGAAAAAGGATTGCATGTATATATAGAGAACAGCAAGGGCCCTAAAATAGAACCCTGCGGCACTCCAGACAACAACGAGGCACTCGAAGAAATATTGTTATAGACTTTTACGCATTGAGATCTGTTGACTAAAAATGAGCCCAGAAGCGATATAGACTCACTAGACAAACCAATAAAATGAAGAATCGATAATAGAAGATAATGATTGACAGTGTCAAATGCTTTAGATAGATCTAGAAGCACCAAAACAGAAACATCACCCCCATCTGCAGCTCTCAAGATATCATCAGTGACTTTTAATAATGCTGATTCGCAACTGTATCCTGGACGAAATCCGGATTGATAAGACGGTAAGATACTATATTCAGTAACATGACGAAGCAGTTGCCCATGAATCACCCTCTCAAAAACCTTGGAGAGAACTGGGAGCAAGCTAATAGGCCTCAAATCAGAACAAGTCTGCGGGTCTCGCCTCTTCGGCAAAGGAATCACTAATGCCCGCCTCCAAACAGCAGGAAACACACTATCTAAGATACATGAATTAATAATATGAACAATAAATCTCAGAATATAGGGACAGCATAGTTTAATCATATCAACTGTCAAATTATCACACCCAGAAGAAGAGGATGACATGCCGGATATAATTTTAGCTACCTCCACCTCACTAGTCAATTGAAATTTAAAATCAGTAGTTATATCATCTTTTGTGTGTGTTTTATAATAACTTAGTAAGTCAGCATCAACATCGGTTAACTTACGACTAATAGTAGAATTAATAAAATGATTATTAAGTAATTGTGGATCCCGCAAGTGTAGAGGGAGCCCATCACGCGCTCTCTGCAACACATTCAGCGATCTCAGTTCTCTCCAAACATGCCGAGAATCACCAGACTTTGCAAGGCGACTATAAAAAGCTCTCTTCTCACGAGCAATTGCCGATTTGGTATAATTTCTTAATTCTTTATAATACCGCCAGTCGCCAGCCTGTTTTGTACGTTTGTATTTAGAATGCGCTCGGTCCCGAAGTGACATCATAATCTTAATAACATCCGTCAGCCACGGGCATTTAGGTCTACGAACAGAAATGGTTCTCAATGGCGCATGAGTATTAAACAGGTCAGAAATATTGTTAGTAAGAATATTTATCTTATCATTAATATCTTTTTGGTATATTATATCCTCAAAATTCCTACCCTTTAAGTCCTCCTCAAATGCATTTAGGCAAAAATTATTAAAACATCTGTAAGTTATTGTCTTAGGTGGCCGCGGCAATGAAACAGCAATGGAACAATAGACCAACTCATGATCTGAGACCGCTACACTAGCAACTCCCGAATCATGCACAAACGCCAGGTCAGAAACAATTATTATATCAATTAAAGTAGCAGTATTCTCTGTGATACGAGTAGGGTCAACAATTATTTGGTGCAACCCAAAAGACTGAATAAATTCCGAGAGACACCTAGAAGACACATTCTCCGATTTTAAAAGATCAATATTTAAATCACCCAAACACACAAGACGTTCAACCGTCGGAAGAAATTCTGATACAGATAATTCCATTTCGTTCATAAAATTGTAATAAGCAAAATTAGGCGGCCTATACAACACTCCCACAACAATAGCATTAACCCCATGACCAATAGCAAGCCACAGTTGCTCAATAGCACCCGAACTATTCAGAATTTTATAACGTATACCATCCCTCAGGTAAACGCCAACACCACCGCCACGCGACCCCCGATCACGTCTCAAAAAACTATATCCATCAATATTAACAACGCTTGTATCAACATCAGGCCCCAGCCACGTTTCCGTTACCGCAAGTACATCGTACTGAGATAACGCAATGAGATCAACTACTTCAGTAAAATGAGCCACCAGAGATCGGACGTTAATCTGAGCAAGCAACATCAATTATATTAATGCAATGAACATCATAAAGTATGTCAACATAAGCAAACAGCTACCAAAACCCTAAATCAGAATACATAAGCAATTAACAAAAAGTATGTATGTAAAGTTATAACCAAAACATAATATATATATATTAATGAAATCAATAATCCATACTATAATAGAAACTAAATACACGCAGTGCGTTACAGTGTACTAAAAGCAACAACAAATGCAAAAAAGTAAAAAAAGCAAGCCACAGAAGAAATAAACTTGTTTTCTATATCGTTAAGAACAAAAATATTTCGATAAACGAAAAAGCAATAGTATCGACAGGAGGTAGTACCATATAGCTACTTACTAATATTTAACCGATTTAAGTCGTTGTAATTATTAATTCTATGCACATTGCCACTGACTTTCGTGAAGATGTGACAGCCACTGGTCCATGCAACTCCGCACTTACGCTGTACTTCTTGCATTAAATGGAGATTTCTCTTGGTTAGGTCTTCACGAATCACAATTTTAGATCCTTTTAATTTTCTTTTGTTTTGAAAAACCATCTGTTTTACATTGCGATTGACAAATTTGACGATGATTGGCCGAGTACCATTCTCAGATTTCCCAAGACGATGACTACAATCAATAGACGAGGGCGGTATGTCAACTCCAATTTTATTTTTACAAATCTCAATCAACTTGCTGTCAGTGTCTTCATCTTTAGTTTCCGGGATACCATAAACTCTTAAGTTATTAGAACGCGAGTACTGTTCGTAGGATTCGATTTTTGCGTTTGCCTTTTCGAGTTCACTTTCCAATCGCTTCACCTTTTCTTCGTACACGTTGAGGATTTCAGTGATTTTATCAGCAACTAAACCACCAATCTTATTAATAAGAGCGTCAGATTGCAACACTCTTTCGACAACCTTAGCTACCGTTGTGTCCTCGCGTAAGATTCTTTCCGGCATTATTAGTGACTTTTAATAAAAATAACGACTAGCAAAAATAACAACAATTGTAGCTGGATACTAACACGCACGTCTACTCTGCAGCGGAGCACATAACGGAATGATCTTATTTTGTTCCATTGTTCCATGACAGGAAACTACTTTGTTTGGGTATATCATTCATTTTTAAGGTACAATTTGTACGTACGTTAAGGATTTCGTAAAAATTTAATTTTCAAAAATCGATGAAGTGATTATTAAAAAATTTTGTTTCAAAATTTCGTATACTCCTAAGTTAACCTAATTGGAGTCATTTAGGGGCTTCTATTGCATAGCATGTAACAAATTTTAGAAGGGAGGTAAGACCGATTAGGCGTTGGAGTACAAATAGCAGAAAATTCTTTGTACTCCATTTATGTACAGGCTTGGCGGTAGGTACTACCAGAATAGTTTATCGCACAAATAGTCTGCATGCAAACCAGCTTTACTTGTACGGGATTACAAGCTTGACGGTGTAGGTAATATTGTTGCACCTGAATAAAGGCGAAAATTCGATTCACGCCAGTCACGTGAAATACTCATCTGTGGAGTATATCGTGCATGTTTCACGAAGAAGGAGAAGCAAGGAACACGTGAAATCCGCTGCCGGCAGTGTTTCTCATTTAAGCGGTTTATTTGCAATTAAATGACTGCAACTCGCTAGTGGTGGGATGAACGCGGTTAATATTAGAGAGAGCGAATTATGTATAATTTATATATCTGAACGAAAATAAGCGGAAAATTAGGATATCAGCTGCAAGCAAATTCGGTTATCCCTAAATTCAACATTGCGGTCAGAAATAATAGCATTTCAACTGTAAATTATTGTGACATTCACAAACAAAATTTAGGAAAATGAGCTTGGTCGAGTGTCTTGAACACTACCTTTGTACAAAAAAAAAAAAAAACTCAGCGGAAGATCGTCTTCGGTATCATATTCATCTTCAATAACTATTCCCAATAATTTTCCACAATTTCTGTTATTTTCTAAAGTATATTCGTCATCCTGCTCATATTCCTCAGTCACTGATTCTTCATCGGATGGAAGAGTTTCATATTCAGCGAAGAATTCATCAACAGTCATGTCTATCGACCTAGGCCCGTTTTCTTTGAATCATTTTTTATCCACAATTACAAAATAATGCTGAAATATTAAAATTAATTTCAATAAATTTCAATGGCTTTGTATTTTAATTTTCATGGTGGTAAAAATAACATACCACTCAAACATTTAAATAAAAAAGCAAGGAAAATTAACTTATAATGTAAATTCAATGTAAAGTACTTACCAAAGTTGTTGTGGGTTACTATGTTGACACGAAATTATTTTCACTTTCATTTCACTCAAACAGATCGTCATTGAATGAACCACAAAAACGTATTGCATAATACATTTCGCAGTCAAAGCCATAATACAATTCCGACAAGTGCAAACATGTATAAACTTGGGAAACACTATTAGCAATATTTTAAAGCAAGTGGTACGTTTTTTGAGTGCTTATACAGCATAGGAGAAATATTTTTTAAATGGTACAATTTAAATACCATCGTGCAGATTAAGATTCAGTAAATGTGGTACCTTTTTTGTACCATAAAACCTTTTTTTTTGTCAGGGGGAAACCCTTTATGGACACCAGACCAAGATGTCATAGGCCGGTAGTGTGGGACTCGCCAGGCTTGGCATACCCACTAAAAACCCCTCATATCTCTCTCCCTCTATGTTGCTGGGACTGCTTTTTGGCATTACTTCAGCAGCACAGGTGTCACTAGCCTCTACTTCCTGTCTTTCGACTCTTTTGCCATTATATCTGTAATATAGCCGCTAATCTGTCTCCAGTTGTACTCATTTTCTACCATAAGTTCTATTAGGCTCTCTCTGCTAACATCCTGCCCTAGGTCTTCTGCCAGCTTCTCTCTACGTGCCGCCCACCTGGCACATTCAAAAATTACGTGATGTGGAGTGTCCTCGGCACCACAGTCTCGGCATGCGTCTTCGTCCGCCAGTTTGAATCTCTTAAGGTAGCTTTTAAAGTTACCATGACCCGAGAGAAATTGAGTGAGGTGATAGTTCACATTTCTAAACCGGCAATTACGCCAGGGTCGAAGGTCCCGAATCAATGATTTGGTCCATCCCCCTGTAGCATCCCAGGCCTCCCACTATCGTTTACTTCCATTAAATTGGAGCAAAATGTTATAATTCTTGAATTAAATCACTTTTCATATCTTTTTAAGAATAGTAATACTTACCTTAAAATCATAACGCCTTATACAAGGATAAATATTTATTTCTATCAAATAAAAAGTATCTATTATTTATGTGAAATAAATGCTTGGTTTGAAAAAGTTTTTTTGACAACAAATAGTTTTAAAGGTGCCTTATTTGCAAATAAGGAGGAATTTTTAAAAATGATAAAATATGGGGTATAATATTTTCAGAAGTTCCGTCTTATTTGCAAATACACGGCACCATTTATGAAATAAATGCAGCACCTTCAGTTTTATCCTTCTAGTAGGTACTTATTTTGGTATATCGACTATGGCCCTATAAAGTGTTACGCGAGCAGATCAGCAATTTCATCATATCTAACGATATATAATAACAGTTATGGGTGTAGATATACACAACTAGGTAATTGTAAATATGTATTTTTTTATGAATTTTGCAATTTTATAGCTGGAGCACTAAAGAATTCATTTCCAAACTTTCTTGAATTTAAACAACCGCAATTTCATTAAACTGTTATTAAACTCTAAGATATAGCATAATATTGTTTTGTCAAAACTGAAAAGAAACCAATGTTTGGAGTGTACATATATCGCAAAAGTTACTAAAGCCAAGCTATATGATATAGTGTAGATGTAACATTATTTTTTTTTAAAGGAACGTCCAATTTAAAAATGCAATTTTGTCAATGTTACAAATCAAAAACGTACACTTCGCATAATCGAAATATTTAGTTAGTTTCTTTTTTTCCTAAAACGAGAAATAAAGATGTAGTCGAAGATCCAACTTTCGTTGAAACACCTCAACATTCATTTATTTATCTTACTTGCCATCCAGCGAAAATGGCTTCAGTGGTTACCTTGTAACAATGGCGTATATCAACCTGACCCGGCGCCGGCGGTACAAATGTGGCTTGGATTCATACATAATACAACTGTATATATAAACCAACTATCGGGATGGATGCCAGCGAGTAGATGTAAAGTTCGTCTCTTTTTTCTTTGGCGATTCCATTTTATGTTTATAGCATCTCTGCATTGCAATTTTTAGTAGATGCATCATTTGCAAAGTGAAAATATCTCATTTCAAACTTTGTGTAAGTACATAAATCGTCTCTAGATAAAAAAATTGCATTTACATTATGAATGTAGATATACCCCTAGGATACGGTGCGCACCCTTCACATCCTAACATACAGGGTATTCAAAACTGAGAGACAAAGGGGCAGTATTTTGGAGAGCAGAATCCTTCATAATCAAATTCAAGGTCCTCGTTACAATATAGGTACTTTATTTTCAATGTAGGTGAATTAGATTACTTGTAAGGAAAATAGAACAAAGAGTGACTGCAAAAAGGACGGGTTTTTCTCCTCTTTTGCGGCCCTTGATTTCGGGATCGATTCATATGTGAATCAACTCCTTATGATAAGATATTAATAGAAAAAAGTTTCAACGTGAGGTGACATTTAGTTTTATAGACATGAGAGTTGAAAGTTATACTATATATGGGCGTTTCATTTAACTTGAGGCTGGCTAACATCTTGGGATATAAGCATCCATATAAACATTTGAAAGAAATGTCTCAAAAAGATCCTGAATATTTTCAACAAGTATATTATATTGTACCGATGCATTCTCTCCCTCCACCCTGTTAAATAATAAAATATAAAACAAAACGCAAAATCAAGTATTCGAACAGTTTCCCGTAAGAGAAGTAGCGCGCGACTTCATATCGATTCGACTACTTTTCTTCCGACTTTCTTTACAAATTAGGACTTGCTTAGGTTTTTGGTTTTAATAATAATAATAATAATAAACATATTTATTAGCAATATGCATACGTATACATATTGCTATGAAACTTGTAGATAATTCTTTATAATTTTTATTAAATTTTTAAATTAATTCCACACTGTTTTATTCTCCTTTCATACAGTCGGCGTCATCTATTAAATTCTCATTTACTCCACAGATATGCTACGCCCTTTGTGTAAGAGGGCACAACACTACACAGGTACACTAAATTTACCCCTCAACAGTGTTTTGGGTACACCGCAAACCTATCTTCAGTCAACCTCGAGACGTGAAGAGGTCATGTCTCACCACTGAACCATCGATTATTATCTTTATATACCTGATATACACTTAAATATCTTTACTGTGACTGTACTAGTTATTCGTTAGTGATGTATTTATACTACAGAGAATAAATAAGTTATTATAATGAAATTTATTTATTTTATTTCGAGTTAAATAAATATGATGAATAAAGAAATGAATCTTCTAATGATTCCCTCAGGGTAAGTAAGTTCTTTACTATTGTAGTTATACAAAAATAAGATTTCTAGAATCTTAATCCAAACTAATAGCTCATATATATCGTTTTAATATCATATATAGAATTCAAATCTCCCGCTAAATTCCCGTCATAAAATCAAGTATCATCAAATAATGCCAACTTAAACCGCTCGTGAGATTAACCCACAGAATCAAAGAATAAGCTTACACACAAAAAATCCACTAGATTCACTGTTATCAAACGGTAATATAACCTAACATTCCCTTTACGCTTTTGACGCCAGTTATAGATTCAAAAGATGATAAAATCTCTTACTTCAAGTACGAAAAACTGCTCTAATATACTCCAAATACTAATTCCAACTCCACAACAATCATTTCCCAATTAGTGTTCCAACGATCTCAGAGCAAATAGGCTCGAACAAGACTCTTCAATAGGCCCCAGGATTAGAAATACGCCACCCCAAATCTCGAAATTACTGAATTTCCATCATCTTGGCACTACACACGCAATACTCTCATTCTTCCAAGTGAATTTGAAAAGTTAAGGACTGATATTGTGATACAAATTTAAAATTTCTAGATAATTATTCGAAATGCAACTACACTCAGGAAAAACCGAAAAAGAAGTCACTCGCATTTGTTTTCAACAACTTGATATCTCCTAGGCAAAAAGGACCCCAGCAACGATGATAGATATCGTTTCCAACGATACGATAAAGCATAATAAACCCACGTCGAACAAACATCGAAGGAAACCTACTTCCTTAAAATCCATGGTAATCTGCCCTTTTTGAATTAGAAACGAAATAAGTAAGTTTTTTTATATTTTAACATATGTTTACAAAATAAATAAATAGTTCAAAATACATTTACATAAATAATTTTATAGTTGATATTTGATTCTGTAGGTTATGTTTAGCATGATATATCATAGCAATATATATACTCCAGCACAACATACATTTACCACTACGCTAAATAAATTAGCAGACAGAATGCCAGCCCAATACGAAGTCTGTGTGCTAGGAAAAAAAAAGAGGAGTTTACACTAAATAGCAAGTATATTGCCAAAAGGATCATCATCAGCTAATCCTATAGGAATCGCTGCTGTCCCTGATAACCCAACAAAAACAAAAAAAAAAACAAAAACAAAACATGCACTGAACATGGCAACCCACTGTAAAAAGATATGAACAAGTTGTAACTAAATTTCTAAATAATGCCGACCATTACTTGTTTAGGCTACGAGGATCAAAGGCGCAATAAAAGTGATAAGTTCTACTCTGTCAGTAGCATTCCAAATGCAATCATGATTGTTAATAATTTACGACCGACTTATAATACCAGAAAACGGAAATTAAATGAGATTGGAGTTATTCCTGGGAATAGCAAATTTTGTAAATCTTGTTACAACATATCTAAAAAACCTCAGGTGCAAAACTCTCCCAACTGCGTGCAAACCGACCCAAACTTACCTAATCTATGTTTCTACAGAGAAAGCTATAATTCTCATAAAATATGTACGTTTGGTTACAAAGATGCAGCAAACCTGTTTTCAATTCCAAAGACAAGTCGCAACGAATTGCTTACCAGCTACAAATTCTTGACTTTTAAAGATGCCCGGTTGTGTAGCAATCACATAGGTAGGTCAATTATTGGCCGTTAGTTAAATAGGTCGTGAAGCAAGTAAATGCTGAAGAGCAACAACTAGTCTGCGATCTAATGTTTGACTATTATCAAGAATTCAAGGACAAGAGAAAAGTTCTATTTGATCTTAACACGTTAGATTCCATTGATGATAGCACTTTTAAATCGTGGTTTGCCAATCATAAAGAACAATTTAGAAAGATCTGGTTAAGTGATTGGTAAAGTTAATCAGTTATTTAACTTATCCAAGTTTCTCAATGGGCAGAATACTCTCCTGATCAAGCACTGGAAGTTCGACAGCATATGCGACTTTTAGTATAGCAAAGACAGCATAAGCAGGTGTAGATTACAAATCAAATTCTTTTACCTGCGGGTTGAATGAACATTGTGCAACATCTGGTTGATTAAAAGTAAGTATAATCACAGAGCATTTATTTTTCAAGTTTTAATCTTTGATAAAGTTTAATTATCTGAACTTATATATATATAAAAAAAAAAATACAGAAACAAATACATTTAAGTTCGTGGTTTTACAATAAACTGTACTAATTGTAAGCATAGTTTATTGTAAAAGCATTTTGTGGACAATACTTACTGTTAGTTGAAAGTACTTAACTAACTAATTCAGCGGTATTTAGGTACCACGTTATTTTATATTCTTCTTCGGATAACTGTCTGTAATTATTAAATTCGTGACAGGACATCAAGTTATGAACTGGAATTAACTGCGAAACTGTCTACGGAAATTCTGTGCTACATGTTTACGTAATCCGATAATTCGAATCGCATCGAGAAACCGCTAGCTGCTGCTGTAATTTCCTCTCATTGATAACTAGCCAACGATATTCAGTTACAACTTCCACCTAATTACTAATCTCAATATAGCTAACGACATTGAAATGTTTAGAAAGGCTTTAAAGCTGCCAAAATATGGTCCTTTAACCCATGATGTATTATTTAAAAGAAGCGTTACATTTTTTTAAATAATACAGAGAGAAGAACATCGATTGAACTGTGCTGGTTCTAAGATTACTTCCAATTTTAATTTCTATTTTTCTATTTTTATCAAACAATCTTGCATCCATAGTGCAATATGCATTGTGGATACGTTTTTCTGTACATTATGATGAACTTAGCTTTTAAATTACATAATTCGTTATTTTTACAACGTTGTTTGCTTTTAGCTCTGTTATTGGTAAGCGAACGCTTCTTTTATACAATTAGCAAAGAGTATAACAATTCGCAAAATAATAAGTGAATCTAACAACGTTATTAAAGCCACTTGGAGAGTATTTAAGAGGAGACTCAACAGTATGTGCCATTTAAAAATTTTGAAATATACAACAGTTCAAATGAACTGGTATCGAACACGGATGATCTGAGTAGCATATTAATCGGTATGTTGGAAATTTAGCTAATGAGTTACAAAAACAGTTTACGGTAATCAAAGAACGCGCTTTCCTTCCACCAATGTCTGTTAACTCAATGTTTGTTACACCTGTCACAGAAAACGAGGTAGCCCAACTTTTCTTCCATTTATTCTTCCCAATATTTCTAAAATGAACAATAGTCATGCTACTGGAGTTGATGATATACCAATTCCAATTATCAAGTGTGTTTCCAATTTAATAAGTTTACCAATTCAAAATATTATTAATAGTTTTATTGAAATTGGTACCTTTCCAGATATTTCCAAAATTTAAAAAATCATACCATTATATAAAAAGGGTGGAGGACATCAAATTGCAAATTATAGGCCGATTGCTATTTTGCCAGCCTTATCAAAAATATTTGAAAATGCATCATCTGTTAATGAGTCATCTAGTTAAAAACAATTTAATGTCAAAAACTCAATATGGTTTTATAAAAAAAGATCTACTAGTACGGGATTGGTTGATGTAATGGATTACACTCTAAGTAACCTGAATGCCGATAGGGAGGTGGTTTGTATCGCATGTGACTTCTCGCGAGATTTTGACTTAGTTAATTATCATATATTATTAGACAAATTATTTGCTTGTGGTGTACGAGGCACCGCACTTGGTATTTTTAAATCTTACTTGTATCAGCGAAAACAATTTACTGAAATTAAACATAGAAACAATAATGGTAATGTGGAACGATATAGATCTGAAACAATGGAAACAATGGAAACAAGGAATCTGTGTTCCAGTTATCTGGAAGACAGATTCCTGATCGTTGGTCAAAACATCACCCACAGAGTGACATGCGGAGTTCCACAGGGCTCAGTCTTAAGCCCAACCCTGTGGAACATATATTATGATCAAGTGCTTGAAATCCCTATGCCAATGGGAGTGTAACTAGTGGCATATGTCGATGACTTGGGAGCCGTGGTGGCCGCCAGCACTCCAGAGCTCTTAAAAGCAGCAACCGAGACTTGCCTGTCCAGCGTGATAAAATGGTTGCAGGAGAAGCATCTGAAAATTGCGCCTCACAAAACGGAGGCGGTCCTATTAGTAGGGGGAAGAAAAACTAAAGAAGTGAATATTAGAGTTGGAGAGGGGTCAATCAAAAGTCAACAGAGTCTGAAATATCTGGGTGTCTATTTGGATAGGAACCTTATCATGGGAACCCACATCCGTAGAACGGCGGAGAGAGCTGGGAGGGCTCTTACGACACTCTGCCGCATTCTGCCAAACATTGGGGGAAAAACAACCGACGGACACTATGCACGGCGGCCCAGTCCATCATGCTATATGGGGGAACGTTCTGGAAAAGCACATCTACAGAAGACTGTTCGTGAGTATATTGCGTAAGACCACATCCACAGAGGCACTGCTCGTGTTGGCCAGAGTACCGCCAATCCAGCTTATAACCGAGCAGAGAATGCAGATCGAGAAGAAAGGTGCAGATTGTAGGCAGGGGACATACAACAGTATGATGAAAAAATGGCAACAGAGATGGGCAACGGGGAAGGAACAAGCTCAATGGACAAGAAGGCTAATAAAGAGCGTAGAGGCCTGGGTTGAGAGGAAACATGGGCAGTTGAACTACTATCTTACTCAGCTGCTGACTGAGCACGGGTGTTTTCGTGCATATCTACACCGCTTCAAGGTAAGCCCATCAGAGCAATGCGTGTACTGTCAACAGAGAGATACGGTCGAGCACACCTTTTTCTTCTGGCCGGGGTGGACGTTGCAGAGAAACCGCGCGGAGATTAGCCTGGGTGTATTATTAACGCCCGATCACTTAGTTAACGTCATCCTAAAAGACGAAAAGAGCTGTAGAATCGTTGAATTTATGGCAAAAACATTTTTAGCCGTAAAGAGAAGGACGAGCGAGCACGACAAGCACGCATAACACAATAGAGGAACGACTGGCAGTTCCGACCTAGGAAGACGATCGTTTGCAAAGAATAGTTTTTAGTCAGTAAAAATCTGACACTATCTGGAGATACGGGCGGTCCAGGTGTCTTTGGAAGGTTTCCCCTCTATATATATAAAAAAAGATCTGAAGCAATAGACAATTCTATTGGAGTCCCACAAGGATCAATCTTGGGTCCACTACTATTTCTTGTTTTTATAAACGACTTGCCGCATTACTTGTCTGGTAGTATTATGATGTACGCGGATCATACTGTAATCTTAATCTCTGCGGAAACTCGGTAGGAGTTGTTAGAAAAGGACCGTCTCGTATTGGATGAAATGATGGTGTGGTGTCGAGAAAATAAACTAATTCTGAACATTGAAAAAACCAAATTAATTCTTTTTGGGAAATACAGTTCGCAGCTTAACTTACATTTTATTTACATCATCGACATTATTATTATTATTATTATTATTATTTATATCTATCTATCTATTTATCTATCTATGTATGTAATGACGGTTAACAAAAGGTGACGAATAATATAAGACAGTAATAATGGCGCTTTACGCTAAACAGTGGTATAGATATTAACCTCATCTCTGAAAAATTTCAAGTCATGTTACAAAGAGTTACTTTTTAAGCGTAGTATTCTAGTACAGTAATCTGCATAAACCCATAAACTATACCTAAGTGCGACACATTTCTAATTTCATACAAGCGCCACACTTGGATCATTATTGCTGTGCTAGAGGTGCTGCTAAAGTTCATATTTGTAGGAATAGTACGTAGAAATATGTATATACATATGTTTATATTACTTTAATAAAGTTAAATTGTTTCAGTGCTTTACCACAATACAGTGAGCCTATACTCACTTAAAATTTAGTTATTTTGCGCGTACTACTCATGAAATAAAATTAGATTGAGACTATATAAGCAGAGTTCATTTGTTTTGGCAATGGATATTAATATTTTACCAATTGCGGGACTGCATTGATCCAACCGGAAGACTAACTCGTGATTTGGTTTAGTTCCAACCGAAAGTTTTATGTTGTCTGCAGATGCTATCGTTCAATAAAGTGTTTCATACAGCACGGTGTAGCTTATTGCTATTCTACACCGGCTATAATGCTTTTCAAATCATTAGCATACATATTCCTGTATTTTTAATGTCTATTCTGACCAAGTTATAGAGTTTGCACAGTATAAGTTAGAAAGGCATCTGAGCAATATGTTTTGGTGAAACATTCAGGTTACTATGCGTAAAATTCAATTAAATAAAATGTATGATTTAACAATACATACTACTATTATATGAAGAGTGAAAGATGAAAACAAAATCGTAAGTCAAAAAACATAATATCTAACTGGAATGTAAATAAAGTTTGAAATTATTGTAAAATATCACAAGTTATATGTTTTTGGTTTGCGTTGTAAATCTAAGAAAACGAAAGAAGGTGGTGTTAAAAAACATGGGAAGAAATGGAATGAGAATACTGCAATAAATAGTAAACAAAGCTATATCAACCAATTGGAAAACTAGCAAACGTAACTATGGAAAGATACAGAGGTATAATCATACTACTATATTGCGGGTCTCGTATAGAACTATTGGCACAAATATCCGCCGATGAAGGGGCACTTCTTTGTCTTACTTCGTTTTCTGACAGTTCCTATGTTTGACAGATTTGTTTAGTCAAAAGCCAGAATATAGGTTAGATTTATGGTGAGAATACACAAGTCACATATGTATGTAAACAATAAAGATTATTTAAAATACATCATTGAATATATTTTAACATGGTGCAGAATAATAATAGTTTGAATTCTTTGGAACAAATGTCATCAAAAGTTGGAAGAAGTTCTACCGGATATTTAAAGTGTTCCTAGAGGCTACTAGAACGGTAGACAAACCCAAACAAGAAGAAAATAGCAATGTTATTTTCATAGGGTATTAGTTGTTCCGACTGTGTTAAGGGTGTTTTTACAGCTCCAGATCAGCATCGAGTTGCATTTATGCGCCTCTGGTCCTGACTGTAACTTATCGATTTCTGTCTGATGTTTTTATCCAAAATCTCTCTAGCACACATCTCAATGGAATAGATTTCACCCTGAAAAATCGTTGTGTGTTGTCCAAGGTTGTAATATTTTCTAACTCTTGGATTCCTGCACCAACACTCTGCTGTGTTTTCGAACCGTTCGTAAACATGCAGGTGTTTGCCTGGGTCAGTGTTTTTTCGTTACATCTCCATTCCTCTCTGTTTAGAAAGAAGGTAGTGAAGCATGTATCGATCATTGGTCGAGTACGCATCATACCCGATGACATTCCCAGCATCCTGTTGGAAGTGACCGATTCCAGCAGCTTGTTAGCCACTGAGACATGAGTATTGTCCCATAGGCGGAATGTAGTTAATATGCAAGGGTGGTAGGTCCAGTGGAATTTCCAATGCAAATGACGGGGAAGAAGACGTTGCTCCCGTGATTGCTATATTTGCAATCCTTTGTATGAATGCAAGTTTTGCTGTGGCTCTGGCTTGCAGCGCATTCTACCACCATGCTTCTGCTCCATAGGTTATGGTTGGACGTACTACCATCACATAAAGCAAATGGATTAGCTTTGGGGATATCCCCCAAGATTTTCTACATATTCTTCGGCAGGTCCATAAAGGTAGCCTTGTCTTGTGAGTAATTTTTTCCACAAAATGGTGGAAACATGCAGTGCGGTTAAGATATGCGCTTAATAAAATAAAAGATTTGGTTTTGAATTAAACAGTCACCATTTTCTCATTTATTATTCATTACCTGAAAATTTGTAAGTAATAGTAGAGTTTTCATAGAATAGATATCTACCCCAGTTTAATATGAGTAAAAAGGAAATCTATGAATGCAACGCTCAGACAGATTTTATTATTAGTTCAGTTAGATTGGAAAGTCGTTTGCAGCACCAGCGAAATTTTTGCATTGTAATCAACCGTTGGTCGTGATTGCACGAGTAAGATATCTATTGATTATTGCAACTGAAAGCACTAACACCTAGATATCAATAAAAACAGAGCGAATCGTTTGCGTTTATTATTCCAGTGCTGGCTTACTGACAATTTAAAACTAAATTGATAAGATGCATTATCATTTTTGCCAATGTTGTATAAATTAGCAAAATGTTAACGAGAACATTTATTTTACAAATTTTATTGTTAAGTTAATTACATTCTTTTTCCAGTTGACTTCAATTGACGTTATAGCTTCGCTTTTTGGGATGTATATCCTTACATTTAGTCCTTATCTTTTACGTTGTTTTCTTTTTTTTTTTCTGATCTGCATATGCAAATATCCATTGATTTTCAGACTCGGTTCAGCGAATGAAAATATACCCAGCGTGAATTTTTGCCTATCGATGATAAAAATTTTCCTTTTGCTGTTATTAATCAACTGTGAGAATGCGTCGTCTAATCCGATCGATAGCTTTTTATGCGTTTGCTTTGACGACATACGAACGAGTACTGGGAATTTCTTTTGCTAAGGGACGCCTTAACGATCCTTTTTATCACGCGTGAAATTTAATATCACGATCCTTTGGGCGTAAACATTGACGCCTACGGTGATGAGAAATTAAAAAAAAATCTATCAATCATCTTTGGAAAGAAAAAGAGACATGATGGGATGAAGTCACAAAATATTTGAGATAATGTCAAGTGATACTGGATGTTGTGCTAATGCTCTTTAGGGAATTTTTAATGCAAATAGGTATACATAAATTAAATACAGGCGTTATAGCGATTTTACACAATTTATGTATTTTTATTTCAGTTGAAGAAATTGAAAATTTTTAATTTTAAAATGCCTCTTATATCTCACTTGCTATGGAATTTTTACGAAAAATCAAGTTAGTCTTTTTCTAGATGTAACAGTTTCGAGTTATGAGCCATACTTATGATTGTTTAAATAACTGAATGTTATTGTCTATTTCGATTGAGCATAATTTGGAGATTTTTTAAAAGTATATAGGTAGTTTTTTATATTTATTTTCACAAACAACTTAAAAATTTGATAATTTTTGTATTTTACTCTATTCGTAATAGTAATAACAACTAGATATTCGGGCGCGTTCACCCGGCCTATTAATTAGTCGTTCGATGACCGCTTACGCTCCAACTCAACAAAATGCAGAAAGTCTGCGCTGCACCTAGAACGCTCCATTTACGCCCCAACTCGGCAGGCCAGTCAAACCGCACCATTCTACGCTAACCCCCGTCTACACCTGTGACTGGTTTGGGATTGTCGGTACACCCTTTTTATTACTTTTTCTCAAATCTTGCCTCTCACTTGAAAAAAGACGCGACGGTTCGCGTCTCGCAGTGATTTATTTGGATAATTGGTTTGGGATCGTCGGTACGCCCTGTATATTCCTTTTTTCAAATTCTTGCCTCTCACTTGCAAAAAGACTCAACGCTTCGCGTCTCGCATTGGTTTATTTGTGTGATTGGTTTGGGATCGTCGGTACACCTTGTACATTATTCCTTTTTTTAAATTCTTGCCTCTCACTTGTAAAAAGACTAGACGCTTCGCGTCAGCTGAAAAATGAATCCGTAAACTATAAAAAGGTAAGAGTTAAAATAGGTGTTGGAAATGACTCCCGTTTTCGTGAATACAACGCTAGCATATTTTAGTCATTCCTCGAATCGCATTTAAATTGCTGATGGGCTTATTCTACAGTTTGATAGACCACAGCGATTGCCTCACGAACTGCTCCTATGGAGTCATGGCGTAACCTTCATGTTGCATGAAACCCCACAAGTAGAAAAATAATATGGAAGCGTCGGGAAATCGTGCGGGGCATCTCATAGGTCCGTTTGTACCTAGCCATCTCTGAGAAAAGTTATTGACCAGAAAGGCCCTTAACAAGCCACCATTGTAACGGAGGCCCCGTCTTGTTGGAAATAAATGGAATTGTAATGGGCCAATGGACAAATAACTCCCTCAAGAATTTCTAGCTACCAGTGTGCGCTAAGGCCACAATTGAAAAAAATTTATTTAACTATTTGCTGTCTATCATACAGAAGAGATGAAAGCAACTTGTACCTATTATATGCCGAAGTTTTAGCTTTTTCAGCTAATATCTATAATTATTGCGTAACTTCTTGATATAATCATTTGAAACAAGAAGGATATGAATTATTTATTTAGTTTATTCTGTGTCTATTCTTTGGATCTTCGCCGAAGACAATCTGGGGTACAATTTTTATTCCACTTACTTAATAACTGTCTCGATGCCCCTGATATGTTATCTCAAATTAATTTTAGGGTCCCCTGAGCTGCGACCTGACAGACTACTATATTTTACTCTCCCACCTTTGAGTAAACAATGTCAATTGTTTGCATAATTATTAAACGAAACTATATTGTTCAATGAACTAGCACCTTCATTCTAGTTTTGGTAGGAAAGCAAGCATTGACAGCCTCAGTTATGGTATTAAGAAACATATTGAAGTTTCCAATTCGAATTGATATTATTAATGAACGAATGTTAATATGAATAGGTTGATATGATGTAACTTGGCGTTCTGGGAGAAAATCAATTTCAGTATTAAATTCAAGCTGATAATTAATTGATTTAATTGATTTTCCAATTGCTCGATAGTGTTACTGCCGCGTCATATTTTGTTTAATTAAGTTTTCTTTATTTATCTTGTTTACTAGTATCGTCTCCGCAGACGGTACGCCCGTTCCCGCACAACTAACTCCCACCATCGTGATCGTTTGGGAAATCGTCGTAGAATATACATATAAACCGCGTGGTTGACAAAGCTACTGGCACGGCGCAGACTGTGCCGACTAACTGAGCTGTGAGTTAGGTGTCGGCAAAGTTCTTTAGCACGACGCAGTACCGTCTCTGATCGGTAAAGCCCTCTGGCACGACACAGCACCAACTTGCACTTTAAAACCAGTCGCGTATTTTTTACCTGGCCCGGTATATAAAACCGCTTCAATGTGCGGCAAAAAATTATTTTTACGATTGTAAGTACTTCTGCTTTTATCACTCACCTGTTTTTTTGTCGTTGTACAGCTCTCGTTGTCAGTTGCACCAATTTTATAGAAATAAATTCTCAATTAAAAACACGTTTTAACTCTTTTAATTGTTGATCAGAACCCTGGATAGCTCACCCTTTCACACCAACAGCTACCATTCTGGGGTAAATTATTATTGTAACGACAGAAAGCGCAACGACTGACCGATTCAGCGCGCGGTTTTTTGTTTGACAGCTGACTTGCACAACCAGCGCCGCAGACACGTAGTGGAACCGCACGTAAAAGTTTAGTATACAAGGATCGACGTAAAAGCAAAGGGGCTAAAAAGTAATCATTAGCAAACCGTTAAAAGTAAATTAAGATCAAAATTGAAGGTAAGTACATAGGTAAAGTGGTCGTTACAACGATATGTAGTAGTGGCTTATCGTTGTGGTTGGAGGACATTGAATTTCTATGTATGCATGCTGTTGACTTTGCAACGATTCTAAAAATCGTCTGTAAATCTTTATATTTCCATTGCGCATACGAACCGCGTTTGCGGTAAAAAGAAATCGAAAGAAGAAGCAGTTTTCATGAACACCTTGCTTGACAGGTATTATTATGGTTTTTATGATGGATGGGTGCGTAGCATAATTTTTTATAATGTCTTGAGAAGTTCCAGTGTCAAACTTAGCCTTCTTTAATCACCAATAGTACTAATCTAAACAAAGATAATAACTTTGTTAAAACAATGATTTGCAATCGATGAAAACGATCAAGCGCATGAACACTTTAAGATTACTAAATATCCACTGTTGACACTTCCCAATGATTGTTGAACAAACGTAATATGAAGAATTAAATCTATTATTTAGGTAGGTCATATTTTTTATTGTTGTTTACTTAGATTGTAAGTTACTTTAATTTAGTGTACATTTTTACTTTGATAGATGTCAAATAAAATCTTCCATCCTTATAAACGTATTTGTTTTGTTATGAAATATTTCTTCAATTATGGATATATTTCATATGACCGCTACCGAATTTTGTTTTCAAAAACTATCAATAAATGCAGACATTTTTGTTCAAATTCTTAGTTGAATTTGACTCCCTTGCGTTTCTTGTTTTAGAAAAAGAAGGTTCACACAAACATTCATATTGATGTTATCGGAAATCATATTTTTTTCTCTTTTCTCAATTTTAACAATATTTTGTAGCAGTTTTCGAAATGATACTGTTTGATGATGAAGAGTAAATAAAGTACAATGATATGTCACTATTTTTGTGATTTGATTACGTGTACATTATATAGTTATCTCAAATTGAATTTCGCGCAATCGTTAAATGCCTTCGCCATTAACATAGCTGCTTTCATAAATAGAAATGCCGCGCTTTCTTGAAGTGCATTCTCCTCACTCTATTTCTAAATGAGTGTATTTTAACGTATTTTCTTTTAAATAGGTAGCTATATAAATATGTAATGTATCTAGATATTGCCGTATTACGTTTATGTAAGCTTATTTCAAATATCCTACTGTATTGATATGTAGACAGACTAGAAACCTTTGGGTATGTTGGGTCACCTATGTATGTCGCAGCGGTTGCCATCAAAATGGCTGTTTCTTTATTTGCACCTATTGGAAGTATCTTTTGGAACCAAATAAGAAACCTTTTTTTAATTCTTTCCGTAACATTCGCTTATAAATGGAAATTTTAATTATTGTTTATACTTTTCTGAAGATCATTTTCTTAACATTTATAATAGAGACTGTGAAATTATATAATAATTTTAAGGGCTGCACTAATAAAGTTTTTCAAATAATTGTATTTATAAGCAATAGAACATTATAGTATCATTACTATCAAACCCTTTTGGTAAATTAGACTCACAAAATTAAAAAAAGTATTTCCACGAGAATGTCCTCGGAGTACAGAGGGTTGCTTTTGTTTTGTTTTTAGTAGGTATCTCCTATGTCCTAGAGAATATCAGCATTTACGAAAATTAAATCTTTACGCTTATTAAACATGGGTAAACAATTTCATACAGTGCCTATGACGAAATGGTTCACCCTGGGGCATTTTTACTGAAATTCTTAACGAGGGTGACGCAAAGCTACTGACTGATCACCTAATAATAACAACTGACATTTCTGTTTGTGGTCGGGTTGTTTATTAATGTTGTGTTTCCTCCACGTTAATTCTGCTCTTACTTTGTTTTCGCTATTTTTATTTAATCTGTGGGCGGAATTCTAAATAATACATAAATGAAAATACGTGTTGTTCAGTTGCTTCTAAATTTAATTTTAGCGTTTGAAGTTAAATTGTATATCCTATTACTTTTCACAATACGTGATTTATTTTATATTTCTAATTTTGCAGTCTACTAATCTAATCGTATTAATTCAGGGGGTATGCCAAGTACATTTCCTTATGTCACATATATCAAACTATGGCATCAAGCCAATTTAATAAAAGCCTGGTGGTTGGACTGGTTGGTGAAATTTACGTATATGTATAACATATTTATGTCTTAAATAACACAAAACGATTCCATTCTGAAATGGAAATTTAGGAACTTCAGAAAACGTGTTTATGAATAAGCACATCTGTGCTTAATAAAGCAAGAGACGAAAGTGAGTATATTAAAGCCCAGTATACGAAATTAAAGAGAGGCCTGGTGCCTGTGAGGATGAATAGAATGAATCGCTAAAGTAAATGAACCCTTTTAGACAACGACGCCTTAATGAAGCAATAGCGCGCAAAGTAGCAATTTACTCTTTAGCAAAGAGCCGCAATTAAGTCAGAGCCATGATCCAAATTATAAATGCTAAATAGCAACACATTTCTAGGGTATACGTTATGTACAGATAATTACTTTAATCAGAAATAAATGTGGATCTAAAGATGATCTATTTTATTTAATGGTCATTAATAGAACTCTAGAATGTCTTTCCATTATTTATACAGAAATATTTCTGTTAACAAATATTTCTCTTCCAGTGAACCAGCAAAATTGTCCGAAAATAGAAAAGTCTCTTAAACTATACTCTATAAAATATTAGATTGTGCGTTTGCGTTGTGTAAAAATTAAAAAAAAAAACAATCAGATTAAAAAATATTGAAAATGCATTTCATTTAAGATTCGGCACAAAATTCGTATCCAACTATTTCTAGTACTATAGTTTATTTTGAATAAGGATGCTGTCGCATGTTACAAGTCTTCCCGCTTATTGGCACTATCTTTAGCAGTGAGAAATAAGTCCATAAGGAACAGATATTTTTTACGTTTGAATTTCATTTCCAAGCGAAGAAACATATAATACAGAGACACCTGCAATAGCACGAAACTCCTTTTTCTTTTGATATCTTTGCATTCCTCGGTTCTAAGGTATAATTTGATCCAAAAGATTGTATCATTTTTTATAAAATGCTCCTGTGAGGCACTGTAAATTTACATATTGTTTAAAGCGGAATTTTTAAAATCCTCCCACATAAGTCAAAATGTAGCTTCAAACCAAACACAAATGATTCAACAGTGAACGATCAGACGTCAGCAAAAAGTTTTTAATTGATGTATATAGTTTTATATAAATATACAAACACTAGTGTCGGCCATAATTAGTTGCAAGTTAGTTCAATTACGTAATTTAACTACAAAATAACTAATTACCATTACATTATAATTAAAATTGTTTAATTACTATGTAACTGAAGGTGTTCGATTTTATTATAATTATAACTATGGAAGTATTTAGTTACTTTTTTTCCCAATATTTTGTAAATAATATTGCACTCAAATGTAAATAACTATTCGATTGGATGCTCAACGATTTTTTTTATTTATGTACCTACCTTAAAGCATTATTACTAAAATACATACACACATTTCCATTACTAATTTACTGCAATGGAAGACGTTTGTTTTTCCTCAAAACTTTCTTTCGCTACCTTCTCCCGCATAGGTTTATTGCTAATTCCTTAACTTCTTCATTGTTTTCAGAAACTAATTGTAAATTATACAAAAATAGTGAATGTAGCGTTTCACTTTTAATATGTTATAATAGCATTAATCCAAAAGATTTTTTATAAATATAATTGGTTTCTTTCCGATTAAAAATAGTAGAAAAAGCCATGATAAAATGAATTTATGTCTAGGAACGATCATAGTGTCCAGGAACGTCTCGCGCTGCATCTGCTTTACATAGGACAATGATTAAACATTGAAGCTATTCGTTGTTAAACTGATCCTTAGGATAGTCAGAATGGTTGATTCCCACCCTTATACCAGAAGCAGGAGCTTTATATGAGACCGGCCCCTGCTGAGTTTTCGGCCTCTTGGTCGTTTGCTCCGGGATCGATTCAGATCTTGGGCGCTTGCTTCCGCCTGCTGTATCGGTGTTGCCACCTTCAGCTCGACGGCGCTCTATCGCCCCAAGACTTGTTCAGGCAGTATCATAAGGTACTCCGCTTTTGAGGAGGCATTTCAACCGCTTTTGGGATGCGTATGGTAAACGCCTGCGTTTATTGTTTAATGTAATTAAACGAAAGTATTAATTGATTTTTAATACACAATTAGTATACAACTTTATGCGTTGTGAAAAATTACAGTTTTTAAACAAATTGCATTGATTATTCAATGCATTAAATATAACCTATGCTGTTTATATTGTGTTTAATAAAATACAAAAGAATGCAGTGCATAAACAGAACTTTATTAACCATTAAACTCCAAATTTATTTATTATTATACTATAGTAGTATAGGTACTACGCCCCTGTCGGAGCTTCGCCGCTTCATATGAAGCTTCCAGAATCCATTTTGGGAGGATTAGCCCCATCCTTGAGTTTTCACAGAGTGCACGCACTTTTCTCGATTTTTTTCACAACTTCCTTCCACTTTTTCCTGTTTCGCTGTTAGTTGTTTCCACCCCTTTACCCCCACTTTCTGAATGTCCTATGCTACCTCATCGCTTCATCCTGTCCTGGGTCGACCTTCGGCGCTTTTCACTCCCGGATTCTATTCCGTCACTGATCGCGCACACGCTTCCTGCCTCTTTCTGTATATATGGCCCAACCATCGAATCCTCTGCACCTTGATAACTTTAATGATATCCTCTACTGCTAGAGCTTCCAAGATTTCCGGGTTTGTTTTCCTTCTGTATTCTGTTTTCATTTACTTTTACTGGTCGCAATACTGCCCTCATTATTTTCCTTTCTTGCACTTGTAATGCCTTCTGATCCTTCTGTGTTATTACCATTACTTCTGACGCATATGTCATGGTGGGTATTATTACTGTTTTGTATACTTTTACTTTTGTCTTCAGTGATAGATGCTTGTTTTGCATAACTCTCTTATTCGCGTAACATGCTCTGCTCGCAGCTTGTATTTTCTCCCGTATTTCTTCTTCAGTCTCTCTCACATTCGTAACCGTCACTACTAAACATTTGATTTTCCCAACTACCTCAAAGGTGCTGCCTGCAATATTTTCCACTACCCCAGTCATCCTTTTTGCATGTTCATTTCTAGCCCTATTGTCTTACCCTCTGTTTCTATTTCTGTATATAATTCTTTCATTGTTTTTCTATTTCTAGCTATGATAACAAGGTCATCTGCATAAACTCTTATCTGACCACTTCTGTTTCTTATACTTCCTGTTCTGTTAATTTTACGGGTTACATACTGAAGCGCTAAGTTGAACAATGTTGCTGACAAACGGTCTCCTTGCCTCACCCCTCGGTTAGTTTAAAATTCCTCTGTTTCCCCCGCGCTAGTTCTTATCTTGACTTTTGTATCTTCTAAAGTCATTCTTATCAGTCTCACTAGTTTAGCTGGTACTTTCAGTTCAACAAGTGCATTTAATAGGCAGTTCCATAGTTTAATTGGTGCTAATATCCTAAATACAACCTGGAATTTAAATATTTCCCATATATTATTTTATTTTCCAACCATAATGCCCGATGTTAATTGTGAGTCACACCTTAACGTCAAGTTTTTTGCCTAACTTAATTTGACATTTCTTTGTTTCAGTGTTTGACAAATTCAACTATGGAGAGGTACACAATTGAGCAGCGCGTTAAGATTGTTGAAATGGGCGGTCAAATCAAAATGCATTTCGTGCACTTCGTGATTTTTTTGGTCAGCATAATCGACAAAATGTGTCCACAATCGGGAGAATTGTGCGCAAATTTCAGCAAACCGGGTCTGTAGGAAATGTGAAAACACCTGTGCATGCTCACCCAATTCGTTCTGCGGAAAACATTGCTGTTGTTCGCGATAGTGTGGCAGAAGAGTCGTCAACCTCGACTCGTCGTCGTGCCAAACAATTTAACATTTCACGAACATCACTGATGCGAATTTTGAATAAAGATTTGAATTTACACGCTTACAAGGTTCAATTGACTCAAGAGCTGAAGCCTACTGACCATTTCAAGCGTCGTCAATACGCCGAATGGTTGGTTGAACAGACAGAAGTGAATGGTGACTTTATAAAGAAAATCATCTTCAGCGACGAGGCACTCTTTCACCTCAGTGGATTCGTTAACAAGCAGAATTGCCGCATTTGGGCAAATGAGAATCCACGAGTGATTGTTGAAGAGCCGATGCATCCACAAAGAGTGACTGTTTGGTGCGGTTTATGGACTGGCGGCGTCATCTTCTTCGAAAATGAGGTCGGCCAAGCAGTTACCGTGAATGGTGTTCGCTATCGCGAGATGATAACGGACTTCTTGTGGCCAGAAATTGAGGATATGGACCTGGACAATATGCGGTTCCAAGAGGATGGTGCCACTTGCCACACAGCTAACGAAACAATGGCTCTTTTGCGCAAGAAATTCAATGGCCGTGTTATCTCATGTCGTGGCGATGTTAATTGCCCGCCACGATCATGTGATTTGACACCGTTGGACTTCTTTCTTTGGGAATATTTAAAAGAAAGAGTATACGTCAATAAGCCAAGCTCAATTCAAGAGCAAAGGATGAGATAATTCGGCCCATTAACGACATTGAATCTCAATCATGTCTCAGAGTCATTGAAAATATGGACCATCGGATCATTTTGTTTCACACATAATTGTCACAGATCCTTCTATCATAATAAAAAATATGAAGATAATTCTCTGAAAACAGTAATAAAGAAATCGAATGGGAGGCATTGGATTCGGATGATATTCAATACTTTCTTCCACGTGCAGTTGAAGCCCAGGTTCGGTGGCTTTCGAAAACATACATAATACTTATGTTTTGTTCGTGCGTTCTTCCGCACTTGTTAAGTGAGAAGTCATTTGAGAAAAATATTTTTGATTCTTAACACCATAGGTGCAGTAGTCTAGTATTCGAGAAATATTTTAAGAAAAGATGCCTCAACGACGGAATCAGCACAATTTTTTCTCAGAAATTTAGTGCAGTATCGAAATCATAGCCACTAGGTAAAATATTATTCGACGATTTGAAAGCATTAATAAATAAAACAAGTATTTGACAGAAAACTATTCCAGCAAATCGGTGTAGAATTTAATTCTACACCAAACAATGTAAAAACATACCGGGTGTTCTAGTCGAACATATTGAGTTTTACAACTTTAAAGTTTCTTTGATATATCTCCAATTTTTAGACAGCCTGCAAAATATGAAAGAAAAATTTTACTACGTTTTGATGAAACAATGTTAGTATGTTTTAAAATGCGGTTCCTCTAGCACATAAAAGAAATGAAAAATAATCAATTATGGACCACTGTGCAAATGTCAGAATTTTCACTAAAATCGTAATATAATAGAAACAGTTGAACATAGGTTTAGGAAACCCCAGTTTTAATGGTCATAGAATTTTATGCCGAATACAAAACCGTCATAATATATAGGGTGTTTCATTTAAAATAACAAAGTTCATGGCTACTTCCGGTTAACCGGAAGTGTAAAAATTTGGAAATATTTGAGAAAGAAAGTAAGTACCAAACTACTGCGAATCCCAAATTTTTAATGCTAACCAGTTTCGTGAATCCCGAGAACTTCTAACTAGTTACTTCCGTGAAAACTCTGTTTATGGTACTTTACTTGATATTCCCTTTGTTAATTTCATTCATTATATTCTCTGCAATATTTTATAATATAGAATATATTTGCACCTGAATATTTAAGAATAATTGTTTGTTGTTGCAGCAATAAAATTGAAGATAAAGGCAAGTCTTGTTACACCCAACAGTAGAAAATAAATTACTGAGAACTTCAATTAACGATAATTTTCCAGACAATCCATATTTAACAAGTTATAGGCATTTCGTGTTACTTTTTGCCAGTCTATATACCTTTCTTTTACAAATATTCATAAACATAATGCATTTCAATGATTTGAAATAAGCAATAAGTGTTTGCATATAGGTTGCAGACGCAGAAAATATTTATTGTAGAAAAAAGTGGAAATATCTTCAATAATGTATATAGCGGGTGTCCACACTTAAGTGTGCACTATTGATAACTTTGTTATCTTTGGAGGTACAGAATCGGTCAAATGGACAAAGTAGTAGTATTTTTTATGGCGCTAACAATTGTGAAAACAGAACAACAATTGAGCGTCGCGTTCTCTAGATATTCGTCCAAAATTATTTTTTTTAATGCAATAAATAATATATTTTTATGCAATTTAAAAGAAAATTCCAAACTGAACAAAAAAGTCTTAGTACACTATTATAAAAAAATATCAAATAAAATAGTTATTGAGAAATCTTTATCTTTGCAAACAAAACAAAGATATATCCATGGAAAATTAAAACGTCGTATTGTTTAGTAGCTGTCAAATTATTTATTTGTTGTTGTTAAAGTTACTGTGCGGCAAAAGTACTGTTTTTACAATTTTTTCAACCGTAACAATGGCATTTACTCATTTGGAAAAGTGTGATATGTTGGAGTTGTACTTGCTGTTTAACAAAAATTCAGATAGAGCGCTAGAACGTTACATTCAGCAATTTCCTGACCGTGATGTACCAGACCGTCGCTATTTTTTAAAACTTTATCGAAGATGAAGAAGCTACGAAACAATGTTTATAAAGAAGAGGAAAAAAATGATTTTATATTATCACCAGAGATAGAAATAAATGTGTTGGCATATTTTCAGGTACATCCAAATAATTCTGTAAGGGATTTGTCCAGAGAATCAGGTATTTCTCGTAGCACGATCCATAAAATTCTGAACAAATATAAATATGTTCCCTTTAAATATCAGCCTGTTCAAACTCTACTTTTGGGCGATTATCAAAGACGATTAACTTTTGCTCAATGGTTTATCAATGCTTTTGAAGGAAAACAACATTTTCGTCAGACACATTTTATGGAGTGATGAATCTAACTTTTCTAATCGCGGGATGTTCAATAAAAGAAATAATCATTACTGGAGTCGTGAAAACCCATTTGCTGTTTATCCTTGTAATCCCCAACACCGATTTAGTTTAAATGTTTGGTGTGGTATAATCGGATCCCGAATTGTTGGACCACTTTTCTATCGGGGTTCTTTAACAGGAGAAAGATATGTGGCATTATTGACAGAAATTTTAGAAAATTTTCTGGATGAATTAAATTTGGTAGACGGACAGATTATTTACTTAAACAAGATGAAGCGCCCGCACATAATCACCGTGACACAAGTGAGTTATTAGAAAGATTATTTGGAAATAGATGGATTGGCACAAATGGTCCTATTCAGTGGCCCGCGCGTTAGATTTCTTCTTGTGGGGAGCAGTAAAAAATCAAGTGTACAAACATAGATATACAACAGTGGATGAGCTTCAGGAAAGAATTTCCAACATCATTGACGACATCGACGGTAAGACAATTTTAGGAGCTACTCGTAATGTTCACAGAAGATTGATAAAATGTATTGATATGGAAGGAGGTGCCTTTGAACATTTAATTTGAGTAATTTTCTTGACTATTTTTGTATTTATTTTTATTTGTTTATTAAATTAAACGCTTTAATGAATGTGACGCTTTAATTTTCCATAGGTATATCAATTTCATGCCAACAAAGCAAAGATAAAGATTTCTCAGTAACTACTTTATTTGACAGTTTTTTATAATAGTGTACTAAGACTTTTTTGTTCAGTTTGGAATTTTCTTTTAAATTGCAAAAAAATATACAGGGCGTTCCATTAAAAAAAAATAATTTTGGACGAATATCTAGAGAACGCGACGCTCAATTGTTTTTCTGTTTTCACAATTGTGACCGCCATAAAAAATAGTACTATCTACTTTGTCCATTTGACCGATTCTGTACCTCCAAAGATAACAAAGTTATCAATAGTGCACGCTTAAGTGTGGACACCCAGTATATATTTATATATAATCCAATATCCGTTCCATCATATAATGGTGTAGGATTGACTATGCACTAGTTGCCCACAAATTTCTTCCATTCCTTTCTGTCTTTCGCCAATATCTTCGCTTTTTCTCATGTCATTCCCTTCCTCTTCGATATTCCTGCAATCACTCCATCCCACGTTCGTCTTGGCCTTCCTCTTTTCCTATATTCAATGATTCTCGCACCCCAAATTCTTTTTACTGGTCTTGTCTCTCCCATGCGCTGTACGTGTGTCCACCAACTGATTTGTCTATGTTTTATGAATTCTAGTGTTGGTATTATTTCAAGCTTTTTCGTTATATCTACATTTCTCACTATATCTAGTTTTGGAACTCCTTTGACACATCTTAGGTATCTCATTTCCACTGCCTGTATCTTATTCTTCTGCCTCTCCGTCATCACCCACGACTCACATCCGTACGTTAGCACTGGTCTGTATATAGCCTTGAACACTTTTATTTTTATTTCTCTCGATATTTATTTTTTATTTATAAACGGTCTACTCATTGCATGATATAGTTGTATCGGTTTTTCTATTCTTTTATTAATTTCTTTTTCTTGTGTGCCATTCTCTTCTATTATTGTTCCCAGGTATTGAAATTCTGTCACTTGTTCAATATTTGAGCTGTCTATCTTTATATTTAGGTCTTCGTGTTCTCCTCCCAGTACCATCACCTTTGTATTTTTGTTTGCAGTCATTCCGTATTCATTTAGCACTTTATTACACACTTCAAGGTTCTTTTGCAATTCCATACTATTTTTTGTAATTATCGGCAAATACCCCAAACCATATATCTATCCGTTGTAGTTTTGTGTCCGACATTTAGTTTTTTGCAATTCAACGTGCATTTCTTTATTATTTCGTCCATAAAAGTTATAAAGAGAGTAGGACTCAGAGCTCCCACTTGAAATGCCGAATAATCCCGTCTAACTCTATACAGAATATTTATACATGCACCAAGGGTTATATTGTATACAATAACGATAATCTTAGCGCTGTCATAGTTCGAGATGTAAACAAGGCATATAATTTACTTAGCCTATTTCTACTCGCCTATCCGAAAACGACCGAAAGCGTACCCTCTGGCAAGCGGAAAGTATTATTGATAAATTCCCGTCCGTAGGGGGAGACATTAGATCTTTTGATTACTGTACGTCTACGCCACGAGTGGGGACGCATAAGAAAGCGATAGATATATTTGATCCTTATGTTTTTTAGCGTAGAGAAACCGCAAACGTAAACAAGATGAGGCTCGGCTTCTTCTTACGTTCCACCACTTGGCGAATTGGATTTTATATGCGCGTGGGTAGACAGATATAGCTATCCAAAACCGAGACCAAAAATAATACACTGAATGAACTATCTATCCATTCATCTATGGCATAACTCAGACAACCCTTATTCGAAAACATGACGAGCAACTTTGAAATTTCCTTATGATGAATGTCTTGGCCATACTATACTATTTCTATTACAGCTACTATTTTTAAAATTATTTATAGGAAATTTTCTTTTTCTTAGAAAAATTTCGCAAGCTTTGTATTGAATGGGGAGTAATGAAAATATAGCAGTTGGATATAATATGAATTGTTATATATCACAAATCACGAACGAATTCACACCGGGAGTTTTAAAGGTTTTGAATTGATAATTAGTATTCGTAACTCAATTCCAAGCTTGGACATTTGCCGGGATCCCTTCTGAATAAAACATAAAGTAAGTCTATAAATTGTGCAAGTGAATCCTTCCGATAACAATCAGGGAGCAGTAACAATTTACTGTGACAGATACACCTATAATAATAATTAACGAAGCGTCGGATGTGTGCATACTTGAAGGCTACCCTAAAATGTACCTTAACTAGAGTTTGAATCGTAGATTTTGATCTTTATGATTCTTTCCATCGAATATAAATTCAATTTAATTGTTAATTTTCTTTATTTGATCATGTGCATACGTATGCAAGACGTTAACAAATTACTATTAACAATTTAATTAGCGTTTTCTGGGTACCTGCGCTGCAGATTTCACTGAATTTTTTATTATATTCCTCTAAACTAACATTGTATTTGCAGCCTATGATTTTTTAATATATTTAGTTTTTAATTTTTTATCAAGTCTTTAAAGTTAGCGTGCAGATTTTCCTCTCTTTTTGTCAACTTACGAGTACGTGATATTGTCTCCAAATCCGCATAAACGACATTAATTGAGAATTGTTGTAGGAAGTTAATAAGTAATAATGTATACCATCTTTAGTATATTACGTTTAAACTGATGTTTCAGATCAGAGCTTGAATTCACAATGATATGTCCTTCTTTTGCCATCTTTCTGTCACTCTCATGTAAGTTTTGCCTTGTTGATTGTTAATTATTTTCTTTAAAATGCATTGTTGTTATTGTAATAATCCTCATGACGGAGATTGTTGACGACGGATTATTACAGGAATTGGTGTTTGGGCTATTTTCATCGGTTGTTAGATTGTAAGTATCCGATATTTCGACAGCGGGTCAACTGTCGTCATCAGGTTATTTCTGAAAAGAGCTGGGATTTGCTACTACTATTTTATGAAAGATTGCAAATATGTATTTTTCGGTTGTTTGCCTTTGTACGTTGACTTCCACTAGTACTTGTGATATACTCTGTAATGTATTGCTACGAAACTTATACATAAATCTTTTAAATTCTAAATTAAATTTGATTAAGTAAGCAACTGTTTAATTTTACTAAACACCATCCAGATTCATCTGTAATTATCTCAACAACTGCAAAGATATACAACGTGCTTGTTTTGCAAAATAATTAAATTGCTTGACAAAAAATAACTACGCGCGATCTAATAGTGTTGTAAACATTGGGGTGTGTTAGAAATCTATCTTATTTAATTATTTAAGAGGTACCTTTATTTTGACACTGAGTTTGATATATACATGTATATTTTGTCTTTGTTTAGCGATAAACAAGGTCGTTTCTTCTAACTTCTTCTTCTGGACAATGAAGAGCATGAAACTTTCAGACACGCAGATGATCTTGTCATTCTAACCCAGGGTAAAATGCAGAATATTCTGCAAGTAGCATTCACGAAAAAGAGGAGGTAAGATGGGCTTGAATCGCTGAAGATCCGGAGTAAGGAAATAAAAAAGCTATCCGAGGAAATGAAACATTGTTTAATAATTGAAAATGAAAGCTTTACAAATAAACACACACATATGTTCGTGCCTATGAAGCTAAAATATTTCCTGAAGGTATTGATGAAGTATTGATAAGAAAATGTGGTTGAACATATTTCTCATTGCACCTGTTTAGTCTACGAACCTTAATGAACTCAGCAAAGTTATCTAGCACAGAATTTGTCATTTCGAAATTTTAACTAATTGATCTGTATGACACATGAACAAAGCACGGACGAAATACTCAATTCTCCAATGTTGCACGAATAAGGGCAAGGCCACGCTGGCTACCACCGAATACATCAGTGTAGTTTGTTTGCCAAGAATTGATATACACAGCACGCTACTGCAAAATTTCTACAACAGTCGTTCACCTTAGTATGTGTCTAGTGCTTTGCTTAAAACTATTACATAATTCGACTGAACAACATTGAGCCACTAACTTTACTTTGTCCGTGCTCTGGACATGAAATTGTTTAATGTAAATGTTTAAAGGATGTTAAAAATAAACTGCATGTTTTGATTTGTGTTCCTTAAACCATGGCTGTGAATTCTCCACGGCATCAAAAAAACTGTATTATTTCTGCTGTTCACTCTGCTTCTTGAAATGATTCTATATCTAAATAATAAGAGAAAAGAATTTTATAACTTACTATATTCAGCAAGAAATCTCATGAGTCCTCTACAGTTCTGCTCACTTGTATATGATGTATAGAACATCTCTTTATAAGTCAAAACTTCTAATATTATCTGTTTAATGTTCAATATTTCGACCAGTGACCGTTAAAAGCTTAATTAAATGTGGATAATCAAAGGAATTAGTTCTTGGTGTTCAACTTCAAAACCGAATCTTCTATATTCACTATTTCGATTTCTGTAAGTGTTCCTCGTTTCATTATTAGGCGAATTAATCGCGGTTTGGTTATTCGTCCCTTGGTCGCACACTCTAGCCACTGGGATCAAAACAAAATGGATAAAAATTTGAATTTAAGGTGTTGCACTTGAACAAAAAGTAAAAGACAGCGGTTGCTTCCAGTTTCTGTAGATGCCTTGCATAAGAAACACTAATAGATGATCTGCTAATTGCATTTGTCGTTTTTCTCCATAACATACGAACCCTTCAATATAATCTCTTCTCGTGGAGTGCTGCAATTCTGGTTTCTTCGCAAGTCGCAATTTGTAATGCTTAAAAATCGAGTTCTTTCTTGAAGGCTCCTCATACTAAATGTTTGCCAACAAAATGTTTTATTAATATATTACCTCCCATATTTTAAGTTGGAAGTGAGTTCCTAATAAAATATTTTTTTGCATTTATACATTCTGTAATAAAATGAGACGTACAAAGCAATTTATTATACGAAAATTTCGCGAATTTCTATAAGAGACCACAAAACGAAGCGTAAACTTGTAAACTTTAAAAGATGGGGTCAAATGGAGCGTTTGTTGTTTATGGTAACCACGGTTATATTAAATAGCAACATATATGGAAAGATTGAAATAAAGCTCTGTTAGTACTTAAGATATCTACGGGGGAGCGTCTTAATAGTTACCCACTCCCTAACGAAGGAATCGCACCCCTCTGGCCGAGTGCAAATTTGTAGTATTAGCATTTGCTGTCATAAAACACAACCTGGCAGCAAGTAAATGCTAATCTGGTTGATATAGCTTTATAACTTCATTATTATGTATGTAAAGTTTGATGTTTGCAAAACAACCCTCTGGTAAAGTTTGTGAAGTTTCATCCCATCACTACGAGCTACAATATAGGTTGGTCTGGCAAATTACTGCACATGAGTCGTCCTGGCTACATGCTAGAAACTACTGGATGTAGATTATAAAGTTTATTTACTTATTTATTTAGGTTTAAACAATTAATTTTACATTTACCCTCGTGCTGGAATAACCACTTTCTAAATTGTATCATTTTGGTGCAGAAGTATCATTTAAGATTTGCGCTAATATTTTACTTTATAAATTACTTCAACGTAAAGAGATAACGTTAATATTGGTGCGTTGCTGTCAATGAGTGTCACTTGAAATTTGTATCTACCTTGGGGTAAGTAAGGCGGAAGTTTTCTGTCATCTACATTGAAATCTTTGATATAATAATATCCCTAAAGCAGACGCATATCAAAACATTACGGGAAATGTATTAATTATTTTCCAAACTTATGTTTATTTACCTCTTTAATAGGACACGTTGTCAAATTCCCCGATCGCATAGTTTTAGCTATACCAAATGTATTTCTTTTCAAACAGTCGCAAGTGTAAACGTCAAATTCGAGTATTGGCAACAGTGGACCGTTGGTTACAAACCTGTGTCCCAATAATCTAGTCTAAAATCGTTCTTTAAGTATATACTGTTAACTTACTACATATTTTAAATTTTGATAGTTTCTTACCTTTAATTTATTATCCTTGCCACCTACGACCTTTATTGATTTGAACAACATTGAGTACGCCCTGTATGTTCGATTAGGTTTCACGTTTGTTAATCTAGCGTATTCGAAATATTCCTTGTTGTAATATTCTAAGGTCATGTGATCGTGTTTTACAAAGAAATCATCTTGCTGAAACTAATAACGAATAGGTTAGCTATAGAATTTTCCTAATTGAAGATTACCAAATAAGCCATCGACATTATGGAAAAAATCCAAGTTAAAGTACTGCATGGACGCATTTCAGAACCTCTTTTTTTATATGTACTCATACCATAAAAAGTATCTGGATATAGAAACAGGTCTATATATTTGTTGTATATTTCCTTAAATTGTATATTATCACGCGTTTTGAGCATTAACCGATTCTATCTAGTAAAAACGCGCAAAAGTATTAAACTGATTGTTAATGCTATTTTCATGAAAAATGAAGATAATTATTATTTTGCAATGATGATGTACTGGAATATGTATTAAATATTGCTATGGTATTTCAATGTAATTAACAGAATCAGCGTTCTAACTTATTTTTTATTCAATGCAGTGTAAACTTACAATAATATTTTAGAAATCAACAGAAAGTTTAATAGATCTACATAATATCTTTAAATTATACCTGATGTATAAAATAGTTGAATGAGAAGTTGTATTGGAGAAGTTAGATTATATATTATGTCATGGTATTATAGGTTTATACATAGTATTTTTGATTTTCTTTTAACAGAATAAGTTTATTCTAATATTAATTTGATTTGTTTTAATTTACTCCAGATTATCTTTAGAAAGTTATGGAGGAAGGGGGTAGCTCAGTGGTAAACATTAGTTAGGCAAGTTACGCAAATTAGTATATACAGTCACCGACAGAATTGAGTGGACACTAACCGATTTTTAATTAAACTATAAATTTTACTCATACTTATTTAATGATATACAAAATCATATGATATTCTAGCAGATCAAATAGTTAAACATAAATAATATCCAAAAACATAGTAATATTACAAAACAAATATATCAATAATAAAATATAGTACCATGTCCACTCAATTCTGTCGGTGACTGTACATATTCCTATACCCTTCTCCCCAAGGGCCGGGTTTAAATTAATGCTATTCTCAATTTCTTCCTGTCTCTTGTCATAGTTGTTGCCTCTTTCCATGTTATCGCCTTATCTTGTAGTATCTTCCCTATATATATATAAATACTTTATTCATCTTTCAGATGGTTTTGCATACAACAGTACATACATATTACATTAAATACTACAAAATTTTTTAACATAAATACTACAAAACTTCTTAAATTTACTAATGTTATTACCCGCCTGTTTAGCGTTGTCTGGTAATTTGTTATACAATTTCAATCCCTTATAAAACAAGCTATTTTGCGATGAAGATTTTTTATGTAACGGTAACCTGAAATTATTTACAATTCTAGTATTATATATATGAATATCATATGTTTTTTAGTTCAAAGTTCATTTTCCGAACAGCCCCCTCGATATCACTGTCATAAATACTCACAAGTGTATCATCCGCAAAGAGATTGATATTAGAATTCAGTGAAACAGTACTCATGTCGTTGATGTACAGAATAAACAATAGCGGACCAAAAATCGTACCCTGCGGGACCCCTAAGAAAACCTCTCTTACTTCTGATGTTTCGTCTTTGTACTTAGTTACTTGAAATCTTTCTGTTAGATAATCTTCTAACCATCTGAGGGCAACACCTCGAATTCCGTATTTATGAAGTTTTCTTATTAAACGATTTCTATCAATTGTTTCAAATGCTCTTTTGAGATCAAGAAAAACAGTTACAACTATGTTATTATTCTCTATTTCCTCTTTCCAATTTGCAAGTACTAAATTCAAAGATGTTTCACAAGAGTGACTTCTCCTAAATCCAGACTGAAAGTCAGCTAGAATTTTGTTTTTTTCGACGAATTATTACTATTACTTAATTCCAGGTCTGTTTTCGTCTTCCTCTCTTTCTTTTTTCTTGTGTTCTCGCTTCATATATTTGCTTTACCTGTCTGCAATTGTTCATTGGTTGTATATGTCCCCACCAACTAAGTTATCGTTCTTCAATAATCTGTGATACTGGCTGTACTCCTCGTTCCTCTGTTATTTGCGTGTTTCTAATTCTGTCTCTTCCGGTTACGCCTAATATTCGCCTCAGGAATTTCATTTCAGCAGCTTGTATTTTACTTTTTTTGTTTGTTTGTAAGAGTCCAAGATTCACATCCCTATGTTAATACTGGTCGATATATTGTGTTAAAAACCTTGAGTTTTTGTTTGATTAGAAATTTCTTTTTTATTAATAAATTGTTTGTTCATTGCGTTATACAGCTTAATTGTTTTATCGATTATTTCGACTGCTTGCTATTCTGATTTTTCAAATGCTACTCCCAGATATTTAAATTTTAACTTGTTCTATTTTAGTATTATTTATTTCAATATTAGTTCCAATCTTCTGGTCCCCTATTATCATGCTTTTGGTTTTCTCTGTATTTATATTCATGCCCTTATCTTTCATGATTTCCTTCCATATGTTTAAGTTTTCTTGTAGTTGTTTTTCACTTCCTGGTATTATTACTGCATCATCTGCGAATACTACTGCATCTATTTCAAGTTTGTGCAAATTTCTATAGCCTACAAACATTCTTGTAACCTTTTGTTCAGATTTTTTGATAATGGAATCCATATGGACATTGAATAATGTTGTACTTAGTCCTCTTCCCTGTCGTAGTCCCATGTCAGTTTTCTAATTTCATATTGTTTTCGACCACAAAGTTTATGGCAGTTTCGTACAAGTCTTTTATAATTCTTATAATTTTATTGTGTATACCGTTTTCTTTTAATCCCTTCCAGACTTTTATTCTCGGAACTGTATCAAATGCTTTCTCTAAGTCCATGCTACATAGAGATTTTTATTTTGTTGATGCCTTTTTTCTATTATTTGTTTTAATGTAAAAATGTGGTTTTGGGTTTATTCTTCAAGGTCTAAATCCACTTTATGGCATTGATAGTTGAGGATTAATGGCAATATTAATCTACAATTGTTTAGTTGTCCATATATCTTTACAATTGTATTCAGGAAAGTTATGCTTCTATAGTTGTTACAGTTTTTCTTGTCTCCTTTTTTATGTATTGGAGTTATCAGTGCTACTTCCCATTTCTTTGGCATTTTATCTTCGCACCATGCTTTATTTAATATTTCTAACATTGGTACCATACCTGTTTCCCTCACGTTTTTATCATCTCTGCTGTGATTTTCTCGTTTCCAGGTGCTTTACCGTTTTTCAATCTTTTTACTACGTACATCAACTCTTCCATCTTTATTTTTTCGATCTTTGGCTCTTTCTCTTGTTCGTGCTTTTCGGGTACTCCTTTACTTTTATTTTCTTCTTTAGTTTGCGTTTGTTGTCTTAGTAACTCTTCAAAGTATTCCTTCCATCATGCATAATTTTCACCATTCAAGCGATTTGGGAGAATGTTAGGCCCGATTATGTGCTTCCCTGTGGTTCTAGCCCACACATTTACTGCAAAACCTTCTTGATGTGTACAAATAAATTCTTGTCCGTCCATAGGTGATTATTTTTAGAATTAAATACACCGTCCCTTGTGAAACAAGCTTCATTCGTAAATACAATGAATTGTTTAAAACGTTTTTGAAGATTACAATGCTAAAGTAGCCAACGACAGAACAATAGTCTTGGCTCAAAATTGTCAAGTCCCAAAGCTTGCACTTTTTGTCTAGAACATAGATAAAGATCCTGCTCCCTCAGAACTTGCCAAACTGTCACATGATCTACATTTATTCTGCTAGTTAGTATCCTTGTTCTGGTTGATGGGTCACCTTGTGTTTGTTAAGGACCGTTTTGCCATCATGCAAAGCTGACGGCGATCGGAGGGCCATCGTGCGAGTTCGGCAGCCTGCGGGGATTCCCAGCAGAAGGGACGAGTGGCGAGCAAAGCGAGATATAGAGACGTTACGTTACGTTGAGTGGTGTATGACCTAATGTCTGCTTATTAATGAGTTTATAAAAATAAAATTAATTAAGAAAGCCAGATTATTCCCGGCTTTGTTCAAAACCCGCCTTTACAGTTGTTATAATCCATTTAAGGACTGTCGTTTTCAAACTATACAAGTTTCAGTTCAATCCTTGAACGGTTAACCGATTTATTATTTTTTTAATATATTATTCTTCATCAAGATAAGAAATGGTTAGGTAATTTCAAGAACGTTGAAACAAGATTAATTTATCTGTTTACCTGTTGATTTGCCATTCTCACCGTTTAAATGTTAAAATTTTGCTTATTTTTAATAGATTATTTAATTCACCTATTTATTTTGGGTTCCCTTTTCTTTGTAATCCGATACACCGCTTATTAAGAATCACAAACTTGCACGCGTCATAAAAAATCTAGCGGTAAACTATTTGGTCAGTACCACCAAGCCGATTTTAGTTCAATTTAAGACTGATTCTCATGTGACCAACGTAAGTAAAAGCTATCGAATTAATGCGGCAAATTTGAAAGTTAATTACAACAGGGTAAGCAGCAAGAATCTAGTATTGCTCAATACGAATCCATTAACGACCCGTATGAGATACATTTATTTATATTTTATATTATATATTTGTTTTAAAAGAGTCATTACTATCGACGTAATATATAATTCTTTTATATTACAATATATACTTGTGCTCAACCTCAATCATTATATTCTTTGAACTACTGTAGCCTCATACCTGATACCTGTAAGTCTATTCGCTAGTAGAAGGATTACTTAATGGCTGCAGGAAATCCGCTGTGATAATCCTCTCTATATTATTCAATTTCAAGAAGATATTTCCAGAAAGATCTTAAAAGTTACTTTTGCATTATATGTTTCAATCTTTTTAAATATTGCCTGTAGTTGTAGTTGTAACGGGTAACAGAAATAGATTTTTTCATAGGAATACTTTTGATATATGAGTTCATCTCAAATTTCTTATTACAACTAATTCCACCGGGGAAAAGGAGTTCTAAATCAGGATATAGTGGAAAATTCTGAGAAAATACGTGACGCCCCAGGAACAATCATAAAGTCGCCTATTACTTCAGGTCACTGAAAGACCATAATTGGCGAAACCTCTTCCCATGCTAGAAATAACTAAACTGCACAGTAACCCAGTTCGCCACCAGTGTATTATGAACACACAGCTTTCGATGTGTCCATCGCTACAGTAAGAATAGAGATATGCGTTGGGATTGTTTCGTAACTGAAGTGCTTTTAGTTCCCACATCACGTTTCAGAAAACAAAACCTTCGCGTATTCTATTTTAGAAAGCTGATGTACATTTTGCTTCAAATTTATTTTTAGACAATTTAGATGTATTACGTAATATTAAGTTGTCAATCAGCCAATTTCGGCAATATACCAATATGGTTATTCTAAGACGTTTTAAAGGATAATGAGCTTTGCACTCCAATGTACATACTAGTATAAATTTTGAACAGTAATAGATTGTTAAATGCAGAAGATACGAGAAAGGTACCTTATTTTTAATCGACAAAAATATGTAAATGCGCAAAACCGAAACGTTATAATTACAAATAATACAATAATAACAAATTGAACGATTAAATACTATCCCCAAAGAATCGTTAAAGTTCGTAGTTTCTTATGTGCAAACTGCAGCATTTTTTCTTGTCAGTAGTGTTACGATCAGGTGTGCGTGGCGTGCGGACGCAATGTGTGCTCCACCTGATGCAACTTAGTAAGAAAAGCGGTACACACAAGTATGACGCTTGGAGTCGCTGTAATGATTATTAAAAAAAAAGATCCAAAAAGTAACGATAACTTTATTGTAATAATAAAAAAAAAAGAAAAAAAGAAAAACTGGCCACGTGGTTGCTGACTTCTGGTGTTAAGATTAATGTAAAAAGAACAGCACGTGGTTGCTGTATTCTGATATTAGAATTAAGGCAAAAGAAGGAATAGCACGTGGTAGCCGAATTCCTGAGATTAATTTAAAAGTGACGCAATTAATCCGTTTCTATAAGTGAATGCAAGTGAGAGCAAAGTTACTGGCAATTACAAGTTAAAAGTATAAATAGCAACAGTAATGAAATAAAATAAATGATAGATACGTTTTAAATAGGAGTACTTAGCTGTAGCTTGAAAATAAGAGACTTCGAAGCTTTCGTGTATGCTGGACATCACGTGGTTTCTGTGTTTCGAGTTAAAAAAAGGTCCGTTACGACGGCAAAATTAACTGAAGAGAACAGAGATTACTTAGCTGTACCTTGAACACAAGGGGGCTTCGAAGCTGAATGGACAGCACGTGGTTTCTGTGTTTTCGAGTCAAAACGAGTCCGTCACAACGGCAAATTAACTGAACTGGAACAGAGAGCGCGCGTAGCGTGCAAAGCCCTTATAAAGGCTCGGTAAGTAGGTACAAAAAAAAGGATGAACCAATAGCGACGTCCAGAGATGCACAAAGGATCATAAAAAAAACGAAGCGTCTAAGAGTTGGGCGCTTAAATGAATGAATTTAAAATAAGCGAGTTTAAGTATCGTGGCGCGGAAGTTAAATATTCCCGAGCGAAAAGGAACCGCTAAGTGACGTAACGGTTTTTGAGAGAATGAATTTAAGATTGCCTTCAAAATAACGTTTATATCGCTGATGTTGTCTATGATTAAAAAAAGCGAAATGAATTATTGAAATCAATGTCATTTTCGATTCAATGCAAAGTGTAACAGTAGGTATACAATATTTTCATTTCATGAATTAATATATTCCTGTACATCTTTTGTATTTCTTCCGTATTAATATCTTATAAAACATTTTGTATTCAGAAATTATGTAGTGCAATAAATTATTATAAAATATTAATATTATATTAAAAGATAAATAAATTTCTGAAATATTTAGAGTTTAAAAAAGTGACGAATGACATGAAAAGCAAAAAAGTAGTTAGGGAGAGAGAAAGACAGCTCGAAACCACCAGTTTAAAGAAAAAAAAAAAATTAATGAATGAACCCTAAAAAAATATTGTAATACGTATTAGGTATTTCAAGGATAAATATTTCTTGATTAATTTGTCACATTGTTTGGTGAAATTCTAGTAATTTTTATATTTTAAGATTGGCGATGATTCTTTGGGTGTTCGTGTATGATTTTCCTGTCAGTATTTTTAGTTGTTTGGTGAAATTTTCGGTGAGAAATATGAATTTTACATGTTTGTAAATCGACAGATTTAAGTTCGTAGTCTGAATTGAGATAACAGAAATCTTTTTTATTGCAGTTTTTATATAGTAAATGATCCTCCTCACCTGAGAGTATATGTAAAAAGTTTATTTCTTTGTTACACTTTTTATGGTATCACAGTAACACGAATAAATAAAGTACCGTTTGTTAAACAGCCTTTTATTCGATATAATGTGTATGAAAACATCACTTAATGGTAACTAAACAATCACATTATAAATTCATTGATATTAAATAGTGCATTGGGAGTTATAAAGATAACGGCGATATATTTCTCCCACGTCCCATGAGCTACTAAATAGTTCATCTTCGTAGTCGTTGATAGGGAAGCGAAGTCACTTGTGAAAGGGGTAAATATACAGACAGGGCCATCTGCAAACTGGAGTTTGGTTTATTTCTGAATTTGTAAAGAGTTTCACAGATGATACTGAATACTATTCAGTCGAGTTAAACAGTTATTTCATTTATAAAAAATATTATTTAAATTATAAAATATTGTCTACAAGTTTCGTAGGAGTATATTAATTACCATTCAGTTGTTTGATTATAATTTGTATGTTTTATGTATGGTTATTGGGGCCAGATCCCAGAATCGGATAGTAGTCTGGATTCAAGGATCGGATTTGAGGTTTCGGATAGCGGATCCGGATCTCAGGTCTCGGTTAGCGAATCCGGATTCGAGGTGTCGGATAGTAGATCCGGATCTCAGGCTTCGGATAGGGGATCCGGATCCGAGGTGTCGAATAATAGATCCGGATCTCAGGCTTCGGATAGTTTTGGATCCAGATAACCGGATCTTAATTTTATCGGATATCTATAGCACTAATTCTTATATTTAATAAATATTTGCTGCACCACTTGTGATTTACCAATAACACTTTATTAAGTATTCAAATTTTTGGCAACCAATAAAGCGGTAATCAACAAATTATATGTAGAAATCAAAATATGCAAGAATATATGGGATGTCTCATTTAAAACTTAAAATGTAATCATTAAAAAATATTATAATAATTTATATTACAATAAATTGTTGACAAAGTATCTATACAGTTAGTATATACTCGGTATACATTGTATGTAAAATTATTAATTATTAATTTCATATTAAATGTTTTAATTATTTCTGGCGTATTCCCAAATCGTATTCGCGATATTGATGCAGCCATAAGCTGGAAAAGCCAAAACTTTTTTTAGAAACTAATCCGCAGACATCCTCTAAATACCCCAAACTGTATAATTGGGATGAAATTGTTTGAACAACTAACGTTAACCTCTTGTAAATAAACCCACACCCTCTGATTTTTAACCACCTTGGCTGATAGCACGAATAAGGGGTTGGCAAAGCTCGGTCAACCAGGCGCCTTTCAGTGCACCCGGATCCGTGAGAGTGGACGGTGTTGTGCGCGCTCCCAGAAGCCGGCACGCAGCATTGCTCACGGAGCTTTCGACTATAAAAGAAACAAGAAACTACTCATTACTTTTACATAAACGGTAGGTAATGAAATATTTAATGCTAGTTGTAGGACTTAAACTGTAAATAAAATCTAAAGTATGCTTTAAATTTACCGCTTAATAAAGAGAAATAATTATTGATAAAATGTTCGAATCAAGAACGATTTTGGTGAATAACTGATGTAAAAGTGCATTTCATCTTTAACTCAAAATGATTATGTACGTGTTTAAAAATTGCTAATTAATTTTTGATCATTAGAAATAAAAAGTTTTATATTAAATATGCTCAAAACAACTTATTCGTTGTTGTTATTCTTATTGCTTTACGCGTAAGTACATATATTTCCCACTCATTATGCATGAATGTTAAACTTAATATGCATATATACACTTAAACGAGAATTTATAACATGAAAATATGTCTATATTGAGTTTGAAATAGAGTTGGGAAATATTGGCGGCTGTCAGAATGATTAATAATACTTAATATTAAAATATTTCAGTGGAAAGGCTTCTGATTACGGTGTTGTTTAGGAATCTTTTTTTTATAATAAAGTTGAGTCACATCATTAAAGCGTTCTCCTCTATAATGGTGTCACAGACAAAAGGTTGGAAATTTAGGGAGTACAGCATTGAATGGTTTATGTTTACTTGATATATCATTATAAGTGTTTTTGAATTATACAGAATCGAACAAAGCTTTCATCTTGACAACAAAAGAAATAAGATTGTAATTTATTATGCCTTCCTTATATAACAATTTGTTTAAAGTAAATTTTATTCATTTGTTTAAGGTAAATGAAAGCTAGCGTTATCAAATTTAAATTAAAAATAAAAAACATAAAGAGTATTCAGTGGTTTACCATCGACTAAAAGTATGGTGTTCTTATTTAGAAATATGTCACAGAATTTTTTTGATAATTTAGCAAAATGCATTCACAAATTTAAAATGAATTTCATCTTAGATTCTCATATGTAGGTACTCCTTCGCATATTTACAGTATAAGGGGTGCTTCATTTTAATCGCCCCAGGCCAATATGTCTGAAGATATGGAAAATATAAAAAAATGCTTCAAATAAACATTGTATGGTTTTGAGGAGGACTTAAACTGGTATCATTGATTTGACCTTGAACTGCCATTTGAAGGTCATATAAAGGTCACCTTCAATTTCTTAAACGGAACACCTATATATCATTAGATATTCTTGTAGCTTGTTTCAAGGGCTTTTCAAAAAACTTATGGCAAAGTACTTTTTATAACGCACTTTTCGAGTTACAAGACTTGAAAGTTACCCGCATACGTCTCGGTACCAGAAACTGAGTCGGCTGACCGTGTCCAATATTTCACTAACACAAACAATATGCTAGACACAAGTGATTGAATTATTATTTTTTACCTGAGTTATAAAACATCTCAACAATGTCATAATTTTGTAGGTTAAATTTCAATCTTATCATTCACGAAAGTCGATATCGCTAATAGTCCCTATAATTTCACTAATTACTCTCCACATATCACATATTTACCTTCATAACACAAAATCGCTAATAATCCATAATATCGGATGTCTTATAGCACTAACTCAACTTTCTCTGATTACAATGCTAATAGTCCTTCTAACGTAGAGAAATCGTTTTCGTATCACTTATTAATAACACTGTATCACCCTTAATAAATCTTTCCTTGCGTATTGTAGCTACTGTAACAACAAATTTCATTGTCTTCGCCGTTCGTTTTCCGTGCAAAGCCGCTACTCCGCGCCGTGTGTTTTCATTTCTCATTCGCACTAACCGTTGTCCATGCTATAAAAATTCCGTGATTGGACGAGATGGTATCGCTATTTTTATCGTTGGAGTAGGTTCATTTTCATTATTTATTATGGTCTATTCACTTGTAAACAAACATAACCCGAAAAAAATTAAAAACGGATTAATTATATGAACATATGGAGGAACAAAAATGGAACCTGTCGAGACCAATGACCAATCCTAGCGTATAGATTTTCACGCGCATACGACCACTTTCCCTCACATTTTACAAACCTAAGGCAAATAAAATTTACCCCCAGTTTTACTTGACGGGCTATTGCCTCACCAAAATATGTAGGCACCACAGAAAGCCCCCTCTAGTTTACCTATTTCAAACTAAATGTTAGAACGATATTTTTTTCTTAAAAACCGTAAAATGCTCTATCGAACGAGCCCAAAAATATTCAGATTGGTTGAACGGTTCAGGAAATATTAAAATTTACATATTGAACAATTGATTGGCTACCCCGTTCCTTATTATGACAGATACAAAAAAAGTCATTAATCAAAATAATGGGACATCAACTCAGCTTTCCAGCGATCCATTCAAAAGTATAGCTCAACTTACAATTTTCTGAGATAATACTGATTTTATGATTGGACATAGCAGATACGCCCCCTAGCGGTGGAATTTTGAACATTAAAATAATTTCCGGATACTTCTGGTGCCCACATTGGTTATGTATTTTTTTATCCCGAGGCTCTAGGCATAGCAGTTTCCGAGATTTGGCCGATCGCCATCCTTACTGAATCACCCGGTATATGTCCTTCATAAACAACTGACAAAAGTTTTTGGTTCTTGCACAACCGAGATCTTATATGCGTACATATGGCGTACATTATTGACTTCTTTCAGGCAGCAACCGTGTAATTTCTGCTTAGTGAAAAACAAAGCACATTTTACTTACATATTCCAATAGGTAGTGATTAAAATGCAATATTACTAGAGTGTGCAGATAACACTGGTCAACAGTGAAATTGCTTCTTAGGTGAAAGTACCCAATCCTGAATGAATTCAACGTGCTGAACACGAATATCACATTGAAAAAAGTTGATTGGCTCACGTTCCAGAGATATTGACGTTTTGTCCATTGTATAGATGCTATTGCATAATGTAATGCAATTTAGTGAGAAATTACGAAATTTTGCGTCATATTGCATCACCCCTTCATGCAAAGAAGTTAATGCAGCATTTGCTGTAAGTTTCCATTGAGAGTGTTGCGAAATTGATTGCGCAATATCAAGCAATAGCTAATTATAGTTTATTTATAAATGGCCGACGTGACAATTAACTCGTGCAATGTCCGTTCATTCGCGCATATTTTTCGAAGCTCTAGGATGCATAAGTGATTGCTATAGTGTAAAGTAACTAATCAGTAGCAATGCCTCGTAACTGCGTTAATAGTGCAAATAACTTCTGTTATATATGCGGAGAAGTGACATTTGCTGCACAGAAAAAAAACATCAGTGCAACAGTTAAGAAAGCGTATCATTTGTATTTTGGTTGCAAGATAGGCGATCAGGACAAAGACTGGGCCCCACACGTATGCTGCCGCACTTGTGCCGTAAATCTTTCACAGTGGCTTAATGGCAAAAGAAAGGCAATGCCATTTGCTGTGCCCATGATTTGGAGGGAGCCCACCAATCACGTTGACGACTGTTATTTCTGTATGGTACCACCAGCTTCTGGAGGCATCACCAAGAAGAAGAAGTGGACAGTTGAATACCCTAACATACCATCTGCTCTGCGACCTGTCTCTCATGGCGAAGGACTCCCAATTCCAGAACCTCCTACAGATTTTTCTATCAGTTCAGACGATGAGGATGGCCATGCGTCGGCGAGTTCTCCTCAACGTGGCAGTAAGGATGATGACTTTTCGTGCTTTGACGAAACATCTGCACCACATAAAATTACCCAGGATGAAATGGACGATCTTGTTTGCGATTTGGATCTGTCGAAAAGCAAAGCGGAGATACTGGCCTCAAGACTTCGACAGTGGAATCTTCTGGAACAGAATGTCCGAGTGACTTCATTTCGCACTCGCCATCAGCTCTTCGAATCTTTCTTTAAGAAAGAAGAAAGCCTTGTGTTCTGCTGCGATATTGATGGTCTACTACAAGCTCTCGGTATTGCACATGATCCCCACGAATGGCGGCTGTTTATAGACGCTTCAAAACTGAGCCTAAAGGCGGTTTTGTTGAATAATGGGAACCAGCTTCCATCCATACCTATTGCACATGCGGTCTACATGAAGGAGACTTACGGCAATCTAAAGCAGCTACTGAAGACGATTAACTACAGCAAGTATGGCTGGCAGATATGTTCTGACCTGAAGGTAGTATCTCTGTTGATGGGTTTGCAGCAGGGATATACAAAGTACTGCTGTTTTCTTTGTCTGTGGGACAGCAGAGCAATCGATTTGCACTACATCAAGAAAGACTGGCCTCCGAGAGCATTTTTTAAGCCTGGAGAAACGAATGTACCACACCCACCATTGGCACAGCCACACAAAATCATCATTCCTCCTTTACACATCAAGCTCGGTCTTGTCAAAAACTTGGTAAAAGCCATGGATAAGAATGGACCAGCATTCAAGTACCTGCATGAAAAATTCCCTCGACTCAGTGAAGCCAAAATTAAAGAGGGCATCTTTGTGGGACCTCAAATTAGACAGCTCTTCCGAGACCCCAAGTTTGAAGAACTTCTTCAAGTTAAAGAAAAACAGGTTTGGGATGCATTCTATCAAGTGGCAGCAAACTTCCTGGGGAATGACAAGGCAGAAAATTACAAGTGTCTGGTTGAGGATATGTTGGCTTTGTTTCATGAATTCGGCTGCAGTATGTCCTTAAAGATCCACTTTCTTGATTCCCACTTAGATTTCTTTCCTGATAACTGCGGGCAGGTCAGCGATGAGCACGGCGAACGCTTTCATCAGGACATTGCCACCATCCACCAGCAACGGTACCAAGGCAAATGGTCTACGTCAATGCTAGCTGACTATTGTTGGACAATCAGTAGAGATGCTCCACAAGTCCACTACAAACGGCAGGCCAAAAGAAGTCGAAAGCCAGAAGCAGACTAATGTTTCCTTACCTTGTATTATAATATTGACATAAGTACACTTTTTCTGAAATATGCGTAAATGTTTTCTTACCATGTATTATAATATTGACATAAGTACACTTTTTCGGAAATATGCGTACATATTACAGAAAACCCGTAGCCAATTCAGCTTTTTCTTAGTCATTTTCGTGTTCAGCACATTGAATTCATTAAGAAATGACTATTTTCAGCTTGGAAGCATGAACTTTTCGAAAATTTGTTGCCCAGTGTAATTGCTAGAAAAGCTGTTAGGGCTTTCATGAATCCTTTCTTTTGATATCATACATAATTTAATTGATGAAGATTGTATTTCCTACAGAAGACTTTTCCTTCTTTTTTTTAAACGTTCTCCAATACGCTAAACAAGCTGGTGAATGGTTTGTCCATGTTTAATGCCCAGATCCTGAAATTGTACGGTAAATTGATTCTATAATAATTGTATAGAATATTCTCTTGGAAGCTTATCTCAGTTCCACGAGTGTTATTGCATTCATGGATTGTTTAAGACTTTACCAGCTTCTGGCGATTGAGACCACAATTTAAAATAATTAAAGCGAAAATTTCATTTTAAAAATGATCGCATTTACGTTTGCTCAGGTATCATGGTTACAACAAATGCATTTTCTAAAATGACGCTTCTATACAGTAAATTTATTGTGTTGCTAGGTAAAATTGCCGTATCAACAGTGTAAAATACCACAGCTAACGATCCTATTACACTGTAGTTTCCACATATTTTTGTGTAAGTATGACAACGTTAGACGTTGGCTAACATAAATCTGTAATTGAAGAGAAATGGTAGTACTGGCTGTTCAAGTTAGGACCAAAAGTTGAAAGGTTACTGGGAAGGCAGCCAAACTGTTCAAATTACAACGATCCCTTCATATATTAATCAGCCCTCTCGCTAACTCTTTATTAGCTTCTTCAGAAATACAGTAAGTGGAATGGAGAAAACGACGGTGCATAACCTGATGTAAACAACGCTTTTTACAAATTGAATGAAACAAATTCATTTAATACTTCTTCATCAGATTTTAATATCGCTATTGAAAAATAATAACATTTAAATTCATCAATTTAAATTACTTTTTATTTATAAGAAAGTAATGATAAACAGAACCGATTTATGTCATTTCATAATACTATCAGTTCACTCCCGTAAAGTATACTCTGTAGATTTTATTGTCTTAAGACGATAAAATAACACTACGTGATCACTGTGTTGTCCCAATCGAGTAAAGTAATGTTTTATTTCCTCGAATGACTGTGCTTTTGAATATGGGGGTCGAAAAGGTAATTAACACTACTTCAACTTATTTGTGATCTTGATTGCTGAAATCAAATGTTGTAATTATATAAATATAACTAGTTGGATAATCGTGGAAATACTTATTAAGGGTGCATTTATCCAGGCTTTTCTTTATAAAAATAACATTCTAATTATAGGGAGCGCCCTAGGTAATAACTCCCGCATAACTTTTCTTTACTTATCAATTTACCGCCACATCCACCAAATTGTCACGTGCTAATTGGGTTGAGCACACTACTAATGTAATTACTTGAACGCTTAAAGTAGATAGTACAAATATGTTCGAGTTACCTTTATACTCTTAGAGCCTCAATCTTAAAGGTTATTCGCATAGAAAGTACAATATTCGCTATCAGAATAGTAAGTAAGTAGGTATTATTTATTTAGCATTGCTATTTACATACATATAACAATTATGCCTACTTGTTTTGTCTAGTATGATAGCTGTGTATCTCGTTTGTTTCTATCAATTTATTTATTAAATACTCTGGTGCTTCCCTCAATTTGATTTTATGTATGAGAATAAATACTCTATATGTTAATCTTTGCCGTACATTCATTAAATCTAAGGTATCTAACATTAAGCTAACAGGCGTATACCTATTGCACTTTAGTATAATTCTCATACATTTGTTCTGCAGTTTTTGCAATTCTTGATGTTCATTTTGTCTAGCATTCAACAATATTGCTGAACAATATTCAAAATGTGGTGCTATAATTGCTTTATATAACCTTAATTTTACATATATTGATAATTCTTTACTTATTCTACTTAGGAACCCAACTTTTTTAGATATTTTATTTGATATTTTAACGTTATTTTTACGCACTACATATATATAAACAAACAGAACACGAAAACTATTTATTTATTTAGAAGTACATAAAAACGTTATTATTTCATGGGATCTTGTTTTACGACTACTACAATATCATGCACTGTGCAGGAAGACCTTTGATTAGATCACGCCCACCTCACTTAGGCGCGAATCTTTCGAATTCAAAAATGTCTGTTACAATATGCACTTTGTGGTAAATACAAATGTATTCTTTTTACTAAAAATAATGCACAAATATGTTATTTTTTTCTTCAATATAATAAGTTATTAATGTAGTATTTGCTTTCAACGGTTATTCGCAGATAAAAGACCAATTTTTCGACTTCGATGCGTTTTGTGCTGACTTAACCTAAAAAACCTTTATTTATAAAACATTACGTACGTAAGACGTAATTTTCGTAGAAAAACCATTTCAAAATTTTAACTTCAAGGCCACATAGCGCCCAAACTAAGCCATTTTGGACTAAGGTAAGTTTACTTAAATCGGCTTATTTTGGTCTAAGAAATATGTGGTTCGCCTGTGTAAAGACCTTTTACAGACACCTTGTTTCTATATGCTGCTACTATCATAGTTGGAAGACATAGTAACACAATATTGCACACGCTAAATAAAAGTTTAAATTGAAATAAAAGCAATGATGTTGGGTAGTGCAAACATGAATCCTGCTTTCTCCCTAAAAATTTAATGCATCGTCGATCGCTTTAGCGAACTATAAACGATTCTGTAAAATATGCTGTGATATGCAAAAAGTGTTGTTGCATGCCGTTCATTGCCCGTTGCTGTCGGGGAACTGAAAACGCGTCATTACTTTCATACGCGCAATAAAGTATGTTTGAGTTGGTGGTGTTAAATTAATAGAATGCAGAGTTCTAGACCACCAATTTATTTAGTCAGAAAATATGCGGATTCCTATAACCGGTAGCAGTTTTATAACGTGAGAGAAACCATAGTAACACTTTATGGAAGTACACGGCTCGTTATAAAAACTTATAGAGGAGTGTAGGATCTTTAGAAAAGCTAAAGTTCCCAGTAGGGATCTCGGTGATTGCGTCAAGAAGTTAAAGAGCTTATATGCAGAGTGCAGACACCCGTTTCGCTAATATTACCAAGAATAAAGAATATGAAATCTACTGAAAAAGAATTAGAAGAAATTACTCAAATATTCATGATGTGTTTTGGTGTGAGTTACATCAAAATGTAGGCCTTATTTTGATGTAAATCTCTTTCCTAGAAAGGACTAAATTATATACAGTAAAGGTTTTTCCTGTTAATTAATCCCAATTGATTAATTGAATCACGTCAACCAAGTATCCTGGTTTCTTCTATTAATATATGCAGGTTTCTAGGTTTTTTTTATCTAGTTGATAAAAATGATCTTTTGGATTTTTGGTTTACCAAAAGTTCCGTGTCGCTTTGCGTCCAGACCATCGCATTCACACAGGATGTCTGATGTAGTTTCTATCATCTTATTATATAGTTTGCTCTTGGTATTTTTAATGTTGACAGTTACTTTCTGTAGGTGTCCCCGCAACGCACAGTGTTCTTCCAGGATTGAGTAGTTCCTCACCTTGTGATGGTCCTCGGATAAATATTTTCTCATACGGCTGCGGTGGCCAAGTGCCTTAAAGCCTTGTTTAGAGTTCCGGTTATTACGGGTGCTGCAGATTTGAATCTCGCGCCATCATAATGATTGAAGGAAAGATTTGATTCTGCAGAGGTTCCTGAAAAGATCCTTAAGAGAAATGATTTTTTCAGTTTGCTCTGTTCCAGCACTGAAGCACTGTGTTCTTGGAACCAATCTCTAGCCGGAGGTAAGTACAAGTGTACCAGATTAATATTGCTATAGGTACACAGTTTGTGATGTAAAATCACCGTAAAAAGCGGTAGAAGTATGACTGTACTCCTTAACAAAAACGGCTCTCCTTAGAAATGTAGTATTTTCATATATTGCAACGCTTCGCTTAAAAATTACTAATGATATCAATATTGTGAAGCGATAATAGAAAACACAGATGTGTAGCGCAAAACTAGTAAGAAAAAAAGATAAAAACTTGTGAAATCCTCTGGCTGGGTTCACAAAAAGTGGTACGTAGAGATGACAACATTTTGATGGTACTAATAGCACCTTTAGAACCCAAATAAAACTTAATTACTTCACTAAAAAATTATCTTTTTTCGTAAAATATGTGGCAAATATTTTTCGAAAATAAATTCCACAGAAAAAATCTGGAGATATTGAAATCAAACGGAAACATTCCGGTCGGTCGAGAAACGGTAGTGATCCTCTTAAGGGGCTAACGGGTTAATTTTAGTTCATATAAAATGTATTTTAAGAATGTTCGAGGTAAGGTTGATCCTCTACAATTTATTAGTGACGTCGCAACATGCTTGCACAAACTGAACAATTATAATGTCACAGGTAGTAAGATTAAACTATCTACAAACACGAAAACAAAAACATAAAAGCACTTATCGTACAATAAAACAGGGATGCCACCCACACCAATGCTAATAACGTGATAATGAAGCAGACTTCCCTATCGCAGTTCCACTTCCTAGTTCTCAGGAGTTTCGTCAGCAGTGCAATAACCTACACTTTGATACGGTTGAGAGAACACTTAGATCTTTAGATATTAATTTCCGTGCATCTAAAGAGAATGGATTCTAGAAGCTTGTGCAGTAGCTAATAGCTGCGACTATATGGAATCGAAGCACGTGTTAGGTATTCTGATGGTACCCACAAAGATATTTATTAAATGGCATACAGGTTGCCTCAATATCAAGTGATCAAATTTACTGGTGCTACTTGATATAGCTCTTAACAAAATATGTTAGAACTACACTAATCATAAAAAATCAAATCAACATTTATGAATTATAATTTCAATAAAATACACTAATGCGTGTTATAATTTATTTATTTAGAATGCATGCACCCGGCCTTCTTCAGGTCTAATGGGCAACTTTGGAAAATTGTTGGAATAATATAATTATAGAATTATACCGAGTGTCCTAAGGTAGATAGCGTATTAGAAGTATGTGGTGAACCAGTCAGGTAAAGTTTCGAAGTTTCTAAAATATTTTCATCCGTGAAGTGTTGCCGCTTCTACTTAAACCTAGTAACAACTTTTTTAATTCAAATGGAACAGCCTGTATTCCTTATCATGGGTGGATTCCTTATTAAATTTCATGAAACTTTCACACTTATTTTCCTATATCTATATTAAAGCGTTTTCGAGATTTAAATTATTTTTTTTTAATTTGACTCTTACAAAAGTATGGATATCTTCACTCTTTGTAATAACTAAAAGTCTCATTTTTGAACATGGTCTAAGGGACTCTTGGACTAACTTCCTATGTTATTTGAATTTAGTTGCATTATACAAAGCGCTCCACACGTTAGCCTTAGATCGCATGTTGGAGAAATCCCTTTAAGTATATTTTTTGGAACACTCTGTATATTAATCATTCTTTGCAAAGCCAGTTAAATTTATTTATTTATTTATTTATAATAAACA